>CM021248.1:7178450-8633869 GCA_010577795.1 Isatis tinctoria | reverse complement strand
CCGGGATCTTGTTTAAGGAAATATACCGTACTTTGAGATCTCAGTGCCCACGCGTGTGAAATGGTGGTTGAGTTGGTCATATAGTTAGTAGGATTATATTTTTCCTTTTTCGTTGTTTCGGCTATCTTTTATCTGCGTGTTTGCTCTGTGTTTGGGTTGTGGGTTGGTTTGGCTTTGTGTTGTGTGAATCCTGAAACTCACTAAGTAATTTTAAATTACTTACACCCTTTCTCCCCGTCTCCCCTTTCAGGAACCCTTAGATCGTGCAGGAAAGTATGGCGGTCGGTCGTTTTGGACGTCTTATTAATCTTTTTCAAGCCTTTCTCGTAAGTTTGAATAAAGAAGCTGAGTCTTCTCGTTGTGAAACTATGTTTTCGTTTTAAAGAACCTAAAGACCATGGTCAAGATGTAACTCTTTCTGTTTTAAGTTTGAAGAACATGAATGTAAGTCAAGTTCATGTAATAATCAATAAAAATGGTATGTTTGTTTACAGCCTCTTGCACTTAGTTATTTATTTAGAAATCTTCCGCTGATATGTATAACTTGTCCGGTTTGTTCACAACTCACTGTCAAGGAGATGGGTTGGGCTAGCCCTGACCTTCGGTGGTGGGGGGCCGGAGTTGGCCGGACGGCCTAGCCTTAACCTCGATGACCTTGGAGACGGGCCGAACTATCTGATTGATCCCAACTTTTTGTGGCGTCTCCGGGACGGGTCGGGTATGTGCCAGACTTGGTGTTCTTGTTTGATTGTCCATATGTTCGGGCATATCTGATCCGGTTTAGTGTTAGAGTGGGTGTGTGTGACTCAGCAACATCTAAATTGTCTACTACGTTTAAGAGGTGAGGGCATGATATGATCGTCTCTAGCTAAATAATGAGAGAATTGTAGGAACCATATATTTTTTTCTCCCGCTCTCGCGCGGTCGTGTGTTTGCTTTTTCGTTAATTTCACTTATTTATTATCTTTTTAAATTTTTATTGTTAAACTTTTATTAAAATTAATTGTACAATTTTATGTTTTTGGTAATTAATGATTTTGATCTTCCTTTTTCATTTATTCTTTATATAATTCTAGTCGTTCTAATTATTTTTAACTATTTGAAATAACTTTATAGTATTGTTATCTTCAATTGGTTCATTTATAATTTTGTTAGGTTTAATATCTATTATATATTAAAGGAAAAACATTTTAGGTAATTTTTACTGACGTGGCATCACCGCTTTTTTTTTGTTTTATTCATCTTTTATTCTTAAATCTCTTTTCAAACACCTAATAATCAGTTATCAAATGAAGACTTTAAATTCAATCTATTAAATCTATACTATTCCTATTAATTTGGTTAAAAATCAAAAAAATAATCATAAAATCAATTACAAAACTTAAAAAATGAAAACAATCATTTTGTTGACCATATGTTATATTATAAGAGTTTGTGGAGATTTATAAACCTAAAATTTAATATAAAATTAAAAAATAATTATTAATCATGCGCAATTGTGCAGGTAACATCCTAGTTAGTTATAAAAAGGTTAATTATTTTAGTGAAGTTATTTTGTTTTTATCCATCAAAATCTTATTATTTTTATAACTGAAATTTTTTCTCATTTCATTTGTTGTATCGAAGATGTAAACTTATAGGACCTTGGATTTTTATCCTATTCGGACAATAAAAATCTAATTTTATTGATGCTTGAGGTGAATCCTTTTTGCAGTGTATATATTTTTTGGAATCAAATATATTTTATTAGTTATTTCATGATTGTTTGGTTTTGTATTTCAAATATTAAAAAAATATTACGTATAAAGGTGGGTACGGACCCAATAGTCGTTAAATATGTTGTTTTTTACTTTCAAGATATAGATCTGTTGTTTTTGCTATAAAGTTTCCTTAGCTCTTTTCTTTTTAAATAAATTACTAAAATAATCTCTAATACTGTTTTTACCTTTTGGTATGTGTTGCAAAAAATCGTTATAACAAAAATTCCATAAATGATTAATTTCTGTCACGTAGACAAAATTAACGCGGCAAAAACAATAAGTCTACCATTCCAGAAGTGGTAAACTTATAAAAAGTTGTTATTGGGGACTAGATTTATTTTCTGGACAATACAATTATCTTCAAAGACTTTTTTTTTATATGGTGGACATGTTTTTGTACGGTAGATTTATTTGGTAGTAGTGATATATTAATTTTTGGATGGTAAACTTAGTACTTGAATGGTAGACTTATCTATATGAATGATAGACTTATTTTTAGGAGATGGTAGATTAGTTTTGGCGTAATAGATTTATTTTCAGTGGTGATATATATATTTGGATACGTAGCCATGATAGATTTATTGTGTTTGATGGTAGATTAATGGTGCATGTGAGAGCCGAAACTCATACTGTCGAAATTTATATTTTGCGGAGATCTGAAAATTATAATAAACAAGAACTAAAGGGAAAAAAGTAAAAAGATGAGAAATATGATTTTATTGATAATTCTCTAAATACAAAAATATTCGAGAAAGCTTATTGCCTTATATCTCGAAAGCTCTTGCACTTGAGTTGGAATGCCTTGAAAGTGAATACAAGGGTCTATATTTTTACTAGAAAGTCTAGGGTCTCAAAGACTGATCTAAGCAATGTGGGACGTTTTAAAATCCCCTTCCTGGCCGCCGACTTGATCAATGGGCCGCCGCCCATTCGCTCTTCTTACTTCTAATCGGCCCGCTTGTGTTGATTTGGTCCAACTTGTCTTTTTAATCTTCTGGTCCGTTTTTCCTTGGGTAAAAGCCTTGCTTTCGGTTTATTTTAAGTAAACTCCTTGATGTTTTTTCCATGTTCTGAACAGCATGAAGTCCGTCTTCAAATGGCGTGATGTTTTCTTCGGAGAATATTGGGCCGAGGCACGTTAGTCGGGAAATAGCTTTTAGGGCCGGTCTAGGAAGGTAGAAATCGGCATTGGCCTACGTCTTGGCACAATGAATGCTCCGGGCTTAGAAGATATGCAGAGATTCGTCTTAAGAGTTCATCTGTCGGGCCGAATGCCAAGAGCTCGACCCGTGCAGGCGCTTGATCCCGTTTCTTGGGCCGACTGGTTCCCGAATGGGTTTAGGACAAGTGAACCGATTTGCCTCGTTAAAACCTTTCCCGGAAAATCCTTTGGGACAAAACCAAGGATAAGGAAAAAGAGTACAAATGGCCACAGTCCGCTTGGTTCATCTGCCGGGCCGAATGCCAAGAGCCCGACCCGTGCAGGAATGTGGTCTCATTTCATGGGCTTGCTGCCAAGATATGAAATATTTAACCGTACTTCGGTGTTTTTCCCTATCAATCTCCGAAGAGGAGATTTTGACCCCAACAGTTAGCCCCCTAGCTCGTGGACCTTGTATGCATGGGCGATGAGCGTTATTGGAGTGTTTGTCGGGATTGATATGTTAAAAGGCTTTTGTATATAGCTTGAATGGCCGAGATTGGCTGAAAAGATTTCTCTTCCTGGGCCTGAGATCCGCCGGCGGTTGCTTGTGTTGTGGGGAGTTCCCTTTTCCTTTTACAAGTGAAGAAACTGAAAATTTTCCTTTTCCTGTTTAAGTTTAAGGATAGGAAAATTTTTCTTTTTCTTGTTGTATTAGGAAAAGTAAAGTTTCTTCTTCCTTTTCTATTAGGAATTGGAAAAACTCCTTTTTCCTTTTTGCAGAAATAGGAATAGGAAATTTCCCAATCCTTAATATGTCAGGATTCAGGCTTCCTTGTTGTATATATATGCGCCTTCCTGCTCTCCTTGTCGCTCACGATTTTGACATACCCCATAAGAAACTCTTCTTCAGTTTGTAGTCATGGTTAGGTTATCGCTTCGCGAGAAGATGGAGAAAGACGGGAAGAAAGCGAAGGGGATGGACGGCCGGTCGGCTTCTAAGCCCGGGACCAAACTGTCGGCCCATTCTTCGGCCCCTAAGCCGGCGAAGAGCTCTCTAGCCGTTCCTCCGCCGGAATGGCCAGCTGGAAGACCGGTTTCCCCACCGACTGTGCTTACTCCGTTCAAGAAGGATGCGATCTTGGCGCGTAATGCAGCGAAGCGTATTTCCGAGCCTCGGGGAGTTGTTTATAGCTTGACAGGATCGGATGGCTTTTTGCGTCAAAGGCGAGAGACCGGCCCGTAGAAGGCGTAGTGAAGAGTTCTTCTTCGCCTGGCACGCCGTTGGATTCCCGGCTTCCTTTTCCGGAGTCGGTTTGCAAGAATCGTCGCCAAGCGGCCAAGAGCTTTTCGGCGACGGTGGACTCGAGCTTCAGGTTTCCTCCATATGGTGATCTCGAGGAATCGGAAAAATATGAGGAGATGGCTTTGTGCGGATCGAAGGTGAATTTTCTTTTTTTTTCCTTCTGTCCTTTTCTTCGATATTTCCTTTTTTCTGACGTTCCTTTTTTTGTTTGTAGTTCATATCCTCCGTGAACAAGTGCATTGGCTCGTACGACGCCACCATTCGCGGGGTTCGCAAGCGCGCCGAAGAGAGTGTTCGCTCGGTGAAGAGGAAGCTTGAAGTTCTTGAGTCGTCGAGTTCGCGGCAGATCAAGTTGCTTGAGAGACAAGTTTCAGAGCTACAAGCTGAAAAGGACAGAGCCGTGTGTATGTCTATTCGCCTGGAGGCTAGGGTTTCTTGCCAGTCCGAGGAACTGAAAGATTTGGTGGGCCAGCTCATGACTGCCAGACCCTAGGGCCTCGCATCATGCTCACGGTTGCAAGGCTTGTTCTGCCGAGCTTCCGGTCTTCTTGGAAGAGTTGAAAGGAAATCTCGGTTCGCTGTCTGAAGCTAGGGTCCGTGAGGTGGATTCAGCCCAGATTACAGGAAACCTCGAGTTGATTGCGTTGCTTCAGGGTAACGAACTTACCGACTTAGACCGAGAAAAGGCCAAGCTATTGAAATGGAAAGTTCGCTTTGAAGGTGCTGATAGTCAGTTCGATGATATGATTTTCAGGTTTGGGAGAATATCGACTCTCAGTTGGCTCCTCATTCCAGTGATCCGACCGTTCTGGTTTCCAAACCTAGCTCGCATGAGGAGGAGGCCGCATTGATCGGAGTTCTTCATCCAGCCGGATCCAACGAGGTCATTCCTGGGATCTCGGACCTTGCCGTGGTAAGGCGTTTGGCCCGGAACCTTGACTTCTCGTTTTTTAGTTTCTGCTGTTGTTTCGTTTTTTTTGTGTGTAACATCCTGATTTTTGGTATATATGGAAACATATGTGGGAGAGGTTAAATGAATTGATTTGGCTACCTATGTCACCAAAGTGCACTTACCTTTTCGGTTGCACATCCGGAGAGAACTCCAGAGTTAAGCGTGCTTGAGCTGGAGCAGTGGAAGGATGGGTGACCTACCGGGAAGTGATTCGCGGTATCGTGTGAGTTAGGAAAAAACACGGGAAACGGTCATGTGGTGATTGCAGGGACAGAATATCATGACTTTCGAGCTTCCAAAAATAACGCACCAACCGTCGGACAGGGGTGGGCCCAATGGGCCTAATGGGAGGACATGTGGGCTCACCGGTAGGGGCGGTCGGGGGCGTTAAAAGTGGTATCAGACCTGGTTAGCCATCCCAGTGCTGACCTGGGAGGCATTCTGGGACTAGTCTTGGCGCGCAACGAGGACGTTGCGCTCTGTGAGTGGGGGTGAATTGTAACATTCCGATTTCTGGTATATATGGAAACATATGTGGGAGAGGTTAAAAGTATTGATTTGGCTACCTATGTCAGCAAAGTGCACTTACCTTTTCGGTTGCACATCCAAAGAGAACTCCAGAGTTAAGCGTGCTTGGGCTGGAGTAGTCAAAGGATGGGTGACCTACCGGGAAGTCATTCGCGGTATCGTGTGAGTTAGGAAAAAAACACGGGAAACATTCATGTGGTGATTGCAGGGACAGTATATCATGACTTTCGAGCTTCTAAAAATAACGCACCGACCGTCCGACAGGGGTGGGTCCAATGGGCCTAATGAGAGGACATGTGGGCTCACCGGTAGGGGCGGTCGGGGGCGTTATAAGTGGTATCAGATCTGGTTAGCCGTTCCAGTGCTGACGTGGGAGGCGTTCTGGGACAGGACTTGGCGTGCAACGAGGACGTTGCACTCTTTAAGTGGGGGTGAATTGTAACATTCCGATTTCTGGTATATATGGAAACATATGTGGGAGAGGTTAAATGAATTGATTTGGCTACCTATGTCACCAAAGTGCACTTACCTTTTCGGTTGCACATCCGGAGAGAACTCCAGAGTTAAGCGTGCTTGAGCTGGAGCAGTGGAAGGATGGGTAACCTACCGGGAATTGATTCGCGGTATCGTGTGAGTAGGGGCTCACCAGTAGGGGCAGTCGGGGGCGTTATATTTTGACTCCTTGTATCGTTCAGCCTTGTTTATGGGCCAGATGGGCTTTTGCTTCTGAGATTAATGAAAAAGTTTGAACCGTTTATGAGGCCTTTTTCTTATCCTGCTTAGTGTTTTTTGTTTAATGAAGGACGCCAGGCCCAATCTCTGAAAGAGATGGGCAACTGGTCTGTTTGCCTAGAGGCGCTTCGTTTTGCTTGCCGAGAGGTGTTTATGTTGTTTGTTGCTTGCCAAGAGGTGTTTGCGTTGCTGTGTATAGTGTTGGAGTGTTTTTCCGGACACTCCGAACTTATTTACCAGGTTTCCGTTGTGGATTTTTCTGGGTTTATGTTTTAGTGTCGAGGAGTTACACGTTTAAATTCCTCTCTCGACTGAACGCGGTTAGGATCTCGTATTGGAGCCGGTTTGATATTGCGTTAGGAGATGTTCAAGACCAGTGTTCCATGTCAGGCGTTTACTGTGTTTACGATCTTATTTCGCGGTTTACACTTCGCACTCTTTGCCTATGCGAAATGCTCCTGAAGATAAGCTTAACAGAACATCGTCTTCGACGCTCCCTACAGGATCGCGGGATGTCAGGTCACACCGTTCAGATGTTTATCCGAAGATTTATATAGCGCACTAAGTTTATCCATCGCGGGATGTTGAAAGAACCATGGTTTAAGTCACCCTGTTGTGATCTGCAACGGATGGTTGATACGTATGCCAAGAGGCGATATGTGTGCCGAAGGGGCGATGTGTGCCGAGAGGTGATGTATGCTGAGAGGCTGTGTGCCGAGAGGCGATGTGTGCCGAGAGGCGATTTCTCGAACAAGGAAGTCTTGTTGTGGCCAGCACTGACAATCTTGTTTGAGAAGTTTTGGGATTTTAAGGTGCTAGGTTCCGACCTTTTTACCCTTTTGCGAGAATTTCTTTGGGAGTATGTATATACGGACCCACTCCCCCCTTTTTTTTTATGGAGGGGGCAACTGAACTCGTTTTTTAAGCGAGCTGCCTACGTACCTTTTGTGAGAAAGGATCAAGTCACCCGTAGTTCCTTTTTTTTTTGAGGGTCTATGCTTTATAGAATATGGGATAGATCGTTTTGTGCTCCGCGACCCCGGACGTCTTCTTCTCGGCAGTCGCCGTTTCTCCTTGCTCGTCTTTGTTTTCTGTGGGTATAAGCTCCGTTCTCTCGAACTGATCCGTTCTGCTCGTTTTATTCCGTCCTTCGTGTCTTCTTCTTCTTTCTTCCGTTTCGGGTTTTCTCTTTGTGGGACCGTCAGATTTCGGAGTTTGTGTTCCGCAAGGAAATAAATCCGAACTTCTTTTTGGTTTCCCCAGATAGTCTTGATTCCGCTAGGGGTTGGGAACTTTAGACAGAGATAGTATGTCGATGGGATTGCTCGCATCGAATTGATCCACGGGGTCCCCATGATGATGTTGTAGATTGCGGGGTGATTAGCCACAGCAAAATTCACGACTTTCGTGATTCCGCCAGCGTGGACCGGGAGTTGGATCGTCCCGTCGGTCATAGTAACTTCCCAGGAAAATCCAGTGAGTGATCTGGGATTTGGCTTCACTTCTTATAGGTCCACATTCATTCTTCGGAGCGTCTCCCGGAATATGACGTCTACCAAACTTCCATTGTCGATTAATACCCTTGACACGTCGTAGTTGTTAATGTCTAGTTCTACGAATAAGGGGTCATCGTGGGGCTGATCGAGTCCTTCGGCGCCTTTTTCGGTGAAAGCGATCCGGTCATCATTCCTGGCAATCGGGGCTCGCGGATTTGACTCCTTGTCTCCTCTTCTGAGGAAACCTTTTATCGAAGCCACCGTATCTTTGCAGTATTGGGATCCTCCGATTATCATGTGGATCCTTCTCCGGTTCCCGGTTTGGTCGTCCCCGTTCGGTTTTCTTCCTCGTTTGGGTGTTTCTTCTAGAGGCTTATCGGGACGCTCTTGATTAGGGTGTCCTGCCTGTGCTTCAGTATCTTCTTCGGGTACTTCGAGGCTCTCAAGGGTTATGTTGTTTCCGAGCTCTCCGGCAAGTAGCTTAGCTGCGAGCATTCTCCCGACAGTCCTGCAGTGTTCGGTTGCGTGTCCTCTGGCTCGGTGGAAAGTGCAGTAAGCATTCCCGTCGTAGCCTATCCGAGTCCAGGTATTCGACGACCCTCTACTGCACCCGTCGGACGGGTATCCTGTGTTTATTTGGTAGTTGTGCATTCCGCTCGCTTCGGGTTCTTCATCTCTGCCACTTCGTTTGCTTCTTCTTTATGTCGGGATATTCATGGGCTGCGCCGGACTTTTCGATACTTTTTGCGGCTGATGCCTTTTAGCCAAAGCCTTCATGTCTTCCTCGTGAATCACGAAGTTCGAGGCGCGATGGAGAGCGTCCTGGATGGTAACCATGGGGTTAATAGTGATCTCTTTCCGGAAGCTGGAGGCGTACCACAGAGACTTCTTTAGGGCGTTTATCGCGGCATTGTCACTTAGACCGTCGATCTTTGACACGATAATCTTGAACCTTTCGATAAATTCCCTAAGGCTCTCTTCGGGTCCCTGTGATAGCGAGTAGAGGTCCGCGTTGGACGTTGAGCGGCTTATGAAAAGCGAATAATGCTTTAAGAAGGCCGCGGATAGCTGCTCGAAGTTTCTTTCCAACCGTGAGAACCATGATAACGCTGCTCCTTTCAGGTGCTCGACGAATAAGAGACAGAAGCCAGCGTCTTTCTCCTCGGGGTTGAATTTGGTCTGACTTGTTGCGATATTGAAGGCTGTCATATGCGCCTTCGGATCCGTCGTTCCGTCGTAGAACGGGATCTTGTGTTTGCCGGGGTCGGAGAGTCTCATGCTTGTGATTTTCTAAGTGAAGGGAATCTTCTGAGTTTCCTCCAAAACTCTGTCGATTTCGGGAGCCGCACTGGTCGCCTTGTGGACTTGAGATCTCATTTCCCTTATTTGGCTCGCCATTAGCTCCAATTGGGCGTGTAGTTCGTCCATTTCGTTTCTCCATTTGGCGGACAGGTTTGCTCGGCCCGCTCTCTCTCGCTCTTTGGCTCTTATTTGTTGATCCACCAGGAGTATGTTCTCCTCTTCTTCGGTGAGATCTCTTTCTTCTTCGTCTGTCTCGTCTTCGCCGTGACCGTCCGTTTCCACCGTGGCTTCTCTGTTGGTCACCGTTGAGACCGGCTGCTCGGTTCTTCGTCTCGTCGCCCTTTTCCGGTGTAACGGTGGTGGGGCCGATGACTCCGTTCTTGTTCCGACGGGAGTTTGCTCGCCGAGGTTCTGTCCTTCGGGAGTGTTTGTCAACAGCGAGAAACAGAGGCGTCTTCTTCCGAGTTGTTGGGAGCTTTGCGCCAGTTTTCGGATGGCCATCATCTCCTGCGACGTCTTTCTTTCTTGTTTGTCTTGTCGCTCCACTAACTCAGCTATCATGTTCCTTAGGTCGCCGATTGCTGTGATATCTTCGGCCATACCGGTCGAGCCGGTGATCACTGTTTCCGTCGTTCCGGGTTCTTCGACCGGCATTCCGAACCAAGGTTGTGCGGCGGTGGGATTCCCGGTTGCCGCTGTCCCGGTGCCGGTCGCTCCTGCTAAGGATGTTCCGGCCATGGTTGATCCGGTTCCAGCTACTCCTTCAGTCGGCTGATTGCCGGTACCGCCGGTTCTTCTTTCGGCTGCCATGGTCTTCCTCTCCGTATCCTGTTGTTCTTAAATAAAGAATATTTATCGTCCCCAAAGACGGCGCCAAATTGTGAGCGCTGAAACTCACACTGTCGAAATTTATATTTTGCGGGGATCCGAAAATTCTAATAAACAAGAACTAAAGGGCAAAAAAGTAAAAAAATGAGAAAGATGATTTTATTGATAATTCTCTAAGTACAAAAATATTCGAGAAAGCTTATTGTCTTATATCTCGAAAGCTCTTGCACTTGAGTTAGAATGCCTTGAAAGTGAATACATGGGTCTATATTTATACGAGAGAGTCTAGGGTCTCAAAGACTGATCTAAGCAATGTGGGACGTTTTAAAATCCCCTTCCTGGTCGCCGACTTGATCTAATGGGCCGCCGTCCATTCGCTCTTCTTCCTTCCAATCCGGCCCGCTTGTCTTGATTTGGCCCAGCTTGTCTTTTTAATCTTATGGTCCGTTTTTCCTTGGGTAAAAGCCTTGCTTCCGGTTTATTTTAAGTAAACTCCTTGATGTTTTTTCCATGTTCTGAACAGCGTGAAGTCCTTCATCAAATGACGTGATGTTTTCTTCGGAGACTATTGGGCCGAGGCCCGTTAGTCGGGAAATGGCGTTTAGGGCCGGTCTAGGAAGGTAGAAATCGGCATTGGCCTACGTCTTGGCTCAATGAATGCTCCGGGCTGAGAAGATATGCAGAGATTCGTCTTAAGAGTTCATCTGCCGGGCCAAATGCCAAGAGCTCGACCCGTGCAGGCGCTTGGTCCCGTTTCTTTGGCCGACTGGTTCCCGAATGGGTTTAGGACAAGTGAACCGATTTGCTTCGTTAAAACTTTTCCCGGAAAACCCTTTGGGACAAACCAAGGATAAGGAAAAAGAGTACAAATGGCCACAATCCACTTGGTTCATCTGCCGGGCCGAATGCCAAGAGCCTGACCCGTGCAGGAATGTGGTTTTATTTCGTGGGCTTACTGCCAAGATATGAAATGTTTAACCGTACTTCGGCGTTTTCCCTATCAATCTCCGAATAGGGGATTTTGACCCCAACATTGCAGTAGATTTATTTTCCTTACATTTATACTTTTGTACCCTATCATGTGATGATAGATTTGTTTTTAGTGACAGTAGATTTACAATAGACTGGTATACTTATCTGTTCTGACAGTAGATTTAATAAATAGTTCTACTTAATAAAGCTACAACTGGAAAATGTATTGATTATACAGTGGTAGATTTATTGTGGTCAATTTGTATCAGTGATGATAGATTTGTATGTTACACATTCAACGATGGTTGGCTTATATGTATATATACAATGATGAAATACTTGTCTATTCCTTATATAATACATACAACAGATTTCTAACGCAACCGCCAGTTTCCAATACCGACCGACATAAGTCTATCATCATTTAAAAGCACATTGGTATATAAGTCTACCATCGTTAATGTAGACCCGAGTTAACTTTCCAAAATTAAAAATTTTAATTTCTATTAATTTTACAGATATTTATTTTAAATTTATTTTAAGTCAATTATTTTTAAAAAAAAATTATTACACCTAAACCTAAAACTTAAACGTTTCGTTTTATTATTTAATCATCTATTGCTTCGGGATAATATTTTCAAAAGGTTCTCCATCTGAATACCAATCCCAAAAGTCCACGTTATTGAATGAATTGTTGTGAACAGAGGAGAAGAGGGGAATTGGTGTTGTGTGTTATTCTAATAGTTAGAGAGTCCTTTATATAGGAGTACAAGAGAGCTGACAAGGTAAAACCTAATGAGCCTTATGAGCTCCTAATGGACATCACATAATATATCATAACACTCCCCCTTGATGTCCATTAAATAAAATATCTCCTAAAGCGCTTTAGATGCTGCCTCATTAAAAACCTTACCAGGAAAACCCAATAGGAAAAACCATAGTTAAGGGAAAAAGAGTGCAGCGCGCATCGACTCCCCCTCATGAAAACATAGCTAGAAATCTCGGAGACGATATAATATCATGTGATGAACCGATCTCTTGAAAGTGGAAGGTTGAAGTGCCATGTTGAATAAAGTAATCAATCTTCACTTGACTTGCTTAGTTATTGGCTTGGACCGGTCCACTTCTTTTGGCAGATTTAACACTCTTCACTGAGACTTGAACATCTTGATGACAGTATCACGGAATGACTTCAAACCACTTGGAAATTGAAGCTAACATCCATATATATCTTTAGGCACCAGTCTAGCTCTGGTAAGATGGGAATATCGAGAGATATTTGGGACACCGGTCGAAATTCGGTATTCTGAGACAACTTGTACATGTACAACGAAAATAGCCATATATTGAGTTATGTCATCTGGAATGACTTGATTCAAATTGGTGATGAAAATAGACTCAAAGGCCTTTATCCAGATACCAGGATCATATTTTAATTCCATTTACAAGGTCTCCTTTGGTTGAAAAACTTTCGACCTTTTATTCTGTCTCGCGAATGGAATGTGTTCATGCCTTGATTCTTCTTCAAGTATGATTGATCTTGACCATTCTCTTCAACTTCTATCAATCTCGAAAATACTTTGGAAGATTGATGATATGTCTCTTTAGGTATGTATCATTTGCGTGTTCTTTGTTGCCTCGTTAAAACCTTGACATGGAAAACTCAATGAGACAAAAACCATGTAAGGAAAAAGAGTACAACCACGCCATCATCATATTTCTCCCCCTGGAAGCATCATCTTACAGATATGAATTCCAATCATATTTTGGGAATGTGAATAAACTAGTGATTATCATATATAATCTCATAGATCACTGGACTTCTAGTCCTTAACATACCTTTCACATAAAAGGTCGCATCTTTCATATTGTACATACTTGTACATACGAGTTATTCTTCCTCTTCTTATAGAAGTAACTAGTATGACTAAATTTCTTGTCATACGAAATCACATCTTTCAATCATGAAGGAGATTAATAAATTTCTCTGATATCGTTTTCATATGGTACTCCAAGACCAAAAATTATTCCATGTATATGCTTAATGATGGTCTCGAGAACTAGCATTTCCTTCTTTTTGCAGTCCAAATCCTTTTGAGACATACAAATAATATTTTCCAGTGTTCTCAATTCTTTTTCTTTGTTGCCAGACTAAAGAAACTTTAAAGTTGATGCTTCCCCCACATGATGATGTGTTTCTTTATAATCCACTCTAGGTCTTTATGAGAACCCTTGTGCAAATACTGCTTTGCACCTCACAATTTCATATTCTTTAACATAAAGACCCATTTATATGCCACTGGTTTTACACCTTTACGTGTACGGACTACTGATCTGAATACTCTTTTCTTTCAAAGAGATTTTAACTCTGCATCTATTGTTTCTTTCTCTTTTTGGCCAATTACACTTAGTGTACACTTTTCAATAGATGGCTTATGATCCTCATTCTCATCAGCTGCTACATTGCATGCATAAGTATTTACGACGTCGATTGGTTATCGGTTCCATATTATTCCAGACATGACATAGCTATTTGAGATTTCCTTATTCTCAGGTACCTGATTTTCTTTCTTTGTCATGCTTAACATCTCTTCTCGAGATCCTTAATATTTCATTCCTCATTCCTGCCATTCTCATTCATGCTCCTCTTATTTTTTTTCCCGAGGATTCGTTATTTTTGGAACCGGTCTATCACGCTTCATGCGCTCTTTAGACTCATTAGCAGTTTGATACTGTCCTTCTGGGACATTCAATATAACTGGAGCATTTACAGCTAGTACATGTGACTTAATCACTTTCTTAAGGTCAGTAAATGAGTCTGGCAACTCATATACTATTCTCTATAATAGAATTATCTGCACATTCTCTTTCATTTTTGGACTTTTATTCACGCTCTTTAGTCTGAGGATCAATGATAATTCATTTCAAAGTCATTTTCTTTTCCAGCTGTTTATTTCTCCCCCTGATGTTGGATAAACTGACTCAACCTATTTAATAACATGAAGGTTATCAGTTAATGGAGATTCACATCCAACATTTGTTCACAACCTCCTCTGAGGTTCCCATCTTTTAGCGGTGTGGTGGAGCAACTATAATATAAACCACTTATCCAAATTTTCTAGATGGGGATCTTTTGGTTCCTGACCCAAAACCAATTATATGGGGAGAGTTATTAATTATTCTTTGGCATTATGCGAATTAATGCTGCTGCATTTTACGTATGAACATTATCTACATGATGTTCAACGAAAACCTCAATAGACTCACAATAATCATCAAAGGCTTGTGAGTTCACCAGTATTATCAATTAGTCTCGCAACCACCAAGTTGCGGATCTATGACAAGGATACATACGACCATCTTGTCGATGCATATGGTGGATGATCAGTCCACCAGTGGGTGATCAAGCCCATAAACATTTCCATGTAAAATATATTCTAAATCTATTTTGGCTGGTGAAACTGTATTATCATATTGCCTTGTAAGCAAGCAGCATATAGCAAATCATTCGTAAGAATCTCTGGTTCTTCAACGAATGTCGCATCATTACTAAACCGGGATGGCATAACCGGTTGGCCAAACATTGAACTTTCAGTAAACTTCTGGTTTACTGTCACATTTATCTCCATTTTAATATGTGTAGTACAATCAAATAAAGAGTGCATGTAGCTTCTCTAACATACATTTACTGCCTTGGGAAATACTCTTGACTGAAAGTATTCAAAATTTCCCTTTACTTATTGTCTCAACATGATTAGATTCTAAATCCCATGAATTTTCTTTATAAATGACTCCTTAAGTTTATTTCTAGTGCGGACATACTTCTGGATGTTCCACTTACTAGGGATGTGGGATTCTCTAATTGTCCCCCTCGAGATAGTAACACTCTAGGTTATCTATCTCGATTTGAATCTCACTCTATAATCAACAACATACCCAACTTAGGTCATGTGTTATATCTTAGATTCTTTTCAACCTTGTGAGACTTGGGAAGGTATAACGCATACATGGTTTCAAATTGCGTTCCCATAGGCACACATGTATCTGCTCTTCTAGAGCTTCCAATAATCTCGATACTACAAGACATTGTACTTACACTAGTTTCTTTCCTCGTCAGAGAAATATCTCTTATTTTCTCACTTCTTATGATATTGTTCTTGAAAGAAACTCATTAGGCTCGACCTTGAAAATATCCATATACACATTCACGTCTACGACCAGATTTTCAGCCACTTCCCCGGGCAGTAATGTGGTCTTTCCTTTCTCAATATAAAATGTCACATTCAATCCTGGGAATGGAGCATAATCAAGTAGACGTGATTCATTATTTTATCCTTTGCCTTTCTCTTTTGCTCAGCCACAATGAGACAAAATATAAGCTCAAAGTACTTTTAATTCACTTTTCATAGTATTGTGTCTCCACGACGACAATAATATTCACATGAAAAGATAGAACATGTTTTCTGTAACATCTCTATATCAATACTCATTACAGACTTAAAGTCTTGTAATCTTTAGATTCAAAAAAAATCATAATGAGCTTCAGGTAATCACATTATGGTGATCATACCTTTCTTTAGAGTTTTCTATAAAAAAAAAACTTGTGGATCATTTATGGTCAAATAAATGAATTTGAGATTCTCATAGAAATAGGGATAATCATGAATATATATATATATCATATAATATTATTTTAAGATATTTCATGATAATTCTCTTAATTAAATTAAGAAAAATTAATATCCCTATAAATACCATTTTATTCACTAGTTTCTTAGTATTATGTCATTAAACATCTTTACATTCACTAGTTGTTCAACTAATACTCCAAACAAAAATCAGATTACATGTGCCAATTTTCATGCAAATTATTTATCTTATCAAACTTTAATTGACCATGTATTGATGTAAAATAAAACTGATAAAAATACTTATCTGAACAAGGAGAAGTGTAGTGTAGAGTGAAAATCTGACATGTAGATGGTATTGGAAACACTTCTTGTTTCTCAGCTAAGATTTCATGTAAAATCTTATATAACCCTGAATTATTCAGAATTTTGCTCATGAAAACATGGCTTTTATATTAGTAGACATTAGTATTTAATACCAAAATAAGTCTGCAACGTTTGATCAATATTGAAACGTATACATTGAAGTATGTGTGGGCGTGTGGGTAAACCAATAATTATCTTAACCAGGTAAGCCAAACATGAATCTTAAATATAGTTTTTTTTTTAATTCAATTTGCTGAACATAGTTAGATTTTAGATCAACCAAATAATAAGACAATATAAATCTCAAAAGCAAGAACTGATTCTCAAACGTACGAAGCCACATAAAGCGATATATTAAGCAATGCATCAAAAATCAGAGATCACATATATGACCAACAAATAAAACGATCAATTTAATTTGATCGAGCAATGAGCATATAAAAGCATGTGCATGAAGTCAATAACGTGGCAGAAGAGTGAACTTTATAACTTGGAATTATTTACTCACATATATGCAACAATAATCTGTGAATTAGTTATACTTATCTCGATTGATAACTATGGTGGAAAGATTGGAGACACCATCAACGAAGGACTACATCGGATATACACGGCATCGCTTGCTCCTTTTTTTTTTTTTTTTAATACACGGCATCGTTTGCTGTTTTTTCTTTTTAGATGACGGCTAGGTTTTTTTTAGATTGTTCAGAGGCTAGAGTTTCGTGCTGATAACGTGTTGTGAACAGAGGAGAAGAAGAGGGGAATTGGTGTTGTGTGTTATTCCAATAGTTAGAGAGTTTTTTATATAGGAGTACAAGAGAGCTGACAAGGTAAAACCTAATGAGCTTTATGAATTCCTAATGGACATCACATAATATATCATAACATGAATTTCGTTTTGAAGTATTTTTAACCTTAGCCAAGTTAAAAAAATTACATCTTATACATGAGTTTTATCCGTCCACCCAGCCCTATCAGATCCACCAGATTTTTTTTTTTTTGGTCACCTATCGTCGTCGATATAATCCACCAGATATAACTCAAATCTATAAAATTGAAAAGGCAAAACGTGATTTCACTCATTCTTTTTCAAAAATTTCATCGTTCGTGAAACTAGGGATAACTACAAAAATTACCAGGGATAATCGTAAAAGATAAGACTCATACTCATTTTGATTTCAATTCATTTGTGGATGCATGTCAATTTCGTGGATCTGAAAGTTAATTTGGTTCGTTATTGTTACAAGAAAAATGCCACCTAAGACAAAGAAAAAAAATGTTGTAGTTCGGATGAATGAAAAGACTGAATAGGTAGAAAAAGGATCTCTGGCTCGGTTTGTTGAGGAATTCTTCGCTTTGGAGTAACAATACAGTTGTCCAGTTAACATAACTTTATATTCAATAGAGGTAATGCACTTTGTCATCCAAGTAATCGACTGTGATGCAAAATTCATCTTCTGTAAAAGATTTTCAATAAACATTCATTTCACACGATCAAATGCTTTAGTTATATCTGTTTTCATTTCCAAAAATTTGCCTTTGCAAGACAGATTTGTTCTTAAGCTGTGAAACATCTCATAAGCGAACAATATATTGTTTATAATTAACATTCCACTCACAGAAGCTGACTAAGTTTCCGAAATTAGATCTGGTCGTAGTCTTTCAAGCCTTTGAAAAAGTACCTTTGAAATATAGAACCAACGTTACATAGACTAATTGGTCTTAACTTCGTCATTAGGCTTGTATCAAACAAATCTTTGTTAGTGTACATTATTTTTATTCTAATTTTAACTAAACTTTAATGAAGCGCCGAATTTATAATTTTCTTAAATATTTGAAACACTAATATCTTGATTTACAAACTATATTTTTTCTTTCTTTTAAATGCTATATATATATTTCATAATACTTGTTAGATGAATATATGTATACACTACAAGAAAACATATATTTAACGAGAAAGCATTTCGTCGCTAATTCCACGTAAAAGGACACTTACGAGGAAATTACGACCAAAGGAGAAACGTCGTAATTCGTTTGTCGTTAAATATATTTCCTCGTAAAATCGTCGTAAACTTGCGAGGAAACCTGTTTCTCGCTAAAAGGACGGTATATATTCGTCGTAAATTCCACGTCAGGTTTTCCTCGCAAAAACCACGTAAAACTTTTTCGTCGAAAAAGATACGCGCTTTTTTCGTCGTAAAACACACGCAAACTAATGTCGTAAAGTCGACGCGCTTTCTTCGTCACAAATTACACGCAAACTATTCCTCGTAAAGTGGACGGAAATTTTACGAGGAATTAACTTCACAAATTGTTTTCCTCGTAAAAATATCGTAAATCTTTTGCGAGGACTTTACGTGGAAAGTATTGTATTTCCAAAATATAATAAATATATATATATATATATAAATAATGAAAATGATAATTGCAAAAAATATTAAAAAAAAACTGAGAAATTTATATATCCGAAAATATTTTATAAATTCAGAAATTTATACAAATTTACTAGTTTTAAAAGTAAATAAAAAAAGTAGCTAACGGTTGAGGTCCTCGAAGAAATCTTGACTTCTTCTTTCCGCTTCCGCCTCTTCTTCTGCAGTGGGTCTCGGAGGTGGTGGAATCCCAAGCTCTTGCCGTCTCGCCTCCAACATACGCTCCATACGGGGGTTTCCAGCCGCAAACATGTCGAGAATCCCCTCGAGTGAACTCAATTGAACTCTTTGGGATTGCACTTCGTTTCGCAGCTGAGCCGTCTCATCGATCCGTTGCTGAGCGTAAGCCGACGTTGCCTGAGGGATAAGGTTAACGGATCCGATTCCCAAAAGCCGTCCCTTTTTCCTTGGAACCACCTTCAAATGAAAAAATTAATATATATGTTAGTAATGTAATATTATAAATATTTGCAAAATTATAAAAAAAAAAAATTTATACCTCCTCGTAAATCCGATCCTTTTCAAGCGTGGATAATATGACGGGGACTCCGTCCGGAGACTCCTGAGTCAGCTGTGTCTGTCGTTCCTCCGTCCGAGCAACAACGTCGTTGTAGATTTGCTCTGACCGAGGATCTACAAAAACTCCAGCCTTGTTCTTGTGAGTTTCCTTGTAGAGATCCTGAAGAGATGGGAGGACCCCGCCATTTTTTTTGGCCTACAAATATTTGCAGAATATGTAAGTAATATAATTAATTATATATAAATATATCAAGTTTGTAACTAAAAATTTTTAAACATTGAAAACTAAAAGTAATTAAATATTTACCATCTCAAGCCGGATTCCAGCATGACCTTTTTGACCAGTTGTGTGCAGCATCGGCAAGTTTCCATGCTCATCTCTAGTCATACGGGAAGTGGAGCACAAGTTAGACTTTCTTATGTTCTTCGGATCTCTCCAAAACTCGATTAAGGCATTCCAAGTGTCCCCGGTGAACTCACTCGGCTTCCCGTGCTGATATCCCTTCACGATCCAGGCTTCCTTCCAGTTGGAGACCGTATCAAGCAATCGATATTTCGCCTTCGCCACGAACTCTGCCTTGACCCTCTCGTTGATCGCCGGGGACCAATTCCATTTTTGCTGTTTAAAAAATTAATTACACAGTTAATAAATATGAAATAGACAATTATTAATTAAGTAATAAATTATAATAGTAGTGAAAAAAAAAGAATATAAAAGTAAAAGTAACTTACAGCAAAACATTTGAACCACGTCTTTTTGACGTGTTCTGGGGTCCTTTTCCAGCTCGAATATGGACCGGGGAAGTAGCCTTTCATTGTGTCGGTGACGCTCCGAGCGACACAACCATCAATATTAAACCTGAAAAAAAAAATCAAGAATGTTAAAAAATTATAATTTATAAAAATTAGAATTTAAAACTTACCAGAAAATATTTGGTGGAGAGTCATAGCTTTTTTCTGGATCTAAGACAGGCAAACCTCCTCTTCCAGGCCCAGTGAGGATGTCGATGACGGTGTACTGAGCGTACGGAGCAGTCGGCGGGACCTGTAGATCAGGATGAACCCCACCCTCGTGTGCAGGTGCCTCCTGCTCACCAGGAACATCCTGAGCAGGTACGTGAGGTGGCGCGGCTGGGGGAACACCAATGTGAAGTACTGATGGTGCCCTCTGAGAACCCTGAGAGTCGGGGACTGTGGTGGCATCCGAACTCGAACCGGGAGCGGATGAACTCGACGCTAGATTACTACCCGGTTCACCGAATAGTTCTCTGTAATGGGGTGTAAGCTTGCTTTTCCTAACCATCTAGAAAAAGAAATTGTATTAGATTCATGATTAATATAAATTCCATAATCTATCTACAATTCTCTAAACTAACCACCTAAATTAATCCTAATTATTTAAACTAACCACCTAATCTATAAAATCCTAAAACCTAAAAAAAAAAAAGAGGAAATGGAGTTTACCTCGTAATGCAGAGGGAGTTAGGAGAGGAAGTTGAGACGAAATGAAGGGAGTCGGGTGCTCGGTTTATGTAGAGAATTTTGTTTCGTCGTAAAACACTCGTAAATTTACGAGGCAATTGCCAGACCCGTGTTTTTTTCCTCGTAAAGTGGACGTTAGTTTACGACGAAGTTGCCATTCGCGTCCTATTTCCTCGTAAACAAGTCGTAAAGTAGCGGCCTGTTTACGAGGCCCAATTTCTCGACTACTTTACGAGGAAAACTTTAACGAGGAAATAACCAGTCCCGTGTTTTTATTTTACGAGGACTTTACGAGGAAAATTATGACTTTAAAAAAAATATCTTTAAGTCAAATTATTTTGTAAAATATTTTTTTAAGTGAAATTTTTTTGTCCAAATGGGGAATTAGCCCCAGAATCTGTTCATAATGATATAAAAAATAAACAGATTATAGGGCTAAATCCACCATTTGGACATAATATAATATCACTTGCAATCTTATTACTCATACTAACTTTTTTACTATCATAATACTCACATTTTTTTTGGTGAGTTACATCTGAGAGCTGAGTGCACTATATAGGCGAACGGGTCGTCGTTATTTTCTCGCGAAGCTGTCCTCGTAAGTTCCTCGCAAAATTTACGAGGCAATTGCCAGACCCGCGTTTTCGTCTTACGACGATTTTACGAGAAAATAATTTACGAGGATTTAACCAGTCCCGCGTTTCTTTTTACGAGGAGTTTACGAGGAATTGACGTGGAACTGTTTTGAATCCCTAAACCCCAAACCCCAAAGTCGTAAGTCTTTGCTTCTAAACTCCCAACTTCATAATCCCCAAACCCTACAATCAATTTTCTAACCCCTAAACTCCATCTTTAACCCTTAGAGCTAATAAAAGTTGTGAAATTAAAAAGTTTCTCTTCATATTTATATTTTGAAAACATCATCATTCAGATACATCATTATTCGAATCATCACTACAATCATCATCGCTTAATTCATGAAACTCGTCCTCTTCAGCTTCGTCTGTTGAATCTTCGGGTAGATCTTCATATTCTCTATTATTTGGATCAATGAGAAGGATATCATCCGTTTGTTGGTCGGGTTGATCGACCTCGTTGATGTGTTCTTCCTGCAAAGGTGGGGCTTCTTCACCTATTATACGTCCACGAGGTGTAACTTTGATAACAGCTAACCAATTTATTCCCGACTCTCTCACCCGAGGATATGGAATGAAGCTAACTTGGTCTGCTTGGGAAGCTAATATGAAAGGCTCGAACTTGTTGTACCTACGTCCAGCATTAACAGCAACAACACCAAATTTGTTAAACCGAACACCTCGGTTGACAACGGGGTCGAACCATTCGCATTTGAAGAGGACGCATTTTAAGTTCAATAACCCTGGAAATTCCACTTCAATAATCTCCTGCAAGATCCCATAGAAATCTGTGTCCCCTTTCACACAAACTCCGTAATTCCTTGTCGCCCGCTTCGTCCCATACTCATACGTATGAAATGTATATCCTCGGGTAAAATACATTGGTGATGTGGTGACCTTCGCAGTTGGACCTTGCAGGAGTTCATGAAACCATGGGGGAAAGGATGGATCATCATAATCAACCTACAAATAAAAGTAATGCAATGTCAAAATTTAATAAAGTGTTACCTACAAAAAATAAGCCTATTTGTGGTACCTGACTCCTCAACCACTTAATAAAGTGTTGATCTTTCCTTTTGTCGACCTCAACTGCGGATATTCCTGGTAATGCTTCTTCGACTTGAGTAACAAATAGGCTGCGCGCAAAATTTATTTGTCAATCAATATATAGTATAAAAATATATAGTATATAATTTTAAAATTTTATATAATTTAAAATTATATAGATATTAATTACCTTTCGTAATCTCGAATTAATGGATCCTCACAATTGAGTAGAATATAAGTGTGTGCACTATGGGCGTCTTCTTCGCTAAACCACCAAACATGTTTTGATTTCCCACCCGGTCTTCCAATCTGACAAAAGATGTCTGGAACTTCAACCGCATATGTTGGCGCTACACCACCATCATCATATCTTCTTGGAGCCCTTTTCTGTGTACGTACTTTAGGTGCAAAGTAGTACGATGTGAAGTGTGATGTCTCTTCGGTCAGACTTCCGGCAACTATAGAACCTTCAACTTTTGCTAGGTTTTTGGCTTTTCCTTTTAAATGTTTCATGAACCTCTCATACGGGTACATCCATCCATAATGAACAGGTCCACGAAGCATTGCCTCATACGGGAGGTGGACAACCAGATGCTCCATCACATCAAAGAAGGCTGGTGGAAATATATTTTCCAAGTTGCACAGTAAGATGGGAACGTTCTCGTGTAGTTGTTGAAGAACTTCCTCGTTTAAAGTGCGTGTGCTTAGATCCCTGAAAAATGCTCCAATGCCTGGTATATTCGCAAAACAATTAATTGTAGACTTCATCATGCATATATAGTTTAGTTGCGAAATAAATACATGAGATAATTAAATGGTAGATTACCTGCAAGTGCTTCATTTACATGCATTGGAAGTAGTTCGGCAAATGCAAATGAAAGTAGTCGTTGCATAAAGACGTGACAATCATGACTCTTCATGCTGGAGAACTTCTGACCTTTTTCAACACACCGAGACAGATTTGAAACATACCCATCGGGAAACTTCACTTCTGATTCAACCCAATTGAACAATACTGACTTTTGTTGTGAGGACAATCTGAATATCGGAACTGGCACACTTCCATTGCTTTGTATATGTAACTCACTTCTTGAGCAAATATCAGGTGAGTCCAACCTTGATTTCGTGCTGTCTTTTGTCTTCCCTTGGACGTTCAATATGGTATTCATGATGTTGTCAAAAAAATTCTTCTCGATATGCATCACATCAAGGTTGTGGTGCAAAAGAAGATCCTTCCAATACGGCAACTCCCAAAATATAATCTTCTTGTGCCAATTATACTGAACCCCGTAATAATCAGCCATATTTCCGGGAACATGCCAGTTACCCCCTCGATGAACTGTTTCTTGAGCTCCGTAGTAATCGATTTGTTGTTCAATTTCTGCTCCACTTAAATACGGAGGAGGGGTGTCTCTCACAACTCTTTTGTACCTAAACAATGTCTTGTTCCGTCGGTACGGATGCCTAATGGAAAGAAATCGATGGTGACAATCAAACCAACATGTCTTCCTCCCATTCTTCAATTGAAACGCATCTGTCCCTCCATTACAATATGGACAAGCTAATCTCCCATGTGTAGTCCATCCAGACAACATCCCAAAAGCAGGAAAGTCGCTTATGGTCCACAAAAGCATTGCTCGCAGCTTGAAATTCATTTTTGTTGAACAATCATAAGTCGTCACCCCTGTTGACCACAAATCTTTCAACTCTTTTATCAGCGGTTGTAGAAACACATCTAGAGACCTTCTCGGATGCTTCGGACCGGGGATTAATATGGTCAAGAATAGAAACTCTCGTTGCATGCACAAATCTGGTGGCAGGTTGTATGGCGTAACAATGACTGGCCATAATGAATATTGTCTCCCAGACATTCCAAATGGACTAAATCCATCTGTGCATAACCCAAGATACACATTCCGACTACTTCTGGCGAACTCAGGATGTACTGAATTAAAATGTCTCCAAGCTTTTGCATCTGATGGATGTTTGATCTCCTCATCTGTAGGCGTATGTTCGGCATGCCATCTCATCACTCCAGCAGTCCTCTCAGATTGGTACAATCTTTTCAATCTGTCTGTAATTGGTAGGTACCACATCCTTTGGTACGGTACCCTCTTACGACCCCGTCCTTGCGGTTTGAATCGTGGTTTCTTACAGAATCGACATTCTTCTAACTTCTCATCATCTCCCCAGTAGATCATGCAATTGTCAATGCAAACATCTATCATCTATGAAGGAAGCCCAAGACTGTAAAACCATTTCTGAATCTCATAATAAGATTCAGCTGCCACATTGTCTTCTGGCAAAATCTCTTTAATCAACTCACCCATGCATCCATGCAATTTTCAGCTAGATTGAAATCGGTTTTAATATTCATCATCCAAGCTGCTAACGACAATATAGAGAGACCTTCTCTACAACCATTGTATAATGGTTCATTGGCAGCATCTAGCATTTCATAAAACTTATTTGCATCATGTTAGGTTCTTCTGTTTCAGCAGCTACTAATGCATCAGTTACCATATCATGAACTCTATCATGATCCACCATTGGCTCTTCCTGATGGTAACTATTTCATTATGCAAATGATGTACCGGTTCATCCTGAAAATTGCTATTACTACAACTACCAGCTTCAATATTCCCATAAACTTCTCCGTGTTGAAACCATATATAATATTTGGCGTGAAACCTCTATTTATTATGCTTCCATACATTTTCCCGACAACCTAATTTTGTATTGTTGCATTTCTGGCAAGGACAGAACAACTTACCGCTTTCTTGCGTGAGCGTGTGGAATCTGTTTGATGGATAAACGTCGCTAACCGTCCAGAAAATCTTCGTCACTCTCCCTAGCAGCATCTCTGTGGTTATACATCCATCTCCATAACTCGTAATACCACTTCCATTTGTTTTTTACAGTTTTTTTTTTTGGTGTGTTAGGTTTTTTTTTTTGGTGTGTTATGTTGAAAGACAAGGGTCATATATATAGAAACATTTTGCTTCGAATTTACGACGAAAACAAATTAGTTGTAACTACCAAAACACGTTTTTTCAACATATTCCTGGTCCTCGTAAATAACTCGGTAAATAAATTCCTCGTAAATTGGAAGCAAACTTTACGTGGAAGTTACTGGAAAGTGGTTTCCACGTAAATTCGAAGCAAATTTACGACGAAACTTCTTTTCCTCGTAAAAGTCACGTGACTTGACGTGACTTTTACGAGGAAACGGTTTCCACGTTATTTTACGACGACATTATGTGGAAAGCCTTTGTAAACGTAATTTCGTCGTTAAGCGCACGTAACTTTACGAGGAAATATTTTCCTCGTCAATTTTCCTCGCTACACACGTGTTTTCTTGTAGTGATAGTTTTTAAATTATTTTTTAATTAAATTTTATTTTAATAATCGTGATAAAAATTATGTAATTTAATATTTCCTTCAAAGATATTTTTGATTAGAAAATATTTATATAGTGTAAAATAACAAGTTGGAACTATTTTGTTGAATATAAAAATAAGTTAGCCCAATATCAGTTTGAAGGCAACACTTCTCGGAAATCACCTCCAAAAGTTACAGTTTTTCCACCAAATAGATTATCAGCATTAACAAAATATGTATATAATTAATATTCCAGTCACAAAAGTTGACTTTCTTTCCGAAATTAGAACATGTAGTAGCCTCTCAAGCTGTTGACAAAGTACCTTAGAAATATATAATACACATTACATAGACTAATTGGTCTTAGCTCCGTCAGCAGACTTGGCTGTTCGGTTCTATCCTTCTAGGAATCAAACAAAATCTTTATTAGTGTACAATATTTTTATTCAGATTTTAACTAGACTTTAACAAAGCGCCGGTTTATATTTTTCTTAAAAATTTGAATTCACTAATATCTTAATTTTACAAACTATATTTTTCTTATAAACGCTATATATTATTTGATAATAATCGTTAGATGAAAAGATGTATAATTTTTAATTATTTTTATATTCAATTTTAATATAATAATTGTGATAAAAGTTATGTGATTTAAGTTTTCATAAAGTAATTTTGATCCGTAAATATTATGTAGTGTAAAAGAACAAGTTAGTATTATTTTGTAGAATATAAAAATAAGTTATCCCAATATCAGTTTCATACCAATGAGGTAGATTGATTAGTTTATAGTCCTTATGTTTCACAAAGAGTGTCATTTGAAATTTTTTTTTAAAATAAGAAACCAATTAAAAGTTCTATTTTACCATTTGTTCACACATTAAATACAATTCTCTCTCTAATTAATGCATTAAAACAATAGGGTTAAAACTGGATTTTTGTTTAAAATGAATCTTGAAACGAGCTCATCAGTCGGCTGCCTGCCAATCTCGTCTTGGATGGTTGTAATATCCTTTATCAATTTGTCCTTGCGAACTTGGATTTCACCAAAGACCTCCTTCTTCCACTTCCTCAAAACAGATTGCAGGTTCTGTAAAGACTCTTTTGTGTCAATATATCTGTTCCATAAATTATTCAGTAATTCTGTGAATCCGTCATGTTGAAGCAAGGCCGCCTCAAAGCGAAAAGGCCTTCTCCTGGAATTCACCTTCATCACCGCGACAACTGCAAAAAAAGGAGAGGTGCATGGTCGGATGCCAAAAAAAGGTAAGTGTCTAGCGACCGCATTCTGCCATTGAAGCCGAGCTCGAGGACAGCAGAGCACCCGATCCAGACGTTTCCCAATAAATGAGCTCTCTTCCTTTTCCCTACGTCATGTGAATTGGTTTCCGGTGAACCCCACATCAATAAGGGATAAATCATTAATCCAATCACCAAACACTATTGAGTCTGAAGAGAGTCTGCCATTTCCTCATGTACGTTCATCCCGACGAATGATGGTATTAAAATCGCCACCGACTACTAACATGTTCATAATATTCTCAAACACATTCCTCAGTTGACCCCACAGACTACTCCTCCTACTTGCTGATGGAGCCGCATAATCTACAACCAGGTGTACTACTTCCACTCATTTTGTCACCCGAGCATGCACAAACTGTTCCGATGAATCCAGAACCTCAACCTCATCAAAACCATCTCTTCATAAAAGCTAAATTCTCCCACTCTACCCAACAACATCCACTCGAAAAGAATTCGCAGAACCCAGGCCTTGACAGATTTTACCCGCCTTATCTCCACTAGCATGGGTTTCAAACAAAGCTAAAATATAGGTATTGAAATGCTTCAACATATACTGAATCGAACACCTTTATTTGCCACCCGGTAATTCCAAAAAGTGCAATCCATTAAAAGATTAAAAAGTTTATCGTGAATTACTGGGGACCCTGTTAATCAAAGTCAGCCCTCTCCTCCACTTTCGTCGTGGTGAGCACCGTCCTCTCCGTGCTTTCCGAACTTCTGTTCTTAGTTGACAACATAGTAGATATCTCCATACCCGTAGTCTGTTCGATCGGACTTTCCATGTCCCGACTTGAGTGCTTCGTCACATAACCTGAATTCATTCCTCCAACATCATACTTCTCCACCCGCAATCGTTTTCCGGTCGGCGAGAATTCCTCAGTTTGTGTCGGTCCAAATACTAACCCCCGTAATGGTCTTGTGTTAATATTCCTTATTTTAGCTTTGCCGAGGCCCTTTCCTAGCCTACCCTTTTGCATTTTATTCCCCCTGGGTTACAACCTTGGGCTTCATTGGGCCTTGCTCCAAATTTGACAGGTTTAACTTGAGTTTCACTCCTCTCATTCAAATTCTTTTCCCGGCAAACCGATTCTCCTTATCCCCATCTTGTATCTGAGGATCTTCATGAATATACTGCGAATCCAGATCTTCCCTTAACCTCTCGAAGCTATTGGAAATCGCGATATTCCCCGAATATTTTCTCTCCGTGAATCCCGCAATTCTGAAACCATCCTTCCTTTTTCGACGCACGAATTTTCAGCACCGAAACCCCTGAGGATCTCGACTTCATCAGAGTAAACTCCTCTACCAGTGTAACCAATAACTTCCCAGCCTCCTGCGTCTGGCCCGGTAAACTCTCTGGATCAGTTCGTGTGTTAACTCGCGAGGGACAACCATGAATTAAGTGTCCGTATAATCAACAACCCAAACAAATATTCGTCAACCTTTCATACGATACATAGTACCATTCACCATTGATCATGACTGATCCTTTCAGCGTCCTTTTGAGATTAACCTCTACACAAACCTAGGCAAATCTCGCCCTCTCCAAGTTAGATGTCGTCAAGTCTACCTTAATTGGTCTGCCCACGCCTTTTCCAATTCCCATCAGGATAGACCTGTGACAGAAGTTGACTGGAAGGTTAGAAAGGTGGATCCAAAGAGGCATAGTCTCAATCTCATCCCTTAGCGGATCAAACTCTGGAGACCAAATTTGGACCATGAGATAACTTCCAAACATCCTCCACGGCCCCCCAACTAGGGCTTTCACATACTCATCCTCTCAGCGCCGGTCCATCACTTTGGAAGACCCTAATCAAGTCTATAAAATGTGCCCTTTTCCAATCAATCCATAAATAATATCAACTGTTTTTCATTAACGTGAACGACGATAAAAAAGAAGGAGACTGAAGGATTTTATGGTAAGAATAATCAATTTTGTATTTTAAAAAAAAATCACTGACTTATAAAATTTTGGGCCCTACTCAGCCGCTTATGTTGGCTTATGCTCCGGGCCGGGCCTGCATCCTCTATCTCGAAACGTATCATGAAGTATTAGCGTGGAAGATCCACCATATACATTGCACCCTTTGGTTGCCACAACTCCCTCAACCTCCGGTTTAGCGCCATTGCGTCATTAGAGGAACATTCCTTCCCAATACCTTACCAATCACGCATTGTTTCCATAACCCATTCATTGCTTCCTGAACCTCATGCCCAATTGTTATCACCGCCTCACCATTCTCACCCTCGGGGAACTCTAATGTCATCCGCTCCTCTACAAACTTCTCCTCCAAAATATCCTCCGGCTTCCGCATACCACCGCCACCACTCCGCATGACCCTCTGCACCCATGAACCAGAAGCATCCGGGGGGTCTCCCGGCGGTTGTTCCTTCTCCCTTACATCGTCCATCGTCGTATCCTGACTTCCACCACCCGAAACCTAAGATCGCTTTCCTCCGCAAGCATCACTTACGTCTATTGGGTTGTAATGGATGATTCATATATATTCATTCTAATAGAATATAAATTGTTATATTAGACAAAAACTACATATTAAGTTTTTCTATGTTATATTATATATTTTTAATTATTTCAGAAAATAGATTTTAATCATTTATAAAATTTTCCATTCACAACAAAAATAAAATTATGTACAATATCACTCAATTATTATAAAAACCATATTTCATATGGTTTTAATTTTCCTTATATAATAACTACACATCTTTGTATTCCTACTAACTAAATATAAATTTAGTTTTTCAAAGAAAAGATTACACATTCAACTTATATATGTAATATTTTTTTGATTAAAAGTAATTGCAGTTAATTCAGCCATTTATAAGATTGTTTATTCTCCAAAAAAATAAAAACAAAACATAGAAAATTTTATTTACATCATTTACTAATTTTATTATGTAAAATCATATACCATATTTCATTCATAGAATATATTTATTTACTGTTAAATTATAATTTTTTTAAATTTAGACCATATATGGAGACCATATGCAATATCATATATATAATCAAATCATCATTAAATTATAATCAAATTAGATAAAAAAGTATATATATTTATAAAATGGTAATACAAAATATCAATTTTATTTTCTTAGACTTTTATTGATTGAACTCTTTAATTTATATTTTATAATATTAAATATTTTATTAATTTTGACTAAAAAACAAATCAAATTTTAACAGTGGCTACCATATAATTATATTTAAAATAGTTTACAAAATTCTAAATTAAATTTTTTAAGTTTTTATGTTTTATAATATAACGTTAAAATCAAATTGACAAAATAATTAACATATATTTCACCTTGCGTAGGACGCATGTTATCACCTAGTATAACAATATTCTAAAGGTTATTTCAAACAACAATCATTTTTAATAGTATTGTTGCTGACTAAACAATAGCAAAATACTAAATAAAATTGTTAATTATGTCATGTAAAATTTATATGGTAATGTTACTTTGGTTAAATATGGTAATAATATTTTTCCTTTAATAACATTTAAATATGGGTTATACTATTTGATAGCAATAAGTTCATGCATCTCATTAGTATAATATTAAATACGGAGTATATATTTGACTATGACCTTACAAAAAAATAGTTTGATTATGACTTGTATCTGGATAGATTGTATTAGTGTTTTACTATTTTTAATTATCCATTTGTGTTTGAACTACAGAAAGAAATCAATCAAATCTTAATTTAAGATATTTATTTCCCTTTTTAAATTTAAAACTAGTAGAGCAGCTAACTCCGCGCACGCGCGGAGTAGTATTTCATTGGTTATATATTTATTTTATTCGTATTATATTTATTTTTAATAAAATTAAAGCAAATTCATAATATTTATATATTTATTTGTTCGTTGTATTATATTTTAAGAATTGTGATATAGTTAATATATATATATATATATATATATTCCTCAACCCCTCCAATTAAACATAATTGTTGTGAAAAGCAAAGCAAAATGTTTAACGAACAAATGAAAACAGTTTGTTTATGATTTTTAGAAGTGAAGGAATTGCAAATGCTTGATTTCTTGTTTTTGTCTTCTGTTGGGTGATTGTGTTTTATTCCGTTGAGGTTCATGTGTGAAGTGTGTTATTTATGTTCCTTACGTTTAAATTTTTTATTGTAATTTAATAACTTTTTACCTTCTTTTGTTTTATTATAGATATAAAGTATTATACTTGTGAAATGGACTTCGTAAAGTATTGATTTGATATATAAAAATCATTATAACATAAAGGCAGTTTCGGCCCTGGACTAAAGCCCATAAAGCAAAGTTTTATGCGCCAAATATAGTAACTATTATATGGGTAACAATTTCAGTTAAATCATTTAGTGCAGTGGTTAAAACTCTTCATTAATGTCTAGGAGGTGAGAGGTTTGAAGTGTCTTTCTCCCAAATAAAACACATCTTTTTAGTTATGTTTTAGGTGTCACATTATTTGGGGACAGGTGGCATAACCAGAAAAAAGTTGACTAGATAGGAGTATTACTTTTTCGTCTTTCAATTCCATTAATTAGTTTACTAAATTTCTAACAACTTGCATGCATTACCTAAAACGATTTTTTGAATTATATAATTTGAATCTCAACCTCTCATATTGCATTTAAGCAACAAAAAAAAAAATCTTTGGACCAACCAATAAACTAAAGTTTGAATCTCTCCCATTTAATGTCTTGCTGGCCAAAAAAGCAATATACTACTTCATTTGTTCCATTTTCTAAGATGTTTTCTTTTGTTGAATTTCATTTTGTTTTTAAGTTTTTATGTAAAACTTAAATATATATATTTTATATCTTGTGAGTATTCGTTTATGCAGTATCTTTAGTTAATCTTACTAATTATGTATTAGATGATATTTTCAAATTTAGTGTAGTAAATGAAAAGACGTATAACTTAAATAATTTTTAAAAAATCATAATATCTAAATTGAAACCGAGAAATGTTAATTAATGATTAGCGTTGCACCGCTAAATGAAGTAACATTATCAGAGATTACGAGTAATAGTTTTATTAGTAACGGTGATAAACGAGATTGAAATTCAGAGAAGATGAGACTGGAATTAGATCAATGTTCTCTTTGGATAAACATGAGAGTAGAACATTCTCCAACAGGGAAGTAACCATCACTTCGACGTCCACCACTCCCTCGCTTGTTGGTATAACCCGGATAATGACTCAGCTCGAACTTGGACTCCTTCGCCAGCTTCAAACCTTCTGCCTTAGCCAGACTCTTTATCTTCCAATCGCTAAACGGATACGTTGTCTTGTGTGTGATGTGAATCTCCCCATTCTCTTCTAACATCTCCTTAGCGTTCTCAAGGAACCCCTGCACTAGCACTTGATGACTCCTGATCCAAAACGCAGTGTTTCATCATAAATTACGTCGATCCAAACTATATTGTGATTAAGAAAATGAAGAGATTATATTTTGTTTTACTCGATGGCCCGAGAGGAAAATTCACGTCCGAAGAAACGAGACCCTGCGTGAGGGAAATTGAACACAATGCGGTCATAGCGACGCAGGCTCAGACTGTTATCAAAGTTCATAGTGTGCACGTCAACCTCGTGCTGGACATCGCAACCGAATCTCTTCAACTTGCTTACATTATCCATCGCATCCATAAATTTTTTGCTCAATTCATCTACATGAAATATTTGTTAGTTGATGCACGTCAATTTATAATAATGCTAGTGATATGTTATTTTTTTTTTCGGTCGACTATAGTGAGATGATTATATGTTGATATATAACGGTTTTATAAGTACCTTCCGAATCGAGAGACGTCGCTGTGATGTTTGTGGCCGAGCCAAAAGCAGAAGCTAGACATAGTGAGAAAGAGAAGTCTCCTTCTCCAACAAGAAGGATTTTGTGTTTGCTACTATAGTGTCTTAATATTTTTTCTGAGTCCTCCATTGCGTCTGAAGCCTAAAATTTCATAAACCATATATATACACACTCACAGAGTCACATCACCAAGGTTGCTTCATTGTCATTTAATTTTGGGTTCATTGCTTTTATTTTAAATTTGGCTCTTTAGACTTCTGTGCGGATTTGTATTTTCGAAGTTACTTATCCTTTCATAAACCCTTTCCTTGTATTAATAATACGGTTTCACATTCATTTCTTCTTGTAATTAATTAGGATCTAAATATGATTTGAAACATTCAATTAGAAATATATAAAACGAATTATCGCCAATCTACAAAAAAAAACATGACGGTTGACACTTGACCATACGAAACCTGTATATCCCTACGTTCATAAACCGATTTGAAAAGTGTTATCTTTTTCATGCTTTTTGCTAGATAGATATTGGACAATCCCATTGAAGCAAAGAAAGCACTTTAGCATCATGAGTAGTCTATTAGGACATAAACTTAACATAGTCCACTTCCAAACTAAATCTTGTACTAATTTCGGTATGATATATGTTTTTCAATTTGATTCGGAAAAATACGGTTGACCATACTTTTACAGAGTCAGTAAAGTAACCAAGCACAAGCGAAATTTCTGTCATTTAAAAAAAAAACTCGTGATCATGAAAATAGTTGAGAAAAAAAATATAAGACTGAAATCATCAAATTACAATTACAAACATGATAATCGTCAAGTCAAAAATGGAATTCTAAAAAAAAAAAAAATGGAATTCTAATTAATGACAGGAAGAAAAAGTTTTTTCTTAGTGCTGAAGTGTTTTATGGATCCGCAATACAAAAACCAAAAAGTTGTTTTCTTAGTGCTGAAGAACAAATTCATTTTGATTTTTTTTTTGGTAAATGACAAATTCATTTTGATTATTTTCATACGACTAAAGATAATGCCAAATATTATTATCAAACCTTGGACTAAAACTAAAAGCAACTTTATAATCTATTTGTATTCATTATAGTTCAATCCAAATAGATTATTTGAGTTGCTTTTAGAAATTTAACCGGATGGATCCTTCAAATATCAGTAGATTTTAACCGAATGGATCCTGAATATTTTTCCAAGTTTCAAAATTTTAAGATAATTTTTATCACTATTTAAAAAAATTATTTTGCCTAAACATGCATCTAGAAAAAGAAAATTTAATAGCATTAAACCATTTTATCTGTTTTGTGAAAACTTTTGATCTTCTTCAATCAATAAGTGTATGTCCCCCGTAATCAATCATAACTCTTTTATCTTCTTAGATTTAATCAGGAAAAGCCACTTCTTAAGAACAAAAACGCATGTCGTTTTCAAACTTTAAAGCCACCGAGATTTGCTTTACTAGTTCTTCAAAACGACACGCATGGTCCCACTCATTACAAAACCAAACCCCATTATGCAATTGCAAAAGCTGCCCTCTTATAGCTTTTTTTTTAACACCGATTTTGATGAACTTCTTTTCTTAGCTTTATATATAGTGAAATTTATGTCCATTTCAGATGGTAAAAATAATAGTACAAGTATATATTAAAAATTTTATATATTTGATCAATAAATGATATTTTAGTACTTTTTGATTTTCAGTATGTTAGTTTTAAAATTTTAAAATGGAAACGTTAATATTCAAAATAATTATTATTTTTGTAATATTGATACACTTTTTTCTCTATTGTTGATATTCTTTTTCATCTATTTTTTAAATTTCCACTTTGATATGAAAATAATTGTTTTATCTTTTTTGTCTTATACTTTTATTATTTATTTCTTTTATAATGGTTTATCTGTTGTTTTTGTACCCCTAGTAATAGTAGTTCAATGTTTTTTTTTTTCTTTCCAAAATGAGTATTTGATATCTTTTTCTGGCTAGGTTGTATGTTTGGACCTTCTATTATAATTTTTCGGTTGATTTAGGCCCAATAAATCTACTCGTATCTGCGTTGTCGTATGAAAACTTAACTTCCTATGTAAACTCAACAATCCCAAAATTATATTTTGTTCTTTGATCTCGGGTCCCTATGTAAACTTAACATCCTATGTTTTTTCATCCTCGTCGATTGTAGTTTTGATTCGCGCATAAATGGTTCAGCCAAACCCAAAATACAAATATGGTTGACTAAGTTCTTTGTTTATCTTTTAATTATTTCAAGTTAATAAATGAGTTGTGTTATGTTCCTACAATATAGGAGCAGAGTAGTTCACTTTCCCTTTCACGTCGTTTGCTTCCATGTTGTAAGGAGATCCATGATCTCCACTTTGTTTCATGTATTGTTTGCTATTTAAAAAAATGAAAAGAACAAAAAGAGGTAATGTGAATTACCCAAAAGAAAGTGTGCTTCGTTTTGTTCTTGTCCTTAGTTTCTTTGATCAACATTTGGTTTGTCTTTTTGGGACTTGTCAAGTTTCTTAGTTGGGTTGCCTGCCTAAAATCCTACCTACTATGATGCTTCTGCCTAAATCCCCCTAGACTTGAAACCTCTTCTTATTCCCCTCTATACTATGACACTTAATCATAAAACCCTCTAAACCAATTTTGCCTGCTCAATTACACCTGCCAAATTATAAGGTGTAAACTGCGTTCAAAATTGCTAATCGCGTTTGAAAACAATTTAGAAATTGAAATGGTTCCATCCCATAACAGCGTGTTCTTTTTATATCCAGATAAAATTGGTTGCTTTTATTGATTTAGATAACGCCTATAGTTGTTAGGCTACTTCACGATCCTGTGGAGACTCTAGAATTTGTTTGACTATCGCTAAAAAACCAAAAAACAATTGTTCATGTGTTGTCAGACGTCAAACCAACATTTTTGGTTTTTTTTTTCTAAACGGATTCTGGGTTTGAGCAAATTCAATTTCAAAATTGTTTTTAAACGTGATTTGCATTTTTGAACGCAATATACACTTTATAATTTGGCAGGTGGAATTGAGCAGGCAAAATTGGTTTAGAGGGTTTTATGATTAAGTGTCATAGTATAGAGAGGAATAAGAAGAGGTTTCAAGTACAGGGGGATTTAGGCAGAAGCATCATAGTAGGGAGGGTTTTAGGTAGGCAACCCTTCTTAGTTTTCTTCATGATATTTTTTTTTCAGAAGCTTATCCCTAATACCTTCTCCCCACTAATATTCCTTCCTATTTATGTCATTGGTATATTTCTATTCTGCTTTCCTCCGTTTTTTCTTTTAGATTTTCAATGTAGATTTTGAAGATCCTTTACTATACTATGAGTACTTAATTAGTTCGTTTAATTTGTTTTTTAGTTAGTTTAATATTCTCTGAACTGAAAGGAAAAAATGTTGTTATATGATTCCATAAATTCCTTTCTCTTGGTAATAATTAAGAAATGTTGTCCATACTCACTTCAAATTTATGTCTTACGGCGAACAATATTTCACGGGTCTCTCTTCTCAAACTATCTCCCGTGGGTTGCTCGTGGACATTGATCATGGTTGCAGGTAATATACATATGTTTGTGTTATCTATGCATTTGTATATATGGTTCATATACTTGTTAATAGTTTGTTTTGCATGTTAGTAATGTGTTTGGTGTCTGTAATAGCTTAGCTTCATACTGCATGGATGTCGATTTACATGGAGACTGTAAGCCTTAGTCTGGTTTTTTTTTTTTTTTTTTAAACTAAAGAGAAGCCTTACTTTGAATTTGCTACAAACAGACTTGACGTTGGACGGGTGAGTTTTATTGTTAGTGAACTACTCGTGGCCACGTTTGCGGGTCATATGAAGCGCTTGTCTTTACAGATTATTGGTGTGTCCTTCACGTAGATTAGAGAAGACTCAGGACAGTCCATGTCCGTTGTTGCTGGTGTGTTACGTTCCGTTTGCACCGTTTTTTTCCTTTTCCATTGTCACTTCCTGCCAGGCAAAATTAATTCCATTAGCTTTTTAATAACAGTATAGTTTCAAACATATGAACATATCAGATGTGTCCAGCCGAGAAAAAGTGTGTTTTCCTTAATATTCCGCGCTGAATAAAATAAATCTTTTGATTGGTAATTTGAGAATGGATAGAGGGGTTTTCAACACGTAGACAAAAAAAAAATGATTTGATTACAAAGAGAAATGAATTACAGAAGAAACCTCGGTTGAGACGATCTCCACTCTCACCGACAAAACAGAGATGTTAAGCACCAAATTCTGCACTTGAATGCTACGTTTCACCAGGACGGATACGGGGACGGAAAGCGGGGACGGGTACGGGTACGTAAACGGAAAAACTTAAAAATATGTAAAAACGGGGACGGCATAGGTACGGGAATACTATAAGATAGAATATCTCTATATATATATCATAAAATGTCGTTAAAAAATAAAACTCTTGCATAAATCCCAAAATAAAATGTCATTAATAATAAAAACTCCTGCATAAATCCAAAAATAAAGTCGTAAACAGCAACAAAATACATGAGCTAATCAACTATCACTGAGCCAATTCATTTTCCAAATCTGGATCATCCAGAGAAAGGTCTTCCAACTCCAAGAGTCCTTCACCTTCCACAGAATCAAATTTATCACCACCAATGCCAGTATTCTTTAATCCAAGGAGATGTGCTCTAACTCTAGAATATGATCCAGTTCTTATTTCCTTACATATATTGCACTGAAATCTCCAAGTTCCTCCAATCGCTCCCAATTTTCTATTTTGTCCACATACTTCCATAATGGAGCGTCTCCAGATCCACCATTATCACTTTGTTCTTGAGACATCACAATAGAGAAACCAGCGATCAAACTGCACGATTTTTTTATAAAAACAAACAGAGAATAAAAAAACATCAATATCACATCATGAGAGCGGCAAGAGACAAAAGATATTAGCTTGAGAATTTGTTAAGTTTGTTACTGACCAACAAAAGTGACGAGGGAAACGAGAGACAAAGAAAATATCTAAAGAGATGGATTGATGAAAACTTCTGCAATGAAGAGTGGAGAGAGTTGTTTTGTCAAAAGGAAAAAAAAAAGACTCGAGAGAGTTGATTATTTCCCACTAATCCACTTTTACTTTTTAAATTTATTTTTTATTGGAAAATTAAGATTTTCTGTTGGGACTCCAAAAATCTCGTTGAAACGTACCGGACACGTCCCCACATTGGTACCGAACCGTCCCCGTGAATAACTCGGCGTCCCCATTTATCAAAGCGTGGAGGATACGTCTCCACGGCGTCCCCGAGCCGTCCCCGTACCCAGAACGTCCCCGAAGTGGAAACCGTCGGATTTCAGGCGTCCCCGTGCTTCTTAGCATGAATGTCCCTCATTTGGGTTCGATAGCTTTTCTCCGACTCCTGATTGAACCCAAAAAAAAAAAAAACTCATCAAATCTTTGTTTGAAAGATCAAAAACGCAAAATCAATATAAAAAATAACTGCGATGGTCCATTTGGGATTTTGGTTGCGAGAAAATTCCAACCAACGGAACAAAAAAAATGGTACTACCTAAGGAAAAATAAGATACAAATAAAAAACAACTGATGTGGGAATCATCACATGTTCTCAACGTCTCCGTAAACTGCCGCCACAGCTTCGGAGTTGTCGTAGAAGATGACCTTGGGAGATATTACAATGCCTTGAAAGCCACTCCCAACCTCTGCATCACGATTGACACATGTCGCTTGGCAGGATTCGCGAAGAAGATGAATATGGGAGAATGGTAAGAGAAATTGGTCTTGGATAATCTATATATATAAGTGAAATTTGTGAGGAATGTAAAACGTTAGGAAAAAGATTAGTCGAAGAGACGTAATGAAAAGTGAAGACAGATAATGGAATTGAAAGAGAAGATGTTAATGGTTAACCAACGGTTATAGATACGGAAGAATATGAGCCGCCAATGATGAGTAAGAGTGGGTTAAGGTTTTAGCCATAGCGAAATGTGGGAAGATGAATGGATTTACAATTTTGAGATTGCTGAGGAAATTATGTTGGGCCGTAATTTAATGTGGGCATGAAGGCTCAATTGAGGTTTGGATGAATCATCCATCGACAAATCCAAGAAAATGGTTCTGCGTTTATTGATATTTTTTTAAAGCAAGTGACACGTCTCAAATTTAAGTAGTGACGTGGCTCATTGTGGAGAGAGCTAACTGGCTCATTATATATAAAATTGTGGCTATAAAGTAACTGTAGTGTGACTAGAAAAAAAATCATATCAATTTCATACTTTCAAAAATTTAGTTGTAACGCACAGTCTACACGTGTAATTCACTTGCTTCATCAAAACTTTACTTCCTTGCTTTTTTCATAATCGCTTCGCTTTTGGTTAACGTACGGTCTACTCATAAGTTTTATTATTTTAATCTAATTAAAAATATATTTATATCTCTATATATATAGATATAAATGAATAAGTTATCATTGTATTTTATTTAGAGTAATTGGCACCAATATATACAACACAAATTTAATTTGCGAAAACGGTATGACCACTGTTCATTTTTTCTATATCACAGTTTCACCCCTACAGTCTATTAAGTTATAGGTCTAGCCGCTAAGTCTTTTATTTTCACCTTTCTCTAACATATATATATATATATATATATATATATATAAAACTTGTTTTTCCCTACAGCCTATTAGTTCACTTGTTTTTCCCCTCTCTTCAACGGTGACGCTTCGGTCTCTCTCCGACTAGAATTGCAGAACAAACCGACCCAAATCCTTAATCTCTCTCTCTTTCACCTCCATTCTCCCCGTGCTTAAAAATCCAACCCTCCCGGTGCTTAAAAATCCAACCCGAGTGGTGTAATCTCTCTCTCTCCTCCACCTCCCTCCTCTACCACCAAAAGCAACTCCTTAATCTCTCTCTCTTCCACCTCCATCATATATCGAACACTTCTCTGTTCCTCGCCGTTTAGCACCGTAATCGTAACATCCATACTGTTCTTACAATGGAGGATTGGCTTCTGAAGAACAGGTACACCAATGCGGCACTGAGGTTGTCAGATGATGCAGCAACGAGATGTTGCAATAACCATGGGGTGAGTGAACCGGTCCGATATTTTTTTTTAACCATTACACATTTGCTTACTAGTTAACTATCTGTGTATCACTAACGTAATTGCTGAACATGTTACGATGTGTACTCAACCTTACCATCAACTCTAATACGACTGCAGATCATCAAACACAATGGAGGATAATCTTCTGAGGAACAGGTACACGAACGCGCTAATGAGGTTGCTAGAGGATGTAGAAACAAGACATCGCAATGACCATGGGGCGAGTGAACCAGTGCGGTATGAATTATTTGGGTTCACTAACAAAGAAGTTAGATAGTTTACTTACAAGACATCGCAATGACCATGGGGCGAGTGAACCAGTGCGATATGAATTATTTGGATTCACTAACAAAAAAGTTAGACAGTTTACTTTATGTTTTCTTATCTAACATATTGTTTACCAATTAAGTATCAAATAACTATATTATTTCGTCCCGCTTAGATTTGCTAACAAAAAAGTTAGATAGTGACGTGATATTTTGGTCGTTAATATACATGTATTACGGAGCTAGGCGAATCATTACTGTCCATTGAAAAGGGTTAAACGGTCTTTATATTTGTTAGGCCCACGTAATGATTACCAATCTACGCTTTCTCTCTCTGTTTTTGCAAATTAAATTATCGTGTATATTCCACCAATTCTCCCTTTTATTTATGGGAAAAAAATAGACTAGCTCAAAAATTAATGTTAATTACTAGAATGACTCTAATTTTTTTTTAATTATTGACTTAAAAGTTGATGCCGATTTATGCTATACTACCCTTAGTAGCTTTGATGGCAGATTTTTAGAATTTGACAGACTTTTTTCGGTGACAGATTTTTATTCGACAGACTTTTCTAAATTTCTATCGTACGATATAACAGATTTATTGGTAATGACAGATTTTTGCGACCGATTTATTTGACTAAACAGATTTATCCAAAATTTGTCGTATGAGGTAGCAGATTTTTCTAATGACAGATTTTTGCGACAGATTTATTTGAGTAAACAGATTTATATAGAAAATCTAGCGTATGAAGTATCAGATTTTTTGGAATGACAGATTTTTGCGACAAATTTATTTGAGTAAAGAGATTTATCTAGAAAATCCGTCGTATGAAGTAACAGATTTTTTGGAATAACAGATTTTTACGACAGATTTTTTTACAAAATCTGTCGAATGAAGTAGCAGATTTTCTTAGAGCGACAGGTTTTTAGTTATCGGCAGATTTTTGTGACAGATTTTTTTTATAAGTGGTGGCAGACTTATATTCATAAGTAGTGGCAGACTTATATTCCTAGTGGTGGCAGACTTATATTCCTAAGTGGTGGCAGACTTATATTCCTAAGTGGTGGCAGACGTATTGTTTTGATTTACCAAAAAGAAAAAACGGATTTTGCCCTAAAAAACTGTTGCAACATTTCTATCTTAGGATTGCCGTCATCTTCTTCTTCTCCATTGCCCTAAAAGTCTACATCTATGTCCACCACTTGCCACATGGTTTTGTAGATATATTTCACCCAAAATCTATTGAATTTCTCTATATATTTCTCCTACTGACTGTTTTTTCAATGAATACTCTTGAGAAAGAACCTAACGAGATTGACGATAGATTCGATTTTTGTGATGACTCTGATGGAGCATCTTCGGGTGAAGAAGATTTTAGCGTATACGGAATACGTGTGGAAGAGAAGCAGGTGAAACATAAACTACCTATTAAAAAGAGGGAAACAAAACAACCACAGAATCAAAAGGAGTTGCACCACACGGTATCTTCGATTTGTCTTCACTTACTCTAGCTGTTGGGAAGCAATATGAGTGCAAAGAGGCACTGGAAACGAGATTGAAGTTGTTTTCAGTGATACATCATTTCGATTTTGATATTGATAGATCGAGGCCTGATCTTCTAGTAGTTAAGTGTTGGTTGGAAGGATGTACATGGAGACTTCGAGCTTCACCAGTTGGTCACTCTCCTCAGTTTTATGCTCGTGTGTATGTTGCGGAACATACATGTTCCGTTACTGAGCGTTCGACCCGTTTTCGCAAGCAACTCCAGAGATACTTGGACTTCTGTATAAGGACTACGTTGGTGGTGTAGGGCAAAGGTTTTGCCAGTACATGTTGGGGATGCTATGAACAAGAGGTTTGGTATCAAGGTCAGTAATCTTCTCCTTTTTTGTTGTTTGTAATGCGCATTATTTCGGTACTGAAGAAATATTTTTGTTTTATTTGAGAATAGATGGATTATTGGAAGGCTTGTCGAACATTATTACATGCACGAAATTTGGTTAGAGGTTCTCCAGAGAGTGGGTATGCCGATTTGCCTAAGTATATCTACATGATTAGAAGAGCCAATCCTGGAACAGTTGCATGCTTACAAATTGATAGTGGGGGACGATTTAAATATGCTTTCACGGCGTTTGGTGCTAGCATGAGTGGTTTTCCTTTCATGAGAAAGGTGATTGTTGTTGACGGTACATTTCTGTAGGGGAAATACAAAGGAACTCTACTAACTGCTTCAGCACAAGATGGGAAGTTTCAAATATTTCCAATAGCATTCGGTATCGTTGACACCGAAAATGATGAATCTTGGGAATGGTTTTTCAGGCAGTTAAACTACGTAATTGCAGATGAGGAGGGGCTTGCGATTATAGGCATAAATCTATTGGAAATGCCATTGCAAATGTGTATCCTATGGCGAGTAGGGGAATTTGCACATACCATCTATACAAGAATATACTTGTACGGTTAGGAGGTGGTGATGCATTTCGTTTGGTTAAGAGAGCAGCCAATGCCTACAGAATCTCAGATTTCGATACCATATTCAATGAGATCAAAGCGTTGAAGCCTGCACTGCATAAGTATTTGGAAGAAGCGGATGTTCGAAGCTGGACGCGTGTTCATTTCCCTGGAGATAGGTACAACATCACCACTTCAAACATCGCAGAATCAATAAATAAAGCATTATCAGATGCAAGAAGTTTGCCAATTGCACAACTCTTAGATGTTGTAAGGTTGATGATGACAAGATGGTTTAATGGCCGGAGGAATGATGCACAAGCAACTACGACAACCTTAACCCGTGGAGTAGAGAAACTGTTGGAGGTATTACATTTCTCTTTATTTTCAGTATCCATTTTCATACTAACCGCGAGTTAATGGCTTTTTAAAAAATCTTGCAGCTTCGTATTCCTTATGCAAAGTCATTGAAAGTTCAAGCGATTGATGCACATCCAGCTCAAGTTAGTGGTACTTCTTCTTTGCATATGGTAAACCTGATAAATCTACAACAAACCCAGAAAAGAGAAAGGAGATTCTACTCCAAACTTGAGCAGAAAAATATTGCAAAAACACACACACACACACACAAATTTCAACTTTGAACAGAGCCAGTAATTGAGTTTTGAGAAAACCAAGGGGAAAATAAAATTCCCACAACCATCAAGAATCATGCACATACGATGATCAAACAAAGAAACCAACAAACAAAAAAGGTAAATAAGAGAAAGTAAGCAAGCCACCCAAAAAATATTTTATTTGCATTAACATATGAACGCAATACTTCATAAAGTCAAGCCTAAAGTATAGTGATAGCAAGACCTTAGAGACTTATTAAACACTCAAGATTTGTCAAAGATTTGGGGTATATAACAAACTCTTTATATATATACAAATTATACTACGACTAATTACTAACAAACGTGGTTTTCAAACTAATGAAAAAGGGTACTGTAAACATCCTGAAGGGTCACAAGCCAAAATAAAATATATTTTGGTTCAGCAAACATACCGGTCACATATACACTCTCTAACTAGACAAAAAAAGTAGAAAGTGACGAACTAGATGCTATTTTCAGATTGGCGTAAGATTCCCAAATAGAGAAGCATTGAAGATGAACCAAAAAACTCAAATCGTAATCATTCATAGGAGTAAGCAAATTTATATAGAAAGAATTGTTGGTGATTTAAGTGTTACGTGACGGTTATTTTGTGTAACTGTTGTAACTTTTCATGTATGGTTATTTTTCTATACGTACGGTTGCAAACGTACGACCATTTTATGACCATATATAAAACTCTGTTTCTTGCAACAAAAACAGGGGATGAATACGAGGGATGAATACGAGGGATGAATACGAGTACTAGAAAAAGAGATTCACAAAACAAAGATCGATATATCTTTGGTACAAACACAAAACAAAACACAGATTTCTATTTGTTTCTCTTGGATCTTTGCCTAGAACAAGAGAGAAACGTGATTGTCGTATCCTAGAAGGGATTTCGTGTAACCCGAGGCACAAGTAGGGTCGAAATACTCTTTAAGGAAAGTGCTTTCGAGTATGATTCAATCATTATCCAAGTTCACCGTACGTTACGATCTCGGAGTTACCATCACGTATACAAAAATCTTAAAGAGTATTTACGTGTACAATGGCTAATGTATCGGTGAAAGAGATGACGTCTAAGTTTGGCAAGTTAGACAAATTTGAAGGCGTTGATTTTCGAAGATGGCAAAAGAAGATGCATTTTCTCCTCACAACACTCAATGTGGTGTACGTACTAAATATGCCAATGCCTACCGTGTCGGAGAATCTGGAGAACGAGTCCGTGGAGGAGACAAAGAAGCTACTAAAATGGGAAAATGATGACTACATATGTCGCAGCCATATTCTCAACGGTATGTCCAATCCTCTCTTTGATGTTTACCAAAATGTCGAATCCGCAAAGGAATTGTGGGATGCGTTGGAATCGAAGTACATGGCAGAGGATGCTTCTAGTAAGAAGTTCCTTGTAAGTAATTTTAACAATTACAAGATGACCGATTCAAGGCCGGTTATGGAGCAGTACAATGAACTACTTCGCATCCTTGGACAATTTGCTCAACATGATATGAAGATGGATGAATCTATCTCGGCGTCGAGTATCATCGACAAGTTACCGCCTTCATGGAAGGATTTTAAGCGTATGTTAAAACACAAAAAGGAAGAGTTGTCTCTTGTACAACTTGGTAGCCATTTGCGCATAGAGGAATCTCTAAGAGTGCAAGAGGGCGGAAAATCCAAAGAGGCTGAAACTTCTTTAATCAATATGATGGAAGAAAGTGGGAGTTCTAAGATGAAGAATAAGGGGAAGAAACGTCCCTTTAATAACAACACTAACGATAAATCTAACAAGAGGGTTAAGAGCGTTTGTTGGTTTTGCAACAAGCCGGGTCATTTCAAACGTGATTGTCGGGCAGCAAAGGACAAGAATAAAACGCATCATAACCGATCTGAGCAAGGGTCTAAGGATCAAGGCCCATCCTCTCATCAAGGTCAGATCTCTGTTTTTGATTCATATTCAAAAATGAATTATGTATCAAAGATTGCTGAGGCATTTTATGTGCAGGATGATGAGGTGACGTGGTGGATTGACTCGGGTGCAACAACACTTGTTTGCAAGGATCGTGACTGGTTCAAGAAGTACGAGCCGGTTCAAGACGGTTCTGTACTTTATATGGGAAACGAGTCAACCGCTCCTATTCAAGGTCGTGGGAAAGTGGTGTTAGAATTTAGTTCTGGGAAAACTCTTAATCTTAATGATGTAATTCATGTACCCGGAATTAGAAAAAATTTAGTCTCCGGAAGTGTTTTAAATAAGTGTGGTTTCAAACAAGTGTATGAGTCAGATAAATATATTTTATCTAAGTGTGGAGTCTTTGTTGGATTTGGATATTTTTGTAATGGCATGTAATTGTTCATGCTCAATATTAATAATGTTACCAATTCTATTTACGTAGCATGTTCTGGCAAAAATGATACTTCTCTATGGCATGCAAGATTAGGTCATGTACATTATAAACGCATGATTGAAATGTCCAAAGAAGGATTAATTCCAACTTTTGACGTGAATATAGATAAGTGTAGAACATGCATGTTGACTAAGATAGTTAGACAACCGTTTAAGAGCATAGAAAGAAATGCTAGGGTGCTTGGACTTATACATAGTGATTTATGTGACTTGCATGCTACGCCATCTTTAGGGAACAAGAAATATTTCGTTACGTTCATAGACGACTATTCTCGTTACTGTTACGTGTATTTATTACATGCTAAAGATGAGGCCCTAGATAAGTTTAAGGTTTATAAAACCGAGGTTGAACTAGAACATAATGACTTGATTAAGAAGTTACGCACCGATAGAGGTGGGGAGTATTTTGATCCAGTATATTTTCAGTCCGTAGGGATAATACATGAGATTACGGCTCCGTATACACCACAACAAAATGGTGTGTCCGAGAGAAAAAATAGAGTCCTTAAAGAAATGGTTAATTCCATGTTATCTTACTCGGGATTGAGTGACGGGTTTCGGGGTGAAGCCATGTTGACGGCTTGTTATTTATTAAATAGAGTTCCTAACAAAAGGAACAAAATAACCCCGTATGAACTTTGGTACAAAAAGAAACCAAACTTGAACTATCTTAGAGTTTGGGGCTGTAGGGCGGTAGTTAGACTACCACAACCAAAAATTAAAACTTTGGGAGAAAGAGGTATTGATTGCATCTTCATTGGATATGCTGAGCATTCTAAGGCTTATAGGTTCTATGTCATTGAACCTAATGATTCTATAGCGGTTCACACCGTAGTTGAGTCAAGAGATGCAATATTTGATGAGAGTCGTTTCTCATCTATACCTCGGCCACAAAGTTTGGTTCCAAGTTCAAGTGAAACAATTAACGGAGAAGACGCGTTCGTTCCTCCTAATGTGTCACCAACGGTTCGTAAGAGCAAACGAGGTAGAGTTGCAAAATCATTTGGTCCCGATTTTCAACTTTATTTAGTTGAAGAATCAAGAGATGAGGTTGAATTTCAATACTCATATTGTTATTTTGTTGATGAGGACCCTAAGACTTTTGAGGATGCAATGAAATCGCAAGATGTTGCATTTTGGAAAGAAGCAGTAAATGATGAGATGGACTCAATCATAGGAAATAATACTTACGTATTAACGGATCTCCCACCCGGTTGCAAGCCTTTAGGCTGCAAGTGGATCTTCAAGAAGAAGATGAAAATCGATGGTACAATTGACAAGTTTAAGGCTCGTTTGGTTATTCAAGGCTTTAGGCAAAGGGAAGGTATTGATTATTTTGATACCTATGCTCCCGTTGCTAGGATCACTTCTATAAGATTATTGATAGCTTTGGCTGCTATTAACGATCTCGTGATTCACCAAATGGATGTGAAGACAGCATTCTTGAATGGTGTTTTGGAAGAAGAAGTCTACATGAAACAACCCGAAGGGTTTATTATGCCTGGAAATGAGCATAAGGTGTGTAAGTTAATAAAGTCATTGTACGGGCTAAAGCAAGCACCTAAGCAATGGCATCAAAGGTTTGATGAGGCTGTCTTGTCAAATGGATTTAAATTAAATCAGTCGGACAAGTGCTTATATAGCAAATTTGATGATTCTGGTAATGGCGTTATCATTTGTTTATATGTTGATGACATGTTAATTTTTGGTACAGACCTTAAACAAGTGGAACGTACAAAAGAATTTTTGTCATCAAATTTTGCCATGAAAGACATGGGGGAGGCGGATGTGATTCTTGGAATTCGAATCAAGCGTGAGAACAAGGGACTATCCTTATCACAATCACATTACATCGAAAAGTCATTAAAAAGTTCAATTATGAGAATTGTTCTCCCGTGAGCACTCCCATGGATGCGAGTGTGAAGCTTATGCCCAACACGGGACAAGCGGTATCACAACTCGAGTACTCACGAGTAATTGGTTGCTTAATGTATGCCATGACGAGCACTAGACCGGATATAGCTTATGCGGTAGGAAGGTTGAGTAGGTACACTAGTAATCCTAGCACTCATCATTGGCAAGCTGTACGTCGGGTGCTCAAGTACTTGAAAGGAACGATAAATTATGGTTTATCGTACATTGGATTTCCTTCGATCTTAGAAGGATATTCGGATGCAAGTTGGATCACAAACATGGAAGATCATTCTTCTACAAGTGGTTGGGTGTTCTTACTTGGGGGAGGTGACATTTCATGGGCATCTAAGAAACAAACTTGTATTACAAGTTCGACTATGGAATCAGAGTTTGTAGCGTTAGCGGCTGCGGGAAAAGAGGCGGAATGGTTGAGAAACTTAGTCTCCGAGATTCCATTGTGGCCGAAACCGGTATCACCTATTTCTATCCATTGTGATAGTCAGGCTACTTTGTCTAAAGCTTATAGCCAAGTGTATAATGGTAAGTCGCGACACCTAGGCCTTAGACATAGCGTTGTACGTGAGTTGATCACTCATGGGGTGATTACCATTGAGTTCATTCGTTCTCAACAGAATCTAGCAGATCATCTGACAAAAGGATTAGCTAGAGACTTGATGATCAAGTCGGTTAAAGGGATGGGATTAAAGTCCATTGAAATCTTTAATAGTGGGATACCCAATTCCCCTCTAATACGACATTAGAGGCTGAATTCAATGCGGAAAGCCCATACTTAGAGATTGAAGCACTAATTTACATCATCCCAAAGTAAGTGCTTGGATCTGCAAGAAAAGTTAGGCTGAAGTTTTCTTCTTAATAGATTTTTTGAAAAATTGCATTTTGCAGGTGCAAGATTAAAAAGTCTACCTATATGGGTGTGAAGTGTAGCCGCTTCAAGAAGCTTGGACTTAGTTTTGTATACGCTCATGAAAGGATAAGGACACATGGCTTATAATAGTGTCAAGGATAAACATTTAGAGTAGTGTGTGAACTCGTCTGTGTATTAGCTTCATGTACCCAAATGAGTTGAAAGGATTCAATCCATTGGACATCCTAATTCTCGGGTATTTGAAATGTGTAATAACACTAAGACGTTAATTCAATCGTTATGATATTTTCGTTTATGCATGAGTTCGGTTTATGTTATTGATTTTGTGAATCAAAGATTACACTTAAATGGGGGAGGAATGTTGGTGATTTAAGTGTTACGTGACGGTTATTTTGTGTAACCGTTGTAACTTTTCATGTATGGTTATTTTTCTATACGTACGGTTGCAAACGTACGACCATTTTATGACCATATATAAAACTCTGTTTCTTGCAACAAAAACAGGGGATGAATACGAGGGATGAATACGAGTACTAGAAAGAGAGATTCACAAAACAAAGATCGATATATCTTTGGTACAAACACAAAACAAAACACAGATTTCTATTTGTTTCTCTTGGATCTTTGCCTAGAACAAGAGAGAAACGTGATTGTCGTATCCTAGAAGGGATTTCGTGTAACCCGAGGCACAAGTAGGGTCGAAATACTCTTTAAGGAAAGTGCTTTCGAGTACGATTCAATCATCATCCAAGTTCACCGTACGTTACGATCTCGGAGTTACCGTCACGTATACAACAAGAATTACACTATCACTTTACTAGTCAATGGAATAAACAATTACACAAACCCACGATGGAATAAACAATTACACTATGTATTAGTCAAACCTTGATTTTTGAAATTAAAAATTGTATCTTAGCTATTTGATAAACAAACTCTTATGTTCTGATTTTCTCGTTCCTCTGCCAATAAAGTTCATATTTTTATCACTTAAAAGATGATATTTGATAAACAAAAATGGAGAAACCAGAAAACCAGTTCAATGCCAAGTTCAATTGCAGCATCTCTACTAATCACTAGATACAATGTACAAAAGAAGAAGGGAAATTTGATGAAAGCAATTACCTTAGGATTAGCTTCGGATTGTCTAAAAGGAGAAAAAATGGAGGCTCCACAGACGGAGGTGACAAGCGGAGAGCACAAAAAGCAGAGGTAAGGATGAACGATGTTGCCGGAATTACGAAAGCGGGACGCCGGAATTGTGAAAGTGGGACTCGCCGTCGAAAGACTAGCCGGAATTTCGAAATCGTCGACGGTAAGGTGGAGAGAAGGCGACGAAGTGGGGACTAGGTTTCCGCCAGAATTTTTTTTATCGGGGAATACTCCCTTTCTTCTTTTCTTTATTACTTTTAAAATCCAAACTCAATTTAATAGTTTTTTTAAAAAGTTAATCATTAAAAAATTAAAATGGCATGTTCATAGGATGTGATTAACATGTCTTTGGTAAAAAATTAGTGCCAATATAGTAAGTCATTTTTTCACAATGCTAATCTAGTATTTTCCATACTTTTTAGAGCCTTTATAGGTCATTCCCCTTTTATTTATTACTAATAAATTTAAGATAATAACTCAACAAATAATTTTTTTTTATTGTGATGACTAATGCATGAGTTATAGATAGTTCTTCGGATTGTGTATTCAAAGGACCATGTCATAAGAAAGAAAATTGTTATGATAAATGTGGAGTGAACAAACTACCTTTTAATAATGCTATACTAGGTTTGGACCCGTGCGTCCACGCACGGGTTGTTATTTTTTTTACAATTTTTATTAAAAGGGGATAAAAAAAGAATACAGAAAATATAAATTTAAATTTAAACATCTTATGAGTGGAATATATGGTTTTAGATACAATCGATGGGTTTAAAAAGCCGAACGTATTATTACTCGAGGTATCTGATTTAGTATGAATCAGTAAGGTTTGGGTTGTTATTTGGAAGTAGAAATTTGTTTTGGGTTGAGAATGTGATATTTGATTTATATGTTAAAACTTTTGAATTTGATTGGAAGCAGAAGTCATTACTTCAATTGAGAATATAATAATGTTTACACTCTTATTCGAGTTAACATTATATAATTGATAGAGTTTAGATATAATCCTTGGATAACGTTTTTGGATTGTTGTTCTCGTTAAACTCAAATCTGTTGTCTCATCAATTTGTTCTTAGATATAATGAACTTATGGAAAACAGAACATGGTAATAACTGAATTTTTTGAACTATTTGTTTTTACTCAACATAACATCTTCTTCCATTGCAGCAACTGTATTAAAAATAAAGATTACTAAAAGTTACATTGCAGCAACTGTATTAAAAATAAAGATTACTAAAAGTTAGTAACAAATACTGAGAAATAAATAAAATTAACGCGGAGAAAGAAAACTAACTAACCATTCATTGATTTTTGGACTTTATGGAATATCTCTTTGAAAACAACATTCTTCGTTTTACGCTGCGGCTTTCCGTCTTGGTCAAGTATAAGAACTTTCAAAGCGGCTTTGCATGTGACTCTCGAAAGGGCAACATAGAGCTGTCGGTGCGAAAACACAGGGCGAGGAAGATACAACCCAACATTAGATAGCGTCTGACCTTGGCTTTTATTTATAGTCATAGCGAAAGAGACATTCAAAGGAAATTGTCTTCTACGCATCTTGAAAGGAAGCTTGGGATCAGAAGGTGTTATGGTAAGCCGAGGAATGTGAACTTTATCTCCCACTCTCGTTCCTGTAATAACCAATGCTTCCACTGTCCTTTCGTATAATGCCGTGATTTGAAGTCTTGTACCATTACATAAGCCTTCTTTAGGACATATGTTTCTGAGCAGCATAACCGGGCAACCGACCTTCAACCTCAACGAATGCATAGGCAATCCAGATAACTTAAATTATCAAGCGAATTTGCGTCGGATGGGTCTATAGAATCAGCACTGAGATACGTCCTCTCATCTCCTGGAAAAGAAATATAAGAATATATCTGAATATCTAAATTTTTAAAAGCAAATAAATATAGCACAGAACACTAACCTCGCAATTCTGATAACAAATACTCATTGATCTGGTTTACATCATGGTTCGTAGGACATAGTAGGGCTCGCTTCTGGAAAAAATTTGGATTTTTCGGCTTGTCTAAGTCCTCTCCGTATATAGCTGCAACTATAGCTTGAATGGGTTCAGTTGCTTCTGCGATAAGGAACTCATCAGGTATATCGATGTCTGCCTCCCCATCATTTTCAGTGATTTTTCCATCACCGACATCTAACAACCACTGAGAGAACGCTTGAATATTTTCGGCTTCCTCTGGACTCATATTTGCTAGAAGTCGCATATTTTTCGTGAGAGTCAGAACTTTACAGTTCTTCCACAGATAAGAGGAACAAAGCGAAGCCCGGACAATGTCTTGACGACTGCCACCCGTAATAACTGGCAATACCTGTCTGAAATCACCTCCAAAAACTACAACCTTTCCCCCAAACGGTTTGTCACTTGCGCCTACAAACATCTCTCATACTTCTATCCAAAGACTCGAAACAGTACTTGCTCATCATCGGTGCTTCATCCCAAATGATCATAGATGCTTCCTTTACTAACTCTGCAAGTTCTGATCTACGCTTCATATTGCACATGCTGGTCTCATTAACATTGATAGGAATTCCAAACCTCGAATGAGCTGTCCTACCACCAATCAAAAGCAAGGAAGCTATACCGCTTGATGCTACATTAAGAGAAATAAGGCCTCTTGATCTAACCGCAGCAGAAAGTATCTCCCATAATTTTGTTTTCCTGGTTCCACCAAAACCATAAAAAAATAAGCTCCTCCAGTATTGTTCAAAACAGCACCAACAATCTCATCATAGATCTTCCTCTGCTCATCGGTTAGTCTATCTACCCATTCACCAAGAAATGCATTCAACTCACAGGGCTTGTAATTCATTTCCTCCCATATCAAACGGTTATATCTTTCCATACCTTCCAAATCTGGTTGGGGCATTGACTGAAAATTGGCGAGGGAACTTCCATTATATGCTACCTGATTCTCTATCTCTATAAGAAGATTTTTTGTCTCTTCATCACTCAAACGAAGGTCTGCATAATAAATACAACGTTTAAAAAATAATATAAATATATTAATACCAAAACAAACAACATTGTTTATAATGATAGTCGAGTTACCTTTTTGATTCCTTAGATTTCTTTGTAATCGCTCGATGTCATCAGATAGATGTCTCCATGTAGCTTCCCAAACGGTCGCAGGTGAAGTTAGAGAATCAGAAAGAAGCATGATCACATAAAGTTTCCTCGTGAAGTGGCCATGTGCCCAGAAAGCTGTTTCGACAATACTTTCAATGTACTCTCTGTCATCTTCTAACAAACCTTTAGCCCAGCATGCTTCCTTAAACTTTGGATGAACAACGTCATCAACTCTTTTCATGTCGTCAAAACTTTTTACTCCTTTAGCCGAATTCAAAAGCATACGCATATAATATTGTTCCTCTAATTTTCGAGGAATGTAGTTAATCCTTCCAACAGTGAATCCTTTCTTCCTTTCCTTGAAAATCATATTCTTCTTGTTCCACGTAAACTTGTTGGGGATCTGTTCATATGTGCAATCTTCGGCCAGCTTTTGGATTCTTCTGTCTTCATCATTACTGAGGTCAAACCAAGAAATAAGCTGGCTACCTTTCGCAGAAATACGCTCTAAGACACTTTCTGGTGTTTCATTCTCTTTGTAAATTACATTTTGTTGTCCAGGGAGATGAAACTGAAGCTTTTCGACGGGTGTACTTCGGTAACACATCGGGAATGCAAGAATTCTCCAAGCAGCTTCACATGAAGATACGTATCTGATATCATCATTCAGTACGTAAATTTGAAGGGATTGTTATAAAACAGTATATTAGGTATATATAGATGTTTAAAAGAAAATCATAAAATTACCTGCAGTCGAAAAAGTCTTGAGTCTCGTCTTTAGGGCGTTGTTTCTTCTTTGCCGGTTCCACAGCTACTGTCGCCATATCGGGCCCTTTATGAATATACTTGAATAAGTATTTAATAGATCCAGCTTGATTGCACCATTCAACATTGATGTGCGCTCGATATCTTAGAGACAGTGCTCGGTTATAAGGGACAACCCATCTATTGTCCAGCTTTATGCCATATTTTTCGACGTATCGATCAGGGTTCCATCTTCTATAAACAGGGTATCCATCGTCGTCAACTGTTGTGATATCCTTGTGAGACTTGGGGAAGAACTTGGAAAATTTGCCGTCGACCATACACGAAGCATTGTAGTTGGCAGCGCCACATGTACCATGCATCAAGTTAGTTTTCACAACGTCATAAAGTTCTTTATCTTTAACCGGGTCTGGTATCTCTGCGGAAATAATTCTATCGATGTCACTGGGACATGGAAACTTGGATTTCTGGTCCATAAAGAGTAGTATATGAGCATGGGGGAGTCCTCTCTTTTGAAATTCAATCGTGTACATCGCTGAATAAAAAAAAAATTGGTAAGCACTACAACGGAAAAAAAAAAAAAAACAAATAGACCAAAAATAAAAACGAAGCTGGGTTAAGCGTTAATGCCTACCTGACACGACTTTTCCTAGTAAGGATTTCTTTTGAAGATCGTCCATCAATCTGTTTAACTTCATCTTGAACATTCTGCATATAATTGCTGGTCTATCTTCTGGAAGTAAGTTGGCTTTATTAAGATGTCGAGTTATCTCCGGCCATTTCGGATTACATGTAAATGTGATAAATAAGTCTGGAAATCCGAAATGCTTACAGACGGCCATAGCATCCAAATAATGCTGCTGCATATATCGAGGTCCATAAGAAAAAGAAGATGGTAGAAACACTCTGTTACCCTCTTCAGCAAGTTCTGTGCCAGCCTCAGATGCCTTCTTGACTGAATCAGCATTGGTTGACCGTAAATTATCCTGGTTTTTCCTAATATAACATCTTATTTGACTCGATAGTAGTCCAACCATCTACCAAAATTGCTGGTATAGTCTTCTCGAACGCAGTAGTATGTGTTTATTCTCTCTTTTCCTCTCTTGGATCCGAAAGGCGAAAAACTGCCTCATACTAATCCCCTTATCATTTTTTCTTTCCCGCTTCTTGGAACCTGAGCTGCACCTTTCTTAATTCCAACCTGAAAGCCATCTTCACCGTAAGGGAATAACAAAGGATATTGTAAGGCTAAATAACACGGATGTATCTCACTAATCCGTTTAAGCTTCCCATTATTTCGATTCTGAATAACAATATCGCGTCTCTCCATCCCTTCTTTATCCTCATCGACAATCAATGCTGCCACTTCATTTTCTGTAGGCGTATTCCAAGTCCTTGGATCTTTTCCTCTCGCACATATAATCTTCATCACGTACTCTTCTTCCTCATAAACATCTATCCTATCTCTGGCTGTCCTTAAAACTTTCACATAAGGGTTAACTTCATGCAGAAGTTGAATAAGTGTCTCAAGAACACTATCTCGCAATCCTTTCTGGTTAGTTTGTTTACTTTGCTTAAATTTTTTTCCTTTGCTGCGATTAGATAAGGAAGTATTAGTTTTGATATTTAAGATCACAACTAAAGCAGTTCATAAACAAAGAAAAAAGAATTACCAAACAAACAACAAAAACTTTACCTTGCTGCAACTTTCCGGTTCTGGATTTCATTCTCAGTGTCTACAATATATAGCTGAGAAAATTTTGCAAAATCGTTCTTCTTTCTGGTTTCAAGCTACCCATTAGATGATAGTTTTCTCTTTCTGTAACATGGAGGGACCTCTACCTTTTATGACAGAACGATCAACTCTTCCACCAAGCGAGTCATCGAGAAAACCATGTTGTATATTCTAATAAGCGACCGAAAATGCCGGGCGTTACTGGAATCTTTGGACACCATTCTTTGTAGAAAATGGGAGATGCTTTAAGATAAGGTAATCTCACATCCCTCTAGAACAACACAGTGAAATTTCGGGTTCTTAGTATGAGGGCGCCTGTTAATTCTTCATTATTACCAGAAAATAGCACCACAATGACAACATTCGTAAACGGGATCACCTTCATCAAGGTATTCTGCAATTTATTTGTCACACATATTAAGACGTCAACTATCTAGTAGTAATTTAATTTCTTGTACCTGATGAATTATATATAGAGTTTTATAAATTAATGATTACCATGTAAAGTCGTCGATGATTCATCACTATCAGATGTGTACTCATCCTCCGAATCACTTTCTTCTTGACTACTACAATCCATTATCTGCTCATTGGATTCTTTTTCGACATCTGCATGATGCTCAACAATTACTATTTGTCAGTTTTTTGTTAGTGGATAATGTAAGTTGCAACTTCAATATAAGAAACCTGATTTATAAAACTGAAAGACATCGTCATCAGAGTCATCATCGTCACTATCAGTATTATGCCCAAACAACATTCTGTAGATATCGTCGGTTGTAGGTATTGACTCCACAAACCCTGTTATGGCATTTATATTAAGTATCACTAATTATACGAAGTTTGCTATTCATTAGTCAACATGTATTGTTACCTTTAGATGGCTTTCTGAGTTGATCAGAATTTTGACTTGAGTTTCCAGCGTCAGTTACGCATTCTCCAAATTCTTGAGCTAGCCTTCTTGCTAATGTAATCTGCGGTGCTGACAATCCAGGTGTTTTTGAAATACCAACACCTGTATATATTTAACAATCCGTGTAAAATCATATATGGTCAAAATAATATATGTGCTTAATAACAGATGAAATAAGCATCGTAATAGAGAAGATAAATAGAAGATAAAATAAAATCATATTCAATTTTATAGTATATGATAAAAGCGAATACTTATTGTAATTGCAGAAGAGACAGAAAAATAAATAGTTTATAATTTCCAAACTTACACTGAGACACCGATGGTCTGCTTACTGGAGAAGTAATCCGGGACATATCTAATGGCCTATCAACTTGTTTTTAAACATTTTCCAGGTGTAAGTAAAGCATAGCAAAATTAGTATATACACAGATTTTAATAGAACAGTTACATAAGAAGCAAAACCCAACTTACTGTACTCCCGATATGAGTGTGTTCCGGTAGTCCACTGGGAGATACTACGGTTTCTGGCAACTAATATTAAATTTTTCAAAAGTAGTATTAGACTTATTGTAATCATGATTTAAAGTTAGAGAGAATAGAGAACTTTTTGTTTTGTGTGATAATGCAGTAAAAACGTTATCTACATATATATATATATATGTATATATACTTACATGGAGTCAATTCTCCGGTAGCTGTAGTATTCTCATATTGTGATAAATCATACCTTGAGAGAGCTGATAGAAAAGAATTTAAATAAATATAATTTAGTGTCGTCATGATTAACGATAAATGACTAATGAGCATTATTACCTGACGGTGCATTTGTAAATGTGGAGGAAGCAAATGGGAAAGGTGTATACGAAGAAGATGCATAATTTGCAAGGGGAGAGAAATTTATTGATGACAATTCCGGTGCAGTAGGCAATGCAAAACCCGAAGGTATAGAAATACGATTTCTGTTATTTACTATATAATATACTGTTTGCAGTAGATAATATACAGAAAAACTTTATAGGATTGTCTACGTACTCGGGGATGTGGTAGTGGCCAGTACTCCATTACCAAACCGAGTAGAATTAATTGGTCGAGAATCTCGGAGGAAGAAAGATACAAAATTTAGATTTGTCAATAAAGCTGGTAAATAATAAGAGAAAATAAATATAGTGTAAGGAGATAATAAAACAGTTTGGTACAGTTACCTAGAACTGATTGATACCGTGATAAATTATATCCTGAAACAACCGTATTAGTTACATGAAATTTTCGAAATAGAGGTAACAATATTGTTAATAAAGCGTAAATTAAATGTGTTGATTGATAATACCTAAGTCCGATCCCGTGGAAGTTACAACTGAAGATGGAGAAGGTGTTTGCGAAGAACATACAACATTTGTAATATCATTTAAAACCCTAGCTCGTGCACTTGGTGGAGTTTGGAAAACTTGATCCACTTTCAAGTTCTGTCCTGACTTTTTATTTTCATTTTTCTGTTGTGGTCGTGGTCTTTTGGATGTTTTCTTTTTCGGTGGTGGCTGGAATGCTACTAGCATCATCTTTTCTTTTTCTCATCTAACCAAACCTGGGTAGAAACTCAATTTTTAAAGCTGTTTAGTTTCAATTAGCATAGAAAATCGAGAATGCAAAACTTACACTTATAGAAGAACTTTTGGGGAGAATGCTTGGATTACTACTGTTATATTGGAAATAGGTTTTGGGATAATGGGATTAACTGTTGTTATAGCTGGAAGATCATGGATCGTTGAGAATAGTTGAGAATATCGTGCAGAAGATATTATATTTATTGAATTATTATAATATATATCTAAAAGTATATATGGCCATAAGCATTAAACCAAGAATCTCAATCACGTACTTATTATGGTAATCATTCATTCGATATTTTGTATATAAAATCTTTTATTACTATCATTTAGTAAAAAAATAGTTTTATAAAATCTTTTAATTACTATATTCCATAAGTTTCGGATGATGTGGTTACTTATAATTTGTAAAAGGAGCATTTGAGGAATTGAAATGTGATAACTCATTTAGTGCACAATTTTTTTTTGACGTACTTGTTATGGTAATAATTCCTTCGAAATTTTTGTATATAGAATCTATTTATTACTATCATATAGTAACAAATATAGTTTATTAAATCTTTTCATTACTATATTGCATAAGTTTCGGGTGATGCGGTTAATGATTAATTTAATAAAATGGCATTTACAGGAATTGAAATGTGATAACTATTTGAGTATTATCTCATCTTTGTAGTTGAGTATAACAAATGCCATGTTTTACTAATATAGATATGGGTTAATATTAAAGAGAAGGTTCATTTTTATCAAATTCTGACTGTTAGAACAAAGTTTTACACGTTACTTAATTAGTCCTATATAAATGATTTCACATATAGAGAAATAATTACGTGATAAACACATAATTCGCATGATATCGTGATCAAATCGAGAGGATAGAAACATAACTAAATTATAATAAAAAAATAAATAAAGTAGCAACAAAACCAAAAACACCACGTCCATGAAAATGTCTAACGATAAGTAACGTAGTCGGTGAATAGTTTATTTAAAAAAGTAAACAGTACTTGTTTCTTCAACATGACGGATTAATCAGTCTTCGCTTTTCCGTTACTCTTCGTTAACTCCTTAAAATCTAGCTGCTCATTGTTATCCAAATCCACGTTGAACTTCTCAGGCTCTCCTTCTAGTTTTATCCTTTTGATGCACGACATATCCTTGCTGGTACATGAAAATTGGTCTTGCGCATTAAGTTTCGAATCATGGCTGCGTTTTGAGGATGGAGTTGTTGTGTCACTGGGTGGACAGTCCGACTTCTCATCACTAATAGTTATAAGCAAGAGTCCCTGAAGTTATAAACCAACATAAAACTTAGAACAATGTACTCAAGGATAACATAGTAAAATAATGATTGAACATGTAATTATATAATGAAAAAATATGACCTGTTCTGATCCAATAACGGAGGATGTTTCTGTAGCACTTTCAATTCCAGAAGATATTCCGGATTCTCCGATCATCTGGTTAGGTGACCAGACTTTGAGGACCTTGAAAGCAATTTGTGTGTCATGTATATTATCTGAACCAATAGCTACACAAAATTGCCAAGTTGACCCAACAATGTTCCGGAGAGCTTGTGGCAAGCTAGTTGGATCCACGGTCTACATGAAAGGGAAACATTGATTGAGTGCATCAATACGAAGCACTAACAATGTTTCTTTTCAAATTTGATAATATAATTTTCATGATAAAAGATTACTTTTTCGATGCTTACAGGAGAGATTGATCCATTGAGGAGTTTTGCACATGATTGTGTTACAACCTTCTGGGCATTGGTATCAAACAGCAGACATCTCATCTGAGATTTCTCGTCTGCCACCACTACATGTAACATGTACCTTGTAGAGAAAGAAACGTTTAAAAAAAAAACATTTCTATATGAATATAATCGCCATCGAAGAATGAACAATGCATGTGAGAAAACAGTAACATACTTTGGTGTAAGCTGCTTAACCCACATGTTGCAAGTATTGCACCACCATGCTTCCTTAATCTGAGAATGTTCAGGTTGTTCCTTCCATTCAACTGTCTTATTGCAACTCTTACAATTGAAGTAATACCAACAATAATCGGTATCAATGCCAAGGATTATGCAGATAACCCTACTTTTCCCACCATCCCAGACTGCTGAATTTGCTCAATGTTGAGAAGGGGATAGTCAGCAAAATTTTCCCTGACAACAATCGGTGTCTCCTTATTCGAATTCTGGTTGTCCACATGTAGAACTAACTCGTCTTTAGGTAGACTGACAAATTTAAGTAATTCTAATTAATAACTTATTTGAAAAGAATCATACTACGTATAATTACTATAGAGAGATGATAACACTCACCGTGATTTGAATTCAATAACTTGCGGGATATTTGGATTGATCTCAAGTATAGTAGCATTGAAGGCATTGGAAACATAATTTTCACCTTCGTGACAAACAAACAACTAAATTAATAAACGAATCAAAACTATTTTTGGTAGTTAATATTGATAATAATATTAAATTATCATCCCACTGCTTGACTTTCGCGTGTTTCACCAGAAAAATAACTTGTCCATCCTCAGCCCCACAACATCCAGCGTAAATCTGATCAGCATAAACTCCCCATAAGGTCAATCTTAAGTAATTATCCCTGCAAAAATAATAGTAAAATCTGAGATGAAATACTGTTTTCTAACATGAATTGTCAATCGTTGGGTAAATTAAACATAGTAATTATATCGAGTCTCTTAGCTAGCTGCACATCGATTTTAGGAGTTGGTTTACTCATTGCCTCAACGATGCTCTTCTCACCCACATTAGTAACTTGGCCAATAAAATCTGTATAATAGATAGTCATAACTAAGCTGTATTAATGTTCATAATACAGAATCAAACTTCAAAATAGAATTATCTTTTGCTTAAAATAACTTACCAACCAAGAAATTACAGTTGAAGCTCGGGTCAGTCAATGCTGACAATGGAGTCAAAGTCAAGGGTTCTGCAAGGGCGATTGGATCAATTTCATGCACGTTTGAGTTGCTTCCAAGGAATGCTCTGAATGAATGTGTTGTTGGCCTATAAGCACCAACTGCTTTCTTGACCGTCAAATTTCGAATTTCCTTCCACCCTAACTTTGTTATTTCTTCTCCGAACCTCTGAATCTCGTTAGAGCTCATCGATCCATGCATCTTGGTTCCCTTCACCAAAGATAATATTGAGAAATATGCATTAATCCAATCATGGATAACAAATATAATAACCATGGGTTTATATTATATAAATCAAGCAAAACATTGTGAGAGTCGAAACTAACACAATCAAAAACTTATATAAATGGGGGTTCGAAAATCCTATCTTATAAGAACTCGAGGACCGAAATTGAAAAGATGATTTTATTAAGTGGTTTTTTTGCCAAAGTACAAGAAAACTCGCAATGCTTAGTGTCATTATTGCGAAAGCCCTTATACTCGGATTCTGAATGATTTCAACCTAATACATACATGTCTATATATACTAGGCGACCTAAGGCGTCAAAAGTACTCATAGGCGATGTGGGACTTTGCTCCTTTCTCCATCCGCCGACCTTAGTTGGTTTGGGCTCGATCCACAGCCCAATTCTTTTGCAGCCCGCCTCTTTGTCCAGCCTCGGTCCAATTTGACTCCGGTTCACCTAGTCTCGACTCTTTACTGAGATCGAATCCCTTCTTTGGTTTGATTGGTACGTGAATAATATTTCGAGCTAAGCGGTTTTGGGTCGGATCTTCGGATAAAAATTCAATCCGCCCATTTCTTGTCTGATCTCAGCCCGCCAGTTTCTTTTTTTGAAAACTTAGCCCGCCATTTTCTTAGTCCGCCCGTTTCTTTCTTTAAAACTCAGTCAGCCCATTTCCTCGTATAACTCAGTCCGCCCGTTTTCTTGTTGAAGTCCAGCCCGCCGGTTTTGCTCATTAGCTCAGCCCGCCCGTTTCTTTTGGAAGTCCAGACCGCCCATCTCTTATGAAGAGAAACTGGCGGTCTGGCCATTCCTGAGAGAGAATCGGGTGGTCTGGCCGTGCTCGTAGAGAAACGGGCTGGCTGGATTGTGCATGGAGAGAAAAGGGCTGGCTGGATTGTGCATGGGGAGAAACGGAGCTGGAGAGAAACTGGCTGGCTGGATGGCGTATGGAGAGAAACTGGCTGGCAGGCCGTGCTCGTAGAGAAACGGGCTGGCTGGATTGTGCATGGGGAGAAAAGGGCTGGCAGGCCGTGCTCGTAGAGAAACGGGCTGGCTGGATTGTGCATGGGGAGAAACGGGCTGGCTGGATTGTGCGTGTTAAGTCTTCAGCCCGCCCAATTCTTTTGACGAAATCCAACCTGCCCAATTCTCTCAACTCGCCCAATTCTCTTTTGACGAGCCTCAGCCCGCCCAATTCTTTCTGATAAAATCCAACCCGCCCAATTCTCTCAACTCGCCCAATTCTCTTTGATGAAGCTTAGTCCGTCCATTTCCTCGGAAGAGAATATGGCGGGCTGGCTAAGGAGAGAATGTGGCAGCCTGGGATGTTCAAGGAGAGAATCTGGCGGCCTGAGATGTTTAATGAGAGAATCTGGCGGCCTGGGATGTTTAATGAGAGAATCCGGCGGTCTGGGATGTTTAAGGAGAGAATCCGGCGGCCTGGCTTGTCCTAGAGGAGAATGTGGCGGCCTGGGATGTTCAAGGAGAATGTGGCGGCCTGGGATGTTCAAGGAGAATGTGGCGGCCTGGGATGTTCAAGGAGAGAATCCGGCGGTCTGGGATATATAATTGTGGGGGTTATTTGCAATCAAAACTCATAAAGTAAGGATATAATGACGATTGATAAGATCACATGGTATTGAGATATAAAAAAATTCAAACGGCAAATATTTTTTTATACAAAAAAACTAAACATTATTCGAATACTTCACTCAGAAAATACTGATACAAACCAAAACAAACTTAAAAGTCATAATCCATAGTTAAATCTCTCCAACTTGTTAGGGATCACCCTAATAAATCCTAGTATATGGATGGAGTAGAAACAAAGATCACACATCCAGGGATCTTTAACGCTTTCCTGCCATTCATGCTGCCAACTGTCATTCCATGCACAATGGCAAAGCCTAATAAGCTGGAATCAAATGCATCACACCGATCTATATAATTGTGTGGCATTGGATTAGGTTCCCAGAAATTATGTGCAGAAGCCTCAACTTTCCTTCTCATCCGCCTAATTATATCACAACTTGGATTAACTAATTCCAAATCGATTCGGAGATCAGGAGACATAATTCTAATAAGATTGCTATAAAAATATATGGCGAGTTCATATCCAGAGAGAGCTGCTTCACGAATCATGGCTAGGCCATCCTCCAAATCATTTTTGTGGAAAAACTGAGAACAGCCATGAATGAAGAGAGCAGATATGTTACCGGAGCGGTGACATCTTATGAAGAATTCTCTATATCTATCCCCTACACCCAAAGGATATTGAACGGTGTAAATATCAACTGCTCTCAAGAAGGATTCATGAGCGGGCACTCTCCTTAAAGTACGTATGGCTGCTATTGCATTGTAGTGAGCTTTGAGGTCGTGAGACACTAACAACATGATTTTTTCTAATATTTCTGCTGGTAGATCGAGAAGACCCATCTCTTCATGCTGATCTCCTCCTCCTATCACAATATTTCGACGAACACGTCTACGCAACCGACCTTGATGTTCCATTCGATGAATATAATAGGAAAAGACTCTTCTTCCCGAAATTTGAGAAGAAAGGAAAGTGTAAATGTTAGAGTAAATACTTTTGTAACTAATTATTTAGTGCTAGTCTCAAATATAGAGAAGATAAAAGGCTTCTTGTAGACGACTAACAGTTTCCCAAGGATTTGTGATATATAAATATTAGGGGCGAAGTCAGGAACAGGTGCATCATGAGTGGTGACGTTTTGTGTTCTCGAGATCTATAGAGTTTGACAACAATTGATATAGAAAATCACACTATATCAATGAGATTAGCATGTGTCTCATAATTTACTTATAGGAAAGTGACTTAAATAGTTTTCACAAAAAAGCAAAAATATTTTTAAAAAATCCAGGAAAAAATAAGTAATTAACATGCAATGACTTGTTTAAAATAATTAAAACAGATGATACCATATCTAATCCAATACCGAAAATTAGAGAATACAACTTATTGGAAAACACAGTATTTTATATAGATAATTTGGCAAAAAGGAAAATAATTAATTAAATAAAATTCCTCAAATAGTATCTGAAAATATATATGAAGACATTGATTTCAATGGATGCGACGGTGCAGTTTCTCGAGGTTGATGACGTATAGTGTTAGACTTTTAAGGACTCATAGGTATATAGCCAGACATCATTAATTTTGAAATAACTATTCACTTTTAAAGAATTGTTCAGTCTCTCAATGAAATAAATATTCAAATAATTGTTATTTTTTCATTTTCAAAAGGAGAAATATCTATATGGTAGATATAGTTTGGGGGAAAGGTTGTAGTTTTTATGGGAGCTTCCACTACAAGAAAACGTTGATATTCTGAGGGAAATTCCGAGGGAAAATGATTCCCTCGGAATTTTCCGACGAAAAACCGAGGAAATTCCGACGGACACTGTTTCCTCGGAATTTCGTCGGAAAATTCCGAGGAAACATGTGGTCCTCGGAATTTTCCGACGAAATTCCGAGGAAACAGGGTCCGTCGGAATAAACCGACGGATATTTCTAAAATACCGAGGAAAGTTAGAAGCCGTTAGAGACCCGTTGGGGAGCCGTTGTGGGATTTCAATAATTCCGAGGAAATACCGAGGAACGGTGGTTTTTCCTCGGAATTTCCTTGGAATTTCGTCAGTATTGTCGGCAGAAGCCGTTAGAGACCCGTTGGGCGAGCCGTTGTGGTATTTCAATAATTCCGAGGAAATACCGAGGAACGGGGGTTTTTCCTCGGAATTTCCTTGGAATTTCGTCAGTATTGTCGGCAGGATTTCATCTATAAATACACTCACCCCTCTTCCTCTTCATTCACTCCATTTCTTCTTCTCTCCTCCCACTATCTTTAGACACGATTTTCCTTTCAAAAAAACATGTCTTCTTCAAATTATTATCGTTCTTGGATGGATCGACCTCATTTGGATCCGAACACGAAATTGCTTACGAAAGAATACGAACGAGGTCTAAAGGAATTCATGGGGTTAGTTAAACGACAACCGGAAGCCGAAATAGGTAAGTTAATATGTCCTTGCTCTAATTGTAAAAATAGAAAGGTTATTAAAGAGTTGGATGTTTGGACACATATTTTTTTAAATGGGTTTACACGAAGTTACAAAATTTGGTATCATCACGGGGAAACAGGATATGAACCTGGTAGTACTAGCGAACCTCGGCCGGCAGTTAGATTAGAAGAACCAATTAGAACGGATTTAGACTATGGTGTAGGTGTTGAGCAGATGGTTAATGATCATTTTAGAGGGGAAGATTTACCCAATGCAGAAGCTAGGAGATTTTATGATATGTTGGATGCTGGAAAGCAACCTTTGTATGAAGGTTGCAGAGATGGTCATTCAGCTTTATCATATGCTACAAGACTGATGTCCATTAAAACAGATTATAACTTGGCTGAAGACTGTGTGGATGCGATAGCTGAATTTGTAAAAGGTATTCTACCTGAGGATAACGTAGCTCCAGGTTCATACTATGAGGTTCAGAAACTTGTATCTGGTGTTAGTTTACCGTATGAGGTAATAGATGTATGCAGCGATAACTGCATGATTTATTGGAGGGCGGATGACCAGCGGATTACATGCAAATTTTGTGGGAAGCCTCGTTACAAAGATACGAGTGGAAGAGTTAGAGTGCCATATAAAAGGATGTGGTATTTGCCTTTGAAGGAAAGGTTGCAGAGGTTGTATCTTTCGGAACGGACAGCGCAACGAATGAGATGGCATGCGGAGCACTCAACAGATGGTGAGATTAGACATCCTTCAGATGCAAAAGCGTGGAAGCATTTCCAATCAAAGTATCCCGACTTTGCATATGAGAGAAGAAATGTCTACCTTGGATTATGTACCGATGGTTTCAGCCCGTATGGGAAGAGTGGAAGACAATATTCTCTATGGCCAGTCATTGTTACACCATATAACTTACCCCCAAACTTGTGCTTGCGACGAGAGTTTTTGTTTCTCTCCATTCTCGTTCCCGGACCAGAGCATCCTAAGAGATCGCTTGATGTGTTTCTTCAGCCACTAATATATGAGTTGCAACAGCTATGGGGTGAAGGTGCTGAAACGTACGACATTTCGTGTAAAGAAAACTTTCAAATGCGGGCAGTACTAATGTGGACAATAAGTGATTTTCCAGCATATGGTATGTTATCTGGATGGACAACGCATGGGAGGCTATCATGTCCATATTGTCAAGATGACACAGATGCTTTCCAACTAAAGAACGGAAGAAAAACGTGTTGGTTTGACTGTCACAGACGATTCCTACCACATGATCATCCATACCGTCGGAGTAAGAATTTCTTTAGGAAGAACAAACAGGTGTTTGATGGTCCACCTGAGGAAGTTAGTGGGAAAGTTTTGAAGACACAACTAAGAGATTTTGGTGCAGAAAGGACGCCAGACGTCGGTGGACATGAGCAGTTTCCTGTAGATGCTGTTGGAGAACTACATAACTGGCACAAGAAAAGTATTTTCTTTGATTTGCCATACTGGGAGGATCATCTGCTAAGGCATAATTTAGATGTCATGCATATTGAGAAGAACTTTTTTGACAATCTCATGAACACGATCCTTAACGTTAAAGGTAAAACAAAGGATAATTTGAAGTCAAGACTGGATTTAGTCGATATATGTGCTCGTCCAGAACTTCATGTTGATGAGAATGGTAGGGCTCCTTTTCCCATATACCGGCTTGATACAGAGGGGAAAAATGCGTTCTTTGATTTGATTTCAAACGATGTGGAGTTTCCAGATGGTTACGCATCTAATTTGCGAAACTGTATCGACAGAAAGGAAGGAAAGTTTATTGGCTTGAAAAGTCATGATTGCCATGTGATGATGCAGCGCCTCCTTCCGTTTGCCTTCAAGGAACTATTACCAAGAAAAGTTCATGAAGCTGTTGCAGGGATAAGTGCTTTTTTCCGCGATTTATGCAGCAGATCAGTGACTCTTGAAGGTATTACAAATTTGAAGACTAACATTGCCGTGATTCAGTGCAACCTTGAGAAGATATTTCCTCCCTCATTTTTTGATGTTATGGAGCATCTTGCTATTCACCTTGCAAGAGAATTGGAACTTGGTGGTCCTGTGCAGTATAGATGGATGTATCTGTATGAGCGGTATATGTTCCATTTGAAGAAGAAGGTGAAAAATTTAAGTAGGGTGGAAGGTTCTATAGTCGCACAGATGATCAATGAAGAAATTTCAAACTTTGCGGAGCACTACTTTCCAGCAGAAGTTCAGACCAAGAACAGAAGATCTGCTCGACATGATGATAGAGGTGAACGGGCAACATATCATGTTAAGGTTCCAGACATTTTCACAGATGTTGGACGACTTAGCGGAAAACCAAAGGACCGTCGACTTACTGAGCACGAGCGAAGTCATTTGCAGACATATTTGCTGACGAACTGCGAAGACGTTCTTCCATATGAGAGGTAAGTTTATTATCTAACAAAATTCTATTTTAACAAATTGACATTTTAATCTAATTAATTCATATGTACAGGATATTCATGGAAGCGAAGCGGTCCGAATATAGATACGCCACAGAGGCGGAACTAGAAGAAATGAAGCAGAGAGAATTTGCTGGATGGATGTTTACCTATGTGAGTGCCTTAAACAAATTAAAATTAAATTTACCATATATTTTTACTAATTCATATTTATTGATATAACCTACATATGTGCAATTAATAGGTGTCTTCTCGTTTGGCCAGAGGTGAAAAATTGGACGATTGGATACGCGAGATGGTGGTTGGCCCAATCTGTGTTGTAAAGTCATATCCGAGATTTTGTACTCGAGGATATGCATTCGCAACTGAAAAGAGGAGACATTCGCGTACAACCTATGATGCTGGCGTTTGTTCTGCATCAGGAGATGATGTATACTACGGACACATACATGAGATTTTGGAAATCAAGTATTTGGGCTTGCTTGGATTGCGCTGTACTGTTTTCTATTGTGATTGGCACGACAACACTCCAGATCGTGGTGTGAGAACAGATGCATTTGGTGTTACATCAGTACATTCGAGGCGAAAGCTCCAATATTATGATCCTTTCATTCTTGCTTCTCAGGCCGATCAGGTAAGTTAATGTTGTACGAATTCAGAATGATTGATCATAATTCATACTTTTACTAATATTTTTTTAAATGTTACAGGTTTCTTATATCAAGTACCCACGGGTAAGGAACAGAGATGATCCATGGGTTACGGTTACAAGAGTCAACCGAGAGGCCGAGTTCAGGGAACTTCAGAGCTGGAAGACCCACTGCAACCAATTACATCCGGCAACTTAAGTGCAGCAGAAGATGTAGCGGAAGGTGGCCTTGTAGTCGATTTGACCGACTTCGCAGAGGACGCCGTCGTTTACACAGAAGATGAACCCGTTATTGGAGAGTTTCACCAAGATCCAGATTCTGATTCATCTGGTGATGATGATTCCGAGTCAGAGTAGAGTTTTTTTTTTTAAAAAAAAAAACAAGAAATTCCGACGAATTTCCGAGGGAATTTAGGGTTTCATCGGAATTCCGTCGCAAATCAAATAATCGATTTAGGTATTTTGATTAATAATGATTTTCCTCGGAATTTCCTCGGAAATTTCCGACGGAATTCCGAGGAAAACTGCTAAAAACCCCAAATCCTCGGAATTCCGTCGGAAATTTCCGAGGAAATTCCGAGGAAAATTATGATTTTGGGAATTTCCTCGGAATTTCCTCGGAAATTTCCGACGGAATTCCGAGGAGATGGGGTTTTTAAACCGATATCGACGTTTTGCGGATCGAATAACACATATATAACCTTCATTGAGTTTCTTACCAACATTATGAAGTCAAACCTCAGTGTTTTACAAAATAACAAACACTTTTACGATTGGTCCAATAAAAATCACACATTATAAGATGAAATACCGAAAATTTTTTTTTATAATAACAAACACTTATACACTTTAACATACGTTAAAGGACTTACTTACAATTTTTTTTTGAAATTTTGTTATTTCATGGTTTATGATCATCTACACAAAGTATCCTTAATGATATGAATTGCATTTGTATTAAAAATGAAATACCGAAAAAAAATAGGATTTCGAAACCCTAAACCACGTTTCCTCGGTATTTCCTCGGAAATTTCCGAGGAAATTCCGAGGCGATACTGTGGGTCCTCGGTATTTCCTCGGAAATTTCCGAGGAAATACCGAGGAACGACATATCCGTCGGAGAAGTCTTACCGGGAAAACCAAAACATTGAATTATTTCGCGAACCGCGTGTTGGTATTATATTTAATAAGTCCGACGGAATTCCGACGACCATTATCCGTCGGAATTATTAAATAATACCTAGCTTCCTTCTTCTTCTTCTTCTCCGCCGCTTGACCAAAAACACTCGATCCTCTCTCTCTCCTCGCGATTCTCTCTCTCGTCTCGATCCTCTCCGCCGGAAACTTCTCACGCCGCCGGTTCTATCTCATCTCGCCGTCGGAATCTCTCCTGCACTTCAATAATCATGTAAGAATCAACAAAAACTTTATATTTCTCTTGGATTGTAATATTTCGGATTACTATTTCGGATTTTAGGTTCTTAGAAGTATAGTTTCGGATTTTAGGTTGTTAGATGGATAGTTTAGGATTGAATTTCGGATTTTAGGTTCTTGTTTTATTTTTCTATGGAATTATATGTAGTTTGAAAAACGTTTTTCGATTTTTTAAAAAGTTTTCGATTTTTAAAAACTTTTTATGATTTTTAAAAACGTTTTTTAAATTTTTAAAACCTTTTCTGATTTAAAAAAACGTTTTTCAATGAAGTCAAAAAAGGTTTTTACTCTTCTATAAATAGTTTTTCTGATTTAAAAACATTTTTTAAAACGTTTTTGATTTTTAAAAACTTTTTATGATTTCAAAAAACGTTTTTTTAGTTTTTTAAAACCTTTTCTGATTTAAAAAAACGTTTTTCAATGAAGTCAAAAAAAGGTTTTTACTCTTTTATAAATCGTTTTTCTGATAATAAAAACAATTTTTAAAATGTTTTTGATTTTTAAAAACTTTTTATGATTTTTAAAAACGTTTTTTTTTTATTTTTAAAACCTTTTCTGATTTAAAAACATTTTTCATTGAATTCCAAAAAGGTTTTTTCTATTTTTAAAAACGTCTATCAAGTTTCTATAATGTTTTTTTCAGATATTAAAACTATTTTTATAAGTATTAAAATATTTTTTGATTTTTAAAAACGTGTAAATGATTTTAAAACTATTTTTATAAGTATTAAAACTAAAATCACTGATTTCAAAATAGGTTTTTTGATTAAAAAAACATGTATATGATTTAAAAAAGGTGTATATGATTTTAAAAAAGGTTATCACTATTTTTTAAATAGTTTTTCAACTTTTCTTGAAGAATAAAACATATTTAAAAAAATTTAAAACATATTTAGAAACCTTTTTCTATATTATAAATCATGTATACTAACAATTTATAATTTTTTTTTTGGATTTTTTTATCTTTAAACTACAGGTCTTACGATGATCAGACCCCGCCTCCTCGACCGCGTCGTGGTCGTGGCTCGGGGAGCCACTCCGTTCAGGATTCCCGCAGCTCCCAGCATACATCTCCCTCTCCATATCCGGAGGCTCCTTCTGGCTCCGGTGCTGCACCCCCTATTCCTCCGACCTATCAGGGTCCTCCGGAACTGATGAGGGTTGCGGAGTTTGTTCGACAACCGGGTCGTCACCATCTTCCGTTTCTCACTCCGTCTCCATCTGGACCGGGTCAAACATGGTTCGATCGATCCTCGAACGGGATCAGCGCTTGGATCAACCGTATGATGTATCGTGTTTTGGACGCGGGACATCCGACTTTCACCGACTTCCCAAGAGCCAAACAAGTCCTATGGTTTGAACAGTTTGCGGTAAAAATTCTTAATTTTCTTTTAATTTATTTTTTAATATAAATTTTATACTAATTGTGTTTTATTTTTTCAGCAAGAATTCAACTGGAATCCTGATTATACGGCGTTCGTCTATTACCACTTCGTGCACAAACTTATGACCAACTATGGGTATCAAATTTACGAGTGGAAGCAGAAGTGGCTAAAGAACAAGGTTTGCTTTTTTATTTTTAAAACAATTTTAAAATTTATTAAATTATTTTTTAATTCATCTAACAAATTTTTTTTTTTAAAGATCCCAAAGAATATCAACCTCGACGTCTGGCAGGAGTTGATTGTGCATTGGAGTAAGGAAGATACGAAATCGACTTCTACCACCAACTCCACCAACCGCAAGAGCGAACGTAAAGGGAAGGGCGTCTACAAGCACAACTTGGGTGCTCAGTCCCAAGCCACTCTGAGGGATCGCATGGTAATTTCAATCCCTTTTTATTCTATTTTAAATTTTTAAAATTTTTAAACTCTCATTATTTCTTCTAACTACTAATTTTTATATTCATATAAAGGTCGAAGCAAATGATGGTGAGCCGGTTGATGATTTCACCTTAATGAAGATGGCGTATACGAACAAGAAGACCGGCCAGATTGATGATGGTGTTGTGGCGGGTGTCGTCGACCTCATCCACAGTCAGGTGGAAGAAGCAGCGTCTCAGCTGCAAACCGAAGACGAAGATTCGACGGGTTCCCAATTGCCTCGGGATCAGATCAACGAAATCGTTGCAAAGGTAAGTTTTTTTTTTTAAAAAAATTTCATTTCATCTAAATTATTATTTACATTTTCATTTCTTATATTTCAGTCGGTTCCAAAGAAGAAGGGCCGAATGTTGGGTTTGGCTCGTCGGTCCCGGTCGGTTACGTCTTCTTCTGCAGCCCCTCCTTTTGTTGATCCAGAAGCACTTATGGGTCAGTTGCAGGACAAGGACCAACGCATATCTGCGTTGGAGACTCAGATGGCAAGTCAACAGGCTAGCTTCGAGGCACAGAGGAAGATGAACGAGCAGATGATGGAAATGATGAGGAGGTTGCACCCGAACGTCGATTTCACGACCATGCAAGATCCCAACACACAAAACCCGTAGCTTTTTATTTTTCTCAAACAACATTGAATGTTTTTTTTTTATTTGTACAACTTTTAATTTTAAATTTATATTTTCGAAATTAAATTTCTAAATTTTAATTTTCAATTTTCGATTTTAATTTTAATTTTTATTTTCGATTTTTACATTTCTAATTTTAAATTTTTAAAAAATTATATTTTTAAAATTTCCGAGGAAATCGTCCCTCGGAATATTCCGACGAATGGTTCCTCGGAAACTTCCGAGGAATGGTTTCCCTCGGAAATTTCCGAGGGAAGGCATCGTCGGAATATTCCGAGGGATGATTTCCTCGGAATATTCCGAGGGACGATTTCCCTCGGAATATTCCGAGGGATGATTTCCCTCGGAATTTTCATCCACATTCCGACGATTTGTTCCGTCGGAATGTTCCTCGGTTTATTCCGACGCAACTATCCGTCGGTTTTTTCCGACGACCTCTCCGACGACTGCCCGTCCTCGCTATGTCCTCGGAATGTGTGTTCCTCGGATTTCCGTCGGAAATTTCCGAGGAAATTCCGAGGACCTACAAAATTCCGAGGAAATTATTCCGAGGGAAAAAATCCACGGTATTTCGTCGGAATAACGTTATTCCGACGGAATACCGAGGATTTCGTCCCTCGGTATTCACTTGTTTTCTTGTAGTGTTCTATTTCCTGATTTGTCCACGCAGATTTTGAGGATTAGTAAAAATGAATATTGGGAAACTGTTAGTCGTTTCAATGGTGATTGTGATCTGATCTAATAATATTAAGAATATGCAAATTAAGGAAAACAACTAATTGGATAATATATTAACTTTAAATCCAGTTTATTTGTATTAGTTATTTAAATATTATTTATATATTATTAATTAGTTGTATTATGTTATATAAATAAGTGTAATAAAGTATAAATTTTAACTGTCTAATATTATTTTTATTCTATATGTTACTTTGAAGATATTGCGGTAAATATTTTAGGAAAAAAATAATAAATTTGCTAAACTTGGATATTTTAGAAAAGCAAGAGATGAGTTCTTCAGTAAACATATGTATCCTTGAAAGATTAAGACAATGCTTTAAGTTATAAAGCAGATGAGATTAAGAAATTACAAATCATGGATAATAATCATCTTCTGATTCATCCTGATAATATCCGTCCTCCAAATTAAGTGCATTCTGATGCTTTTTAAATATATAAAAACAGAAAATCATACAAAAACAATTAGACATCCAAATTGGGTGATTAAATAATTACTAATAACGATCTATTTGAAAAAGAATATATTAATTGTCCTAGAATATTACCTCTCCTCGGCGTGGATTTGGATGTCTCTCTCTTCATCAGAGAAAATCAAATAAAATTGGACATGATATATATTTATTTTAAACATTTGGTTAAATGTAAGGAATGAAGATCCCTAATAAAAGATAATATATTGAATATGATTATTAATTAGTTCTGAAGTGGTCTTATTGGATATAATCATACCATGGCAGTTTTCTTGTTATGCAAACAACGTCTATTAACACGTTTCATTATAATAGAAATTAAATAATTATTCCTTTTTAAAAAAGGAATATAGAAATTACCTGACATAAGTAATTATGACTTTTACCATGGAAACTGTGAGACGGAAAAGTAGTTTTTGCGTTAAATCTTTTTTTTTGGACGAAACATTAAATCTTCAATTTAGATATTCTTTAGTTTCGTTCGCTTCATTGGTTCTATCAATCCACTAAAAAAATCTCTTCGTTTTTCTTCTCTGTCAACCGCTTTGAAAGTTTATATAAATACACCAGCCATTTATCAATGGAATGAATTTTAATAAGAGATGGAAGAGAGCACAAGATTCCAAGAGACGATGTAAGGGAACTGAGACCTGTGGGTACGACTTGGGCAATAGGTGTGAAAATACTTAGATTTTGGTATGAGTTGCTAGAAAACGGCGAATCATGCATGAGAGTGGTGGTTTGTGATAAAGAGGTAAACACAATTACTGTGAATTTAAAAAATAAGCATTTGTTAAAAAATAATATCAATTAGTATAAAACCCTTAGAGGTTGTTCGTGCGATAACAACTTTTAATAGTGATAAAAACGTTTAATTCTAAACTATACATTTGTTTCTTAACATCAAAGTAATTTTTTGTTCTGAGATCAATACTGATTTTTGAAACAAAATCTTATTGAACAATAGATTTAATATTAAACTACTATGATGCTGTGTACAGGGTAGCAGAATCGGTGGTAGGATACCTCCACAACTTGTGGAACGTTTTCGGGATACTTTGGTTGAGGGTGAGTGGAGGTTTATCATGACTCTGGAGATCGTACCTTCCAACAGGGTCCCTAAGTTATCTAATCATAGATTCGAGTTCAGATTCTAAAGAACAACCCAAGTAAGGTTCATTAGTCCAATCTCCACTAACTATTTCCTCAACCATCCCAAATTTGAGGACATGTTAAAGGGCAGAGTGCAATGTTCGGTACTGACTGGTGAGTCCATATTTGATTGTATTAAGGTATATAAGAAAAAAAATATTCATACTATGATTAAAGTTCATTGTCTTAATAACACCATATTTCTATATTTTTCTTCTATAACAGATGTACTTGGATTTATATCGGCTGTTGGACATCTAAGGATTGAACATCCGGCTATGCGGAATGAAGAGCCATATACATTGTCCTTCATGCTTACAGATGAGAGGTAAGTGAAATACAAAGCGCAAGACAATACATTGATAATCATTAATCTCATTTCTTAAAAATAAAAAGACATGTATAAATTTGGTACATATAAATTATAGGGACGGAGTGATAGAATGCACAGCATACGGATCTACTGCTAGAATGTTCCACGATCAATTGAAGATGGAGACAGTGCGCAGAATGGTATGTGTTCTAAGGTTCTGGACATTGGAGAAAGAAATAGATACAAACCAACATCTGCTATAATTTTACAAATTTATTGTTTTATTTAAAATACAACTGAATATAATACTAAACGAATATAATATGCTCTAATTATTATTTAAAGTTTTAGGAACCGAGTACACAAAGACAGTTTGTGTATCGACATCAGGTTGCTCACAGTTCATGCTTAATCCAAGAATCCGAGAAGCGATAGAATTCAGGGGAAGGTACATATGTTTTCTACTTATATGATATTGCACAAACAGATAGCATGTCATTCTAATCTGGAAAAATATTTGCTTGCAGATTCATGAGAATGACATACAGAGGGAGTGTTATAGATCCTTAGGTAGAAAGAATAATCAAGTCGATATATTTTATGAATTCAGATCTCTATCTCACCGTCAATTGTAATTCAAATTGAGCTAAAGGTTCTTAAGATTAATTTCCAAAACCTATATGGATTGTTAATTTTAAATCCCTGTTGGTTTTGTTTGGGACTAATACGTAAGTTTATTACTATCTTCATTATCCGTGTTGATCTTATATTAGCAAATTTTAGGTCTTTTTCCTAATTTTTTCATTTTCAAGTGAAACTGAAAGTTAAATTGGGCCACAAAGTGATTTAAAGTAAATGAATTAGAATTGGCCCAAGTAAAGTATTTGGTAGGAAAAGACAATTTTACCTCAAAGCGTTCTAAATTATACGGATAAGATTAGAACACTTTGATTGAACGGCTCCCTTCTAAATAAGGAACAAAATTGCATAACTTTTTATTAGAAACAAATGAGAAAAATTGCAATAACATTGGTTGTACAATGGAATAAAACAAAGTAATCTTAAGTCGATCAAACCAACCATATTTTGTTATCATAAAATCGTACAACAATAAAAAATTTAACAAAGATTCCTACATGCCAATTCCAAAAACAGCTCTCGCACAGCTCTACATCTTCAGAATCGTAATAGTGTAACATACTGAATGGTTGATAAGGTGTACACTTTCACTTGTACATGAGGGGAAGGACGTTGACGATTTCGTGTCTCATCGGTGCGAGTACATTCAGTAACTCCAATCGTCCCTTTTGATGAACAACAAAATAAGAGGCGATGCGTCTAACATTATCCCTCGTGATTAGAGACAAAGAGTTGTCATCATTGTGGATAATTTTCCGAATCATTACATATGTATATGTAGCAATATCATATCCACGATCAGCGGCAAATTTTATTGAATAAAGACCTTCGATAGGCAGATCATGAAGAAAATAATCTTGTGTTCCTTTGATGTAAATGGCACTTAGGTTTCCATATGCAAAACATTTAGACATAAACAGTTTACCTGCAATGGAATGGTTACACCTTAGATTTAACAAATCAAAAGATGCATAACTGGATGGCACATCACAAAGCTGCTTCAGCGATTTGCATGTTGATTTCAGATTGAGATAATCTTCCAACGAATTTTGGCAAACACGATTCACAACTTCTTCTAGAATCTCAAGCGGCAAGGAAAAGATCGTAGGCACTTCCATTTTTCTAACTAAAAAAGATGAGCTACTATATTGTACAAATTGAATGGGTGGGAGGATAGTAAGATTTTGTATTGGTACGTTGATAACATGGTCATTATATAGGGGCGAAAAAATTAGGGTTTAGCATAAAACGCAATGATTGCGGCAAAAGCGCAGTGAACTGTTATGAAATACTATCATTAAATTTGTATTTGATTTAAAAAATATTTGATTCGGCATATTCTTTCAAATCTGTTAGAGAACTGTTAAGGAATTCTATCATTTAATTCGATATTGGATGCCCAAAAAAAAATGGTTAAAAATGGAGAAGAATATGCCTAATTATATTCATTATCCTTATTTGGTTTAATTACATTGGAATTGTCTTTAAATGGTTTGATTAGTTTAAAATAAACAGGGGTCTTACATTCTAACGGCTCAGATGTCTCGATATTGTGGACGGTCCAGATTTTTAAAAAAGGGGGATCCGCGTGTTTGACCGAATAAATTCGGGTTAGACCCGGAGCGTTTGGTTTGAAACCTTCGGGTTTTTTATTTTTAATACGATTGTACCCTTTTTTTGTTCATCAAAAATCGTAATGGCAGTGGTATTTTGTGTAATTATAGCTACAATTTTTGGGCACCTCCATATTTGTACTTCATTTTTAATAGTATTAAGATGTGCACCGCGAATTTCTCCGACCCGCCAGGTTCTCCATGGTCAAAGAATATAAGTTTACTTTTTTGTAGTAATTTCTCCTCCCCCCCGCGAATTTCTCCCACCCGCGAATTTCTCCCACCCGCCAGGTTCTCCATGGTCAAAGAATCCTATTGATGTTTCAGAACTGGATTTGCCGAATTTTGAAGTGGTGGAAGGTGTTGCAACTATCACGATCCCAGACGAGATTCTCACGGATGCGGATCTACTTTGGAAGAAGTTTGTAGTGGGCTACTTCATCGGTGAGGCGCCTCATGTGGGAACGATCCACGCCACGTTGAATAGAATTTGGAATGGACCAGGGAATAAAGAGAAGATCGATGTTCAGTTCATCGAGAAGAATACTGTCCTCCTTCGTATCGAGAATGAGGTAATTCGATCTAAGGTTCTGAATCGGAAATATTGGCATGTATTTGACGTTCCTCTGGTGTTGAATGAATGGAGCCCTGCAACATCTCTAGCTCCACCGGAACTGTCAGCCGTGCCTCTGTGGGTTGATTTGAAACATCTACCAAACCATCTGTATTCTTCAAAGGGCCTTAAATTTCTAGCTCGTACCACCGGAAAGTATGTTAGGCTTCACCCTAATACTATCAAGTGTGTCAGATTGGATGTAGCTCGGGTTCTGGTGGAAGTAAATTTGCAGAAACCACTAACTAAAGAGATAGTTTTCAGAGATGTCAATGGTTCCATGGTCTCAATTCCTGTCTCTTATCCGTGGCTACCACTAAAGTGTTCTATCTGCAAGAGATGGGGCCATCATGGAAAGGATTGCAAGCATGGGAAGGTTACTGTCTTTAACAAACAACCGGACGAGGTCACTAAGAATTTCCCTGCTCAGGATGCCTCAGCTAAGAAGACGGTTGATCTCCTCCTTTCAGAACTAGCTTCTTTATCTACTATTCAACAAACTTCTGAACATATACCAGAAAACATTCCCACTACAAGTATCAGTGCGGAATCGAAAGGTATTGATTTCGACGGAACGAAACTCGGATTACCGTCAGAGAAAGATGTGGAGGGGGCCTCCTCTAGTGCCGGAATAAGTTGGACTATTGTCGGGAGAATTGGAGAGCATTCAAAAGGATCCCTGCCGGCAGCAACTGGAGCCAAGAACAACATCTCTCCATCACGTTTTCAGCCTCTTGCCGGTATTGAGGAGGAGGAGACTGGGGAAAACAGTTCAGATAGTGAGGAGACAAAAGAACTAGAGGAGGGAGAATTGGAAGATGAGGCAGAGGAGGAGACAAAACAATCAAAAAACTTGGAAACTAGAGGCCTATAAAGCAAGCAGAAGCAGTCAAAAAAAAAGAGGAACCGGTAACCCATCAGCTGCTTTCATTCCTAAATTTCAAAACTTACACCACGCAGCCAAAAAAACTTCTGTCAGGAAGTTATGAAGTCTTTCTTTGCCTGGAACATGCGTGGGTTCAACATGCCTCGCAAACATGGTGTAGTTCGTCAGCTGATACAATCCGGTAAATTTTCTTTCTGCTGCTTACTTGAAACAAGAGTACAGTTGCATAATCATGAATCAATTCTGGCCTCCGCTTTACCTGGTTGGAAAGCAATAACGAATTATGAATTCAGTGGACTTGGTCGCATATGGTTCTGTTTCTCCGACAATGTCACGGTCACTCTTTTGCATAAGACAGCTCAGATCATAACATGTGCAGTTCAGATTCAGTCTACGAGGGAGCAGATGATCTGCTCAGCGGTATATGCATCAAATATAGTTACAGAGAGAATGGAACTTTGGGAAGAAATCAGAGCCACCGAAAACGCTTACAAAAATTTGCAAATGCCGTGGATACTTCTGGGAGATTACAACGCAACACTAGCCTCCGTGGAGCATTCTCGTGCCGGAGATTATCTATCTTCAAGGGCAGCAATGACTCAGTTTCAGGATGTGGTTTCGGATTGTAATCTGGCGGACCTTACTCATCAAGGTGCCTTGTTTACATGGTGGAATAAGCAGTGTGATGATCCCATTGGCAAAAAGCTGGATAAGGCATTAATAAATATTCAATGGCTGCGGTTTTTTCCAAATTCACAGGCAGTCTTTGAAGCGGGAGGGATCTCAGATCATGCTCGTTTTATGGTATCTATAAACGATATTTCACATGGAGATCGCAAACCTTTCAGATTTTTTCAACTTTCTGACTGATAACGAGCTATTCATCCCAACGGTCCGAGAAGCATGGGAGGCAACTCCACCGCTGTTTCACTCACGCTCGGCACTGCAACTTTTTCACAAGAAGCTAAAGAGCCTGAAATTTGGTCTACGAGCTATTAATCGCAATCACTATGGGAACCTACCTGCTCGCACAAAGGATGCATTTGATATGTTATGTGATAAGCAGAATTGTGCGCTAATGAATCCCACGTAGGCAAGCTTCAAAGAAGCGAATGATGCCCTTACAAGATGGTCAACCCTTGCTGGTGCAGAAGAGAAGTTCTTCAAACAAAAATCGTGTATCTGTGGCCTCAGTGCTGGAGACCGCAACACATCTTTCTTTCACCAATCAGTTCAGCAACGAAAGTCAAAAAATAGAATCCGCACCCTCACATCTGACTCGGGAGAGATTCTCACAGAGCCTACAGCAATTAAACGTGAGGCGGCAAATCATTATCAGCGGTTTCTCCAAGTTCAAGCAGAAACTTATCCAGGTGATATTCTTGAAGAACTACAGGAGCTTCTAACGTATCGCTGCACAAGTCCGATGGCAACTGATCTCATTCGGCCGGTAACACCTTCGGATATCAGGGATGCTCTTATTTCCTTACCTAATGATAAAGTTTCTGGACCTGATGGTTTTACAAAAGAATTTTATGTTGCAGCCTGGCCAATAATTGGAAGAGATTTAATCGTTGCGGTACAGTCTTTCTTCTTATATGGTTTTCTTCCGGCAGGAGTGAACTCAACAATCTTGTCACTCATCCCAAAGACGACTACTGTGGCAACAATGAAGGATTATAGGCCGATAGCTTGCTGTAATCTTCTGTACAAGATTATTTCTAAGGTTCTGGCACAGCGACTAACAAAAATACTACCGGAAGCAATTGAAGCAAACCAGAGTGCTTTCATTGAGGGTCGTCTTCTACTTGAGAATGTCCTCTTGGCTTCTGAGTTGGTAAATGGGTATCACAAAAAGACTATCTCTAGCAGATGCACAATAAAGTTGGACATCTCAAAGGCATTCGATACAGTAAAATGGTCTTTTATTGTTGCGGTCCTCCAAGCTATGGATGTCCCACCTCAATTTATTTTGTGGATTCGCACATGCATCTCCACAGCGGCGTTCTCAGTCTCAGTCAACAGAGAATTGGAAGGAATCTTCTCAAGCGCTAGGGGTATCAGACAAGGTTGCTCTTTGTCTCCTTACCTCTACGTAATCATCAACAACGTTCTCTCTAAGATGCTGAACAAAGCGGGAAATACAGGACGATTTGGCTACCATCCCTCGTGCAGAGAAATTGGTCTTACCCATCTAAGTTTTGCAGATGACATTCTACTCTTTACAGATGGAACAGCGACATCTCTTGCTGGTGTTATGGAGGTTATGGAGAGATTTTCTTTGCTCTCGGGATTACACATTAACGCTTCCAAATCTTCTCTTTATGTGGCCGGGCAAGACACGCAAAACATCAACCAACTGGCAGATGGTATGGGTTTGGACATTGGACTTTTGCCTATTATGTATCTGGGATTGCCACTCACAACACAGAATCTAACAAAAACATATTATGAGCCATTTATTGACAAGATCAGAACTCAACTACTTATGTGGTCCAACAAGATGCTTTCATATGCTGGGAGATTACAACTAATTAAATCTGTTATTGTAAGTACAGTGAACTTTTGGAGTTCTGCTTACATCATCCCTACTGGTTGTCTGGACTCAATCGAAAGGATGTGCAATGCGTTCCTCTGGTCAGGGTCACCTAATCAACACCACAAAGCTAAGGTTTCTTGGGCGGATATATGTTTGCCTAAAGAGGAGGGAGGCTTGGGATTGCCACGATTCAGAGATACTTCGATAGTGTTTGCCCTGAGACTCATATGGCGGCTTTTCACATCCTCCGGTTCTCTATGGGTGGCCTGGACGAGAGCTAACTTATTACGCAACAACCCTTTCTGGGAGATTAAAGAGACACAGATGGGGTCTTGGATGTGGCGTAAGCTTCTGAAACTAAGGGCTTTAGCTTACCCATTTATCAGGCGGGAGGTTAAAGGTGGTCTTGATACTTTCTTTTGGCATGATGATTGGTTACGCAAAGGAAAACTCATCGACATAACAGGTTCAGCGGGGCCTTCTAGACTGGGCCTCCCAAGACATGCCAAGGTTGCCGACACAATCAGTGAAGGAAGATGGCATTTTCGTCCTCGGTTACGTGGAACGCTTCTCAAACTTGTAGAAGAGATCACTCAACAATCGGTCCCTGAAGAAAACATGGGTTGCGATGTCTCTCTGTGGCGCCATTCCGATAACACATACATGGAGTTCTTCTCTGCGTCTAAAACATGGGACCAGATTTGCCAAAGAAAAGATAAAGTTGAGTGGGCAAAAATTGTTTGGTTCTCTCAAGGTGTACCTCGATTTTCTTTTGTCGTTTGGCTTGCGTTCCGGAATCGTTTGTCTACAGGGGACAGAATGCGCGCTTGGGGAGTGGAGCAGGGCTGCATTTTATGTGGCGAGCGAGATGAGACAAGGGACCATCTTTTTTTCGCTTGTCCGTATACGTTCACGATCTGGAGTGATTTAACTAGATTACTTCTTCGGGCACAACCTAATCCGGACTGGAATGAAACCATCCTTGCTCTTACAAACGGCGGATTCCCACCAATGGACTATTTACTGCTTCGTTTACTGCTTCAGGTTGTCATATACCACATTTGGAAAGAAAGAAACTCTCGGCGGAATCAGGGGACATGGCGATCATCTCATCACACCAAGCGAACAATCAATCGTGTCATCCGCAATAGGATTCTAGCGCTAAACTACAAAACTCCACACAAAATGGAAGGACTCATGCGACGTTGGTTCACGGTCTCTGGATTATGATCAAACTCCTCTAAATTAGATAATCGATGATGTAAACAGCTCTCAAAACATGTACTGCTGACAATATTGTTATTCCAAACCCAATAAATTTCACATTTCATCATCAAAAAAAAAATGTTGTTGTATTTTATCATGATTTTATTAGAACTTATCTGTTATTTAAATGACAACTTTTATGAATAAAAAATAGTTATTAAGTTATTTACTACGATAAAAATTGTGTATCACATTTCTGAAAAATAGATAAAATATAATTTGCTAAGAAACTAGATTAAATATAATGATTGACTATTTTATTAGAAAAATAGTGATAAATCGTAAAACTAGTTTTTTATTATAACCTAAAAATTATGTCGAAATTACAACTTATCACACCGACAACACAAAAATGGTAGAAGAGATTTGATGGAAGAAATACTGGCACTGAAAATGAAAGTTACAATTTGATAGTAACTTCGATAAAATATCTATATATATAAAGTTAACTTTTCTCTCTTCTCGTGCCACCTCATCACCAAAAAATAACATACTGTTTAATTGTCACACATTAAAACAACACACTATTCAACAATAATAAACAACAAAATGTTTCATATCAAAACATAATAACTACATGTAGTTTTCTTTAGTTTTCTCTTTCATTTTACTATTGACATCAAAGAATTCACAAACATGACCAGATAAAAAACTTAAGAAAAGAAAAAAAATTATTCAAACGATAAACACACGATAGATGGTATATATGAGAAAAAAGGCCAATATCGAAAACATCGATTGAAGGGTAACAAAATTCAAAACAAAAAAAAAAACAAAAAAATTAACATGGGCGAAAAGAAAAGAAAAACCCACATTTAGAAAAACTGCAAAAAATATTAAAAAAAACCAAAATTTTGTATTTACTATTTTAAGCCGACCAATAATATTCAATAAATAATGAAAAACACATCAAACAATATGATGTTAAATAAAAAACATATATATAAAAAAGTAAAGATAAAAAGAAGAACAAAGAGAAAGTAAGGAAAAAAAAATTGTACAACATCTAAAGAAAACAATATAATTTAAAAATGCTTAAAAACTAAAGAAAAAATGATTATAAAATAAATAGACAAAAAAGAAAAAAAAAGAAAGACTATAATATATTTTGTAACAAAGAATCCGTAAGAATTAGTCACATCCCCGCGCGTAGCATGGACTATTCCTAGACATTTTGACAATATATAATAGTAACAATATCTCTGAAACAATATTGTTTGATCTGGTCATGAGTAGTACACATATTTTGATTGTCAGACATTAAAACAATATCCGATTAACAATACTAAACAAAAAATGTTTCATATCAAAACATGATAACAACATGTAGTTTTTTTTTTCTCTTTTATCTTACTATTCACATAGAAAAATTACAAACACGACCACATCAAAAAATTAAGAAAACAAGAAATTTAATCTTATGATAAACTCACAATAGATAGTATATTGGAGAAAATAAAAAGAAGTCAATATCGACATCAGTGATCGAAAGATAATAAAATTAAAAATCAAAACAAAAGGAAACAAATAAGATGGATCGAAAAACAAAGAAATCTACATTTAGAGAGATGAAAAAAAAATATAAAAAACAAGACAAGGTATTTACTACTTTAACCCGACCAATAATATATAAGAGATAATGAAAAAGAGCATATCAAATAATCAGATGCTAAATAAATAAAATTAAATTAAGTGAATATAAAAATAAGAATAAAAAGAAAGCAAAGACAAAAAAATTGTATTACAATAATATAAAAATGATTAAAAAACCAAAGAAAAAATCATTATAAAATAAGAAAATAAAAAAGGAAAACAGAAACAAAAAACAACAAACTATAAGAGATTTAATAACAAATAATTAGTAAAAATTTAAGTGACATCCCCGCGCGTAGCGCGGACCATCCCTAGTATTATATAATGAGAGAGTTTTCTCTCCTCTTAGAGTGCCATCTAAGCACACAATTTTTGACATGTATCAACTATTTGAAAAACAATAAATAAATACAAATTTAATTCATCTAAAACTTTATTATACATAAAAGTCCATTAATATTTATTTTAAGAAATTCAAAAATAATTAACATGTACTTAACTAATATTAATGAATTACCTATAAATAGATCACCGAAAAAAACAAACAAAAAATATACTTAAGAAATAAATAAAAATATCAAAATTATATAATTTTTAAAAATAGTAGATGAATATTACCATCCACATATGCAAATAAAATATATTATTTAAATAAAGTAAATGATACAAAGCATAAAATAATATGAAAAGAAAAACTTAAACTAACTTTAACAAAAATATAAGTTTAATAATTTATAATAAGAAAAAGTTATATAATAGATTATTATATAAATTTAAAAAAGAAAGTATTACTTTCAACAAAACTAATCCCTACTTAAAATAAAAAACTGAAAAATGTCCAAAATATAACTTCAATAATTGTTGATAAGGAAAAATTACATATAACAGATATATATATATATATATATATATATATATATATATATCTAAGAATCACAAATCTAAAAAACAATGAGCAGGTAATTTTATAAAAAAAGGAACTAAGAAAACCTTTTAAAAACAATGGATCGGATCTCAGAACTTACCAAAAAAAAAATGGATCCGGATCTCAGAAGTAAAACCAACGGATTAAAAAAAAAAAGACTTCAATTCAACCTTAACTACAACTACATTACGCAAGCTCCACCAGTACCATTGACGGTTTGAAGCTTATTTGATATGTGTCTACCTCTACAAGTAATATTTTCTTTAACATTTACGATACAAAACAAACATTCACAATATAATTAATAAATTATTAAAATATATTCGATTCAAAAGAATTCATGCATGCGTAAAGAAGATTCACCTAAAACATCAACAAGTAACTCTCCAAAAATTAATGAAATGAATAAAGTTATCACCATAGTGTGAGCGTCCAACATGTTGAAAAATTTACAAAGAAATCCGCCAAACTACCAGAAAAATATAAAGATTTACAACTCTCTATTAGCATTTACATTGATGAGCAAAGTTAGATCATTCAGTGATGAATAAAGGGAGATGGCCTCTTACTTACAGAATGCACGAGAAAAATTATCACATAACTAGATCTTTGTTGTCCGAAAAGTATAAAAATCAAATGTTCTACACCTTTACATCTTCAGGTTAACAAATGATATGAAAACAAAATCTAAGCTATAGAAAAATAAATTTGACGGACTAAAAACAACATAACTTCACTGAACATAAAATAACGTTTTCCAAAAAAATATTATAAATAAACCAATTGAAGACAAAATATTAGTAATATATTTTAAAATAGAGAAAATAACTGGAATCTATATAAATAATAAAAAATAAGACAGAAGATAAAAATAAGTAATGAACATATGAATAAAACCATGCAACTAATTGTAACTAAAATAATTAACAATAACAAAGGTAAGAAATAGCAAAAAGGTAAAACTATTGAAAATGCGAAAACTCCTAGTTTTAAATTCCTAGTAGTCTATAATAAGTCAATCTTAAATAACTTTTGTTACATAATATATATTATTTCACATGGATAAATATTATTTTATTATTTTAAATTATTTTTTATGTAGTTAAATAAAATATTACTCCACAAACAAAATTTCAATTCAGAGTTGGGTTGATAATTGTACACTCTGCTGACTTTAGATCCTTCATGGTAGACGTATATATATGCTGCCTTGGCTGCTCCTAATGTTGTTTTGGGTGCTTGGAGCTATCGACACATTTCTTGTCAGAGGATTTGGTGGTTGATGCTTGATGAGATCTCTTCGCAGAAGTGTGATTCAGATACACTACAAAAAAGTATACATTGATAACACTGTGTTATAGCACGATTTTCGAAATTACTATTAAAAATAAATGTGTAATTTGGTTATTATATAATAGTATTTGATAAATGCTAGGATAGAATTTCAATAAGCGGAAAACTAAAATATAATGCATTGATGCTGGCTGTGTAGTTTAGGCTCTTGATCTTTGACACCACCGCCTTGATCGTGCAATGAAGTCGGGAAGGCTTTCCGTTGTAGCTTGGAACAACGTTCACAGATCTGTGTTAGAAGGTGTCCAACTCATGAACATTGAATAGTGCTTTAAGAAAGCTAACCAATTCAGATTCCCCAGCTGCAACTCTTACAACCACCCTTCTTTCCAAACGATAAACACTTTCCGTTGTCATATTTTCCTTCATTACAACCATAACTCATTTACACATATCTAAAATGTCTTCATTTTCATAAACTCTGAGCATGAATCTCTTTCTGTGAAGTGTTCCCACAGAAATAAGATTCTTCTTCACTGCTTGAACATGGCTAACATCAGTTAGCATTCTTATGATACCATAGTGCATGTGGAATTTCACTTACTCGGAACCAATAATGTTACACACCATATCATTAGCCAACTGAACCGTACCCATGTTTCCAACTTTATACGTCTCAAACCATTCTTTAAGACGAGTCATATGGAATGAAGCACCCATATTTAGAATCTAAGAATCTATGTGACTTACTATTGTCGCATCATGTAAATCGTTCTTAGTATCTTCTTTTGAATTTTACTTCTTCTAAACCACGTGTGGAGATCTTGTTCCTCCTTTGTTTCGTCTCCTAGCAGGACAATCTTGCTTGAAAATAACCCCACTTGCCACAACCATACCACATCAAGTTATTCTCTGGTTTATATTTCAATTTGTCCCTACCAACTTGCTTCTCTTCCTACCTTCCTCTTTGATGATTGAAACTCACGTACAATCCATCACCCTAAGACTTGTCAACCATAATAGTGTTCCGTCAGCATTCATAATGAGATTGAAGCGCATAACAAAAAGACTCCAACCCTATTGTAGTGTTTTGTGGGCATTTACAATGAGATTACAACGTAGAACAAACTAGCGCCAGCCAACTGTAAGAGCCGTCAATACGGTCTCATACTCCAAAGGCAGATAACACATCAAGATCATGGCTTTATCTTCGTCCTAAATTTTCATACTCACACACTCCAGATCCCTAATGATTTGATTGGAACTATTAACATGAGCAATAAGATTGTCATATTCTGACATCTTCAACCCATACAAATTCTACTTCCAATAAAACATATTTGATAGTGAGTTCGACATGTACATCTTCTCTAACTTTGTCCACATTACACTACAAATTGTGATGTTCATAGTCATATCATCAGGGAGACAAAGCTAAATCAAAGAATCTGTCTGATCTCTTCGGTCTTTTCTCGTTTTGTCTCTAACAATGCTTTCTTCATCCTCTATTATGTTAGCAGATTTTTTTTTTATTCATTTCTACCACAAACCAAAATTTATCTTCCCAACAAACGCAGAATATCGAATTTAAGTGAATTTTCTTTGGCTATTTCACAGTTTTATTCAACTTTGAGTTTTGATACTAGTTGTGAATTTATGTCGAATCAAACAAAAAAAAACGAAAATCCTTGAGAGAAAACTATTAATGCGAAATATCCACTTTTGTTTATTTTATTATTGATCGTGTGGCGGATCCACTTAGAGAATAATGACACCCCTTAAATCCTTATAAATTTTTATGTGTAAAAACTATAAGAAATCAGCAGCATTTTTGGAAAGCAATGTATTGAACCCTCAAAACCTGGGTTCAATTACCTCTCTAACCTCTATAATCATTGCTTTTTTGGTTAACTAATAATTTGACCACATATAAAATAATTTCTGGGTTCGCCCCAATGGTGAAAATGATAAAAAGTAGCATTCATTAAAAAGAAAAAAACTATTATGCACTTATTTTTCATTTCTTTCTTCTCAATCTCGTAACTCTAAACTCTAAAACACAAAATCTAAACTTTAGTTAATGACTTATGAACCAAAATTCATTAGTTTAATTGTCGTTAAACCATTTAACGAATGCTATTTTTGTCAAAACATCAAAATATACTATTTGAGAGTATTTCTCTAATGTACTATATATCTCTTAAACACTATATTTACAAAAACATTTTATGGTAAATTAAGGGTTTGCTATTTTTTTCCACCAAAATTCATTAGTTTAATTGTCGTTAAACCATTTAACGAATGCTATTTTTGTCAAAACTTCAAAATATACTATTTGAGAGTATTTCTCTAGTTTACTATATATCTTTTAAAGACTATATTTACAAAAACATTTTATGGTAAATTAAGGGCTTGCTATTTTTTTCCCTTTAATTATAGATAAACACGTTCATAACGTAAAACGAAAACAATTGTACTTTCTTGAAATGTCACAATGAAAACACAAAAATAGCATTTAAAACATCAAACCCTTAAATTAATAAAAGGGTGTCCAAAAATGAATGCTCCCAAAAAGTGATTTATATAACTGAACTTAATATTAAAATTTTCATTTCAATGAAACAGAAAACTTTGTAGAGTTACACCTCAAAAGTGTGAATGTCCTAAAGGTCTCAGCTATTTGAGTAAACCGACAAAACAATGCAAGAAAAATCCATATTGCATCTTCCTCAGGTCTCACCATACTTGTGTCTTCCCTTCAGACAGTGAACCGACTTCTTCTAGAATCATCCTGCATACAAGTAGACCACATTTTAGTAAAAGCCACGTGAGAGGATAAAGATGAACAAAAAGATGATTAGCTTCTATGTGGAGAAAGCTTAATTACATGGTTATTGAAAGCTATCTTGTCTGTGACTTCAAGTATCTCCTTCCACTTCTTCCCAATACCCATCTAGATTTACAATAACAAACAACAAAGAAGTAATCTCATCAGCCAGATTCATAAACCAAACTTTAACATATACATAGTGTGCCAAACAGATGACCACTAACAAATACAGCTACGTGCCTAATAGATATATCGCTAAACAAACATATATAACTTCAATATAAAATATTAAAAATCAATCTTAATCTTTGAATGCTAATCCAAATCACGATCGATCACAAGCCAATAAAACTCCCAAGGACAGACAATAAAGCAATAAGATACTTATCTAACTTGAATGGTAGCATTTTCTATATGTTCAACAGCTTCTGCTGTTCTACTATAGTATTAGTAAGCAATCAACACAGTCAATTTCAACTACGTTAGGCTATTATATAAGTTCACATCTCTTTGTACGTCAAAAATAAAACGAAAACAACAAAAGCAAACAATAATCAGAGATCCCACCAGATAATAAGTAGAAGAAAACAGCAAATCATAATCATGAAGAGCACAACAACACCAATGTACATAGTGAGAATACAAGCATCATACCAGAACAGCTTCATTTGATTTAGTCCTTGTCCACAAGGAGAGCTTGTCTTGCTTTGAGTTTGGTCGGACACTAGCAACCACACCACAAATCTCATCTGCCTCATCAAATTGCTCTCCGACAAGAGCCATCAACTGCCAATAAACGAGAGAAAACAAGTCATTACCAAATGCAATGCTGCCTAAACCACACAAAGGGTTAAAAAAGAAAAAAGCTTGAAGATTTATTACAGTTTCAAGCCAAGCCTTGTCTAAAGCTTGCTTCCTGTTGGTGGTAACAACATATGTCCACTTTCCACCATGAGCACACTCTGGATCTTCCCACTTTGGCTCAACACCAGCTTTGAACAAGTGGATTTCAGCATTCGCTGTCAATTTGCTAGGGACGAATATAGTCTCGTGCAAACTGCAAAAGACATTAAGATACTCAGATTATCTCCCAGAAAAAAAACGAACTTTCTTGAATTAGAACACAGACACATCGATTGTGAAGATAAAGAAATCCAAAGGTTCGATTTTTTTAAGATCTAAGCTTTGAGAAAAATCACAGATCGAAGAGAAGATAAATCGCAAACTACCCTATACGATAAGAAACCCATAAGACCCATGAAGAGATCAAGGAGATGAAGAAGAAGACAAACCTCCAGAAATCTTCGACGGTGTCAAAGGTATAGGCTTTACGAAGGGAAGCTCCCCAGGCGGCGCCTTGCTTGGGCTTGGATTGGTTGTTGAACCAGAAACTCCACTTTCTTTCGAGCTTGTGCGGCTGCTTCTCCGTCGCCTCTGTCGCCGGTACTTCCGCCGCCGCAAGGGCTTCGTTCACATCCTCTGTCGCCATATTCTTTGCACTTTGTGTTTTCTCTTTCTCTCTTGATAGATCGGTCAAAACAATGTGGAAAGAGTTTTTTTATTTTTGGGGAAATTTGGAATGTTAGAAGGAATCATTGCTCATTAAGGACATGGTTTGGGTCAATTTTGGGCCGGTCTTGCTATTTTCGTTTGAGAAATTGGGTTTGATAATACCCATCTGACCCACAACTCAATAAATTAATATGTAAATTAATAAACTTTGTAATAATACAAAATAATTTGTGTATCCTTACTGCAATATTTCGAATTAATGTTTTGTTTTTTTTTTCCAAAAAATTGATTGACATATTTATCTTGTATCCCATCATGTTCTCCGACTTATACTCACAAGATCGATCAGGGGCTAAAACTCAACAAGCAAGAGCTTAAAGCACAAAGCATATATAGTTTATTTAAGAGCAACATTTGATAACAACTTCTTTTAGTCTAGTGGTACAATTGTGTTCAAATACAAGTCCTGGTTTAAACTTTGAGTTTTACAAAAATCATACATTTTTTATTAATTTTATTTAGATAGCATTTAATATAAGGTCAATATTGTACTTGAACACCCATATATCTTATACAACTTTGGTCTTCTTCTCCTTTTTTTCTCTAAAAAAATTGCATCTCTTTTTCCCAAAGCTTTTCAATTTTTGAGTAATTGCATCTTATATACACAAACTTTTCCATAATTTGCAAACTGTAATTTACTGTTTCAAACACTATTTAATTTTCTAAAATCTTTTTCTACCCTTTATCTTTCTCTTTCCTTCTTGATTTCTCATTCTCATTCCTTTCATAATTTTTCATTCTTATTCATGTATCATGTTCTTCATTTATCTGGTTAACTCAAAGCATTAATGAATTAACTCACAAAATTGGGTTCATACGCAACCGAATTAAATCGTCCTCTCGAACCTAACAGTAATGAATCACGACGACAACTATTGTTATATTGCAAAACCAAAATATTAACATGCTATAAAACAAGTTATCATATTAACTTCAAGGTACAATAGTATAATTAAATAAGTTATACTAAACTATAACATAAAAATTAACACAAACTAACTTTGTTATCAAGTTACATTAAATGTTACAGTTAAACTTACAAAATTATACTCGTAATTCACACAAATATTGGAGTTTAGGGTTTAAATGTTGGAGTTTAGGGTTTATATGTTGGATTTTAGGGTTTAGATTTTGGAGTTTAGGGTTTATATTTTGCGGTTTAAGTTTCATGATAGATAGCTTTCTTATTTACGGGTAACATATTTGTTAACGTTTAATTATAAAATTATATCTATAGATAACTCGTTATGTTGGAAACCAAATTATTAACATGCTACAGAACAAGTTATCACATTAACTTGATAGGTTTCATGACAAATAGCTTCTTTTATTTACGGGTAACATATTTGTTAGCGTCTACTCATAGAAATATATGTTTACCGAAACATGAGCGGTGAGCTCGTCCGAGTTGGGTTCCGCTGGCGTGGAGAGCTCGTAGGAGTTGGGTTCCTTCTATTTCTCCTCCAACAAACTGCATCATCCTCGATTCTTCACCGGATCATTGTGGATCTCTACCAAAATTTGAGATAGAAGTCTTACCATATATGTAGATATGATTCAGTCTCAATCTCAAACGGCACAATCATCATTATCCAAATCATAGGCTTTGGTAGATTTTTTTTTTTTTACGTCCAAATTTCATTAAAAGGCCAAATGGGCTGAGATATTACAAAGAGTTTAAAACATAAAGGCTTAAAAGCCTGTGTCGATTAAACCCAAGAAATAAGGCTAGAAAACACGTGTTAACTTATGCTTAAAGCTTCACGCATCTTCTCGAATCGTTCATGTGCAACAGTCTCACCGGAGAATTGATCGGCAAAACTCTCCAATTTCCACGGCATATCTTCATCACATCTCAAAAACCCGATTGACGATCTTCAAACCATTCTTTCATCAGTAAACCGAATAGAATTAATAGCAGGCTTTGGTAGATTTTGTCTTACTGATACTGTTTTTTATGCTTTGATAAAGAAAAGAATAAAAACAAGTCAGAAAGAAGAAGAAGAGACAATGGTTAATGTAACATGGGGGTTAACAAAAGGATAACGTCGACTTTAGCTCCGTCGGAGCAGCACAGTATTCTTGTCGATTTTACTGTACATGCCAACTCGAAAATTAATCTCAAAATATGTATATTTAGCAAATTAACTCTCAATTTTTCGCCTCTTCTCCATATTTCCCCTCCTTCCATGCGACAACTACTATTCGTCTTTTCTCGACAATCCTTTTTGGTAAATTTACTTTTTCCTTCTCCTACCCCCTCGTTTGATATGTCATGTCTACTTATAGTCGACATTCTGTTATTACTTACCCATGGTGATCCTAAGATCACTGACTCTCATGTCTCAATGATTTAAGACCTGGATCTTTTCTAGAATACTCTTGGGGAGAAAGAGTTTTTTCCTCTTCACCATGAAGAGTATTACAGGCCAGGAAAGGACCGGGTATGTGTCAATCTTTAATGGCTATACAAGATTTTGTTTATGCATTATGGCTTGTTGCACATAGTTGTATATTCAAAATTATTTTCTTTACAACCACTATTCAAAACAAGAAAAAGAAGAAAAGTACGCATTGAAGCAGATTCATAAGCTACACATATAACTACTGGTAACATTCTTTGCTATACTTAGATAAATATTCAAGGTATAGTCTACTACAATAGCAAACTGTATTCTGAGATAGCTAACTACAAAATAGAATATGTAATTATCTTGTTTATAAAAGTTATTGTATCGAATCTGAAGATGCCATTACTCTTTAAGATTAATGTTACTTACACTTAACCCATAAAAGGCCTATAAGAAACTAATATTGCATGCTCGGACGAGATTGATGATGTTAGGATCTTCAATAAATTAAAAGTATTCATCGTAGTTGTTGTCGCCAATATGCTTTATTTACTATCATTAATCTTTGCATCTTTAAGATTTTATTTTGTATATTTTGTTTTTGATTAATTTCATGTCACACACAGACTTAATCATTCTACCAAAACTATATTTGTTTACTTTTTTCAATAAAGAAAAGAGTTTTGTCACCTTCAGAAAAAGACATAGACTTAGAGTTCTATTTTTGGTGTTCGTAATGGCAGTCTACAAATTATTTATTTTTTCTAAACAAACTCATGAACTAAGCTCGAAATACATTGATATGGATTTTTGGGGTACATAGTTTTTTTTTGGTTTTATAGTTTACTTTATAAAAAAAAAGAAAAAGAAACCGAGTTTATAGATTGAGTTGGTATGTTTAAAATTCATATCTTCTTGTTTTAACCAATTAGTCCATTCGATGTAGGTCATTCTCATAATGGTCAAAGTATATAGAAACGTTGAAGTCACAATATCTTCTTTTTATTGAACTGACTTTAGAGTACTTGTACAGCAGGAGAACCACGAACTAGGAGAAAGACAAATTCTAAAAGGAAACAATGTAAAACTAGTAGCACTGTAACTAGAGAAACTCAACCTAATAAGTAAAAAGAATAAAGATGCTAGAGCAGTTGATACAGATCATGCTTAGTGATGAGGCCAGAAAGTGCGTAGCCACCTTACGAAACGATCGATTATTGAAAGCTTGGGGACATTAGGTACAGCTGGTGCGACCACGACTCGGAGCTTAAGCCCAGCCTCGCAGTGACCCGTCTGTGAGCTTATGAAATAGTGGACTCCTGGTTCGGTGAGCTTGACTAGATCGTCTCCTGTCTTGTGCACGGCTATAGGAGAAGTTGGGTCGCAGAATTTGAACTCAAGATCACCGCTGATCTCTAGAACATCGTTGACTTCGTTGCCGTGTTCGAAGAGGAGAGTGTCGCCGACATGAAACTGTTTCTCCTCACTCCACTTGTAATAGAAGTCGCTGTCATAAACCCTCCATCCTTTGGAGTCTCCCACCTTGTAGATCTTTCCAGAAGGAAGGATGTTGCTGGGCGGTGGTGGAGGAATCGGACGTGACGGATCATGGATGACAAGAACCTCGAGTCTCTGTCCCGATGAGCATTGAGAATGATTTGAGCTGATGAAGTAGTACGAACCTGGTTCCGTAAGGGTTACGACATCGCGTCCTGTCTTGTAGACGGCTTTTGGAGAAGAGGAGTCGCAGAATTGGTATTCCAAGGCGCCTGAGACTTGAGTCACGTCGTTGAAGTTGCGATCGTAGTCGAAGACCAGAGAATCTCCTACGTGGAACTCCTTACGATCGGCCCAAGAATAGAACGTGTCGTCCTTCGCAGTCCATCCTTCTGAATCTCCCACTGTGTAGACTGTTGCCGAGCAGAGAACCGTGAAGCTTGTTAGCACGAGCACAAAGCCAAAGATCATGCTGTTCATCTTCTTCGTCGTTGTTTTCGCCATGAGAGATAAAGAGTATTGGAGGGATGTTAGTGATTGTGTAATGTGCGGAAATAAAAGAACACCCTACCTGGCTTTATATAGTGCTTTGTTTACGATTCCTAAATCTTTGCATATTTAGGATTTTATTCTGTATATTTCCTTTTTGTTTTCAGATTAAACAAACAATTAATCATTCTGTAGAAAAGTTGTTTATGTTTCCTTTTTTCACTTTCGATTACTATAGTTCTTGTTTTTAATTGTTGGTCAGAATAACTTTTTATCTGTGTATTTCCTTTTTTTGGAGAAAATCTGTATTTTCCTTTTTATACGAAAAAAGAAAATTCGGTGGTTCATACGAGAAACATCTTTGTGTTTGTGTAACTGGAAAATAAATGAAGAGATAATGAGTTTTGAAGAGATAAGAAGTATTGAAGATATGATGATGATTGTGTTTCCTTTTATACGTACAATCCTTTATTTATGATCCTTAATCCTTATATTTTCTGGATTTTTTTTGTTATTTTTTTTTTCTTTTTTCAGATTAAACAAAGGGAAAGTTGGTTTAATATTCTCAAATTTTTTTGTAATTTGAAAACTAACACATGTTTTCAAAACTTTGTAAACTAACTTTTCTATTAAATAAAAACATTATTGACACCATAATCAGCTTTGAGAATTTATAATTAAAAATTATATATACTTTAAAAATCAATTGGTATAATTTAAATATATATATCATAAATATAATATTTCAATAATATATTATATTTTGGATATAATTTTGGTTAGCTGATATCAAATTATCAAAAAATAAGTAAATTGAAATTTTTTTTATTTATATTTTCAGATAATGTTATTACTAAACTATGTCATATATGGCAAAAAAAAAATATGTCATATATGTGCCATGAGTTTAAAAAATAAAAATCTACAACATCATATATTTAGAAATTCAGTTATTGATAGAGTAAAAATTAAAATTTTAAAAATATTAAATTCAATTAAGTAGAAATGAGAATTTTAGTGATATTGGATATAAAAAATTACATTATATTTTATAATTTTTTGTTTCTGATACTGATTTCGTTAAAATGATGATTTTTTATTTTTATTTATGTTTTTATAAAATTTAGAAAAAATAATAATAGATTCTCTGTATTAATTGTAAATAATAAAATTGAATTAAAATAATATATATGTTTTATTTATTTATGGTATTTGGATGATTTTGGATTTCAGAAAGTTAGTTTTCAAACATTCAAAAAGAGGGGTTAGTTTTCTAAATATTTAAAATTTCTAGAATATTTAATCAAATTTCCTCTTAAACAAACACCTAAACCACTTTTGTTTGTTTCTTCTTTCTAATTTTCAGTTTGATTAATCTAGTTAAAAATGAATATTATTTTCTTGTTCATAATTCATAATCTGTTATATCTATTTTTTTTACCTTCATTTTGGATGAAAATATTTTTTTATATATTTTATTTTTAAAAAGTGATAACTTATTTGTGTTAAACAGTGATAATTTACTAAATATAGTAGTTTTGAGGGGAGTTTTATGAAATTTTGTAAGCTCTATCTTCTTTCTTTTCCCTCCTTATTTTTTGATGAAGTATGCAAAATCTATTTATGAATAGTTTTTTCCGTCCCTTCATTCGATAAAATTGGAACAATAAAGAGAATATTAGAATGGCTTCTGCACAAGGATGACATGCACATATCTAGAAATAGTCCAAATTTTAAAAACTTTGTGAAAAAAAAATCTTTAAAGAATAATTCTTTTCAAAATTTAATGTCTTTGACGTTGGCCTCTCCACGGCAACATCAATAAGTGAAACCTACTAAAATCTGCAAGTGATGGAAGTATATTTATACTTATTAAATAGTATTTTGTAAGCAATCAACCAATGATAGATTTTTCTATATCAAAGTTATGTTTTTCTATTTTTGTGGAAGGTATTTGATATTTTGGCAAGAAAACACCATTTTATTATTTTAGCCTAATTATATAATCTTACGGTTTTAGCAAAAAAAAACTATTTTGGTGAAATAGATATATATATATATATATATATACGACAAAATATGTTATTTTAATGATAAATATAAATTATTATGTAATGAATATAAGAAATCTAATTTAATTAGTTTTCTGTTATACTGAAAGTTATTTTTTTATCTTTTGTGAATTACAAAACTTAACTATTTTTTATTTATTCTATGGACTAATACTGATTATATTTTTTTTTCTTTTTCACTCAAATTATATATATATATATATATATATTATTAAAATCATATTTCATATGTAAATGCTAGTGAAAGAATACGACTTTGTGTCTGGAGTCACTGGAAAATCTTTACATCACAGAAAAATATGTTATTGGTAATTAAAAGTTAACAACTAAAGTTGCATTGTATCACAATAGACACTAAATAGCTTCGTCTTCTTCTATCAGTCTTTGAAGGTAGTCTTCTTACCGCCGAAACTTGCCTGCTGTTTGACCAGCTCCGGTTTCGGCAAACAGAAGCCTTCTCGTCGAAGGTTGTCTTCGTACCAAAGCTTCTTTGCAAGGTCTGGAATGTTGTACTTGGGTCGGAAAGGGTGTGGATCTGTCTCAGCCACTTTAACATAACTCGAAGTACCCTTCTTCTCTTGAACCGCCTTCTCTGCTTCATTAGCAGAAGCAACTCAACAAAGCCACACCCCAGAAGCTCACCCCTGTCGTCTCCAATCATTCGAACACGAACAACTTCTCGAACACTTTGGAACCACTTGATGATTTTTGATGTGTAACAAAAATTGTCCTTTTTCATAGCGAGAGCAGCAACAAAGACCGTCTTTTTCTCAAAAATGTCGGGAGTTTCATCAAGTCCTTCCACTGCTGCATCTTCTTCTATCAGAAGGCTTTCTCGTTGAGGGTAGTCTTCGTAGCAAACCTTGTGATCTATGCAGTGGATGGATTGCTCAGGGTATGGAGCTGCCTTGACAACATCAAGAAAAATCTCGTGATTATCCAAATATTCACCGTTCTTTTTTTCCAGCGCCTTCGCTGCTTCGTTAGCAGAAGCAAACTCAACAAAGGCCACACTCACATGCCTGATATTGGTATCTACAATAAGTCGAACATGAACAACTTCTCCAACATCTTTGAAGAAATTGATGATATCTAATATTTGAGTTCGGGGACAGAGATGGTCAACAAAAAGCGTCTTATTCTTACAGTGGCAACTTCCTCAGCAAAATCTGGAGTTTCATCAAGTCCTTTCATCAAGAAAATCTTATGATCGTGCAAATATTCACCATTCTTATACTCCAGCTGAAAGTGCATACTTGTGGCTAGATCTATGTTCAAGTGGATAACACATATGCACGAGCATAATAGTAAAGACACAGCGCTTTTTAACGAGGTTCGGTTTCCCTACATCCTCGGGACCTAGTCCAGAAACAATCCACTAGAACAAGAGTACAATTACAATTGCATATGGTATCCAACACTAAGTGCCTACCATTCTTTTCTAGATGAATAAGGTATGAAGATAGATATCAAGCCTGCATGCTTGACTACCATCCGGCAGCACCGGAGCACCATCTTCTCAACGGTTGCGATCTTCACACACACCACCAACAGATCTACAAATCTTTATGGTGGGACGACGCCACACACCTTGTGTGCATCTCTCAAGAAAACCCTAGGCGCGCACATCTTTTTGGTCAACACCCCTAGATATTTATATGCTCGTCCTTGAACCTAATGACCTTACAAGTCACGTGGGCTTCAAGGCCCATGAGCTTCATGGCCTGCAGCCGATCCTATCTGCTCAGCAGATCTCTCAACACAGTATTCGTTCTGTCAAGTCTTCTGCTGCCTGATCTGATTGCAGCGAGATGATCAAGTCCAGCAAGTCTTCTTGATGTCTGCCTACTGATTCAACTCCTGCGCATATGGTCCAGTTCAGCAATTCCTCTGATGTGGTAGTTACGGTGCTTCGTCTGGCTCAACCAGATAGACGTCACCCGGGTCACTGTGCTGCTTCGGCTAGCTCAACTAGATAGACCTCATCCGGGTCATTGGTTATCAGGTTACCAGGTGCCCGATACAGCATCTGACGTATGTTCTGTTGCATCAGCTTCTAGTTCACAGGCACCTAGCATCTATATCTTCATCAAGACTGCGACCATGTCATCTTCTGGTCTTCTGTATCCTCCACAATGATACTCTATCTCTGCTTATGAACCGTTCATTGTCTAATGTTCTTTGTAGTTGTGTTGTTTGTATATCTCTGTTCCATCGTTCACCACAGCTTTCTCATAGCCTGTTAATTCAGGTTCTCAAACCAGACATCAATACATCTTCACCAGCGCCTTCTTAGCTTCGTAAGCAGAAGCAAACTCAACAAAGCCACAGCCCACATGCTTACCCTTGTGGTTTACAACAAGTTGAACACAAACAACTTGTGCAACCTCGAAGAAATAGATGATATGTAATATTTTAGTTGTTTGTGGAGAGAGATTCGCAACAAAGAGCGTCTTACTTCTTACAGTGTCACCTTCTTCTATCGGAAGGCTTTCTTGTTGTTGAAGGTAGTCTTCTTCGTACCAAATCTTGTGATCTATGCAGTACTTGGGTGGAAAGCATCGAGCTCCGTTATTAGCCACGTCAAGACCAATCCTGCGATTGTGCAAACATTGACGCTTCTTCTTTTCCAGTACCTTCTTAGCTTGGTTAGCAAAAGCAAACTCAACAAACCCTAGGCCCAAATACTCGTCCGTGCGGGATAGCTTTTTTTTTTTTGATAAAATGTAAATATTATTCAAAGAAACGTTCAAGATCATACACCGCATAATCTTTAGCCTTGATCCCATGCCAAAAAAGTTAAAAGCATGGAAACAACAAGCGTCGATGATGCTATTATGGCGATCTCGTGGTCACGGTTAAGCAACATCGACAAAACTAACTAAGTTCATGGTAGGATCAGAATATGAGACAAGTAAGAAAGTGAAATAAACAGAGTTCTTAATCCTTGAAAACGGTTGAAAGGAAGACCCTTCTGTTGGTGTTCCTCCTAGTGGAGGAAACCATTGAGCTTGGGTCAAAGATATTGGTCTAAGTTGATGAGACATATATATTTAGTCACAAACCTAATTTGTGTGACACAAGAGAGAAGAGAGACACAAAAGAGAAGAGAAGAGAAGAAAAGAAAGAGAGAGATAAGAAAGAGAGAAGAAAAAGGGGTTTCGTCCAACTTATTCAAGGCAGCATTTGGGGGCTCGAAAATAGTCCAATCTGGCTAATATTTTGTGCGCAGCTTCATGACTCAGTGGATTTAAGATTCAACGGTGGGATTTGTGTTTCAACGGTTGGTTTCTCGTGAATAGGGGTTCTAGTGAAGCTAGTTGCTAGAGTGCTTCAGCAGTTGCAGTCTTGAGTGTTTGGGAAATCCAACAGTGAGTTCTTCTTTGATTGAGCTGAAATTTGGCAGAAGTGTTGTTGACTTGCTCATATTGGATTTGTACGGTGGGATTGTTCTCTGGTTGCCGGAATCCTAGTGAGCTGAGGTCGTTTGTCTCTGCTAGTTTTGTAAGCTTGTATTGCTCTCTTGTTGAGTTCTCTTGTTGTTGGAAATTGCTCTCTTTAAGCCTTAGTCTCTGGATCTGTTCTGTAGGAACAGGGAGGACGTGGTTGTAACACTCAAACATTTGATATAGTGGATTTTTGAGTGGACTACGGTCCCGTGGTTTTTCCTTCTCATATCGAGGAGGTTTTCCACGTAAAAAGATTGTGTCTCATTTCGTTTTCTGCTTAGATCATTTCTGTGCCATTAGTTAAGTTTTTTCCTCACAGGCTCACACAAGTGCCGGAAACTTTATTCCGCTGCGCGTTCGCGTGTTTTGTGTTGTCCCCAACAGAGTGGTAGCAGAGCTTAAGGTTGTGAGCTTTGGGTTATTGGTTTGCTTGTGCGAGCGATGGAAAAGATGGAGAATATGGGCAGAATGATAAGCTTGAATGGTAACAACAATTATCATCTATGGAAGGGCAAGATGGAGGATTTGATTTTTGTAAAAGAATTTCATCTTCCGGTATTTCATGAAAATAAACCTGATAATAAGACTGATGATGAGTGGAAGTTGCTGCATCGCCGAGTGTGTGGTTTGATAAGGCAGTGGATAGATGATAATGTGTTGCATCATATTGAAAATGAGGTTAATGCTCGCTCTTTGTGGTTGAAGCTGGAGCAGGTATATGCTCGGAAGACTGGGAATAACAAGATGCTTATGATCAAGAAGTTGATTGAGTTGAGGTATCAGGATGGAACTCCGATGACAAATCACTTGAATGCGTTTCAGGGATTGCTCAACAAGTTGTCTGATATGGGCATCAGGTTTGATGATGAGATTCACGGTTTGTGGCTTCTTGGTACATTACCAGATTCTTGGGAGGTATTTGTAATGTCTCTTTGTAACTCCGCGTCGGAAGGTGTCACATCGATGGAATCGGTGAAGAACAGTGTTTTGAATGAGGAGACAAGAAGGCAGTCACATGCTAGTTCCTCGCGTTCAGATGTTTGGGTTACTGAGTCAAGGGGAAGAAGTTCACATAGAGAGTCCAAGAAGGACAAGATCAGGAGCAGGAGCAAGTCTAATAAATTTGCTAATATGGAGTGCTATTTCTGTCATAAGAAAGGGCACATGAAGAAAGATTGCTGGAAGTTGAAGAAAGACAAGCAGCAAGGAAAGCAAGAAGAAGTAGATCGGGTGAAAGTCACCCAAGATCAGTTTCTCATTCTTCTTGAAGATAATGCCATTAATGTATGCCAAGATACCAGTTGGGTTATTGACAGTGGAGCTACTACTCATGCTACATCACATCAGGATTTGTTCTCTACCTATACTATAGGTAAATATGGTTCTGTAAAGATGGGTAATGATGGTTTGGCTCAGGTTGTTGGCATTGGTGATATTTGCTTGGAGACTAGTCTTGGGACTAGGTTGATGCTTAAGGATGTTCAGCATGTTCCAGTCTTGAGGATGAACTTGATATCTACAGGAAGACTTGATGATGAGGGTTTCTACAGTTTACACGGCGGTGGTAAATGGAAGCTTTCACGTGGTTCCCTGGTTGTGGCTCGAGGTGAGAATTCATATTTCTATTCGATGCAGGCTAAGGTCTCCAAAGATGCTGTTAATGCAGTGGAGAATGTTGATGCCATGGAGCTATGGCATAAGAGACTCGGTCACATGAGTGAGAAGGGAATGTCTGTGTTGTCTAAGAAAGATGTCATTCCGGGAATATCCGATTTGCACTTGAAGAAGTGTGCACATTGTTTGCATGGAAAACAACACAGGATTTCTTTCAAGTCTTCTGCATCTTCTAGAAAAACTGGTACTTGACTTGGTGCACTCAGATGTGTGTGGTCCAATGAAGACAAAATCTCTTGGTGGTGCATCGTATTTTGTCACATTTATTGATGACCATTCTAGGAAGTTGTGGTTTTCACCATGAAGACTAAAGATCAGGTTATGGGATATTTCAAACATTTTGTGGCATTGGTTGAGAGACAAATGGGAAAGAAACTGAAGTGTATCTGCAGTGATAATGGTGGTGAGTACACTGGACCATTTGATGTCTATTGCAAATAGCATGGTATTATGCATCAGTTCACGCCGCCTAAGACTCCACAGTTGAATGGGTTGGCTGAGAGGATGAACAGGACTATTGTCGAGAGAGTGAGATGTTTGATTTCACAGTCAGGCTTATCGATGACTTTCTGGGTTGAGGCTTTGAGCATAGTTGTTCATGTGCTGAATTTGTCACCAAGTGCTCCATTGGAGGGTGATATTCAGAAAGAGTTTGGACCGGTAAGGATGTTTCTTATGGTCATTTGAGGGTCTTTGGGTGTAAGGCATTTGTTCATATTCCCAAGGATGAGAGATCGAAGCTTGAGATGAAGTCACGGTAATGTGTGTTCATTGGTTATGGTTAGGATGAGTTTGGATACAGATTTTATGATCCCGTTGATAAGAAGCTCATAAGAAGTAGAGTTGTTGTGTTCATGGAAGATCAAACAATTAAGGACATTGTCAAGTCCGGAAATCCAACTCTGAGTAATGAGAGTTTGGTCGATTTAGAGGCTACTCCTTCTACATCTGTCCATGGTCAGGTCGAGGATGAGGTTCAAGTTGATACACCCGGTGCAGATGCTCCCACACATGATGATGGTATTGGTGATCATGGTGACGATCATGGTGAGACACCAACTACTAAGAACCCTCCTATTGTTAGAAGATCTGAGAGAGGTCTAAAACCGTCAACAAGGTATGATCCTAGTGAGTATGTGTTACTTACTGATGGGGGAGAGTCTGAGAGCTTTGATGAAGCTATGGAATGTGAACACAAGGATAAATGGCTTGGTGCTGTTGGTGATGAGATGGATTCTTTTGAAGAGAACCATACATTTGAGTTGGTGAAGTTGCCTAAGGGCAAGAAGGCATTGCTTAATAAGTGGGTGTTCAGAATTAAGCATGAAGATACCAGTTTATAACCTCGATACAAGGCTAGATTGGTTGTGAAGGGATACAACCAAAAGAAGGGGATTGATTATGATGAAATCTTTTCTCCTGTTGTGAAGATGCAGTCCATTCGGGTTGTACTTGGACTAGCAGCAAGTCTTGATCTAGAGATTGAGCAAATGGATGTAAAGACTGTTGATATGCTCAAATTAACCCTTTGAACTACTCTCTCAAATTAAGAGATCAGTTGTAATACTTAGGGGTCGAATTCCACAGAGATTCAAGATTCGCACAATAGATTAAAGGTTTTCGAATTAAGCTAAACGAGAAATAATGTAATTAAAAGATAGCAGACAAAATCAAACAAGTTTGTAGATTGATGGAGAAAGCGCTAGACTTAGGGAAATTCTTTCGGTGATTCAGAATTGCAAACCAGACAGGATGTTAAGGGTTTAATAAAGAATCGTTCTTGAACTCGAAACACAATATTCAAATCAATCAACTCTCGTTGCAGAGATTTCTATGTCTAGATCCTAGAATTCCAAATCTCTTTGCAAATTCAAAGGTTCTGACATGCATTAAAATCAAGTTCGATAACCAAATCTCTTTGCGAATAGCTATTTTGCTCATCTAATATTATTTTCAGGAAATCAATAACACTTTCGTGTCTACTAATTATCCTAAGATCTAAATCCCAGGTGATCAATCCAGAACAAGCATTAGATTCAATCTAGATGAAGAAACCATATGATAACCCTAACAAATCTATCCAATTCAACAATTCATCATCAACCTAGAAAAACCCTAAATCTAACAAGTAGATTACTCAGACATGGTTGATGAAACACAAATCATAATCTGAATAAATTGCATTAAGATATTAAAAAGAGTATTAAGGGAGTTCGAAATCTTCTCTCTAACAAGGTGAGTTCTGATTTGTCTCTCCAAAGCCCTCTTGCCAAAATCCCAAACCACAAAGTAAAAACTAAGATAAAAACTTACAAAAGACTTTTAGAAACCTAAATATATCCCAAAACACGAAAAGGACTTGCTTTCAAATAATGGAAACTTCTGGGCAATTTTCTATTCTTCAAAACTCGGCGGTTTGTCAAATCCCGATCGGTGTCGATCGACACCCATAAGTGGTGTCGATCGACACCAGGCTCAAAAGTGGTCTCCGACTTGCTCTCTTCAGATGCTTAAAACTAAGTGCTCCAAAATGCTCCAATATCTTCAATCAATCCTAATATGTACCTAAACCTGCAAAAGACTCGAAAAGACTCCAAAAACAAATAAAAGACTCTATAAACATACTTATATCATGGCTGAAAAACCGGAAAAACAATGATATATCAACTGTTTTCCTTCATGGAGATTTGGAGGAAGAGATTTAAGCGGTACAACCGGAAGGCTTCGTGAAAAAGGGTGAAGAGGATTTAGTTTGTCGCCTGAAGAAAAACCTTTATGGATTGAAGCAAGCACCGAGACAGTGGTACATGAAGTTTAAATCTGTTATGGAGGAGCATGGTTATAAAGAAACTACTAATGATCACTGTGTATTTATTCAGGTGTTTGATGATGATGATTTATTATCTTGTTGCTATATGTTGATGACATGTTGATAATGGGCAGGGACATGAGCAGAATTGAGGAGCTGAAGAAGCAGCTCAGCAAGTCCTTTGCGATGAAAGATTTGGGTCCAGCGAAACAGATTCTTGGTATAAGAATTGAGAGAGACAGAGCTGAGAGATTGATTCACTTGTCTCAGGAGAAGTACATTGAGAAAGTACTTAAAAGGTTTCACATGAACAAATCTAAATTGGTAAGCACTCCTCTTGCTTCACACATTAAATTGAGCAGTCAACAGAGTCCAAAGACATATGCTGAGAAGGAAGATATGGAACGAGTTCCATATGCTTCTGCAGTGGGTAGTTTGATGTATGCCATGGTCTGTACAAGACCGGATTTAGCTTTTGCAGTTGGTACAGTAAGCCGGTTTAATTCCAACCCTGGAAGAGAGCATTGGAATGCTGTGAAGTGGATTTTGAGATATCTTCGAGGGACTTCTAGTTTGAAGCTTACATTTGGAGGTAATAAGCCATTGATTGTCAGTTATACAGATGCTGACATGTCTGGAGATGTTGATTCCAGGAAATCTACTTTGGGTTACTTGATAACATTTGCGGGTGGAGCTGTTTCATGGCAGTCAAAGTTGCAAAAGTGTGTTGCACTCTCTACCACTGAAACTAAGTTTATAGCTGCAACTGAAGCTCATAAGGAGTTATTTTGGACAAAGAATTACTGCGAGGATATCAGTTTCAAGCAAGATAAGTATGTGTTGCTTTGTGACAGTCAAAGCGGAATATGTCTCGGAAAGAACTCTACATTTCATTTGTGTTCGAAGCACATTGATAGGAGGTATCATTGGATACGTGACGTGATTGCTTCTAAGGAAGTGGGACTTGAAAAAGTTCATACAGATGATAATGGAGCTGATATGATGACGAAGTCATTGCCGAGGGGAAAGCTTGAAATTTGCCGAGTGATAGCCGGGATGGCTGTTTCCTCCACCTAGTCGGAGGGGGAGTTTGTTGGTGTTCCTCCTAGTGGAGCAAACCATTGGGCTTGGGCCAAAGATATTGGTCTAAGTTGATGAGACATATATATTTAGTCACTAACCTAATTTGTGTGACACAAGAGAGAAGAGAGACACAAAAGAGAAGAGAAGAGAAGAGAAGAAAGAGAGAGATAAGAAAGAGAGAAGAAAAAGGGGTTTCGTCCAGCTTATTCAAGGCAGCGATTGGGGGCTCGAAAATGGTCCGATCTGGCTCATATTTTGTGCGAAGCTTCATGACTCAGTGGGTTTGAGATTCAACGGTGGCATTTGTGTTTCAACGGTTGGTTTCTCGTGAATTGGGGTTCTAGTGAAGCTGGTCGCTAGAGTGCTTCAGCAGTTGCAGTCATGAGTGTTTGAGAAATCTAACGCTGTGCTGAAATTTGGGAGAAGTGTTGTTGACTTGTACATCTTGGATTTGTACGGTGGGATTGTTCTCTGGTTGCCAGAATCCTAGTGAGCTGAGGTCGTTTGTATCTGCTAGTTTTGTAAGCTTGTACTGCTCTCTTGTTGAGTTCTCTTGTTGTAGGAGATTGCTCTCTTTGAGCCTTAGTCTCTGGATCTGTTCTGTAGGAACAGGGAGGACGTGGTTGTAACACTCAAACATTTGATATAGTAGATTTTTGAGTGGACTACGGCCTCGTGGTTTTTCCTTCTCATATCGAGGAGGTTTTCCACGTAAAAAGATTGTGTCTCATTTTGTTTTCTGCTTAGATCATTTCTGTGCCATTGGTTAAGTTTTTTCCTCATAGGCTCACACAAGTGCGGGGAACTTTATTCAGCTGCGCATTCGCGTGTTTTGTGTTTTCCCCAACACCTTCCTCGGTAGCCCAAGAGCCGAATCGACTGACCAAGTACCTGTAGTCCACCCCCAAGAACCAAACATACATACCTGCGAACTGATTCGGACTGAACCACAACGAGCCAATGCACTGAGTTACTATGACACAGAGTGAGAACAAGCTGCAACATAGAGACTGTACTAACCCCTCCTTAACCAAAGAAAACGATCAAAGATACCCGAAAAATTCTCCAATCCAAACAAATCCAGAAATCGAATCCAAACGACCCTAACCGCAGTTGAAGAAACCAGAATCAAAATCCAACAGTCCTGACCCCAAACCAGCGATGCCATTACCTTGTAAAAAACTCGGTGCAGCAACATTTCTGGTGAGATTTGTTCAATGGAGAGACCGGAAGGACGGGAAAGAAGAAAGCTTGGCGACCCACGCCTGAGAGAGAGGAGCAGACCGGAGCACCAGTCGGAAGCACTCACGGCCCTATTCTATAGGCCATCCCGCTCGAAGCAAACCCTAACCTGATTCACCGGCTTCACAGAACTGCAGGACCTCGTCGAGGCTAAAATCACTACCAGACCATCGAAATAGTTGATTCCAGAAGTTGAGAGAATCAAATCACGAGAAGACAACATTGAGTGAATCTTCAAATCGGCAAATCTTCTCCGTATAAAGGAATCTGGTCTTGTAACGCGCCGTCCTCAAAGTGAGCAGCAATAAGTGAGGGTTTATTTCCGGGGAAGAATTGAGAGCAGCAATATTATAACCCTAATGATTATATTTTTCTTTCTATCTAATTAGAAAAACAAAATTTATATGTGTAGCAGCAGCAGTAATCTATTTTTTTAGTTATCTTGATATTTTTTAACATCTATTATTCTTATTAATATATAATATTCAAGATTACATAAAAATTACAAACAAAAATAAACCCAAAATATTCGAAAAGTAATAAAACAAATTAGAGAAAATAAACAGCGAAACTGAAAAGATTTACTCGCTCCAAAATTCGCATTCTGAATGTTGCGATCTTCATCTTCGGTTGTGCACATAACCATTTTAAACACAATGTTTTGTTGTATAACATTGACCAATTCCCAATTTAGATCTATAGATATTCTTCGGGTAAGAACCCAATCTATTGATTCTTCCGAAAGATATGAAGAATGAGGCTGCCAATCTTCAACGATTGTACGAATATCACCATACAAAAATAGTGTGCAACTCCTGTCCATCCTCTTTTCCATGGTGATTTCATTGATTTTCCCAAATCTCAAATTCGACGACCAAGACACCAAAGAAGTTGACGAATTCTGTACTCATAAAGCAACTTCCAGAAATTGAATTCGTGAGAGAAAAACCTCATTCCCAAGATCAGAACAACCGATACTGGAGGGAAACCGCCTGCAGACTGTCTCAGTCCGGTATCGAACAAAAAGAAAACCATCACCAAACATGAAAACGGTTTCAATGAAAAGGACAATCGTTGAATTGCCCCATAAATCACCATCAAAACGAACGTCTGTGAGAGAGAGCTACTAGAACGATCAATGTTGATTAGTTTTTTTTTTTGTCAACAAGTTATATTAAAATTAAAAGCCTAAACGGCTGCAACAGATACAACCGGAGATAAACTCAACGGCGAAGCAGATAAACGAGAGCAGTACAATAAAGTAGTAGATGATAGAAGCATTAAGGGGCGAGACTTGCTCAGCAGCGTGAAGAACCCGAGGAAAAACTTCACCCATAACCCGAAAGCATTTGCTCCAAAGATCATTGAATAGTCGAACCATGAGTCGACGTTGAAACGCCCAAACGATTGGGGCTTGAGGAAAGGCTTGGAGCACCGTCAATGGTGGTTGAAATTGAACGGAGGAGGATTGTGGCCGTCGTCGGCTACCTCTAACTCCCGGACAAAACTCAAAACCAGGATCTGATGATCGGAAGAGCAAACGCACTTCTCGGTATGACTGACACTGTTGGCCGGCAAGAGCAGTTGTGAAGCTCCAGAACCGTAGCCAATAGCCGTGAGTAAAGGCCTTTGATGCCTGAATATGAAAAAGATGTCCACACAAAATCTTATGGCCCAAATCCAAACTGTGATATAGGATTGAAAAACCTGATTGGACCTCCAAGCCCAAGGCAAAGCAAAAGGGATTAACCCAGGCCCAAAAGGCATAGCTGGCCTGTGGTGGAGGTGGGCTGCAATGATGGCGGTTTGGGGAGAGGTTTTTGGCCGGAGCCCAGTTCGCCTGAGAGATGGAATGGTGGAGTGGTCTAGCCGGAGGTGACGTAGAAAAGGCGGCAGAATGGACGCTTGTTCGGTTCTTCGCCGGACTCGAGGGTGATGGAGTTGCAACTTGCCATCGAAGGCCTGAAGAGTGCAGAAGAGTGCGGGTGATCGTCGTATAATGCAGATCTGATCCTTGTGGAGTGTACGTCGACAGAACTACGAGCGGTGTTTGAAACAGGGGAAACGGTGGAAGCGGAGAGTACTCGCTCTGCAGAGGGAAGCATCCGGCGTTGGAGGAGCGTGTCACCACCGGAGGAGAGAGATCTTGCTGCTGGGAGAGAAGACGACGGTTGAGCCGCGCAGCAAATGGTGGAGACCAGGGTTGAGGAGTCGATGTGATTTGTTGTGTGTGGAGGAGGATTGTGGCCTGAGATTGAAAGAAGACAAAGTACTCAAACACGGCTACCTCTAACTCCCACGTCTTGAGATTCTCCGCAGATGGCTGAGGAGGCAGAGCTTTCCATGAAAACGATGGTTGCAGATCTAACTTTCCGGTCATGGAAACTAGGAGACTGGTATTGAAGCAAAGAGATAGAAGAAACAACGAAGAGGACAACATCGAGAGACAGGGGAGTCGACGCCGGTGAGCAAAAGCTCCGCCGGCGCCGGGAGAGGAGATCTGTGATGTAGCCTCGAGCCCCGTGTCAGAGAGGAAATTAGGGCGTTTCTTGGATGTGTTCCAATTCAATGTTGATTAATTATCTTTACTTTTTCCTTTTTCTTCAAATATTTATGTTTATTAATTATTTTAAAAATTTAAAATTAATACTCTTTTTCTCTATTTGACACATGTTATGTCTGTATGTTTTCTTTTTTTTTATTTTATTTTTCTATATTTGACACATGTTATTTTTATAGGTTTTATTTTTTACTTTAGAGATTTCATTATGTCTCCTTTAAGTAATCTATTTTTTTAGTTATCTTTACGTTTATCTTTTTTTGCTTCAGAAATGTATGTTTATTAATTATTTAGAGAATTTTAAAAATAATTATTTTTTCTCTAATTGACACATATCAAAATCTTAAAATAATAAGATATCACATGACTTGTTAATTAGTAACTTTGAAGCCAAACTTTGTATAATAAAATTGGATGACCGAAACAAAAGGGAATAGCTACATAACTTTGAAGCCAAACTTTGTATAATAAAATTGGATGACCGAAACAAAAGGGAATAGCTACATCCTCTAATCAAAAGACATCTTCGGTGAATTCATATATGTTAATCGTTCTGACACTTTTTTTTTTTTGTAAACGTGAATTAGCTGGAAAATTTAGTGTCACTCTGAACTGATTAACTTGAAATTCACTGGAAAATTTTTAGGGTTAAGTGTAAGCATAGGTCGTGTTGTTCGTTTAAGAAGTTTTCACGGTGCTTACAGGCGTGGAGAATTTTCAATCATAAAACCTTCAAAAACCACGAAAAATCCGGGAAGATTGTTTCATTGTTGCCCATACAGGTCTGAAAAGGTATACATAAATTTTGAACCACCATTGTGATAAACCATGCCATCTTCATATGTTACGAACTTACCATAATGATTGATGATGAAGATTTGAATCATCATTGACAATATCGATAAAAAGATTAATTTTATATTGTCATTGATTAAACAATTTAAATCATTGGTTAAAAAATTCCAAAACATCTATCAAGAATAAACCGATCTTTAGTTTTTTTGCAACTTAAGTAGCAGAAGAGCCAAGAGCCGGTTGAAATATCCTTTTATGTCATACTAGGGGATATCCCGGGCTACACCCGGGTTTATTGTTTATAAATTGTTTTTTTTTATGTTTATTTTGATCAATATTATATTATAATAAAGTTTGTGATTTTATTAATGGAAAAATATATGTTCATCAAGTATTGTATAATAATATTATTTGAGAATTCAGTTTTTTTTTTATGTCAAAATGATGTTAATTATTACTTATGTCAATTACACAGATACTTTAATGAATTATAATTATTACATTGAATTACTATGATTATATTTTTTATTTTACTTTCATTTTTTTATAAACTCTTTTCAAATTTTCTAAATAGCAAAAGAAAATCATTTATAAACTTTTTAAAAAATATTTTTTCTATATTCATATTTTAGTTTACTTTTTAGTATACTATTACCATTAATAGTTATTTTAGTTAGATAATATACTTGAGATAAATATAGTCTTAATTTCTTTTTAAAATATATATATTAAAATAAGTATTTTTAACACATACTAAAGTGAATTTTATTAAAATCTATTTAATTCTTATTAATCGAGATATTATACGATAGAAAATTAAAACTCTGAAACCATATAAATTTCGGTTTCAAATTTATAGACGTTTATGCAAATTATTAAAAAAAGTTATTAAAATCATAATATAAATTATTAAAATCATAATAGAAGAATTCAAACCCTAGCTAACATGCATAGACTCTCAAAATGATTCTTAATAACCATTCATATAATATAAAATAGTTCATTCAATGGTTAAGTCATTAATCTACTTTAAAATAGCTAATTAACAATTAAAATTGGTTAATTTAAATGACGTCAACCATTAATTTTGTTAAATCAAACTGAAAAAAACATATTACAAAAAGAATTATAGTTTAATTTTTTTCAATCGATAACATTGAAAATAATATCGAAATTTAAATGTAATTGTCTATAGGTTTTGGAGAAGTCCCCACCTAGTATAATATACAGATGATAAGTTGGTTACTTTTATTTAAGATTTTGAAGTGTTAAGAATTTTGAAAATTTGCATGTAAAATATTCAGTATAAATACATAATTATTTCAAGCACTAAAACAATTATTTGAAAACTTTCTATGGTTTCAGTTTTCATGGATAAACTTGAAAGAAATATAAACAATAAGTAAAGAAATATAAATGTGCATCTTGTAGCATTAGAGACGGAGGATTGAGAGAATTTTGGAGAAGACAAATTGGGTAGAACCAAAAATACTCATCTTCCACTGGTTCCTATCTGAAATCCAACATAAACATAACAACCACGAACATAAGATTCTCAATTAGTTTTGCATATGAATTTCTATTTGTTTGTGCATCTTTTCATGTATCATCAGTTGATTTGTTGGCTTATGTACTTGAGGTATCTAACAATATGTGACAGGGCATAGAAGTCGTGTATAGTCTGTCCTCTTTTCTCGAAAATTGCCTTATGTTCATAATCTGATGACATTGCAGTGAGAGATGTTCACAGCTTATAGCAATACGAAAAACATCTCTAGACTCTGATATTCCCTCTTTTCTTAGACATTTGTGCAAAGATAAACATACGGATATAGAGATCGGTACAAAGATATCGGTTTTAAAACTCCCTTCTCTATCACCAGACCGCATCAACGCTGTGTGTTTTCGCTGGCACTCCTTAAAGAACCCGGGACAGTGAAACCGGTTTCCGCTTAGCTCAGTCTGTACCCGTGAGCAAAATCTTTTGCGTCAAACCCGCAAGAGCCGGTGCTCTCACAATCTTCTCCGCCACAACCTCTCCACCGATTGTACAGAGCTGTAACAATGTAGCAATCGCTTTTGCTTTGCCTCTCGGTGTTCCACATCTCATCATATCCATGAGCCTCACCACAGCTGAATCCTCTCTACCTATACTCTCTGCTCCTAAAGATTGACTCGCTACTACACCCAACACTCCCGCAGCTTTCTCTGTCACAGCCCCGTCCGCCAAAGCTCCCACGAAAGCCGAGATTCCTCCCGAGTTTACCATCAAGCTGCAATTTTACGAATGTAACCATATGCTATATGAAGCATTGACCGCATCTTTCGTCCCTCTCGGCGTTCCGTTTTGCATCAACGACGCAAGCGAGTCGATGCAGCTCCGATCATAAACCCTGTTTTAGGACAAGTACGGTGACCTTCTTCAATCCACCTAGCTATGGGGCTCCGATCATCTGTCCTGTGGAAACAATCAGAGGATCCTTCATCAAATGAGAGAGATGGAGAAAATGAAATCCTTTACATGAATTTTTTTTTAAGTTGTTATACTTGTCCTACAGTATTTGGGATAATATTACCTGTTCCAAAAGCAAAGAAGTTAGAGATTTGGATCTTTTTGACCTGCAACAAATGACAAATGAGCTTTGCTCAAAGAATGAGAGAAGATAAAATTATGTCAATTAAAATAAAATGAGGATGAGAGACTGGTCAGCTCAGGAATGATTTGTTCATGGCTTGTCTCATGCTCCATCTAGATTCTGATCCTTCTCATGCACACTCAAAAGAAATAATTAGAAATCGTATAAAGCAAAGCAAAGCCTTCGGAGCTAATAAGAGGAATCTGTCTCATATTCCACATGAGCCTACAGAACCAAGTTACATAAAGTAAAAAGGCGAGAGGGAAATGGCTTGGAGATGAGAAAATGAGACAACAGAATAAACACAAACCGTGGCAATGGTAATTCCTCTCTTCTTCTCTTCAGGAGCTTTATCAATCTCATCAAAGGCAATAGCTTTAGCTTTGCCCTCTTCAGCAAGAACCTAAACATGAATAGGTATCGCTATATCAGCTTGAAAAAACGGCTTTCCATTGGAACTCTCATCAATGCTTCGGCAATGATTTTGAAAGTCCTGTAAAAAAGAAATACGAAAAAATGGTATAAAGGAAGCACCTTTGTGATTGCAGCAGTTAAAGTGGTCTTCCCGTGATCTACATGACCAATTGTTCCAACATTTACATGAGGTTTCCTGCCACAAACAATAACAATAACAGAGGAAAGTCATTTCCAGAGAATCAATACTAATCAGAATCGCTCAAATTCTCCATATCTCCTAAACATATTCAAGTCGATGGAAAAAGAGGAAACAAACTCACGTTCGAGTAAAAGTGGCCATAGATCTCCACAGCAAAGTTCCGAAACTTAAGGGAGAGAGATCATCTCCTCCGATTGATTGAGAGATGGAGTAAGACGAAGGAATGGAACCACCGCAACGTGAGTAGATCTGAGAAGAGAACAGAAGAAACCGCTTACAACTTAATTAAACTTTAAAAATTCGACAACCAGCAAAAAAGTTGTTTCATAGGATACTACGAACGACCTCCATATGATAAGAACATTAGGAACCAAAAATCAAACCAAACTATCAAGGCAAAGATCAAATCGTGAGGATTTACATGGAGAAACCTAAGCACAAGAAACTATCGAACCTTCAGTTCCGATTGAAAACACTTTCTCATCACCATCGTTTAATCCATCTTTAAATATATAGAAAATTAAACGGTGAAGATAGGAAGATAGAAGTTAAGAGGTTAAATCTTGAATTTCATTGATTTTTGTATTTAAAATTATACAAAACATCAAAGATTTTGGAAGAAAGGAGATGAAAAGATTTTGCAAAAGAGGAGCTGAAGAGATCGCAAAATAGATCGTACATGTTTGAAACTTTTGCTGTGAATTTTTTTTTTCTAAATTATGTTTGAAGACCGCCACGTGGCTTCGTTTTAGAACATTTTTTTTTGCTTACGTGGGTGGCCTCAGAGGCCCCAAAAAGCTTTTTAAGTTATTATAGATATCATTTTTTTCGTACGATTTGATATCCAGAAAAGATAGAGTTGATTCCCTTTTCATAAGCTCACATATACGGGAACATAGTTTATGTACATGCGACACCACCAATTTGGTTAGTGGAACTTGTTTATAGTTTGTTTTGTCTGTAATTGTCAAAAAAAAAGAATATGAAAAAAAATTCCTACAAAATATAAATAAAAAATAGATACAACATATGAACATATTATCAATTGTGAAAAAGAAAACAAAACAATAGTCCTTTTCCGAACTGAAAATTAAAAAGGAGAAATAAATAAATAAATATGGTTTAGGTGTTTGTTTAATCTGAAAAAAAGAAACAACAAAAAGAAATCCAAAAAGACAAAGATTAAGAATCATAAATAAATTAATGATTATAGAAAAGGAAACACTAACATCATCATCGCCTCAGTACTCATTACCTCTTCAAAACTAATTATCTCTTCATTTATTTTCCAATTACACAAACACAAAGATTTTCTAGTATAAACCACCGAATCTTCTTCTTTTTTGTATAAAAAAGAAAATATACAGATAAAAGTTATTCTGATCAGCAATAAAAAGAATAACTATGGTCAACCAAAGTGAAAAAAGGAAACATAAATAGTAACTTTTTTATAAAGTAATTAAATGTTTGTTTAATCTGAAAACAAAAAGGAAAAAATATTCAGAATAAAATCCTAAAGATACAAAGATTAGGAATAGTAAACAAAGCATTATATATATATAGGCGAGGTACGGTTTTCTTTTATTTCCTCACATTACACATTCATCAATTAACATCCCTCCAAATACTCTTTATCTCTCACGATTAGATACCTCTCATGGCGACAACGACGAAGAAGATGAACACCATGATCTTCGGCTTCGTGCTCATGATAACAACCTTCACGGTTCTCTGCTCGGCAACAGTCTACACAGTGGGAGATTCCGATGGATGGACTGCGAAGGACGACTTCTATTATTCTTGGGTTGATCCTAAAAGATTCTACGTAGGAGATTCTCTGGTCTTCGACTATGATCCCAGCTTCAACGACGTAACTCAAATCTCAGGCGTCTTCGAATACCAATTCTGCGACTTCTCTTCTCCAGAAGCCGTCTACAAGACAGGACACGATGTCGTAACCCTTACGGAACCAGGTTCCTACTACTTCATCAGCTCAAATCATTCTCAATGCTCATTGGGACAGAGACTCGACGTTCTTGTAAACCATCCCCGTCCGATTCCTCCACCACCACTCAAATTCAACGATTATTTAGAAACCAGCGGTGATCTTGAGTCCAAATTCTGCGACCCAACCTCTCCTATAGCCGTGCACAAGACAGGACACGATCTAGTCAAGCCCACCGAACCAGGAGTCAACTATTTCTTATGCTCCCAGTCGTGGTCGCACCAGCTGTACCTAGCTAATGTTCCCAGTCCCAAGTCTTCACCGATCGATCGTTTCAGGAGGTGGTTACGCACTTTCTGGCCTAATAACTAAGCATCTGGATCGTTTCTCTGCTTAGTCTCTTTTCTTTCATTGTATACTTTAGAATTTGTCATTCTTGTTGTTCTTATTTCTGGGCGGGTTCGCGCTGTACAAGTTTAGGATTCAATTTAATAAAGAAGATAACTTTACTTCAACGTTTCTATATACTATGATCATCATGAGAATGATCTACAAAAAGAAAATTTTAATTTTAATTCATACATCGAACGGACTAGTTGACTTGATAAAACAAGAAAAATATTTTAAACAGACCAACTCAGTCCATAAACTCGGTTTCTTTTTTTCCTTATTATAAAGTAAATTATCAAGCCAAAAATTCTATGTACCGCAAAAACCCACAAACTTAGTTCATGAGAGTCGGTTAAAAAAAACCTAATAAATTAAGGGGGTCTTAGTGGGAGTTTAGTGGGAGTTAGATTTATAGAAAGTTGATAAATTTTAGAAGTTGAGAGATTTGTTAAATTTGTGAAGAGTAATAAAGGGGGGCTTATTGGATTAAGGAATTGAGAGAATTTGAATATATGTAAATCCAAAGAGAATTTAAGAAATCTGGGATTTGAATTGAGATTTGATTAATAATCCAAGAGAATTTCAAAAAAATCTGGGATTTGACTTTTTCGAAACTAATTTAATAACAATTAATTAAAAATGATTATAAATCCGAAAATTTATTTGATTTATATCTCTTATTCATATAAAATGATATATAATATATTTTGTCAAATTGTGTATTCTATAAAATGAAAAAATAATATTGAAAATTTCAATTAATGTTTTTTTTTCTCATTTTAAAAAGTTTTGATTTACTTTTTTCTTAAATTGAAACAAAAAGTTTAAAAAAAATCTTCAAATACTAGTGCTTTTTGTGCTCGTAGTACGCAGATGAAATAAAATAATTGAAAACTTAAAACTGATAGTCCACATAATATAATCTATCAACTTAGATTTTACACTAAGAAGTTTCATTAAATTATCTAGAAATTTTTTATAAATCCCAGTTGATAAACTTGAAAAATCTAAAGAAATTAAACGATTCTTCTAGATAAACAAAAGGATTCCAAAAACATATTTTTAAATATATATATTTTAATTAATTAAATCTAAAAATTTCAGATTAATAAAGTTTGAAACTGAAAAAACAGTTTTATAGTAAAACATAAATTTCTTTTTCTCACAGATAATCACATACTATAACATTGTTATGAAATATCTATTGTATATTATTTTATCTTAGAAGATTTTTTTACATATATGGAAATCTGATAAATAGTTTTGACACTTGATTACTCTCGTGTTAATAATAGTAACTAGATTAAAGACTTATTACGTTTCAAATTAGAGGATAAAGTTATGTGACATTAGTAGTTGTGGAAAAATAGAAAATATAGCTTTCAATTAGTAATAATTTAACTGAAAAATAAAAAGAGGTGAAGAACGTAAGTGATCACAGAGGAAAACAGAAATATATATTTAAAAAATAATTTCGTTTAATCTGTTAAAAAAAGGAAATATGCATGACAACAAAAAAAAAAAGAAAAGAAGAACTATGGTAATCGAGAGTGGAAAAAAGGAAACACAAATATTTGGAATCGTAAACAAAGCATTATATATATAGTGAGGTAGGGTTTTCTTTTATTTTCGGGATAGTTGCAAAATTGACCTCAAAGAAGAAGTCAAATGCAAAAATACACCCCCCTTTCCATCACTCATATTTTATCATCTTCTTTTTAACTTTAACCTCAGAAGTTCATTTTATTTACAAAATTGCCAATTTCTGTTTTTCTGTTTTATTATTTTCGGATTTTACAAATACCAAACAATCCTTTGTCAATACACTTATTTACGAAAATGCCATATTTTTCAATTTTTTCAACCACCATGAACAACCAAAATTGAGCTCTTAATGCTTATACCCACCTATTTTTGATCCTTAATTGCTCAATCTTCTTACTCAAAACTTCATTTTCTTCCATTTCCTTTCCATTTTCATCCAAAAAACTCTCTAATTTTCGTTTTTCAAATTTGAAGGTTTTGATCTTGGCCATTTCCGGCCAAGACCGCCACCCAAAACGACTGGTTTATGTTGATATTAGGCAAACTCGAAGATCTGAGCGTGAAACGAAGCTAAAATCGTGCTTAAACCGCAACTAGGTAATTTTTTCTTGATTTTTCAAAAAGTTGCAGTTTTTTCGCGAATGCAGACTGCTAGAGAAGTCTGTGCGTCGAGGAGACTTCTCTGGAAGTCTGCTAGTCAACAAAGGGGTTAGTTTTGCAATTGACCAAATTTCGGGTTTCGTGCCACAGACTACCAGAGAAGTCTGCGACATATCCTTTGATAACAAAAAAAAAAATCGCAGACTTCTACTGAAGTCTGCGATGAAAAAGGTTAGATTTGCAATTGACCAAAGTCAACCTTTTTAGAGCAGACTTCTCTGGAAGTCTGTATTCACTCAGACTTCTCGTGAAGTTTGGAAAATCGTTGACTTTTTTAGAGCAGACTTCAAAAGAAGTCTGCGGGGGTTAGTTTTGCAATTGAGTAAAATGTCCAAACAGTTCCCCGAAAGTACAATTATACGCAGATTTCTCTGGCAGTCTGAGAAGTTAAAGCAGACTTCGGTAGAAGTCTGAAAATTCCGCAGACTTCCGTAGAAGTCTGCGTATAGTTGTACTTTTTTTTGGGAAATTTTTGGTCAACGTTTATTCAGACGTTAGACACAGACTTCAGTTTCAGACTTCAAGAGAAGTCTGCTCTAAAATTTTGACTTTGGTCAATTGCAAAACTAACCTCCGCAGACTTCTCTTGAAGTCTGAAAAAGTCGGCGCCGTTTTTCGTCTAGCTAAAAATATTTTTGTCGTCTAGCTACAGACTACCAGAGATGTCTGCACCGTTCTTCAGATTGTCAGAGAAGTCTGCCCCAAAAATTTTGACTTTTGGTCAATTGCAAAAATGACCTCTTTTTTTCTCAGACTGCCAGAGAAGTCTGCTCTAAAAGTCAATGAGTTTCGCAATTGCAAAACTAACCTCCGTCAGACTTCTCTAGCAGTCTGCGGCACGTGCCCAGACTTCTCAATTTTCCAAGAAGTCTGCATTTCAGACTGCTGAAGAAGTCTGCTGTTATTTTAATAGTAGACTTCTTCGTCAGTCTGAAAATTTATGTTTTCTTAAAAATGCGTTTAAAGCATATTTATGAAGTATTTTTTTATTTTTTCCATTAATCATGTCTTGTGGTTATTGTATTCGCTTCTGAATAAGTTTGACATGTTTTTATCTTATAATTATGACATAATCAAATTTCTTGGTTAATTAGGCATTTAGCTCATTTTCGCAGACTGCCAAAGAAGTCTACTCTGAAAAATCATAGTAGACTTCTTAGACAGTCTGAAAATTTATGTTTTCTTAAAAATGCGTTTAATGCATATTTATGAAGTTTTTTTTTTTTTTTTCTATTAATCACGTCCTTTAGTTATTGTATTCGCTTATGAATTAGTTTGCCATGTTTATATATTATAATTATGACATAATCGAATTTCTTGGCTAATTAGGCATTTATCTCACGTCTGCAGACTGCTCTAGCAGTCTGCAGCACGTGTCGAGACTTCTTTTAGTCTCGTTGATATGTAATTCTTACTTAAAGTTAGTACTTAAAAAAAAATTCTTTTCATATGTGAGCTATTGTTTTGCTTTGGTGTGAATTTGACATACATATATGTTAGACTTATGATTTTTGTACATCTTAAGTTACCAACTAAGTTCACCATGTTTGAAGAGTTATTGTGAATCATTAAGATCCTCGTTTGGTTAAGAAAAACAAGATGAAAAGAGTTATTGTGAATCATTAAGATCCTCGTGTGCAATAACAAAAGAGAAAAATGGTAAATTAAGAACAAAGGCAAAATGTAGTCATAACAAAGGCAAGTATAATTTGAAAAGAACACAAATCAAACAAATAGGAGAAATCCATATTGAAATTTATAATAAACAAAGATGAGAAAACAAAAAACAAAACTAATGTGTCACAGACTTCTGCCAAAGTCTTCAATCCCAGACTTCTGCCAAAATCTTCAATCCCAGACTTCTATGGCAGACTTACAAGAATCTCCAAACACAATCTCTCCTTTTCTGCACAAAGAAAAGTCACCAATTTGTGAAAAGAGAAAAAAACACAACCAGAAGAATCAGATCTCATAAGACAAAAGCAAAAAAAGAATAAAATTTGGGGAGTCAAGGCTAGAGTGAAGAGAGACTCACCGGGTTGAGCAGAAGGAGAACTGGAAGGGGATTAGAGAACCCTATCGTCAAAAGACCGAACCAGATCGAGATTGGGGAGTTTGGTTACGTCTCGGAGCTGAAGAAGAGCCTCGAAGATTTATCTGCAAAAGTTGAAATCAGAGATTAATAATATATAGAGAACTCCTCTGGAAACTAAAGGAGAGAGTCGAACTTACCATGAACATCAAATCGGATTCAAAACAACAAATCAGGAAAGTAATCGATAGAGAATCGAAAGAAAAATGAAAGAAAAATGAAAGCAAAATGAAAGAAAAAAGAAAGAGAGGAAGAAGAATCGTAAGAGAGACAATCTCGTGAGAGAAAGTTTGTTGGAGGCGGAACTAGCGAGAGAGAAGATGAAGCTCGAAGCAAATACCTGAGAGAGAGAAGAAACGAGACCGAGAGAGATTTTTTCAGATTTGGAAAAAATGTTAGATCTGACAAAAAAAAACTAAAACGGCGGATATTTTTACAAATTTAGGGTTTAGGTTTCCATCATTTCCATTTATATAGTTGGTAAAAACCAAATTTTGAGACTACTATAGAAGTCTGAAAACTGAATTTTACAGTACAAAAAAATATTTTAAAATAAAATTTCACTAATTTGAATTTCAGACTGCCAAAGAAGTCTGAAATTTGAAATTTTTTAAAAACATATTAGAGGGAAATTTAATACTTTCACGAAATATTTGGAGGAAAATTTAATATTTTTACAGAATATTGGAGGAAAATTTAAAATTTTCACGAAATATTTTCAGTTACAATAATATTTGAGTAATTTGAATTTCAGACTACATAAGAAGTCTGAAATTTGAAATTTCAAAAACATATTGGAGGGAAATTTAATATTTTCACGAAATTTGGAGGGAAATTTAATACCAATTCTAACGCAGACTACTAGTGAAGTCTCAAACCCCTAAACACAAGCAGACTTCACCTGAAGTCTGAAGATTGTTACAGACTTCCCCGGAAGTCTGGCTATTGTATCAGACTTCCCTGGAAGTCTGCTCAACATTACCCTTAATTCGATTGCTTTTCATTAATTTGTCAAATCTCTAAATAAAAACTTCAATCTTATACTAGAATCGTTTAGTATACTTATAGATTGGAACTTATGTGAAATTAAACATCGAAAACTCAAAAAATAAGAAACTCTAAATCTAACCCTAGATGCTTGGAAATTTTACCCTAAAATATATACTAAACAACTCAAAGCCTCAAACCCTCAACCCTCAACCATTAGAAGAATTACCTATTTTATCTTTCTCTGTTTTGTTTTAATCAATTTTATGAAATTTTAATTTTCATGCATTATAATTTATTTTATCTTCATCATGTATAGAAATATCTCTAATCAAATTATTTTTCATTAATTTTATAATTTAAATTTAAGATATAATTAGGATTCAGACTTCTCTAGAAGTCTGAACCGGAAAACAGAAGAAGGATTACCTAATTTATCTTTCAATGTTTAGTTTCGATCACTTTTATGAAATTTTAATTTTCATGCATCATATTTTTATGTGTCTTCATTATGCAAAGAAATAGCTCTAATCAAATTATTTTTCATTATTTTTATAATTTAAATTTATGATATAATTAGTATTCAGACTTCTTCAGAAGTCTGAACCGGGAAACAGAAGAAGGATTACCTAATTTATCTTTCTATGTTTAGTTTTAATCACTTTTATGAAATTTTAATTTTCATGCATCATATTTGTTTGTGTTTTCATTATGCATAGAAATAGCTCTAGTCAAATTTTTTTTTATTATTTTTATAATTTAAATTTAAGATATAATTATGATTCAGACTTGTAGAGAAGTCTGATACACAGACTTCTGTATAGTTTTCAGACTTCTCAGGGATAGAATCGTAAAAAGACATCTGGTTTTTTGTTTGGTCATTGAGTGCTAGATGGTAATTTCTTTAGGCCCTGGGGTCTACTTTTGCAATCAAAAGAATCTTTTAGGTTAGATTGAAAACAAAATGATGTTTTGGGTTACTTTTGGCATTTTTCCCTTTATTTCCCCAGATTGCACAATCATCAACATCCCTCCAATACTCTTTATCACTCTCGATCAGATATCTCTCATGGCGAAAACAACGACGAAGAAGATGAACAGCATGATCTTTGGCTTTGTGCTCGTGCTAACAAGCTTCACGGTTCTCTGCTCGGCAACAGTCTACACAGTGGGAGATTCAGAAGGATGGACTGCGAAGGACGACAAGTACTATTCTTGGGCCGATCGTAAGGAGTTCCACGTAGGAGATTCTCTGGTCTTCGACTACGATCGCAACTTCAACGACGTGACGCAAGTCTCAGGCGCCTTGGAATACCAATTCTGCGACTCCTCTTCTCCAAAAGCCGTCTACAAGACAGGACGCGATGTCGTAACCCTTACGGGACAGAGACTCGACGTTCTTGTCATCCATGTGTTGGACTTTCGTAAAAGGCCATTGGGCCCATACGAATTTTATGTTTTGTGAAAAGGAAATTAAACCTGGGCTTGAACCAAAAAAACCTTCAAGTTTAATGAATGAGGAAGGGATTTTGTCCCACATCGGTTGGAAGACAAAAAATCTCAGTTTTTATAAAGGCATGAACTCTTGTTTGTGTTTAAAAGCTGAGGGAGAAGGGAGGACTCCACGCGCGCGCCGCCGCTGCCGTCCGGCCGGCTCGGCTCTGGCTCTGGCTCTGGCTCTGGGAATAGGCCCTTTAGGGCCAAACGCGCGTTTATATTTTTGGGGAAAATTCGTATGAATTTTTTGGTTCATTTAAATGAGCCAATCGATCGATCTACGTTGAGATCGATCGTTCCAGATGTCAAACGAGATCGATCGATCTACTCTTAGAACGATCGTTCCGGACTTGTTAGGAACCTATCCTTTTCGGATTTGTGCCACGAAAGTCATGGCCATCCACCCAAAATAATTATGCACCCGAAAGTCTTCCCTTTCCCTTGATTTGCGGTTTGACTGGACCACACCTCCTCCTTTATATCGTCTTCCTCCTCTCTCATTTTTGCTAACCTGCGAAAGTAAGAGAAAAAAAAAAGAAGAGAGTTACACACAAAATAAGAAACCGAGTTTTCTTCGAATCCAACGATCTCCTATGGTAAGTTTGGTCTCGAGAGTGTACCGTAGAGTTCTAAGTTCGTAGATTCCGTTTTTGAGTGTAGCAAAACGGTCTCAAACCAGTTGTATCCTGGGACTCTAGAATCGCAACAGAAACCGTCTCACATGCGGGCGATTCATTTGAGTTAAGGAAAGAGATATCATATCTCGCCTCTGCGTTTTTCCTTATACTCGTTTCAAAACATTTCTTACAAATCGTTTTATATCAAGAACGTTTTGATCCAAATAACTCTGTCTCAAAAAGATTTGGATTCGGTTTTCTCAATCGATTTTGGTGGTATTACAGTCTTAACTCAAATGAATCCGCTTCTAGCCTATAGCTAAAATCGGATTGGGAAAATTTTTGGGGTTTTTCATGACGAATTTCAACCGAACGATCGTTCTGTTTTTAGATCGATCGTTCTCCTTCAAAAACCGAACGATCGTTCTGTTTTTAGATCGATCATTCTCTTCATAAAACGATTTCTAAACGTTTTATTTCAAACGTTTTTTGGATTTGCGAATCGCTTAAACGCTTTTCCGCGAATCGTGTATTGAAACGATACAAAACCGTTTTTAAATAGAGGGTAAACGTTTCTGCGAAAAAGTTTGCAAAACGCTTTCACCGTTTTAAACGTTTATGCGAACGCTTTTAAGTGAGTTTGCAAAACGGTTTAACCGCTTCAAACGTTTCTGCGAAAAAGGTTTGCAAAACGCTTTGACCGTTTCATCAAACGTTTATGCGAATAGGTTTGCAAAATGCTTTGACCGTTTAATAGAAAATGTTTATGCGAAAATGTTTTGCAAAACATTCTTCTGATGAAAAGTATTAGAAACGCTTTCACCGTTTTTAAAACGTTTTCTGCAAAAGCTGTATGATGAAAATTTGCAAAACGTTTTTTACAAACGCTTTTGGTTTATTCGAGATAAATCAATTTTAAACTTGTGTGTTCAATTATCCATGTACTGATACTCGTTTTTTACTTGTGATCAGATGGAAAATCCGATGGACATTGATTTTGACACACCAAACGTGGCTGGTGCTGGTGCTGCTGCTGCAACACAAACTGGGAACCAGGGTGGTGACACTACTGAGGAGATGGCAAGAAGAGCTTTGTTCAACTCTGGCCTTCCTCCGTTTACAACCCCCACTGAAGTCAACAATGAAATTCCGTCTGCAGTCACTCGGGGACTCATGCCGGAAAAGTTTGACGGAAAGGGCTTCAAGATTTGGCAACAAAAAATGCTATTCGCCCTGACCAACTTGAAGTTTGACAAGTACCTGACTGAGGACAAACCATCCGTCCCGGATGGAAACACTGATGTCCGCACACTTGCAAGCGTTGAATCATGGATCCATGGTGACTTCCTATGCAGAGGATGGATCTTGGGTCGTCTTGCTGAAAAGCTGTATGGTGTTTACAGTCAGGCCAAATCCTCTAAGGCACTCTGGATGTCCCTGGAGAAGCAGTACCGAACTGAAGATGCTGGTTGTCAGAAGTTTGCAACTGCGAAGTTTCTGAACTTCAAAATGGTGGACTCCAAACCGATCATGGAACAAGTGGAGGCACTTCAAATGATCTGCTATGAGATAGCTGAGGAAGGAATGTCTCTCTGTGAGATCTTCAAAACCAATGCCTTCATTGAGAAGTTACCTCCGAGCTGGGTGGACTTCAAGACCTACCTCAAACACAAGAGGAAGGCAATGACTCTGGAAGACCTCATCACAAGGTTGCGAATGGAGGACAGAAACCGCATCCAGAACAACCCTCAGTTTCGCGAGCACAACGCGAATGTGGCTACCCACAAGGGAAAAGGCAAGGCCAAGGGTAACGAGAAATCTTCTCTGAAACCATCGTCCTCAACGAACTTCAAGAAAACTGGAGAGAAGAAATTCAAAGGCAAATGCCACAACTGCAACAAAGTCGGTCATAAGGCAGATGTTTGTCGCAGTAAGCCCAAGAATAATGGGAATGGGAAAGATCAAGCCAACTTGACTCAAGATGACCTTTGTGCTGTAGTCTCGGAGGTCAACATGGTTGAAGATAACCAGAAGGAGTGGTGGTATGACACTGGTGCAACGACCCACATCTGCACTGATAAGGAAATGTTCAGCTCCTATCAGAAATCCAGGTCTCAGGAGCAGCTATTCATGGGAAACTCTGCGTTTTCCCAGATTGTTGGACGTGGAAAGGTTGTGCTCAAGATGACCTCAGGAAAAGAAGTCACTCTCCAGAATGTCAAGCATGTTCCTGACATGAGGAAGAATCTGATCTCCGGTACTCTCATGAGCAAGGCCGGATTTGGAGCTCACCTTGAGGCTGACAAGCTCGTGCTCAAGAAGTTCGGGGTGTTTGTAGGCAGGGGATACGTGAAGAATGGACTTGTCAAGATGTGTGTTATGGCAGTCCTTCGTGGCGACAATGTTGCAAATGTTGTTGTTCCTGATATTTCTAATGTTGCTTCTACTTCCACTGTTGTAGCATCTGATGCAAATGTTGTCGCATCTGATGCAAATGTTCCAATTAATAATGGAAATAACCCCGTTGCCTATTTGCTTGAGTCTTTTAATATTTGGCATGAACGATTAGGTCATGTGAATTAGAAGTCTATACAGAGGTTAATGAACTTGAACCTAATTCCGAAATGCAAGACAAGCAAAGAGAAATGTGAAGTTTGTGTCCAAGCTAAACTCACTAAAACTCCATCACCCAAAGTTGAGAGAACAACCGAACCTTTGGGCTTAATACACACAGACTTGTGCGATTTAAAATTCGTACAATCCCGAGGTGGAAAGAAATATTTTGTGACATTTATAGATGATCACACAAAATACTGTTATGTATATCTGCTACACAGCAAAGATGAAACTTTGGAAAAGTTCAAAGAATACAAAACAGAAGTTGAAAACCAACTCAACAGAACTATCAAAATAGTTCGCAGTGATAGAGGAGGTGAATATGATGGACGTTTTAATGCCTTCTGTCAAGAGCAAGGGATTATTCATCAGACAACTGCCCCATATTCACCAGAGTCGAATGGAGTTGCAGAACGAAAAAACCAAACTCTAAAAGAAATGATGAATGCAATGTTGCAGGAATCTGGGTTACCCCAGAACATGTGGGGGGAAGCTTTGCTTACAACAAACTACATCCTCAACAAAATACCGCACAAGGTCACAGGAAAGACTCCTTACGAACTTTGGAAAGGTAACGCACCTTCATACAAATACTTGAAAGTGTGGGGGTGCCTAGCAAAGGTCACTGTACCACCTCCCAAGAAGGTCACGATCGGACCAAAAACCGTGGACTGTATTTTCATCGGATATGCACACAACAGCAGTGCTTATCGGTTTCTGGTACATAAGTCAGAAGTACCAGATATTCATGTCAATACAATAATGGAGTCAAGAAATGCATCGTTTTTCGAAAATGTTTTCCCATGCAAGGATAAACAATCTCAAAAGAGAACTTTCGACCAAACAGAAGCAAGCACTTCCGCAAATGAAGCAAGCACTTCTGGAACTGCTGAAAACCTAGAAGATCAACCTAGACGAAGCAAACGAGCTCGCAAGGAAAAATCTTATGGGGATGATTTCTTAATGGTTCTTCTTTTAGAAAACGAACCAAGAACATATGCTGAAGCAATGTCTACACCAGATGCACCTTTTTGGAAGGAGGCTGTCAATAGCGAGATTGACTCAATTAAACAAACCCATACATATTACATCACCGACTTACCTGAAGGGTTTAAAGCACTCGGATGTAAATGGATTTTCAAGACAAAGTTGAAAGTTGATGGATCGATTGATAAGTACAAGGCCAGGCTTGTGGTGCAAGGATTCCGACAAAAAGAAGGATTGGATTTCTTTGACACCTATTCTCCAGTGACGAGAATAACTTCGATAAGAATGCTACTTGGAATAGCAGCTTTAAGAAACCTAGAGATACATCAAATGGACGTCAAAACTGCTTTTCTAAATGGAGAGTTAGAAGAGGAGATTTATATGAAACAACCCGAGGGGTTTGTCATACCTGGACAAGAACACAAAGTTTGCCGACTTGTGAAATCATTGTACGGACTTAAACAAGCTCCAAAACAATGGCACGAAAAATTTGACAGTGTGATGATGTCAAATGGATTCAGCATTAACGAATGTGATAAGTGCCTCTATATCAAAAATACCAACCACGGGTATGTTTTGTTATGTCTATATGTCGATGATATGCTCATTCTAGGAAGTAACAACGGCATCATCAATCAAACTAAAAACATGCTGAAAAGCAAGTTTGATATGAAAGACATGGGTCTTGCGGATGTAATCTTGGGAATTAAAATCCTCAGAAACTCTGAAGGATACATCCTGACTCAATCTCATTATGCTGAAAAAATACTTGAGAGATTCAAGGCATATTCAACAGGTACAGCAAAAACCCCTGTAGACGCTCTTCTTCACTTGACGAAAAACAAGGGTGAATCAGTGTCACAGCTGGAGTATGCTAGAGTGATTGGAAGTCTGATGTACTTAACTAATTGCACTCGACCTGATTTGGCGCACGCGGTCAATGTACTGAGTCGTTATACAAGTAATCCAGGACATACACATTGGAAAGCTATAACAAGAGTGTTGAACTACCTCCGTTATACCAAAGAGTATGGTTTGCACTATGGTAGAGAACCAGCAGTTCTAGAAGGATACAGTGATGCCAACTGGATCTCTGACTCAAAAAACTCAAAATCCACAAGTGGATACGTTTTTATGCTAGCAGGTGCAGCAATCTCCTGGAGATCTGGTAAACAAACTCTATTAGCTCGATCAACGATGGAATCTGAGTTTATAGCGCTTGATAAAGCCGGAGAGGAAGCAGAATGGCTTCGAAATTGGATGGAAGACATTCCAATGATGGAGAAACCAGTGTCAGCAATACGTGTACACTGTGATAACCAAGCGGCTATCGCGCGGGCACTGAATAATCTCTATAATGGAAAATCTCATCATATCAGAAGGCGACATAAGACCATTAGACATTTGATCTCAACTGGTGTGATCACCATTGATTATGTAAAGTCAGCCGACAACCTTTCGGATCCGTTTACAAAAGGTTTGACTCGAGATCAAGTGCTAAGATCATCAAGAGGAATGGGTTTAAAGCCTGTGAATTAAGATGACGTTTGGTGGAAACCCTACTTATGTGACTGGAGATCCCAAGATCTAAGTTCAAGGGGACAACTAAATCAGACTGATTCTGCTGAAAGCACTGTGAGACTTATGTCTCTACCCAACTCCTAAGATGATAAAACAGTGATACCTGTATGTGATAAGGATAAGCAATGGCTTTTAATGATTTCATAGCTATGTAAGATATATGGAGTATGACAGGATACTTCTTAAAATACATGCTAAACGCAGATCACCTAGTGAGTGTGAAATAAGGCCGTTTCTAGGAGAATGAAAGTTAGGCTATATTCTCCAAGTTCACTCATGAATAACCAGGAAAGTTCAAGGCCAAAATGAACCCAATAGAGAAATTAGTTCTACGAGAAATGAAGCTGGGTTATAGCTGTTGTCTCGGTTTACATCAAAATCTGGGTGGTTCAAGACATCATGTTCACCTCCCGGCCAAGTAAACCCGACAGATATTAACAATGAGTGGTTCAAGGCTGAAAAATGCTACTTACTCAGACACAGTTAATTTCGTTTATACTCTCGAAAAATCAGTCTGTCTAGTCTAGAGTGAGTCTAGTCAGATGTCCGTCGAGTCTGCATTATCGAGTCTGCATATGTTTTAGATTAATTTCTTTTCATGTGGGGGATTGTTGGACTTTCGTAAAAGGCCATTGGGCCCATACGAATTTTATGTTTTGTGAAAAGGAAATTAAACCTGGGCTTGAACCAAAAAAGCCTTCAAGTTTAATGAATGAGGAAGGGATTTTGTCCCACATCGGTTGGAAGACAAAAAATCTCAGTTTTTATAAAGGCATGAACTCTTGTTTGTGTTTAAAAGCTGAGGGAGAAGGGAGGACTCCACGCGCGCGCCGCCGCCGCCGTCCGGCTCGGCTCTGGCTCTGGCTCTGGCTCTGGCTCTGGCTCTGGCCCCTTTAGGGCCAAACGCGCGTTTATATTTTTGGGGAAAATTCGTATGAATTTTTTGGTTCATTTAAATGAGCCAATCGATCGATCTACGTTGAGATCGATCGTTCCAGATGTCAAACGAGATCGATCGATCTACTCTTAGAACGATCGTTCCGGACTTGTTAGGAACCTATCCTTTTCGGATTTGTGCCACGAAAGTCATGGCCATCCACCCAAAATAATTATGCACCCGAAAGTCTTCCCTTTCCCTTGATTTGCGGTTTGACTGGACCACACCTCCTCCTTTATATCGTCTTCCTCCTCTCTCATTTTTGCTAACCTGCGAAAGTAAGAGAAAAAAAAAAGAAGAGAGTTACACACAAAATAAGAAACCGAGTTTTCTTCGAATCCAACGATCTCCTATGGTAAGTTTGGTCTCGAGAGTGTACCGTAGAGTTCTAAGTTCGTAGATTCCGTTTTTGAGTGTAGCAAAACGGTCTCAAACCAGTTGTATCCTGGGACTCTAGAATCGCAACAGAAACCGTCTCACATGCGGGCGATTCATTTGACTTAAGGAAAGAGATATCATATCTCGCCTCTGCGTTTTTCCTTATACTCGTTTCAAAAAATTTCTTACAAATCGTTTTATATCAAGAACGTTTTGATCCAAATAACTCTGTCTCAAAAAGATTTGGATTCGGTTTTCTCAATCGATTTTGGTGGTATTACACCATGATCCGTCACGTCCGATTCCTCCACCACCGCCCAGCAACATCCTTCCTTCTGGAAAGATCTACAAGGTCGGAGACTCCAAAGGATGGAGGGTTTATGACAGCGACTTCTATTACAAGTGGAGTGAGGAGAAACAGTTTCATGTCGGCGACACTCTCCTCTTTGAACACGGAAACGAAGTCAACGATGTTCTAGAGATCAGCGGTGATCTTGAGTTCAAATTCTGCGACCCAACTTCTCCTATAGCCGTGCACAAGACAGGAGACGATCTAGTCAAGCTCACCGAACAAGGAGTCCACTATTTCATAAGCTCACAGACGGGTCACTGCGAGGCTGGGCTTAAGCTCCGAGTCGTGGTCTCACCAGCTGTACCTAATATCCCCAAGCTTTCAATAATCGATCGTTTCGTAAGGTGGCTACGCACTTTCTGGCGTCATCACTAAGCATGATCTGTATCAACTGCTCTAGCATCTTTATTTTTTTTTTACTTATTAGGTTGAGTTTCTCTAGTTACAGTGCTACTAGTTTTACATTGTTTCCTTTAGAATTTGTCTTTCTCCTAGTTCGTGTTTCTCCTGCTGTACAAGTACTCTAAAGTCAGTTCAATAAAAAGAAGATATTGTGACTTCAACGTTTCTATATACTTTGATCATTATGAGAATGACCTACATCGAATGGACTAATTGGTTAAAACAAGAAGATATGAATTTTAAACATACCAACTCACTCTATAAAGTCGGTTTCTTTTTTCTTTTCTATAAAGTAAACTACAAAACCAAAAAAACCTATGTACGTACCCCAAAAATCCGTATCAATATGTTTCGAGCTTAGTTCATGAGTTTCGGTTTAAAAAAAACCACTAATATAATCAAGTTTGTAGTATGTTACTTAATCATTCATATTCTTCTTCTTATTTTCCATGTTTTCACCACCAAACTTTGCTAATATCACTACGTAATTGTCTTCCAGTATTGATCATTGTTTTACTTTTCTTCCGTTCTTCCTCATGTAAGCTTCTTTTTTTCTGCTTTTTTCTACTTCTCTTTTCTATGCCTAGTTAGCTTCTTTTTTTTTAGAAATTTATGAACAAATATAATTTATTATAATTTAAACCTTAGTTTTCTATGAGCTTCTGGCATACTTGAAGTTTAGAAAAATCTAATAAATTTTAAATTTTAAAATTGACTTCTTTGTAACTCATGTTTTTTCTTTTTTTTTTCAAATCTGTAATATTTGCTTAATGATTTCTCTGAATAAGAATTTAGACTAAAATATTAATCATTACTTTGTTTCTTTAAAAAAAAAAATTGAATAATATTTGTATTATTTTAATTATATATTAGAAAAATGCAAAAATTTTCTTTATATAACTAAAAGGCATTAATTTTTTGGTTTGATGTAGACGTCATATAACTCAGGACCGGCAGCATATATCATTAAAATCACACTCCGGGTAAAGGTCAACTGGTCAAGTCAAGTCTTCTCACCTTCTCAGCTTGAGTTTTCTTTGAAATTCCGAAGAAAAAATGAGATGTTATGAACCGTTTGGTTTATGAACTCAATACAGACCGAACCACGTAGAGGTTATTACATAACCAGTCCTTCATGTTTAGTATATATTATGTATTAGACATTCTTTTTTAGTCAAGGAATAGGTTTATGGAATATTACCATATTGATCCTTATGTAAACCTATATATAAAGACCCTTTGGTCTCATTAATAAACACATAATTCACAACACGTTATCAGCACGAAAGCCCTAGAATCCCTGAGCACCCGCCGACGAGACCTAGCTCCAGCAGCCGCCGCCGATTTTTCTGACCGCCGCTGCCGATCTCTTCTTGCCGCCGGCCGTCGTTCGTTGCTTGAGGTTACAAAGGTTTTTCCGAGGTCTTTAGCTCCCGGTTCATACAAGTTTAATCCAAAGGTATCAAGGTAATCCCAAATCTAAGAACAAAGAAAAATCGAATTGGACTAAGAAGAACATAAACCCTAAAATCAATCTGTCTCTATGAACTTGTTGTTCATGTTTAAACCATCATCTGAACTTGAATCTAAGCTAATATCAACACCATTAAAAATCGGCTATGTGTTTAAACTTGTTTGAGCTCATAAACCCTAAGAATCGAATTTGACCTAAGCTATATGAAACCTTTAAAATCGGTTGCTTGATAAAACTTGTTTGAGATTATCTTGATGAACTTGTTTACATGCTCAAAACCAAATCATATAGCTTGTTCCATCATCTCTTAAAATCCGCCATAGCTTGATAATTGTTAAAATCGGATTGCATGAACTTGATCAATGATCTCTTGAAATCGGTTGCATGAATCTTGTGAGTTAGGTTGTTAGATCATCTTGTTTAAACCTTGATTGATTTTGAAAAACCCTAAGAAAGGAAAAAAAAAATCGGCCATGAGAAAGAGAAGAAGAAAAATTGTTTTGGCATAAACTCTAATCCTAATCCAATTAGGAAATCTCTAATCCATTCCTTTTAGGAAAAAAGAAAGTTTTAGAAATATCATTTTCCCTTTAAGGAATTATCCTTTTAATTGTTTCTCCTTTTCTTAAAGGTCAAGGATTAACTTTTAATTAAGGATAATAATCCTAATCCTATTCCAAATAGGAAATTTCTAATCCCTTCCTTTTAGGAAAAATGAATGTTTTAGAAATATTTTTTTTCCCTTTAAGGATCTATCCTTTTAATTGTTTTTCCTTTTCTTAAAAGTCAAGGATTAACTTTTAATTAAGGATTAAATTAAAAATAGAAGATATAAAGTGTATAAACCATTAATAAAAGTCGGCCCATATAATTAATCTGTTTGTTTGCTAAAATTGCTTGATTGTAAAACTTAAAAATCAGATAAACAATACCGGCCATATTCCTAAGGTCCGGGTTTTATTAAAAAGTCTTGAGAGAAAGTTGATGCATATTTTCAGATGACAAAAGTCAACAACTTAGACTTCGCAGCCCTCAATCTCGCAGGAGACAATTACTTGCAATGGGCACTAGATGCAAAGATCATACTAAGGTCAAAAGGGCTCGAAGAATGCATCACTGAAGGAAATAATGAGCATAAGCGAAATTGATACAAGACGATCTTAATCATACGCCATCACCTCAATGAAAGTCTCAAGGATCAGTATCTAATGAAGGAATTGAAAAAGAGGTATGACCATCAAAGAACGGTCATTTTACCTAAAGCCAAGTTCGACTGGATGAACTTGCGATTCATGGACTTTAAGTCTGTGGATGAGTACAATTCAGCCTTGTTCAAGATAGTTTCAAAGCTGAATCTATGCGGTGAGACCGTATCGGAGAGTGATATGTTGGAAAAGACATTCTCCACCTTCCATTCGGGTAATATATTGTTACAAGAACAATACCGCGAAAGAGGCTTCGCAACTTACTCAGATCTGATCGCTTGTTTGCTGCTTGCGGAACAGAACAACAAGCTTGTTCTGGTCAACGCGAAATGAGACCAGCTGGAGCAGCCCCACTCCCTGAAGCCAATTTGGCCGCTGAGAAAAAAGAAAACGAGGCAAACCATGTCCATAGAAATCAAAAGTATTACGGCCGTGGACGTGGTGGGAAAGGAAAAGGGCGTGGTCGCAATAATTACCACCCCTATGGTTGAGGCAAAGGCCGTAACGACCGCGGATTCCAAGAGGACTCTAACCTCTGTCGTTGCCGTGGCCGTGGAAATGGCCGCGGATATCAATCTAGACATCAGTCCGACCCGACCAAATCTGTTTGCCATCGTTGTGGGATGAGTAACCATTGGGCCAAGACTTGTAGGACTCCCAGACATCTTGTAGAATGCTATCAAGAGCGTCTTAAAGGGAAGAATCCTGAGGCCCACATGATCCAGCATGAACATGACAATGAGGGTGACTTCGATCATGAAAACGATGATCTTATGGACACAGATCGGAACGATAACATGGATTATGAGACTTCCGACTGTTTGAAGTGAATCCGAGATTTTAAGTTTTTCCATTTCATGTTGCTTTTATTTGTGTTTTGATTTTGTCTTTGGATTTCATTTCTTTGGTGTCTAATGAATAATATTAAGGCTTTTAAGACATAAATTCTTGTTTTATGAAGTATGGACGAGTTTGTGGTGGATAGTGGGTCAAGCCACATGATTTTAAAAGATAAAAGATACTTCATAAATCTTACACTAAAAAAGGCAAACATAAGTATTATAGCAGGACCGGCCGGCCTTATAGAAGGTTTTGGCCAGGCCAACATTTTAATGCCTAAAGGCACGCATCTAGAAATCCCTGATGCATTGTTTTCACCAAGCTCAAGTCGAAAATTATTGAGTTTTAAAGACATTCGTCTGAATGGTTTTCATGTGGAAACAATGGGCGGGGGAAACAGAGAATTTTTCCAGATAGTTAATAACGCCCAAGGCCAAAAGAAAGTCCTTGAGACTATACCTGCCATAGCTACAGGCTTATACTGTATAAAAATCAGTATGATAGAAGCCAATGCCACCGTAAACAAAGCTTTTACGGATATGTTCACTTTATTGCATGACCGGCTGGGACATCCCGTGTCAGGAATGATGCAGAAATTGATATTAAACACGAGAGGACACACCTTGAAAGAAAGGAGAGTGATCCCGAAAATTCAAACTTTTGATTCGTGTTCACAAGGTAAATTGATTGTAAGGCTGTCATCAGTAAAAGTGACTAAGGAAACGATAAATTTCCTTAAAAGAATTAAAGGAGACATATGCGGACCAATACACCCACCTTGTGGGACGTTCCGATATTTCATGGTCCTCATTGACGCATCTACACGATGGTCACATGTATGCTTATTGTCAACACGGAACTTGGCATTTGCAAGACTCCTTGCTCAGATAATCCGCCTACGGGCACACTTTCCGGATTTTCCTTTAAAAACCATCCGTATGGATAATGCGGGTGAGTTTACCTCCAGAGCCTTTGATGAATATTGTATGTCCATGGGGGTAAGTGTGGAACACTCCGTGGCACATGTACATACACAGAACGGCTTGGTCGAATCTCTCATCAAACGCATACAGCTGATCGCTAGACCATTACTTATGAGGTCAAAACTTCCAGTATCAGCCTGGAGACACGCAGTCTTACATGCCACATAATTAATCCGTATCAGACCATCAAGTGACCATGAATGAATTTCCCCCTCCCAATTAATTACGGGTCAAGAGCCAGACATATCTCATCTTAAAATATTCGGTTTCTCAGTTTATGTATCGATTGCTCCACCACAGAGGACTAAGATGGGACCTCAGAGGAGGATGGGGATATATGTTGGATATGATTCACCCACGATCATAAAGTATCTTGAGCCAACCACCGGTGATATGTTCAAGGCCAGATACGCGGATTGTCATTTTGACGAAACCGTTTTTCCAACATTAGGTGAAGTAAAACGGCTGAATAAAGAAATTGCATCGAATTATACATCCTTAAATTGGCAAGATCCTCGGACCCAAGAAAGTGACTTGGAAGTCCAAAAGATTATTCATATGCAAAAGCTAGCTATACAATTGCCAGATTCCTTCGCTGACCTGCAGAGAGTAACTATATCGTATATACCAGCCGTGAATGCACCAATACGAATTGATGTCCATGATGGACCGCAAGTTGCTACAGATCTAAGCCACGGGTGAAACGTGGTAGACCTATTGGTTCCAAAGATAAGGCTACTCGGAAATTAAAGAGAGGTGCTGAAATTCAGACCGAGGAGATAGTGGATGGTCCGGACACTAATGAACCTAAGGAGCCGCAAAATGAAGCTCGGGACGCCGAGCCTCATGGTCCTAAAGTTCCCGATAACAATGAGATCTCAATAAATTTTGTTATGTCCGAAATCCCATGGAACATAAAAGACATCGACGTCGATGATATATTTGCAAGCAATGTAGCACTTCATGTTATGAATGAGGATCTAGAACCCACGTCAATAATTGAGTGCATTCAACGATCTGATTGGGCTAAATGGAAAGAAGCCATAAACGTGGAGTTAAACTCTTTAAATAAGAGAGAGGCTTTTGGTCCCATAATTCGGACACCTCGTAATATAATCCCAGTTGGACATAAATGGGTCTTTGTGAGGAAGAGAAACGAACAAGGAGAGATTGTTCGACACAAAGCACGGCTTGTGGCACAAGGATTCTCACAGAGACCAGGAATCGATTATGTGGAGACATACTCCCCTGTGGTGGATGCAACGACATTCCGATTCCTGATAAGTTTGGCCATAAAAGAAAAATTGGATTTACGGTTAATGGATGTAGTAACCGCCTATTTATTTGGTCCACTGGATAATGAGATTTATATGCATTACCAGAGGGTATTAAGCTCAAAGATAAGAGAAGTTCTCGCGAAGGACAATGCATTAGGCTAAACAATTCCTTATACGGACTGAAACAAAGTGGGCGCATGTGGTACAATAGATTAAATGAGTACCTAGTCAAAGAAGGCTATAGAAATGATCCCATCAGTCCGTGTATCTTTATAAAGAAGTTTGCAAACAAAGGATTTGTAATTATAGCAGTATACGTGGATGATTTGAACATCCTCGGAACCTCTGGAGAGATCGCCCAAACAGTTGAGTATTTAAAGGCCGAATTTGAAATGAAAGACTTAGGAAAGACTAAGTTCTATTTGGGAATACAGCTTGAGTACGTCAAAGATGGAATCCTTGTGCATCAAATGGCATATACAGAAAAAGTACTCAAGAGATTTAATATGGACCAGGCCCACCCATTGATCAGCCCAATGGTGGTGAGAAGCCTTGGATCGGACAGTGATCCATTCGGTCCGAAGAGAAAGGATGAAGAAGTATTTGGTCCCGAAATGCCATATCTTAGTGCCATAGGAGCGTTATTATATTTGGCTAGTCATATTAGACCAGACATTTGTTTTGCCGTGAACCTCCTATCAAGATTTAGTCCTTGTCCGACCCTGAGGCACTGGAACAGGATTAAACATATACTTCGGGACCTACAAGGAACGAAGGACATGGGTCTGTTTTACACTAACCATAACGACAAAGGTTTAGTTGGTTTTGCTGATGCAGGTTATCTATTGGATCCACGCAATGGACGAACTCAGACAGGATATGTGTTCACTCACGGAGGAATCGCAATTTCATGGATATGAAGCAGACGCTCACGGCCACTTCGTTTAATCACGCAGAGATTTTGACAATTCATGAAGCCAGCCGTGAATGTGTTTGGTTGAGATCGATGATTCAGCACAAAAGGCGAGATTGTGGGATGGCCGATGGAAAGGACGAACCGACCATACTCTATCAGGACAATGCTGCGTGCATAGCTCAACTGAAGGATGAATACATCAAGGGAGATCGGACGAAGCACATTTTGCCGAAATTCTTTTTCACTCATGATATGAGGCATTTTCACCTCATTCTAACCTTTGTTTTCTAGTTCTTTTCGAGTCGTTTTAGTCTTTATCGAGTCGTTTCAGGTCATTAAGAGGCTTTGGACGAAGTTTGGAGTGATTAGAGCCTTTGGAGCATAAAAGAATCATATTGGAAGAAAAGAAGGCGGATCTGTGAAGAATTACCATTTTACCTCCGAGCACCTGCTCGGCACCTAGGGAGCACGTGCTCGCACGGCCGGAGTAAAAAAGGGGAGGCCGTTTTGACCTAATCCTAATCACGAAAATAAGAGGACCAGCCGCCTATGATGACCCATATATATATATTCCCTTTAGTTTTAGATTTTTGGAATCATCTTTTATTTTCATTCTGCATCTTTTCCCTTTTATCTCTAGTTTTCCTATTCTCTAAGGAGCTTATATTATTTTTGGGAGAGGAATCTCTTCAACATCTGGAGAAGAATTCTGAACCCTCTTTTTAATATCGATTTTTAATGCATTCTTTTATTTCTATTGCTTTGCTTTCTTCCTTATTCATGTTTGAGTAGATCTCTTAGTTAGGTTAAGGTTTTCAAAGGAATTCATGAGCCTTAGAGTTAAACACAAATAGGCTAATAAATCGATGTCTTCACCCTTGTTGTTCTTAATGCTTAAATCGATTTGATCACTCGATTTCATGATATTAGGTTAACTTAGACAGCGAGAGTTGCTAGGTTGCTAGAAGAAACTTTGGTGAGCAATTTATTCATTACCTGCGAGAGTAGATGTATTGGAGAATTGTGAACATATCAAACCTGATCTTAAAGCTTGTCTGCGATTTGCTAGAACCAACGAGAGTTAGGATTTCTAGGTTATTAGACAAAGGTATTAGTACTACGAGAGTGGATTGATATTATCTTTATGTTTGAGTTCTAGACTTGTGCTTAATCATTGCCTGAATAGTTGTTTGATCCTTTGCTCTGAATTGCCTGCGAAATTCCTTGACCTAACGCTTGCTTAATATTGTTTTACTTCCGATTTTAGATTAGTTTCTTGCTACCAACGAAACCAAACCATCTTGATCTGTCTTAGCTCTAAATCTAGCTTATAGAACCATAGTGTAATACTTGGTCTTCGTGGGATCGACCCCTAAGTACTACTACGATTTGCTGTGCACTTGCAGTAGGAAAATAGGGTTTTAAAACTCGTACATCAAGTTTTTGGCGCCGTTGCCGGGGACCAAATTATTAACTTTGGTTTTCGGCGAAATTTTTAGTCTAAGATTTACTAACTTGTTTTTCTTTTCTTTTCTTGTGTGTTTCAGGGCAATCAGGAGATAGCAAGGTTAGAACGAGCTGATTAGAAGAAGAAGTCGGATCCAGCAAACTTGGGCGACGAAACCGACGAGCGAGATGCTAGTGGCTATGTAGCTGCTGAAATTCGAAGGTTAGAACAACAGATGCAACATTTGCAACAACAGCTACAACCACAACAAAAGTGTGCCATTGGGGACATACATGCGCCTCATGCTTACTACCACAACATAGCCGCAATCATTCCACCCACAATTCAGAGGCAGGACTACGAGATCAAACCTCAGATGATCGCATTGGTGAAGCAACACTTGTTTCACGGCTTACCTGCAGAAAATCCGATGGACCATATTGACGATTTCGAAGAAATCTGCAGCACAACCTGTTCGAATGGTGTACCTTCGGATTTCCTGAAGTGCAAGTTGTTCCCTTTCTCTCTTGCGGACAAAGCTTCACGCTGGCTGAAGTCGTTACCACCTGGATCTCTGACGACATGGGTTGATGCTAGGTCGGCATTCCTGGACAAGTTTTATACTAAGTCCAAAACTGCATCTCTAAGGAACAAGATCTCTTCGTTCCAACAGCAGTCTGGAGAAGCTTTTTGCGAAGCTTGGGAAAGGTACAAGGAGTACCGCAGAGATTGCCCTCACCATGGGTTCAGCGATGAGCAGATCCTGAGCACATTCTATGATGGTGTTGACTGGAACAGCAGAAACGCCCTGAATGCAGCCAGCAATGGCAATTTCTATACCAAGTCCAAGGAAGGGGCGTTTGAGCTGATTGAGAACTTAGCTACAAGTTCTGGAAATCGCTGCCATGAGTATGATGAGCATAGATATGTCAGCAGTGTTGAATCGCAGAAGATCAATGAGCTGGAAGCAAAAGTGAACTTGTTATTGGAGAGACATCAGAGAAGTGTCCAGCTTTGCGCGAACATAAGGTATGAGCAGTATGCAGAGGTGAACTACGTGAATGAAGGCTATGTGGAGAATCAGAGCTTGCAAGCTCAGGCGTCTAACTCTCAAGACGAGTTGAAGTCTCTTATGCACTTGGTTCTACTCAGCCAACAGAAATATGCTAGAGAGGTCGATGTCAAGGTGGACAGCATGTACAATGATCTCAACAGTAAGTTTGAAGCTGTTTGCAGTCACATGAAGAAGCTTGAGATTCAGATTGGTCAAACTGCTGAGGCATCAGGAATTCTTCCAGGGAAAGCAGAGGTGAATCTTAGGAACGAGTATGTCAATGCTGTTGAGATGAGAAGTGGGAGGATACTGAATTCTGCAGCGAGAAATGTCATAGCTTCAGAAAAAGCTATGGAGCAGGCTGAGGAGCACCGGCTCAAGGGAGAAATATTTTCTCATGGCGTAGAAAAAAGATGGATTACGCCTCATCATCTGGAATACCTGCCTCTTACCCTCGTTTGATTGATCCTGGCATAGAACAAACGAGAGAGCACCCCATCTCTCCGACAGAGCACCTGCTCGCTACCCCATAGCACATGCTCCCCCGAGATGCTCCCACCAAACCTGCAGAAAATCTTATAGCGAGGGTTTACATTCCTAAAGTGCCTTACCCAGTTCTACCTAGAGATCAGTTGGAGCCCATCAATGCCGAGAAACTAGCTGATTTTAAGAAGATGGTGAGAAGGATTCCTGAAGAAATCTCCTTTGAAGAAGCCTTGAAAAATTGTCTCATACTTGATTTCTTTAGGAACTGCAGAGAGACTGAAGGGTTGGATACCCTTCTCCCTGACCTTTTCGAAAGGATTTCAAGCCATAAGAGATTAAGGCAGTCTTTGTAGAAGCAAGGAGTACACCACCATTGAGGGTATTGCCTAAGGTTGAAGATCCTGGAAAGTTCTTGGTCCCATGCTCCATTACAGGAGTTGAATTCAAAGAAGCTCTTTGTGACTCTCGGTCTACTGTTAATCTCATGTCAAAGGCTATTGCAGAGAGGTTGAAAACTTCTGAGATGCAGCCTAGTCGTATGACTCTTCGTTTTGCGAACTCCTCCATATCAACATCGTCTGGCAGCATTCAAGACCTACCTGTCCAAATAGGGGATTGCCTAGTTCCAACTGATTTTCAGATTGTAGAGATGAGAGACGGTTATGACATGCCTTTGCTTCTTGGGAGGCCATTCATGGCTACAGTGGGTGCGATCATTGATATGCCTAATAAGCGAGTCTGCTTTTCCAAGATTGACAAAAAGGTTTTCTACAAAGCCGTTCCCACATGAACCACCACATATGCTTCTTGCCTCTCAGCAGTGGATAGAGAAGAAGCACGTGCTCCGTTCCCGCGAGCACCTGCTCCACCACCCGGGAAATTTAGGGAGAAGTCAAAGACACAGAAAAACGTGCAGTGCAAAAGGATCACGGGAGGTCCTCAAATGACTTTGATCCCTCAAGGATATGATGGAAACTCGGTTGACTACAAGGTGAAGTGCAACGATCATCCTAAACCTTTCTCTAGAGTTAGAGCTATTCTTCCATCAGAGTTGAAAGAGAAGGGTATTGGTGTTGTGAATGGAATGCTGAGTACGGTTCTGAATATGAGGATGCTTGATTATGGAGTTTGTTTTGGAGCAAGCTCTCAAGTGCCACCTGACTGATACATGGCTCCAAAGTCAAGGTAATGACTTAAACCAAGCGCTTGGTGGGAGGCAACCCACTGGTAAGTGTCTCTAACTTTTATTTTTCTTTTGCTACTAATTTTTGGTTTTGGTGACAGATGATGATCTTTTGGAAAAGACCATCTCTACACTCGATCCACGTGATGTGATTTTATCACTCAAAGCCAAAAGTTTCACTAACTATAATGACCTATATCATTACCTCAGAAGAGGGCAGAGGACCAAAGAACTCATCAAAAGATGTGATGAAGTGCTTAAAAGATGCAATGAGATGGATAATCCCGAAACAAATAACGAGGAAGAAACCTCGGACTGTGAGGGCAATTCAAAAGTTGACTAAGGATATCTGAGCTTTAAGTTTTTCCATTTCTTGTTGCTTTTATTCGTGTTTGGATTTATGTCTTTGGTTTTGTTTCTTTGATTTGAATGCTTTTAAGACATAAATTCTTATTTTATGAAGTATAGACGTTTTCGTGGTGGATAGTGGGTCAAGCCACACGATTCTAAAAGATAAAAGATACTTCATAAATCTTACACTCAAAAAGGCAAATAGTACTATAGCAGGACCGGCCCGCCTTATAGAAGGTTTCGGTCAGGCCAACATTTTAATGCCTAAGGGCACGCATCTAGAAATCCCTGATGCATTGTTTTCACCAAGCTCAAATCGTAACTTATTGAGTTTTAAAGACATTCGTCTGAATGGTCTTCATGTGGAAACAATGGGCGGAGGAAACAGAGAATTTCTCCAGATCGTTAAAGACGACGCCCAATGTCAAAAGAAAGTCCTCGAGACTATACCTGCAATAGCTACGGGCTTATACTGCATAACAATCAGTATGATAGAAGTCAATGCCACTGTAAACAAAGTTTTTACGAATATGTTCACTATATGGCATGACCGGCTGGGACATCCCAGGTCAGGAATGATGCGGAAACTGATATTAAACTCGAGAGGACATGCCTTGAAAGAAAGGAGAGTGATCCCAAAAATTCAAACTTGTGCCTCATGTTCACAAGCTAAATTGATAGTAAGGCCGTCACCAGTAAAAGTGACTAAGGAAACAATAAATTTCCTGGAAAGAATTCAAGGAGACATATGCAGACCAATACACCCACCTTGTGGGACGTTCCGATATTTTATGGTCCTCATTGACGCATCTACACGATGGTCACATGTATGCTTATTGTCAACACGGAACTTGGCATTTGCAAGACTCCTTGCGCAGATAATTCGCCTAAGGGCACACTTTCCAGATTTTCCTTTAAAAACCATCCGTATGGACAATGCGGGTGAGTTTACCTCCAGAGCTTTTGATGATTATTGTATGTCCATGGGGGTAAGTGTGGAACACTCTGTGGCACATGTACATACACAAAACGGCTTGGCCGAATCTTTCATCAAAAGCATACAGCTGATCGCTAGACCATTACTCATGAGGTCAAAGCTTCCAGTATCAGCCTGGGGACACGCAGTCTTACATGCCGCAGAATTAATCCGTATCAGGCCATCAAGTGACCATGAATATTCCCCCTCCCAATTAATTACGGGTCAAGAGCCAGACATATCCCATCTTAAAATATTCGGTTGTTCAGTTTATGTACCGATTGCTCCACCACAGAGGACTAAGATGGGACCTCAGAGGAGGATGGGAATATATGTTGGATATGATTCACCCACGATCATAAAGTACCTAGAGCCAACTACCGGTGATTTGTTTAAGGCCAGGTGCGCTGATTGTCATTTCGATGAGTCCGTTTTTCCAACAGTAGGTAGTGAGAACCGGCTGGTAAAAGAACTCTCATGGAATCATACATCCTTAAATTGGCAAGATCCTCGGACCCAAGAAAGTTACTTGGAAGTCCAAAAGATTATTCACATGCAAAAGCTAGCTATACAGTTGTCAGATTCCTTTGCTGACCCGCAGAGAGTAACTAAATCGTATATACCAGCCGTGAATGCACATATACGAATTGATGTCCATGATGGACCGCAAGTGGCTACAGAGTCTAGACCCCGTTTGAAACGTGGGAGACCTATTGGTTCCAAAGATAAGACTCCTCGGAAATTAAAGAAAGGTGCTGAAATTCAGACCGAGGAGATAGTGGATGGTCCGGACACAGATGAGCCTAAGGTACCGCAAAATGAAGCTCGGGACGCCGAGCATCATGGTCCTGAAGTTCAAAATAACAATGAGATCTCGATAAATTTTGTTAAGTCCGGAATCCAATGGTACAGAAAAGATGTCGACATCGATGAAATATTTGCATGCAATGTAGCCCTTGATGTAATGAATGAGGATCTAGAACCCACGTCCATTTTATAGTGCACTCGCCGATTAGACTGGCTTAAAAGACGTGGAGTTAAACTCTTTAAAAGAAGAGAGAGGTTTTTTGGTCCCATAATTTGGACACCTCGAGATATAATCCCAGTTGGACATAAATGAGTCTTTGTGAGGAAGAGAAATGAACAAGGAGAGATTGTTCAACACAAAGCACGGCTTGTGGCACAAGGATTCTCACAAAGACCAGGAATTGATTATGAGGAGACATACTCCCCTGTGGTGGATGCAACGACATTCCGATTCCTGATAAGTCTAGCCATAAGAGAAAATTGGATTTACGGTTAATGGATGTAGTAACCGCCTATTTATATGGTCCACTGGAGAATGAGATTTATATACGATTACCAGAGGGTATTGAGCTCAAAGATAATAAAAGTTCTCGAGAAGAACACTGCATTAGGCTAACCAAATCCTTATACGTACTGAAACAGAGTGGGCGCATGTGGTACAATCGTTTAAGCGAGTACCTGATTAAATCCGGATATAAAAATGATCCCATCAGTCCGTGTATTTTTATAAAGAAGTTTGCAAACAAAGGATTTGTGATTATAGCAGTATACGTGGATGATTTGAACATCCTCTGAACCTCTGGAGAGATCGCCCAAACAGTTGAATATTTAAAGGCTGAATTTGAAATGAAAGACTTAGAAAAAACTAAGTTCTGTTTGGGAATACAGCTTGAGTACGTAAATAATGGAATCCTTGTGCATCAAATGGCATATACAGAAAAGGTACTCAAGAGATTTAATATGGACCAGGCCCACCCATTGAGTAGCCCAATGGTTGTGAGAAGCCTTGGATTGGACAGTGATCCATTCGGTCCGAAAAGAAATGATGAAGAAGTCCTTGGTCCCGAAGTGCCATATCTCAGTGCCATAGGAGCGTTATTATATTTTGCTAGTCATACTAGACCAGACATTTGTTTTGCCGTGAACCTCCTATCAAGATTTAGTTCTTGTCCGACCCAGAGGCACTGGAACGGGATTAAACATATACTTCGTTACCTACAAGGAACGAAGGACATGGGTCTATTTTACACTAACCATAACGACAAAGGTTTAGTTGGTTTTGCTGATGCAGGTTATCTATCGGATCCACACAATGGACGATCTCAGACAGGGTATGTGTTCACTCACGGAGGAACCGCAATTTCATGGCGATCCATGAAGCAGACGCTCACGGCCACATCATCAAATCACGCAGAGATTTTGGTGATTCATGAGGCCAGCCGTGAATATGTTTGGTTGAGATCGATGACTCAGCATATAAGGCGAGATTGTGGGATGACAGATGGAAAGGACGAATCGACCGTACTTTATGAGGACAATGCCGCATGCATAGCTCAGCTAAAAGACGGATACATCAAGGGAGACCGGACGAAGCACATTTTGCCCAAGTTCTTTTTCACTCATGACCTACAGAAGGCCGGAGAAGTTCAAGTGCTCCAAGTCCGTTCAAGTGAAAACTCGGCTGACCTTTTCAAGAAGTCGCTCCCTACTTCCACGCTCAAGAAGTTAATGTACCAGATTGGCATGCGTCAGTTAAAGGACTTTTAGGGATGTCTAAATCAGGGGGAGTAATACATGCTGTACTCTTTCCTCACTAAGGTTTTGTCCCACTGGGTTTTTCTTTAGTGAGGTTTTAATGAGGCAGCATCCCCAAGCGTATTACAAAGATCCTTGGTTGCATCGGGTTCGGTCATTTCATCCAAGGGGTAGTGTTATGAACCGTTTGGTTTAATGGACTCAATATAGACCGACCCACGTAGAGGTTATTGCATAACCAGTCCTTGTTCAACAAGTAATAGGTTTATAGAATATTTCCTTTTCTTGTTATGAGTAGTAAAAGGATAATTACCTTTTCTCTACCTGGTGTAACCACTATATAAAGAGACCCTTGGTCCTCATAATAATATACACAGAACATTCAGTTCACAACAGGAATAACAAATCATCCTAATTGTTTTCTTAAAATATGGTCGCCGATTGAAGCCACAATTTTAATGAATTTTAAATTATTTTTTTCAAAAATCTGTTTATACTAAAAAAAAAAAACAGAGCATCATAGTTTAGTTTGAGGTTACACTTTAAAAGTCAATGCCTAGTAGCAAACCAGTGAATTAAGATTTCTTCATATTTTTGTTCCTCCCGAGTTTCTCATGATGCTTAAGCATATATATAATAGTCTTGTTGTAACGACCCTGAATTTCTTAAAGCCCAAGCCAAGCCCATCTTTTATTTGTTAATGTGATCGTGTGTGTGTATAAGCATAAGTATCTTCATCTTCACCCTCTACCTACCCTTGCCGACAGTCTGAGATAGAGAGAGAGAGAGAGAGAGAGAGAGAGAGAGAGGAGGAGGCTTGCCATCGTTCTTCTTCTCCACCGATGTTCCTCTCCACCACCACCGCTTGTTCCTCTCTATCGTAACGTTGCATCGCGAGTGTGGAGGCTTTGCTGTGACGTCTACTCCAGCCACCGCCGTCGCATCTTCTGCACTAACCCACACCGGAGAGTTCCGCCGGAGCCATCGAAAGTCACAGCGATTCAACCCGTGGAGAACAAGATGTGATCGAGCCGTCGCTTGCTCCGTAAGCCACCTCTTCTCCACCATCGCCGATCTGCTGCGTTTTCCCCCGATCTCATCTCCACTGTGTTTTCCTCTTTCCGGCGTCATCACATCAGCTTCACCAGGGCTCGCCAACGACCGTGCCATCGATCCCGAGCTCGGAGCTCCCGCCGCAACATCCGCACCAACTCTTTCCCGATCTCGATCTCAAGTGGTTCGTGAGTTGTATTCAATTAGTTAATTAGATTTAATTAGTTTAGGTTAGTTTAATTAATTAGTTAGTAATCGGTTTAGTAAATTGGCTATTCGGTTTAATTAATTAGATTTTCGATTTAGTGTAATTAATTCTGGTTTAGTTTAGTTCCGGTTTAATTAGTTTAGTTCTGGTTTAGTTTAATTCAGATTGGTTTAAGAATTCAGTTGGGTTTGAATCCGGTTTGGGTAACAGGGTTGGTCGGGTCCGGTTTGGGTTAGGTCCGGTTTGGGTTAGGTCCGGTTTGACCGTTGATTTGACCAAATGACCAGTTATTGGTTTTCGTCGTTCGAAGGCCGTTCTCACACGATTTTTCGTGCTGATTTCAGTTTTATCATCTGTTTGAGCATCCGGAGTTCAGAAGACGCAGTTATCATCCGTTTTAGCTAAGGTGAGGGCTTTCTGCAGAATATCGTATTTTTGATCGAAAAGCGCCGTAGATAGGATTTAGTATTAAATGTGTTCCGTTTCTATGCTAGAGTCTTTTTAGGATTGTTTGTAAATTGGACTTAGGAATAATAGATGATTCAACCCATTGATTGTGCATTAAATTGTTAATTGATTATTTTATTCATGCTAGAGCTAGGATTAGTTGACCATGTGGGTCGTTAGGGATTGCGGGGGTACAGAGACGTTATCTCTGTACTTGCGTCGCGTGTTGTTTGAGGCGGGGTACGACAGCTTAGTCGACCGGTTGTTCTGTATCCCGGTCAGATCGATAAATCGTCTACGGGTGGTGTAGTTGGGCACTATCCCATAAGACTGGCCACGAGCTCTGGCCGTAGGACACCGTTGATTGTTCTTTGGGTATTTTAGATACCGTGATTGTGCATGTTTAGTCTATTTCCTATGTATGACGTGCTATGGTCAGATTTACTTTTTCTGTGATTAGCATCCCATACCTCACTGAGTGACTCCCCTGTTACTCACCCCTCCTTCTTCCCTTTCCAGTTTTTCAGGTGAGACGGACAAGTATTTTACACTTTGACGATACGGTGCTTCTTTGGGATTTTTACGTTTTCTCCGTATTTTATCATGTACATATAGCATTGAGGCAATTGGGTTATGAGACACTGTAGAGTGGGGTATTTGACGTATGTGACATGGTTATTGGCAAGTTGTTCTCGAGTGTAGGTGAGACGGGTGTTACATTTTGGTATCAGAGCCTAGGTTATGTCGTCTCGGTTCTGACCCAGGAGACGGGTAGTAGGAAGCATGATTGCATATTCGGTTTTAAACGGTTTAAAAAAACAAAAAAAAAAATTCTCGGGACTTGTGTATTTAAAGGAAAAAAAAAAAAACAAAGGAGCACCTAATCTGTCAAATATTAATCTATTCTAAGTTTGTCTCAATTCAACCTCAGTTTAAACAGGTTTTCAGTTGCCATCAAGGAAGGTCGTTGTTTCGCACCGGATTGTCAGCTCGTTGTTCAACAGGTTATGCCGAAGAGATTAGTGTTCAGCAGATTAATCAGGATGTCATCAGTCAGACCGCTCAAGAGACAGTTAGGTAAGTTTCTCAGGAGTTCATGCAGCAGTTGCATAAAAGGCCGCTCGGACCACAATGCAGGAAGCTGATCTGATAGTTGTACCACTGATTGATCACCAGTTCACCCTTCAAGCAGAGTAAGCATCTGCCACCGTCTCAGCGTCACCCCTATGTGCACCATCGGTTAAGGTTCAGGGAGCAGAGCCGACCCTTAGCAATTCAGGAATGTGGATGGAGCTTCAGAAGTACCACGAGAGGTGCTGATAGCAGCATGCTCCTTCAGTTGTTGATCTTCCGCCACCACCACCGCCATCGCCAATATCTGGCAGAGACAGAGAGGGACCCATGTAAAGGAAGCTAATGAGAAAGATGCAGGACAACAGTTTGGATCAGATTGGAAGGACAGTGGATACTGTCACCGCAGACAATTAAAGGAAGAATTTGACCGTAACTTGGAGCATAAGAAGTGTACAACAGAGTTTTAATTGGATTTGACTACTCAATTTCTGAGGAATGACATGTTTCCCTAGCAAAAGAAACTTGTTGAGAATAGTCACAGTTGTTACGAGTTAACCTACAATCACTCTAGAGGGAGTTAGACAGGACGTTCTTTCCTCGTGAAGCCAGGCACAGGAATGCCAATGCTTTTAAGCACTTTTATCAGGGCACTAGGATTATCAAGGAGTACGAGCAAGAGTTGGTCGGCTTTGCAGATTTACAGGGGAATCATAGCGAATGAAGATTTAATCAGCAGGTTCTTGAATGGCAACAAGTGGATAATTGTAACCGTGATGTCGTACGGGTTTACACCAGTCCAATCGATTGGTTGAGAAGACTTTTTGTTCATGAGGCAGAGATAGAAGAGAAGCAAAATTTCTTCAAGGTGGCTCGGTCAAGCTTGATAAGACATATTTAGGATATAACAATGTGTCGCAGCTGTCGGGATTTCCATCGTGTTGTTCTTGTTACTACCGTCATCATGTTGGGAGAGCGTGTTCAGTGGTTCCGTGCAGAACGTTGGATTGTGTCATAAGTCACTACGAGTCTATGTTAGTAGATGCGTCGTTTGTCAGTTATATTGCAGCACCAGCAGTTAGACCGAGTTGTTCAGTTGTGGTTAGCATGATCTCATTTTCAGGGATTGTTCGCAGTGAGTTCAGGGTTGTTTCTGCCACCACCCAAACGTCAAGCTTTTATCGCGAGTATTTGTTATTGGGGACCACGAGATAGTTGAGACTGTTCTTTTTGACGTTGTGGATTTGAGATTTTGGATTTGAGTTGTGGTTCGCGTATGTCGTTTATGTGGAAACCATTAATTTAGTACTTGTGTTGGTCGATTGTCGCTTGAGGTGGACAGCTTATACCCTATTGGATATTGGAGCTACTTATAATCTCGTATATCGGGCATAGTCGAGTATTAGTCACCCAGGATGTGTTCGAGCCGAAGTGTAGACAGAGTTCAGTAGTCGATTTAAACAGGGAGCTTGAAGCATTCATCGAGTTGTATTTGTTGTACTCAGGGGAGTTGATCTTATCAGAGACTTAGAAGTGATGGACCTAAAACCACCATGATATGACTTTAAGGATGAGTCGGTTACCATGACATTGAGTATAGTTTGGGAACGAGAGTGCATATCCCAGGAGCCGAAAGGGTTATCATTTCTCAGGATATTCAAAACAACATGAGAAGTCTTCATAAAATTTGTGTTGCATTCAGGAAGATCGTTATAAGGTCAGCGTCGTTTTCATTAACAGCCGCAAAGTAAAAAGAATTTGTGATTAGCCAACCAGTGGCAATCACAGGGCGTCAAGAAACAAAAATTTAGGAGAGGTGACTCAATGGTAAGAGTCTGTTGAGGGAAGAAGAAATTAAGGAGGACGTATGTGAGACTGAGACTCAATTGACAAAGGAGATTCTCTAGCAGACGCATTATTCTCAGTTTTCCATTCATCCAGGAAGTAATAAGATGTATCAGGCGATATAATCAATGGATCGGCATGAATAAGGACGTGGCTACCTTTGTGTTTTGTTGTCAGACTTGCAAGTTGGTTAAGGCAGAGCATCAGGTATCGAGTGGATTACTGCAGAATCTTCCACTACCCGAGTGGAAATAGGACATGGTGACTATGGACTTCATCACCAGATTATCGAGGACAGTTTGCGGGAAGAATACTATCTGGGTTATTGTTGATCGACTCACCAAGTCAGCTCATTTCTTAGCGATTAAGAAAACAGATGGAGCAGAGCAGCTAGCGCAGAGATTCATTGCTAAGATTGTGAGATCGCATGGGGTACCAGTCAGTATAGTGTCGGATTGTGATCCGAAGTTCACATCGATGTTTTGACAAGCCTTTCAGAAGGCATTGGGGACTAAGGTCCATAACATTAAGATCTATCATCCGCAGATGGACAGTCTGATAGGACTATCCAGACACTCGAGGATATGTCTAGGGGTTGTGTTTTGGATTGGGAAGAGAGTTGGGTTAAGTACCAACCATTGACCGAGTTCGCGGCTAACAACAGTTTTCATTCGAGCATTGAGATGGCACCGTATGAGGCTCTTTATGGTAGACCGTGCCATACCCCACTTTGTTGGACAGAGGTGGGAGAGCGCTGAGGGATAACACCAACATTGGTTGAGGAGACAGTTGAGCAAGTGGAAATGCTCAAGAGATGGCTTAAAGAAGCTCATGACCGCCAGAAGAACTATGCAGATAAGCGTCGGAGATATCTAGAGTTTGAGGTGGGCGACCTGGTATAACTTAAGAACATTTGAGGAAGGTTCTGAGACCCGAAAGCTGAAGAAGCTTAAGCCGAGATATATGGGTCTGTATCCTATCATCGAGCGGATTGGGGTAGTAGCATACCGCTTAGCGCTATCAGCAGAGTTGGCTGGGTTTCACGATGTGTTTCACGTGTCAGTTCTGAGGAAAGTCATTCATGAGCAAGAGCTCATCCTTCAGCAGCTACCGAGTGATATCAGTAGAGACTTGACTGCAGTTAGTCAGCCAGTGTCAATCCTAGAGGGTCGAGATAGAGTGGTTCAGGGGAAAGTGATTCCGATGGTCAGAGTTAGTTGGGAGAGAGACGACATTCAGGAGGAGACTTGAGAGTTAGAGTCTCAGATGAAGTCTGAAGTTCCAGAACTTTTAAAGGATGACGAGCAGTTGACTCAGGGCTAGAATTCGGGGACGAATTCCTCGTTAGTGGGAAAGAATTGTAACGACCCTGAATTTCTTAAAGCCCAACCCAAGCCCATCTTTTATTTGTTAATGTGATCGTGTGTGTGTGTATAAGCATAAGTATCTTCATCTTCACCCTCTACCTACTGTTGGGGTCAAAATCCCCTCCTCAGAGATTGATAAGGAAAAAAAAAGGCTGAATACGGTCGAACATTTCATATCCTGGCAGCAAGCCCACGAAATAAGACCAAACGCCTGCCCGGGTCAAGCCGTTGGCTTCCGGTCGCAGATGAACTAGACGGTTAGTGACCATTTGTACTCTTTCCTTATCCTTGGTTTTGTCCCAAAGGGTTTTCTGGGAAAGGTTTTAACGAGGCAAATTGGTTCACTAATCTTAAACCCGTTCAGGAGCTGATTAAGTCACTCCGACCAAATACCCGTCAGACCAAGCTTTTGACATCCGGTCTGACGGATGAATTGGACTTTCTAACGGCCTCTCAAGACGAATCTCTACATATTTTCCCAGCCCGGAGCATTCACCAAGCCAAGACATGAGCAACGGCCAAGCCTTACCCCCTCGGACCAGCCGCAAAGGCTATCTCTCGACTATTGGGCTTCGGCCCAATAGTTCCCGAAGGAACGTCGCGCCATTTGAAGACGAACTTCACGCTGTTCAAAACATGGAAAAACATCGAGGAGTTTACTTAAAATAAACCGGAGTGAAGGCCTTAACCAAAGAAGATCGGGCCAGAAGATTAAAAAGACAAGCTGGGCCAAACAAGACGAACGGGCCGCGACGGAAGAGAAGCCAAGGTCGGCGGCCCATCATGCTATTGGCGGCTGGGAAAGGGATTTTTACAACGTCCCACATTGCTTAGATTAGTCTTTGAGACCTCAGACTCTCTCATATAAATAGACCTCCTTGTATTCACTTTCAGAGCATCCCAACTCAAGTGCAAGAGCTTTCGAGATATAAGACAATAAGCTTTCTCGAATATTTTTGTACTTAGAGAATTATTAATAAAATCACCTTTCTCATCTTTTTACTTTTTTGCCCTTTGGTTCTTGTTTAATAGAATTTTCGGAGCCCCGCAAAATATAAATTTCGACAGTGTGAGTTTCGGCTCTCACAGTTTGGCGCCGTCTGTGGGGATCAGAAATATTCTTTATTCAAGAACAGCAGGAAACCATGACTTCCGGAGGGAGAACCGACGACCTCAGCAATCAACCGACCGGAGGAGCGGCAAGAGTTGGCACGTCCGCAGCAGGAACGTCCGCAACCGGGGCAGCCGCAACCGGAGCCATCAACGCTCCACAACCCCGATTCGGAATGCCAACCGGAGGACCCGTGATAACGGAAGTGGCTAACTCCGGCCCGACCGACCTAGCCGGAGACATCACGGCAATCGGAGACCTGAGAAACATGATAGCAGGATTAGCAACGACAGACATGCAGGCAAGAACGACGGCACAAGAAATAACGGCCATCCGAGAACTTGCGCAAAGTTCTCAACCGAGAAGGCGCCTCCGCTTTTCACCACTAACAAGCATCCTCGAAGGACAGAATCCAGGTGAACAAACTCCCACCGGGACAAGAGCGGAACTATCAGCACCACCGCCGTTACAACGGAAGAGCGCAACAAGACAAACAATCGAGCAACCCGTCTCGACGACGACCGACGAAGAAGTCGCGCTCGGAACTAACGGCCGCGACGAAGATGAAACGGACGAAGAAGAAAGAAACCTCGCTGAAGAAGAAGAAAATATCCTCTTGGTAAACCAGCGGATAAGAGCAGAGGAGCAAGAGAGAGCCGGCCGGAGGAACCGAGCCACTAGCCGGAAAACCGAAATAGACGAGCTACGCGCTCAAATGGAGCTAACGGTTAACCAGATAAGAGAAATGCGATCTCAAGTCCATAAGGCGACTAGCTCGGCTCCCGAGATCGACAGAGTTTTGGAGGAAACTCAGAAGATCCCCTTCACGTCGAGAATCATGAGTATGAGACTCTCCGACCCCGTCAAACTCAAGATCCCGTTCTACGAGGGAACGATGGATCCAAAAGCGCATATGGCGGCATTCCATATCGCCACAAGTCGGACTAAGTTCAAGCCCGAGGAAAAAGACGCTGGCTTCTGCCTCTTGTTCGTCGAACACTTGAAAGGAGCGGCCTTATCGTGGTTCTCGCGATTGGAGAGAGACTCGATCGACAATTTTGACCAGTTATCTGCGGCCTTCTTAAAACATTAAGCCGCTCAACATCTGACGCAGACCTTTACTCGTTGTCACAAGGACCCGAAGAGAGCCTTAGAGAGTTTATCGAGAGGTTCAAAGTCATCGTGTCAAAAATCGATGGCATAAGCGATAACGCCGCAATAAACGCCCTAAGGAAGTCTCTGTGGTACGCCTCCAGCTTCCGGAAGGAGATCACTATCAACCCACCGATCACCATTCAAGACGCTATCCACCGCGCTTCGAACTTCGTAATTCACGAAGAGGACATGAAAGCCCTGGCCAAAAGGCACCAGCCGCAGAAAATGTCCAAAAACCCGGCGCAACCCGCGAATATCCCGACGGAAAGAAGAAGCAAACGCGGTGGCAGAGACGAGGAGCCCGAAGTAAGCGGAGCACATAACTACCAGATAAACGCAAGATACCCGTTCAATGGACACGGCAGAGGGTCAGCGCCCACCTGGGCTCGGATGGGCTACGACGAGAATGCTTACTGCACTTACCACCGAGCCAGAGGACACTCAACCGAACACTGCAGGACAATTGGAAGAAGACTCGCAGCTAAGCTGCTCGCCGGAGAACTCGGAAAGGATATAACCCTAGAGAGTCTCGGAGTACCCGAGGAAGATACCGAAGTCCAGGCAGAATGACTTAATCAAGAGCGTCCCGAGAAGCCTGCAGAGGAAGCTCCCAAACGAGGAAGAAGGCCGAACGGAGACGACCAAACCGGGAACCGAAGAAGGATCCACATGATCATCGGAGGATCCCAATACTGCAAAGACACGGTGGCCTCGATAAAAGCTTCCTCAGAAAAGGAGACAAGGAGTCAAACCCGAGAACCCCGACGGCCGGGAATGAAGACCGGATCGCCTTCACCGAAGATGACGCCGAAGGGCTCGATCAGCCCCACGACGATCCCCTGGTCATAGAATTAGACATCAACGACTACGACGTGTCAAGGGTACTAATCGACACCGGAAGCTCGGTAGACGTCATATTCCGGGAGACGCTCCGAAGAATGAACGTGGATCTATCAGAAGTGAAGCCGAACCCCAGATCGCTCACTGGATTTTTCGGGGAAGTCACTATGACCGATGGGACGATCCAACTCCCGGTCCACGTCGGCGGAATCACGAAGGTTGTAAACTTCGCGGTAGCTAACCACCCCGCAATCTACAATGTCATTATGGGGACCCCGTGGATCAACTCGATGCGAGTAATTCCGTCAACTTACCATCTTTGCCTGAAGTTCCCAACCCCCAGCGGAATCAAGACTGTATGGGGAAACCAAAAAGAAGCTCGGATTTGCTTCCTTGCAGAACACAAACTCCGAAATCCGACGGTCCCACAAAGAGAAAACCCAAAACGGAAGAAAGAAGAAGAAGACACGAAGGGCGGAAATAAAACGAGCAGAACGGATCAGTTCGAGAGAGCGGAGCTCGAGCCCACAAAAGACAAAGACGAGCAAGAACCGGCAATCGCCGAGAAGAAGACATCCAAGATCGCTTAGTACGAAACGGTCAATTTCGTATTCTACAAAGCACATGAACGTCCAAAAAAAAAAAAAAAAAATAGAAAAGAACTACGGGTGACTTGATCCCTTCTCACAAAGGGTACGTAGGTAGCTCGTTTAAAAAACGAGTTCAGTTGCCCTCAAAAAAAAAAGGGGGGGAGTGGGTCCGTATATACACACTCCCAAAGAAATTTTTGCAAAAGGGTAAAAAGGTCAAAACATGAAACCTTAAATCCTACTTTCTCGAACGAGATCATCCGTTGCTGGCCACAACGAGACTTCTTTGTTCGAGAAATCGCCTCTCGGCACAAATCGCCTCTCGGCACAAATCGCCTCTTGGCATACGTATCAACCGCCCGTTGCTGATCACAACAGGGTGACTTTAACCATGGTTCTTTAACATCCCGCAGTGGATAAACTTAGCGCGCTATATAAATTTCCGGACAACATCCGAACGGCGTGACCTGACATCCCGCGATCCTGCAGGGAGCGTCGAAGACGATGTTCTTTTAAGCTTATCTTCAGGAGCATTTCGCATAGGCAAATAGTGCGAGGTGTAAACCGCGAAATAAGCTCGTAAACCCAGTAAGACGCCTGACATGGAAAGCTGGTCTTGAACATCTCTGAACGCAGTATCAAACCGGCTCCGATACGAGATTCTAAACGCGTTCAGTCGAGAGAGGAATTTAAACGTGTAACTCCTCGACACCAAAACATAAGCCCAGGAAAACACCGCAACCTGGCCAAAAGTTCGAGTGTCCGGAAAAACACTCCAACTCAGCAACGCCTCTTGGCAAGCTATACAACGCAAACGCCTCTTGGCAAGCGACAAACAAAGCAAACGCCTCTTGGCAAGCTATACAACGCGAACGCCCCTTGGCAAGCGATAAACAAAGCGAACGCCTCTTGGCAAGCTATACAGAACATCGCCTCTTGGGCCAATATCAGTACCGCCTCTAGGCAAACGGACCAGTCGCCTATCTCTTTCGGAGATCGGGCCTGGCATCCTTCATCAAACAAGAAATGCTAAAGCAAGAAAAGAGAAAAACCTCATGAACGGTTCAAAACTTTTCATTAATCTCAGAAGCAAAAAGGCTCATTCGGCCCACAAGCAAAGCCAGACGATACAAGGATTCGAAAAAGAAGACAAAACAAAAGCAAAAATCCGGAAAACAAAAGACTAGGATCAAGACTCTGGGCCAAACGCCTTAACCACGGCAAGGTCCGTGATCCCGGGAACGTCTTCATTAGATCCGGCCGGATCAAGAACTCCGATCAACGCGGCCTCCTTCTCAAGTGATCAAGGCTCGAGAAGCGGAACGGTCGGATCACTGGAAAGAGGAACCAACTGAGAGTCGATCTTCTCCCAAACCTGAACAATCATATCATCAAACCGGCTATCAGCGCCATCGAAGCGAGCTTTCCATTTCAAGAGCTTGGCCTTCTCTCGGTCTAAGTCAGGAAGTTCGCCACCTTGAATCAACGCAATCAACTCGAGATTTCCCACAATCTGAGACAAATTCACTTCTTCAACCCTAGCTTCGGACAGAGAATCAAGAGTCCCTGTTAACTCTCTCAAGAAGACCGGAAGCTCGGCAGAACAAGTTTTGCAACCGTGAGCATCACGCGAGGCCCTGGCAGTCGCGAGCTGGCCCGCTAAATCCTTCAGTTCCTCAGACTGACGAGAAACCTTAACCTCCAGGCGAACAGACACACACACGGCTCTCTCCTTTTCAGCTTGCAAATCCGAGACTTGTCTCTCGAGCAACTTGATCTGTCGTGAGCTCGACGACTCAAGAACTTCAAGCTTCCTCCTTACCGAGCGAACATTCTCTTCGGCATATTTGCGAACCCCGCGAATAGTGGCGTCATACGAACCAATGCACTTGTTCACGGAGGATATGAACTGCAAACAAAAAAGAACATCAGGAACAAGAAAAAAGAAATATCGAAGAAAAGAAAGAAGGGAAAATTCACCTTCGATCCACATAAAGCCATCTCCTCATATTTTTCGAATTCTTCAAGATCACCATACGGAGGAAACTTAAAGCTCGAGTCCACCATCGCCGAAAAACTTTTGGCTGCCTGACGACGGTTCTAGCAAACCGACTCCGGGAAAGCAAGCCGGGCGTCCGACGGCACGCTGGATGGAGTAGAATTCTTCACCACGTCTTCTGCCAGGGCGGTCTCTCGCCTTTGGCGTAAGACACTATCCGCTCCATTCAAGCTATAAACGACTCCTCGAGACTCAGCAACCCGCTTCGCCGCGTTACGCGCCAAGATAGCATCCTTCTTAAACGGAGTGGGCACAGCCGGTGGCGAAACCGGTCTACCAGCCGGCCATTCCGGCGGAGGAACGGCTAGAGAGCTCCCCGCCGGCTTGGAGACCGAAGGACGGGCCGACGGTTTGGTCCCGGGCTTAGGAGCTGACCGGCCGTCCGTCCCCTTTGTCTTCTTTCCATCCTTCTCCATCTTCTCGCGAAGCGATAACCTAACCATGATAACAAGCTAAAAAAAAAAAAGAGAAGGAGGAAAGCTTTTTGGTGTCAAAATCGTGGAAGACAAGGAGAGGAGGAGGGCTCATATATATACAACAAGGCTGCATGGAAGAATTGGGAATTTTCCTATTTCTAAAAAGGAAAAAGAAAAAAGAAAGGAGTTTTTTCCAATTCCTAGCTTTTTAGGAAAAAGGAACTTCTTCCAATTCCTTTCCAACAAGAAAAGGGAATTTTTTCTTAAACTTGAACAGGAAAGGAAAATTTTCAGTTTCTCACTTGTGAAAGAAAAGGGAACTCCCCACCAGCACAGGCGACCGCCAGCGAGCCTAAGGCCCAAGGAGAAAAAGATTTTCTCAGCCAATTTCGGCCATTCAAGCTATTTACAAAAGCCTTTTTAACCTACCAATCCCGATAAGCATTCCAATAACGCTCATTGCCCGTGCACGCAAGGCCCACGAGCTGGGGGCTAACTGTTGGGGTCAAAATCCCCTCCTCGGAGATTGATAAGGAAACAAAGGCTGAATGCGGTCGAACATTTCATATCCTGGCAGCAAGCCCACGAAATAAGACCAAACGCCTGCCCGGGTCAAGCCGTTGGCTTCCGGTCGCAGATGAACTAGACGGGTAGTGACCATTTGTACTCTTTCCTTATCCTTGGTTTTGTCCCAAAGGGTTTTCCGGGAAAGGTTTTAACGAGGCAAATTGGTTCACTAATCTTAAACCCGTTCAGGAGCTGATTAAGTCACTCCGACCAAATACCCGTCAGACCAAGCTTTTGACATCCGGTCTGACGGATGAATTGGACTCTCTAACGGCCTCTCAAGACGAATCTCTACATATTTTCCCAGCCCGGAGCATTCACCAAGCCAAGACATGAGCAACGGCCAAGCCTTACCCCCTCGGACCAGCCGCAAAGGCTATCTCTCGACTATTGGGCTTCGGCCCAATAGTTCCCGAAGGAACGTCGCGCCATTTGAAGACGAACTTCACGCTGTTCAAAACATTGAAAAACATCGAGGAGTTTACTTAAAATAAACCGGAGTGAAGGCCTTAACCAAAGAAGATCGGGCCAGAAGATTAAAAAGACAAGCTGGGCCAAACAAGACGAACGGGCCGCGACGGAAGAGAAGCCAAGGTCGGCGGCCCATCATGCTATTGGCGGCTGGGAAAGGGATTTTTACAACGTCCCACATTGCTTAGATTAGTCTTTGAGACCTCAGACTCTCTCATATAAATAGACCTCCTTGTATTCACTTTCAGAGCATCCCAACTCAAGTGCAAGAGCTTTCGAGATATAAGACAATAAGCTTTCTCGAATATTTTTGTACTTAGAGAATTATTAATAAAATCACCTTTCTCATCTTTTTACTTTTTTGCCCTTTGGTTCTTGTTTAATAGAATTTTCGGAGCCCCGCGAAATATAAATTTCGACAGTGTGAGTTTCGGCTCTCACACCTACCCTTGCCGACAGTCTGAGAGAGAGAGAGAGAGAGAGAAGAGAGAGAGAGAGAGAGAGAGAGAGAGAGAGAGAGAGAGAGAGAGGAGGAGGAGGCTTGCCATCGTTCTTCTTCTCCACCGATGTTCCTCTCCACCACCACCGCTTGTTCCTCTCTATCGTAACGTTGCATCGCGAGTGTGGAGGTTTTGCTGTGACGTCTTCTCCAGCCACCGCCGTCACTTCTTCTGCACCAACCCACACTGGAGAGTTCCGCCGGAGCCATCGAAAGTCACAGCGATTCAACCCGTGGAGAACAAGATGTGATCGAGCCGTCGCTTGCTCCGTAAGCCACCTCTTCTCCACCATCGCCGATCTGCTGCGTTTTCCCCCGATCTCATCTCCACTGTGTTTTCCTCTTTCCGACGTTATCACATCAGCTCCACCAGGGCTCGCCAACGACCGTGCCATCGATCTCGAGCTCGGAGCTCCCGCCGCAACATCCGCACCAACTCTTTCCCGATCTCCATCTCAAGTGGTTCGTGAGTTGTATTCAATTAGTTAATTAGATTTAATTAATTTAGGTTAGTTTAATTAAATTAGTTAGTAATCGGTTTAGTAAATTGGCTATTCGGTTTAATTAATTAGATTTTCGATTTAGTGTAATTAATTCTGGTTTAGTTTAGTTCCGGTTTAATTAGTTTAGTTCTGCTTTAGTTTAATTCAGATTGGTTTAAGAATTCAGTTGGGTTTGAATCCGGTTTGGGTAACAGGGTTGGTCGGGTCCGGTTTGGGTTAGGTCCGGTTTGACCGTTGATTTGACCAAATGACCAGTTATTGGTTTTCGTCGTTCGAAGGCCGTTCTCACACGATTTTTCGTGCTGATTTCAGTTTTACCATCCGTTTGAGCATCTGGAGTTCAGAAGACGCAGTTATCATCCGTTTTAGCTAAGGTGAGGGCTTTCTGCAGAATATCATATTTTTCATCGAAAAGCGCCGTAGATAGGATTTAGTATTAAATGTGTTCCGTTCCTATGCTAGAGTCTTTTTAGGATTGTTTGTAAATCGGACTTAGGAATAATAGATGATTCAACCCATTGATTGTGCAATAAATTGTTAATTGATTATTTTATTCATGCTAGAGCTAGGATTAGTTGACCATGTGGGTCGTTAGGGATTGCGGGGGTACAGAGACGTTATCTCTGTACTTGCGTCGCGTGTTTTTTGAGGCGGGGTACGACAGCTTAGTCGACCGGTTGTTCGGTACCCCGGTCAGATCGATAAATCGTCTACGGGCGGTGTAGTTGGGCACTATCCCATAAGACTGGCCTCGAGCTCTGGCCGTAGGACACCGTTGATTGTTCTTTGGGTACTTTAGGTACCGTGATTGTGCATGTTTAGTCTATTTCCTATGTATGGCGTGCTATGGTAAGATTTACGTTTTCTGTGATTAGCATCCCATACCTCACTGAGTGACTCCCCTGTTACTCACCCCTCCTTCTTCCCTTTCCAGTTTTTCAGGTGAGACAGACAAGTATTTTACACTTTGACGATACGGTGCTTCTTTGGGATTTTTACGTTTTCTCCGTATTTTATCATGTACATATAGCATTGAGGTAGTTGGGTTATGAGACACTGTAAAGTGGGGTATTTGACGTATGTGACGTGGTTTGTGGCACGCTGTTCTCGAGTGTAGGTGAGACGGGTGTTACACTTGTCGATGCTTTTTTCAAGTTTGTGCGGTGGGATAGTGTAACACCCCCGAACCAGACTAGACAGGATTGGCCGCCCAACAATCAAACAAGGACATGAACGACCAACCCTCCAGCCTAACCGCGTTAGTAAATGAGTGCACCAGCACTCCTCTGATGCATCTGCATCCTTCTGAAACCGCGTTCTCACAACGCACAACACGCGTGGGCACTGAGATCTCAAAGCATGGTGTGAATCCCCGTGAACACCCTGCACTTGACTATCACAAAGACCGTCAAGCCGGAACATCAAAAACAAGGCCATACACCGGCTTTCGCACAAGTGTTTCCAGACCCCAGCCCCGTCCTTCCTCTTCCGAACGCTGTCAAAACCGTACCTCATTAGGTACACTCAGGCTAGGCAGCCACCCCGACATCCGAGTCTTCCCCACCTCTCAGTCCATCGATGCCGTGGAGGTATACCAAATGGGATCACACACATACCGCCACTGAACCGTATGCCCCGGTTCCGCTCTAGTCCGAAAGCTACCCGCAAACGGACTGACTCTACAACCACATCACCACCACATACTACAACTCACAACCAATCCTCCACAACTCAAACTCCCCACAAGTCAAACTCCACAGTATCATGGCTCTCACTAGCCGAATTCAATATATCCCTATGTGGTGCTACCTGCATAAAACGTTAGTCTGCACCACAGAGGCTACCTGCATTACAACACAAGCATGCAACCAATCCATACACAAGCAAACAAAATCCATTTGAAAATGCTTCTTTTCATCAAAACCGATTTAAAACCTTCTTAGTAAATCAATTCTACTTGAAACTCCTCCTTAGACTATTACCCCGATGCAAAGCTAAACATGCCAACTTAAACTTATCGATCCTCTTACACAACTCAATGCTAATCCCGCAAAGTTCATCCTCTTAAACTCTATTATGCAACTCTTACTCCATAACTAAATGCAACTCTTACACCAAGTCTAACAATCGCTTAACAAAACTCAACATGCACAACTTAACTCACGCTAACATCTAACATGCTTTGATCCCCTCATAAACACGCAACCACACTTAGACTTTCTAGCCCCGAATCAATCCAACCTAACACACTTCTCAAACCCAAATGCAACCGATTACCACACAAAACCAAAAATGAATTCTCAACCTAGCAATCAAAGAAAGACCTAACTATCGATAACCTAGCGAGCATGCCATCTATGGTTACTTACTTATAACTAACAATTCTAGCAAAGTCTAAAATTACTAAACATACAACCTATGGTGACTTCTTATAACCTATGACACTTTCATTTACTTTCCAATAATTTAACAATACTAACAATTCTACAAATTATTACACATACAACCTAATATTAATTAGAATACCTTTACCAATTCAAACTATATCCAAATTCAAATATATCAATTTAATCTTGCCTAACATGCTTTCTAATCAAAATATTAAATTAACTCACTGCTAATTACTAGCTAAAATTTACTTAATCATTCATACAAGAACTTAAACTCTACTCAATTTTCTAGCTTTTAAAATTCAAATAAAATTCTCTTAATACTCATACTAACTGATTATTAAAGAGGAACTTACTCAAATAATTTCTAAAATACTAACTCTTAAATCACATGCACAAATCTACACAATCTCTAGCTTAATCACCTTTCTACCATGCAAAAGAAATATCTATCAATTCAATTTTCTACTTCCTCATGCATGCATGCAACTCACTAGACTTAAGACTCACTTATCAACTACATGCATGAACATAAACACTACTACCATCTTTCTCCTTCTCAAACACTTACATGCAATGAACTCATGCAACTATCCTTACTCTAAACCCAAGAGTTTCAAGTTTAGAAAACCAAGATTTTTTTTTTTTAGAAATCAAAGAGAACTTCCTCAATTTAAAACTTGAAATCAATTCTCCAGAAGAAAAATAACTTTGAAAATCATCTGAAATAACTCTGGAGATTCTTTACTAAATCATTTTCAAGCAATACTTAACATGCAACAACTTTACTCATCACTCAAGCAAGAAATTGGTTTTTAAGAGAGAAAGAAACCATGAAAATTCCAACTCAGTCTTGCCTACAACACCATGCATGAACATAATGATGTAGAACAAGAGTGGAGAAGGGCTACCACACACTGAAACCCACCTTGGAAAAATTGGCAAAGAGAGAAGAGGAAGAGAGCAACAAGATTCACACAAGCACCAACAAGACACCTCCCTTGGCCCACGCCTAGCTCTCTTACTATCACTACTCTCACTTTAAAAACACAGAGAATCTCTGTGATCTGAGCTTTGGCAAAAGAATGGAATGGAGAGGAGAATACTTGGTTTATATAGGAAGAGAGAAGTGAAGAGTGGAGTCTTGAGTTAGTGGAGAGAGTTGATATTTCCTTGACATATAACCCTGGAGTTGAGCAGATTAAACTCAAAGTGTCACTAATTTCGTCCATCACATCTCCACCTGTCCTCTTCATGCACAAATCTTCAATTAAACCATATTTCTTCTAATTTCTCCCACATAATCATTTTCCCAACTGACTTCTGCTCTATAAAACCTTTTCAGACATTTCTTGTATTTCTTTTTAGTCATCAAGTGTAAAAATATCATGCATTGGTCGAAACTGGTCATGCAGAATATTCCCTTGGCCTCTAGTTGTTGCAAGCTTCCACCTAACACCTTTGGAGAAGAAAAATCCATATCTGATGATTCCTTTATCCAAAAATTTCTCTGTCTTTTTCTGATGCTTCTTCTATATGTCTTTTATAATCCCTCCAAATTTCATAATTTTTAGATAACTAGAGCTTGCCTTTGGGAATTATTTTCCTCCATGTACTTCTCTTCGTACCCTCTTGGAACTAATTCAATAACTTATGCATCCGATGTCCAAATACTGACCTTCCATGTAACAAAGTTTCCTCTTGGTGTCTAGTGCCTTGTGAAAAATCCCCAGAATTTATTGATACACGTAACTCCTCCTTTTGAATTTATTCCTCCGATTGGTCCGTTTTCCTCGCAAAATGATCTTCCACGATTTTTCTGTACTGCCTTGAAATGTTTCTTGACTTGAATCTTTTTGTAATGGCTTCCTTAACTCCTTGTGCATCTACGCTCCAAGTTCCAGAATTTTTAAAATTGTTCTGATCCTCCATCAGAAAATATTTCTCTCCGTCGTGCTTTCCGCTTCGGTATCGGGGTATTACATATAGGGTCTCCTCCATGGCATCTTTTGTTTCTTTTTTCCCCATATGGAACAGATCGCAGCTTGCAAAGCATACCGTACTACGAATAGTGATTATTGACTCAAGCTCAAGGCTGTGTGATAAGTGATTTAATGGCCGACCAGTTCACTGAAAATCTGCCCTGCAAAATCCTTTGAGTAAGGTGGCGCCAGATGTGAGAGTCCCGTACGAACAAGTGAAATAGAGGTGGTTTCTAGTTTCCTTCTCCCCTTGACAAAGACACCATGAGCAGTGGTGGACTCAGATTTTTTTTTTTTTTTTGCCGGGATCAAAACATAACTTTAAGATTGGAGATGAAATAAAGCTAGAAGCAATGTGGAGTGGAACTGTGGAAGAGTCACGAAGCAAGATGGAGTGGGACTGTGACTCTGGAAAAAATATATGTGGAAGTTGAAGAGTTTGACAGAGACAAAAAAAAAAAAATATTTTTAATCGGTTAAGTTCTTCTGATAAAAATGTAAAAATCTGGACTAATAAACTCTGAATAAGAATGGACTCTATGAAGATAAGTTAATTTGGTCAAATAAGTATATGATTTTGTTAACGGGTTCAAAAAATAAATTGGGCAAGACAATAATTGTAAGGTCATATAAATTAAATGGATTGGGTTCAAAAGTAATAAACCATCAAACTTGACAAAAGAATTTAGATTTAAACTGGTATCATCTGAACTCACATTGTCCTCAATAGGTCCCCCTCTGACCATGGGTCGTCAACATCTATTAGAGTACACGGATTAACAAACCAATCTATAACTAACCATAACAGGTCAATCCCATGTTTCGTGAGTTGAGAATATATATGTGTTTGTAACTAGAGTTTCTTCTCCAAAGTGCTATGTCCGCAACTTCAAATTTGAGGTTTCCTCTGCAATTCTCTATGATGTTTTCTATTTGGTTAAGGAGCTCAACACGGAGTCTCCGTTCGTCTAAGTGTTCTCATCGCCTCTCCTATAGTGGAATTTGTTCTTATTGAATAATTTATTTTTAATGTTTTCAAAATCAAATTTTAATTTTTATATAGATATAATTATGATGAATGATAGTCAAAATAAAATAATTCATTCATTTGATCTGTCGTATATTAATTTAAAATTTTTATATATTATTATCAAAATAAAGTAATTTGTCTTCTAATAACCCATGAAAAATCACAAATTATAAGACATCAATCTTAATTTGATAAATTTAAAAATATATCGACCTAATTTTTAATACTTACATTTTCTAATTTATAAAATTATTAATATTAAGTTTTAATTTTTTATCCACGTTTTTATTTTTTTGTTGGTTAGAATATATATGCTAAAAATATATTTATTTATCTTGCTTTGTGTGTATATTAACCAAATTTTGATTTTATGATTTATAAGTAATTAATATACTCCATTATTTAATTATATTTATCACTTGATTTTATAATTTAATACATGTAATTTTGTTTTAATTTCCGGTTTTCAATTAATTATGGAAGTGAGACCCATTTTTTTGGGCAATTCTCAAAAATAGCACACTTTCATGTTTTTGTCAAAAAATAGCATACAAGGGTGGAAATGACAAAAATAGCATTCATTAAAGATGAAAAATACTATTATACCTTAAACCCTAAACTCCAAAATCTAAATCCTAATTAAGGACTTATGAACCAAATTCATAGGTTTAATTGTTTTTAAACCATGTAATGAATGCTATTTTTGTCAATTTCAACCTCTTGTGCTACTTTTGAGACAAAAACATCAAATGTGCTATTTGAGGGTATTCCTCTTTTTAGGTTGTTTGGATACATGTTTAACTAATTTTTAAAAACTTAAATTTTTTAATAATTTCTCAATCTAGTTTTATAAATATTAAAGTTTTAATATTTTGATTGGATTTTAAAATAGCTGGATCTAATTTTAAAAATTTTAAATTTTAAATTTTTTTTTTACTTTTTCAAGTTAATAATTTAAATTTTATAAACTAGAAATGTATTAATATTAAGTTTGAATATCTATTAATGTTTTTTGTGTTTATGTTTACCATAATTTGATTTTATGATTTATAAAACTAATTTGATATTCTAAATTGTTTAATTAAGTTTGCCATTTGATTTAAAGTTTAATATATATAATTTTATTTTTATTTTCGTTTTTAATTAATTAGGAAAGTGGGACCTATTATTTTTAGATTGTTTGGATACTTGTTTAATAATTGACTTGTTTGGAAACATGTTTAGTAGAGATATTGTTATTTGTCATAATTACTTTTAATGAAGTTTAACTAAATCATTAATATTCAGTGGCATTATATGTAATATAACACATGATTATAAGGTTAGTTCTATAATGCTACTCTAAATTAATAAGATAGATGTTCGACCAGTAATTTTCGTGCCTAAAAGATGTTACATCACCTTTTCTTATTTCATTTTTCTTTTTTTTTCCATCTGAATTTTAATATTAAGAATAAAATCATATTATATAAACTCAAACTAAAGTCCAAACAAAATGAATCTGAAGCCCAAAGGGAATTTGAAGCTCAAACAACGAAAAACAAAACCGACGGAGCAAATTGATATCCCCAGAATTCAAGCTCTATGAAAGGGCGAATACTAAAACAAGGAGAAAATTTCTTCACCTAAAATCCGATACAATAATCTATAAGCTGCAATTCGTCTGAATCTCATGGAAACTTGAGCACGAGAAAACCGGTGCTGCCCGCAGCTAGCCAATCGATTACATCTTCTTTTTCCCTAAATAAAATGATGAGACCATATCTCCATCACCAAAAAACCATGGCTTCATAACTCTGTAAGACAAAACCTATTGATTTTCATAAGACTTCCGAATGAGACGACTTATAGAAATACTTTCGATAATTCTGATTTCTGAGCTTTACTATTTTTAATTCCACGTCCATGAACCGAGGGTACTATTGTATTCAGACTCCCAAAACCTTTTGGCCATGTTTTATATTGGCTGTAGACAAAATTAACTTAGGATATTCTTCATATATTATAGAATTATTTATTTTGGCGTATATTTTTTACTACAAAATCTACCTTTATATCAAAAAGTAATAACAGTTTTGCAAATACATTTTTTGTCAATAAAAATGATAAAAATACCCTAATTTATTTTAAATTTTAAAAGTTTAACATTTTTTAATCAAAAAGAGACTTTTTAAAGATATTTGATAACTTTGGTAAAACAAATCTAACAAAATTATGGAATGATTCTAAGATTCTGTGGGCTACCAATCAAAATCTAAAAACTTTTATTATTAGTTTTAGTATCTAGTAGAAAATAGAGTAAATCAATTTGATTCTCATTAATCATCAAGGTATATACAAGAATTCCATATATACACATTTGCCTATGTATGTATTTATATGTATTGTGCATGTATCCACATGTATTATACAGAGCTTTATACAGTCTAATAGTATCTATCTATCTGTTCTATCTGTATCATCAACCAAACCAAAAGTCACAATTCAAGCAAAACAAAATAATTTTAAAAAGGTAAGAGTATGAAGTTGAGAGGCACAAGCACAACGACACCTTATCTGCAGAAGACAAAGCGTTTACCCAAAAAAAAAAAAAAAAATTGTGAAACTCAAATTTGCGCCACTCGTAGAACACACCCCTATCTCTTTGGCAAAAGCCACTTCACTCTATCCCCTCTTTTTTAAAAAATAAGCTATTCTATTTATTTTTATTTTTTTCTGAAATAACCATATTCTAATTCTAAGGCATCTCTTCATATTTGTCAACTCTCTCTTTGCCATTTGTTGCAAAACACACAAGTCTCCTGAATCAGAGTTAAGTCTTCTTCAAGTTCCAGGTACTTCCTCGTTTTTCCCCAATGCTATTTCTCTGTTCCTCTTACTTTTTCCAGCATTTTGATCCGATCTTGTTACTGGATTAGGAAACCCATTTGTTTCTGGTAAGAAAATCTTGAAAAACTAAAACTAATGTAATAAAAAGTTAAACTCTGTCTTTCTTTGCTAATCAAGCTTTGAAAAAGGTGGATTCCAGTAGATCTCGGGTCCACCATTTACTAATTAATCCACACTTCTCTTCTTTTTGAACTAATATCATGGATGATCATCACACTTTTTGGTATTTTAATTGGATCTCTTTGTCTTTTACCTTTTAACTTAATGTATTTTGGCTACTTTCTAATCACCTTTTGAGCCAATTAGGTTTACTTTAATCAGTTTCGGTCAAGAATCTTGCTTGATGTTTTTAAAAAGCTCAAATCTTGATGCCATTAAGTCTCTTATTGAATAAAGCTGTGGAATCTTGATTTGGGTGTGGATACTTTTTTTAATTTGATCAGGGATCAAGAAAATGGCGCAGATCTTGGCAGCTTCTCCAACATGTCAAATGAGGTTGACCAAACCGAGCTCCATTGCATCGTCAAAGCTATGGAGCTCGGTTGTGTTGAAACAGAAGAAACAGAGCAGCACCAAAGTAAGAAGCTTCAAAGTCATGGCTCTCCAGTCTGACAACAGCACAATCAACAGAGTTGAGAGTCTTCTCAACTTAGACACCAAACCTTTCACTGACCGGATCATCGCTGAGTACATTTGGTATCAATGAGTGAAGTGCCCTATGTCGCTTATATATTACTCTAGGACCGATCTCATATCTAATATGGACTCTTTTCTTTTTGTTTGAACAGGATTGGAGGATCTGGAATTGACCTTAGGAGCAAGTCAAGGGTAATGATACTGTAATAGACTAGTAAAAAATGTATACTATAAACTATGATGCTCATGGATAAATGAATGGTTTCTTGAAATTTCAGACTCTTGAAAAGCCCGTGGAAGATCCTTCTGAGCTTCCCAAGTGGAACTATGATGGTTCGAGTACAGGACAAGCACCTGGTGAAGACAGTGAAGTGATCCTATAGTAAGAGTTTTTCCTTTAAGGCCATAAACATTTCTGTTCTTGTTTGCTATTTCATTCTGACAGTCTCATATGTCTTATTCAGTCCGCAAGCTATCTTCAGAGATCCATTCCGTGGAGGCAATAACATATTGGTATGTGTGTCATTGAGTTTTATAGTATAAGGCTATAAGCAACATTTTTGGTTAGTCACACCACTAAGTATTGAACTTTTATTATGCGAAGGTTATCTGTGATACTTACACACCAGCTGGTGAGCCGATTCCAACAAACAAACGTGCAAGAGCTGCTGAGATTTTCAGTAACAAGAAGGTCGATGAAGAAGTGCCATGGTTTGTCATCATTACCCGAAAAATCTCATTTATACCAGTTTACCTCCAAACCCATTTTGGTACTTAAGTGTGAATACTCTTTAGGTTTGGCATTGAGCAAGAGTACACTTTACTTCAGCCAAACGTAAACTGGCCTTTGGGTTGGCCCGTTGGAGCGTATCCTGGTCCTCAAGTGAGAACCAAGTCAAGCTAGAAACAGTTATGTTTTGTGGTGGTTTACAATAGAAAATAAAGTAACCATCGATCTTGTTGGTCTCGTCAGGGTCCATACTACTGTGGAGTTGGAGCTGAAAAGTCTTGGGGACGTGACATTTCAGATGCTCATTACAAAGCTTGCTTATATGCTGGAATCAACATTAGTGGTACTAATGGTGAAGTTATGCCAGGACAGGTCTCTTTTCCTCAACGAAGCTTCTGACAATAAGTTCTATTACAAAGTTTCCAATAATCTGATGTTATAAACATTTGTGCAGTGGGAGTTCCAAGTCGGTCCGAGCGTAGGAATCGAAGCAGGTGATCATGTTTGGTGTGCTAGATACCTTCTTGAGGTAACCAAAAGTCTGTTTTGTATGGAAGGAGTGAGTGAGTGAGAGTTAAGTTATCGTAACACTTGTTTACGTTTTGCAGAGAATCACAGAACAAGCTGGTGTTGTCCTAACACTTGATCCCAAACCCATTGAAGGTGACTGGAACGGTGCTGGTTGCCATACCAATTACAGTACAAAGAGCATGAGAGAGGAAGGAGGATTTGAGGTGATTAAAAAGGCTATCTTGAACCTTTCTCTGCGTCACATGGAGCACATCAGTGCCTACGGTGAAGGCAACGAGAGAAGGTTGACAGGAAAGCACGAGACAGCTAGTATCGACCAATTCTCATGGGTATGCATATGCAATAAGTGTCTTGAAAGATTTCAAACTTCTTAAGTCTCTCTGCTCATTTGCTTTAAACTTCAAACTTGGTAGGGTGTGGCTAACCGTGGATGCTCTATTCGTGTGGGACGTGACACCGAGAAGAAAGGAAAAGGTACTGGTTCTTGAATGGTAACACAGAGATTCTCTCTTTTTATTGCTAACATATATCGTTGTGGATTGGAACATAGGTTACTTGGAAGATCGGCGTCCAGCATCAAACATGGACCCATACATTGTGACCTCACTTTTGGCAGAGACCACACTTCTCTGGGAGCCAACCCTTGAGGCTGAAGCACTTGCAGCTCAAAAGCTGTCTTTGAAAGTTTAAATTAGTCGAAGCTTGTGATCAAATCCGATGAACATACATGTCTCTATCTATGTGGTCTTGCCAGGACCATCCATGTTGTTTGGTTTGGACTAAGACATTCTTTGTTGCCTTTTTTTTTTTTTCATTTGCATTGTTGAACAAACTCAGAACTTTCATGGACAATGTTCATCCTTTTGTATTGGTTCTTTAGGGTTTCACTGTAAGACATTGTTCTAGTCATCATGGCTAATGTGAGTCTATATTTGGCTTCGAATATGTACTCTTAAGTTACAAATAATCTTCTTTGAAGTCGGTATGTTCATATTATCATATACTTCTCGATCTTCTCTACTGTGCCAAGTGTGTGGGATAAGTACTTAACTAAAACTCAAGAGCTAAGATATATTGATTATACGCAGAGAAAAACATATAACTTACATGACATTTAAGCTTTGGGCTAGGCTACGTGCGGTATTATAATGCATCGCCCAACCGTACATCAACGTTATTTATTATAGTACACATTTTGCATATACTACTAGTTCCATTTCTACTAGTTATATCTCGTTTGTAGTTGTTAGAGGAGATGGTTGATACTACACTCCACCGCCACCACCTCCTCCTCGACCACCACCTCCTTTCCATCCTCCTCCTTGACCACCACCTCCTCGGCCACCGCCTCCCTTCCATCCTCCACCTTGGCCACCGCCTCCCTTCCAGCCACCTCCTTGGCCACCGCCTCCCTTCCAGCCTCCACCTTGGCCACCGCCTCCATAACGTTGTACATCATCTGAGGCACCATATATCTCTTCAGTGTCTAACTCGGCAGCGCCTCCACCACCACCTCCTCGGCCACCGCCTCCTTTCCAGCCTCCTCCTTGGCCACCACCGCCTCCCTTCCATCCTCCTCCTTGGCCACCACCGCCTCCCTTCCATCCTCCTCCACCGCCTCCATAACTTTGTACATCATCTGAGGCACCATTTATATCTTCGGTGGGTAACTCAGCACCGCCTCCACCCCCGCCTCCTCGGCCACCACCGCCTTTCCATCCTCCACCTCCACCACCGCCTCCTCGGCCACCGCCTCCTTTCCATCCTCCTCCTTGGCCACCGCCTCCCTTCCATCCTCCTCCTTGGCCACCGCCTCCCTTCCATCCTCCTCCACTACCTCCATAACTTTGTATATCATCTGACGCACCATTTATCTCTTTGGTGGGTAACTCAGCACCACCTCCACCACCGCCTCCTCGACCACCACCGCCTTTCCATCCTCCACCTTGCCCACCGCCTCCTCGGCCACCACCGCCTTTCCATCCTCCGCCTTGGCCACCGCCTCCTTTCCATCCTCCGCCTTGGCCTCGTTGATCAACCTCATAGTTATTGTTTTTCTCTTCTTCAACGTTGGCCTCAGCCACAGCCTCTCCTTTGCCTTCTACGGTTGGTATATCTACGTGCTTTGCATCTGTTTCAAACCTCCTCTTAGCATAATAATTCTACCAAGTTTATAACAACCTTAATAGAAAAGTTTATAACAACATTAATAGAAAAGAAGAGTAATTAAGCACCTTCTTTCGTGTCTTCCACGGAAGCCTCTGTTGCGGCAGCGACGACAACAGCCGCTAACAAAAGAAACCATACGATAAACGTCTTCGTATTCATCTTTACTAACTATGCAATTGACTATACAACACGTCTTCTTATTTATAGTTGCACCGGTTTACGTAAGCAAAAAGCTATTAATTTAAAATACATGTCACGTCACGATGCATTCAAACAAAACAAAACAAAACAAAAAACACACTAAGCGGTGAAGGTGTTGAGGAGGCACAATACTACTTAGTTGGCACTTGTAGATTTTATCTTCGTACTCTCTTTACGTCTCTGAAGCTAACACGTACGGTTTCAGACTGCCACGTACGAGGTTCTTACAAGATGGTGTTGTACACTGACAACTGGTCTCCCTCGAGATAGTTCTTGAGGTGATTGGTAGGTTAGCTTAGCTTTGTTTGTAAGACACGTACTAGTCAAATCTCAGTTGTTATGAGAGCTTCTTGGTATTGTTACTTTCTGATATTATTAGATTTTTTAAAAAAAGTATGGATCTCAAATGACTTTCTTTTTTTAGATGTAGAAAAAATATTCAAATGGAGATGAATCAAGAATTGCGACTGACATGTACCCGAGTATTCTTTTATCATACAATAGGCATGGGATTTGGATTTATTTTTGTGTTCGGGTGATTCGATTTTTCAGGTTTCAGGTTTCAACATATATAAATCGATCGGCTTTTTATTTAAATGCAAATCGGATTCGGTTCGATTAATTTTGGATTTGGGTTGGGTTTCGGGTTGTAAATCATCAAACCCGATCAAGTTAATTTTATTTCGAATCCAGGTTCGGATATTTCGGGTTCGGGTTTGGATATTTCGAAATTTTTTCGAAACCAAAGTAACTAATGTGTGCCTAGAATGCGTTGCTAGATCTCTGTTCTAAAAAGCTATACAGGCAACAAGAAAGTTTTCTTGAAGAGGCTGGGCTGCTTCCTTTTCGGCGCCCGCCTGAAAATATCGAAATTTGTATTTTGAGTTCAGGTTCGGGTTCGGTTTTTTCGGGTTTCGGTTTTTCGAGTTTAGATAAATAAAAATCGTTCGGGTTTTTTTCTTAAGTTTATTCATCAGGTTCGGATCGGGTTATTCGGGTTTCGGGTTTTCGGATTTATACAAATAAAAACCGTTCAAGTTTAGAACAAAAATTTTCGGACTCAGGTTTGGGTATTTCGAATTGGATTCAGGTTCAGATTTTGGTTTTGGTAAAAATCTCAGGCCTATCATACAACATAAAACTTCCGTTTTATTTCAAACATGAAATAGTTATGTTAGTATTTACATGTTGTTAGTTTAGGATTTAAACGTATTAGAGCTCTGATCCCTGGACCGGAGCTGTATAAAATTCCGTCGTTAGCACATCATGTAGTAAATGGCTATTCCGTACATATATTGTATTGGCAGTCCAACCTTGATCTACATTAGCTCATCAACATATTTGTCTAACTTTGATGGTTTTGATCAAACCCAGATTCAATATATATTATAGTGCTTTGACCATCACTCACGGCCACTCTTTCGGCCTATCGATCCAATTTCGTTGATGGTCGCCCTTTCGACCTATGGATCAACTCTCATTCAATGGTCACTGCATTATTTTTTGAAAAAGGTTCATAAAACTTGTTTATTAATTTTACAATCACCACATGATTATTTTTTGTAGTTTATTTTCATTCACACCAACAAATCATTTTTTCGATAGGTTAATCATCTTATTTTTATTGCTCCAATTTAAATACACTTAATTTTATATTTGTTCTGGATATATAATTAAAATGTTATGCATTTTGATGATACAAGTAGTTAAATCAGTTTTCTTTATTTTGTTTTTACATACACTATTCAAGATGTTACACCATCGAGTTCTACTATTTGTGAGTTTGTATCTGCCCTTATGGGAGACATGTTCACCCTCGGTCGGTTAATTATCCATAATTCATAATTTTCATATAATCAAGTTGCCGACAAGAAAAAAAAAAAGAGTTACATGGCACAAAGCTCTGAATTGAGAAGTTTTTATCTAAAGACAGAATAGTAAACCGTACCAAGAACTTTTCCATTTCCAATATAAAAAAAAAAAAAAAAAGCAGAGCCATTAATTAGAAAAAATTTCATCAGAGCAATGTGACAGTGAAGGGAATAAAAAAGTGAAATTGAGTGAAATTGCCGTTTGCATAAGAAAAGAACCAATCCGATGCTCTCCATGTGCACACTCCAAAGCATAACTCTTTAAATTTTCCTAAAGTATTCAAAAGTAGAGACCATAAAGACTCACGACTTCAAATCAAAATTAATTAAACTAAATTATATATACTTTTCTTCTGGATCACAATCATAACTATTGCACTATACGCTATACTTAAGCTTTTCTTTTTTCTTACTTGTCCTTTGAATCTCTTTTTAGCATGTAGATGAGTCATGTGGCTTTGATTCTAAAATAATGCAACTTTTTTTCTTCTTCTTCTTTCCCAGCTTTTATATAATCATTCTCACATCACATGTGTGTTTCCATTTCTCAATTCCCAAGTTCTTGTTTCTGAAAACATAGATAGAGATGGGTGTTACAGGAGGACTAGTGAGAAGCATTTTCTTCAGAAACAAATCATTTGGGGCTCATGACTACAACAATGTACATGATGATGTTCTTGAAACGTTCTCGTTCTTGTATATTTATGTACTTACTTGGGAATGTTGTAATGTTTTAGGGAAGAAGCAATCTAGGAGAGAAGAAAAGATGGAGCTCGGTTAGATCATACCTTTGTGGAGATGAATTCAACTCTGTTCTCGCTGTAGATGACTCAGGATCAAGACAAGATTCTGTAGACGCTCTTCTTACAATGTCTCAGCCATTGAGTTCAGATTTGGTTATACCTTCTGATTCGGTTCTCGCAATCCAAGATTCAGCTTCTGTGAAACCACATTTGGAAGATGAGGACGACTCAGAGGTTTCAGTAACTCAGCCTTTACACGAGGAGAAATCGAAAGTACTTGAAGATGTTGATAACCAAAGCGAAACAACGGAGACGCACATACCAAAGAAGCATCAGACTAATCCAATCTCTAAGTTGTTCCTTGAAGAAGACGCTGCGATCATGATTCAGACAGCGTTCAGGAGTTACCTGGTTGGTTCTCACCTTCACTCTTTTGTCTTGTGCTGTTATGTTATGTCCACTCCATTGATTCTTGGAATGTGTTTCAGGCAAAACGTCACAGCAAAGAAGTAGAAGAAACGTTTGTTAAGGAGGAGAGTTTCTTCTCAGGAGAGGACTCACAAGGTAAAGTATCATCCATGGGGACATCACTAGAAGTTCAGACATGTGATTCTGTGAAAGCACCGTTTGTTAGAAGGAAACGAGTATCTGCAAATCGAAGGACGTTACAGAAGAACAACACTCGTGTTCTGAGGATAAAGGTAAGCAAAGAAGCCATGATAAGAAAAGGAATCTAAACATAAAGAGAAGAATAACATAACATGGTCACATAACAGGAAGACTGGGACGATAGCACAGTGAGCAGCACCATATCAAAATCGAGGATTCAAAGCAGAATCGAAGCAATGACTAAACGGGAGAGAGCACTTGCTTATGCGTTTTCACAGCAGGTAAAAAACAAAAACCGAAACAAATAGATCTAAAACATCTAAAGAGCTTGTTTTTGCTAAACTGTGAAAATATCTGTTTTAAAGCTAAGAATTTGCTCAAAGAAGAAGCATATAGATCGCAGCAGTGAAGATGAATCCAACATCGGTTGGAGTTGGCTAGAACGCTGGATGGCAACTCGTGTACCAGACAGCGTTCCGTCTGATCTCCGAATGAACATTCAGACAGATATTGCAACGACAAATCAAAGATTGGTAAGAAAGAACAGATCTTTCAGTATAGCTGGAGAGTTGGAGAGCTGTGCCTCCAACGACATACCTCTCCAGTTTGAGAGCATATCAGAGACAGTGGAAGAAGAAACAGAGGACTTGCACAGAGAAAAGATCAGTGTCAAGGCGAGCTTATCAAAGCGAAAATCTGTTCCAAGCTACAAAAGCCAGAGAAGGCATAACAGGGTAAAGACAAAACCGCTCGATGCATAGACCCATATCAAACATGCTTACTGAACCAGACATTTAAGTGTTTCGTGTTTCTTTTGCAGCTTCAGGCAACGAAGCAACAACAGACAAAGAAAGCTAAGAAGGCCAAGACCGCACCAACAAGCTGCAAAATGGGAAATGAAAGTCAAGAAACATCGAGGAAGATAAATAGCAGCAGCTAAGATGATAAACTGTTAATCTTTGCGTTTAAAATAAGTTTGTTCTTTCGAATCTCAAAACAACATTCTGTAAATTATTTGAGGAATCCAAAACGATAGGAGAAGCAGTAGTAGGGATAACAATATCTTTATTGTAACATTCATGTTTTCACCACCAGATCTTCGATTTCTCAGAAGATGTGTGTTGTCTCAAATATTGATATTACAAGGTGGAACTAGGCCAACCAAACAAACTTAGATCCTATCAATATCTTCGTCTTCAAACTCAACATAGTCATCAGCAGCATTGTCATCATCTTCATCAAGATCACCAACGATACCTTCATTAAGACGGGTGTTCTCTGGAAGCTCACCATAGGCCTTGAGAAGCCTGGCCTCATCAGACATGTACTTGAGGATTACATCGGCTTTGTCATCTTGGTAGTCTCTCAGGCCAACAAGTACGATGTCACCTGCTGCGATCCAAACCTTCTTGTGCATCTTACCACGGATATGGCAAAGACGTTTAGTGCCATCGATGCACATAGCTTCACATCTTCCATTGCCAAGCATACGAAGGACTTGGGCGTACTCTTGCCCATCTTCCTTAAAGATAAGCTCGCGCTTCTCATCATCAGCTTCGTTCTTCCCTCTCTTCCTGTTCTTTCCTCCCTTTCCCTTGTTCTTCGGCATTGTCTCTGCTTCCAAATTCAAAACAAAAGTTCAGCATACTACAAAAGTCTTGCAAACAAAGCCATAAGAACAGAAACTTAGGAATCAAAACACTTACGCTAAATCAAAGAACATATCAAAGAGAAAACCTTTATGTAAAGTTACAACTCATGCTTAAAAGGGTTTATTCCATTAACCTCTAACACAACTTCATCAGCTAATAGTCTTGGAACCAGAGATACACAAATCTAGTGATATAGAAATCTCAGATTCCTTACGAGCAAAAACTAGTCAAGAATCAAATAACATATCAAAGAGAAAACCTTTATGTATAGTTACAACTCATGCTTAAAAGGGTGGGTTTATTCCATTAATCTCTAACACAACTTACATTGGCTAATGTAATAGAAATCTCAGATTCCTTGTGAGCAAAAACTAGACAAGAATCTTGACTTGTAACAGTGGCGTGATATGTTAAAAAGTTGGAAGAATATATTCTTCACAATCCAGATAAAAATGGTACAATCGATAAAAAAATTTAGCAATTCTGATTCCATAAATCTCTAAAAGTAATTATCAACACTAAATAATCAAAACTATACCTTCTTGAGATAACAGAGATATACAAATCTAAGGGTACAGAATAAAGAAATGTATCTCAAATCCCTTATGAACAAAACCGTTTCAAGGATAGATTCGTCTTGATTCCAACAAAAACTTGGCACAATCGAATAAAAGCAAACATTTTTCCGGCCAAAGGGATCGTAGAAATATAATCCTAATTCAACCACTAGAAACCCTAAATCAAGAGATAAATAGCACAATCAAAGATAGGAGACGATTAGAATCAAAGGAAAACGAGAGCTTACCGAACTATGGATGGATCAAATTCAAGCTAATCACGAAGATCTTCCAAATCAACTTTCTATCTCTTTTTTCAAAAAAAAATTATTAGACGAAAGGTTTCGTGTAGCTGCGTTGCTCTCTGCTTTGGTTTTCTGGTTCTCGCGAGATGACTTTTCTTTAAATCATATAGCTGTTTCGTAAATGCCCTCGGTTTTTGGGTTTAATTACAAGGTGATGCCATTCCTATTTTATAAAATTTGCGCAAAAAGCCCATTTTCCACTTTTGCTTAAGTGAAATAGCCCAACGTGATTGGGTTGTTAATTTCTAAACTATGAGTGACACCAAATATGAGAAAGGACTCGTCAAGTGGTTCGCAACAAGAAGCTGATCTAATTCAAGTTATATTCTCTCATTTTGTAACATCTCATAAGTTAGGCAGGACCATGGTTTCTACGATATGGTAAAACTGAATTTTTGCTAAATATAATAATAAAAACAGAATTAAAATTACAATAATAATACCAATATCAAATGAACAAAGATTCGGTTTGTGTGGAGACGAGACACTCTTTCTTTAATTCTTTAATTGCCTGTAGTATGACGGTTTTGATGCAATCAGAATCCCAGGATACAACCACACATCGACTATTGTGCAGCACTCAGAATAGAAGCTAATGAATCTATCAATATGTTGCACTCTCAGACACAAAACTAAAAAGAAATATTATATGTGAGGGATTTGCTTTGTATTTAAATTATGTTATACAAAATGAGATGAGAACTATTTTCTTTTATATCCAAAAAAATCAACAGCTTTATTTTTCCATAAAGTGAAAGAAATTTTTGTGTTAATGAGAATTCATTCTCTACTTAAAGTCATAACTATTTTTATGTTACAAAGAAAAATCTATGCACTTTAAGTAACAAAAAATTAACTAAAAGAGAAAGATATTTGTTGATTTGTTCAACAAATAAATTTGCAAATGACTTTTGGTAAAAAATTAATTTTTTAGATCGTAAGCCCGTTTTTCAAATCCCGAAGTTCGAAATTCGAGTCCGGTCCACATATCTCTTTTTCAACTTTGGATCTCCATTTCTCATTCACATCCACTCCGTTTTGACATGTGATTATACTACTTTTTATAGTGCTCCACATCCGGTCATTCCGACGAATGTCTTCGTCCGGAAACATAACGACAAATGGTCTAAAACCATTTTGTCAAAAACGAGTTCCAACAATGCTGCATTTGATGTAAATTTTTCTTTTTTTAGTTTGAATATTGATTCTATATTCAATAAAAAAATTAGAAAAGAAAGATAGAAATTTAAAACAAAAGTAAAATAAAATAATTATGGGTTATAAAATGCAATTCCCCAAGTTCTCCATTAGCCACAAACATCCCATCTATCGCTAAGGTAATTGGGCAGTATAGAACTTAGCCCATCCCATTATATACTGCTGATCAGCCACAAACGTCGCACCTATTGTTTTCGCAATCTTCGTGCAATAAGTGGTCCGTCTGAGACTGATCAGTTAGAGGAAACAGGATAGGTTTTTCCCAAAGGCGAGACGGCTACCGGTCCGAATGAAGCGTGAAGTTCTCATGGTGTTGTCTTTGCTTCTTTGTTTTTGTTTTTTGGATGGATTTAGACTTCGTGTTTGGAAGGATTTTTGTCTGTTTTTATAAATCATCTTTTTGAAGTTTATTCCTTGTTCATCTTCAAAGTGGTTGTTTATTTTGCAAACATTGTCGTTGACTGTAATTTGATTGTTTGATTGGACCTTTAATGTTCCATAAACTTAGGCATGTGAACAAGTATTCGGGCTAAAACACCGTGGTGCTTTTCGGCATCTGTCAGCTACTTGGAGTAGATTTTAACTGTGTTTGTTCGAGTGATGGGTGCATTGATCAGATATTTTGATCTTGATTTTAGTCTATGAAAGGTTTTGACGCGAGATTTGCTGTTTGCTAGTCGATCGATCTTGATTGAATTTGTTTGTTCGATGTGAGATTTTCAAAAGTATTTACAAGGACAAATCGTCCTTAAAGGATCTAAATTCAAAGAATGTGGGTATCCTGCTTGATCTTGTGTGTCGTGACCGCGACGCCTAAAAAGATGGCTTTTGGTGGTGGCTGCATATGTACCCCGTTACAGGATCAAACCTAACATAGTTCAGTTATTTCGATGTCGAGTTCGACATCTCATTTTTGGTCCTGTGTTGAGTCTGCATGGAAGTTGTTTGTGCTTCTAGTCGAGCAGTTGGGGTCGACTATAATTCATTTTTTGGTCTAGTGGTAGTATTGTTTAAGGTTATTGCATTTGGTGAACTTGTAAACACCATCGTGCACGATCTTGGTTACCTCGTTGGGGCCTTCCCATCTCGTGCCCAGTTTGCCGGCACCTTGCTCTTTCGTATTTTTGAAGACTTTCCGTAGTACTAGGTTTCCTACTTCGAATTTCCAATTCTTTACTTTAAAATTGTAATAGTGGGAAGCTGCATGTTAATATTTCTGGATCTGGACTAGTGTGCGATCTCAAATTTTTTCTATCATGTCTAAACGATCTTGTAGCATTTCCGCGTTGAGCACTTCGTTATCTGGGCATGGGGTTTGACGCATGCTTAACACGGACGTTTTAGGGGGGATGACTGCCTCTATTCCGTACGAGAGGAAGAAATGGGTTTTGTTAGTTGCCTTATGGGGTGTTGTTCGGCACGCCCATAGTATGTCGAAGAGTTCTTCGCGCATCGTTTCTAGAAAGTTACACAATGAGCAAAGATCAGAAAATTGATTGTGGAGTGCATGCGACTTTGGCCCAAAAGCTTTTGAAAATCTTCTAATTGATTAATGTGTCACCATCAGATATCAAAGTGAGAAAAAAAAAATGAAGAACACGAATGATGAACAGTTGAAGAAGATGAAAGGAAAAGAGAAAAGCCAACGGTTTTCACCAAGATTCAGATTATATCAAATATAACAAGCTTCCAATTCTTTCAATGTTCACCAACCAACCAAATTAAATGAATTGGGTTGGGGGTTACTATTGGATGAAATATTGGCAAAAATTCATGTCCAATAAAACAAAAGTGAGAGGCTGAGAGAAAAGCATTACCAAAGTGGAAATGTACACGGCAAAGTCCAGCAGTGAACTCAAGTTTACATGGAGTACAGGACACAATCAAACCCAAGATCCAATGTAAATTTCAAAGTGGACTGAAGATTTATTCACAAGAATGTTTAAGTGATTTGATTTATAACAGCAGAATCTACCGAAATAAATGTCAATTAATACCAAATTAAACAGAATAAATAGACACTTAACAAAATTTCGAGTTATAAAAACAAAATAACTGATAGAATACATGAAAAACAACATCTCTAAACACTCTGGTCTCATTTTTCACTAAAATCCACTTGATTGTTTGTTTTCATTCCAGTGAAGGCTAAGAAGTCATCAATACTCAGTGCCGAACGTTTTGGACTACCCTAAACAAGTTCAAAAATGCATTTTGTTTAGGGCAGTCCAAAACGTTTAAGGCATATATATATAGACACACATATTTACCTTCGTTTCAGTAACGCCTAATATTAAACCTTGAATAAATTTATGAATAAATTTTCTAGAAATTTCTAAATAAGACTACTAAAGCAAACTCCAAGTTTGTAGAAATTTCTAGAAAATCATAAATTTATCCAAGCAAACTCCAAGTTTGTAGAAATTTCTAGAAAATCATAAATTTATTCAAGGTTTAATATTACGGACAGGTCCTGCACTCTGCTTCTCCAGAGTGGTCGGACTTCGCCGAGTTGAAGGAAATTAACCATTTCAGGGGTTTTGCTATGGTTTTGCCGAGATAACAGAGAAGCTGTTCAAGTGTTCAAAGTGTTGTTTCAGGGTTTTCTGAGAGAAGCCCTAATTAGGTGAACGCGTAGGTGAAACTACGGTGCATGGACCCTGGCCCATATTGAAATCAAAATCTACAATGAGCCCGGGCCCATTAAGCCTTGTATAATCAGATCAAGGTCGCATTCTCAATGCTATCTTTCCCGTTTCATCTTCGTCTTCCTAGCTTCGTTTTGCCTCCGATGTTTGTCCGGCATTTTCCCGCTTCGTTTTGTCTGCGGCGTTGTCCGGCATTTTCCCGGCATCTTCCGTACCATCTTTGTGCTGGAGACGACATGATAGTAGAGAAGGAACAATGCTGTCTTCCCGTTCATCTTCATCTTCCTTTTCATCGTTTCGTTTTATCTCGGATAATTATTTAATCGATTTAATTTATAAACATATGAAAATCACATTTACGAAAAAAAATAATTTAAAAAATAATGAATGTAAAGATTTTCTTATAGTTATTTAAATGAATGTAAGGATATTAAAGGTTTTATCGTTTCGTTTTATCTCGGATAATTATTTAATCGATTTAATTTATAAACATATGAAAATCACATTTACGAAAAAAAATAATTTAAAAAATAATGAATGTAAAGATTTTCTTATAGTTATTTAAATGAATGTAAGGATATTAAAGGTCTTATCTGACCAATTTTGATTAATTAAACGTTGTGAATCTTGTGGTAGTTTCAAAATAATGATTATCCAAGAAAAATAAATAAAATATATTCAATTTTTGTAGAGTTTGGTTGCATTTATATGTGATAATGTGATATGAACTATTAAATGTAAGTCTCATCCCTTAACAACGGAAAAGGTAAATTTTATGTTTCTACATACAAGTATTACCAAACAACGTTTCTTACAAAATCAGTCTCAAATCGTAGTTTATGACACAGTTTTATACAGAGAAGATATCGTAATATACATAGCTAAGAACCTGTGGTGTGTGATTCAATCATAGACTTGGCAATCCACAAGAGGCCTGGATCATTACGTTTCAATACCAGATATGGTTCTTGAGCTCCTGTCTCTTCCCAAACCATCTCTTCCACAAAGCCAACCACATAAAGGATCTCAACCGCAGCTGCATAACATCACGCCCGAGTCAGTTCAACACCCATATGTCATACACAATCTGTTATCAGAAGATGGAAAAAGGAAAAAAAACCTGTGAAGTTGAGTATCTTGCGCTTAATTGCAGGATTTCCCTGAAATGACAATCACGTAGTCGAACATATCAGACGGTTTGATATATTAACTCAAATGAAGAACTATGTTAAATCAAAAGGCCTAATGAGTCCACATACCTTGCGCAGCCTTTTGAATTTCATTTCATTTGGTTGCTCAATGATGTTTCTGGACCATAAACAGAAAGGAAAAAGAAAAAATAAGTCAGTATCTTCATTCACATAACAATGGACTTTAAATCTCTAGACAAGCTTGTAAGTTTCCAAGAGTGTACCTCACTATTTTGAGAAGCATTTGCAGCACATTGCTTGCTTCACCGGGGCTAACTCCAGCTTTCAAGGCATTTATGGCTCTCTTGAGACGGTTAGAGATGATGGTAACAGAGTCTTGGATCCTCTGAATCTCCATATCATCTGGATCAGGCTCATCAACCTTGATGATTATTTCATCTGCATTGGTTTCTCCAGGAGGTCTCCTCAAATTCTCATCCGACATAACTGTATCATTTGATATTTCCATGTTTTCAACTTCAGCTTCCAAGTCATCCGGATCAGGTTCATTATCGTCTTCAGCAGGATGAACAATATCAGTTTCAATCGATCCCAAATGATGTTCTGGTGGTGATGCATCTTCAGTGGAATCGTCAGGATCAGGCTCAAGCTTAGTTCTAGAATCAGACTGAGTTACTGGGAGAAATGGCTGTTTATTCTCATCCCGAACATCAACCATGTCATCAGGATCAGGTTCTTCTCTGAGTTTCGAAGCACCAACGTCACTGTATTCACTAGTGTGAGAGAGACGGCGATAAGCAGCAGCAACAGACGATTCACGAGCATTTCCAAGATTATCGGATTGATTTCCACCAAGTCTCTGAGAAAAAATTCCATCTCCAGTTTCATCAAAGAAGAGGTCCTCATCACCAAAGTCATTCATAACCTTCGCTCCGTTCAGAGTGTGACCCCTTGATTTAGTCCAATCTAAGCTTTCAGCCTCTTTGTTCAACTGTCATACAAACACTCATTTGTAAAATCTCCAACTAGATAAAACTGAGATAACAAGAACATACACCTTCACCATTGTATATATTAGATATTACCTGTCTATCAAGAGCATAAAATTTTTCATCATGCTCCGTGTAAACCATGTGAGCCTGACATTTTGATTCATATAGAATATTATCTCTCAAATCAGACTTACGCAGAAATATTCAGATATTAGTTGCAGAGGAATGAACTTACAAGCTCATGCAATAGAGTCTTTTTTATGCTTTGGTACTTCCTGAATCCCTTGAGATCATCAGTCCGAAGACGTAGAGAAATCTCCTCTCCTTGATTCTGCATCAGCCAAAGCAGAACATTATGAGAAAATCAAACACATGAGCAAACTAAAGAAACACAAAGAAATGTTATGTACCTTGTTAAATCCCAGAAGACATTTCGGACTAACACCAACATAACCAACAGGAGCAAGTTCTGTCATAATCCCTACTCTCCAACGATGCTACAAATATTAAACAAAAACCAATTGGTACATTGTAACGATATGGGTTTGCATGAAAAGTTTCTCACAATTTAAATATAACCTTGTTCATAATAGCGATAATACCAGGGTCTGCTGCAAGCATGTGCATTCTCTTTAAAGCATCAGAAGCAGGAGGGTTTAACTACAAAGAACAAACATCTCAGGTGTCACTTTATACAGTCCAATTATAAACAAACAAGTTCACTTCAGGAGTTAGTTTGAAGATGAAAGAAAGATGGCTGAGTTGATATTTGACGAACATACTTACCTCTATACCCGGGAGTTGGAGAGTGCGGAAATCGCAGAAGATGTAAGGACCCTGTGGAAGCTTGATTGAAGTTCTCGAAAACTTCTTTTGCCTAAGCCTTCTCTCTTCTTCCTCAAAGCCAAGTATTCTCATGTCAGGCATTGCATCTTTTTGAACTCCATTGAGCTCTTCTTCAGATACTCCCATCATTCTGATAGTTTTACCCTAATAACGACGAGAAAGTAAACACATTTGAAAAGGGCTTTTTGATGGTTTTAAACAGAGATTCAAGAAACAAAACACATTTGACGATATAGAAACACACTCAATTTCTAGACAACCTTAACCAAAATGTATCCGACAAGAACATTTGTCAGGAATCAAGCATGCGTAAAACCAAAAACAGAACCTCAACTATGGAAGATTCCTGCAAACTCAAACTCGAGTGTTCATCAAGAAATTAAGCACATTTGAAAAGGGCTTTTTGATAGTTTTAAACAGAGATTCAAGAAACAAAACACATTCGACAAGCTTTGGGGAATCTTATAGAAACACGCGCAATTTCTAGACAACCTTAAGCAAAATCTATCAGACAAGAACATGTTGTCAGGAATCATGCATGTATAAAACCAAAAACAGAACCTCAGTTATGGAAGATTCCTGCAAACTCAAACTCGAGTGTTCATCAGAGACAGGAAAAAAACAATCTTGAGCCTTTTTCTTTCTACACAACCTTAACGATACACCAACACACTCAATTTCTAGACAACCAAGCAAAATCTATCAGACAAGAGCATTTTTTCAGGAATCAAGCATGTCTAAAACCAAAACGAAAGAAGGAACCTCAGTTATGAAAGATTCCTGCAAGCTCAAACTCGAGTGTTCATCAGAGAAAGGAGAAAACAATTTCGACCCTTTTTCGTTCAACCGAGGAACGATCAGACGGAGCGTCTCCGCCGTAACGCCGGTTAACTCTCTCATTACAAAACCCAAATCCTTCAGATTCGCCTTGGAATCGATGTCAAGAGTGTATTTGTTTCCTTTCCACAAAACAGAAACTTTCATTGTTCTTCCAGAATCTTCCAAGCTACTATCGTCAACGGCCATCGATTAAGGAATCTGAAGATTGATCAATACAATTGCAATTTCAACATATCAGTTGAGATTTTAAGCCCCCCCAAAAAAATTAAAAAAATTACAGCGAGAATTCAATTTTATCTCAAATTTAAAGAGATGAGACAACGACGAACAAAAAGATGATTGCGAGTCGTACCTCAATTTTGTTAATCGAACCAGAGAGGAGCACAAAGATTAGATTAGTATAAAGGGAATGATCATTTGGACTTGTGGAAGAAGAAAAAGGATTCTCTTTATAAATTGAGAGAGAGGCTTTCGGAGATTCTGGATTTCTGATGATACGTATGCACATACGATGAGTGACGTCAACAGGAATTAATTGGTCGGTTTAGTGACAAAACTATGATTTTTGTCCACTAAAAGTTATAAATTTACAAAATGATTACAAAATAATCAAAGAACCAAATGAGAATCAATTGGTCGTGTTTTTCTCCTCTCTCTTCGAAGTTTTTCTCCGCCTTCTCTCCTCTTTTTTGCTTTCCATCGGTTGCCGGTGACCGGCGTGTGGCGGCTCATTTAGCGCCACCGCCGATCTCTCTCTCGTCTTCTTAGCTTTCTTTCGTTGGTCGGTTGTTTATTTTTCAGTTTGGTTAGTCTTGGGATGTGGACGAGTCGGTCGACTAAAGCCTAGATTTTCCGATGGATTTGGGGTATTTATAGCAGATCTGGTGGTTGTTTTTCTTCCCGTTTAGGGTCTTTGTGCTGTTCCGTTGCTTTCTTTTGGTTCGCGGTGAAAGATTTTAATCCGGTTCAGATGTGGTGGTTTGATGTTATCTCGGATCTGGCCTTGCGGTTCTGCCGGTGAGGTAAAGGCAGTCACTGGTTTCTGTTATTCTCTTCCCTTTGCTCTTCACCTATTTTTTTCGATCTTTGGATTGAATTTGTCCGGCCTCTTTGTGTTGTAACTCCTCGGTGTTACGATGTGGTGTTGCAACGGGTAAATAGTGATGAAGTGTTTTTGGCTTTAGTTTTGTATGTTTGTGATGCTTTTTAATGCATCTATCCTTTGTACTCTTTAAATTCTAGTGTTTTAGTTAAACTTTTGGCTCTAGAAGGATGTTTGTTTCCTTGCTGGCTTTTGGCTCCGGAATGAGGGATGTTTTATCCTTGCCGACTTATGTCTCTGGGAGGACTGTGTTCCTTGCCGGCTTCTTTGTTTCTCAGTAGGATTGTTGTTATGGTTGCTAAGAAGGCAAACGATATCATGATGTTGGTGGTGAACTGGGCTATTGATAGCTTTGACTCAAACTTTTGGTGCAGCTCTCTTTGTTGGAAATATGGTGGAGAGTTGGATTGTTTGAAGTGTGGTTTGTTGGGTTTGGACGGTTTGTTTAGTCCGCTAGTATCGACTTTTGTGGGTTGCGATCCTCTTGGTTAGAGGTTGTAAGGGTTTGATGTTGTAACAGATCTTTAAGTAATATTAATCTTTAGATGTCAAAAAAAAAAGAAAAAAAAATCTGAAAAAGAGTTTTTTTTTTTTGCTAAAATGTTAAATTTTATTCCAATTTATGACAGAATTACAAAAATAACTGAGAAACTAGACCGACAGTTTCAAACCTCACAAGCAAAAATACTTACAACTTCTCCGAAAACTAACACACAAACAAAACCACTTCAACAGACTGCTCTACATCCGACAGCACGGGAACGTCTATGGGCAGCCAGAGAAGCCACCTCCAGCCGCCATTCTTTAGCCCAAAAACTACAAGAATCATCTCCCACGGATGCAAAATAGCTGAAGAAAGTAGAACCGCCACCTCTATTCGACACCAGGTCACTACTAGAACTTCAAACAGAACTGACTCTTACCGAGATTGAACCACTCCACGAGCTGTTGAACGAAGCTAGAAACAGAAAACACACAAAACTGAAAAAAGTTTATACACTGTTTTTGTATGTACATCGGTTTTTTTTTCTTTTTCAACTGAGCCCATATATTAAACTAGATTTAGCCGGTTTCTGGGTTATCTGACAAATTATAACTTACATGAAAAAATAAGTAATCACGTGCATGCGCCTCTTTAGAGAGGGAGTCGGCTCGGGCATTTGATGATCTCAGAATTAAACATAAACTAAAAACATCAAAACAATGAGATCAAAGTTCTAAATCAAACTTAAATGAGGTCAATATATTGGATCCACTTTCATTTGAGTAAATTCGAGCAATTTGTCTCAAAGCCTACCAAACAAATCTTGTTTCTCACTGAGAACTCGCTAATAGAATATCAAATCTGTTATTTTCATTGTTCATCTTCGTCTTCAAATTCTTTTGGTTGACTAATACCTTTTTTTTATGAGATTCCAATAACTTCTTAAAAGATCAATGATTGTGATCCATCTCTTACATCGAAAACTACATAAATGTATTCTACACCAAAACATACCATCTTCTTTGGTTGTAAACAAACCCATAAAACGAAAACCGATTATTAAAACTTTGTTGATTTCAAATAGCAAATCTTTTAACACAGACAATGTCAAGTTTTCAGCTACATGATCTGAGTACATCGAGTTGATCCATCTCAGTAAGTCTCCCGATGTGGCAGCCCCAGCTCCACGCCACATCCTCTGCCTTCTGGTCAAACTCATGTGCATTACTCCAACTTCGTAAGTCCATTGACGAATCAGGCTCCTGCTATTCATCAAGTCTCTGCAAGCTTAGCTCCACTTAATGTTTTTGTCTGATTCCGTTGCTCTTACGCTTCCAGTCAGATAAACTCATCCAACTCTCATGTTTCTGATGCAGGTTATGTTTCTTCAGCTCTCCTCAACCGTCAATTTAGACCAAACTTTTTTGAGTTAAAAAGCTAGCTTCGATGGCATTTCTTCTATGTTTCATGAGGTGAAACCCGATAAGTCTGACTAAATCCGATGAATAAGCCAAGCTGGCCAAAGCCAAACCAACTCTTCTACGTGCACCAGGGTAGTTTCATGTAAAATCCAACTCAGAAAACAGCAGTTTCTTGATAACCTAAGACAACTACCACCTGGTCCCATCCGCACGGTTAGCACAGAGGAATCTCATTTACTTTTGCCTTTGATGCTTGTGTATGCAACTAACAAAAGAGTTTTATATAACATGTGATGCTTAAATTTATAAGTTTTCACACTTAAGGCCAAACGAGTTTTTGTTAAAGAAACTTTAATTAATTTTGATGTAAAAGTATTTTCCTATCAGATGATAATCTCGACTCTGAAAATTGAAAAAGAAAAGCTTTAAACTACGAGGTGGCCATTGAGGGACCAGTGGAGTGTACTGACATACGAAATGCGCATAGTCACCAAAAAATGCATCCAACAAAATAGATGACATCATATAATCTGTTCCACCATTGTTCAACAACAACAAAAAAAAATCTCTCAAAAAATAAAATAGAACTTTCACAATTCAAAAAATGAGGTTTTAGGTACACAGTAGTTTTACATTTGTGTACAAAACCCTCTTTGTTTGTATATATCAAACCTTTCTTTCTTTCTTTCTTTCTTTCATGCATTGCAAATCAAAAACTCCAATGCACAACTTCACTCAAAAACCAAAAGAGCAGCGATAAAATTAATTACCATTGGAACTTGTTATGCATCTTTATTATCCTCACCATCAACCTCAACCTTATCCTTAACCTTATCCTCGTCTTCCTTCGTCTCCAATTCTTGATCTTGGACGGTAGGAGAGGACTCAGAACCCCCATCAAGGGACAAATTGGAGATTTCACCAGTAACAGGGCTTGCATCGCCTTCATCTGCAGCATCTTCTGAGACATTAGACTCTGTGTCTGATTGCTGATGGAGGCTCCAGTACATGATGCTGGCTGCCAAAATAAGCATCATCTTCTGGTTCACCTGTTTACACAAAAGTAAACTGAATCAAGAACAAAACCGGAAGCATACTCAAAGCCTGTTTCAATATCGATATATATACTCTACCTCTATGATATCCTCAGGCAACAAGAATATGGAGCATCCGAGCTTCCGTGCAACACTGATGATGTATGTGGCATTCAACTTCTTATCCTCCTCTGTTTTAAGTGTCAATTACAGCCAAACACAACTCAATTCTTTTAAAACGGCATGAGAAATTTAGAGAGTGTAAGAAGCACGCAATGAAGTTGAAACGTTTACCTGTTTCTCCACTGGTAACAAGGCTCCAGTTGACAACTCTTGGCTCTACCGCAGTCAGAAGTTCCAGAAAGAAGATTCCACTTGACAGGTTCTTGTCCTAATATCAGAGCAAAGCAACCATCAAACCGTTAGGTTGATGAAGAATGAGTCTCTGTGAATTGTACTTGATTGATGACACTTACTCTGAAGCTCTCAGCCTGAGAAGTTCGGCCCACTCTCTTCACTTTCCTATTCGCCCAGTTTAGAATATCTGCATCTGTAATTTCTTTACCTTGCGAGTGAGACCTCAAGTTCTTCAGAAGTTGGAGCATTGTATATCTCATTAGTTGCCACAAAAGAGCTGCAGAATCATTGAAATTACATAAGTGTTCTACCAATTAGAATTGACTTTATACTAACAGTTATCAATGCGAGAGATATATCTTAAGCTTACGAGTCTGATATACAAAAGTAAATTGTCTTATATGTGTGCCTTTCAGGAGAACTCACCGAGAAGGAGCTTCTTATTTCCTTGCACAATGTCATTTCCAGCTACATTGACAAGGGAGAAGCGAAGTTCTTTGCCAATCTTGACAACTTCATTGCAGTTCTCAACCTTTTTGAACGGCATTTTTATGGGAGGTTTATTTGCATGTTTCCAGTTGACTGAACCAGGTGAAACTTTGTCGAGAACTTCAAGAAGAACCCACCTGAATGTGATACGGTTTAGTTAGATACAAGTAGATAAAAAATTAACATAAAGCGTCCTCAAACAATACTCCATAGCTTACCCATTCCTAAGATCTTCGAAAACATTGTTGACATAAGTGGCAGTGCCAAGACTGTTAATCCAGAGGCGGAAACATCTTTCTTCACGTGAAGTTTCCACATCATCTGTCATCATCTCAGCAAATGACGTTGACTTTGAACTGTCATCGGTCAATCCATTCCTGCAACAAAGAAAATAGCATTAGTAAAGTAGCAAAAACAGAATCATTATGAGCTTTCTGATTCATTTGGAAACCCTGTCAAAATACTATCAGAGGCTAAATCAAATGTAACGAGCCACACATTTTGTCACGCAACACCATCTGGATTTTTAGATAATTAATAGTCGAAAACCCAATGGAAATATGCTCTTATATTTTTCAAAGCAACCTGTTGAGTTTGCTACTAACCTGTTCTGAAATATTTGCGCCACAAATGCAAGGTTAAGATTTGCTGAGCCGTCCACTATGTCTTTAGGAGAAAGGTATCTTTTACAATCCAACTTCTCAGCCTGCTCAAGAACCTTTTTCGCTCTTTCTGTGGGGTCTTTGGTCTCTAATGCCACATGTGTACTGTGTTCTGGAGCAAGAGCATTAAGCAGATACGCATATGCCTCTCCGTCCTGAAACACACAAAAGAAAGCTGAGGTTATGATCAACGACAAAGTGGAAATATGAGACTGTTGTAACTTCATAACCCATGAGCGGTGCTGGTCTAATATACGAGAATTTATGTTATTGAGGAGAAAAGGGTAAGCAGAGTCAGATTACCTTCACATCAGAAGAAAAATTTGTAACCTGCTTTTCATAACCAGCTTTCTTCAGATGAAAATTCATCCATTTTAGCAAAACTTTTTCAGGAGCCAATCCCATGAGCTCCTCCGCATCCTGCAACGTCATGAAGATTTGATGAAGTTTCAATCTCATGACAATAAATCCTCGTAGAGAGAATTGAAAACACGTCAAATTTTTTTTACCTGAGTGTCGTCCACTAATTGAAAAAGTGAAGGAGTTTTCTTAAAATTGAGATCAGCCAGCATTTGGATCTGATATTATGCCACAAGAACAACAAAAGATTTCGGTAAGTTTTATAATAAGTCAACATCAAACAAAATGTAACCATCATATGATTTCCTGTGAACTGAAAAAGAATGTGACGCCTAGAAATGGAAACGCTTAAGGTGAGTACCTTGATAATCTGAGATATCAACCCAAGTACGAGATATGGCTGCAAAGGAAAAGAAGAATTAAAATTGGAAGATCATGTAACCAGAGGAACAAACGATTAAAATTTCTTATTTCTCAGGGATTTTACTCACTCTTCCTTCAGCTATGTCCTGTGTTCCGATGTTGACCACTGTGCAGCCAATTGCTTTGGCAGAATTGAGACCTAGAGTAAGGTTCTCATTCCTCTCCCATGGGTTAAGCATTTTCTTCGTGTTGATAGCTCGTTCGTCAATGGTCCCAGGAACAGCAACATTTATAAGCTTACTGCAAGAAAGTAACAAGCATGACCACTAAGAAACTTTCAAAATGGAGAGTAAAAACTAAGTATCCAAGGAAGAAAGGCATATACCACAGAAGGACACCATCTTTAACAAGATCAAAGAAAGCATTCGTAGCTGGATCAATAGGAAGGTAGCTCTTCAAGAAAGGATCATCTCTCAAGTAACTGTTGATATGTGAAACATAGGAAGCCTTCTCGGATTCGTTGATGGCATGGTGAACAGTTGTAGTGCTAGTTTTGAGGAATGAAGAAGAACCTTTCGATCCTCCAGATTTCTCAACTCCTCGTGCTTGCACACTCAAAAAGGCCTGTCAAATCGAACTAAAGCTGATTCAAAACCGAAGATTGCCAAAAGGAACAATCAAAGCCGTTAGAAAGAGGAGCTCACCCGGAGAAAAGTCTCGAAATCGACTTCTTCATCAGCATTGGAATAAGACTTGTCGAGTATAGATTTGATCTCATCGGCATCAAAGGTACCACTAAAAGCGTTCAGCTTTGCGAACACAGGAGGTAAATCTCCGACGGTGAAACGATCCAAGAGCGTTTTATTTGAATTAAACTATACAAAACGCACCAAGAAAGGAAAGTTTCAAATTTTCAAAATCGTATATACTTTTTTGGAATCAAAACGAACGTGAAAGTACCTTTGATTTAAGGGTTCGTAACTCCACTTGTGTAAACTGGCTCTGTAACCATGGATCAGAGACGAGAACACCAACGTAACTAGACATTTTCGCTTTCTCTCCGCGGAATCAAATTATACCCAAAAACAAATCCCTGCAACATCCATATCGTTAATCGAACAGGAAAGGAGACATCAGAGAACAAAACGGCATCGGAAATTCGATTATACACGCAAAGCAAAGATTTGAAATATATATACGACGTTGATGCATCGATCGGATTTAATGGCGATAACAGATAAATGAAATCGAAGATGGTTGATGATAAGAGACCTTTTAGAGACGACGGGATTGAAGGTGGTTCGTGTTCATGACTCGGATTGAATGCGATTTGGTTGTTGCGTGAAAGAGAGATCGGAGAAGCAATGAAAGAGGAAGATGAAATTAAAAAAGATTGAGAGAGGCACGACCTGCGACGAATGAAATGAATATGACACCGAGTCAGAAAGAGAGAGACGATGATGGTGAGGGTTTCTGTTTTCCAATTTATTTTTATTTATTAGTTTAATCATTCTCTCCCTCTTTTTTCCAACATTTCGGGGTGCAAATAGTTGTCAATTCTTTATTTATTTTATTTTAAGATTGTTATGAACCGTTTGGTTAATGGACTCAATATAGACCGATCCATATAGAGGTTATTACATAACCGGTCCTTAGTATAATTAGATGTTTTCCTTTATAGACAAGGAATAGGTTTATGGAATATTTCCTTTTCTTTGTATGGGTAGTAAAAGGATAATTACCTTTTCTCTACCTGGTGTAACCACTATATAAAGAGACCTTTGGTCCTCATAATAATACACACAGAACATTCAGTTCACAACACGTTATCAGCATGAAAGCTCCTAAACCCTAAAACCCTAGAGACCCTGAGTAGCTGCCGAAACTTTAAAGAGTCATATCTTTCAAACCGTGAGGAACCAGAAGGCGATCTAGATATCAATCGAAGCCCTCGACGAGACGAATCTACCGGTGAAAACCGCTTGTCGATCCGACATCGGACGCACTCTCACGCACGCATACAGTGCACGACGACCCACCAAATAAACCAAGGAGATCCGATTTCAGCTTGTGTTACCGAGGTCTATTAGCTCCCGGTCAATTCCAATTCAATCCCAAAGAAGATCAAGGTAAAACCCTAAGCTAAGAATAATAGCAAATCGAATTGAACTAAGAAGAATAAGAAACCCTAAAATCAATCTCTCTCTAGAACTTGTTTGTTTATGTTGAACCAATATCTGAACTTGAACCTAAGCTAAGGATATGACCTAAAATCGATTTGCTTGTTCAAACCTGTTGATCTTGCTTAAACCCTAATAATCGATTTGACCTAAGCTATATGAAACCCTAAAATCGATTGTTTGAATATTGCCTTGCTTGTTTGCTGAATCGATTTGTGATCTTGATTGCATGTTTAATTAGTTCATTAGCTTGCTTATTTACCTGTTTAAAATCGTATGAGAACTTGCTTGCATCAATCACTTAATCGAATTTGGACTAGCATAGAAATCGCATGTATCATTGATTGAAATCGGATTGTATGAGCTAGGTTATTAGAATCGATTTGTGCATGCTTGTTTTGGCCATAGTTGAAATCGTGAAACCCTAGAGAAAAAGCTAGGTTGAAATCGATCCTAAACATAATCCTAATCCAAATAGGAAAACCTTAATCCCTTCCTTTTAGTAAAAAGGAAAGTGTTAAGTATATCCTTTTCCCCTTTTGTTTAATTTCCTTTATTGGTTTATCCCTTTAATGAATTGCCTTATGATTAATTTTGCAAAAAGGGAAATTGATTAATATTGCTAATAGCATAATAGAAAATCGGTTGCATGATTTAATTAATTGATTTGCATAATTGATTGAAACCATGAAGTATTAAAAACGGACATGCTATATGCATATATATAAACCGGCCATTACCACTAAGGTCCAGATTTATTAAAAGCCCCTAACTGAAAATCGTTAAAACGTTTTTCAGATGGATGACGTCAACTTTGATGCATATGAAAGAATGGCCAAAGTTAACAACTTTGAATACCCGGTCCTAGATCTCTCAGGAGACGAATTTATGGAATGGTCATTGAGCACGAGACTTGCTCTACAAGACAGAGGACTCGGAAGATGCATCTACAAAGATAATAATGAACTTGAAAGCCAAAAGCAAAGAGCCATAAACATTATGCGCCGTCATCTCACTTAGGATCTAAGAGATCAGTATGAAGATACTAAAGATCCAGTTGACCTCTGGACAAAGCTTGGTGAAAGATTCTCAATGAAATTATGGCTGACCTCCATGGATGGATGGAGTAGACTCAGCTTCCAGGACTATGAATCCGTGGATGAGTACAATTGTACTCTACTGAGAATCGTACATGGCTTTATGCTATGTGGCGAAGTGATAACACACAGAGATCTTTTAAATAAGACTATATCTACATTCCATCCGAGACAGATAGTGTTATCACGAAAGGCCGAAACTTTCACCAACTATAACGGTCTACTATATTACCTCCTTGGTCCACAAAGGACAAAAGAATTATCAGTAAAGCTGATGACTTCATAAAGAGGCGTAAAGAGATGACATAACCTCAAACGTGCAATGAGGAAGAATGCTCAGACTGTGAGGGCAGTTCATACGTTGACTAGAAAAATAATTTAGTTTCCGATTTTATACTTTCATGTTGCTTTCTTGTTTTGATTTGCTTTGGATTCATGTCTTTGGATTTCTATCTATGATTTAATAAAAAATTTAAGGCTTTAAGACATGATTCTTGTTTTATGAAGTATGGACGTATTCCTTGTGGATAGTGGTTCAAGTCATACGATCTTGAAAGATGAAAGATACTTCATAGACCTTAAACTAAGAAAGGCAATCGTAGAGACTATAGCAGGACAGGCCAGTCTTATAAAAGGCCACGGCCAGGCCGCCGTTCTAATGCCTAAAGGCACACATCTCGAAATTCCAGATGCATTGTTTTCTCCAGACTCAAATCGTAACTTATTGAGCTTTAAAGACATTCGTTTGAATGGTTATCATGTGGAAACAATGGGCGAAGGGAAGAAAGAATTTCTCCAAATAACAAAAATCGCCCACGCAATAAGAAGGTCCACGAGACCATACCTGCTATAGCTACGGGCGTGTACTGTACTAAGTTTAGTATGATAGAGGCCAATGCCACCGTAAACAAAGCCCTTACGGATATGTTCACTCTATGGCACGACCGTCTGGGACATCCCGGTCGGGAATGATGCGGAAATTGATCCTCAACACGAATGGCCACGCCTTGAAAGAAAGGAAAGTGATCCCTATGAGTCTCACTTGTGCCTCGTGTTCGCAAGGAAAACTGATTGTAAGACCATCACCAGTAAAGGTGACTAAGGAAACGATAAACTTTCTGGAAAGGATTCAAGGAGACATATGCGGACCAATCCACCCACCTTGTGGGACATTCCGATATTTTATGGTCCTCATTGATGCATCTACACGATGGTCACATGTATGCTTATTGTCATCACGGAATATGGCATTTGCAAGACTCCTTGCCCAGATAATCCGCCTAAGAGCGCACTTTCCAGACTTTCCGTTAAAGTCCATCCGTATGGACAACGCGGGAGAGTTTACGTCCAGAGCGTTTGATGACTACTGTATGTCCATGGGGGTAAGTGTTGAGCACTCCGTGGCACATGTACATACACAGAACGGCTTAGCCGAGTCTCTCATCAAACGTATCCAGCTGATTGCTAGACCATTACTCATGAGGTCAAAGCTTCCAGTTTTCAGCATGGGGACACGCTGTCTTACACGCTGCAGACCTAATCCGTATCAGGCCATCTAGTGACCACAGGTTTTCCCCAATGCAATTACTAACGGGTCAAGAGCCAAACATATCCCATCTTAAGACATTTGGATGTTCAGTCTATGTGCCTATTGCTCCACCACAGAGAACTAAGATGGGACCTCAAAGGAGGATGGGGATATACGTTGGATATGATTCACCCACGATCATAAAGTATCTTGAGCCAACTACCGGTGATTTATTTAAGGCCAGATACGCGGATTGTCATTTCGATGAGTCCGTTTATCCAACTGTAGGTAGTGAAAACCGGCTGACAAAAGAACTCTCATGGAATCAAACATCCATAAATTGGCAAGATCCTCGAACCCAAGAAAGTGACTTGGAAGTTCAAAAGATTATACATATGCAAAAGCTAGCTATACAATTGCCAGATTCCTTTGCTGACCCGCAGAGAGTTACTAAGTCGTATGTTCCAGCCGTGAACGCACCAATACGCATCGATGTCCAAAGTGGACCGCAAGTGGCTACAGAGTCTAAACCGCGAGTAAAGCGTGGAAGACCAATTGGTTCCAAAGATAAGACTCCTCGGAAATTAAGAAAAGGTGCTGATATTCAGGCCGAGGAGATAACTAATGGACCGGACACTTATGAGCCTAAGGAGCCGCCAAATGATGCTCGGGACGCCGAGCCTCATGGTCCTGAAGTTCCAGATAACAATGAGATCTCAATAAATTATGTTATGTCCGGAATCCAATGGAACAGAAAAGATATCGACGTCGATGATATATTTGCATGCAACGTAGCACTTGAGATTATGAATGAGGATCTAGAACCCACGTCAATAGATGAGTGCACTCAACGATCTGATTGGGCTAAATGGAAAGAAGCCATAAACGTGGAGTTAAACTCTTTAAAGAAGAGAGAGGTTTTTGGTCCCATTATTCGGACACCTCGTGATATAATACCAGTTGGACATAAATGGGTCTTTGTAAGAAACAGTAACGAACAAGGAGAGATTGTTCGACACAAAGCACGGCTTGTGGCACAAGGATTCTCTCAAAGACCTGGAATCGATTATGAGGAGACATACTCCCCTGTGGTGGATGCAACGACATTCCGATTCCTTATAAGTTTGGCCATAAAAGAAAAGTTAGATCTGCGGTTAATGGATGTTGTCACCGCATACTTATATGGTCCACTGGATAATGAAATCTATATGAGATTGCCAGAGGGTATTGAGCTCAAAGATAAGAAAAGTTCTCGAGAAGAACACTGCATTAGGCTAACCAAATCCCTATACGGACTGAAACAAAGTGGGCGCATGTGGTACAATCATTTAAGCGATTACCTAATGAAATCCGGTTATAAGAATTATCCCATCAGTCCGTGTATCTTTATAAAGAAGTTTGCAAACGGTGGATTTGTGATTATAGCAGTTTACGTGGATGATTTGAACATCCTCGGCACCTCTGGAGAAATCACCCAAACAGTTGATTTGTTAAAGGCCGAATTTGAAATGAAAGACTTAGGAAAGACTAAGTTCTGTTTGGGAATACAGCTTGAGTACGTCAAAGACGGAATCCTTGTGCATCAAATGGCGTATACTGAAAAAGTACTCAAGAGATTTAATATGGACACAGCTCACCCATTGAGTAGCCCAATGGTCGTAAGGAGCATAAGCCCGGACACATATCCGTTTGGTCCAATAAGAAAGGATGAAGAAGTCCTTGGTCCTGAAACGCCATATCTAAGTGCCATAGGAGCGTTACTATACTTGGCTAGTCACACTAGACCAGATATTTGTTTTGCCGTGAACCTCCTATCAAGATTTAGTTCTTGTCCAACCCAAAGGCACTGGAACGGGATTAAACATTTACTTCGTTACCTTCAAGGAACGAAAGATATGGGTTTATTTTACACTAACCATAACGACAAAGGTTTAGTTGGTTTTGCTGATGCAGGTTATCTATCGGATCCACACAATGGACGATCTCAGACAGGATAAGTGTTCACTCACGGAGTAACCGCAATTTCATGGCGATCCATGAAGCAGACACTCATGGCCACATCATCAAATCACGCAGAGATTTTGGCGATTCATGAAGCCAGCCGTGAATGTGTTTGGTTGAGATCGATGACTCAGCACATAAGACGAGATTGTGGGATGACAGATGGAAAGGACGAACCGACCGTACTTCATGAGGACAATGCTGCGTGCATAGCTCAACTGAAGGATGAATACATCAAGGGAGACCGGACGAAGCACATTCTGCCAAAATTCTTTTTCACTCACGATCTCCAGAAGGCTGGAGAAATACAAGTGCTTCAAGTCCGTTCAAGCGACAACTCAGCTGACTTGTTCACAAAGTCGCTCCCAACTTCCACGCTCAAGAAGCTGGTGTATCAGATCGGCATGCGCCGACTAAGGGACTTAGTGATGTCTTAATCAGGGGGAGTAATACTTGCTGTACTCTTTCCTCACTAAGGTTTTGTCCCACTGGGTTTTTCTTTAGTGAGGTTTTAATGAGGCAGCATCCCCAAGCGTATTACAAAGATCCTTGGTTGCATCGGGATTCGGTCATTTCGTCAAGGGGGAGTGTTATGAACCGTTTGGTTAATGGACTCAATATAGACCGATCCATATAGAGGTTATTAACATAACCGGTCCTTAGTATAATTAGATGTTTTCCTTTATAGACAAGGAATAGGTTTATGAAATATTTCCTTTTCTTCTTATGGGTAGTAAAAGGATAATTACCTTTTCTCTACCTGGTGTAACCACTATATAAAGAGACCTTTGGTCCTCATAATAATACACACAGAACATTCAGTTCACAACAAGATACATTTATGGTGTGAAAAGAAAAATACATTTTTGTTCGGTCCAAGTCAAACTTCTCGTTTTTTAATTGAAAAGCATTCTGAAACTACAAAAAGAAATTTGTAAATATCAATAATTTGGAAACAAAAAAAAACATTTTGGGATACAAAAAATATTTAGATAAATATTCAGAAAAGTTAATATTTAGTATTTATGTTTTTTCAACTTTTCCACATAAATCAAGATACAAAAAAAAAATAGTAGAAATTGTCGTTGTTGAGTGTGGGTAGAGAATTTCTTCTACCATATTTTGATTTTTCTTCTGGTTTTTATAATTCAGAATTATGTTTACCATCCGTATTTATTCCTGAAGCTTAAAAAACTTCATGCGTTTAACCACTTTCTCTCACAAGAGTGCGATTCCTGAAGCGATCTATAAAAATACCAAATATATCAAACTTCCTCCGGCCGGCGTTGGCTCCGACGTCGGCCGTACTCTTCCTTCTTTTGACGTTTACAGTTTTTAAATTATTTCTACAAAACACTGAATGATGGTCATATTCTTTGTTATGTTGTTTCATCTTCATTATTTTTCTTCAGTCTCTCTCTCACAGAGAGTTTTAATCCGGCCACTTTTCTAGATTTATCCAGCATCTGTGTCGGTCTCTTTCTGATGAAGTTATCTTCTCACGTTATTGTCGGTTCGAATACGAACCGTTTCGTTCATCTCGTTATTGTCTCATGATCGTTTATGAATCTCATACATTCCATTTATGGGATGGAATTCATGACCGGATTTGGGATCCAGGAATTACCCATCTCATGATTATAGATGGAGTTTTGAATCTATTGTCAGAGTTCAGTAACGGTTGCCTAGATGTACGAATGAAGAGACGATTATTGTTAACAACAAAGACGAAGTTCTGCGCTGTTGAATAGCACAAGATCTCGAATACACAAAAAAGACTAGGCCTTTGCTTCTTCTTACTGAAAGATGTACCAACAGATGTTAGCACCAAGAGGCAAGATCCAGAGTCATCACTAACAACATCTCTTTTAATATATTCGGTTAATGTCATGCAGAATGCATTTTAGAGTTTCATCCAGGAGATGATAGCCAATAAAAAATTTGTGAAGAAGGGACATAGTAGATTTTACCTGCTAGCCTATAAGACTTCCGAAAGGAAAGCATGGTTACCCTCCACTTCTTTATCGAAATTGTTTCAATTTCTCTTATTTGTGTCAACGGTTGTAAAGCGATTATCTCTGTATCTTGTAAACTTTTTTTAACATTAATGAATTTGATTTGTTGCCGGGAAAAAAAAACATCCATATTTGTTATATTAGATTTAATATTTATTTGTTTTTACTTCAAAAGTGTTCTTTTTTTTTTAGTTTTCACTACGACTTTTAGGGGGGAGGGGGTGTATTGAATATATAATTTGAGAATATTCGAGATGATTTTATTTTTAATGAGTTTTTAGATGATTTTGGGTGAATTAGGAAAATTGTTGTGATTTTAATTAAAAAAAATCTATAATTCCATCTAAAACCATGGGATTTGGGATTTTATATTTTTAACCAAGAAATTCCACCAAAACACTTTGAAATCGCAACAACTCTCTTAGAATCCATTACTTAAAATATTTCCAATAACACTGAATTTCAAAGTAGATTTTAAAATTACAAGTTCAATAACACTAGATTTAAAAAAGATTTTAAAATTCATGTTCGAATAACCGTAGATTTGTCATTTTAATGCAAATCACTCCAAATCTCTTCAAATCATTATCAATGTGTGGTTTGTCTGCAACCCTCATCGGTTTTCGCCTCTCATTCTAGATCTATTGGTTGATATGATCCTCGTCGGATCTGAATCTTATGTTGACGTGCAAGCTTATAGTGGCTTTCGTAGAATCCACTTGGATTTGGCTCATGGCCGATTCGATATGTATCTTTTTCTCTTCGTGGGTATCAGTGTTATTCAAGTTGGATTCGTTCGCTCCTTGCCTCTACTTACTACATCTGTTGAGATCTCGTTTTTCTCGTGCACTTTTACCTAGGTGACATTTTCATCGACACTGCCACATTCAGAAGAAATAAAGCTGTCTTGCCAGATTATGAAGCCTAGATTCCACAAGTTGAAAGCTAGTTTATCTATACTATTAAAACATGAAACAATTTTGAAAGAAACATTTTTACCGTGTTATATTACGATTTATGCTATTACAATTTAATGAAAGTTTAAGATTTCATTAAGGGTAATAGTGTCAAATCAGTGTCTAACTATATAATTCATAATATCTTTCAATATCTTATTTATTTTAAATATTCAAATCAGTTTCCAACTAATTAATTCATAATATCTTTAATCTTTTTTATCTATATATATAAAGATAGCTTTTCTCTCTTCTCCTTGTGCCACCTCATCACAAAAAACAACATACATTTTAATTATCACACATTAAAACAACACAATATTCAACAACAATAAACAACAAATGTTTTATATCTAAACATAATAACTACATGTAATTTTCTTTAGTTTTCTCTTCTATTTTACTATCTACATCAAAGAATTCACAAACATGACCAGATAAAAAACTAAGAAAAGAAAAAAATTATTCAAACGATAAACACACGATAGATGGTATATATGAGAAAAAATGCCAATATCAAGAACATCAATTGAAGGGTAATAAAATTCAAAACAAAAAATAGCAAAAAAATAATATGGGCAAAAAGAAAAAAAAACCCACATTTAGAAAAACAACAAAAAATATAAAAACTAAGACTGTGTATTTGCTATTTTAAGCCGCCAATGATATTCAATAAATAATAAAAATCACATCAATAATCAGATGTTAAATAAAAAAAATTATATATATAAAAAGTAAGATAAAAAGAAGAACAAAGAGAAAGTAAAGACAAAAAATATTATACAATAACTAAAGAAAACAATATAATTTTAAAATGCTTAAAAACTAAAAAAAATTATTCAAACGATAAAAACACAATAGATGGTTTATATGAGAAAAACAAAGGCCAATATCGAGAACATGATTAAAAGGTAATAAAATTCAAACAAACAGAAAAGAAAAAATAACATGGACCGAAAAGAAAAAAAAACCCATGTTTAGAAAAAGAAAAAAAAGTATAAAAAACCAAGACTGTATATTTACTATTTTAAGCCGCCAATGATATTCAATAAATAATGAAAAACACATCAAATAATCAGACATTAATATATATATATATATATATATATATATATAAAGTAAAATAAAAAGAAGAACAAAGAGAAAGTTAAGACAAAAAATTGTACACAACTAAAGAAAACAATATAATTTAAAAATGCTTAAAAACTAAAGAAAAAATGATTATAAAATAAATAAACGAAAAAGAAAGAAAAAGAAAAAAAACTATAATATATTTTGTAACAAATTATCCGTAAGAATTAGTCACATCTCCGCGCGTATCGTGGACCATTTCTAGACATTTTGACAATATATAATAGTGACAATATCTATGAAACAATATTGTTTGATCTGGTCATGGGTAGTACACACATTTTGATTGGCATGCATTAAAACAATATCCGGTTAACAATAGAAAACAAAAAAAAATGTTTCATATTAAAACATGATAACAACATGTAGTTTTCTTTATTTTTCTCTTTTATTTTACTGTTCACATAAAAAATTACAAACACGACCACATGAAAAAATTAAGAAAATAAAAATTTAATCTTATGATAAACTCACAATATATAGTATATTGGAGAAAAAAGCAAAAGTCAATATCGACAACAGTGATTGAAAGATAAAAAAATTAAAAATCCAAACAAAACGAAAAAATAATATGGACTGAAAAGCAAAAAAATCTACATTTAGAGAGATGAAAAAAATATAAAAAAACAAGACTGAGAATTTACTACTTTAACCCGGCCAATAATATTTAAGAGATAATGAAAAAGAGCATATCAAATAATCAGATGCTAAATAAATATAAATTATATTAAGTGAATATAAAAATATGAGTAAAGAGAAAGCAATGACAAAAAAATTGTACTACAATTAATGAAAATAATATAATATAAAAATGCTTAAAAACCAAAGAAAAATCATTATAAAATAAGAAAATAAAAAGAAAGGAAAACACAAACAAAAAAACAAACTATAAGAGATTTAATAACAAATAATTGATAAAAATTTATGTCACATCCCCGCGCGTAGCGCGGAACATCTCTAGTTTTAGATATAAATGTATGTTTCCTTTTAAATTATAACAAAATCTCATAGTATAATTAATTGATCTGGATAGATTAATTGACGGGTTAGCTACTTAAATTTTTATTGATGTAAAATTATATTCTTCAAACTAAAATGATTCTCTTATAAAAATTAATGGTATAATATATAATCTTTTTAAATTATAAATATGGATATATATATATATATATATATATTGACAAGCATTCTATAAAATCATACTATAATTAATAAAATTATATAGTATTTTTATCTATTTAAAAATAAAATTATTAACATATCTCAAATTATAACTTTTACAAATATACATTTCATACAAAACAGAAAAAACGAACTAAAGATATCATCCGTTCTTATAACATCTTAAAACTATATATTATATTTATGCAAAAACTAAAACTGTGAACATACTTTAAACTTTTAAATTTACAAATATAATATTAGAAAGAAATCTGAATATTTTTTTTTTTTTTAAATCCCGTCCTAACCAGATTCTAATACTCTTTTAAAGGAGGATTTTGTTATTGAAGTTTGGCTGAAGACATTTTTTTTTTTTTTTTTTTTTGAATGAATTTTAAATTTTATTCATCTTAAAAAACATTTGGGACTCTGATACAGAGCATCATGGTTTGAGATAGAGTTGAAGTACAGAGTATTACAGAGTATTATATAGAGTATGCATCCGAAGATCAGTTTCTAGTGGCAAACCATCTCATTAGGATGTCTTCAAAATTCTTGTCTCCAGAGTTGCGAAGGAGGCTTAGACGGTTCCGAATATTCTTGTCGACTCTGATTGCTAGCTGGGTCATAGGAGTAGGCGCTGCACCGTGACGCCTTTGGTTCCGCTCACCCCAGATTCCGTGCAACGCTGCTTGGAAAGCGTAGCGAACCATGAACAGGGATGTTTTGTCAAGGATGTCACTAGTTGTAAGCTGAATGATCCCCCTCCAATCTGCTGTGAAGTGCTGTCTCAGGAGTCCTTGAGTGAGTAGGACCAGAGCTGTGATGAGTAAGAGCATGTGAAGAACAAGTGGTTCCGAGTTTCCCTCACCCCCTTGCAGAGACAACAGTTGGAGTCAATATGCCCACTCCACTTGCTCATACGATCGCCAGTGCTAAGCCTGTCCTGCATAGCGAGCCATTGAATGAAAGCGAATCTCGGTGTAGCGTGAGTAAACCAGACAGCAGAAGGCCAAGTAAGAGCAATCTGGTCTCCTTGGAGCAGCCTCCATGTTTCCTGGGTCGAGAATTTTGGTTTGAAGCCTGATGTTCGTTTCCATAATGCAATATCATCCTCATTAATACGCATGGATTGACGACAAGAATCAATGAGGACTTCAACATCATTCAAAGCCTCAATTCTGTGGCGCCTTTTGCTATGTGTACGCAGTACCTCCCCCACTGACGAGTTACTTGGAATGCCCAAATCAATACATCCACGGTGTTGAAAAATGTCTGACATGATTCCCTTGTCCGACCAGTTCTCTTGCCAAAACAGAGTACCATTTCCATTTCCAATATGTTTTTTGTAGAAATATTTTGCCATTGTTCTGAGTTTCAATGTTTTTTTCCACATCCATGAACCAAGAGAGCCTGTTGATGATAATTCCCAGAATGTGTTTTTGTGCAAAGTGTAGGACCGGATCCACTGGCTCCATAGAGAATCAGTAGTGAGCATACGCCAAATAAGCTTCAAGATTGAAACCGTATTTGTCCCTTTGAGCCGACGCAAGCCTAGACCTCCTGCACTGAACGGTTTACAAACTTTCTCCCAAGCAATCTTTGCTTTCGTTGTATTCAGTTCAGGTCCGGACCAGAGAAAAGACGAGCATAGACTCTCTATCTCTTTCATACATGCACCAGGTAGGCAATATGCAGAAGCCCAGAAGTTAGTGATGCTCATCAAGACTGATTTAATCAACTGCAAACGACCAGCGAAAGAGAGGAAGCGTTTTGTCCAGGTGGTAATCTTCGTACGTATCCTTTCGACAAGAGGAGCATAGTCTTGCTTTGTCATACCCTTAGTCATTAGCGGTAACCCGAGGTAACGTACCGGTAACTCCCCAGATTCAAATGGAAAAGTAGAGAGAATCGTTTCTCTTGAAGAGACTGACATGCCTGCCATGTATAATGTTGATTTTTCCAAGCTGATTTTTAATCCGGAACAGCGAGCAAAGTCATCAAAAACCTGCAATATCCCCAAAATCGATTCCTGATTTCCTTCCACAAATACCAGAATGTCATCCGCAAAGCATAAGTGGGTTAGAGAGAGCTTTTCACATTTTGGATGGTAACCAATTTTCTTTTCTGCCGCAGCTTTGTTGATCTTATGAGACAGCACATTCATGCATATTACAAACAGATAAGGAGACAGAGCACAACCTTGTCTCAAACCTCTCGCATTCTGAAAATAACCCGCAAGTTCACCATTAACCTGAACAGAAAAGGAGGCTGACGTTATGCATAATTTGATCCAATGAACAAACACATCCGGGATCTCCATAGCCGTGAGGGAGTTGAGTAAAAAGGACCATTGGACCGAGTCAAACGCTTAGAGATGTCAATTTTCATCGCACATCTAGGTGAGACAGAGCTGCGGTTGTAATCTTTGACAAGTTCTGTAGCCAAAAGGACATTCTCCATAAGTAGCCTCCCTTGAACAAATGCCGACTGATTAGGAAGAATCATACGAGGTAGAAGGTGTTTAAGACGATTGGCCAGAATCTTGGAGATAACCTTATAAATAACATTGCAACACGCAATCGGACGATAATCTTTTATCTCCTCTGCACTAGTTTTTTTCGGTATCAAGGCGAGTATGGTCGAGTTCACACCTTCGGTAGAAACCCCATAGTGAAGAAAGACTGAACAGCAACAGTGAAATCACTTCCCACAATATGCCATGCAGTTTTAAAGAATTCACTCGGGTAACCGTCCGGACCTGGGGACTTGCTCGCAGGCATACCGAAAAGAGTATCCTTGATTTCATCGTTTGTGACCAGAAGTTGCAGCTTGGAAATCTCTTCCTCAGAGCAGCGAAAATCCACCAATTCCCTTATTTCCTCCACCGAGGAGCTCTCAAAATCATCAGGCTCATACTGCATGAATTCGGAAAAGAAGCGCACAGCTTCTTGCTTGATGTCCTCCTGAGTGGTCACCACCAAGCCATTTGCGCATTTTATCTCGTGAATAGAGTTCTGTGCTTCACGACTTTTGACCGCATTGTGAAAGACTTTATTGTTTTGATCTCCCACTTGTAGCCAGTGTAGTTTAGATCTTTGTTTATTGAACTCTTCCTCTAGTGCAGAGACATGAAGCCACCGAGCATGCGCAGTAGATTCCGCTTGCGCATTGTCTTCAGATGGGGATTGAATAACCACTAATTGCGTTTCACATAAGTGTGTATATGCCTCTATGGCTCGCTTTGGCAGATTTCCCAAACGTTCTTTTCCCAAGTTCCTAATCAGTGGTTTCAGAAGCTTTAGTTTTCTGGAGAAGCGATACATGGCCGAGGTAGAAGGGAAAAGTTTCTCCGTCGAGTTCCAGAAACTTTCCAGCATCGGTAAAAAATCTGGTAACAGCCCAATAGCGTTGACATATTTAAACGGCTTGCGAGGTTTTTGTTTTTCTGCGAGCAACCTAATAGTACACCGGAGGTGATCAGAGCATCCTCCCGCCTCAAATTTGCTGTAAGCTTGTGGGAACTGTTGAAGCCAGCCGTCATTAACCATGATCCTATCCAACTTTTTGCTTATTCTCTTGTTAGTCCAGGTATACAGAGGCCCTTGATATCCCAGGTCAGTGAATTGACAATGGCGTACCATATCTTGAAAATTGCGCATACCTAGAGGGATTGTTGGTGAGGTAACCACTCCTGAATGCTCGTCAATGTCAAGAATTTCGTTAAAATCCCCTTTGATCATCCAAGACTTATTCCTAAATGACGGAGCATCTTGGTGATTTTTTAAGTCCTGCCAGAGCAATTTCCTGCCTTGGACAGAATTCAGTGCATAGATGAAAGAGCAGTAGAACTCCTCCTCCAAACCTTCCAAACGTACAGAGCAAGTAATGAGCTGATCACTTATAAATACCGGAGTCATCCTTACCGTAGATCGCCAAAGTACCCAGATGCGACCTCCTGTACTATAATCATAGTTAGTCATGAACGACCAATCTCGAAAGACAGAATTGACAATCCTTGAAGCATTAATCTCATTGACTCTTGTCTCCAAAAGGCATCCGAATTGAAAGTCCCCATTATTTATCCATCTTCTTATGACTGAATGTTTTGATTCCTTGTTAAAACCTCGCACATTCCAGAAGAAGCACGACATTTAAAATTGTCTTCGAGAGTTACGGTTTTTCGGAAGCTTGGTGTGAGCATCCCGAGAGCATTGCGTAGAAGTACCTTGACCATCCTTCTGTTTCTTCTTTTTGGATTTTTGAGCATTTTGCCTAGCATTTGATTTTTCCTCGTTATTATTTTCCTTGGGTAGAGTATCATCACTATTATCAGTCTCCGCATTTTGTCCTTCTGTCGGTATTTCCCCTTCCTCCACGTCTGTGCTTAATACTGCAAACTTTGATGGAGATATAGTTCCCGTGTTATCATCCACCTTAGGAGTGACAGTGTGCTTACCCGACTTTTCCGGAGAGACTAGTGACCAATCCGGTTCTGAGAGTGGTTTTTCGATGTCTGTTTCTAGTTGCTGCGTTGTTTCATCTGAGCTTGTTGTCGCAGTTGAAAATTCCAAGTGCTTTTCAGGCAGAACTGCAGGGGCAGAAGCAGAAGAATGATCATCTTTTATTACCTTATCTGAGTCATCCTGTTCGTTCTCCTGTTGCCTACCCATCAGCTTCCTCTCCCTTGTACACATTTTCGCTTGATGACCCCATTTATCACAAATGGAACACCTTGGAGGCAGCCACGGGTAAGAGAATTCCACCACAAAATCTAACCCTTTCTTGGAGAATTTGATCTTCTCCGGCAGTTCCTTAGTGACGTCTGCAAGAACAAAAACTTTTGCAACCTCAAAGTTTTGACAAGCTTCAGTTTCAGGATGGAGCCTGACTAGAGGGCCAACTACACTGGAAATGAAGCTTAAAGCTTCCCAAGAGAACATGTTGAGTGGGACTTTCTTCAAGTGAACCCAAAGTGGAATGGAACAAGCCTCAGGCTGCGCCGCCTCCGTTATGGATCCCACTTAGAGACAATCATCGGAACATCAGCAATATTCCACATGCCCCGGCAATGACCCTCTCTCTCATCTGTACGTTGCAGATCTTAAACTTAACCACAGTTGGATTTACTTGATACACATCGATCTTTGTGCGTCTTGACCTTGACGCCAAATTTTATTGACGATAACATGGATCTTAGCTATGTGCGGTGCATCAGCTAAGAACTTACCCACAATGAAATCCTCCCAGATCGGAGTAGCACACTGCAGAACCTCTTCCGGAATTACCACAGAGCATTCTCCATCCGTTTTTGAAATTTCCACATCGTAACTTTTTAGAGTTTTCTTCGATTGAAGCACTGTTGCCCACGACTGAGACGTTTGCTGATTGAGTATCTCATTCCTCTGACACACTGGAGACCCTGGAGACCCCGGACGGCTCCCGACAATCATGATTGGACCCCTCGAGAATCCCAGATCTAAATCGGTCAAAAATCGCCCTCCGTTTGCGGCCGGTTATTGGTTTCGACTTTAAGATTTTTTTTCTCTTTTACATTCGGCTGAAGACATTTTTTGGTAAGGACTCTTTTAAAAGATCTCTACTAGCTCAGAAGTTTTGTGGTGTTGGTGTGAGTTTTAGTTATGAGTTAAATTGTTTATTCGTCAGTGCAAGTTTCGATCTGTTGTGGTTATAGATTTTCTTATGGTCTTGTACTGTAATTTTAAACTCTCTGAACTTTCCTTTTCTGGACTTCAGTCTCTATGGACGCAGGTTTATCCCCGGAAAAGTGATGTCTTTCTCCGACTTCGTATTCCATGACTGTTTTAATAAAAATTTCAAATGAAAAAAAAAAAAAACAAAAAAAAAAACGAAAACTCTGGAACAATGGTGGGCCTACAGGCTTTAGTGAAGCCCAAATAAAAATTCCTAAAATAACAATAAACACAAAAAAAGAGTTGTAAATCCTAACGGAAAAGAATGAGAGTTTTCGCTTAATCACTACTCAATGCGTTGAAGATCTGTGCAGCGTTAAAAGCGAAACCCTCTCCTGTGAAGTGATGATGATGATGATGATGATGATGATTCGCTCTCTATAAACTCCGACGAAATTCGTTTCCTCCCCCGCAAAACCATGAAACTCCGGTCATGTTTGAGAATCCAGCAACGATCTCTTCCAACAGTCCTCACCTTCGGAAATCTGGTAGCAAATCTGTCTTCGTTGATCCTGGTAAAAGCCTAATCTCACTCCTCATTCAATAATGCATGTTCGATGCTTTGGATCCTGAGAGATTTTCGCAACAAAGCTAGAAACTTTGTAGATGCTTTAATCTGATCTGATGCAAAGAGATTCGATTTGGGTTTTGCTTTTCTTTTTTTTGTTCTCAGGTGTAAACGGGCTTTTAGGTGGTGTATCGGAAATGGGTGACCTCAAGGGATCGACTTCACCACTTCATATTACAACAATGGTTCCTTCTCCGATATTCCTTTGGAGATTTAAGGTTTGCTTTTTCAGAAATTATATTTTTCTTTTGATGTCTCTGCAAAAAAAAAAAAAAAAAAATCAACCTTTTTACTCACTGAGATTGAACTTTTCAGGTTGTTTTGTTTCTATTTTGGGCTTTATGTTGCTGCAAGGTAACTGATTTACGGTCAATTTATTGCTGTTTAAATGTGTATTTTGCTGTTCTTGACCATTTGATTGTCTTGTTTTGAACAGATTGGATGGGATTCAGTTATGAGAATGAGTATCGACCTGCGAGATTTATTTTTGTACGAAGCTTTTCTTTATTACAACCCTCTTCTTCTTGTGGTAAGTTTTAGAGTCTACTCTCTTTTGGTCTTTTTACATAGACCTCTGTCTCTTATCTTTCTCGCTTTGTGGCCTTTTTGAATGCTTCAGACTATGATGGTTTGGCTGTGGGGAGTGAATTTGTGGGTGTTCTCTCAAGGAAGTGTCAATTATGCCAAAGTCTTTGATCTCGACCATAACCACCTTACTCATCGAGAGATGTGGAAGGTACTTCAATTTATTTAAAGATTGCAAACATAAAGTAGACACGCTTATTCGTCTCAGTTATTCGTTTTGTTTTGTGTAATTCTTTTTTACTGCAGTGTAGCATGTGGATGACAATTATTGTCCCTACTAGCATGACTGCATACCTATATCTGTATTCTCATGGTGAAGTATCTTTGGCTGCTTCACAACCGGTTCCCTTCATGTCCTTCTTTGAATCTTTATTCAAATGTCGTGTATAAATCTGCTACTTGTATGTCTAAGGTTTATCTTTGTCACTGCTGCAGGTGCTCCTGTACATTGCTTTTGCTTTGGTTCTGATATTTCCCTTCGACATTTTCTACTTGTCCAGTCGATATTTTCTCCTGAGAACATTATGGAGGATAGCTTTTCCACTGCAGGTAAAGTGATAGACAGCTATTGATTGAAATTAACCGTGCCAGTGACATAAATCTAGGTTTTGCTGAATAGCTGGTAAGAGAAGTGCTATGGCTATGCCATATGTGTTTTGTTCAAACTTTGTACAGATAAAATTCATTTAAGCATAAAGATCTGATGCGAGTTTTTTTCTTTCACAGCCAATTACATTTCCAGACTTCTTTTTGGCAGATATTCTGACCTCCATGGTAAAGGTATGAAATTACAAATCGTTTTGTGACAGAGCTTCCTTGCCTCTAATAATTAGGATATTGGTAGCAAGAGACTTAGTGTAACTGGTGTCTTTTTATTAATGTATTTGGCCAAGGAATGGAAGTGGTTCCATGTTTCTCTTTTACATTTTACTTTGTGCCAATAACTATTGTGCTCCATTCATGATTGGCATCGGTAATTATTTGCAGGTGTTCTCCGACTTAGAGCGGTCCGTCTGCCGGATGGTGCATAGACAGGTAATTGGTTTACTCGGTCAATTCATTTTTGGTGACATCTAATATAGGTTTGAAGTATCTTATGCTGGAGGAACTAGTACCATTCTTTTCTATGCTCTGGAAGAAACATAGACGGATCTGAAAAACGTGTCCTTCAAGATACGATATATCAACTAATTTAGATCAGAAATCTCTCAAACTGGATTAATTAGTTCCATTATTTCCTATGCTGTTGAACAAATAGATCGATTTGTATTCTAGTTTTGCTGATGAACCGATGGAATCCTGGCTGTGTGTCCAACTTGCACGAGTTTCATACTCTGTTTTCTGTAGTGCAATGATTCGATACATCAAAGTTAAAGAGATTTTTTGGACTTTCAGGTCGCAACAATTGCTTGGTTTGAAGCTGACGCTGTCTGTGGCAGTCATCAGATTGCAATCCCTTTGGTTCTTGTTTTCCCCTACATTTGCCGTCTTTTGCAATGTCTTCGACAATACAAGGACACAAAGGAAAAATCATCTCTTTTAAATGGTAAAAGCCTAACCTATGAGCATTAATGCTCAATTGTCCCGCATTGCTAAGAACCATTCTCTTTTCCTATCTTATAGATGCTCTGTGATTTTCTTTATTTTCAGCCCTGAAGTATTCAACAGCAGTGCCTGTCATATTCCTTTCTGCGCTTAAATATCACGTGATGCCTGAGAGCTGGACATCATTTTACAGACCTCTCTGGCTTTTCTCAAGTGTCATCAACTCACTGTACTCATTCTACTGGGATGTAACTCGAGATTGGGACTTGAGGTAATAGGTTGAAACTGCATCTTCCTGTCCTTTATCATAATTCAGAATCATTGATCATCACATGACTTTGTCTATTTTTGTAGCGGTTTCACTAAGATATTCAAGTTTAGCCGTCCAAGTAACATATCAAATCTCTTATATGGCCGGCAATGGGTGAGATTCAGTCTCCACCTCCCAATGAAACGCCTAAAACTGAGTGTTTTCTTCGTCTGTGATGTTTGAAACTGTCGAATGTTTTCGAGGTTGCAGGTGTATTTCTGGGTGATAGGGAGCAATTTGGTGCTGAGGTGCGCATGGACATACAAGTTATCGGCACATTTGAGGCACAACTACATAACGGTGTTCACAGTGACCGCCATGGAGATGTTTAGACGCTTTCAGTGGGTATTTTTCAGAGTAGAGAACGAGTGGAACAAGATCACCAAATCTCATCCAATGGGTGAGATTTCACTTGAAGAAGACAAACTACTTGGTTCTACTACAACCCATGATGTCTAGTTTTGTTTACTCTGATCATATGCAACAAAAATTCTGGTTTTCGTACATTCAGTCGACACTTTCTAGAAATATAATACACAGTTTTCAAGAAACCAAATTTACTGAATCATAGATTAATGGTAAGACGTTTTTCAGTTCTTTAGGAAATATACTTTTGGATATGACAAAAAATTATTTAACTAAGCTCGTTATAAGCTGTAAGGAGGATTTAGATGGAATGAATTGATGTAATATAGTAATCAATAAAAGTGATTTAAGATACTTGAGAAACATCGGAAGAATATCTTATTCTAGAGAGAATCACTCATATAGGAAGATGGGAGACGTGGAGCGTCTCAAGAGGCACGCCTGGGGGGCATCTGGTCTAGAGGGTGCTTGCCGATCCAATGGCAGCCTTTAGGGTCTGGGTGCAGGAACACGCGGGGGAGCATGGCGTCTTAGCCTTGTTGTTAGTAAAGTAAATGTTACTTTCTTTGGTGTTCAGAGAACTAGTCTGATTTTTTTCTTCTTTTCTATACCTGCGTCTCTAGTGAGGTGACTGCTTCTGGGTGAAATAGTCAGTGAGAGGAGGGTATGTATCTGTCCGCTTGAGGAATGAGGTGTACATCTTATCGTGAGTCTGCTTGAGGAATGAGGTGTACATCTTATATTAAACTAGTCGTTTTTTTTCTCTTCAATTGTGTTTAATATTTCGATTAATGTTGTCACTAACACATAATTCAATCCTAGAAATAATTTTTTGGAATAAATTGAATATCTACAATATATATTAAAGGAGAAGCATTTTAGGCAATTTTTGCTAATGTGGCAAGACCATATTTTTTTCAGTTTTTTTTTTCTATTTATCATTTATTTTAAACCTGTTGTCAAACACTTGAAAATCAGTTATGAAGATTTTAAATTAAATCTATTAAATCTATACTATTCATATTATTTTGGTTACAAAATAAAATATTTATCATTTAAACTAATCATAAAATAAATTACAAAACTGAAAAATGATAATTTTGTTAACCATATGTTATATTATAAAAGTTTGAAGATTTTTATAAACCTAAAATGTAATATAAAAATTTAAATATTATTAATACTGCGCAGTAGCGCATGTACCATCCTAATATATATAATAAAAAAAGGAACATGAGTTTGACTACAATCATTTTATAGTAGGAAATTTCAGTTGTCCAAAAAAAAGCCAGGATGAAACTAGGAGTTAGAGAAAAATAGAGCTACACATGGAAAAACCATTGAGAACACAACCATTGGCATCATATAATGTGACAGAAGCAGCAGTCTAATTTCAAATTAATCTCCTATATATTATTTGAAAATCTTTTTAGAAATAAACTTTACCCTTATGTATTATTTACAAGTACGTCATGTTGATGTGTCGTCACCATTTGTATTTTGATACTCATTTTACAAGTGAGTTTAAATTACTAGAATAATTACAATGCATGTCACTCAATAATTATACATTGTATATAATCTTAGTTAAATATTTAACCAATATAATTAAATAACTTTACATTAATTATATATTTCACATTTACTAAATTTTTTTTATGCCAAATACATAATTTATATTTGAGCATATCATTACTCTTTACCTTCATATTTATTAATTTCAATAAAATTTAAATTATTTATAACAATTTATTTTTCATAACTTTATACATTATATATTTTATAATTTTTAGTTATGAATTCACATGTTAAATGTAATATAATTTATAAATATAATTTACTAATATAGTATTAAGTAAACATATTATAATATAACAATAATATTAGTAATTATTTTAAATCAAACTTAAGGTAATTATGGTATATAATCACTAATAATGATCATTAATATTAATTTATATCTACTTACAATTGTCGTTGCAATATTTTAAAATTTTTCCATATATCACTAAACAGATGTACTCATTCAAAGAGAATATAAATTGATATGTTAGACTAAAACTACATATTCAGTTTTTCTATACTATCTTATATCTTTTTAACTATTTTAGAAAATCATTGGATATTAATCGTTTATAAGAATTGTTTCATTCATTACAAAAGTATCTATACTATTAAACAGAAGCACAGATTTTGACATAACTTTTAGATTTGTAAGATATTACATGTAGTGTCATTGTCTTTTTTTCTTTTCTTTTTTTTAATCATGTAGTGTCATTGTCTTTTAGTTTTCTTTCAAATATTTATTAATGGTATTTTAGTCACATGAAATATGTCAATTATGATTAAAATTTAAATCAAAATTAAATCAAAACCAAATCTCAGAATATCTGATTAAAACAAAGTGAATCAAATTTTCATTTTCAACATATTATAAAATATTTGATTTTCTGTTTTATGCTAGAATAATATATATATATATATATGAATATTATAAAATTAAAACTCAAATTAATAGTAATTATTTTTAGTTTAAAAGATGAAGGTTTAAATTTAATAAAAATTAATAATATTAGAAATTAGATTGATATATTTTCAATTTAATAAAAAGGTAAATATTAAAAATTATTCAATATTTATATTATATGATTAAATAGTAGACGGGTTGAGATTAATATACGTTGTGATTGAACGGGTTGGGATTATCTAAAATAAATATTTTTCATATCTTTCATTTTTTTGTAAAATTGAAAAAAAAATTATTGTTAATTGTGAAAATACTAAAATAAATTATGAAATTAATTTTGATCTATAAAACGAGACAATGGAAATCCTATATAATATATATTTTTTTTTCATAAGTATAGTTAAATTATTAAATCAAGTGGTAAATGTAAACAAAATAATTTAATACATAAATTATTTTAAATTTAGAATTAGATAGAAGTACTTTATTTTAATAAATTTTAAATATTATAAACTACTTAATATTTATGTTATTTGATAATAGGATGGACGAGTTGGGATTGATGTTTTTATTCTAATGGTTTGAAATTTATATATATCCATAACCATAGTTAAATTATTAATTCAAATGGTAAATGTATATAAAATAATTTAGTATACAATTATCTTTAATTTAGAATTAAATATAAATAATTTTAATTTAATAAAATTTAAATATTCAAAGTACTCAGTATTTAAGTTATTTGATAATATGATGGACGGATTGAGAATAATGTATTTTTTTACGAAATGATGTCTATTGCGGGGTCAATATTAAACATAAAAATATTTAAATCACTGTGAAATGGGCTAAAATATTGAAAACAAACTAAAAATGTTGTTCGTTAACGGGGTAAAATATAGTAAATTATTTGATGTATCTATAATAAATAAATATAAAAAAAAAATTAAAAAGATTAAGCAATTAAATAAACTAAAAATATAGATGTTCTTTTCTATTAAATTTAAATTTTATCAAAAATATATTACCGGGCTTTCGAAGCGCGGGTCAAAATCTAGTAACACATGTATAATAACAATAAAGTTATTTACCTATTTTATTATGAAACCATATTTCATATTGTCTTAATCTCCTTATATAGTAACTACACATTTTTGTTCTTTTTTTTTGTCATCTGAATTTTGATTGAACTTTAAACAAAGAACAACAATAATGGGATACAAACCGGAGGAAACAAAGATAAATCCTCGAAAACTTAAGCTGGCGGAAAACAGAAATTCCCCAGAGACAAAGCCCAATACTAGGGAAAATGGAGGATTACAAAATACAAATCCAAGAAAACTCAAAACATCTTCACTTCATAATCCAAACAAGAAACGATCCAAAGAGGATTTAATCTAAAAATAACACACTTAGGAACCCTAGAGCACAAACCACCCACACCAAACATGCTTCTCTATAGATGAAGATCCAAGACTTACTGAAGATGCCCACGACAAACCATCAGTAAAATGAACCTCCAAACAAACTACCTTTGAAGACCATATCCGGCAAGGGCAGAGACGCTAACCTCCCGGATGCGGCAAAGTCGACTACATCAAAGGTTTCATGCCTAGATAGAGGCTTCTGAGATGAAACCAGATCTCGACCAGATGTGAAAGGTAGAGTCAAGGAGCAAACGATCCAAATCCAGTATCAGCAACCTTCCGAAGGAAGAGTGGTAAGAGATCGAAGCTAGAGAGGACCCGAAGCCGACGTCACTAAAGCATAGAGGAAGCAGAAGAGAGATGAAGGCTTTAGGGCTCCAAACTATAGATCTAGTCACAAGTTTAAGACCATATACGAGACTCAGGGCTTTGCAGTTTAAACTGCCTGTTGATCCAAAGATCCGGCGCCTCACCATCATAACGATTTAAAACCAAACAGATCTCGAGAAAAAAGCTCTAAAATCGAATTCATCTTCAAAAGAAGAAACAAATCTAGAATAAAGAGTTTAGATGGAAAGAAAGCAACACAACATAAATAGAAACCCGACTCCGATGCTGAAAAAGCCATCGGAGCCGGTGAAGAAGGCAAGGCGGCTGAAAAAGGTTTAGAGAAAAGAAATTTTTGTTCCTACTAATTTAATTTAAATTTATCAAACAAAAACTACATATTTAAATTTTATATTCTATATCTTTTTAACTAAAAATTATCAGAGTTTAACCATTTATAAGATTGTTTAATCTCCACAAAAAAAATCATAGATAATTTTATCTATATCATTTACTTATTTTATTATGTAAAATCATATTTCATATTGTTTATTCACAACATATGTTTTTAGAATAGATGTAGCCATTAAATAATCTACCCATTTTCTTAATGAATTCAAAATGTAACATTATTTTGACCGACAAAAATGGTTAGATAATGCTATATTATCTAGCCTTAGACCTTCTCTTATTTGTGTCATTTATAATTACAGTAGACAAATCTGCTAACTAAATTTTACAGAAGTTAACCTACAAACTCCATTCCAACTAATTATGCATATCATTTGTAGTTTACATTGTTTCATTTTCATCATCTAAAGTATAAATTTCAAAAGCTGTGCGGGTCCCATATCCCTAGTACATTATAATGGGTAATCACCCAATAATGAGAGTAATTACAAGTGGGCAAAGGAGGGAATTTATCCTACAATTTTTCCCATTTGTTATTTAAAACAAACAAAAAGATAGGAAATAAACAGGTAAGAAAATAAAATATAGATGAAAAAGAGTGGCACTAATAATGAAAAGCAAATTCCAAGTTGGCCACTTGCAAAAATCTTTTCTCCAAATAAAAGAAAGCCCATACGGTGCCTTTCTTCAAAGTCATATCTCATCAACCCAAAAAAACAAACAAGAAACCTCAAAAAGAGAGAAGTTAACTAAATCAAGATTCAAGATCAGAGATGACGCAGATGCTTTCTGTACTCCGTCGCAACCTCCAAAACCTTCGTAAGAGCCCACGCGTAGCTGACGAGGCCGAGATGGCTTCCACAACAGCCGTCGACATTAACGGCGCCGGTGCAGTAGCTCATAACGAAAGACGAGACGGGGCTAACGCCGTTATGATGCGATTCCCGTTCTCGATCATCTCGTGCTTCGCCGTGCCACGTGTCAGTGGGACAGATGGACTGTGGATGTCCGGAGATTATGCTAGCGTCTCGGAGGTTAACCATCTCATGGTTAGTGATGGCATGAGATACTCCATTTTAATGTAATAAGCCCAAAGTTCAAACATGTTCCTATAGTTTCGTTATTTTTTTCTTATGTTACACAATTAGTTCTCTTCTCGATCTTACATGTACCTACAGTGTTAATTCTATGAGATATAGAACAAGTTTTGTTCTTGTATAGAGATGGGTTATTGATGAAGTTTTTGTATTTGAAGCATAACTAAGTTATGTTTCTCATATATTTTTTTTCTCCACTTATTCTTTTCTTAATTAACTTGCTTCCCACTTATTCTTGCCTACTTTTGTTCTTGGCTTTATTTTAATCAATCATGAAATCAATATTTCTTACTCTCTTTCTTAGTTCCTAACATCCTAACTCATTCTTAAAAGAACATAATTCGTTACTTAAAAAAAAAAATTGAAGGAGCTTCCCTTCACCTTTAGCTCGATTATATTTATCTGAATTTCTCAAATCGCAGTAGAAAAGATGGAAATTAAGAAAGAGACAATAATATGATATTTCAATTTAATTAATAATATTTCTAATTTTTTGCTTACCCTTCATAAACAATTATACTCGTCAATGATTATCTTGTTATGTGGACGTCAAAATTATCACATATTCACATGGACTTCTAAATTAACAAAAATGGCGTTATTTAATTTATCCCAAAGCGCTTTAGAAAACAAAACTATAAACTTGAATGTAAAACCCTCAACTTCATTTCATAAATTAAATGGCCACATAAGATGTAACATGTAACAAGAAAATATTACTTGTTTCGTAACAATTAAATAATAATTTATATATTTGTTGTATAATATTATGTTGTTTTTTATTAGTTTAGAAAAATTGCTAATGACTTTTTCAAATTCCTAACAATATGACTTGAAACCATGAAATTTATATTTTTTTTTTAATGAAAAAACCATGAAATTTATTTCTTATCTTAAACTTGTCATAAATTCATAAACATAATTTTTCATTTGAAAATAAAATGTTTTAAGACTACAAAGGTCTCCAAACCAATAGTACAGAATAAAATTTTGTTTTTCCTTGAACTTTTTGCATTTAAAATAAATTTTATTATAACGGAAAAGATTACTTAAACTCTAATCTTATAACCTTTGAATCAAATATTAGGTTCCATTCCCATAGCCATAGGTGGAAAACAAGTCTGCTTATCTGATTGGTCATGAGAAAAATTATGAAAAATTATGAACAAACCATGAAATTATGAACAAACCATGAAAAATTAACCGATTAAGAAAAATTATGGCGGCAACAAAATTCAAATCGTGTCCATGGTGACCGGTGACAGTACAATTTTTGTGGGATTGGTCATACTATCCGAATTGTATATAACCAAAGTATTAAGGAAAACGGTAAAAAATGATTTTTAGATAATTAAGATCTTCAAAGGCAATTCAGATTCGGTTCGAACGGTGACGGAATAGTTTACTAAGTGAACGAATATTTATCTTTATCTTACCTTAGTGGATAGTAGTCAGTAGTCACGCTTTCAGTATTGGTCCCCTTTCACCTTTTGTTGCCCTCTCTTTGTAACATCAATGGAATATATTCCGCAGAAGCTATCTGTAACGACCCCATTTCTTTTTTTTCCACCACCACCACACCCTTTTTCCTTTTTCATCATCACCCATCTCATCTTCTTTTGGTTTGTTTAAAAAAAAAATGTGTTCTCCTCCTTTTTATCACCAATTCCACCGAAAATCAAAAGAAGAAGAGAGAGAGAGGAAGGAAGAGAGAGAGAGAGGAAGAAAGAGAGAGAGAGAGTTTGAGAGAAGGAGATGAAGAAGAAGAAGATGAAGAAGAAGAAGAAGAAAACACATATTGATCTCGTCCTCCACCGTCCGCGGCTCAGGTACATCGGAAAAACCGTTTTTCGATCAGTTTTCTTAGTGGCCGTTCAGTAAAACGCTCATAACTTTCTAACCGTTTCGAATCTCGCAAATATGAGGCCACCACCGGATTCATCTCGACGAGACGAGTCCGTAGACACCAAGATTTTGTCGAACCGCCGCCGGACGCGCTCTCACGCGCCGTTTGAAGTTTCGGCGCGTCGAGCCACGCGCCTCACGCGCCGCCGCCGCCGCCGTCCGCCGCCGGTCGCCGCCGTCCTCCGCCGCGGTCGCCGCCGTCCTCCGCCGCCGGTCGCCGCCGTCCTCCGCCGCCGGTCGCCGCCGTCCGTCCGCGGCGGCCGCCGCCGTGGCTCGCCGTCGCCGGTCGCCGGAGACTCGCCGGCGATCTGGCCGCCGGTTTGGGTCCGGTTTAGTTAAACCGACCGGTTCAATTGCGGTTTTGTTCGGTTTAATTTCAATTTCCGGTTCAATTTCAATTTCAATTCGGTTTGGTTCAATTTCTGGTTTAAATCAATTGAGTCCGTTTAGTCTGGTTTGGTCCGGTTTAATCCGGTTAGGGCGCGGTCTGATTTTGACTGGTCAGACCGTTGACTTTGACCAGGTTGACCGTTGACCGTTGACTTTTTGACTATTGACCGTTGACCTTGACCAGTTTGACCCGTTAACCGTTTTTCGCCGTTCGAAAGCCGTTCTCACTCGAAATTTCGTCCTGATTTCAGATTCAGCGTCCGTTTTAGCATCCGGAGTTCAGAAGCCGCAGTAATCATCCGTTTTGCTAAGGTGAGGGCTTTCCGCAGAATATCGTACTTTTCATCGAAAAGCGCCGTAGATAGGATTTAGTACTAAATGTGTTCCGTTTTCATGCTAGAGTCTTCTTAGGATTGTTTGTAAATCGGACTTAGGAATAATAGATGATTCAACCCATTGATTGTGTATTAAATTGTTAACTGATTCTTTTATACATGCTAGAACTAGGATTAGTTGACCATGTGGGTCGGTAGGGTTGCGGGGGTACAGAGACGTGACTTCTGTACTTGCGTCGCGTGTTGTTTGAGGAGATGGTGCTGGGCAGATTAGTCGACCTGTTGTCCAGTACCTTCGTAGGTCGATAATCGTCTACGGGCGGTGTGTTGGGCACTATCCCATCAGTTTGGCCAGGGGCCTAGGACATTGTGGTTCTTTGGGTACTTTAGGTACCGTGATTGTGCATGTTTAGTCTATTTTCTATGTATGGCGTGCTATGGTCAGATTTACGTTTTCTGTGATTAGCACCCCATACCTCACTGAGTGACTCCCCTGTTACTCACCCCTCATTCTTCCCTTTCCAGTTTTCAGGTGAGACGGACAAGTATTTTACGCTTTGACGATACGGTGCTTCTTTGGGATTTTTTTTACGTTTTCTCCGTATTTTATCATGTACATATAGCATTGAGGTAGTTGGGATATGAGACATTGTATAGTGGAGTATTTGACGTATGTGACGTGGTTAGTGGCACGCCGTTCTCGCGTGTCGAGGGGACGGGTGTTACATTTTGGTATCAGAGCCTAGGTTAGGTCATCTCGGTTCTGACCCGAGAGACGGGTAGTAGGAAGCATGATTGCATATTCGGTTTTAAACGGTTTAAAAAAAAAAAAAAAAAAAAATTCCCGGGTATTTAAAAAAAAAAAAAAAAAAAAAACAAACAAAGGAGCACCCGTTCTGTCTAATGTAAACTATTCTAAGTTTGTCTCATTTCAGTCTCAGTTTAAACAGGTTGTCCATTTTCAGTTGCCATGGAGAAAAGTTATTTTGCGCCAAGTTTGTCAGCTTGTTGTTCAGCACGTCATAACCGAGGAGATCAGGGCACAGCAGATTAACCGGATGTTGTCAGTTAGAACGCTCAAGAGTCAGTTATGTAAGTTGCTCAGGAGACAATGCAACAGTCGCATAAAGGCCGCTCGGATAGCTACACAGAAAGCTGATAGGAAAGTTACATTGAGATTGATCGCCAGTTCGCTCTTCAAGCAGAGTAAGCATCCACCGCCGTTCCACCGTCACCACCACATGCACCACCGGAGTATGCTCAGGGAGCTGAGCCGATCGCAGGACATGCTAAATTGTTGAAGGAGCTTCGGAGGTACCGTGAGAGATGCGGACAATAGCATGCTTCCCAGGTTGTTGATCTTCTTCTGCCACTGCCAGTATCTGCCATAGAGAGAGAGGATCCCACGTATTGGAAGTTAATGAGAAAGTTGCAGGACATGGATTTGGATCGTTTTGGAAGGACAGTGGATTCTGTCAACGCAGACAATTACGGGAGAAAGTTGGACTGCAACGTGGAGCATAAGAAACGTACAATAGAGTTTCAGTTGGATTTAACTACTCAATTTGTGGGGGAGGAAGCTTACCTCTGGGTAGGGGGACTTGTTAGAAGTAATCACGACTGTGATGAGTTACCCTACAATCACTATAGAGGGAGTTCGATATGACGTTTCATCCTCGTGAAGCCAGGCACTGAAATGCCAATGCTTTTAAGCACCTCTCTTAAGGCACTATTATAATCAGGGAGTGCGAGTATGATTTATGACGTCATTGCAGATTTTCGGGGGAATCATAGCCAATAAGGATTTATTCAGGAGGTTCGTGAATGGTAACAAGTGGATATTTGTAACCGTGATACCGTACGGGTTTACGCCACTCTGGTCGATTGGTTGAGAAGACTTTTGCTCATGAGGCAGAGACAGTGGAGAAACAGAAATCCTTCAAGGTGACTCAGTAAAAGCATGTAAAAAACCTTTTTCGAGATATAGAAAGGTGTCGGAGTTGTCAGAACTTTCGTCGTATCATTTTCGGTGTCACCACCATTATTTTAGGAGAGCGCGTCTAGTGTTTTCATGCCGACGGTTGGATTATGTCATCTGTAACAGTCAGTGGATGCGCAGTTTGTCAGTTAAGTTACAGCGCTAGCCGGACCAGCAGTCGGACCGGGAGTCGTTTCAGTTATGGTCAGCAGGTTCTCATTTTCGGGGATTGTTCACAGTGATTTCAGGGTTGCTTCTGTTACCACCCAAGCGCCAAGCTATTGTCGCGAGTATTTGTTATTGGAGACCACGAGACCTCAGATTGTCTATGTCGAGATTGTGGATTTGAGTTTGTGACTGTTATGTTGAGACTGTGGACTTGAGTTTATTGTCTTGAGGATGTGGTCTATGTGGAAACCATTGATTTACTACTTGTGTTGGTCGGTTGTCGCTTGGGGTGGGGCAGTTTATACCCTATTGGATATTGGAGCTACTTGTGGTTTCGTAAGCCGGACCTAGTCAGGTATTGGTCATCCAGTGTGTTCGAGTCGAAGAGTAGACAGATTCATTCAGCCGGTTGGATTTCATGCATTTGTCGAGATGTGCATGTTGTACTCAGTGGAGTTGATTTTTATCAAAGACTTAATAGTAATAGAGAGGAGGCATTGCGTAAGCAGCTCGAGAAGAAAGTATATGGTTATGAGACTGTGGAGAATGGGATATTCTTGTACATGAACGGAGTGTGCATACCGGGTGATGCACATTTGAGGAGAGATTATCGAGCAGACACTATCCATCCTGGAGGTAATAAGATGTATCAGGATCTTAAGTGTTATTACCATTGGACCGAGTGGAAATGGGACATGGTGACTATGGATTTCATCACCGGATTACAGAGGACATTTGGCGGGAAGAATGTCATATGGGTTATTGTGGATCGACTCACTAAGTCAGCCCATTTCTTAACGATTAAAAAGATTGATGGAGCAGAGCAATTAGCGCAGAGATATATTGCTGAGATTGTGAGGTTGCGTGGAGTACTAGTCAGTACAGTGTTGGATCGTGATACGAAGTTCACCTCGACGTTTTGGCGAGATTTTCAGAAGGCATTGGGGACTAAGGTCCGTATGAGTACGATCTATCATCCGCAGACAGATGGTCAGTCAGAGAGGACTATTAAAACATTATCGGATATGTTCAGGGCTTGTGTTTTGGACTCGGAAGGAAGTTGGGTTGAGTACCTGCCACTAGCGGAGTTTGTCTACAATATCAGTTATCATTCGAGCATGGAGATGGCACCGTATGAGGCTCTTTATGGAAGACCGTGTAGTACTCCTTTGTGTTGGACAGAGGTGGGAGAGCGACGAGGCTTAGATACAACAATGGTTCAGAGACAGTTGAGCAAGTGGAAATGCTCAAGAGACGGTTTCGGGAAGCCCATGATCGTCAGAAGAATTATGCTGATAAGCGCCGGAGAGAGAATTGGATTTGAGGTGGCCGACTTCGTATATATTAAGATGCGGACATTTCAGGGAGGTTCTAAGACCAGGAAGCTGAAGAAGCTTAAGCCGAGATATATGGGTTCATATGCTATCTTAGAGCGGATTGGAGCAGTAGCATACCGTCTAACCTTATCATCAGAGTGGCCAGTTTCCACGACGTGTTTCATGTATCAGTTCTGAGGAAAGTCATCCGAGAACCAGAGCTCATCCTTCAGCAGCCACCGAGTGATATCAGTAGAGACTTGACTGCAGTTAGCCAACCAATGTCAATCCTAGAGCGCAGAAATAGAGTGGTTCAGGGGAAAGTGACTCCAATGGTCAGAGTCAGTTGGGAGAAAGACGGCATTCAGGAGGAGACTTGAGAGTTAGAGTCTCAGATGAGATCCAATTATCCAGACCTGTTTAAGGATGTCAAGCAGTCGACTCAGGACTTGAATTCGGGGACGAATTCCTCGTTAGTGGGGAAGAATTGTAACGACCCCATTTTTTTTTTTTCCACCACCACCACACCCTTTTCCTTTTTCATCATCACCCATCTCATTCTTTTGGTTTGTTTAAAAAAAAAATGTGCTCTCCTCCTTTTTATCACCAATTCCACCGAAAATCAAAAGAAGAAGAGAGAGAGAGAGGAAGGAAGAGAGAGAGAGGAAGAAAGAGAGAGAGAGAGTTTGAGAGAGAGTTTGAGAGAAGGAGATGAAGAAGAAGAAGATGAAGAAGAAGAAGAAAACACATATTGATCTCGTCCTCCACCGTCCGCGGCTCAGGTACATCGGAAAAAACCGTTTTTCGATCAGTTTTCTTAGTGGCCGTTCAGTAAAACGCTCATAACTTTCTAACCGTTTCGAATCTCGCAAATCTGAGGCCACCACCGGATTCATCTCGACGAGACGAGTCCGTAGACACCAAGATTTTGTCGAACCGCCGCCGGACGCGCTCTCACGCGCCGTTTGAAGTTTCGGCGCGTCGAGCCACGCGCCTCACGCGCCGCCGCCGCCGCCGTCCGCCGCCGGTCGCCGCCGCCGTCCGCGCGGTCGCGCCGTCCTCCGCCGCGGTCGCCGCCGTCCTCCGCCGCCGGTCGCCGCCGTCCTCCGCCGCCGGTCGCCGCCGTCCGCCGCCGGCCGCCGCCGTGGCTCGCCGTCGCCGGTCGCCGGAGACTCGCCGGCGATCTGGCCGCCGGTTTGGGTCCGGTTTAGTTAAACCGACCGGTTCAATTGCGGTTTTTTCGGTTTAATTTCAATTTCCGGTTCAATTTCAATTTCAATTCGGTTTGGTTCAATTTCTGGTTTAAATCAATTGAGTCCGGTTTAGTCTGGTTTGGTCCGGTTTAATCCGGTTAGGGCGCGGTCTGATTTTGACTGGTCAGACCGTTGACTTTGACCAGGTTGACCGTTGACCGTTGACTTTTTGACTATTGACCGTTGACCTTGACCAGTTTGACCCGTTAACCGTTTTTCGCCGTTCGAAAGCCGTTCTCACTCGAAATTTCGTCCTGATTTCAGATTCAGCGTCCGTTTTAGCATCCGGAGTTCAGAAGCCGCAGTAATCATCCGTTTTGCTAAGGTGAGGGCTTTCCGCAGAATATCGTACTTTTCATCGAAAAGCGCCGTAGATAGGATTTAGTACTAAATGTGTTCCGTTTTCATGCTAGAGTCTTCTTAGGATTGTTTGTAAATCGGACTTAGGAATAATAGATGATTCAACCCATTGATTGTGTATTAAATTGTTAACTGATTCTTTTATACATGCTAGAACTAGGATTAGTTGACCATGTGGGTCGGTAGGGTTGCGGGGGTACAGAGACGTGACTTCTGTACTTGCGTCGCGTGTTGTTTGAGGAGATGGTGCTGGGCAGATTAGTCGACCTGTTGTCCAGTACCTTCGTAGGTCGATAATCGTCTACGGGCGGTGTGTTGGGCACTATCCCATCAGTTTGGCCAGGGGCCTAGGACATTGTGGTTCTTTGGGTACTTTAGGTACCGTGATTGTGCATGTTTAGTCTATTTTCTATGTATGGCGTGCTATGGTCAGATTTACGTTTTCTGTGATTAGCACCCCATACCTCACTGAGTGACTCCCCTGTTACTCACCCCTCATTCTTCCCTTTCCAGTTTTCAGGTGAGACGGACAAGTATTTTACGCTTTGACGATACGGTGCTTCTTTGGGATTTTTATGTTTTCTCCGTATTTTATCATGTACATATAGCATTGAGGTAGTTGGGATATGAGACACTGTAGAGTGGGGTTTGACGTATGTGACGTGGTTAGTGGCACGCCGTTCTCGCGTGTCGAGGGGACGGGTGTTACACTATCTTATTAATCACATGAAATTTATCCTTCTTATTGAAGTGGATGGTGTACATATATATCACGACTTCATTTTTTAGATTCATCAACAACGAATCATCTTTTCTACATTTTATTAAGATAGCAAACCAAAATGTCAGTATGGCTTTGCTGCAGATTCTCTTTTCAAAATATCTCCATTGTTCTGAATATGGATCGAAACCTCCACATGCTTATGATATTAGAAGATTGTTTCCTTGATTTTTGTGACTATTATGGAAAAATAAGAATAAACCCATCTTTAAAAGAGTTTTGTTTAAGGTTCAGGACTCTTTGGATAAGATCAAACATGATTATTAACTATGGTTTAGTGCGCAAAATGTTAATAGGAACAAGATTAGCTAGGGAGTCTAATCATTTGATTCGTCGTCCTCCCATTAGGCGTTGGAGTCGGGCACCTAGACCTTGGCTTAAATGCAACATAGGAATGGCATGGGACAAAAAAAAAGTTATGTGGTGCTTCTTAGATCTTAGGAACAGTAACAACACGATTCTACTTCGCAGTAGACAAACTTATATTGCTATGAGATCTGAAGTGGATGCTCATTTATCGAGTTAGTTATGAATTATTGAAGAAGATTTGGGATCCTTTCAAGTGCTGGTACAACATTTTGGACTGCTCTATGCGAGTTCAAAAATTGTGCATTTTGTTAAAAATAAAAAATAATAACAATATAGAAAAAAATATGTTAAAGTTTCACAAGATAATCCAACTGCATAAACTGTTTATAAAAAAAACTATCTAAGAAAAAAACAAGAGAGAGTGGGAGAAGACAAACTCGACTGAAATTAACTCTGAAACTTCCATTCATTAAGGTACTGTAAAACAAGTAGACAGTACAAAACACATCAAACAGCTACTTAGACATCAACCAAATAATGATCGAACAAAACAAGCAGCAAAGAAACAAAACAAACAAACAAAAAGACAAGAAAACAAGAGGTTCGAACCTCTTTGACAACTCATTATCCGGATGAAGCAGCATCTTGGTTAATAATGTTTTGTAGACAAGAGGGACCCTTTCTTGCGACATACGACTGGTGTCTAAGATCCCTTGTTACACTTAGGGCAATCATCTCCGCTACCCTATTGGCATTACTTGAGGTATGCTCAAGGGACCAGATCGGGATGTTGCTGAGACAAGCCGAAATACATGATGTAATCTGGCTTAGGTGGCGATACTGAAGCGGATTCAGAATAGCTTCTCTAGTAGGAAAGAGTGAAGATTCAAAAGTGATCTGGTCCTTACCCAAGCTACTCATAGATTCGACAGCCAAAGTGTAGCCAACAATTCAGCCTCTTCTAAGGAAGCCACTTGAGCGAATGAACGCCGACTGTGGAATGCCACCTCTCCAGAATGATCTCTAATAATCCAAGAAGCTCCCGCCATGATGGTCTCTGGAGAGAAAGAAGTTCTGAAGTTATATTTTAAGGCATAGGGACCCGGTTTTTTCCAAGCACTTTGATTTACGGAAGCATCAATAACAGAGATAGAGTCACTATGTTCCTTAGCGTTTATCACACGCCAGATGTGAGCATCCTCCAACGCTTTGCGATTGATGGCATCCGGTTCATAACGCGTCTGTTCGAACAGTAAGTCATTGCGGGATTTCCACAACTTCACTTTTAAAAGAGAAGAAATCCTAGCATTAACTACTCAGTGAATCATGACCGCCATCCCTCTTACCGCCTCCCCACAACTTCACGGTATGATTTTCTTGAACCAAGCTTAAACTGTTTAGTGGTTTTGCTTTTGTTTTATGGAATTCTCATTTATCTGATTATTACTTCTCTTGTTTTTGGTTTTGTTGAAACGTAGAAGGTTTTTATGGAATCAACGACCAGTTTCTATTAGGTGGGCCAAAAGGGTTTGAAGATTTCAAGATGCTTGAAGAGAACGACGCCATGTTCGCCAGGATAGACTTTCCCGGCATTCCAAAAGATAAGGTGTAGCCATCCTTTATGTGGTTTTCGCTTCGGAAGCTTGGAGTTGTTATTCGTCCTCTTGCTTGGCCTTCTTTCAAATACCAATCTTGGGTAATTCTTCAAAATCTAGCTCAGTGAACTTTTGGAAGTTTGTGTTTGAAGATAGGGGAAAAAAGAGAGCCTCTCTTATAGCTTAAAATGGTGTCACAGAGAATTGCTTGCAATCTTATATGTGGCCTCAGGGTTCCCTTTTCGGTTGAAGGAGGTCTTTCATTTTAATATTTTTTCTCTTTCAAAATGGTGTAGATTTCTTGAGTCCTCCTTGTTTGTAACAGACATATCTTCTAATATCAATGAACTTTAAATGAAAAAAAAAAAGCAAACCAAAATGTATCTGATATTTCTCTCTCTTTCTATAGACTTTTTAAATGGAATGTTGAACCAACCACATAATTAAACATATTCTAGATCAAATTAAATGTAAGTTTAATAAAATTCAAAGGCCATTAGACCAGCCAAAGCATAAAAAGATATACAAAAGATGAAGATAAAAAAAAGTAGAAAAAGTGAAAACTGAGAACTTGTTTTTTTTTTTTTTTACTAAGCTAAGACAGCTTTGAATATTACATTTGTACAAAGTAAATAATATCATTTTTTTGGGTGTGCATATCTCTGTGACTCTGTCCAAGCTTCCTTTGTTTTGCTTTTGTTAGGGTCTGTTCGTTTTTATATCTGGATGCTGCATGTATATACCGTCAATCCGCGTTTTTCCGCCAAAACCGCAAATCCGCATTTTTCCGCCAAAACCGCAAATCCGTGTTTTCCGCCAAAACCGTAAATCCGCTTTTTCTCGAAAAAACCGTAAATCTGAGTTTTCACGCCAAAACGGCAAATCCAAGTTTTCCCGCCAAAACCGCAAATCCGAGTTTTTCCGTTAAAACCGCAAATCTGAGTATTTCCGCCAAAACTGCAAATCCGTTTTTTTCCGCCAAAACCGCAAATCTGCGTTTCGCATTTTTCCACCAAAACTGAAAATCCACATTTTTCAATGATAACTACAAAATATTAGTTAATAAAAATATTTTAGTCTTTTGGTTTTTGAGATGCAAATGCAACATCCAAACTCTATTTTTTTCAGCATCTCAAATATCCAGATTTTTGAGATTTTGCATCCAGATGCAATATCTAAATATTAATTTTACTATGAAAAAACGAACAGTATCCAGATGCCTGAAGCCAGATATTGTATCTGGCTAAAGAAATGAACATGCCCTTATTTAGTGAGGCCGACAACAACACCACAAAAGGCTTTCAATAGTTTCAAACCATCTTTATGAAAGTTGGAAAATGGAACACCAAAATTTCCTGATGCTGGCAATGCCAAAAATTGTTCATTATAACATTTTGCAGGAAAATAATAAAGCAAGGCTTTTAATTAATCAGGATACAAATTTTGCCATGATTTTGTCTACTACCTGTTCTAAATCAAGCCCAAAATATATTGTTTTCATCATAAGATGTAAACTCAGATAGTATATTGGTAAACAATTTTTACGGATGTTCAATTATAATGTTATTAGGTTCTAGTCTGCACGTTGATCAAAGAAAAAAAAGTTCTAGTCTGCACTGTTCACATGATCATAAAATTTTCAATCATTTATAATAGTTTACTTTAAACAATAAAATTAGGCTAATCAATCATGAAATAAGGAAAATTTAAGAAAATAACCATAATAAAATTTGGTTATAATATTTGTATAATATATGCTAAATTATCTCTCTTTTTTCATTTACAGGTTTCTGTAATTTTTTCCTTCTTTTTCTTTTTTCTTTTTCCCCTTTCTTTATTGTTTAATATGTTTTTCCCATAAATATTTATTCTTTTCAATTTTTTTACCAACAATGATTCAGATATAATATATATTTAAAAATATTAAATTAAACATATGTTTATAAAAGAAATATTCTTTTATTTATTAATATAGTAATTCTACATATCACTTATATTGAAATAGAGTTTCTATATATGTTGTCGAAGATACGTTAAAAATATAAAGTATAAGTTTTTGTTTAAAGATATCTCTAACTCAATGATTAAGTACAGACTTTGAGGTCGGTATCGACCATTTATGTTCCATTCATGTTTTTACCTTAAATCTAATGTACAAATTTCTTTTAAACGACTTAGCACGGAAGCTTCGTTGGATGAGCGTTTCTCGCTTCGGAATCAGAGTCGGAATCGGAAGCTTTCGGAATCTTCCGGAAGCTCGCTTCCATAACGTTTCCAAAAATCTTATTTAAAAATGTATTGGAAGCTTATGTTTCCTTTTCGGAAGCTTAGGCTTCCGTTTTAAAAACTTAATATTGTAAGTAAATAGACATAGAGATACCTTTTTTACATTTTTATTTTCTAGAAATATATCTAAAAGTTAATACTGAGATAGAAAGGGATAATACTGCTTTGGAATAATACTGCTTAGGGATAATACTGCTTAGGGATAATACTGCTTTGTAATACTGGTGTCTAAGATCCCTTGTTACACTTAGGGCAATCATCTAGAAATATATCTAAAAGTTAATATTGTATGTAATATTTTTTTTTACGGAACAATTTTCATTTACTGGAAGTTTTTCTTCTTGATGTTTTATTAATTAAATTTATATTTTTATGTTAATATAATTACAGATTTATGAGCATCATAATAGAATAATACTGCTTTGGTATGTTTTGTATCTGTTGTTTTAATAATTTTATAACTAAATAGGCTAACCCATTTTTTTAACTTGTTTCACAATTGTCAAAGTTTATTTAATAAAAAATCATAACAAAATATGGGATAATCTATCATTATAACTTGTCTTACAATAATCTAAATATTTTGCATATTGTTTATGGAATAAGTAACAAAAGTAGTCATCATAAAAAGTTTAACCCTAATCCATTACATCATATGATTGAATGCTTGTTTCTAATATGTCAACCTGTTATCAAGTTAAAGATATATATGTGTAAAACTTATATATATATTTTTTAAAAAATTATCAAGTTAAAAATATTTAATTTATAAATTAGAAATTAGTTAATAACAAATTTTAAAATTTGTTTATATTATCCACATTTTTAACTTTATTATAATTAAAGTATGTTGAAAAGTAAATAAAATATTACTTTGTACTTTTCGTTAGATGCTATATAAATTATATATGTAGTAAATTGTACTACAGATCTTTAATTGTAATACTGATTATGTGAGACATAGTGTTGTTTATTTTTTATTTTTTTTTGTCAAATAATTTTTATGAAAATTAAAAATAAAAGTTGTTAAAGTGGGACCCAATATTTTTAGATTGTTTGAAAACAGATTTAATTAGTGTATTGTGATAAGCTCAAAACTACCCAGAGCTACTCTCCAAATTAAGAGATCGACTGTAGTATTTAGGGATCAAATTCCACAGAGACTCAAGACCACATAGTAGACTTTTAGACTTTCAGAATTAAGCTAAACAAGAATAAATGTAATGAAAACAATGCAGTAAAAATCGGTTGTAAATCAGATGGGAAAAACGCCAGACTCAGATAATTCTCAGGAAATCAGGAATGCAAGATAACCAGTCAATCAGTATTCTGCTATGTTCTAGAACTCGAAACACAATGATAAAGTTAACCAGCTGTCACTGCGAAACTATCTATGTCTAAAACCTAGAAAACCAAATTTCTTTGCGAGTTCTAAAGTATAAACATGAAATAATCCCATGTTCGATAAGTTCATAAAATCCCAAAATCATAGTGGAAATTGTACGAAATAACCCTTTTGGAGATATTAATGTGAAGGGAGACTCACACAACAGGAAAATTGTAGAAATGAGCCTACCCTTATAATTTGCTTGGGTTCACTGTTCCCTAAGGACGTTGGATTTAGTATTCCTGAAAGGGTAAAGCGTAATTTCACACCAAAAATGATCATTTCTACAATTTTCTTCTTGGGTAGGTCTGCCTTCACATTAATTGTAACACCCGTCTCATCCTCTCGAGAACGGCGTGTCACTAACCACATCTCATGCCTCCAATAACTAAATGCTCAATGTCTCCTAACTCAAATACCTCAAATGCTCAATGTATAAAATAAAATACGGAAAAGAGTACATATCCCAAAGAAGCACCTGAATCGTCAAAGTTGAAACCTACTTGTCTGTCTCAGCTGAAAAGGAAAGAAAGAGAGGTGAGCAACAGGGGAGTCACTCAGTGAGGTTGGGGATGCTAATCACAGAAAACGCAGTTCCGGTCATAGCACTCTAAATACGGAAAACATACTAAACATGAACAAACACAGCACCTAATGTACCCAATGAGCAATCAACAACCATACAAACGGTAGCAGTGAGCGTCAGCACCCTCCCACTAGGAGGTCAGTGTGGGATAGTGCCCACTCACACCGCCGGGTTTGACGATTTATCGATCTTAAGGCACCAGACAGCAGATCGACTAGGCTGCCCGTACCCCCTCTCACACAAGGCGTAGCTAGTACAGAAGTCCGTCTATGTACCCCTGCAATCTCTAAACTCTAACATGCTCGACTCCTCGTATAATATATATAGGTATATATATAAATATATTTAATTATATAACAAAAAATTATCAGTTTTAACATTCACAATCAAATGGGTTGAATCATCTATATTCCTATCTCCAAATTAACAATCAAAACTACCTAGACTCGATCAGAGAAACGGATCACATTTAGTATAAGATTCCATCTAAGGCGTTCTAGACGAAAGTACGGAATTCTGCGGAAAGCCCTCACCTTAGCCAAAACGGATGATATCTGCGGCTTCTGAACTTCGCATGCTTGAACGGATGCTAAAACTGAAATCAGAATGAGAAATCGAGTGAGAACGGCTTTTGAACGGCGCAAAATGGTTAACTAGTCAACTGGTCAAAGTCAATGGTCAAAGTCAACGGTTAAACCGGTTAACCCAGACCTGACCCAGACCCAGACCCAGACCCGGAAACCCGAACCTATTCGATCTACCTAATTTCAACCTAGACTAAACTAAAACCGAACAAATCTAGATAAGGACAAGAACAGAAAGAGGAAGGAGATGAAAAACTTATTAAAAGGCTCGCAAGAACTTCCTGGAAACTTGACTGGAAGCTCGTCGGAAACTTGGCGGAATTCGTCGGAAACTTGGCGGAACTCGTCGGAAAAATTCACTAAAAAGAAATTACCAGTGATTGGTCGTCGGATGATCCGACAACAACTGACCACTGGACAAAGCACTGATTTGTCTTGGTGGAGAAAAAGTGAAGGGAAGGGACTGATTATATAAGAAAGGGAGGGAGAAGTGAAAATTACAAGCTTCCAATGAGGGACGTTGTCAAAAACATGATTTGGGATTTTTATTTTATTTGGGCTTGAATTGAGAAAAATAAATAATTAAAAAGAGATGGGTTGGGATAGGATGTTACATTAATATCTCCAAAAAGGTCATTTAAAAAAATCTCTCCAAAATCATATTCCTTTGCAGATAGGTATTTTTCTCATCTAAGGTTATTTCTAGCTAATTAACCAACTTTCGTTGCGAGAATCAACCTATGATCAATGATCTAACTCGTCAGTTGAGATCAAACATTAATCATAACCTAGATGAACAACTAGTGTTCCGGAATCCTTAACAATCAACTTAACAATCCATGAAATCCCTAATGAGAAGCTCTAAACCTAACTAGCAAAGTACTCACACATGGTGATTGAAACAAACATCATGAAAAAATAGATTGCATAAAATAAATCAGTAGAGAATAAAATGAGTTCTGAATCTTCTCTGAAAGAGTAAATTATTCTCTCCAAAAACTCTGCTACAAATCTCTCTCAATAAATCTTAGAATAAAGGATAGGTCCAAACAATGACCTTAAAATAATATATATATCCTAAAAACTCAAACATGGACTTATTTGCAAATATGGAAAAGTTTGGGAAATTTTCCTTTACTTCAAAAATCTTCAAAACTAGCGCAGAAAATTTCCTGTCATCTCCAAAAGTGGTTTACAGCTTGAATTCTTCAGCACAACTTCCTACTTAACTCTAAAATGATTCACAATCTCCAAATAAGTTTCAAACGTACATAAACCTGCAGTTGTTCATAAATAAGATTTAATAAGATTTATAAATAAGGTTAAAAGACTAAAAAAGACTCTATAAATAAGATTTATATCATGATTAAAAATACTAAAAACCATGATATCTCATATTGTTTGGAGAATATTTAGTTAGTATAATAATATTTTTCAACATGTCATCATTCAAACAAAATATAATTAGTGGAATGTTTTTTGTTAAATAGGAGTCATAAGACAGTGACTAAATTTTTTTTGGTTTGTTCTACTTTTTAACATACTGCACATACTTTAACAAACATTTATTAGTTATAGTGTGGTTCAAGAGCATTTATTATTTTAATATTAATTTATTATAAGTATTTGTTTTAAAATAGGAAAAATGATTGTCACCTACACGAAGTAAAGACCATCACATGGCTACACATGCAAACAATATTAATGTACTCAAAACTACAACAACTATATGGTTAACATGGCGACATGTATGAACTAAATGGTATTATGTTGCTGACACCATAAACCAGAACAATGCGTTCAAAACTACACTAATTACTTTAACAAATAAAGAAACTACGTGAATTATATTTAAAATAAATAATTTATGCATATGGTGTATTCATTCTCTAAAATTTATATATTATTAATAAAATATATTATTCAGTTAAAATATAATATTAAAAAAAATTAGCTATATAATTTTAGTTACTTATTTACAATATAAATATTTAAAAATTATAGTTATAACATTAAAAATCTAAATTGATTATTGATGCTAATGGTCAATAATTTGTATATAATATATTTATGTGATTTTAAGATATCTTGTTAATTTATTAGTTACATTTAGTATACAATCATTTGTTTTAAATATTTGTATTAGTTATAAATTGATATAGACGAATTTTACATCATTGGTTATAACTGATATAATTGATATTTGCATCAGTATGAAATTAAACTATTCCAAATAACATATAAAATGTACATATGAAGATATATGTGAGAGAAAATGGTCATAGAAGATGATTAAAATATATCAATTCAAATGGTGTAGATGGTGTAATTATAATGCTGTTAAATATATTAAGAAGACAAACTATAAGCTATTTATGAAAAAATATAATAATTTTAAGTGAAAATATGTCAAATATAAATAAAAAGATTTTATATACTAAAATGTAACTAATAAATTAACAAGATATTTTAAATGCACATAAATATATATAATATACAAATTATTGATCATTATTATTAATAGTCAATTTAGTTTTTAATTTTATGTAAGGATCCTTTATGTAACTATAATTTTTAAGTATTTATATTTTAATCAAATAATTAAAATTATATAAATAGTGTTTTTTAATATTATATTTGAACTGAAATAATTTTTTTTCATTGATAATATATAAATTTCAGAGAATGAATACACTATAATATATATGCATAAACTATATTGTTATTATAAATATAGGTCATGTAGTTTCTTTATTTGTTAAAGTAATTCGTGTAGTTTTGAATGCATTGTTCTGGTTTATGATGTTAGTAACATAACACCATTTAGTCTATACATGTCGCCATGTTAACCATATAGTTTGTGTAGTTTTGAGTACATTAATATTGTCTGCATGTGTAGCCATGTGATGGCATTTACTTCGTGTAGGTGGCAATCATTTTTCCTTTAAAATATCTCTATATTTCGTTTGCTATCAACCGTCTCTCACAGTTCATGCATAAGTTGTCTCAAGCACATTGGGCTGCGGCAAAGAGAGTGTTACGCTATCTTGCAAGTACTCCCACTCACGGCATTATGTTCTACAAGTACTCACCACTCGCACTTCATGCCTACTCTGATGCTGACTGGGCTGGTGACACTGATGATTTTGTGTCTACAAATGGTCATCTTGTATACCTTGGCAGCAACCCCATCTCTTGGTCTTCACGCAAACAAAATGGGGTCGCTCGCTCATCCACGGAAGCTGAATACCGGTCGGTGGCTAACACCGCTGCGAAGATTCGTTGGCTGTGTTCTCTTCTTTCTGAATTTCAGATTGATCTGCCACCGGCCCCAGCTATATACTGTGATAACATTGGTGCGACTTATCTGTGTGCAAATCCTGTCTTTCATTCTCGGATGAAGCATATTGCTTTTGACTACTACTTCGTTCAAAACCAAATTCAGACTGGTATGCTTCGTGTCTCTCATGTTTCAACAAATTATCAGCTTGCTGATACTCTGGCGAAGCCTCTTCCTCGCTCTTCCTTCGAACGTGCATGTATCAAGATCGGAGTCTCCAATAGTCCTTCATCTTGAGGGGGCATATAAGATATATATATGTGTAGTTAATATAAAGGCTTAGAATGTAAGTATAACTAACCCATGGTTTACATTACCTTGTATAAATATCGTGTATTGATCATCTAATAACAATGAATTCTTCAAACATTTATACAGAGAACATATGAAACGAGACGGAACAGTATGGGTCACCCCGTGAAGGATAAAACCCCAACCCGTATATTAGCTAATTTTAGAAAAAAATTCTTTAAACACTCAGCAAAGATGGAAGAACTTTGAAAGACAATGTGAGCTTTAGATTTCTTTTGTAGCTACCAAATAATCAGATTCACTTGATACCTTCTCAGATCAAATCTACTAAGAAAGCATCATTCTCACATTACTTTCACTCTTCCTTCCGTCTTATGTAGATATTGACTTGAGCGGCAGAGAACAAAAAGAATGACCATCTCCTCTCATCTTAGTGTGGTTCATATAATTGTTTGTTTCAGGTTGCATCATCTCTCCAGTGTTTGAACTTATTCTCTGTTTAATGAGTGAAAAGTTCACTCTATGTTAGAACCCATGAATAACTCGCGAACAACTGACGCTTGGAAAAGGAAAAAAAAAACCCAACAACCGAAGCACAATTAATGTGGAATGAAGAAGATAGTACCTCGCCTACCACGAATCCACCCCCATAGCCCTGGGCAATCGGGTCCTCGGGTCGGGTTCGGGTCGATTCTTATCGGTTCCGGGTCTGTCGGGTCGACCAAAATTGGACCCAATAGGTACTTGTGTATACTTCGAGTCGGGTTCGGTTCGGATCCTGTCAGTTCCGGGTCGGTTCGGGTATACCCGAAATATATATATTTATATATATTTTGAGTGAAATAATACAATTGAGCAACGTGGTCCAGTGGTCAAGCGTGTTTATTTTAAACATGGAGTTCCTGGGTTCGAACCACGGCACCTACTGTTTGTTTTATATTTAGTTTAACAATAGTATTCCTTAATAAAAATTGAACGAAACTATGTACAACAAGTGCTTCGTGGTCTAGTGGTTAAGTAGCATCCTATTATTTCATAGACCCGGGTTCGATTCTCCCCCTCTACATAATATTTTGGAATATTTCGGGTATCCGATCGGGTCTCGGGTCCGACCCGGAACCGACCCGGTACTCACGGGTCCTGAGATTAAGACCCGTCGGATCTAATGGTTAAAACCGAACCCGACCCGAACCGGATATTTCGGGTCGGATCCGGTTCGGGTTCTCGGGTCCGGGTAAAATGCCCAGGGCTACACCCCCAACATTGACAATAGGTGAAAGCTCTCACGGCCTCGGTGTCCAACCTAGGCCCAAGGAACTTTACCAGGATCTGAAAACTTGAACCAGGATCGACCCAAAAAAACTCGGTTTGGATCGGGTTTGGTTATGTGTATTTTACCCTATTTATCCATTGATTATCAGACCGCTGGTATCGGTTCAGCACTTATTCCTACTCGAGAACAGATTAGGTTTCCAAAAGATCTGAAAATATTAAATATATTAGTTATTTTCAGATGTTACGAATACCCCTATATATTATTTGAGGATCATTTTAAAAGAAAAACCTTATTTTCATGTGTTATTAACAAGTTTGCCATGATGTGTCATCACCGTAGTTCTTCTTTGATTTGGTTTTTAAAAAGGATTAAACTACTAGAACAATTACAAAACATGCTTTTCATGATTTGGTCCATAAAATTAAATGCTTATCATCAAACTAATCATATAATTAATTACTAATCTAAAAAGTATTCCTATTTCCTTGTATAAAACCACAAAATTGTTAAATAATTTAATAACAAAGATATGATATCCAAATATATCATATTTTTTGTTTTTAAATCATTTACATTTATCCATTATCTTTGTTTAATTTTATTTTGTAAAATAATTGAATCATCACATCAAATATATAATAATAAATACAATGTTTCCACATATGCTATAATTTGAATTTGTAAAAATGGATATAAATTATTAAAACTGTTAAAAATTCCTCATCAAATTTTTTTTTTTTTTGTGTAAATGAATAAGAAATTTGCTGTAAAAGGATACAAATGATCACTAATCATATGATTAGGAAACTCAAGTATAATATCAATTAATTCATTTATCTATTTTTATTATGTAAAATATACTTTATGTTGTTCTTTCATAAAAAAAAATTATTTACTTTGAATTATAATATGTTTTAAATTTAGACATATAATAAATTGTATTCAAAGTAGATAAGTTCACATATTCAGAAAATTGTAATACAAAAATATCAATTAAACTTTTTTTCCTTTTTCTGAAATTTTAAATCTATATTATATTATATTATAGTATATAAAATATATTATTAGTTTTAACTCCTAAACATATTAAAAATGAACATTATCTACTACATAATTTTTTTTGATGAGAGATCTACTACATAATTATGTTTGTCATCTTACAAAAATTTAAACATTACAAGTTTATAAATTATTTTGATTTACAGTATAATTTTATAAAATTGTATTATAAAATTATTAATAATTATTTTATCCAGGTAATTACTTAGTGTTTTCAATATTTCAGGTAATTTGTTATTTTTAGGCCAACACATAGAAGCAAAAGGAAATGTCGAGTAGGGTTGGGCAAATTTCCCGAACCCGAAATCCGAACCCGGTCCCGACCTGGAAAAATCGGTTTGGTACGATTATGGGTTATAGTGAAATAAACGAATGGTGCTTATAAGCCAGATCCAGTGGGTTTCGGTTTATCCGAACCGAACCCGATACCCAAAGAGGTTAACCGAAGTTAATGAGTAATAAGAACTCAGCGGAAACTTTCCTGAGTGTATATACGTGACTTTAGATTTTCTCCCCCCAAAAAATATTTTTTCCTAAACGATAATTTTGGATCTTTGATCTTCAAAGATTTAGGAAACTGGAAAGATTAGATCATCACAATTTCGATCTCAAATCCCCCAAATCATGTTGTATACTCAAGATAGATAAGTTTTCTAACATTGTTTCAATAACAGTTTAGAATGGTTTCTGAGATATAATGGTATATTAACTTTGTCACTTTTTTTTCCATTTTCAGAATTTGAGATGTTGGGGAAGGAATAAGAGAGAGGTTCGTGTTTTGCAAGGAATAAAGAGAGAGATGATCTAAGTTTTCAATTTCATTTTGGCTTTGAATTTGTTGTCATAAGTTTGGATTTTGAATGAGTTTACTTCTTATTTTAGTTTTAAGAAATATTTTTTTCGTATTTTCAATAATATTCAACTCTTTTTATGATTATTGTCTTTATCTTATTTGGAAAAAAATTATGTTATTAAAAGATAACCGAACCCGAACCGAATCCGTATGGAGTTTGGGTTTTTAGCTTACACCCCGAACCGACCCGAACCCGGCATAACCCAAACCGAACCCGACCGAATTTCTCGTAATAACCGAATGGGACCTCTAAGCCTATCCTGAATTACCCGAACCGAACGAGACCGGGTTACCCAAACGCCCGGCCCTAATGTCGAGCATGAAAGGAAATGTTGAATGAAAGAGAAAACATCGACCAAATTTGGAAATAAAGGGAAAAATGAAGGAAGATATTGAAGATGAACAGAAGACAAGAACATCATAGAAGAAAGGAAAGAATGTACGGGATGGAACAAGTAAGACTCAATTAAAAATGATGGGCGACTCTTGTGGCTCTGGAGACTTGCGAGGGGATGGACAGGATGCAACGATGGAGGATGTTGGAGTGAAGGGGAGGCCGCCGGGTGATCCTCCGGATCAACCTGTATCATGGGCACAGAAGGTTGCAGGATCGAGTGGGGGCGGTTTGGCGATACCGGAGAGAAAGATCGATGAGGAGTTTATTTAGGAAAGGTTGAGTCTGGAGTTTCCAAACGGAAAGGATGGTGAGGCGGTGGTTACTATCTGGAATGATGTCCTTGATGCAATGAATGGGTTGTGGAAGAATTGCATTATTGTGAAGATACTAGGACGAAACATCTCGCTCCCAGTTCTGCAATGGAAGCTTAGGGAATTATGGGCACCTCGAGAGGTGATGAGGATCATAGATCTTCCTAAGCAATTTTTTATGATCAGATTTGGTAGTGAGGATGATTATATGGCAGTGTTGACTGGAGGGCCATGGAAGGCGTTCGGCAGCTATTTACTAGTGCAAGCGTGGTCACCGGAATTTGATCCATTGGAGGATGAGATTTCAACGACACCGGTCTGGATTCGTTTATCAAACCTCCCGGTCAATTTCTACCATAATCTTGATGGGCATCGCGAAAGGGCTGGGGAACCCTATTAGAGTAGATGGTACAACTCTGACTTGGAAATGGCAAGGTTTGCAAGAGTTTTCATAGAAGTGAACCTCAAGAAACCTTTGAAGGGATCGGTTGTCGTGAATGGTGTGAGGTATTTTGTCTCGTATGATGGGTTGCCTAACGTTTGTTCCCTGTGCGGAATGTACGGCCATCTACTTCATCAGTGCTCAACAATGATACAGGAGCACAGTGGCACTGTTGAGGCTCCACTGATGGATGTTGCGGAACCGAGGACGAGTGCGGTAATACATACTCTGGGTAGTAGTGTGAACGCGGGGGTGAATCAGACTGATGATGGGTTTATTCCGGTCAGGCGCACTGGAAGCAAGTCAGCGGAAGCGCGAATTAGGGTCATGCCAGTTTTGGGAAGTAAATCCCAAGTTTCACTACGAAATCCAACCTCCCCGGATTTGGTGATGACGAATAGATTTGGGGGCTTAGAGGTGGATCGTGAAACGTTGGGGATAACGAAAGTAGTTGATGGTGGTGCTGAGAATAAGGAAAATGAATATCGTGGGAATCAGATTCAGCACGCGAAGAGTATGGCCCGGAATCGTAATTTAGATATGGGAGCTGTGGCAGGAAAACAAAATGGAAAGTCACAGTATGTTTTTAAACAAAAAAGAAATAAGAGTACTGGGCCGGAACGCCTCCCACTAAGGCCCAATCACGCGAGAACAAGCCAGGGCCGTATTTTTGGTCCCATTCACGGAGAAAATACTGTTCTTTCGAATGGCAAACGACTACGAACAAATGAGCCGCACGTTGGGGTTCAGACTGCTCAAGTACGGTTACTGTGCCGAGTGGTGATGAGATTATGGAGTTGGAGGATGTGCCGACGGGAGCGGAGGTTGCTGAACCAGTGGGAGTACCGGGGAGTGTGGTTGGTGAAGATATGTCTGTGTCGGAGACAGAGCCGCATGGACAGTCGGAGAGTCCAAAAGCGTAATGGGTCGCCCTGGCTGTTCTACTTGACATTATCATTGTAATGACGAACATCATTTTATGGAATTACCGGGGGGCAAATAAACCTAATTTTCGAAGGTCTATACGGTACATTTTTAAGAAGATGCAACTGACTTGTTGGCGATTTTTGAGACACATGCGTCAGGAGATAGAACAGGAATTATATGTCGGGGATTGGGGTTCAAACATAGCTTCCGGGTGGATGATGTGGGTCAGAGCGGAGGGTTGTGGTTGTTGTGGAGGTCGGAGATGGGAGATGTTGAGGTCGTTGACTCATCGGATCAGTATATTTACGCAAAAGTGATGAGTGGAACTGAGGAGCTGAATGTGATTGTGGTTTATGCGGCTCCAACGGTTAGTCGTCGAAGTGGGTTATGGAACCAGTTGAAGCAAGTAATCCAGCAGATAACGGGGCCGATTGTCGTAGGTGGTGACTTTAATATAATCCTGCGGTTGGATGAGCGTAGCGGGGGGAATGGTCGTCTTTCCCCGGATTCTTTGGCGTTTGGGGAATAGATCAATGAAATTTCCTTGATAGACATGGGGTTTCGTGGAAATCAGTTTACTTGGAGGCGGCGAAAGACAGAGAACACCACCATTGCGAAAAGACTAGATACAGTTTTTTGTTGTGCGCACACTCGAATTAAGTGGCAGGATGCGGCTGTGACCCACCTTCCATTCCTTGCGTCGGATCATGTGCCACTGTTTCTGCAGCTAAGCCTGGAGACTGCTCGCACACCAGGTCAAAGGCCATTCCTATTTGAAGCAGCATGGTTGACACACCCGGATCTCAAGGACCTGTTGCATACTACCTGGGACATTTCGTTAAGCACATCGGTAGCATTGGAAAAGCTGGGGCAGGTGTTAAGGAAATGGAATAAACAAGTTTTTTGGAATGTATAGAGACGTAAGGAAGACTTGATGAAAGAAATTCAGGAAGTTCAGGGCTTAATCGATCAGTCTCCTGTTGCCACGCTGCTTCTTAAGGAAGAAACTTTATTGAAAGAGCTCGACGTGGTGTTGGGGAAGGAGGAAATTCCAAAAGTCGAGGGTGAAACGTCTCGCTGAGGGTGACCGAAATACCAAATTCTTTCACCTCACTACGGTAATAACACGGAAAAAGAACAGAGTGGAGATGCTTTGGAACGATGCGGAAAGGTGGATCTCTGACGCAATGGAACTTGAGCAGTTGGCGGTCGATTATTACAAACGTATGTACTCTTTAGAGGATGTTTGTAACTCTGTCGCGACGTTACCGTCGGAGGGGTTCCGGCGTCTTACTCGCCAGGAACAAATTGCGCTGAACAGAGACTTTGCATCTTCGGAAGTGGAGAGTGCAGTGAGATGTATGGGCAAGTACAAAGCACCCGCTCCGGATGGGTACAATCCAGGTTTTATCAGTATTGGTGGGATGCGGTAGGAGAATCGGTGAGTCGCTTTGCCTTGGAGTTTTTCGAAACCGGGATGCTACCCACCGGGACGAATGATGCTCTCGTGGTGCTCATTCCAAAGGTGCGGAAGCCGGAGAAAATTACTCAGTTCCGTCCGATAAGCTTATGTTATAATGTCTTGTTTAAGATGATTACGAAAGCAATGGTGGGGAGACTGAAAGGAGTTATTTGAAACTGATAGTGATGGACGGTCGCCTAGAGATCCTTTCAATACTCGGTATGGGGATAGAATTGCCAGAAGCTACTAGCTTATTTGATGGCTTTGGGTGGAATGAATGGGTCGCACAAAGGATGCGGATTGCCTTTGATATTCCCTGGACTTCTTTGCCTCTAGATATGACTCACTAGAACGACAAGGAAGAAGTGTTGATCAATGTAACCCAATGAACAACAAGAAAAGTTCTCTGAAGAACAAAGAGAAAAACTCTCAAAGGTTTGATAAAAAATTCGATCCTCAACTTGTGGAAACAAGTTTGTGTTTTAAACCAAAGAAACAAAGAAAAGAAGCTGAAAAGTTATAAGTTTAAGAAATTGCAAATAAAGGCATAAAAAGATAGAAATTGTTTTTAGAAAGAAATCTTGGGTTTTGGTCTTGAATTCGGATCATGGGTATAATCCATGGTCGGTCCATCACGTACTTGGCCTTGAACTCGGATCATGCACACGAAGTTGGTCTCGTCCGGGTCTTCATCCTTGAACTCCAAGAAATCAATTCCAATGGCCATCTTGAGTTCTTCAAAGTGTTCCTTAGCATTTTGGACGAGAGAGAAGTCGTATGGGTCACCTGTCCATTGCCCGGGTTCGCTATCGTCCATGGCACGTCCGGGTTCTGCGTGAAAGGCCTCAGTACCATGTTGAGTTCCAGCTCGGGCCAACCCATTTCTGTTTCGACCAATCTGATTCTCTTGATAGTTTGGTCGAGGAATATCTTGTTTGGGTCGAGAAATTCTTTCGTCAGGTCGTAGAACTAGTCGTAGCTTGTTGTTCAGTCGTGTCAGGTCGAAACGGTACACGGCCGTACGTTCCGCGGAAGGGTCAGGCACGACCGGGCTCTCTCGGGCAACCTCCTTTCCGGGTCGTTGCATCCTCATTCCTTGTTCAGGTTCAAGCTGCTCCTGGTCCATTCCATCCTCCTCGTCCTGGTCTGATATCTCACCCACGGATCTATCATTCCCCCCTTCTTGAAAAGGATTCGTCCACGAATCTGGAACATCTGCCACAAAACGAGCTAAATCAGCAACATTAAAGCTAGAAGAAATGTCATACTTACCTTGAAGATCAAGTTGGTAGGCATTGTTGTTCAAGCGTTTGATCACTTCAAAAGGTCCATCGACCCTCGGCATGAGTTTAGACTTTCTTTCTTCTGGAAACCTTTCCTTCCTTAGATGAACCCAAACAAAGTCTCCTGGATTGAACAACATTTCACGCCTCTTCTTGTTGGCATACTTCTCGTACTGGCGAGTCTTGGCTTCAATGTTTGCTTTAGCTTGCTCATGAATCTTCTTGACCAGTTTGGCTTTCTCCTTCCCATCTACATGGACCTTATCTCTTATGGGCAAAGGCAAAAGATCAAGTGGAGACAAGGGATTGAAACCATAAACAATTTCAAAAGGAGAGTACTTAGTAGCTGAATGCATGGAGTGATTGTAAGCAAATTCTACATGAGGTAAGCACTCTTCCCAAGTCCTAAGGTTCTTCTTAACCACGGTTCTAAGCAAGGCTGACAAACTCCTATTAACTACTTCAGTTTGCCCATCAGTCTGTGGGTGACAAGTAGTGGAAAAGAGTAACTTGGTTCCTAGTTTTGACCAAAGGGTCTTCCAAAAGAAACTAAGGAACTTAGCATCTCTATCAGACACGATTGTCCTAGGCATGCCATGCAACTTAACTACTTCACGAAAGAACAATTCAGCAACATGCACAGCATCATCAGACTTAAGACATGGAATAAAATGGGCCATTTTCGAAAATCTGTCCACGACTACAAAGATTGAGTCTCTACCGGTCCTAGACTTAGGAAGTCCTAACACAAAATCCATAGAAAGATCGGTCCAAGGGTGTGAAGGAATAGGTAAAGGAGAATACAAACCTTGGGGTTGAGCCTTGGATTTGGCTTGCTTGCAAACGACACACCGGCTACAGATTTTCTCCACTTCCCTTAACATGGTCGGCCAATAGAAGTGATCTTGCAAGATCTTGCACGTCTTTTTCACGCCAAAGTGCCCCATCAATCCACCACCGTGACCTTCCCTGATAAACATCTCCCTCAAAGAACAATGGGGAACACACAAACGGTTATCATGAAACAAAAACCCATTGACTCGATAGTACTTCCCAAACGCGGTTCTTTCACTTTCAAGGTAAGGTTCTTTAAAGTCTGAGTCTTCTGCATACAGCTCTTTCATGAATTCAAATCCAATCAGCTTTGACTCAAGAGTAGACAAGAGAACGTACCTTCGAGAGAGGGCATCGGCCACCCATCGAGCATGTCTCTTGTTAAGTTTCTGCTGGCCTTTGAGATGTTTGAGGGACTTGTGGTATGTATGAATGACGAATTCCTTTGGCCACAAGTAGTGTTGCCAAGTCTGAAGCGCCCTGACCAAAGCATAGAGCTCCTTGTCGTATGTGGGATAGTTCAAGGTAGCACCTCCAAGTTTTTCACTAAAGAAAGCGATTGGTTTCCTCTCCTGCATGAGCACAGCACCGATTCCTACACCAGAAGCATCACACTCAATTTCAAAAGTTTTCATAAAATCTGGTAAGGCTAAGAGAGGGGCGTTTGTAAGCTTCTCTTTCAAGGTTTGGAAGGCGGTTTTTTGTGCTTCTTCCCATTTAAATCCAATCTCCTTCTTGATCACTTCGGTCAATGGAGCAGCTAGGGTGCTAAAGTCCTTGACAAACCGTCTATAGAACCCAGCTAGGCCATGGAAGCTTCTTACTTCTCCTACGGTCTTGGGACTCGGCCATTCACGGATAGCTTTCACTTTTTCTTCATCCACTTTGACACCATCTGCACCAACAACAAAACCTAGGAAGACAAGGTTATCTGTTCCAAATGTGCACTTCTTCAAGTTAGCATAGAGTTTTTCTTTCCTTAGGACATCCAGGACTAATCGCAAATGACTAGTGTGTTCTTCTAAACTCTTGCTATAAACCAATATGTCATCAAAATAGACCACAACAAACACGCCTATAAACGACCTAAGCACATGGTTCATCAACCTCATAAAGGTACTAGGAGCATTAGTTAAGCCAAAAGGCATCACTAGCCATTCATACAATCCATGCTTAGTTTTAAAAGCGGTTTTCCACTCATCTCCCTCTTTCATCCTAATCTGATGGTAACCACTTTTGAGATCGATTTTAGAGAAAACATAAGACCCATAAAGCTCATCTAACATGTCATCAAGCCTAGGAATGGGATGCTTATACTTTACCGTGATGTTGTTGATGGCTCTGCAATCAACACACATGCGCCATCTCCCATCCTTTTTGGGTACAAGCAAAACCGGCACCGCACATGGGCTCATGCTCTCTCGTATGTATCCTTTCTCCATGAGCTCTCCCACTTGTTTTTGCAACTCCTTGGTCTCTACAGGATTGGTCCTGTATGCCGGCCTGTTTGGCAATGAAGCACCGGGCACGAAATCGATCTGATGTTCTATGCCACAATAGGTGGTAGGCCTTGTGGGTTATCTTCGGGAAAGACATCTTCATATTCCTGCAAAAGGTTCTTAAGATCACTCGGAATCTCCGGTGCGAGGTCAGAAGAAAGCATTAGTGTCTCTTTAAACATCAACAAAATCAAAGATTGTTGAGAAGTCAATACCTTCTTAGCTAGGCTGGCCTTAACATAAAAGTTGGAATTCTTTACCGGTTTCTCCTTGGAAGTACTTGCGTGTTGGTCTCGGTTCTTCTTGAGCTGTACTTGATCTGCATGAACTTCTTGTGGAGTTAAAGGAACAAGCGTGATCTTTTGGCCGTTGTGATCAAAGGAGTGGCGGTTAGAAAAACCATCATGAATGACCTTGTTGTCAAATTGCCATGGTCTTCCCAACAAGATGTGGCTAGCCTCCATAGGTAATACATCACACAAAATCTCATCTTGGTATCGGCCAATTTTCAAAGGCACGGCAACTTGTTCTTTGACTTGCATCTCGCCCTCATCATTAAGCCATTCCAAGTTGTATGGTTTTGGATGCTTCTTCACATTAAGTCCAAGTTTCCTGACAAGAGTTTCACTTGCAACATTAGTACAACTTCCTCCATCAACAATCAAACTACAAACCTTATCATTAACAATGCAACGAGTATGGAAGAGATTCTCCCTTTGTGCCTTTTCTTCGGTTTTGATGTGCATGTTGAGGGATCGACGAGTCACTAGCAAGTTTCCTGTAGCAGGATAGTCAAGGTCGCCTTCTTCTTCATCATAGATAGGCTCGGTTTCATCTCTTTCCTCCTCGGACACAACCTCTCCATTGTCACGGATGATCATGATCTTCTGGTTTGGGCAGTTGTTCGCATAATGTCCCATGCCTTGGCATTTGAAGCATCTGATGTCCCTAGTTCTGCTCGTGGTGTCCACGGCTTTGTTCTTTTCATCACGGGCAACAAACGGTTTAGTCTTAAAATCGGATTGAGAAGATGAGACCGTGTTCTTACCTTTGTCTTGGAATTGCGGTTTGGTGTTGGAGTTGTAGGACGGTCTAGAGTAGCCCTTTCTCTTGATTTGCTGCTCAATCAGAATTGCTTTGTGAAGCATTTCCTCCAGGCTTTCATACTCTTGAAGCTCCATGCGATCTTGAATCTCGCGGTTGAGTCCAGCCAAGAACCGAGCCATGGTGGCTTCAAGGGACTCATCTGCATCAGCTTTAATCATAAGAGTCTCCATTTCTTGACAATAATCCTCCACAGACTTGGTTCCCTGAGTTAAACGTCGGAGTTTTTGGTGTAGATCTCGGTGATAATGACTTGGTACAAACCGCTTTCTCATCAAGGTCGTGAGCTCTTCCCAAGTAGCAATGGGTCTCTCACCTGATCTCCTCCTGTTTGTCACAATCTGATCATACCAATTAATAGCATAGCCAGTAAACTCAGCAGCAGCAAGCCTAACCTTTTTCAATTCGGAAAGATTTTTGCAATCAAAAACAAGTTCAATCTTTCTTTCCCATTCAAGAAAAGCATCAGGATCATTTTTGCCATTAAAAGAAGGGATTTTGAGTTTCAAACCAGTGAGACCATCATCAGGTCTATTCGCAAAAGGATTTTCATTGTCACGGTTCCTGCCTTGTCGTGCACGTCTATTAGATCGGACCTCCTCTTCGGATTCTTCTTCCACGTCCGACTCTTCTTCGGGTTGGTGTGTCCGGTTTCGCGTGCGTCTCGCTTTGGAGTTCCTCTTGGATGGCGTTTGCTGGTCTTCTTGGATTTTGTCCAGTCTAGCATGGATCTCTTCCAAACCTGCATTCATCATTCGTTTTAATTCAGAGGTTAGTGCTTTTATTTGGAAACGAGATACTCCGGATCGTGATCCTCCTTGCTCCTCTTCTGAACTCATATTGGTTTCCTGAAAACTCATAAACAAACGAGGTTAATGAAAACAACTTTCACTCTCAAGTGTTTGGTTCCTCTCCCACTCAACTCACAAGTTTCTTGGTGGTCACTCAAAGCGTTTCTCAAGGTTCTAAAGGAGCTAATCCGTCAAATCCAACAAGAACAATCGATAGAAAGTTGGAAGATTTTTTTCGAGAAATCGCTTTAACCAACCCAGATTGGATTTCTCCTCAATCTCCACTCTTGTTGATTCACGATTTGTTTATATTTTTTTTTTTGATTCGTTTCTTTTGCAATCAACAAGAGAGATAGGTGGCCCGATTTCTCTAGATCAAGATAGAAAGAAAAGAACAGAGTTTTTTTTTTTGTTTTATACAAGAAAGAAAACAGATTTGTGAAGAGATGAGAAGATGATCAAGATGAAGATACCGATTAAAAGTAGGCTCTGATACCACTTTGATGGACGGTCGCCTAGAGATCCTTTCAATACTCGGTATGGGGATAGAATTGCCGGAAGCTACTAGCTTCTTTGATGGCTTTGGGTGGAATGAATGGGTCGCACAAAGGATGCGGATTGCCTTTGATATTCCCTGGACTTCTTTGCCTCTAGATATGACTCACTAAAACGACAAGGAAGAAGTGTTGATCAATGTAACCCAATGAACAACAAGAAAAGTTCTCTGAAGAACAAAGAGAAAAACTCTCAAAGGTTTGATAAAAAATTCGATCCTCAACTTGTGGAAACAAGTTTGTGTTTTAAACCAAAGAAACAAGGAAAAGAAGCTGAAAAGTTATAAGTTTAAGAAATTGCAAATAAAGGCATAAAAAGATAGAAATTGTTTTTAGAAAGGACTCTTGTGTTTTGGTCTTGAATTCGGATCATGGGTAATAATCCATGGTCGGTCCATCACGTACTTGGCCTTGAACTCGGATCATGCACACGAAGTTGGTCTCGTCCGGGTCTTCATCCTTGAACTCAAGGAAATCAATTCCAATGGCCATCTTGAGTTCTTCAAAGTGTTCCTTAGCATTTTGGACGAGAGAGAAGTCGTATGGGTCACCGGTCCATTGCCCGGGTTCGCTATCGTCCATGGCACGTCCGGGTTCTGCGTGAAAGGCCTCGGTACCATGTTGAGTTCCAGCTCGGGCCAACCCATTTCTGTTTCGACCAATCTGATTCTCTTGATAGTTTGGTCGAGGAATATCTCGTTTGGGTCGAGAAATTCTTTCGTCAGGTCGTGGAACTAGTCGTAGCTTGTTGTTCAGTCGTGTCGGGTCAAAACGGTACACGGCCGTACGTTCCGCGGAAGGGTCAGGCACGACCGGGCTCTCTCGGGCAACCTCCTTTCCGGGTCGTTGCATCCTCATTCCTTGTTCAGGTTCAAGCTGCTCCTGGTCCGTTCCATCCTCCTCGTCCTGGTCTGATATCTCACTCACGGATCTATCAGATATGGCCGACGCAGGCGAGTTTTATACCGGGCAGGTTGAGCACAGAAAATATTGTTGTAGTGCAGGAAGCGGTTCATTTCATGAGACGGAAGCAGGGTAAAAAAGGATGGATGTTAGTGAAGCTGGATCTTGAGAAAGCCTATGATCGTATAAGATGGGATTTCTTGGAGGATACTTTAAGAGCAGCTGGATTTACCGAAAGATGGATTCGATGGGTAATGCAGGGGGTGTCAGGACCGTCCATGAGTTTACTGTGGAATGGGGAAAGAACAGAGGCGTTCAAACCCCTCCGAGGACTTCGCCAAGGAGAACCATTATCTCCCTACTTGTTTGTCCTCTGTATGGAGCGTTTGTGTCATTTAATTGAGAAAGAAGTAGGAATGAAGAGGTGGAAACCAATCAAGCTCTCTCGGGGAGGACCAGCTCTATCGCACATATGTTTTGTGGACGACTTAATCCTCTTCGCAGAAGCGTCAGTGATGCAGATCCGGGTCATACGAAGGGTGTTGGAACAATTCTGCGAGGCATCGGGGCAGAAAGTTAGCCTTGAGAAATCAAAGATCTTTTTCTCGAGTAATGTGTCTTGTGATCTTAGTACTCGGATTAGTCAGGAGAGTGGTATCAGTACCTCGTGTGACATGGGGAAGTACCTTGGTATGCCGATTCTCCAAAAAATGATCAACAAGGATACTTTTAAGGAAGTTTTGGAGCGTGCGTCGTCGAGACTTGCTGGGTGGAAAGGGCAGTTGTTGAGTTTTACGGGTTGACTCACCTTAACCAGATCAGTTCTTGCTTCATTACCAATGCATTCAATGAGCACAATCATTCTCCCGAGCCAGGTTCTGAATCAGTTGGCCAGAATCTCTAGAGACTTCTTGTGGGGAAGTTCAGTGGAAAAAAGAAAGTTATATTTAGTGGCATGGGATAGGGTTTGTCACCCGAGAAGAGAAGGGGACCTTGGAATTTGTAAGGTGGTGAATATAAACAGAGCTTTGATCTCGAAGGTGGGGTGGAGTCTTCTTCAGGATCGAATGAGTCTCTGGGCGAAGATTGTTAGGGCGAAGTATGGTGTTGGTGGGATGCATGATCGGTCTTGGGCTTTTGCGCGAAGCAATTGGTCCTCTACCTGGCGTTTTGTGGGAACCGGGTTAAGAGCAGTGGTGTTCGGAGGTTGTAATTGGGTCCTCGGAGATGGTAAAGACGTTAGATTTTAGTCAGATAAGTGGTTAATGGGGGAAGCGTTAATGGAGAATGCTCTGATTGACCTGCCGGGGGGAGATGCAGAGTTATCAGTTAGGGAGTTTTGGCGCGAAAACGCTGGCTGGGATTTGAACAGAATCTCGCCGTTCCTTCCCCTTGATAAACAACATGAGTTATCAGCCTTTACCCTGGACACAGTGACGGGTGCACGGGATCGCTTGGCATGGGGGAGGAACAGCCAATGGTGAATTTTCAGTGAGGTCTGCTTATGAGATGATTATCAGAGATACAGTTCCCCGGCCGAATATGGAGTAGTTTTACAAACGGATTTGGAAAGCAAGAGTGCCGGAGCGTGTTCGCACTTTTATGTGGTTTGTAAACCATCACGCGATAATGACAAATGGAGAAAGACACCAGCGACATTTAAGTGATACTCCGGTATCTGTCGGGGCGAATCTGAAACTATTTTACACGTTCTTCGTGACTGTCCAGCTACTAATGGGATATGGCTTCGTGTAGTTCCTAGGAGAGAGCAGATCGTCTTTTTCTCGGCAAGTTTATTTGACTGGCTATATATGAATTTGGGAGAACACAGGAAAACAGAAGATGGCAGTTGGTCGACGCTTTTTGGTATGGTGATTTGGTAGGCATGGAAGTGGAGATGCGCCAATGTATTTGGTGATAATAGGACTTGCAGAGATCGAGTCCGTTTTGTTAAAAATATGGCGAAAGAGGTGACCAAGGCTTTTGAGGATATGGGGACGTAGGGGGTGTGTCAGTGATGGTGGAGAGAATGATTGGTTGGGTGAGGCCTCTCCCAGATTGGCTCAAGCTAAATATAGATGGAGCTTCCCGAGGCAATCCTGGTCTCGCAACAGCTGGTGGTGTCATACGGGATAATAATGGAGTGTGGCGTACTGGGTTTTCACTCAATATTGGTCGGTGTTCGGGCCCTTTAGCAAAACTGTGGGGAGTATACTATGGTTTACGTATAGCCTGGGACTATCGAGCTATGCGCTTAGAGCATGAGGTGGATTCAGAGTTGGTGGTTGGTTTTCTACGGGATGGGATCGGCGATTCGCACCCATTGTCTTTCCTGGTACGTCTGTGCCATGACTTTCTCACAAGGGACTGGATAGTCCGAATTACTCATGTTTATAGAGAAGCTAATTGTCTAGCCGACGTTTTAGCCAACTATGCTTTCAATTTACCTTTGGGGCTGCTTACTTTTGATGTTAGTCCACCAGTTTGTATTTCTGTTTTGAGTGACGATGCTCTGGGAACTATGTACCCACGACAAGTCAGACTTTAGTTTTCTTCTTTCAGTTTTTCTAATAAAGTTCGGGAAGCTCTGTTTCTCGTTTGCACACCAAAAAAAAAAAGAAGAAAGGAAAGAATGTCGATCACGAGATTAACAAAGAGAGGAATCAGATTTTTTTTGTCTAAATAAAGGTCGTGTTCGATCTAAAGAAAACAAATAAATTTTAGCAAAGATTTAAGCAGTGCTGGTGCAACGTTTCGCACTGCCCTAAACGAGTTCAAAAATTGTGCACTTTTTTAAAAGATCATAAAATGATAATAACTCTAGAGGACAAGGATTAATGCAACTAATAGGCAATCAAAATAGTTTATGAAGTCCTATGTTGGTCAGCCCAATCTCCGTAGATTAACTCTAGAAACAAGGATTCACCTAGGTTCAGGGATGTACACAAGAAAATTTTAAATTGTCTTAACGACAAGATTGTCATAGGTCACAACATTCATGGCTGCGATTTATCGCTTATCAGAGACCGTTGCTTTGACATAGGTTTAGATGTGGCAAAACCTAGATGAGTAATTGATACATACAAGTGGATGAAGGATAACAATAGCAGAAGCTTATATCCCAAGTTAAAACTAGCGCATCTTGCTGTCCAATTTGAGTTATGTGAACAAATTCATAGAACTACCGATGATTGTTTGCTCAATATTGAAGTTTTCAAGAGAGTATTAGCAACCAAAAACCTAGTAAGTTAATAAAAAAACACTTCATTATTTTAAGTATAAATTAATTTTAAATATATGTTAATATGTTTTGTAGTTAATTATTTGAAGCTTGAAATACTTGAAACTATAGAGGGTGAAAATACTGAAAAGAGCGACAATACTGAAAAGAAGAGAAGAAGAGCAGGTTGGTAGTTTCCATTCTCTTGAGTTTGAAGTTTTAGGTTTTTGGTATAGTAATTTGTTTTGGTATTATACTTATTTGTTTTGGTATGTTCAATGTCGGTGCAACGTTTTGGATTGCCTTAAGCAAGTTCAAAAATTGTGCATTATTTATTAAAGAACATAAAATGATAACAATATAGAAAAAATATGTTAAAGTTTCATAAGATTATCCAACTCCAAAAAATGTTTATAAAAAAAAGTAAAAAAGAAAATTTATTATTGAAATATAATTTTTTTTTGCATTTTTCCCTCCATAATCAATTATTAAACTCGGAGAATCAAGTTTTTCAACCATAAATGTCTCAATTGACAACAAAGCCAACTCATTTAGGACGTATTATTGAATTTGTGTTTTAATGTGTTTTGATGTAATTAAATTATCAAGTATTATGTTGGATTTCGATGAATTTACTGATGATGTATTTTAAAATATAAGACAAAACTCATGTGTTTGTTTATTATGAAAGATAATACATTGAAGTCCACTAAAACTGAATTCTAAAATAATCAAAAAAAAAATCAATAACACTGGTTTTTAATATATTTGTAAATACATAAAACAAATATTTAATCCAGTAACACTTGTTTTCAATGTATTTTAATGTACTTTAAAAAGAAAAAGAAAAAGTTGGAATAGTATGAAATGGGTCATACTATTCAAAGAGCAGTACTTTTTCAAAGACTATGAAATGACCTCCTCATGAAAACAATTTGTCAAAATGACTTATTTCTGTGAAAAAAGAGCAGTACTTTTTCAAAGGAAATAGTCATTTTTCGCAAATTTTTTGGCAGAGACTCATGTTTGGGATTTAAATTTCCAAATGGGTCATTGTAGCAAATGGCCAAAAAAAACATAATTCAGTAACAATGAATTTAGTTATGCATTTAAAATACACTGAAATACATTAAAAACTTCAATCTAATAACACCTCATTAATCTCTTTTGTGACAAGTTAGACCGCAAATATTTTTTTATAAGCTTCAACTTTGCAAAACTTCTTGGAGCTGTGGCGACTGATACCAGAATAGTCAACAATATGCGATAAGCAATTTCTGTGCTCTGATAACAATCCTACATTTTTTTTCAAAAAATCAAGCATTTCAATTGAGTTACATTGATATTCATTCTCGGAGAATCTTTAATTTCATAAAAAAATAATCACCAATAATGTCTGAATGCATACCATTATTTAAAGAAGCTTCTAAGTTCAAACATGATACCCTTAAAGTATCCTCACTTGTGGTTGCTAGTTTTTAAAAATCAAACAAAAATCTCAAAGTTTATTCATACTTTTAGAATTAATATATATATATATATAACTTACTTTTTATATAAAATGGATGCCCTTATAAAATAGATGCCATAAGCATTTGCTTCAGCTGCTTGCCCTATAAGCCGGACCTGGATTTAAGACTTGAAAGAGAGAAAGAGAATGGCGATATCTTCTCGTGTTATGTCTGGGCGATTTGGACAGCCCGCAATAATGCCATCTTCCAGAACCGACACTTCTCCATCAAGAGAAGTCCTCTTCAATGCCTCCCAAAGCGCGCGAGAATGGTACAATGTACAAATCCAGGCTGCACCCTCCGAACTACATAGTCGAATCCCTGGAAATCCAAGCCAACCTCAACCACCGCTTGGCACACTTTACTGTTACTTTAATATGGTTTGGCGAGTCCAGGATAAAGCTGCAAGACGTGGCTGGGATTTCCAAGATGCTATCGATATGTTACTTGACAGGTCGCCTCCTCCCAATTGCATGTTGCTTCCCCACTGATGGTCGAGGCTCTGGCAGTGTGAGCTGCTCTCCTCCATGCTCAACTTCTTTCCTACTCAAAAGTCTGGCTCCGATCAGACTCACAAGTGCTCATCTGAGCCATTACTTCGAAGATTTACCCCGCGACCCTCTACGGAGTGTTGATGGACATCAAAGCTCTTTCATATTCTTTTGATTTCTCTTATTTTGAATTCATTCCCAGGGATTCAAATTGCATGGCTGACTCTGTTGCAAAATCGTCTCTTTGTATGACTTCTGGACCTTTATTGGGTCAGTAATTCTTATTTAAATTGGGTTGTGAAAAAAAAAAAAAAGAGAGAGAGAAAGAGAGACATTTGACCATTCTGATCAACACTGACAATCATAATTTTTTGTTTTAACGATTTTTAAATTCAATTAATGTTTAATAAGAAATTTCTTTAAACCCATAACTGGATTTTTTTCTTTAATCAATGAATAAGGAATTCGAGTTAAACAGTGGAAAATGAAGAATGTGATAGTGAAGATGAAACAATGTATCTCCCCTTCCGAGACTCATTTATAGGAAAAGAAGTGAAACAGATGCTTATATCAATCTGGAAAATGAGCCACACAATTTATGAGGAGAGTCTCACTTTTTTTTGGTTTTCCACTAGACAAACTACTTAATTCCTTAGAGTAGATTGATTAATAAACATTCTTTTATTCTTTGAACAAGTCACATCATTCTTTCAGTTTGCTTATTTGTGTTTCATTTTGATTATTGGATCCTATAAATACTTACTTTTAGATTCTTGTACATCAAATTCATCTTGTCTAAGATACAAAACAAGTATTTTTTATATCATCCCCTTTGTCCAAATTTTCGGTTTGATTGTTCTAAACTCTTGTTCTTCATTTCAATATCAATATGATCTCAGTTTTAGCCTCTTTGCGGTGATACTTTGATAACGTCTGAGTAATCTATACTATTAAGGGAGGATACATCTACCTAAAAAAGTTGTTTGGACCTATTCATTAGCTAATAACATTTTTGGTCTTACCTAATATTATGGAAATTAATATTATCTATTAAATAAGTATCAAAACAATATAAAATAATGGATCCCACTTTCCTTACTAATTAAAAACGAAAATAAAATAAATCATACATATTAAATTATTAAATCAAATAATAAATATAAGTAAATAATATAACACATCATTTCTTTTTCTAAATCACAAAATAAAAATAAATAAATATTCTTTTGAACATATTTCAATTATTAAAAAATAAAAACATACATAAATAATTCAAATATAATATAATTTATAAAATATAAACTTTTAACTTGGAAAATAACATTTCAAAAATGGATTGATATATTTTAACTTGATAAAATGAGAATATTAAAACTAAGTCTATATATATATTAGATTATTCAATGATATAGTGAGACAAGTTAATTTTTAATATATATAATTACAGGGTTTTATATTTTCTATTATTAAAATATTTAAATAACAATAATATGGGTTAAGATATTTAATTAATCTGTTTTGATTCTATGACATTAAAATTAACTAATAAATTAACGGGTTAGCATATTTATTTTTATAAATGTGAAATTATATTCAAATCTATATATAATGGGTCTCAAACTATATATTCATATATTAATATAGTTAAAACTATATATATAAATCAATAGATAGATTATATAATCATACTATAAATATGAAATTAATATAAATTATATTATTGTAGTCAATTCAAAATAAAATTAGCAACACTTCTCAAATTACAAAAATATATCTTTATCCAAAATAGAAAATATAAAAACAAAAATCAAAATCAAAAATATCTTTATCCATGTGTTATATTACATGTAGTGCCACTGAATTAAGTTATTTTGTAAAATTTCATTAAAGTTAATTATGGATTATGGAAATTAACATTATCTCTATTAAATAAGTATCCACCAATATAAAATAATGGGTTCCACTTTTCTTACTAATTAAAAACAAAAATAAAATAAAATCATACATATTAAATTATTAAATCAAATAATAAATATAAGTAAATAACATAACATATCAATTATTTTTATAAATCACAAAATCAAAATAAATAAATATGCTTTTGAACATACTTCAATTATTAAAAAAATATACATAAATAATTCCAATATAATATTAATAAAATATAATTTATAAAATTTCAACATTTAACTTGAAAAATAAAATTCTTAAATTAGATTGATATATTTTAACTTGATAAAGTGAAAATATTAAAATTAAATCTATATATATATTAGATTATTCAATGATAACGTGAGACAGATTATTTTTTCTATATATAATTACAGGGTTTTTATAGTTTCTATTATTAAAATATTTAAATAACAATAATATGGGTTAAGATATTTAATTAATCTGTTAATATGGGTTAAAATATTTAATTAATCTGTTTTGATTCTATGACATTAAAAATAATTAATAAATTAATGGGTTAGCATATTTTTTTATAAATGTGAAATTTTATTCAAACCTATATATAATGGGCCTGTGAATTTTCTCATACTATAATATTCATATATTAATATAGTTAAAACTATATATATATATATATATATTTATAAATCCATAGATGTTTTATATAATCATACTATAAACATGAAATTAATATAAATTATATAATGGGCAATTCTCTAAAATGGCATATTTTCATATTTTTGTTACAAAAATAGCACATCATGTTCAAAATGACAAAGATATGATTATATATCTCCTTTCTAAATTAGAAAACAAATTCGCATTAAAGAATATTCCAAATTTGTGTAAATTGAAGACATAATAACTGATTAACTTATTATTAGATTATATGTATGTTTATGACAGTAAAGATAGTGTTTTCAAATTTCTTTATTCGAAAAAGTTTCTTTAAAACAATTTTGAATGGTAACATTATTTTGAAATAAGTATAATTTAGTGTTGAAGTCCAATATCTTAACAAATATGAATATATTAAGCTAAACATTTTTATAAACATTAGTATCTTCAATTTTCTATTTTTAAATTAACTTTGACTTGTCTCTCAATCACATTGATGTAAGTCATAATTTTTTTTACTTTGTAAAACTACTTTTTTCTCTAAATTTATAATCAAGCCATAAAAAAACTCACAAAATAATACACACCACAACTTTATGTAATTGTTTACTTTTAATAATTTTATAAATTCTAATTATATCACAAAAGTGAAAAAAAAAATTCATAAAATTATATGTGTGATTGCAAAAATATTAATCATATCCCGCGCGCCGACGCGCGGATCCGAGTCTAGTTACTTGTTAAAAATTGTGGGGTTTTAATAACCGCTAGTTTGATATTTTATTGGTTTCTTCAGTAAACCTTAACTATAACATTCTAATGCTGTTTAAGTATCTATATACTTAGACCCAAAAAAAAAGTATCTATATACATGAACCATATAACAACTACGAAACACACATATAAATGATTAATAACTCCATAAACTGATATACCCTATAACACAATGAATAAAATTGTAATACATACATAAGCCTAAAAATATCAAATGAAAAACAAAAACAAAAAGCCAAAATTGCGTACAAATAGAACAAACAAGAACAAGTATAGAAAGAAAACTGAAACTAGGCGTCTTGGTGATGCGGTCCGGTGGTGCTAGTGGTACCATTGACACCATTAGAGTACTTGTTTGAAATTGGTGCAGCAACTGTGTTACCACCACGACTCTTACGACGAAGAACGATAAACCAAGTAAGTGGCTCAAGAATCACGACACATGCACCAAGAAAGATGAGGATACCGATATAAGCCCATCGCCATTTATCTTCCGGGTCCAAAATATCGAATCCTTTAAATATGTTAATAATGGATAGGATGATAGTTGTGTATCCGACGGTGTGATGGTACACGTTCCAGTAGAACCGATACTTGTGGTCTGGCTTTGGCCTTAGAAGAAGAGCAAATACTTGAAGTGTAGCGAATGTGAAGAGTGCGATCCCAAGGTTACGATGGGTTGAGTAAGATGTGCCTGGTGAGTCGTTGCCAAGCTTGATTCCGGTGGCCCAACCGGATACACCAATGACGTAACCGGAGACTTGGAAGGCGATGTGGAGGTAGAACCATGTTGGGTCGGTGAAGACTTTCATGTACCGAGCCATCATCGCTCCCATTGGCATTAGTACTCCCCAGCTAACCGCGTTTAGTACTCCATGTGTCTGTTTATCAATTAGTTAAATTAGTTAGTTTCTGAGTCATAAATTTCATGTTTCAGTTTATAAAAAAAGAAAAAAACTAAATCTTCAGTCACGAGTTTTTAGCAAATAAGACTATTCCATATGTCAATTTATATTGGAAGGGCAAAAGGATTTTTCTAATTTTATGAACAAAATCATTTTTAATTTTCTCTAATTTAGTCAAATAAATTAGCTCAGAATGTTCGATGCTTGTCGACAAACGAAAGAAAGAAATGGTTTGTTCAATGGCTTTAAATATATGAGAGAGAGAGAAACAAGGACCGGTTACTGAATTTTCATGAATTCTACAAATTAGACTTCTAATAACATTTTCGTCATTAAAACTTGAAAGTGGAGACAGATTTATGAGTTTGGTGAAAGTGAAATCCGTGACGAGAAACCCACTTTCATTTTCAGAAAATCTAACAAATGCGTCGTTGATATTTGACTTATACTAACTTAGAATAAATAAATTAATAATTTAATTTAATGTTTGGCCTGAAAATACGCCATCGCATTATCTTCAGGACTTGAATGTTGACAAACACGTCAAATGTTTGTCTTTATTACAGCAATTATCATTTGGGAATATTTTTTAAAACATAAATTCGTCTCGTCCACAATATTTTTCTCTATTATTTGGCAATGCTCAGAATATTATATTACCATCAGACACTAAAAGGTCCCACAAATATAACGTTTTGTACAAATCACCTAAATTTTGAGTATAAATGACTTAATTTTAGGAATCCTTCATAAACTTAAAATTTATTGTAGTTTTATAACCTTTTTTTTTCAAAAATTATGAATACATTTGGAACTAAAACTTTTGTTTTGTGTGGTCTTTTCTAGTATTTTTCTAATTTTCTTTTATCAACTTAGGTGTTCTAATTATCTTATTATAGTGATTTTTTTTTTTATATAGTCTTTATATAAACTAATCTAAAGTTCTTTTGGTTCGTTGTCAATAATTGGTGCAATATCCAATCAAACAAGCGAAAGAGAGAGAAAATTGGACTTACATTTCTCTTCCTCAACCTGTCACCGGAGGCTCCACCACTAGCTGACGACTGACCCGACCGGAAATCGATCGTACCCATGGATCTCATATTATCTCCTGACATCGGATGAGCCTGAGGAACACCGTTAGCCACAGGACCCGTCTGCCAAACCTGAGTTGCTGTGATCAAATTCGCCGGCAACTCAAGAGTCGCAAAGATCGTAGCCTCATCACCGACCAAACTCGTGGTGATGCGGCTAACAGGGAAACTAAGGTCCCCGGCTTGGAGCTGCGTGCCGAGCGTAGTCACTGGTGAGGTGTAGCCTCGGAACTGGCCACTTGAGTTGGTGTAGGCAACGAGAGCTTGTGTCCCAACCATCTGAGCACCACTTGGGTTAAGCCCCCAAGCAATCCAAGAGGAAGAAGAGGTTCCCGGGTGACGAAAGGCGATTGAAACGGTGCCGTTTTGCTCGTTGTATGTCCAGTGGAGGAAGGAGCCAAGGGCCTGGAGGGGAGAGCACTGACTGAAAACCATGTTATTGGTGAACCTGTGGGTGTCACAACCTGATTGGCCATTCACGGCTAAGACAAGAAGAATTGTCCAAACCCCAAACAGAGATACCTTTGCTCGATCCATGTCTTGGCTTCTCTTTCTCTGTTCCTGACTTTTGTGTTCTGTCTTGAAGGTTGGATGAGATTTTGGGAGTTTGGTGGTTCTGAAGATATTTATAGAAATGTTAACGCGGATGCTTTTTATAAAGTCTACGCAAGTCGGAAGCCGTTTTTTGTTGACTAAAAAAACATTTCGTTTCTCTTTACTTTCTCCTTTTCAGGTGTGACGTAAGCAAAACACAAAAACTTTGTGTTGCAAATAATTAACCAAGATATTATCATTATAATAAACTGTTCAGCTTCAAATGATCGCTAGAAATAGTTGTTATAATCCACATTTTCTGCTAGAACTTATATTTTTGCAATCATAAAGCCGAAACGAATGCGTAAAACAGGTTCTAATATACATATTACAACTTGCAATAGATTTAGCTTTTTAATCAGTAAGAACGTTAAGTAACTTTTTGTGAATGCCCCAACCGCATTAGGGCGGCTTACGTTGTATTTCAAGAAATTGTTTTCCTAAATTATTATAGATGATCGATCCGATTAATGGTATTTTAACAAAACGTTTTAATCGCTCTAACTATTTTTAAAGATATTGAGATAATATAACGTATCATACCATTTTGACTCAGTAATTTTAATATTATTGATTTCACTATTTGTTATGTTACTAATTGGGGAAAGCTGTGCATTTTAAAATCTTACATAATACATTTCTAAAAATTCTCCCTTGATAGTAATATGAAATATATTGTAAGGTTATACAAAGACTAAACAAAAAGGTTGACGCATCACGTATCCGTCGGTTCTCAAAGAAAAGGAACGCAAAAGAGAAATGCTAAACAGTTTAACAGTTTTCAATTAAGAAATTAACTGTGGATTAGGTAGGTTAGTTGGAAATCATCGTCAAGTTCACACTCACGTATCTCGATTCTGATTTCCTGGAAAATTATTTATATAAATAAATCTCACGAGATATCATTATGGGATTTTTTAATTTCCTTTTAAGAAACTAAAGATTGCTCGTTAATTTGGAGAAGGATAGTCAAATGTGTCGTAATACTCCACGGCTCACGCGTTCACATGTGGTCTTTAATTCCTTTTTTTTTTATATCTAAAAGGAAACCACACATGCAGCTAAATTAGAAAAGAATTAGCTAATTGGCTATTTAATCCGGGAATCAGTTTTTTTTTTTCGGCCGGAAATCAGTTATATACCACAAAATAGTATAATGGAATTAAAGAAAATATTCTAGAAGCTTCATACAGTCTCAAAATTAATATGACCATAATGGTATTGCATGTTTCTTTCGTAAATCATTTTCTCAGAATTTTCTTGACGTCAACTTCGACTCGTTATTCCTTAACCTCGGCATTTGTGTAGCTGTTTGGGGTAATTCGGATTTTTGAATATTCCAATTTAGATACTCCTCTCTTTCTAAAAAGATAGATTTTTGTGTGTTTCATACAGATTAAAAAAATATTTAAATCCGATTGTAAATGTATTATTTTTTGTGATTAACAGTTTTCAATAACTTTAAACTAATAAAAATTCAATATTTTGCTTGAAACTTACAATTTGCAGTTAATAACTAACAAAAATGCATAAAAATTAGAAAAAATAAATCATTTTGAAACACAACTTTTTTTAAAAATATTTATCTTTAGGAAACAGAAGGAGTATATTCCACTCAGGTAATTTTTATACTCGGATCAGATTTGAATCGGTTCCATCCAAATTTGGGTCTATCTGGATTTGGTTTCATCCAGGTTCAGATATCCACAATATAAAAAACTAAAAATAGTTAATTTTGAATAATTTTTGTAAAAATTTGACAATTATAACTAAGTATTTTGGGATATTTTATTTTTAGGTATTTGATAATTTTTGGCTTAAAATAACTGATAATTTTAAGTTTATAATAATAGTTTTAGGTATTTGAGTTACTTTCAGTCTAATACGATTAATATTTTTAAAAATAAAATTATATTTTAAATTTTTAGGATACCCATACAGTTTTAAGTTGGATTTTTTGGACGTAACAGTTCAAGATCCGTTTGAATATTTTGTCGATTTCAAATTCAGTTTGGATTGGATCTCCCTGTCTAAATATTTTGTCCAGCCCTAGTGAGCTCCCCACCACCACCACCACCCCCAACACAAGTTTTCCCAAGCCAGCAAATCTACCAAGCCGGAGAACAACCCCATTAGGAATCAATGGTTCTTACAACTATCTCAATTATTGTACTCACAATTAAAATCGAGATCTTAAATTAAAAGAGTAACATAGCTAGCCAACTGTATTTTCTTTCCTAAACCCATGATAAGTTTTCAAAATGTTACTTTCCTAATGAATTCAGGACAAAGTACACTAAGCCAAATAAAGTTTTGCTAAAGTGACAAAAGGAGAAAACTCTCAAGGGAGATGGAAAGCACTTTCTTATGACCATAGGCGGAGTTAACATTACGACGCCGTCAAACACCGTGACCATGAAGTTACGACTTGCGATGCGCCACCACTTTGGGACCCACCCCAAAAGTGGTGAACTTCCTTAGATACGTTAAACAAAGTAGCAGCATTTTACTCCCTCCGTTTCACAATAAGTATCGTTTTAGTATTGTTTTTTTTGTTTTAAAATATATGTCGTTTTAGATTTACGAGGTAACTTTTAACATAGATTGACAAATTTAACTTTTATATTAACCAATAGAAAAAAAGAAAAGTAAGAGTCAACTTTATTAATAAGGGTATAATAAACTTTTAATATACTGCCTTAATTTGTGTACAAAATGCTAGAATTATATTTATTATGAAACCGAGGGAGTATTATATTACACAAATCATTTGTTTAATATAACCTGACGCTCACAAATCACAATAACCCCACTCATAAACTTTTTTTTTTAAAAGACCCCACTCATAAACTTTTGAATAAAGTGGTTTGAAACCTGCTAATCTTCACGAGACCGAGTGGAAAATTAGCCAAATCACGATGCAATTAAGAGTATTTACACTATCTGTTTATGAACCAGTTGATATTAATAACATAATTGTTCTATTCTCTAGTGAACAAGAGTGACTAATTCTGCCATTTAAAACGTTTTTTTTGTTTTTTGTAAACGATATTTTTTTTCCTTATGTTATATTTGTAGTACCATACTATCGTCATATATACGCGTGATCTATCATTTTGGAATTTTATGTTACTCTCTCCATTTTACAAAAATATCATTTGAGAGTTTTTCATACATATTAAAAAATCATTTAAAAGTTCTATTTTACCATTTGTTCACACACATTTGTTTTCTAATATGCATTAGAATAGTAGAGCTAAAACTAAATTTTTGTTTAAAATTCTGCATTAAAAATATAAAAACTTTAAAACGACAATTTTTATGAAACAAGAGAAATACTATTTATGTTATAATTATTGGGATATCCAAATTCACAGAAAAAAAATATTTTTTACATATATGTGAAATATAGATAACAACGTTTATATTTTCATCTATCTTTTTACCAATATCCTTTTTGTTATTATCTAATAAAAACTTATGCATTTCTTCTTTGCCATTTACCTAACTCACTAAACAAAATACCTATATTCACCAATACATATTCGTGTCAAATAAGTTGCGAAGACCTTGAAGAGTCAACTAACTCTTCACCAAACACTCATTTGTAAAGAGAAGTTTTCAAACAAAGGGAAGAAGAGTTCTTCACCTAATTAAAATAACGATATATTTTCACACACAACAAAAATAGAATAAAGTTTTAACAAAATTCCCACAAGACAAAAAGTAGTGGCGACTCGACTAAGAGACAAATGCACCGTGTCAATCCTGCCGTCTGCACGCAAGACTTTGTTCTCTTACTTGTCGAGAGGTTTAGGTCAACATGAAATCGAGAAACTTGTTGTCAAGAAAAGTCAGCCTGAATAACAGAACCCCGTGCCGTATTTGCTGTACCAAGTCTTGTTTAGTTACATCTGCTTTTACGTATAGTATATTGCTTTCCATATGAAGCCATATATATATAGCCTTTTGATGGTACCGTTAATTTGTTTGTGGTAATTTGTTTGCATTTGGTGTATATAGATGCAAACACAAAACGCAAAAATGTCTTATTGCCACAAACTTTACCGTTTGTAAATCAAGAACTATCGAGGTGCGAACATGATCCTTACAGAGTTTCCCGAAACCACATCCTCTTTCTGCGTGATGGAAATGAAAACATGATAAGTACCTTGGAGGAAATAAAAGATCACGTAGCAGACTATTTTCATAGTATCTTAGGTGCGACAGATATGGTATCCTCTCCCACAACTGTAGAGATCCTGCAGGATCTGTTGCTTTTCAGATGTTCCGATGTCGACAAACAGATGTTGCAGAGGCAGTGCTAGAGGAGGAGATTCATGATACGGTATTTGCTCTTCCACTGAATAAGTGCTCGGGTCCAGATGGGTATACAGCAGAGTTCCTTCGTTCATCTTGGAATATAGTGGGATCTGATGTTATTGCTGCTGTCAAGGAATTTTTCAGGAACGGTCGGCAATTAAAGGATTTGAACACTACTGCGATGGCTCTAATCCCTAAGACACCAGAGGCATGTAAATTGAGTGACTATCGGCCCATAAGTTGTTGTAATATCATCTACAAGGTCATCTCCAAGATTATTGCAAATCGTTTGAAACCTATCTTGGCAACCTGTATTAGTCCGAATCAAGCGGCATTCCTAAAAGGAAGAAGTCTAGGTGAAAACGTCTTGCTGGCATCTGAGCTAATAAGAAACTACACCAAGTCAACATGCTCGCGCAGTGGGATGCTGAAAGTGGATATAAGGAAGGCTTTTGATACGGTGTCGTGGAACTTTGTCTTGAAGCTGTTAAAAGCACAAGATTTTCCACCTATTTTCATTACATGGATAGTGTGTAACTTCCCCACGCTTCTCTGTGGTAATTAACGGGGAATTGGCGGGTTTCTTTGCTGGGAAAAAAGGTCTCCGTCAGGGTGACTCCATCTCACCGTATTTATTCATTATGGTCATGGAGTTGCTAACAAAGCTGCTAGAAAGGGCAACAGATCAAGGAAAGTTGGCCCGACATCCGAAATGTTCTGATCCGCGTCTCACTCATCTCTTGTTCGCAGATGATTTGTTGGTTTTTTCAGATGGTTCTACGCACTCTCTTGATGGTTATGAGTATTTTCAAGGCGTTCAGTGGATTGGACATGAATCCGGCAAAGTCTGGGATGTTCTGCGGAGGGTACAAAGAGGAAGAGGTAGCGTTGCTAAGCGTGCGGAATCAAGGTTGGATCATTCCCAACGAGTTATCTTGGTTTGCCACTGAATCCAGCAAGAATCACACAGGCAACCCTTCAGCCGTTCCTTGAACGAATTACAGACAAGCTTCACTCTTGGACATGTAAATTCCTATCTTTTGCAGGAAAGGTCAGGCTTATTAGCTCGGTCATTTACGGGATGGTAAACTTCTGGAGTTCAGTATTTAGTCTGCCTAAATCTTTTTATGCGAAAGTGGATTCCCTGTGTGCGGCTTTCTTATGGAAAAACAAAACCAATTCGGCACTAGGTGCAAGAGTTGCGTGGGTGGATGTGTGTAAACCTAAGCTTGAGGGTGGTCTGGGAATTAGATTGCTGGAGGAGTTTCAGTTAGTTTTCCGCTTAAAAAAAGTTTGGAATTTCTTCTCAAACTCGGGTTCTATTTGGGTAGCATGGTTGAAGAGAAATGTGTTTAAACGGAGGAGCTATTGGTTGATGGATGATTCAAACAGGCTATCTAAAGCGGTGCGGAGCATGCTTCAGGTAAAGAATCATCTTCCTCATTTCCTGAAAAGTGAATTGCATAATGAAAACTCTATATTCTTTTGGCATGACCATTGGAATGACTTGGGGCCGTTACTTCCATTCGTGGGGGATAATGGACCCCGGATGCTGAGAATACCTAAAGATACTCGTGTATGTGATGCGGTTTGCAATGGTTTTTGGCAACTTCCATCGGCAAGTTCTCCTGAGGTTGAAACACTTCAGGTACTATTAACGACCATTACTCCACCTGCTGATTCTTTTGGTGAAGACAGGTTCCTTTGGCGTCAGTCAAATGGGAATTACGCTCAAAAATTTCCCTCCAAGGTCACTTGGGAGCAGCTCAGAAACAGAAACAACACCCAACCGTGGACTAAAGTTATATGGTTTAAGGAACATATCCCGCGTAACTCCTTCATTTCATGGCTAGCTTTGCTGCGACATCTGCCTTCAAGGGATAGACTTCGCCGTTGGGGGATGAATGTACCTGATACCTGCGTATTATGCTCGATCTCGCCTGAGACGCACCACCATCTGTTCTTTGAATGTGAGTACTCGTCTAGAGTATGGTTGTTCTTCGCGTCAAGGATTTGGTTGCACCCACCACTATACCTTCACTCATCAGCTGCTTGGATTAGCTTGCAAAGAACACCGCGTTCTACTCAAGCAAATTGCATTATCAAACTGCTTTTCCAGGCCTGCATCTATCTGCTATGGAAAGAGAGGAATGCGCTGGTCTTCACTTCCAAAGTCACCTCAGTCGATGCACTCCGAATGGCGGTCGACCCAATGATGCGTGACAGACTGTTATCCTACCCTGCCACAACAGAAGGTCCTTCACTCCTTGAATTTTATTTCTCTTGTTTTAGGTCTCCATGAGTAATATTTTCTTCTTTTGTAATGTTCTATTTCTGTTTCTGTAAAATTCAAATAAGTTGCATGCAACAATGTAAAAAACTCAAAAAAGGTATGAAATTTAACATTGGTACCAAAAAAAAAAAAAAACTTTAATACAAGACAAGTAGAAATTACAGCACATAGACCAAGTGGTCCCAATTTCACTTAGAAAACACGAACATTGGAAGCCATGCCCCGGCTCGAACCGTTGCCGGAGGACAAAGGCAAATCTCGTTGCACTTTCAACACCGTTTGAATCAGATTCCATGCTCAATGTGTGGAAACAGCTGGTTTTTTCGTTATCATTGGTACTTGTATCCGCAGAATATCTTTAAAAATGAGGTTTGTAAGATTTGGACCAGCAGCTGCACAAAACAAACAATCTCGAAATGAGAAAAGATTAGACTATCTTGAGCTAAAACACAAGAGTAACAAACTAAGACTGCAATGAAAACATTCTACTTATGTTTCGGATATGTAGCTCCGTTTTGGATTTAACAAATATTCATTCATTTTGAAGTTTGTTCTGTTCTGTTTGGTGATCATATCGATGCTTTCTACAAATAATTCAACTCCATCTTCTCTTTTACTACTCTCTCCGTTTTTTAATAACTCACGTTTTAGAGAATTTGTTCTCTTCCAAATTAGATAATGTTTCCAATTTTCAATGTAAAACATATTGATATTTTTTGTTTTATAACTATTTGTATTCTACCGTCTGTTTTACTATGTTTTACTATTGGTCGAATTGTGTTTAATTAGCTAATTACTGATGTTTTTATTTTGGAAAACTAATAAATTAAATAATTTCTTAATTTGTGTGTATAGTTCTAAGAAGACAATTAAAAAGAAAGGGAGGGAGTATTTTTGAGGTTACGATTCTCGGGAAAATGGGGAAAAGAAACCCAAACTTTTTCTCACGGGGATTTTCGTACCTGGACTTTCACAATATGTATTTTTCAATCCACACTCATTTCAAATCTAAATTTCATACCTAAATTACTATAAATAGGTGAAATCAAACATTGACTCTGATGATGTTATTCAAACGTCAAATTTTGATGAATGTACAGTAGATATAACACAAAATTAATGGATACATTTTTATTGAATAAAACTAAAATAAAAATAAAACAATACTAGATTTCTAACTCGTAATATCGAAGCTAAATAACGAACTTTAACTATTTGGCTTTAATATCGCGTGTTTAAAACTTAATATTATAATATTGTTTTAGTTTTATTAAATTAAAACAACATTGTATCTTTTTAATTTGTGTTATATTGACTGTATATTCTGAAGGAATTTATACAGGTTTTCAATCTTATTAAAACAACCATAGAGCAAATTCTAAGTCATGGATCATGTGTCAATTGAATCTTAAAGGAGATCTCGAAAAACCTAGAGATTAAGCAGCGGAAGATGATTAGGTAATCGAGATCGGAAGCGCCTCAAGTGTTGTGCCTCTACAGAAGTCCACACGCACGCAAGACTAGACGACAGGGATGCTAGTCCCTTCGCGAACGATTCGCCTTTGGGTTTCTCCTTGTTTCTGTGACGGCCAGGAACTTCTGTGTATCTCAAAGTCGTAACCTATATCTTATGTATAGGCGACATGAAAAAACTAATTGACCGATGGACCAAACCGACTCGATTTAAATCAAGTCCGGTTTCTGATCCCGAGTGGTGTCGATCGACACTAACCATTGGTGTCGATCGACACCCTCCCAAAAACACGATATCAATGTATATCTTATATACATCGATCCGATCATTACTCTAATGATCAAACCGAAATTAGATTATCCAGTATGCTTAGGTGTGTGACCCTATATGATCATATGATAATGGTAATGAGTTCAAAACTCATAAGTTATAAGCAGCTTCTAGCAAAACATTATAACCGTCCAATATCATATGATTGTCTTATCTCAACATCGCGACTCTACTAGAGTAAATACAAGTATGATTTCAGGACATTCCCTTCAGTCTCCCACTTGTACTGGAATCAACTATTCTGATAATCCCTTTGTCTCTATATCTCGATCTGGCATAAGGCAAGAACTCATGTAATCCTTAATCAACCAGACCATGTTTATCGAACTCCGATTTATACTGATTGAAACAAACGATTGACATTCAACTCGTTTGAGCGCGGCCACGCATTTTCAGTATCAAATCTTTGATAGGCCCAGAGATATTTATCTCCTGTTATATGGGAGAGACAAATTCCATCTTGTTCCATCCCTGTTCCCTACACACTTCATAATATGCCCAATCAATGCCTTTATAGTTACCAGTTACGACTGACGTTTGACAGAGTCAAAACATACCAATTCATATGTAAGAAAACATGATGAACTCAGGTATAAGGACTATACTCTATAGTCGTAATGAGAAACTCTTATGACACTCATATAACAATCTTGTAGAGTTCTCATTAGCGGGTCATGTCCGATACTGTGTTCTCCAACACATATCTATGTGACTGACTTTGATACTCATATCAATGACTTCATGAAACGTAGTCATCAGTCATTCACATACTTGTCTCGCGCGGTTATTAATGTCCAATTTTAACAACCTTGACTATGGACCCAGATAATTTATGTCATCTATCACTTATAGAGTTTCATGATCAAATCACTTATTTGATGATCTATAAGAATGCCACAAATTACTTTTGGACAATTATTTAACAACACAATTAAATAATACTGAAACAATTTCATTAAATAAAACATAACCAAATGTATGTTAACATGAACATCAAAACATAAATATGATAACTCCCACTAAAAACAAGATTACTGCTTAAGGAATCTAATGCCTATAGCAGCTGCATGACTCTCATGCTTCTGTCGTGGGAGTGGCTTAGTCTAAGGGTCAGCGACGTTCTCGTCTGTCGGAACTCTGCTGATCTTGACATCACCTCTCTCAATGATATCACGAATCAGATGATATCTCCCTCAATGTGTTTGGATTTCTGGTGTGATCTGGGATCCTTTGCATGAGCTATGGCTCCATTGTTGCCACAAAACAAAGCCACAGGCTCAGAAATGCTAGGAATCACACCAAGTTCAATGATGAACTTCATAATCCAAACAGCCTCCTTCGCCGCTTCAGAAGCAGCGATGTATTCAGCCTCGGTCGTGGAATCTGCCACGGTGCTCTGCTTGGAACTCTTCCAACTAACTCCACCTCCATTTAGACAGAAGACGTAACCAGATTGAGATCGGAAATCGTCTTTATCTGTCTGAAAACTAGTGTCCTGTATAACCACTCACTACAAGCTCATCACTTCCTCCGTACACTAAAAACTTATCCTTAGTATTTCTCAAATACTTCAGGATTGTCTTGACGGCAGTCCAATGACTCTCACCGGGATCAAATTGGTATCGACTCGTCATGCTTAAAGCACAAGCAACATCCGGACGAGTACAGAGCATGGCATACATGATGGATCCTACTGCAGAAGCATAGGGAATCCTACTCATGCGCTCTCGCTCAGAAGGTGTCGAAGGACACTGCATCTTGCTGAGAGTAATGCCATGAGACATCGGAAGCAAGCCCTTTTTGGAATCATGCATGTTGAACCTGTGCAAGACTTTATCAATATAAGTATCCTGACACAGTCCAATCAGCCTCTTCGATTTATCTATATAGATTCTTATTCCAAGAATATAGGCGGCTTCACCCATGTCTTTCATCGAGAAACAACTTCCGAGCCAATCCTTTACGGAATGAAGTAACGGAATATCATCTCCAATGAGGAGTATGTCATCTACAAACAGTACGAGAAACGCAACTGCGCTCCCACTAGTCTTCTTGTAAACGCAAGGTTCCTCTTCGTTTCTGATGAAGTTAATCTCTTTAAATGCTTCATCAAAGCGAAGGTTCCAACTCCGAGATGCCTGCTCCAATCCATAAATGGATTTATGAAGCTTGCATACCTTCCTAGTAGCTTTAAGATCAATGAAACCTGGAGGTTGTGTCATGTACACATCCTCTTCCAGAATCCCGTTAAGGAAAGCTGTTTTCACATCCATTTATCAAATCTCATAATCATGATGAGCGGCTTTTGCAAGAAGAATCCGAATAGATTTAAGCATAGCGACTGGGGAATAGGTTTCCTCATAGTCAACACCATGAACTTGTTTGAAACCTTTTGCCACCAACCTAGCTTTGTAAATTTGAACCTTTCCATCCACATCGATCTTCTTCTTGAAGACCCATTTACACTCAATGACTTTTACACCATCAGGTAAATCACCCAAAGTCCATACTTGGTTCTATGACATGGATCCCATTTCAGATTCAGCGGCCTTAAGCCACTTGTCGGAGTCAGGGCCCATCATTGCTTCTTCGAAACTCGCAGGTTCGTCACTGTCAATGATCAAGAGATCATGACAATTAGTCACAAGAAATCCATATCTCTCGGGCTCGTGACAAATCCTTTCGGATCTGCGAACTTTAGGCATCACAGGCTCGGACTCTACAACTCTTTGTAGATCCAGCCGCTGCTCTTCCTGGACAGGTTGAGCAGGCTCCTGTGATTCTCAAATTTCATCGAGTTGTACTTTACTCCCACTGTTCTTCTTGGAAAGAAATTCTCTCTCAAGAAAACACAATTCTGAACAACAAACACTTTGTTCTCAGATCGGTTGTAAAAGTAGTAGGCCTTGGTTTCCTTAGGATAGCCAACGAAGTAGCACTTATCAGATTTAGGTGCAAGCTTATCAGATATCAACCGCTTAACATAAGCTTCACAACCCCAAATTTTAAGAAAAGACAAACTTGGAACTTTTCCAGTCCACATCTCATATGGCGTCTTTTCAACTGATTTTGATGGAACTTTGTTCAGCGTAAACGCAGACGTTTCTAGAGCGTATCCCCAGAAGGATAATGGAAGATCTACTTTACTCATCATCGATCGGACCATATCCAATAAAGTCTGATTTCTCTTTTCCGACACACCGTTCCATTGAGGTGTTCCGGGAGGAGTGAGTTGTGAAACAATTCCACAATTACTCAGATGATCACTAAACTCTTGGCTTAAGTACTCACCTCCGCGATCTGATCGAAGAGCTTTGATACTTTTGCCAAGTTGGTTCTGTATTTCATTCTGGAACTCTTTGAACTTTTCAAAGGATTCCGACTTATGTCTCATTAAATAGACATAACCAAATCTACTGAAGTCATCAGTAAACGTGATGAAGTACTGAAAGTTATCTCTAGCAATAATACTCATTGGACCACATACATCAGTATGTATAAGGCCCAACAGGTCACTGGCCCTTTCATTAAATTTGTTGAAAGGGGCCTTTGTTATTTTACCCAATAAGCAGGATTCACACTTCTCAATTAATTCAAAATCAAATGAGTTTAAAAGCCCATCATTATGGAGTTTTTGAATCCTTTTCTCAATGATGTGGTCCAAACGACAATGCAAAGAAAAGTGGGGTTCGAGTCATTGTTTTTTAACCGTTTTGTACTTATGTTATAGACATGCAAAGATTGGTTAAGAATATAAAGCCCATTCTCTAATGGAGTGCTACCATAAAATATTTCATTACGATCAAAATAACAACACTTGTTTTTAATCGAAAAATGAAAATCTTCTAAACAGAAATGATATTTCTGCTTATAGCAGGTACATAGTAGCAATTATTCAATTCTAAAACCAAGCCTGACGGCAAAGACAAATGATATGTTCCTACGGCTAATGCAGCAACTCTTGCTCCATTCCCAACACGCATGTCCACTTGTCCCTTTTCCAGCGTTCTGCTGTTGCTTTGACCATACATATTCGTACAAATATGAGCGCCACGACCGGTATCCAATACAAGAGTTAGAACCTGGAGTAGTAACATTTACTTCTATAACATAGATACCTGGAGAAGTCGTCTCAAACGTCTTCTTCGAGTTCTTTAGATCTCCTAGATACTTTTTGCAATTTCTCTTCCAATGCCCAGATTTCTTGCAGTAATGGTACTTATCAGCATAAGTAGGGCCGTGTTTTTACTTGGAAGAGGCCTCTGGCTTGTCCTGATTCTCAATCTGGACTGCCTTGGCCTTTCCCTTGTTCTTAGCAGGTTTCTTAAACCTTTTATCCCATTGTACCAACAGTACATTAGGAGTGCCCTTCTTGATGTTTGGCTCAGCTGTCTTGAGCATGCAATGCAATTCAGTCAAAATCTTTGTCATGTTGTTCATGTTATAGTTCATAACAAACTGATCAAAGCTTGACGACAAGGACTGCAGAATGATGTTCGTAGCCAACTCTTGGCTAAGGGGACAATCCAGTTTTGCCAGGTTATCAATATAACCCATCATCTTAATGAAATGTGGGCTAACTGGACCATCCTTTGGTAGCTTGCACTCAATGAGAGATTTAAGCTTCTGGTATCTCTCAGTTCGTGTTTGCTCCTGAAACATACCTTTCAGGCTAATGATCATCTCAACTGGCGACGCCGCGTTCTCATATTGCTTCTGCAAATCCGAGTTCATGGTAGCCAGCATGAGACAACTCACATCGACCACATCATCGGAATGCTTCTCCCAAGCATTCCTTTCAGCATGTGCGACATTGGATTTCGGTTTGTCAGGAAGAACTTTCTCAAGGACATATTCTTTTTTCTCCTGCTTGAGAACAATTCTCAAGTTCCGATACCATTCGAGGAAGTTCAATCCATTAAGCTTGTCCTTCTCAAGGACGGATCGAAGTGAGAATGTGTTTCTGTGGGGGGAAGAAGACATGGCTGATACAAGAAAATGAGAGTTTTATTAGTTTCGATGTTCAAGAAATTAGAAATCTTAACAATTAAGAAAACTCGAAATATATTCAAAACAATTTTTCTCAAGTTGAATATAATGATCCAAGATCCAATTTAACTGAAACTTGAGTCCAAGACTCTTGTAACTCAGATTCTAATTAATTAGGTAGGTAACACTTTGCCAATCATATCCAATATGATTCTTGTCGCAGTCTTAACATCTTATGTCAAATCTACTTTGATGTCTCTAAGCTCAAGACTCTTGATAGCTTAGTCAAGTTAACCAATCTCTGAGTCATGTGGTAACTATGAGTCCAAGACTCTTGATAACCCAAAATACCACCTGCCTTACCCATGTAATTGTTGGTACCTTACACTGCAAGTCCACCGAACAATGAAACAGGCCTTTGGCAGTTGACGAGACTCGAAAGACATCAATATTACTTGATATTAAGTTTGAGGAACAAAACCTTAAATCTAGTTTATATCGATTATATATTCCAGATATTTCAATTTGTTTTAAGACTTTTAATTCAAAAAAGTTAAACAAATCTAGAAGGCAAAATCTTGAACTGGTGTCGATCGACACAAGATCAGTGTTGGTCGACACAACTGGTTTATGTTAACCGACAGATTCCAAACCGGTTCAATCGCGATAAACAATTTTAACCGATTGAACCGATCGCAATTTCCGATTAGTGTCGATTGACACTACATTAGTGTCGGTCGACACCCACCGAATCGGATCAAGACGATAACCGATTTATCGCTTTGAACCGATCACGATAACCCGATTCAATCTGATTGAGCCGATCGCGATTAACCAAACTGTATCGATCGATACAACATGTGTGTCGATCGACACCAGTGGTTTAAGGAAAACGATCGAAAGATTGAAACCTAACATTTTCTCGCGAATACACAGGCGGTGTCGATCGACAGTCACTGGGTGTCGATCGACACCCATTCGCAGAAAACCCTAATGGTGTCGATCGACACCGGATTGGTGTCGGTCAGCACCGAAGAACCCAGAACGGCAAACGAGTAGTTTTCAAAACGATTTTGAACATGTTGATTTTAGCATGCATATATATTATTAAATAATAGCGATTTGAAATAAAAAAATCATTAACATGAAACAGATTCAATAGAAACACTATGCTCTGATACCACTGAAGGAATTTGTACAGGTTTTTAATCTTATTAAAACAACCCTAGAGCAAATTCTAAGCCACAGATCATGTGTTAATTGAATCTAAATGGAGATCTCGAAAAACATGGAGATTAAGCAGCGGAAGATGATTAGGTAATCGAGATCGAAGTGCCTCAAGTGCTGCGCCTCTACAGAAGTCCACACGCACGGAAGACTGGACGACAGGGATGCTAGTGCCTTCGTGAACCGCCTTTGGGTTTCTCCTTGTTTCTGTGACGGCCAGGAACTTCTGTGTATCTCAAAGTCGTGCCCTATATCTTATATATAGGCGACATGAAAAAACATAATTGACCGATGAACCAAACCGACTCGATTTACATCAAGTCCGGTTTCTGATCCCGAGTGGTGTCGATCGACACTAACCATTGGTGTCTATCGACACCCTCCCAAAAACACGATATCAATGTATATCTTATATACATTGATCCGATAATTACTCTACTGATCAAACCCAAATTAGATTATCCAGTATGGTTAGGTGTGTGACCCTATAGGATCATATGATAATGGCAATGAGTTCAAAACTCATAATTTATAAGCGGCTTCTAGTAAAACATTATAACCGTCCAATATCATATGACTGTCTTATCTCGATATCGCGACTCTACTAGAGTAAATACAAGTATGATTTTGAGGACATTCCCTTCATATTCATCAAAGTTTGACGTTTGACTAATTTCAACAGATTCAATGTTGGATTTCACCATTTTATATTAGTTTAGGTATGAAATTTAGATTTAAAATGAGTTTGGGTTGAAAATTATCTATTGTGAAAGTTCAGGTATGAAAATTCCCGTGAGAAAAAGTTCGGGTTGATTTTCCCCATTTTCCGTACGATTCTCTCACAGTGTTTTACAGCGTCATATTGTCTTGTTCCATCCAATAGTGTTTTTCCTCGGGAGATTTTATCCTAATGTCATTTTTGCAAAATTTCCTAAAACACTGTGACCTCAATGGTGGCCTATCGACTACCGTGGTTTTAAGAGATAATAGAAAATAATTTAAGCATTTTAGAAGATTATTATAAACATGTTGGGTGATTAATCAATGTTTTGGGATGTAAAAAAATGTTTCCAAAATTTTTAAGCTATTTACTAATTTTTAGTGACGGTTTATTTTTTAGGAAAAAGATCCAAGAAAAATGGTGGAAGTGTAATACCCCGATCAAGGACCAAAAATACACTACGTCAGAAATAATTCCGAAAGAAATAGGAGGACAATTTTAATTTTTATGGGAATTTGCAAAGAGGTACTTAAGACCCAAACGAAGCTATTACAAAAGGATTCAGTCAAATAAAAATTTCCCTGTGAGAATTAAAAATCATTAATTGTAGGACAAGATAGGATGACGAAGATTGACAGTTTGGATCAGAAAATTTATAACTCGAGTTCTGCACATCTAAAAATTCTGAAACCTTTTGTGGGCACATAGGACATCATGAAGAGCATTCAGAATCAAGCAGAGAAATTTTTGAGTAAGGGAAATGAAAGTTATGATTTTTGAGGTATGTAAGGTTGTTGGGTGAATCAGTTGAGTAATCTTCAGAGAAATCAGTCTAGTATTTTATCAGACTCATCTTTGGGCACCCAGGTGTCAGTAATCAAGCTATTTTCGTGATCAGAAGCATAGGTGGCAACAGATGAGAGTGGAAGTGGTGATTAATAATTAATTGGTTAATTTCAGCTTAGTGGATTACATCTGTCATTAGCATAAACCAAGAGAGTGTTTAGTGCTAGGTGGCGATTTTTAGGGATAGATTAGTGTCCCTCTAGCTGTCTCTCTCTGGTTAATCCCTCTCTCCGATATAATCCCTCTCTCCCCCTTCATTTGATCACTTTAGCAAAAACCAAAGACTTTCCCCCCCTTTGCTTAAGAGTGCTTGGCGAAAGAGAATAGAGAGAGAATAGAAGTTCTGTGGTAGTGAAGAGGTGTATCTGAGCTCAAGGAGAGTACCCTAGCCTTTGGAGCGTTGTTAGGTGAGTTTCAGTATAGGAAAACCTTCCCTTGGTTCCCATGTCTTGATTGTTTTGTTTGATTGCTTGATCTTTGCATGCATGTTTGCTTTGTGAAGTTTAATTGCTTGATCTTTGCATGCATGTTTGTTTGTGAAGTTTAATTGCTTAATCCTTGCATGCATGTTTGATTTGTTAAGTTTAATTGTTTAATTTTTGCATGCATGATCGATTTATTGTTTGATGTGAGATTGTGTGGATTGTATATTGTTAGATGTGGATATGTGTTGTGTGAAGTTTTCTTTATACAGGTGCTATCCATGGGGTGGCTAACAAGTTCTTGCAGGATACACCCATGGTATAGTATGATTGAGTATCTATGCAGCTAGGTGCATACATGTGGAGTTTTCGGAAGTGGACTGAGTTTATAGATCCGTGGGCTAAGAAACCCACTGGGAGAGGTGGCGGATTGGATGCACAACCGTAAGGTGTGCTATCCACCCTATCGAGCCTTAACACAGATGGTGAGAAAGATTACCGTGATTTTCGAATCCTTTGCAATCTCTCTACCGAAAGCTCAGTGTCACCAAAAACAGAGTATTTTTCTTGGAATGAGAACTAGAGTTTAAGGAAGTGACGTGGTTAAGATGATGGTTTGGAGTTGTGTTGAGATGTTGATGGTTACAATTGAAACCGTGATGCTTCGTGGTGATGTGGAGTCAGTCCGTGGACGGATAGTCTCCGGACTGAAGCGGAACCGTGAGATGTGGTTCAGTGGCGGTATGTGTGTGATCCCAATTGGTTTTCCTCCGCGACATCGATGGACTGAGAGGTGGAGAAGACTCGGAGAGACCGGATGGCAGCCCGGGCCGAGTTGAGCCTGACGGGGTACTGCAGACGGTGTTCCTGAAGATGAAGGACGGAACTGACCGTGACAGTTTCCGGAAGAGGAAGGACGGAGCTGGGCCGATTCATTTTGGCTACGGCCGGTGATTGGTTTGTTTTTGATGTTCCGGCTTGACGGTCTTTGTGATTGTCAAGTGCAAGGTGTTCACGGGATTCACACCATGCTTTGAGATCTCAGTGCCCACGCGTGTGTTGTGCGTTGTGAGAACGCAGCTTCAGAAGAGTGCTGAGGCATCATCTACTGACGTTGTTTTTGTGCTTCAGCTATTTACTTTTATGTTGCTTCAGCTATCTTTATTTACTTCCACTATTCTGTGATTGTTTGATTGTGTGATGCATGATGGGGACTGGGTTGGGTATCCTTGTCGTTTATGTTCTGAACTCACTAAGTAATCTCCCAATTACTTACCTTTTTCCCTTTCCTCCCCCTCTTGCAGGTAACCTGTAGTAAGCTAGTAGAGCGAGCAGCGGAATGTTAGGACCATTGGAAGTAGATTCTCTTGACTTTTGTAAAGAACTTGTTTGTAATAATGTTTTCCTTTTGGATTTTTAGTGCGATCGCCAAACGATTTGTGTTTGTAAAACAATGTTTTGAATCATTTGATCATTAATAAAATGGAATGTTTTTAGTAAACTTGATCTGGCTCAATGATATTAGTCCTTGTCCGGACAAACACAACTCAAGACCAAAGTACGGATTGAAAAGCCTTAGGCCGCGATTGAGAGGTAAACGGTGTTAGATAATGAGATGGCTCTGTTTTCGGATTTCGTCCTAGCATGAGCTGACTCGTTACTTAACTCCGTACTGATTGTCGTTCGAGCGCATAAGAGATTGGCCTTGCATGTTCTTGTTTGATTGTTGTTTGGCCAGTCCTGTCTAGTCCGGTTCAGGGGTGTTACAGGAAGGGGCAAGCGGTCTAACGGCTTTGCCACCAGTGGGTATTGCAGGAGATCAGCTTTTTGTGTGGACGTGTTGGGAGATTTGGAAAGCACGGAACAAGCAAAATTTTGAAAACAGAGAACTAGCTGAATCCCAGATCCGAACAGCAGCAATGATCAATGCACACAAATAGTCACAAGCCCAGGAACCAAAAGTATGAGTGCAGCCGGGTGGAGCAATGCCGAAACCGACGAATAAGGATTACACTGCAACTCTGATGCGGTGTGGAAGAAGGAATCGAAGGAGAAGATCTCAGGGGAGTAGAAAGAAGAACAAAGGTAGGATCACCACTGATAGGGGAAACGCTAGCGCTCAGTGAAGCCATCTACCAAGCTAGTCGAAGAGGATATAAAAGCGTAATCTTCAGGTCTGATTCTAGAGAACTAATCACGGCTATAAACAAGGAGGAATATCTGAAGGACTCTACGAGCTTCTAAAGGACATCAAGAAGAACTTGAGAGAGTTTGATTATGTTGTTTTTGAGCATGTAAACCATAAAGATAACTAAATTGTAGACACATTTGCAAAATCTGTACTGAGGGCTCAGATCCATGGTTCTGTTTACTAAGTAGTGAAAGTATTCACAAGTTAAAAAAATCCTATTTAATAAGAGTTTATTAAACATTTAAAAATAGTTTGAACAAACAAAATTATTTTAAATGCTTAGAAATGTGTGTACCATATAATCGTTTACTAAAAAATTAATTAATATCGGAAAGTCATGATGATAAATGTTTCAATAACATTTATAAAGATGTTAGGGATATTGTTCAATTGGCAGAGTCAGAAACCCTTATATGGGCAGACGCACAACTTATTAAGGATATGGGCGTATCGGGAGAGATCTCACGGGTTAGCATGGTTTGCGACTCTGTTCAGTCTCTCCAGGATAGGTACTACAAAGTAAATGGCTCTTGGAAGGAGAGTGATATTTTTTCGGACAAGGTTGGTTTACAGAGTCTGTAGGTAGTGAAGGAATGATGGGAGCCACAAATGTCTGAGGTAGTCTATCTCAATTACACACGGAGTTTGAAGTGCTTATTTAGGCAATGGATTGTATGAGTATTTTACAATACAAAGGAATTCTTCACAACATATTATTCTTAATTGGTGAAAATGGTGTATGAACCAATGCTATGGCCGGCGTTTTCTTTTCATTTGGAAGAGTTTCAATTGTGCAGGGAGAAATTCGATGATTTTGCGATCATCTTTATTCCACGATCAATCAATTTACAAGCGGAAACTAGTAAAAAGTGCTAGGTCTCATCTGTAATGCATGATTCATGTTGGTGTCGATGTACTGACTTGACTCGTTAGTCGTTTAAATTTGTGTTTTGTTGTGTTGACAAAAAAACATTCAATAAATATCAATGTAAGAATTTTTTTTTCTAAATATTTAGGAAAGATCTACTATTTTAGAAATAATTTACGGATTTTTATGAATGGATTCCTAAAAATTTAATAAATATTTTAAAATAATTTTAACATACGTAAAGTAATTTTCAACGCTTAAAATATAAGTATTTATATAATCAAATGATCAGTTAAATATTTATATAAACTTTAGAGGCGTAAAATGTGTTTTAAAAAATATAAAAAGATAAACTAATTTTAAAAATGATTTACATATTTTTAGAAAAAGGTTCATAAACGTTTAAAAGAGTTCATTCAACAGTTCAAAATAATTTTAAAATTTTGGAAAATGGTTTAATGTTCAAAATAGTGATTATAAACATGTTTAAATGGTATACTAAATATTTATAAAAAGTTGTGAATTTTAAGAAGACGTTCCCTAAAATTAATTTAGGAATTGTCATAGTAAAATTTAGGAAAATATTTGTACAAATGTAAAATTTCGAATTATTTATTAATATTTTGGAATTTCTTCATTAAAGAAGTTTGAAAAAAATGGAAATAAAAAGTTTCTTTTTAACTAAGACTACCTCTTATTTATTTATTTTTAAATAGTTCTAGTATATAAAATTATTATTCATAAAATATAATTTAATATCCTTTGTTTTCTTTTGTTGTTGTTTTTTTTTTGGTCAAGTTGTTTTCTTTTGTTGTTTACCTAATTAATTTTCAAGGAAAAAAAAATACTTAAATTCACGAATTTTTTAAGTTACGAAGACCTTGAAGAGTCGACTATTTACCAAACTCATATTTGTAAAAAGAAGTTTTGAAACAAAGGGAAGAAAAGTTCTTCACCTAAAATAACTGTCTCTTCAAACCAACAAAAATAAAATAAAGTTTGACAAAATTCCCAATAAGACAAAAGTGGTGACCGATGACCCGACTAAGAGACATGCACCGTGTCCATCCTGTATGCAAGACTTTGTTCGCTTAGTAACTTCTCGACAGGGTTAGGTGAACGTGGACTCCAGAAACTTTTGGACCAAGTCAGTCTGAAAATCAGATAACCTTGTGTGGTATTTGCTGCCTCAATTCTTGTTTAATTGATCTGTTAGCTTTGGTTATTAATTTAGTTGTTGATGAGATTTGTATGGGAAGAAGTAGTGGAGTTTTGGAATCGATCGTTAATGCAGCTCTTGCTTATTTGGTCGCATAAGGATTTTGCTTCTCGTTTTTTTTTTGTTTTTTTGTTAATCCAGGGGTAGATCCCAGACCACCACAGTCCAGACTAATCCCGTGAATCCAGTCAGACCGCAAGCCAGCTTCACCTAGGAGAGTTTTCCCTGGAACTTCTCGTTCTTTTTGTTGTTGTTGCATAACCATAATGTAATGAACAGCCATTGTGCGAATATAAGAAGAGAGATCGGGTGGCCACAGGGAGTTCCATTTGTTCATCCTCACCTTCTTTGTCATATATCAGTAACTTAACTAAATTTGATCTTTACATGTTTACTGTTTTAAGTGACTTATATGGGATATGTTATTCTCAGGCGAGGATTATTCCGGATTCTCAAGAGCTTGATCCAAGAGAAAGATTCCAAGATGTAGTGAGATACATGTGAATGGGAATTGAACAAGGAGAAGGAAATATTGGTTGTAGAGGAGGATAGAAGCACAAGAGACTATTCAGGAAATGTCTTTCTAGATTTGCAGACGAAATGTATTTGTAGATTTGCATTCTATATTAGTTTCTGAGCTCTGACCATATCTCGACTTGAAATTGAAATTTTTAATCTTGATAATTCAATAAAGCAGGTTTTTCGTTTCTGTTATAATCTCTTAACATTTACCAAAATCAACTTTTAAAAAACATTAAAAATACACAAGTAAGAATAAATTTTTATTAGAGTTTGGAGCATGGAAATAGTTTTATATCAAATTATTATTTCGAATATAAAATATAACAAAAAATTATCGGAAAATACAAAAAGTGGAGAAAGTTTAGTTGCATTTTTGAATTAGAGTTTAGGTTATAGGGGTTTGGGATTTAGGGTATAAGAGTATATAAATTATAGAGTTTTAAATGTATATTTTGTAGTATAATTAAATTTTAAAATATAATAATGTTTTATTGATTAATGAGTGTTTACTTTAAGGTATGGAATTTTCAGATTTTACTTAGTGTAATAACTTTCTAATTCTAAACCTTGAACACAATCCCAAAACCCTAAACCTTAAACTTCTAACTATTAATCATAAACAATAAATTTCTAATTGTAAACTACTAAACATCAAAATTAAACAATATAAAAAAAATCAACAATACTTAGACATTTATAACAAAATTCTAAACCAATATAAAACTATTTTGCAAATGAAATTGATTATAAGTGAGATAAGTCATCAAATAATTTGTTAAATAGTTTTAGAATATATAGTTTATCTTTCAATAACTAACCACATAATACAATTTAATCAATCAACTAAAAAATAATGAGTGTTAAAACTTTCAAAATGCAAAAAAAGAAACAAAAAACTATGACTTCTTATTGGCTAATCCTTAAAAGTAAGGATCACAGTTTTGGACTCTCCATCGTCGATTATGATTTGGTTTGGTTTTCTCGGTTTTTTGTCAACTGTTGGGGTCAAAATCCCCTCCTCGAAGATTGACGGAACGAGAAGTCAATGTCGTGATCAAATGGAACTTATCCCGAACATGGAACGGACGAGCTAAGGCAAGCTGCCACGATCCGTCCAAGACACGACCAGCGGCCTGGATAAGGCCAGCCGCCGGGTCTTCCTTCATCTACGACCGGCGGCTGGGATAAGGCCAGCCGCCGGGTCTTCCTTCATCCACGACAGGCGGCTGGGATAAAGCCAGCCGCCATGTCTTTCTTCATCCACGACTGGCGGCTGGGATAAGGCCAACCGCCGGGTCTTCCTTCATCCACGACCGGCGGCTGGGATAAGGCCAGCCGCCGGGTCTTCATTCATCCACGACCGGCGGCTGGGATAAGGCCAGCCGCCGAGTCTTCCTTCATCCACGACCGGCGGCTGGGATAAGGCCAGCCGCCGGGTCTTCCTTCATTCATGACCGGCGGCTGGGATAAGGCCAGCCGCCGGGTCTTCTTTCATCCACGACCGGCGGCTGGGATAAGGAAAGTCGCCGGGTCTTCATTCATCCACGACCGGCGGCTGGGATAACGTCAGCCGCCGGGTCCTCATGATTTACCAACCGGCGGCTGGGATAAGGCCAGCCGCCGGGTCTCCGTCGTATGCCCACGATCATTTCTCAAGTTAAGACTCATTATCCGAACATCGTCCAGTCGACCGACCGTCAAACATAACTCTAACCCCGGAATGACCCGAAGGCAATCCGTTTGCATGTTCTGACTCCAAAAACGTCCATAAACATTCCCCGAAAGGCCGTGACGAACGTTCAGCCGTCCATGGACCAGTCGCCGAGCACACAAGCCAAAGGAACCGGCGGCTGGCCATCAGTACCGAAACCGGCGGCTGGAAGTTCGAACAAAAAACGGGCGGTTTAAATCTCAGAAGTCGTAAAACGCTCGGAACACTATTTACGCGGGCAAAACCTTTGAAAACACTATTCATCCCCGAGACGAAGTTAACCAAAAAATCGAATCGAGCCTAAACCGAAATTCAGATTATTATTCACGGGTCACTATTCATCGGCGGACCAGATTTGGGTCAGGATGCACAGACGGATCACGGAAGACTCTCGGGCCGGATATCGGGCCCAAAAAGCTTAGGTCGGCGGCTGGGAAGGAAAGACAAGGTCCCACATCGGAAATCTGAAGTCTTAGCCTCATAGGATTGTCAGTATATATATGTACGCTCATGTAAGGGTTAAATTCATCCCAAATCCGAGTATTAGGAGTTTTAGCAATTTAAGACTTTTCAGCTTTTGCTAATTTCCCTTGTACTTTCGGAAATCATCAATAAAATATCTTTTTTTGCATTTTCGGTCCTTTAGTTCTTTAAAATAGAATTTTCGAGCCCCCATAAAATATAAGTTTTGACAGTGTGAGTTTCGGCTCTCACAGTTTGGCGTCGTCTGTGGGGACGAAAAATATTCTTAACTCTTAGAACGAGAGGATACGGAAAGAAGACAATGACCGGAGAAGCAATGGAGTGGAGATCCGTGGATGGTAGCCGTGGTCGGACGATGACTTTCCAAGAAGGGGAAGCTGCCGAAATAAACCATCCGCACAACGACCTTCTCGTGATCAGTCTTTCAATCGGAGGGTACGAGGTGAAGGGAATGTCCTAAAATCAGACTTGTATTTACTCTAGTAGAGTCGTGATGTCGAGATAAGACAATCATATGATATTGGATGGTTATAATGTTTTGCTAGAAGCCGCTTATAACTTATGAGTTATGAACTCATTACCATTATCATATGATCATATAGGGTCACACACCTAAGCAAACTGGATAATATAAATTGGATTTTGATCATTAGAGTAATGATCATGATCAACGTATATAAGATATACGTCGATATCGACTTTCTGTGAGAGTGTCGATCGACACTAATAGTAGGTGTCGATCGACACCACTCGGGATCGTCTTCTTGATCCATGATTTTCTGTGAGGGTGTCGACCGACACCAATGGTGGGTGTCGATCGACACCACTCGGACCAGAAAATCGGATTTTGATTTAATTGAAATCAAACCGGTTTTGGTCCACCGGTCAACTAGGTTTCTTCAAGCTGCCTATATATATGATATAAGGGCTCGACCTTAATCAAGAGAAGAAGCTCCCAGCTGCCACAGAAAACAGAAAATCAGAGAAAAACCCGAAGGCGAATCGTTCGCGAAGGTACTAGCATCCCGTCGTCTAGTTTGTGTGCGTGTGGACTTCTGTAGAGGCGCAGCATTTGAGGCGCTTCCTGATCTCGATTACCTGATCTTCTTCCGCTGCTAATCTCCAGGTATGTTCGAGATCTGACATAGATTCAATTAACACAGATCCGTGGCTTAGGATTGTTGTTAGGGCTGTTTTAATATGATTAAAACCTGAACAAATTCCTTCAGTGGTATCAGAGCGTTGTGTTTCTATTGAATCTGTTGAATTTTGTTAGATCCACCTGTTCAAAAATCGTTTTTGAAGAAGAACGCCGTTCTGGGTTCTTCGGTGTCGACCGACACCAATCCGGTGTCGATCGACACCACTAGAGTTTTCTGAGAAAGTTTGTCGATCGACACCATGTGTGTGTCGATCGACATCACTTTGGTGACAACCGACACTAAGGTAGTGTCGATCGACACCACCTCTTTGGTGACGACCGACACTAAGGTAGTGTCGATCGACACCACCTCTCTGGTGACGACCGACACTAAGGTAGTGTCGATCGACACCACTCTGGTGACGACCGACACTGAGGAAGTGTCGATCGACACCAGTTCTGAATTCGCGTTCCTAGCTTGTTTAACTTAAGAAAATTTATAAATATAAAACAAGTTGAATTATCTAGGATATATAAGTGATATAAACTAGATTAAGGTTCAGTTCCTCAAAACTAATATTAAGCTTTTAATATCTTTCCAATCTTGTCAACTGTCAAGGCTCGTTTCATTGTGTGATGGGTCTGCCAAAGCAGGGTGTCCGCAATTACACGAGTGAGGCAGGTTGTAATCGTTACTACGGAGTTAAAAGATTGGTTTGCTTAACTGGGCTATCAAAATAGTTTTGGGCTCAGAGATATAGGATCGAATTTGATATAAGATATCAATCCGAGGCAAGAATTATATATGATATAATTAGCAAAGGGTTGCTTACCTAAATAGCTAAAGTTTGGGCGATGGGCCAAAGCTCACTCAAATTTTTGTGAAATATGGATCTTGGATCATTATATTCAATTTGAGGAAAATTGTTTTTGAATATAATGCGAGTTTTCTTAATTGTTAAGATTTCTCATTTCTTGAACATCGAAACTAAACTCTCTTTTGTGTCTTTTTCAGCTATGTCTAATTCCCCTCACAGGAACACATTCTCGCTTCGATCCGTCCTTGAGAAGGACAAGCTTAATGGATCGAACTTCCTTGAATGGTATCGGAACTTGAGAATTGTTCTCAAGCAGGAGAAAAAGGAATATGTCCTTGAGAAGGTTCTCCCTGAGAAACCAAAAACCAGTGCCGGACACGCTGAAAGGAATGCTTGGGAGAAGCATTCCAATATGAGGTCGATGTGAGTTATCTCATGCTGGCTACCATGAACTCGGACTTGCAGAAGCAATACGAGAACGTGGCGTCACCTGTTGAGATGATCACTAGCCTGAAAGGGATGTTTCAGGAGCAAGCACGAACTGAGAGATACCAGACGGTTAATTCTCTCATTGAGTGCAAGCTACCAAAGGATGGTCCAGTTAGCCCACATGTCATTAAGATGATGGGTTATATTGATAACTTGGCAAAACTGGATTGTCCCCTTAGCCAAGAGTTGGCTACGGACATCATTCTGCAGTCGTTGCTGTCAAGCTTTGATCAGTTTATCATGAACTATAACATGAACAACATGACAAAGACTTTGACGGAACTGCATGGCATGCTCAAGACAGCTGAGCCAAACATCAAGAAGGGCACCCCTAATGTACTTTTGGTGCAAGGGGGTAAAAAGTTTAAGAAACATGCTAAGGGTAAAGGAAAAGCTAAGGCATTCCAGATTGAGGATCGGGATAAGCCTGAGACTTCTTCCAAACCCAAACGCGGCCCTACTGATGCTGATAAATGCCATTACTGCAATAAGTCTGGGCATTGGAAGAGAAATTGCAAAGAGTATATGGAAGATCTAAAGAACTCAAAGAAGACGTTTGAGACGACTTCTTCAGGTATCTATGTTATAGAAGTAAATGTTACTACTTCAGGTTCTAAGTCTTGGGTATTAGATACCGGCTGTGGCGCTCATATTTGTACAAATATGCAGGGTCTAAGCAACAGTAGAACGCTGGAGAAGGGACAAGTGGACCTGCGCGTTGGAAATGGAGCAAGAGTTGCTGCATTAGCCGTAGGAACTTATCATTTGTCTTTGCCGTCAGGCTTGGTTTTGGAATTGAATAATTGCTACTATGTACCTGCTATAAGCAGAAACATCATTTCTATTTCTGTTTTGGATTTAGAAGATTTTCATTTTTCGATTAAAAACAAGTGTTGTTCTTTTAATCGTAATGAAATGTTTTATGGTAGCGCTCCATTAGAGAATGGACTTTATATTCTTAACCAATCTTTGCTTGTCTATAACATAAGTACCAAACGGTTGAGAACCAATGACTCGAACCCCACGTTTCTCTGGCATTGTCGTTTGGGCCATATCAATGAGAAAAGGATTCAGAAGCTTCATAATGATGGGCTTTTAGACTCATTTGATTTTGAATCATTTGAGAAGTGTGAATCCTGCTTATTGGACAAAATGACAAAGGCCCCTTTCAACAAATTTAATGAAAGGGCCGGTGACCTATTGGGCCTAATACATACTGATGTATGTGGTCCAATGAGTGTTAATGCTAGAGGAAACTTTCAGTACTTCATCACGTTTACTGATGACTTCAGCAGATTTGGTTATGTCTATTTAATGAGACATAAATCGGAATCCTTTGAAAAGTTCAAGGAGTTCCAAAATGAAGTACAGAACCAACTTGGCAAAAGTATTAAAGCTCTTCGATCAGATCGTGGAGGTGAGTACTTAAGCCAAGAGTTCAGTGATCATCTGAGTAATTGTGGAATTGTTTCACAACTCACTCCTCCTGGAACACCTCAGTGGAACGGTGTGTCTGAAAGGAGGAATCGGACTTTATTAGATATGGTTCGATCGATGATGAGTCAAGTAGATCTTCAATTGTCCTTTTGGGTATACGCTCTAGAAACGTCTGCGTTTACGCTAAATAGAGTTCCATCAAAATCAGTCGAGAAGACACCATATGAGATGTGGACTGGAAAAGTTCCAAGTTTGTCTTTTCTTAAAATTTGGGGTTGTGAAGCTTATGTCAAGCGGTTGATATCTGATAAGCTTGCACCCAAATCTGATAAGTGCTACTTCGTTGGTTATCCTAAGGAAACCAAGGCTTACTACTTTTACAACCGTTCTGAGAACAAAGTGTTTGTTGCTAAGAACTGTGTCTTTCTTGAGAGAGAATTTCTTTCCAAGAAAAACAGTGGGAGTAAAATACAACTCGAAGAAGTTCGAGAATCACAGGAGCCTGCTCAACCTGTTGAGGAAGAGCAGCGGCTGGATCTACAAAGAGTTGTAGAGTCCGAACCTGTAATGCCAGAAGTTCGCAGATCCGAAAGGATTCGTCACGAGCCCGAGAGATATGGATTTCTTGTGACTAATTGTCATGATCTCTTGATTATTGACAGTGACAAACCTGCGACTTTCGAAGAAGCAATGATGGGCCCTGACTCCGAAAAGTGGTTTAAGGCCGCTGAATCCGAAATAGGTTCCATGTCACAAAACCAAGTATGGACTTTAGGTGATTTACCTGATGGTGTAAAAGCCATTGAGTGTAAATGGGTCTTCAAGAAGAAGATCGATGTGGATGGAAACGTTCAGATTTACAAAGCTAGGTTAGTGGCAAAAGGTTTCAAACAAGTTCAAGGTGTTGACTATGATGAAACCTATTCCCCAGTCGCTATGCTTAAATCTATTCGGATTCTCCTAGCAACAGCCGCTCATTATGATTATGAGATTTGGCAAATGGATGTGAAAACAGCTTTCCTTAACGGGATTCTGGAGGAGGATGTATACATGACACAACCTCCGGGTTTCATTGATCCTAATGCTGATGGGAAAGTATGCAAGCTTCATAAATCCATTTATGGATTGAAGCAAGCATCTCGGAGTTGGAACCTACGTTTTGATGAAGCAGTTAAAAAGTTTAACTTCATCAGAAACGAAGAGGAACCTTGCGTTTACAAGAAGACTAGTGGGAGCGCAGTTGCATTTCTCGTGCTGTATGTAGACGACATACTTCTCATAGGAGATGATATTCCGTTACTTCAGTCAGTAAAGGACTGGCTCGGAAGTTGTTTTTAGATGAAAGACATGGGCGAAGCCGCCAATATTCTTGGAATAAGGATCTATAGAGATAGATCAAAGAGGCTGATTGGACTGTGCCAGAACACTTATATCGATAAGGTTCTACACAGGTTCAACATGCATGATTCCAAGAAGGGCTTGCTTCCGATGTCTCATGGCATTACTCTCAGCAAGAAGCAGTGTCCTTCGACACCTGCTGAGCAAGAGCGCATGAGTAGGATTCCTTTTGCTTCTGCAGTAGGATCTATTATGTATGCCATGCTCTGTACTCGTCCAGATGTTGCTTGTGCTTTAAGCATGACGAGTCGATACCAATCAGATCCCGGTGAGAGTCACTGGACTGCCGTCAAGACAATCCTGAAGTATTTGAGAAATACCAAGGATAAGTTCTTAGTGTACGGAGGAAGTGATGAGCTTGTAGTGAGTGGTTATACGGACGCCAGTTTTCAGACAGATAAAGACGATTTCCGATCTCAATCTGGTTACGTCTTCTGTCTGAATGGAGGTGCAGTTAGTTGGAAGAGTTCCAAGCAGAGCACCGTGGCGGACTCAACGACCGAGGCTGAATACATCGCTGCTTCTGAAGCAGCGAAGGAGGCTGTTTGGATTAGGAAGTTCATTACTGAGCTTGGTGTGATTCCTAGCATTTCTGAGCCTGTGGCATTGTTTTGTGACAACAATGGAGCCATAGCTCAGGCTAAGGAGCCCAGATCACACCAGAAATCCAAACACATTGAGAGGAGATATCATCTGATTCGTGATATCATTGAGAGAGGTGACGTCAAGATCAGCAGAGTTCCGACAGACGAGAACGTCGCTGACCCATTTACTAAGCCACTCCCACGACCGAAGCATGAGAGTCATGCAGCTGCTATAGGCATTAGATTCCTTAAGCAGTAATCTTGTTTTTAGTGGGAGTTATCATATTTATGTTTTGATGTTCATGTAAACATACATTTGGTTATGTTTTATTTAATGAAATTGTTTCAGTATTATTTAATGGTGTTATTAAATAATTGTCCAAAAGGTAAAGGAAGAGCGGCAGCTTGCGAAACTCGAGCAAAAGTTACAAATCGAGGAATCCCGGGAAACGGAGAAGGATCCCCCGTGCGAGCCAGTAATTTCGATTAACATTGACGAAACAAATCCAGAGCGATGCACGTAGATTGGAGCGAACCTGAAGGAGCCGATCAAGACGGAGTTAATCTCCTTGTTGAAGGAGAACGCAAGATCCTTCGCTTGGACAGCAGAAGATATGCCTGGGATCGACATCGGCATTACAAGCCATGAGCTCAACGTAGACCCGACGTTCAAACCTGTAAAACAGAAAAGACGGAAACTTGGACCAGAGCGTGCCCAGGCAGTGAAAAATGAAGTAGAAAGATTGCTCAAAGTCGGATCAATCACGGAAGTGAAATATCCCGACTGGCTAGCGAATCCGGTGGTGGTAAAGAAGAAGAATGGGAAATGGCGAGTTTGTGTCGATTTCATAGATCTGAATAAAGCGTGCCCAAAATACAGCTTCCCGCTTCCGCACATCGATCGATTAGTCGAAGCAACGGCGGGGAACAAGCTGCTATCGTTATGGACGCTTTCTCCGGATACAACCTGATCATGATGAACCCTGACGATCGAGACAAGACTGCTTTCATCACAGATCGCGGAACATACTGCTATAAAGTGATGCCATTTGGATTAAAGAATGCAGGCGCAACATACCAAAGGCTCGTCAACAAAATGTTCACCGAACAACTCGGAAGAAAGATGGAAGTCTACATCGATGATATGTTGGTCAAGTCGTTGGAGGAGAAAGACCATGTGAAACACTTGCGGGAATGGTTTGAACAACTCAACCGGCACAATATGAAATTAAATCCGGCAAAGTGCAGATTCGGAGTCGCGTCCGGCGAATTCCTTGGGTATCTGGTAACTCATCGAGGGATAAAAGCAAACCCGAAGCAAATTAACGCCCTGATAGAGATGGCCTCGCCAAAAACTAAGAGAGAAATCCAAAGATTAACCGGACGGGTCGCGGCGCTGAACCGGTTCATCTCGAGGTCGACGGACAAATGTTTACCTTTCTACGACACACTCAGGGGAAACAAAAAGTTTAAGTGGACAGAGAAATGCGAACAGGCGTTCCAAGAACTAAAGAAATACCTGGCAAGCCCGCCCGTACTTTCAAAGCCGGTCGAAGGAGAGCCCCTTTTTCTGTATACAGTGGTATCATCAACGGCGGTAAGCGGAGTGCTGATCAGAGAAGATCGCAACGAACAGAAACCGGTCTTCTACGTGAGCGAGACTTTGACGGACGCGAAAACTCGATACCCGCTAATGGAGAAGGCGGCCTTGGCAGTGCTAATGTGCGCACAAAAATTGCGGCCTTATTTCCAATCGCACACGATCATTTTACTCACGGTTTTTCCGCTCAGAACGATCCTGCGCAGTCCCAGTCAATCGGGACGTCTGGCAAAATGGGCGGTAGAATTAAGCGAGTATGATATCGAGTACCGAAGCAGGACATGCACGAAATCGCAGGTCCTTACGGATTTCTTGATCGAACTCCCGACCGCAGGCGTTAGCGAACCAACATCCAATTCGATGTGGGTTCTCCACGCAGATGGGTCTTCATCAAAGCAAGGTTCGGGAGTCGGGGTTTGGTTAACGTCACCAACTGGAGAAATCCTAGAACAGTCGTTCAGATTACTCTTCAACGCTTCCAACAACGAAGCGGAGTACTAAGCCTTGATTACCGGATTAAGACTCGCCCTCGGGCTCAAGATTCAGAATCTGCAAGCATTTTGTGATTCCCAGCTGGTGGCAAATCAGTTTAGCGGGGACTATGAAGCAAATGATGACCGGATGGAAGCATATCTCAAAATTGTCCAAGAGCTCGCAAAGCGATTTGAAAAATTCGAGCTCACGAGAATCCCACGGGGAGAAAAAGCCCCGGCCGATGCGTTGGCGGCCCTGGCATCGACGTCTGCCCCGGGAGAAAGGCGAATCATTCCCGTCGAATTCATAGAACAACCAAGCATCGATCCGCAGCAAGTCGTTAATCTCATACAAGTGCCGGAAGGTGAAACGAGGAAGAACCTCCGGAAGAAGAGTTAACAACCATCCAGACGGAAGAGTATGACTGCGATCGCGGATGGATGGCTCCGATACGAACATACATCATGGACGGGGAAGTCCCGGCGGACAAGTGGGTTGCACGAAATCTAAAGGCCCAGGCGGCCCACTTCGTTCTCCTCGACGGCAACATCTACAAATGGAGGATCTCGGACCTTTAATGGTCTGCGTGGAAAAAGAAGAGGCAAGACGAATTATGGAGGAAGTCCATAGCGGATCGTGCGGAAATCACTCCGGAGGAAGAGCCCTCGCAATCAAAATCAAACGGCATGGACACTATTGGCCAACCATGATAAAAGATTGCGAAAGTTCTCCCTCAAGTGCGAGAAATGCCAAAGGCACGCACCGGTGATCCATCAGCCCGCAGAACTGCTCTCATCAATCTCCGCGCCGTACCCATTCATGAGGTGGTCAATGGATATTGTGGGGCCAATGCATAACTCGAAGCAGAAAAGGTTCCTACTTGTCCTAACAGACTACTTCTCAAAGTGGGTCGAAGCGGACTCTTACGCCAGTATCAAGGACGCTTAAGTGGAGCATTTTGTCTGGAAAAACATCATATGCCGGCACGGAGTCCCCTACGAGATCGTCACGGACAATGGTTCTCAATTCATTTCCACCCGCTTTGAAGGATTTTGCGAAAAGTGGAAGATACGCCTGAGCAAGTCAACGCCGCGTTATCCGCAGGGTAATGGCCATGCCGAAGCATCCAACAAGACTATCGTTGACGGACTCAAAAAGCGTCTCGACGAGAAGAAAGGGCGATGGGCAGACGAACTCGAAGGAGTACTCTGGTCCCACCGGACAACTCCAAGACGCGCAACCGGAGAAACGCCATTCGCACTGGTCTACGGTGCCGAATGCGATATACCATCGGAAGTAGACTTTCCCGGCGTCAGACGAAGGCACTTGCCCGGACAGGAAGGTCTTAACCATCTGATGATGTTAGACGAACTGGACCTAATAAACGGCATGGACACTAAAATGGGAAGGACCGTACAAAGTAGCAAAGGTGGTCCGTCCAGGAGCATACGAGCTGGAAAACAAAGAAGGGAAGCCAGTCCCGAGGACATGGAATGCGATGCACCTAAAGAAGAATTACCACAAGACGTTGTACCATAGAACTACGAGCCGGCTTGATCCCTACATTCAGGGTACGTAGGCAGCTCGTCTTCCGACGAGTTCAGCTATTTATATTTTATAATTTTCAAGGGAGGAGTGGGTCCGTATATACATACTCTATATACATACTCTCGAATTTTCGCAGAACAAATCAAGAGGATGGACATTGAGACTTAACATCTCATAACACATCCGTAGCTTGAAAAGTTTCCCGAGAACACCATTCCGACAAACATTGGGACTTAGCATCCCGAAACCTGATCCGGAAAGCGAGTGGACTCAGAAAAACTCGGGAAAACGAACACTCAGATTTGACATGTCATAACGACAATATCGCCCATCATTAAGGCACAGCAAATGCCATCACTTCAAAAATCGCCCCTTGGCGTACATAAAAACCCGCCTTTTAGCAAGCATGCCACCGTCTGTTGCTGATCACAACGAGACGATCCTTTTAACCATGGTTCTCTTTACATCCCAAAGCGGATAAAACGTAGCGCGCTATACAAATTTCCGGACTAACATCCGAAAGGCGTAACCTGACATTCTGCGATCCTGGCAGGAAACGTTTGAGACGATGTTCTATTTAGTTCATTTCCACTAAACGCCCCGCATATGTAGAAAGTGCGAAGCGTGAATCACGAAATGAACTCCTTAAACCCAGTAAACGCCAACATGGAACGCTGGGCTTAGACATCTCACCACGAAGTACCAAACCGGCCCTGGTACGAGATCATAAACTCGTTCGGAAACTAGCAACTAAACGAAACTCCAAACCCAGCGGCTAACTCCGCTGGTCAAATAACACAAGGGAAACTCTGAGCACCCGGAACAGCGCCCCGATCAACCCTACTGAACTAAGCGAACAAAACCGAATCAATATGAAGAAGGTCAGCTGCCCAATCCAGTCAGAGAAATGGGCCGCCCGACCTCTTCATATAGACAAACGGGCCAAGCGGCCAGCAGCCCGCTCCGAAAGACGCGACCCGACGGCTAGGACATTGCCAGCCGCCCGGGACCAATCCATCACGAGACCCGGCGGCTGGGACATTGCCAGCCGCCCGGGACCAATCCTTGCGACCGTCCGCGTAAGCCCGTTGCACTTTCGAATTGCGCGCCGCTTTCACACTGGCCATCTGGTCCTTCAAAGCCTGCACTTCCTTAGCATGACGTGCATCCTTGGCCTCTTGACGGGTCTTGAACTGCAATGCCACGGCTTTTTCCGCGCGCAACGAAGCAAGCTCCTTCTCGAGCGATTTTACCCGATGTGAAGACGTCGCTTCAAGTTCGTTGAGTTTCCTCCTCACTAGTCGAGCATCCTCCCAAGCCTCCTCAGCACGCTTGCGGATTCCACGGACAGAAGCATCATACGTGCTGATGCACTTGTTCACGGAAGACATGAACTAAAAAGAAAAAGAAAAAAAAGAGGGAGGAGTCAGTAAAAAAAAAAAAAGAAGAAGGGCGAGAATAATAAACCTTCATCCCGCTCAAGGCCATATCCTCCTACTTCTCAGGCTCGTCCAGACTATCACAAGAAGGAAACTTGAAGCTAGCATCCGTGATCACCGAAAAACTCCTAGCTGACTGACGACGATTTTTACAAACAGCCTCAGGAAAAGCAAGCCCTAGCGAAGGACCCACACGCCGAGCCTCGGGAGGAGAATTTTTCGCTCTGGGGTCAGCAGGGCAATCCGCCTGCTTTTGGCGCAACAGGTCATCTTCATCGCTCAGACCATAGGCGATCCCGCCAGCCGCCGCTTTAGCCTTGGACAAACGCCTCGCGATACTTCGTTCAAGAATAGCCTCCTTCTTCAGAGGAGTGACCACAACGGTGGATACCGCCAACTTATCCGCGGGCCACTCCGGTGGAGGAATGGCTTGACTACCGTCGGCCAATCCCGATCCAGAAGAGTCGGCTGCCGTCTTATCCTTAGAATCTTTCCCAAGTTTATTTGCCTCATCCTTCTTCTCCATCTGCCTCCTCTCGCGAAAATATTGTCTAACCATTATGTAAAGTTCAAAGAAACGGAAAGAGCACTCGACAAAAGAAAGAACTCGTGAGGGAAAATAAGAAGGAAGGGTCCATATATATAGTCGGACGGTTCGAGTCCTAGTTCAGGTAGGAATTGAGTCTTTCCAATTCCGAGCCGACCGCCCACTAGTCCTTCATACGAAAAGGAAATTTTTGTTCACAAAAAAGAAAAAAGAAGAAAAAAGGCAATTTTCCCGTTTCGATCAATCCCGATAAAACCTCTGCTTAAAGCTCATCGTCCTGGACTACGAGAACGAAGAGCTGCGGGGCTAACTGTTGGGGTCAAAATCCCCTCCTCGAAGATTGACGGAACGAGAAGTCAAGGTCGTGATCAAATGGAACTTATCCCGAACATGGAACGGACGAGCTAAGGCAAGCTGCCACGATCCGTCCAAGACACGACCGGCGGCTGGGATAAGGCCAGCCGCTGGGTCTTCCTTCATCCACGACCGGCGGCTGGGATAAGGCCAGCCGTCGGGTCTTCCTTCATCCACGACCGGCGGCTGGGATAAAGCCAGCCGCGGGGTCTTCCTTCATCCACGACCGGCGGCTGGGATAAGGCCAGCCGCCGGGTCTTCCTTCATCCACGACCGGCGACTGGGATAAGGCCAGCTGCCGGGTCTTCCTTCATCCACGACCAGCGGCTGGGATAAGGCCAGCCACCGGGTCTTCGTTCATCCACTACCGGCGGCTGGGATAAGGCCAGCCGCCGGGTCTTCCTTCATTCACGACCGGCGGCTGGGATAAGGCCAGCCGCCGGGTCTCCGTCGTATGCCCACTATCATTTCTCAAGTCAAGACTCATTATCCGAACATCGTACAGTCGACCGACCGTCAAACATAACTCTAAGCCCAGAATGACCCGAAGGCAATCCGTTTGCATGTTCTGACTCCAAAAACGTCCATAAACATTCCCCGAAAGGCCGTGACGAACGTTCAGCCGTCCATGGACCAGTCGCCGAGCACACAAGCCAAAGGAACCGGCGGCTGGCCATCAGTACCGAAACCGGCGGCTGGAAGTTCGAACAAAAAACGGGCGGCTCAAATCTCAGAAGTCGTAAAACGCTCGGAACACTGTTCACGCGGGAAAAACTGTTAAAAACACTATTCATCCCGAGACAAAGTTAACCGAAAAATCGAATCGAGCCTAAACCAAAATTCAGATTATTATTCACGGGTCACTATTCATCGGCGGGCCAGATTTAGGTCAGGAAGCACAAACGGATCACGGAAGACTCTCGGGCCAGATATCGGGCCCAAAAAGCTTAGGTCGGCGGCTGGGAAGGAAAGACAAGGTCCCACATCGGAATTCTGAAGTCTTAGCCTCCTAGGATTGTCAGTATATATATGTACGCTCATGTAAGGGTTAAATTCATCCCAAATCCGAGTATTAGGAGTTTTAGCAATTTAAGACTTTTCAGCTTTTGCTAATTTCCCTTGTACTTTCGGAAATCATTAATAAAATATCTCTTTTTGCATTTTCGGTCCTTTAGTTCTTTAAAATAGAATTTTCGAGCCCCCATAAAATATAAGTTTTGACAGTGTGAGTTTCGGCTCTCACATCAACTATCTCTATATATTAAACCAATTCAGCCGGGTTTTTTTTAAGCGGAACTGTTATAGCCGATGAGTCATGACTTACATGAAAAAATAAGGAACTATGTGCATGTGCTCTTTTAACAAGGATATCAACACGCACACTCAAATTTTTCAGAATAGGCTCTGAATGGTGACCATAGGAATGAATGAGAATACTTAATTCCTTTTCATTCCTAAAAACACCATTCACAAAGAATAATTACTACACATGATTCCTTCTTGTTCTTTATTTTGCATAGAATTAAAGAGTAAAACTATTACTTATCAAATTTAGAAAGGAACAAATATTCCTCTACATTCCTGTTATTTTGTTCCCTTTAATTTTTTTCTTTTTCATTTGTACTATTCCTCAAATGGTCGCCATTCACCAAAGACATCAAAGTTTTCTTGAAGATTACAAAAAATATCTAATTAGTATTTAAAAAGGGCCGGTCCATTGAGTTCGCTGTCATCTTTAGTAAATCCGAACAGTGTGTTTCAAATCTCACTGAAATATCCTGTTTCAGTAAAGGGCATACATTGCCCAAGAAAAGCCGTTAAGGTCCGCATACAAAGCCGAGAGAGTCCTACGGATTCCACGTAAACCAAGCATAGACACCCTGACCCCTGTGTTGTCCCAGACACGATCCTAATCCGCTAACTGGACTATTGTTTATCCATAAGGGCGATGTTATTAAGATGGGAAGTCGTGTTGACAGAGGCATCAAACTGGCAAATTAGGATGATAAGTATCATATAGGAAGGTTGCATGTCCTCTTCGTTGTTCCGTGCATCCACTTCTTTCTCTTCTTCTTTAGTTGGCAATTCACCAGCATTTTGGTTGTCTCGGTTAAGGCTCATTTATCAGATGGATTTTAATAAAGTTTAACTTTATTAAATAAAGTAGGCCCATTTGTTTGGGCCTGCGTGAGGCCCATTATAAAGAAGTGAATATAAAAGACGACGTGTTTAAGCAGCCCTAGGTTAGTTTCCTCTCTTCTTCTTCGCCTCTCTATATCTCAGTCTCCGTAAGCGGCAAGTAACGAACAAAACTCCAACGCGAACCAAAACCAGCCTCGATGTGGACCTCCATAGTGAAGAAAGATGCTCCTTCTAAGCCTCCGACCACCGTCAGAGCTCCGGCGGGGATTCTCGGATACTGCAAATCCACAAGGGGGATATCTGTGGCGGTTGTCGATTCCAACGCCGTCATCGAAGGACGCCAGAGCTTAACCAACTTGGCCGACAATTCGTAACCATCCCCGAAGTACTCACCGATATTCGTGACCTTACTTGTCGCCGTAGTCTCGACTTCATGCCTTTAGCTATCGAAACCATGGAACCTTCTCCTGAATCTCTCAGTAAAGGTACGTAACCAAGTTCTTGATTTGAGCTCGATTATTATGAATTCGGTGATAAAGTTTACACTGTTTTTGGTGAAATTTGTAGAAAACTTATAGATTTTCTTATGAGCATTATGTTGTGTTGAAGACAGATTTATCTGACAGTTAACTTTTCTTCTTATGAAGTGATTAAATTTGCTCAAGACACTGGTGATTTCCTATCCCTCTCTGCTGTTGATCTCAAATTGATTGCTTTGACATACACGCTCGAGGCTCAGGTTCATGGGACGAAAAATCTCAGAGACGCTCCTCCTCCGATTCAAATCGTTATGGCTCAGAGATTACCTGAGAAGGAGTATCCTGGTTGGGGCTCCAATGTGGCTAACTTGGAGGAGTGGGAAGCACTAGAAAACGAGACCGAGGAGAAATCGGACTCCAACTCCAAACTACTTGGTCTTAAAGACCTTAACTTGAACATCCTTCCTTCAGACAACTGTTCTGAGGTCGGTTCTGTTGTGTCTCATAGTGAACAGGATGAGCAAGAAGGTGAGAGGACGCCCAAGAAGCCTGAGGTGAAGCTTGAGGGTAAGATGGTAGTGGAAGGAATAGATGCTGGTGATGAAGATGCTGGTGACTGGAGACCTGCGGTTTGTAGCAGTCCTCACAGAAAGTCTTTTAGGGGAAAGCCCAAGTGGAAAAATTGCAATGCCTTGGCTGAGCAAGAGTTTCAGCGAGATCTAGAAGCTGACAGAGCTGGTAACGTGACCAAGGACACAACTGATCAGATGCTGTCTAGAGACGCTGATGAAAACTGTGAGCTACGTTGTGAGGATGATACTGAAGTCGAAGCTGAGGGCATCGATGTTGCTAGTGAGGCATCATCAATGGCAGATGATGGTAGCAGCGAGCAGAGAGCCTTATCGGAGGAGTCCAGCGTAGCTTGTATAACGGATGACTTTGCAATGCAAAATGTTATTCTCCAAATGGGTTTGCGTTTGCTTGCACCAGGAGGTATGCAGATTCGCCAACTAAACAGGTACGCTTTTATGAATCATATCTTCCTTTTATTCCCTCCAAAGTTTCTTTAGCTGAGAAGGATGTCTTACACTGTTATTACGTTTGGATCTTCAGGTGGATCTTGAGATGCCATGCTTGCTACACAGTAACTCGTGAAACTGATAGAATCTTCTGTACCAAGTGCGGTAATGGCGGCACTCTACGTAAGGTTGCGGTTACCATAGGCGAGGACGGTACCATCATAGCTGCTGCGCAACATAGTAAAACTACAAGGACCAAAGTAAGTAGTCGCTTAACCGAAACCACCTTGTGAGCATCTATATATAGATGATATCAATTGATAAATTATATATATGAGTCATCATTTAATCAGAAATAGTCGTCTTCTTATGTCTTTTGTGCAGTTTCCCATACCAATGCCTAAAAGTGGATGAGACGCAGCTTCAGACGCAGTTTCAGAAACCATCGTCTTCTTTTTATTTTTAATCTTTATTTTTTTTTTCTTTTTTTTTTTTTAAACAAACAAGAGAGATAGTAAGCCCGATTTTCTTAGTTCAAGATAGAAAGAAAAGAATGAATTATTTTCCCAAAATTTTCGATGGAAGGAAAGAAGATTATCATCATCGAACTTTACACTTCTAGATATGATTCACTAGAACGATATTATAACATTTGTTGTTCGATTTAAAACCACCAAACAACAGAATAGTTCAAGAAAAAAAAAACTCTCAAAATACTTTAGAAAATTCGGTGATGATGTTCAGAAATGTTTTCACGAAATAAAGTAGGGCTGGGCAAAATATCTGAACCAGAAAATCCGAACCGAATCCGATCCGAAAAATTGGAACCGAACCGAACTCGGAACAGATAAAATATTCGAACGGGGCTTAAATTTTGGTATTTCAAAACTCGAACCTGGACCGAACTGAAAACCGAACAGGTACCCAAAATATCCGATATATAATTATATTTCTAAAAATATTAATTATATATACACGTAAAATATCTCAAAATATTCAAAGTGCAATCTATATTTCTGTAATTATTATCCAATCGTCGGAATTAACAGTACATGGGAGAATAAGCAAACAAACGCCGAGGAAAAAGATAATTTAAACAAATAAAGGGTAGCATCATACTAACATATTTATAATTTTTTTTTTTATTGAAACACTAACATATTTAGAAGTGTTAAAATTTTGTGAATAGAGTATAAAGTGTAATATACGTAGAAAAGTGTCAAAAGTGATTTTTTGTTTTTTTAATGTAATCTCTCAATTATATTTTGGGTTTTTACTTCTTTCATGTTTTGGCAGAATTAATATGTTTTCTTGTGTTTAACTGCTCTAGGCAAAATGAATGTGGAGTGAACGCAAATTAGGCTTTGACCTGAACTCTAGTACTTCACAATCGAGTAGAATAAAGAATGATGATACCAACAAGGAGAATGTTCCTGCTTTAAAATGAAGGTATTCTTTATTGATGTTTAAGATCCTTAAAGCATCAAGAGAAAGACATTAGCATTGCATGAATGCTACATGGGAAGAAAACACTACATAAATGTATAAATGCAAAATCATAGCTTTTAATTCTTGTTGCATCTCGTCTTTGCTGTCTCATTTGAATCACGGGTTGTACTCATAGTGACAAGAACCATGACCTGTGTCAATCATATCCGGATCAGACAATTGTTGGTTCACTATCTGCTAAGATTCAATTACAGAGGAGGAGGAGCTTACTTGGGTCAAGCTCAGTGATCATGGCAGCACCTTTGAAGTAACAAGAACCACCTTTGTGCTTATAAGTTTGGTAATAACTGTTAAAGGCAAATGAGGCATGATCCCTGATTGTGTTGGGCAAGAAGCAAGCCTGGTTTGGCTGCTGCATTTTGCTGCAGTCTGCTCCACCTTTGGAGCAAGCCCAGTCTAAGGCTGCCTGCAACTCATCGTCTGGCGTTTGTTCATCCGCTATGCACCATTGTTCCGACTCTGCCTCTGCATAGACATACATCTAGATAAAGCCAAAAGGACATAGAGGTGCACAAGTGTAAACATTTTAGTGATAATTTTACCTGACTGCTGAGGAATTGTCATTGCTACGACAAGCAAAGCAAGAAGTATCTTCATCAAGAAAGTTGACATCTTTGCCAAGAAGGCAATGAGTGGAGCAGAGAGATTCAGATCTGATCTAGTTAGGAAGTTTGAGAGCTACAAGACAAATGAGTTCAACTTGACGACCCCTCTTTATAAATAATGACGAAGAATCACTACTCCAAAAGTTCAAGATCTATGATTTTAGTTCTTAAATGTGAACATGATGACTTGGGAATCTTGGTTTGCTTCAGATGCAATCATGTGCCAGATTTGCGTTTTTCACTGGTTTTGAGGAAGATTTTGTTCTTTTTCTGGAAGCTTTACAGAACACAGAGTCAACCACACGGTTCCCATAAAGAGCCGTTACTATTAGTACACCACATGCAAGCTGTTATTACAGTTAAAGAGGAGAGAATTTGGATTTATAAAAATTAATATAGATGGAGCTATACACCAGAAATATGCTATACACACAACACAAGCGGAGGTCAAATACGACATACTGTCTATACAAAGGGAAAGATTGCGGTTTAACAGGTTTCTTCTCGTACTAAACCAGAAGAGGTCTTAAAGAGAAAGACACCTGTGGACGACAATGGATAATGGACTGGTTCTTGTCTTTATATCAAGTTGAACAGCAAGCCATGGATGTTTAAGATATACTCCCCGACGTCAAAAAGCTCTCGGGTTGATATATAATCCTACAAGGACAATGACTTTCTAGTCTTTTAACCAGATTCAAAGAATTTTGCTACGGCTGCATAGAGAGCTTCTTCTTCAAATGGTTTAGAAACAAAACCATCCATCCCACATTTCACACATTCTTCGTTAGTAGCCTGAATCACATCAGCTGTCATTGCTAATATGGGAACGTGCCAGCTACTGAATCTACTGTACATTTCAGCAGAAACTCCTTCAGAAGCTATTTTCTTGTTCATGTCCCTCTCTAGATCACGGACTCTCCTTGTTGCTTCAAATCTGCACAAGAATGGTAAAATTATCAGGGACACCATTCAAGAAACTAACAAGCCAGAGGATAAGATTGAGAAAATGATTAGCTACCCATCCATTTCAGGCATCTGGAGATCCATGAAGCAAGCATCAAATTTGTGAGGAGGCTTAAGCATTGCCAATGCAGCCTTGCCACTCTCAACGCATGTGACAATAGCACCATATTTCTTAAGTGCGCCTTCGGCGACTCTTCTGTTCACCAGATTATCATCCACAACCAGAATCCGTTTTTCTCTGAGCAAGTGTCCAAGAATGATTCGCTTTCCGCTAGGTTGCCTCTTCTTGCCATTGACAAGGGTTTCTTGCAGACAGCATATCAAGACACTCATCCTAAGAGGCTTTATCACCACCTCGTCGATGAGACCAGAAGATTTCATCTCACTGCGCTCCACAAGCGTTGCAGAGGTTGCCAACAGTAAAATCTTTGGTGGTATTGTCGTGGTTTCTTTGCTAGAGTTAAGCAACAGGTCAAGTACTGCAAAGTCTTTCTTGTTCCAGGCGTCTTTGTCGATTAGAACCACAGCCAAACTCCCTAATTTTCTGCAAAGAATATATAATTTTTTAGTGAACTAACTAACTATAATCTCTACAAATTATAGTCTTTCAACCTTGAGATGCAATGACAGTAGCAGTTATATATCTAGAAAGGGAATAAACATTTCATTTCATATGAACATAGCGAAGCAGTTGGAAGAAGTAAAGATAAACCGAAACTAAATGCATGTAAAGTACCTGACACATGTGCATGCCGTTCTTAGACTTGAAACAGTGTCTGCAGATATTCCCAATCTCTGAAGATGGTATCTGGTCACCTCAGCTCGAATGTTTCTGCTATCAATAATCAAAGCCCTCAAGCCTTTGAACTCCTGAATAGCTAGATCGAACCGCTCAGGCGAAGTCGTTTCTGCTTTACCAAAAACTCCAGTAAATGAAAAAGTACTGCCTATCCCAGGCTCGCTCACAAACCCCATCTCTCCTTGCATGAGTTCAACCAAACGCTTGCTTATGCTCAAACCTATGCCGGTCCCGCCATAAGTCCGCGATGTGGAACTGTCGGCTTGCATGAAAGGAGTGAATATTCGGCCTTGTGCATCCAAAGGTATCCCCACTCCTGTATCCTCCACTGTAACTAGCAGTTTGACTCTATCAGAATTATGATTCTCATTGCTGTAAAATGTCTTGAAACTCTTCCAGCTTCCCCATGCATTTACAGCAGGAAACCCGCTCACTGTCTCACCGGACTCACTGCATCCTACAGCTAGTCTCTGTTTCAGCACTGCATCTTCAATATTAAGAGGCTCCTTAACCTCATCTGCAAGGTGCACTGAGATAAATATGTGTCCCTTGTCCTGTGTGAACTGTTATTACAGAAAGCACACATGAGTACTATTGTAGTCGAGAAGGACGTTTGTTTCTTAAGAAGTATGAAATTGGATCACCTTAATTGAGTTTCCAACCAGATTTGTAATTATCTGCCGGAACCGACTCGGATCACCAACTACAACATCAGGAACTTGACGAGAAACATAAACGGCCAACTGTAACAAGAAACCAACATTTCTGTAGATATGAGAATTGTTTGCCATTTGAAAACATCAAGAACCAGAAGGTCATGCGGTTCATATTGTACCTCAATTCCTTTTTCATTTGCCTTGCCAGAGAGGAGAGAAGAAACATTATCCAGAACTAAACGCATATCAAAAGGCACATTTTCAAGCTCGAGCCTTCCTGATTCAATCTTTGCCTGATCAAGAACTTCGTTTATCAGTGATATAAGATCCTTCCCACTCCCGTGAGCAGTTTGCGCATAGTCCATTTGTTTCGCATCAAGGTCGGTGTCCATCAGCATTTTTAGCATTCCTGTAACAACATGGCTAAACTTTTCAGCTGATTTCTCCGAGAACATGCAATGACAAAGGATCAGCCTATAAGTACCTAGAACACCATTCATCGGAGTCCTTATCTCATGAGAAACAGTTGCTAGAAACTGCATAAATAAGAAGCATTTCAGTGACAATCAAAAACAAGAAAGGTTTCAAGCTTTTGAGAGACTCTTCGATTTACAAAATCCACCTGTGACTTTGCAATGTCTGCAGCCTCAGCGCGAGCTTTCAGTTCCCTCATCTTCTGACAGTCCTCTTCAACTATCGCTATTCGACTGATGGCGTCATGGAAGATATAAGCAACCAGAAAAATAATAATCAGAACTAAAGCTGACGATCTTATCTCGGTCCAAGGGATGGGAAGTTTATGCTTAAACCTGTAAATGAAAAACGCCATTTTCATACTTCAGAAAAGAAAGAAGTGCAACACATCTTACAGAAAGATCATTAGAGTAAGTGGAAACCTGCAGTGCATCTCATGTTTCCTAGATGGATCACCAAAATCAAGGCTACTTATGTGCTGTTCACTTGTATCCCCAATTTCAGTTCCATACATTTTAATTAGACCTGATGCGTTAGTTGTGTCATAAACATCCACCACAATTGTTTGTTTGCTGGCAAGTTGGTGAAGAAGTTTCTCCACCAGCGATGGCATATCATATGATGCACCAAGGTACCTGTTTCATGTGTATCTTATTAAGATTTTCTAGTACAAAGGCCATACAAGAAAGTAAAGATATCATTCCTTTGTCACATCACCACAACCATTTTTTGAGAAGATCTTAAAAGTAAAAGCAGTACCCAATAGTAGCTTCAACACGCTGTTCTTCTGTAGCCTCAGGCGGTAGGTTCGTGTCATAGACAGCAAATGTCAAGACAACGCCGAGATGATTTGACTTCAGAAGCTTAAATGGAGATGTTAATACACCTTTCCCTGATGCCCTTGCTCGCAAGATGTTTTCACGGTCTTCCTGCAAAATAGATAGACTTGTGAGTTCTATTTAACCACATTGGTTTGGCAAAAGGAAAGGAAACATTTTAGACATTACTGACTTCTCCAGACATCATGTCGACCGATACAATATGGGAAACAGTTTCTTGAGCAAATATAACTGGTGCATATTCGTCTTGAATGGGTGCTGGATCGAAATTTTCAGGAACACAATCTTGGACAAGTGTCTGGTCTTCAGTTTCCATTTTCTTTATTGTCCATCCATGTTCCTTCTCAAACTGCTCTCTTTTGGAGTGTGGGACTTTCAAAGCATACGCGACACCACTGGTAAGAGGCCTCTCAAAGTTTGTTCTCTCAGTATATTCACCAAAGGTTTTCTGAAAATGTCCAAGAAGTTGATAATTTAAACATGACCCAAATAAATTGTTTTTCTTTCAATATTAGCAGTAAGAAAAACACATCACCTGATCAATGGCAGATGGGGTCTTCCCATGGTGAAAAGTGGATACAAGAATAGACAAGGCATGAACATGATTCAGGCTAACATTGAACTGATCTTGTAACACACGGGCTCGTTCATCACACATGTTCTCTAAAGTTTCCCTCCTTTTCAATATGATCTTCTCATTGGCGTCCCAAAACCACCAAACGGACATGGAAACTCCTGCGATGACACCAAGGAGAAGGATGTTCTTCCTCCATTTTCCAGCCCCTCTACAAGAGGCCTGAGCGCGTTGTTGTTGCTGCTTTTGAGATAAAGACTCCTGCAGCAAATATACTTTCCCTTCTCTCTCAGTTGGTGCTTTAAAATGAGAAACAAAAATCTTATGGCACACTAAGACACCAAGGACTAGACACCACCATGTTTTTCTTAAATAAGATGACAAATCCCAATCCAGCCCGTCTTCATGGTTTTCAGGTTCTTTGGATTGCAGTAAACTCTACACATTCTAAATAAAGTTTTGTGAGAACTAGATACCAAAGTTTTAAGGCATCTATGCAAATTGTGCCACAACCAAAATGTTATTACCTGTTCAATATTATCACAGACGCGAGATGCTGATGAAATAGAATGTTGTAAGTCTGATGGATTAAGATTCCAGGGAACAAAGCTTTGTGGTGCAACAGAATTATCATGGCAGCTCTGAGTCTCATGTTTCTCCAAACGCATATTCAGGTAACATGTAATACCATAGTTTGCCCACATTCCAAGGGGAGACTCCTTTCGACATTCGAAGGATGTTACCTGCAAAAGATGCAGAGAATGGTAAATTAATTGCAAAGTAATATAAAGCTCAAAATTTGAGCTAAAACCAATAAACAAAGTCAATTCAGAGAGAATGGTAAATTGATTGTAAAGTGGTTCCACATTGATGTCTTTCCAAAGGAAAATCTGCTGCATCTATAGTATATAAGCTTTTAATAAGCTCAATTCTGTGCCAAAGACAATAAACAAAGTCAATTCAGATTATTTACCTGGTCTGAATCAGAGAACAAAGAGACCAAGTCATGAATCTCACTCCTTGTGACATTCTCATGTCTGTACAAGACTCTAGCTTCTCCATTACAAGAACCAGTCTCTTCCTTCCGCGAGAACATCAAGAGCACAATCACCATAGAGGTCGTTAAGCCACACAGAATCAAGAAGCAGAGAGGCTTTTTTATCCATCTCTCGCCACTGTTAGACTCCTTTGCCCTTTTTGAAGTGAGATTGGAGAGTTCGCAAGTTATAGACATGTCTGACTCGTGTCAGCTTTGAGGAAGAACAAGAGACCCTAATCTCCAGATTCAGCTGAAGAAAAGTTGGGAAATTCAGATCTCTCTCGAACCCAAAACTAAAATTTGATCAGCAGAACAACAACCTCATGATGCTATAGTTGAGTTCTTGAAAACCCTCCAAGAAGAAGAAGAAGATGTGACATAAAGTCTGATGCGGAAAGCTTTTTCTCTTACTGAAACCAATTAAGACAGAATACGACAAGATGAGCCAAACCCAGTGGTTGCAATGAGAAAACTTGGAGAAAGACATTGTTTTAGTAAAGAAGTGGGAAAGAGAAAAAGGACAAAGCTTTATTTCCTTACATGGTTTCAGGGTAAATGTGTAAAGGTCTTTTCTATATTTCACATGTGTGACAAGCTTAAAGAAGAGAAGACTTTTTATTAGCTGGTGTTCCTCATTAACCAACTGGACTCAATGATCAGACTTTGTATAAAGAAGAGAATTATGAGAAATAGGGAAAAGAAAAAGAATGTGCACTTCTCTCTGCTTTTTAACTCAATTTTGGAGTGTTTTTTGTCTTTTGGTGAGCACCATTTTGAAATTGAGGTTTGGGCCGTTTGGGGGGCCATCATTATCTCATTATCTAGGTGGGGAAGATATTGCAATTTACAAACAATTTAAATTAAATATATAAAATATATTTAGAAGAATCGATACCCATTCTCCCAAACCTACTCATTGTTGTTTGTTCTTTTGTTCTTTTGGTATTTGTAGATTGTTTAATTAGCAATAACTTAACATCTACTCTAAATATATGTATATCCTATTCTTTAATCAGTTTATGTATCTTTGTCTCCCAACCATATTCATGATTCGAATCTATTTTTGTAAGAAACTCTTTGCATAGATAGAAATATTAATAGAATTATTTGACTTGCAAAAATAATAATAATAATAATAATGTTAGAAACTTATGACTTATATGTGAACATTTAAGAAAACAAATTATGTTGCTATTATCTAAGACAATGATTTCTAAGCCCACAAAAAAAGACAAAGATTTCTAATGTTATTTGCAGATATAATAAATTTGGAAAATTAAATATAAGTTTATTTAGAATTAAATTTCCAGTTTACAATTTGATTTATTTTCGATAATCAGTTTACAATTTTATGAAAATTGAAGCTATTAAAAAAGTAAAATGTAGAATAATATTTGGTCTAACAAAATTTCAGTTTTTTTTAATTCAGTATTGAATTTAGATTCAATCCAGTTTTATTTAAAATTAATATTTTAAATATGATAACTAAAGATTTTACTTTTATTGTTAATATTTTATGATTTATAACTAAATTTTTTTTTAAATAGTGTATTCAGGTTAATTTGGATTGAAAACATTAAACCGATTAGTTTTTGCAATATAAAATGTTTATTTATCTAACCACTTAAATGATCGTCTACCATTTGACGAAGATATTTATATTTATGAAAGATTTGCTAAAATAGGTCAAAAAATGGAACACTTGTCTCTTTACACTTTATTTATTTTTTAATCCAATTATAACCTAAAAATAAATTATTAATTGAAAACCAAATTATTTATTCCCTTTTATTCATTTCTCTCTATTCTCTTTATCAATTAAAAAATCAAAAAAATTCTCTAATCTCTGTCTTTATTGATTAGTAAAAAAATTTATATTATTTTTTTTCACAACAAACATTTAATTTTTCAAAATCTCATTATATCCCTCTTTATATAAATTAAAAAAGAATCGAATTAAGAAATTAATAGTTAATAAATAAAAATAATATCTCTATAATAAAACTCTCTTGTCAAAAAGAGAGAAAATATTTGTTGGATATTAAATTAATAAAATAGAGTATTTATATTTTATAATTTTTACTTAAAAATAATTATGAAATAAATAAAAAATAAAATTAAAATCATTTATTTTTGTTATAATTTTAGATTTTTAAGTTGGAAAAGCAATTAATTAAAAAGATTTGAAAAGATACAGTGAATATTTTGTTACCATATTTCTTAGATTTTCTCATATTATGTATTCTACCAACGGTAGAACATAGAAAGAATGGTGAAAGTTATATTCTACGGATAGTAGAATAAAGTGGTAACTATAAATTCCACACTCCGTAGAATATAGAAGAAATAGTAGAAAACGTATTCTACCAAATCTGACTGAATCGTAGAACATAGAGAAAACAGTAGAATTCATATTCTACGATTGGTAGACTATAGAGAAAAAAATATTAGAAACTATGTTCTACAATTGGTAGAAGATATAGCTAATAGTAGAAAACATATTTTACCAGTCTGTAGATGGTAGAATATGAATTCTACGGTTGTGATTTTTCTTATATTTTCTGGATTGTAAAAATATTTATTTTGAATTATTTGATTTATTTAAAAGGCAATGTAGTCAATTTTAATAAAAATAAAGAAAGGTGTATGTGGACAAATGTTCCATTTTTTTGACCTATTTTGCCAAATCCCCCTATATTTATTATATTAATTCAGAGACACTATATGGAATAAACCTTACCATCATGTGTGATTTACAAGAAATATCATTGAAATTTAATGAAAATAGTAGAATTTCATTAAAGGTAATTTAGACTAAACATATATGTAGACTACAATAGTTTTAATACACTTGATCACATATGATCTAGCCCTGGGAATATTATCCGGGATCCGGATCCGGATCCGGGATCCGCTCCGTATCCGCTCCGAAAATCCGGATATCCGGAGGGCCTGATCCGGATCCGGATAATAAAACTTCGGATCCGTCTAAGCCGGATCCGGATCCGGATATCTAATTTTTCAAGTCCGGATATCCGGATCCGGATCTTTTAAAAATATTATATTTTTATTTTATTAGTAAAATTTTAAATATATTAACATTTATACATAAAAATAAATTTAAAATTACTTTTCTAATATTCTATTTTTATTTTTAATATTATATTATATTTTCTTATATTATATATTTATTTTAAATTATATAAATAATTAATTTAATATATTTTTTAACGGATCCGGATCCGGATCCGGATATCCGCGGATATCTTGATATTTAGGCGGATATTCCAAATCCGGATATCCGGGAACCCCGAATCCGGATCCTGATAATGAAAATATGGATCCGGCCGGATCCGGATACCTAAAAAAAACTCGGATATCCGGATCCGTCCCAGGCCTAATATGATCATGTAGAAATTAATTACCATAAATATAAATATATTAAATACATATGTATCCAAACAATTTAAAATAATGGATCCCACTTCTCTAACTAATATAAAACAAAAAATAGTAATAAAATAATATATATATGTATATATATATGTATATATATATTTATATATATATATATATATATTCTATTAATTCAGAGACACTATATAGAATAAACCATATCCTCATGTGTGATTACAAGAAATACCAATGAAATTTAATGAAAGTTGTAGAATTTCATTAAGGGTAGTTTAGAATAAACATATATGTAGATTATAATAGTTTTAATACACTTGATCACATATGATCATATAGAGATTAATTACCATAAATAAAAATATATTTATTACATATGTATCCAAACAATTTAAAATAATGGATCTTACTTTTAATAAATTAAAAACAAAAAATAGAAATATAACAATCTTATATAAATCTATTAGATATTAAATCAAATGATAAATATAATTAAATAATATAATAATTAATTATTTTTATAAACCATAAAATCAAATTTTGGTAATATATACACATGAAAGTAACATAAAAATATATTTGGTAATTATATACAGAAAGTAACATAAAAGTATATTTTTGTATTTTTAATTTGATATATATATATATATTATTCACATAGTGAGACATTTTAATGTTTTTATAATTACGGGTTTTTATAGTTTATTTTATTAAAATATGTAAAATATTTAGACAATTGGAAAACAATTTAAAAAGACTAATTAACTCATTTTAATTATAAAACTATTAAAATGTGACAAGTTTCATAGACGGATTATCATATTTTAATTTTCCTAAAAATATATAAAAATATAAATTTAATTATAAAAATAGAAAATAAAAATACAAATTGATAGAATATCATATATAATTTTATCATATACCTAAAAAAAACTATCAGTATATCTCAAATTATAAAATTAATATTTGAATTGATAGTAAAAACTATCAGTATTTCATTTTTTAAGATGTCAAATATTATATAATTAATAATTGAATTGATAGTAATTAATTTTTAATTTACAAATGAATACTTTACATTGATGAAATTGAAAATATTTAAATTTAGATTGATAGATTTTTAATTTAATAAAAATTTAAATACTATTAATTACTCAGTAACATATTGGACGGGTTGAGATTAATGTTTTTTTACGATTGATGTCTACTGTGAGTTGTTTCATCGAATATACAAAATATTTAAATTAATGCAAGTCAAGTTAAAAGGACAAATTATCACATCTCGATTATAAAAACATTAAAAGCAAACCTCTATTACTCCACACTGAATTAAAATAATGGATTAATCTATTTTGATTATAAAAATATAAAACAAACAAACTTAAACCAATACAAAATAGATTAAATAGATGGATTAGCCTATTTTGACATATTGACACATATAAATCTGTAATGATTTTTTATAAAAATAAACAGTTTTGATTTTTTAAATAATTTGATTAACTCAAAACATATTGAACTTACATAATATAATTTTTACAGAAATATTTTGTTAAATATGAAATACTATAACGTTATTTTTAAAATCATGATCACACACTATAGAACGAGTTAGGATCATGATACGAGTAAAATAAGCTTCTACTAAAATCAACATATCTTAAATTTCAACTTATACAGAGTAAAAAACATAAAAACCAAAACAAATTAAAAATATTGTTCGTCTTTAGAGTGAATTAAAATTTAGCAAACTATATAATATATCTTTATGTAAAATAAAACTAATAGCGCATCTAGAACTTTTTCGTCTATAAATACATTTTATCCCATATTCTCTTCCAAATTTATTATATATATTTTTCTAAATTTTTTAATCTAAACTATAACTTTTATCCAAATTTCAATTAAAAAAAAACCTTTTACTCAAAATGATGTTCAAAATCTCACTATACATTTATTAATAATTATCTTATAATTAAATTATAACACTTTAGTTCTTTTTAGTTATATATTAAACATATAGAATCTACGCTATAAATCATCCTGCGCTCATCGCGAGTTAGTAGCTATGATTAAATTGTAACAACCCTATCTTTGGGCATTATGTAATGATCTGTTTCCAGAGTATTTCAGTTTGATCGGAAGGAGCACATGAGGATTTATTTGTAATGGCACTTTAGTTTTGTTAAGTGTTAAATCACTTCTAAATGCTTAAGAATATATTAAAGAAGCTGATTTTTACCAAACTGTCGAATAATCCATGTGCATTGGAATGATAATTAGTTTTTTGGTCAACGATATATAAATACAAAAAATATTCAAAATATTTTTTGGAATGAGAAGATTGAGCGCCAGTTTATTAGTTTTGGAATTCTTTTCGCGAGAGATGTGGGTGATCGAAAATGAGTCCAGAAGCGGCTTCCATCTCTGAATTTTTTTAGAGATAGAATAAAAATCGGTTAGGGTCTATGACTTGGAACGAGAAGTAGTTACAATAATATAAAGATTTTATATAGTCTGGAAATATCTAAAAATGGATGTCTTCTTAAAATTGTTGAGAACCCTATTTCTAGCCCAAAAGAAAAAGAGCAAAAGCTTATTGATAAATAAATTTTATATCTCATGCGCTTACTTGATAAATAAATTCTATATGGCATGCTCTTACAAGTCAAGGGATTAAGATTAACTATATATATATATATATATATATATAAAGTATTAAAAACCCTAACCAATTTTCATTCTATCTCTAATGAAATTAGGAAAACTAAAAACCTTTTTTATCAAATAAAGAAAAAAAGAAAAAAAAACAACAACCAAAAAAAATAAAGCACATGGTGGAATATATGGACATACATTTATCAAATAGCGGAAAAAAAAACATTATTACATCAATAGCAAAGTGTCATAACAGAAATGGGGAGAAGTCGGCATATAAGAGAGATGGAAGAAAGAAAGAAAAAGCATTTTACAAAGTCTATCCCTTGCAGTGGCTGAAGTACAATGTAGGCTACTTATGGCACAAGCATGCTAGATGTTTTTTGGATTCTAAGAAATCATGTTGGAAATAGGAGGGTCCTTTTGCATAGTTGACATACTTTGACTAGAATTATGATTTCTTGGAAGCTAAATTACAAAGTATCATTTGGGCCATAAATGTAGCATGTTGAGTCTAAAGATGCATCAAGTCTGCATATTTCCACTCTTGAGCCATAAACCAAAGTAATGTAGCATTAGCCATTGGAAGCAAGAGGGACAAGTAGATACCAAACTGATATCGGCTACGTTTTTTTGTACTAAGGTTAACACTTAACAAAGAGAGAGAAAAAAAAAAGATACAGAAACGTAAAAACAAGCAAAAAGTCAAAGTTTGTTTTTGATTCTTCAACATTGCTAATACAACAGCGCCAATAAACAAACAGAGGCTTGCGTGTATATATAGTTACTGACATAATCATCCAGAAAATCTTGTGGATATAGCGAGTTGGGTATTCTACACTGCGTCAAAAACCGTTACATGGACATAGCTCTTACTCTTTCTTGCGTCTTGCAGCAACAGTGAATGATATATCTCAATCAGCTCCTGCTCCAGTGTGAAGCAACTCCTCAGGTATAGCAGCTGGGTCCAAGTCCCAACAGTTCCCTGGCACGCCGCTAGTTTCTTCTTTAAGAAACCAAGATGGCACTTGATGCGAAAACCGCAGCATCTCTCTCCTTGGTATCCATTTTGTACTCTCCTTCTCTCTCCTGCAATACACTGTTTTGTAACCCTCTGCTTTCACAAGTGAGGCGATGCAGACTCCAAACTGTTCAGAATATTCCTCCAAAATCTCAACCATTTCGTACTGATGCCTCACTTCATCTGGAGTTGAGTTGTTCCAGTTCGGTGACCAGTTCTTGTACACAGCCCAAATCTCTCCCGTTTTGGGGAATATTCTTACACAACCACCTCTTCCTGTCTTCTTGTCTGTCAAGAGATGGGAGAATATGTTAACGTGGTCAACTATGTCAGTGTTCCGTATCCTGAAATGCCCGCATGACTTTGTAAACCCGTACTGCACCCATTTCATTGTACCAAACTCGATGTCAGTTTTGGAGCTCAAGTAGGCTATGTCAATCTTGAACGGTTGAACCGAGAGTACTTCCCGGACCACGCAATATAACCGCGGCATACCATCGTCTTCGTCATAGATTGCCCATATTTGCCTCGCCTCGAAGCACTCTTCCGATCTGTTTTTATCAAAATCATGGAAGTCGGAGTCTGGAACTGTTATTGGTCCGTTTATTTTCCGAACAGGTTGATGACCAGAGGATGCATAACTTCCTATTCTGGAGACATCATCTCCAACCTTGGAGGAGGCATTTATCTCATCAAGAGGAGCCGCGTCCTCTGTAGCCGCCACTGCCGCTGCTGCTGAAGCCAATCTCATCATCTCTAGTCTTTGCTGTATATGTGTTTTAGCTTTGTTAATCAATAGCTTCCGCGTATCCAATCCTGTAGCAGGCGCAGACCACCTTCTCGTTGAACCATAACTTTGGCCAGGATGCTTAAACTCATGTTCGGTGTTTCCATCCACATTTGTTGCCTTCGTCTCCGGATTAGATCTCGTAGAGTTCTCAAAAAACCCATTGCCAGACGACCCCAAACCAACATTCCTCTTCTTCTCAGGTCTGGTGGCCTTAACCACTGAAGGATCAGCAGACCAATTGGGCGGGCTCGGGTATATCAGTTCAGAGGCTGCGCTTGTAGTCCGGTTCGACCCTTCTTTAACTTTCTTTCTTCCCCTGCAGACTACTCCATTGGCGAGCTTATAAGGATATCCGTTAGATACTGAAGACATGTGGTTTGATTCTAGATTCCCAGGAGATGTTCCCACATACGAGTTCCAGTCATATGACTCATTTGTGACATACTCATATCCATGTGCAGGATACTGACCTAAGAAATAAGTTGAATTGGTGGGCATGCGTGAGACGGCATCGTAGCCATGAGCTCCATAGCCATTAGTTGTTGTATGAGGTGAAGGCGCATATTGAACTGATGCACTAACAGGAGCTGGCCCAGTCTCCACAGCAATAAATGCTCCCCGACAGTTCTTACATGAAAGCCGCTTGTTCACATACTTCCGCAGATACTCATACTGAACTTTGCAAGAGGTGCATACAGTCCAGAAAGTATCAAGTCTCTCTGAAGCTGGTGGACAACAATCGTATCCTGCGGTCCCGGGGACATACTCTGTGCTGTTCTTCTGAACCACCATGGAGTCCATAAGTTTCTTTCTTTTGTAGTAAAAAGTGCTTTTCTTAAACTCGCTTGACAGGAAAGTCCACGCTTCAGATATGATCTGGAATGCCCCGTTAGCTCCAAGGCATTTGTTCTTGTCCGGATGGAGCAATACAGCCATCTTCTTGTACTGTTTCTTCACTTCTCTTTTTCCAGCTGATGGTTTGAGTCCAAGAACTGCGTAGTAATCAATCTCCCCGCTGCGTCTACTCTGAGACGCTATATAAACTTCGTACGTCGTGACCATTTGAGACAAACCCTCCAAGTCCGGAAACAGTGACCTCGCCCTCAACGCATAACTCCTTGCGCCAGTGAAATCTTTTTCTGCAAATCTTCTCTCAGCGATCTGCTTCGCTTTGAGAGCCTCTTCTCTGTAGGCTTCCATGTATAGAATCAGGTCAATTTCCACAAACAGTTCTGCAAAAGGAAACTAGGACCGTTCTGGCGAGCTAACACTCACAAAGTTGCCCATCTACTCATCATCATCTGCAACCATTCACCAGTGTAAAGTTATTACCTTCAGGCACTACAGTACACAACCAAAGAAGTCAAAAGACAACAATTCCGACACTACTAGAATCAACTAATCTCGAGCTTAAACCAATGTAGAGCCTTAAATAAAAAGAAAGAAAATTCACTTCTACTACTTCATTTTAAGAAGCATTTGCTACTTAACATCTGTCAGAATCACAAAAAAAAATCCCTCGAGTAGATTTCGTGTATTTACGCATCTTGAAGTCAAAGTTAGCTTAAAGTTCTCTCCTTTTCCGACAAAACATTCATTTGAAACAGGTACATCGTCAAATGTAAGCTTAATAACTTGAGAACAAAAGAATCACAACAAACCCTGATACATTTAAAGCTCGCTAATTTCATAAAAACCTAATAATATTCCACAATCAATACAGTAGCGAAAAATATCGATTTCGTCAAGGCGAAATGAGATCTTACTGGGATTTAGTGTAGAAATGGAAACAATGCTGTAAATCTACAACTTGAGATTCTTCCGTCAAGAGCTAAGAGCAGATTCAAAACGCGCAAATCCCGAAGAGATTGGAGATTCACTGCACCGAAATTAGGGTTTCTGATGAAGCGAAGGTTGTTCGACACTCTCCGATACACACAACCCTGATGGATTCGCCGGCGAGAAAAAAGCTCGAGATTTGCCGTCGATCGGAAATCGAAAATTTAGGGGAATTAACGATAAATAAAAAAGAAAAATAGGAATTTTTATTTTTTTGGATTGGTTTAAGTAATTTTTCACCAGTGAAAGTAAACGATGCTAATTTGCTAATAGTGCTTTATGCTATCGTGCACTGTAATGACCAGTGCGCATTTATGTTTATTTTATTTTATTTTATTTAATTATTTAAAATCATATATCTAAAACTTTTGTTTTATAAATTAATGTGATAAATAATACATAATCCTTATGAAAATGAATATAGGAGCCATATTTGGAGGTAAAACTGAAACATGGAAACATAAGTCTCCCGCCAGTGCGCACTCAAGTTTGCTCTTTTTGCAAATACATGAACTTATTGTTAGTTTTAGTCTTAACTCTTAAGTTATCAGGTTATCACCATGACACCTAACCAGTAACCATAACTAGTAATTGAATTTTCGGGGAATTTTTGTCATTTTAAGAACAAATCTCCTAAAAACAATATATGTAAAAGTCCAAAGTATAATAGGAATGATAATCTTAGAAAACAACAAAAATTTGACTAAGTAATTTTTAGGTAAGAAAGAAGATAAACCCACTGAATATGCATAGAAAAAAAAAGACAAATACATGAACTTATTGTCAGTTATGGTCTTAGGTTATCAGCATGACATTTAACCATAACTAGTAATTAATTCTCTTTCTTTTGGAATTTTGTTTATCATTTTAAGAACAAATCTCCTAAAAGACCATATATATAAAAATCCAAAGTATAATAGGAATGATAATCTTCAAAAAAAAAAAAAGAATGACTAGGTAATTTTTAGGTAAGAAAAAAAGTAAATCCACAGAATAATTTTCTCATTCATCAGTACGTTTAAGATGAAAAAAAGAAAAATATATTCATAGTATCATAAAACAGAAACAAGAATGGACTCTAAGGCGCACAAGAGGTCCGTTCAGTGATCTTGTCGACACCATTCGCCATTCTCCTCCACCGTCACCTACCGCTGGACTCGACATAGTACTCTGGAAACAGAGTGATCAGTCATATGAGCAGCGCTTCTCTTCGAAGAAAACTTGGGAGCAGCTTCGTTTACCTCGGCAAGAAGTTGTGTGGTCCAAAGTAGTATGGTTTCGATATTCAGTTCCTAGACATAGCTTCATAACATGGCTAGCTCTTAGTAACAGGCTTGACACTGGTGATCGATTGGCAATATGGGGAAACAATAACCAGTGTATTCTCTGTGGAGAAAGGACAGAGTCCCGCGATCATCTATTCTTTGCCTGCCCTTACTCTTTTACAGTCTGGAACTATCTCCTGTCAAGTATGCTTGGTCCGAGGATAACTCCAGACTGGCATGGTACCATCAATCTCCTTTCCGGAAATCGGTTATCGAAACAACACTCATGTCTTGCTCGAATGGCTTTCCAAACAACGTTATACTGGATCTGGAGAGAACGGAATAGTCGAAGGCACATGCCCGCCTACACGACTCCAGTTGCCATGACTCGTCGAATACACAAAGAGGTCAAGAATCGCCTTATTTCACTCCAGAGCGAAGTAGAAGATGTAGAGAATGCAGCGCTTCTCGTATGGAACAGCATTCTTCTCCCATAAAAGTCCTTGTCTCGAAAATTGTAGCTACTCTCCCACTTATCTCTAAACAACTTCTGAGTCTATTTGTTATTTTTGGATAAGCCAAAAATATGTAAACACTCTTTTTGTTGATAAACCAAATATAACATTTCAACAAAAAAAAAAAAAACAGAAACAAGAAAAATTGAAAAAGAATATTAAGTAATTTTCAAGTTTGAAAGAAAAAAGATGGATCCATATAGAATATTAATCTCTTCCATCAATCAACTTCAACATCCTAAATATTGAAATTGATCTCTCTGAAACATTTGTCTCATGTGATTTAGTATATCCATCACTCAATTAGCTTTTTCCAAATGGTATGTTATCTCTGAATCAGTGGCGGAGCCAGCCACCTTTTTCACTGGGATCATTTTGATTTTTATGATATATTATGGGGGTCATATAAGATGACTTTATAATGTTTCGCTAAATTTGTTTAAGTAAAAATTTTTTAATCAGAATTCATGGGGGTCACATGACCCCCCTACCGTAACGGTGGCTCCGCCCCTGCTCTGAATCATAGTTTGTAACCATCTCATTTATTTAGGTTTCAACTCCGGCTAAGTGTGAAAATATACTTTACACTTTTATAATCCTTAGACACTTAAGCTTTTTTTTTTCCGAACGAAAGACATTTGAGCCTTTTTTTAGTAGAGTTACGACCATTAAATATTTAAGGCAAACATGACCAAAACCAGTCCTAAATTATGAATAAGATATTCTCTTAGTACTTCCTTAATTGTCAAGACGTTAAGCGAATACTCGCTCTTTCTGCATTATGACACAACCATAACCTATTTTAAACATTACATTAAATACCACATAAACCAGTTCAACTAGCATGGTCTAACACTAGCATATTCACCAACCGCTCCTTACAACAATTTAAGCTACTCTTGCATTATGTCATCCATTTGTACATTTTTTCCTTGTTTGTCAGACGAGTCAATAGCTTAGCCAAGCTTGGAAAGTTTTTATGAACCGCCGACAGTAATCTGATAAACCTAATTAAGAATATATTTATCTTCATCGGAAGCCTTGGCCAATTTGCAATTTTCGAAACCCTATAAGGGTCTGCCGTTCCATCACAAGATTCATAAATGCTATTGGAGAATTTATCAACACAGACAACATTATCACAAACTCAAAATGGGCATACCTCGTTATGAATGTTGTCTTCCCATATCTCCTTCCAAGATAGAAATTTAATGGTAACCTGAGGATCAAATCCAAACTTAACGTGTAGACTGCCAGAATCAAATTGTATGTTGATGTAACACTTAAGGATCAAATCCATAGAAAACTAGAGATCTAAGACACTAAGATTGCATAAAGTTTCTGAAGCTAAGAAAATATAAAGAGTTTTTGAACTAAACTAACAACCTTAAAAGGTCAATAAAAATCAACCAACAATCAACCTGACGAAAATGCAAATCGAATGAGCCTTTGGGTTAAGGTAGTTAACGTTGAGTTATCAAATGTTAATCTAGAATGCTAACACAATCATACAATTACTAATCCTTATACCTAACACCACTAATTTATGCTAGTCCACCTTCATGATAGTAGTCCTACGTGAATCATGCAGTTAACATCAATTACATTGGTAATCACAAGATAAGTATGCATTAATCTCAAGTTCTAATAGGCACTAAACACCATAGACATCAATCGGTAAGTATGTAAATCATAAGTGATTCATTCAAAAATTTCATCAAACACCTTCTATGCATGAAAATCTAATTAAGATTTAGATTAAAAGAGATCAAGTCTAGTCTACCCATAAACACATCAAATAGGTAACAATCAATGTATAAGCTATAAGCATTACAAGTTATCATCTAATCACCATAATCTACCTAATCCAAATGCTTAGATAATCTACTCACTAAAAGCCATAAAAATTCAAACAGTTTTCACTAATCTTTAAAGATTCATGTTATAAGAAGAGTAAAAGAAATAGATAGGAGATGAAATCTAAAGAAGAACTAATATAAATGTGTCAGGGTCAAAATCAGCTAAGTATAGAAAAATGGGACTAACCAAGTTTTTCGAAATTAGACGAATTAGCCCAAAACATGAGAATAAGAAACATACCCAAACTGGGCAATTTCTAAACCGGTCTGAACTGAATGGATCGGATGGACCCGAGCCAAACAGGTTAGCTGGCTCATATCCAAACGGCTCAGCTGTGATCCGACCGATGGTCCATTCCAAATGGCTTGGTAGCGATCACGGCCGACGATCCATATCTTGGCGAGCCGAAATAACTTAGCCATAACTGGTTCATGTCATGTTGAGCAGAACAGCTCCGTCATGACTGATATGTGTCATGCTGAGCCAAACGGCTAGCCCGACGTTCATAGGGTATTCTGAGCCAGACAGCTCGACCACGTCCGTCTTGACAGTCTGCAAAGATAAATGGCTCGGCCATTCCTTCCGAGATCTCTTCTCATGTCGATTTGTTCTTCCATTGTATGATGTCGAGCTATTTTCGTGCAATATTTGAAGGAAGCGCATCTGCCCCAAATCGGAAGGCTGAAACATCACTCATCCCTCTATCGGACTTGTGGGCCCAACCCCTGTCCGACGGTCGGTGCGTTCTTCAGGAGGCTAGAAAGTCATGATATACTGACCATGCAATCACTACATGACCGTTCCCCGTGTTTTTTCCTAACTCACACGGTACTGCGAATGACTTCCCGGTAGGTCACCCATCCTTCCACTACTCCAGCTCAAGCACGCTTAACTCTGGAGTTCTCCCTGGATATGCAACCGAAAAGGTAAGTGCACTTTGGTGACATAGGTAGCCAAATCAATTATTTTAACCTCTCCCACATATGTTTCCATATATACCAGAAATCGGGATGTTACAATTCGCCCCCACTCAGAGTGCAACGTCCTTGTTGCACAACACAACCAGTCCCAAAACGCCTCCCAGGTCAGCACTGGGACAGCTAAATAGCTCTGATACCACTTATAACGCCCCGTCCACCCCTACCAGTGAGTCACCCATCCCTCAATCGGGATCGTGGGCCCCACCCCTATCCGACGGTCAGTGCGTTATTCGGGAGGCTCGAAAGTCATGGTATACTGACCCTGTAATCACCACATGACTGTTCCCTGTGTTTTTTCTCAACTCACACGGTACTGCGAATGATTTCCCGGTAGGCCACCCATCCTTCCACTACTCCAGCTCAAGCACGCTTAACTCTGGAGTTCTCTCTGGATATGCAACCGGAAAGGTAAGTGCACTTTGGTGACATAGGTAGCCAAATCAATTATTTTAACCTTTCCCACATATGTTTCCATATATACCAGAAATCGGGATGTTACACTGATTGACGTGGGTTTTATCATTAAACTATCATCGAGAACGCTAGAGACCTAATTTTGGATTATGGTTATTCAAACAAACAAGGGTTTATAACTCTTTATAGATTATTACGTAATAGAGTTCTGAGGTATCATATATCATAGTTCACCTTTGGTCCTCCTCTGAAAAATAAAGAAGAACTCTTCAATTTACGTTATATTTTTATATATAATGTTATTGAGAGGGCTTTTGGAGTTTGGAAGAATAAATGAAAGGTTATTTCTGATATTTCAAGATACAACATTGACGAACAAAATAAAGTGATAATAGATACAATGAGATTACATAGTTTTATCAAAATTAAAATAAAATAGAATCGTCTAATAATATGAATGCCATTATTGTATAAATAAAAAAACAATTTTCATTGATTATTTGGTTTTACATTATTAAAATCTAATATATTTCATAATCACCATATACTAAAGACTACTACAAATATACACAATATAAATAATAGTTCAAATTGTGGATGGTATAAATCTACTTTGATAAAAAAAAAAAGCTTGAAAATATATTTACAAGGTATAATGGTACACAAAAAAGTAACATAAAACTACAAACATATTTTAGCCTGTGTGTGGAGAACAATATCAATTTAATGATTTTATAAGTAACATACAATATACTGCGATTACTCTGCATTTAGACATTGTTAATTGCATTAATCGTTTGCCCGATTATTCTTCTGCCCAGCTCGAGTAATTAGAATCACTGGTTTATTTGCTTCTATTGAAAGGACGAAAAAGGACTTAGTATGTCAGCACTACCAATATGTACGTTGAAACAAGTTAATACGTGATTAAAAACACTGATTTTGCTTGTTAAATTTGAGTGAAGACCATGGACTAGAATTGTTAAAAGTTATTGATTGGTTTTAGAAAATGATTCTGAAATGACAAATTTGTGTCTTATTAATATAAATGGTAATGTTCACCAATGGTATAAAATAATGGGTTGACTGCCTGAAACCCTTTTTATAGTACGAGTTCCACCTATTTCCCCTTAAACTTTGAAAGTCTTGATATTTTCCCTCAGACTTTTACATGTAACTACGTAAACCTCTATACTTATTTTTCATGTCCAATTCCACCTGGTTAATTAAGAAGTGTAAGTTGCGATCAGTTCCTTTAATGTGCGTTTAAAGGCAACAGTGATTGCCTAAAATTGTTTTTATCCGAACCCAGAACCTAGAACCCAACTCTTCAAATCTACTAGTACTAAGGGCGCCACATTGAAAAAAAAGGATTAAGGCTTTTATTATGACATCGTCAAAAAAAAGAGGGGGAGAAACGAAGAGCGGTGTCTCGTCGTTAGAGTTTGTAGTCGTCGCCTGCATGTCGTCGTGTTAAGGTTTGTAGTCGTCGCCTGCATGTCTTCGTGTTAAGGTTTGTAGTCATCACGATCAGAATTCGAGATGGATGAAGTAGCCATTGTCCCCAGGTAAAAATTTTGAACTGTCATCTGTGTTTAGAGATTTTTTTTTCTTATTTTCGTGAGTGATAGAATTTGACTTGTTCTCTGGAAAATTGATGTTTGTTTAATTTATGGAAAACGTAGATGATGAGTATGATGAAAATTACTTTGATCCTAAGGAAGAAGAGGAGGGACCAGAGAATGGAGATGAAGATAAAAATTCAGAGAATGGAGATAAAGAGGCTTTAGTTGGACGATATGAGTTTGAAATTGAAGAAGAGGTTGTTGACTTTCTAGGGAGAGAAACAGAATTCCAAAGAGCTCGGATGAGAATGATGAAGATGAAATGGTTTTGAAAGAAAAAAAAAGAATGGGAAAGAGCAAGGATGATCAGTTCAAGGAAGCTGTGTTAGAGTATGCTTTCAAGAAAGCAAGGAACATCCAACAAGATAGATGGGACTAACATCAAAACCAGTTTAGAGGAAGAACAAATTACTTCTGTTTTAATTGGGGAATGTTGTTGTATTAACATATTAATCAAAACCAATTTCTTTAGGCATACTTATAGAAAATGTTAACACCAAACAGAACTCAAAAGGAAGTAAATTTCATAAATGATGATTAGTTGCTTGGCCTCATGAGTGATGTTTGTAATGTATCAGTGCTATTACATAGCGGCTTTTTTGATGAACTTCCTAGCAAAGAGAAAAAACGGAACAAGTTTTGAGTTCGCCTTACACCATTCTGTACCAAAAAAGAACTAGTTATTACACAAAAGATAAAAGATCCATTCGGCTGTGATGTCAGTCACAAGTAAGAAGAAACTGCATACCTTTATTTCTTTTATTTCCTCAAGGCTAGAGTTTTCAAATGTGAAAGTGACGGGATGCCAAGAATTGGCTTCATACTTTGTACCTGAAATATTATGTACAGTGTATATCAGTCCATGTAACTGAAAATAAATCAGTCCACATTACATAACTTAATAGGTCACATTTTAGATGGAGAAAAGAAACAAAAACAAGTGAATCTTTTTTTAAGATAGGATTACCGTAAGCAATGTTTGCACATAGTGCTCATCAGGGATGCAGTTGTGCCAGTTCTGTTTCTGAGTTCACATCAAACATTAAGGGTTTTACCATTCACCATTTAATTGAGTAATCAAGAGGCATATCAACGGAGTGAAGTGTCATAGACTTCAAAACATAGACACAACTAAGATTGTTTTCAAACCAATGATGTGTTAAGCCTTAATGAAGAAAATTAAGGATTATTCTGTAATGAAGAAGAACAAGTATGCAAAATGAAATTCAACAAGCAAAAGCATTTGATGAGTAGATAGTGCTCAAAGAACCGCACCTGTCAGAGAGAAGGACAAATTTTTGATTTGGTGATCTTCTAAAGCACTTGTAAGCAGCGATCTCTCTGCTGCAATCATGCTCAGTTCTCCTCATATTACTGATACTTAAAAAATGTGTAACATCCCGATTTCTGGTATATATGGAAATATATGTGGAAGAGGATAAAAGAATTGATTTGGCTACATATGTCACCAAAGTGCACTTACATTTTCGGTTGCACATCCCGAAAGAACTCCAGAGTTAAGCGTGCTTGGGCTGGAGTAGTGGAAGGATGGGTGACCTACCGGGAAGTGATTCGCGGTACCGTGTGAGTGATGCCAAAACAAGGGGAATGGTCATGTGGTGATTGCAAGGGCAGTATATCATGACTTTCGAGCCTTCCAAAAAATAACGCACCGATCGTCGGACAGGGGTGGGTCCAATGGGCATAATGAGAGGACATGTGGGCCTAGTAAGAGGCCCAATGGGCCTAATGAGAGGACATGTGGGCTCACCGGTAGGGGCGGTTGGGGCGTTATAAAAGGTGATGAGAGAACCTGTGTCACCAGCATCTTCAGCTAGGACTAGTTCGATAATGGCATCCAAATCGTAAATATGATGTAAAGGAGGCTTCATCGCCATGGACCTGTCTGAAACTACTCCTCTGGCCTTTTGAGTCACAAAAGCAGACATTTTGGCGAAGCTCCTGAAAGACCAACATCAATCGAGAGACAATCAGGGAAATAAATCACATAATCTCCTTTCCAATTTTGCGCCCTTAAAGATTTGATGAGTCGGGTTCTGGATTCTGGGTTCTGGATTCTGACAATCCCTGTTGTGTATAAACGCAAATTAAAAAAATTGATCTCGATTTCACTTTTTACTTAAGTATGTGGAATTGTGAAGGAAAAATAAGAATATGGGTTTACGTAGCTAAATGTCAAAATCTGGGGGGAAATTATCAAGAGATTCAGTGTATAGAAGGAAATAGGCAGAACCTATATTGTATTCTATTGAGGGTCACTTGCAGTCAACCCTAACAAAAATAGACCCCACATAATTTTTTTTGACCCCATATAAAACAATTACAACACATTAAGTAGAGTTAAAATTTAGTTATAGTATCTAATGGGCATAAGTTTCTTTTTAAGGAGTTAAAACTTGGGTTCGTATTAAATTTAAGCCCAATTATAATAATAAAACAATCAATAAGTTTTTGTGGATTACTATTAAGTATTACTTAATTTTTATTTCCAAAAGCTTAAAAAGTTAAAAATTAAAACCTGAAAAAGGAGGTCTTGATCAAGTCGGTCGCCACAGCCTTACCGACACATATTATGTCTTGCTTTATAGTCCTAAAAAAGGTTACATCCCAACTTATAAGTACTGTTAGCCAATTTTGGTGGAGCTCGGGTGTTTCGCTGAGGGTTATGCAGTTGATGTCTTGGTAGAAACTATGTTGGAAAAAGGTTGATGGAGGATTGGGTTTTCGTCTTCTTCCGGAATTTAACACGACTCTTCTGCGAAACAACTCTGGAGGTTAATAGATAAATCTTCTTCACTGTTCGCTAGAGTCTTTAAGGGGCGATATTATAGGAATTCGGATCCCTTGGATCCTATTCGATCTTACTCTCCGTCTTATGGATAGAGGAGTATCATCTAAGTTCGATCTCTGGTTAGAAAGGGACTAATCAAATATGTTAGTACAGGTTCGTCGATTTCAGTTTGGAATGACCCCAAGATCCCAGCTCATTGCCAGATACCAGTTATACCAAAAACTCTTGTTCAGAATTCGCAACTTTGTGTGAACCATTTTATCGATGGACGGTCGATGACCTGGAAGGTTCAACTTAATCAAGGACCTTCTTGTCCTGAAGATGCAACTATTATTCTGGGTATTTTGATCAGTAGATTACATCGGTCTGATTCTTACGGGTGGCATTTTACTAAATATGGTTGATATACTGTTATGTCAAGGTATAATGTAGAACGAGACTCTCAGGTTGTGACAAGAGGTTCCCCTATGTTTGGCCCAGATATAAAACCACTACAAGCCTTTACTTGGATGGTGAAGTGTCCTCCAAAATTGAGACACTTTATATGGCAAGTTGTCTCTTGATGTTTACCATTGCTTGGTAATCTTAGAACACGGGGGATCCAGTATGATACTCAGTGTGGTCGATGTGGGGTGGAGATGGAGCCGATTAATCATGTTCTTTTCCAGTATCCTCCCACTGTTCAGGTTTGGGCCTTATTTCCAGTGTCGTCGAACCCTTCTTTTTCCAACGGTTTCAGTATTTACGAATATGGATTGTTTATTTTGGAGATTACCTCCGGATGATAGGGGCAGGTTTACCCATGGCTACTTTGGTATATTTGGAAAGGTCGAAATGACAAGTGTTTTAATAATATTGATCGGAGTTCAACTGATATTGTTCAGTAGGCAGAATCAGAATCTCTAGTGTGGGCGGAGGCACAATTTCTTGAGGTCTTAGACACTTCAGGAGAGACCTCTCAGAAGAGCACGATTTGTCATCATGTACAGGCTATTCACGGTAGATACTATCAAGTGGATGGTTCCTAGAAAGCGGGTGATGTTTTTTTCTAGACAGGGTTGGATCACATAGGGTGTAGGGAGCGAGGTAATGATGGCAGCCCGGAATTTCAGGGGTAGTCTTTCACCATTACACGCTGAATTTGAGGCACTTATTTAGGCAATGATTGTATGAGTATTTTAAAACTCAAGGAAGTTACTTTTGCATCAGATTGCTTGGAGCTGGTGAAGATGGTATTTGAACCAATGCTATGGCCGTCGTTTGCAGTGCACTTGGAAGAATATCAGAGAGCAAAGAGTGTTTTTGATGCTTTTGCGTTCATCTATATTCCTCGATCAACCAATTCAGAGCGGACAAACTAGCAAGAAGTTCTAGATCTTATCCCTCATCCATTATTCATGTTGATGTTAATGTTCCAACTTGGCTTGTTGAGTCCTTTTAGTTTGGATTTCTATTACTGTTGACAAAAAAAAACTGAAAAAAAAAACTGCTCGAGACGTTAGTTGTCGTCGTATCGCTCTTTGTCTGTGCATCCAACTATTGACCAAACCCTATTTTATTGAATTTCAGGTTAGATTCCTTTATTGTTTATAGAAAATATGCTATAATATGTTAATTCCTATTATGTGATTAGGGGAATTACGACTCATTGACTCAAATTTCCATAGAGATTTAGGTTTATGTTTATGAACTGAATATCTTTAAAGTTTAATTATGTTTCTACAGATAGACTAGTTATGTTTCTACAAATAGACTATTTTTTAATTTATCAAATAACTAATATATCAATTCCTGATTCAGAAAAAAAAATCTCAATCGACGGAAGATATTAGTTTAGATGATCTGCCTTATGATCTCGGTGAAATAAAAGAAATACTAGAATATCATCCTAATCAAAGAGATGAGGTAAAACGTAAGTATTTAACTAGAGAACCTTGTCAACCTCGTGGTCATAGTTTTAAACAACGAATTATAGGAAGACACCACAGTGGTTTAATCCTTCCAGGTTTGATCAGTATGGTGATTGGTTGGAATACATTGTGAAGAAATAAAAGGCATATTGTTTGTGTTGTTAGTTGTTCAACGAAAAAAAGAGTGGCAATATTAGATTTTTCACAGAGGAATTTGGTTGTTGGAATCAGTATGAGAGATTGTCTGGTCATGTAGGTGCAACAATATATAGCTTTCATAACATAGCTAAGAATAAGTGTGAGGATTTGATGAGACAAGGTCAATCAATCAAACATGCTTTGCACAAGCAAACTGATGTGATGAAAAATGAGTGTTGTATTCTATTAAATGCTTCAATCGATGCTTCTAGATACTTATTGAGACAATGATTACCATTTTGTGGTCATGATCGATGAAACGATGGGTTCTAGTAACCAAGGTAATTTCTTTGAATTTGTGAAGTATACTGCTGAATAAAATGAAGTTGTGAACAAAGTTGTTTTAAAAAATGCTCCCGAAAATAACCAAATAGTGTCTCATCCATTTCAAAAAGACATTTTTAATTAGATAAAGATGTGTTTGCTCTGTTGGTGGATGAATCTGCAGACTATTCTAAGAAATAGCAGATGGCGATAGTTTTTCGTTTTGTTGATAAACTAGGTATAGTGAAAGAGAGATTTGTTGATCTTGTCCATGTGAAGGATACATGTTCTTTATCTCTGATGTATGGAATTGATTCATAACTTGCAAAATATAGTTTGAGTCAGAAAACGGTGAGAGGACAGGGCTATGATGGAGCAGGAAATATGAGAGGTGAACTGAATGGGCTGAGAGAATTAATTTCAAAAGAAAACAGTTCTACATACTATGTACACTGTTTTGCTCACCAGCTTCAGTTGGTTGTTGTTGGAGTTGCAAAGAAACATGTTGAACCTGTAGATTTCTTTGATAATATTTATGTGATATATAGTGAATGTGGTTGCAGCTTCTTGCAAAAGGAAAGATAAGATGGTAGAAATTCAGCGGGATACATTTGAAAAGGGAGTAGAGAGTTGTGAAATCAAGACTGAAAAAGGATTGAATCAAGAGTCTTCACTTCCACAACCAGGAATTACACGCTGGGGTTCTCATTATAAAACGGTGTTGCGGTTAGTTGGGATGTTTTCTTCTGTGAGTAAGGTGCTTGAGTTCGTCCAGGATGAAGGTATTGACAATACTCAAAGATGTCAAGCAAATGACCTCCGCAAATATATCCACACTTTTGATTTTGTATTGAGAACTTCCCCAAAAACATACTTATGAGTAGTTTCTTACCATTTTACATACTTTACGTGCTAGATGCACTTATTTGGTGTGAAATGACAATATGCCCCCTTAGTTTTCGATTAACAAAAGTAACTAATTGCCAATGGTTACCTTTTGTACTTGTCTAGTTACCTTTTCGCTTCTTTTTACATCGATTAGATATATTTTTTCAGATAAGTGTTGAAACGTCATCTGTCTATAAAAGTAAAAACGAAGAGAAAGTATCAAATCGTTGATGGATTTTTGGATATGGGATTTTCTTAAGAAATGAGGTTTATTAAAAACATGTTTTTGTGTTTGCGTTATTCTCGATCACATCTAGGACTGCTTTTTCCGTTTATTTACCGAACAGATCTATTTTTGCAGAGAGAGTAGTAGCAGTAACACAAAAATGGTTGTGAAGAAGATGATATAAGCATGGACGTACAAAGCCATGAAGCTAGGTGTGTGGACGTACATAGACATGTAATTGTGTGTGTACGTCTATTAACATGGTGACAAAATCTAGTTGATGCGTGAATATACGCAGGTATGAAAGTATGTGAGTGGATACTTGGATGTACATGATTTCACCTCGTAAATGTGGGTTGGAGATGAGGAAAATGATACGAGAAAAATGATATAAGAGTGGACGTACATATGCAATTAAAGATGGTCTTATTTACAGATGCAATTAAAGATGTTTATGAGCTGATGATTTCAATTGTTTATGAGTTGATAATGTCCACAGCTGTTTAATGTGTTTGTATAGTGTTATGTGGTCGTGGATGGCGACAGTGTTCAAAGTGTGGATGACAACAGTTGTTAAAGCTTGTCTTATGTGACATGGATGATGATGGTGTAATAAGTGTGGATGACCACAAGTATCTTCTATGTCATCATCTTCGGAAACTTCTTCTTCGTGTTTGTTGTTTTGTCTTCACTTTCTTCTTCTTCTTCTTTGGAACAGTGAACTCGAGATCGGTCCTTCATCGTCGGCGGCAGATTCGTCCTCGGAGGAGACAGGTGTCACGAGAACGTAACCACAATTTCTGATGAAGTATGTAACGTGGCCGGTGTTCGGTGGTTATCCATTTCGTTTCGCGTTGAAAGACTTCGTCGCTGTCACGGGTCTGCCAAGAGAGGAGTTTCCAGATGAATGCGTCTTGCTTTGTTCTTGGTCGTGGATGGTGTCCTAGTATTCTCGACACAAGGACCGAAGCCCACACCGAAGTACGTGAAGTTAACCGAGAATGTTCACGAGTACCTTGAATTCTCATGGGGGCGTGAGTCATTCATATGGGCTATCAGCTCGATGAAACTATGAATAACGACAGTTGAGGCAGTGATTGTGGATGTGATCTGTGAGAGACCAATGACGTATATTGTTCATTAGGTTCACAAGCCTCATATGGTGGACGACTATCTCCAATGTGTTCGTATGGTGGTGGATGACCATTGTGTTAAATATGTGCATGACAACAGTTTTTGTATCCTTGTGTTTGTTTATTGTTTTGTATTGAACTTAATGTGGTGGGTTTCATGGATGAGCGTGGTCGTGGTGACTGTGGATGTGCTCTAGGAATTTTCTCTTAAAAATTCTTTATTTTCATAATTATATATATTGATTCGATTTTATAAATTTGGCAATTTAATTATTAATAGCATAACTGGATACTCCCAGTTAAATTAACTGTTAGCATTCACTAGTTTTATTTTTAGTTTTATATTTTTTTTTTAAAAACCATTCATCTCGCTAGTAGATCGATAATGTCGGTGTATAAAAAAGGGAAAGAGGAATGGAGAATAAACCAAAGTGATATGAGCTGTTTTGACAACATAACCAATTAAAATGTCAATATATTATTTAAAATAATCATCATCGATAAATGTGAGAATAAAGGGGAAAATAAATCAGTTACGTGCTTGTGGTTTTAGTTACAAAACAACTAGAGTACATATTGGTTGAGGAAAAAGAGAGGCAAAATCGGTAGTTTCATCTAGCTGGAAAAGGAAAAGTGCACCAGTTTTAAGAAGTACCTTATTTAGAGAATAATAAGTAAGAACATCACATGTAGAGCAATTATCTCTTTTGTTTTCTACGCACATTTGATGATGCATATTTTGAGACTCACAAAGAATTTATCAATGACATTACAAAGAAGAAATCGAGACATCCTAAATGCTGTCTCATTAATTAGTTTAATCTACTAAGCGGCAACTACAAAAGTTCAGAGATGATGGATGAAATTCTTTTGTGAAGGAAGTTTCATCTTTTTTTTGTGAGAAACAAAAATTCTCAATATGGAAGATGGATTCATAGATCCAAGGAAGCCACACAAAGAAACCAACATTACCAACTTGCATCATTACCAAGTCAGTTGTTTTTATATTGTGTTGGATATGCAGCTTCAAGAGCTTAACTAGTGATCGCTGCGAGGTAAATTCTGAATTGCTCGTTTGCTTATCGGCAGTAAGTCCTATTGATTCATTCCGTAAGTTTGACAAAGGAAAGTTGTTGAGATTGGATAGATTTTATTCTGAGGGCTTAGATTATGTGGAGTGCATACCTCTTTTCTTTTATTGCTCGAGCTCGCAGTGTAGAGGCTGACACCATTACAAAGGCAGTTCTTTTATGTTTTTGAACTCCTTCCCCTCTATGGGGGCTCAACTCTGTCTCTTTCGGTTATATATAAAAAATTTGTTCGTTCAAAAATAAAAAATTGTCTATCTCTTGAGCGACAACTTGATATTTATATTGATAATTTACAAGAAGATGAGATGTTTGCTGATTTGAAAAGTCTTGGAAACCTATCGAGGTAATGATAGAAACCAGAAAACATCTTTGTCATCCTTTGATTTATAAGTTTTTGAAGTCAGCTTTGACTTTTACTGTTGCTACCACAACCATAGAGAGATGTTTTTCAGGAATGAAGATTGTCAAGATTGTATTACGGAATCACATCGGTGATCAGCTATGAGTGATTGTATCATTTTTTTAACAAAAAGAAACATATTTGAAAATGAAATAAATGAAACCATGATAAAAGAAGTTTCAAGCTATGAGTGACAGCAAAATACATTTGTAGTTTTTTTAGAATTTATAAACTCTATTTTTAATATCTTTTCGACTTCGATACAAAATATTTTTGGCTCGGCCACTGCCTACTAGTAAAGACGATTAAGGCATTATAATCTTATTAACATATTTTTCCTTCCTCTGATATTGATTGCTTCTCTCTATTATCATTTTTTAAAAGGATTTTCTCTCTCGAACTTTCTGGTATCAAATTAGTGGTATAAGGTGTTAAATTTCAACAATTTTCAACAGTTAATTCTCTGTGGATATTCTACTGCTATTAATGATTAACTAGGATAGTACTCACGCATTAATGCACGGAGTTAATTATTACTTTTAAATAATACATTAAATTTTAGATAAAATAATGATTTTTATATATTTTAAATTTTTAATAGATTTATGTTTGTATAATATTAATGTAGAGTCAACTATAACACATATTTTATATTATTTTTGCCTAACATTAGATTTGTCTTTTCGTAAAATACACAATGGTTAACGATTTAATTCATATCAGCATTCTTCTACGCCATCAGCAACATATCAGCATCTTTGAATATGTCATTGGTAATGACAAATGAGGAGAGAAACAACTCGTTTATATAGTGGAGATTAGAATACAGTAGAGTAGGTTAAATCTTCAAATATTTATAGATTTTTAAGTCAGCAGTTTCATTTAGCATAGATCTTCTCATTTAAAAGAAAAAAATAATATACCAAATATATAAGTATACAAATTTACACAGTTTTCAAAAATTTTAGATATATTTCAAATTTTAAATATTTCATCTAAATAATTGTTTGAAATATAAGATTAGGAAATTTAAATATTTTGAATAATATCTGGTTGCTATTATTATACTAACAGATCAGTTATGATGTTCACACTCAAAATCACTTAATATATTTGTTCACAATTATGTTTGAAAAAAAGGTAAGAGATCAAATAAATATATAGTTTTTAATTTAACTAATAGAATTTTTTTTCTTGATAGATTGATGTGTTTGGCAACAGAGATAACATTTTTAAATAAATTAAAAGAAAAAGGTTGAGAAAAATGGCTTCAAATGCCTTTTAGTTCAGAAACAATTTTAACAGCTAAATTTAATTTCTGAAAATTTGATAGATTTTCTTTAACTAACAAAATATATCATTAATCGAAAACATTGAATTAAAATGTTTGAGAAATATTTCTCTTAAATTTATAAATGATATGAGCATTTTAATTGGTGTGTGTTAAGTTTATTTGTTCCAAACATATATTTTTATTTACTATATTATTGTATAATAATAAAAGTCTGCAATGTAATATTTGATAATAACATATTTATTGTATATATATATATAATGCAATCATAAGAGTATAAATTATGTTTAGAAAAAGATAAGAGATCATAATTATATTTTTTAATTTAGATAGGAATTTTTTGATAGATCAATATGTTTGGCAACATAGATAACAAATTATTTTAAAAAAAATAACCTGAGTAAAAATGTGAAGATGACACATCAGCAAATGATCTCTAATTGCTTCTTTTTAATATATAGTACATAAAAAGGTTGGTGAAAGGTCAATGTTAATGTTTCGTTGCCATCTCGCTCTAATGCCGGCGTGAGGGTTCTGTGATTCAAATCTATTAGTGGTGTACCATATTCTTTTCTTGTTTGGCTAAAATTATTTTTATATTACTAAAATAAAATATAAATTTAAAATGTCTTATTTATTTCTCTCAGTTTCTCAATTTAAAATTACAAGCCATAATTTTTGAATAAATAATATGCAATAAGTATCATCAACAATATAATATACACTACATTATTACATTATTTATCATTCGAAAATTTTATAAACATATTTTTATTGTTATCCGATCACAGACAAATAAACTTGTTTTCAAACAATTTTGCAACAATAATTCAATGGCATAACTTGTAAATAAATGAATTTTTGAGTATCTCTATAAATGTACTTGCTCATAAATAATAATATTATAGAGATTGAGAGCTAATTTTTAAAAATAATTGTTTTGTGATTTCTTTCCACAAAGTCAGCTAAGTAAACTACAAAATAAATAATTTTTTTTTTAAAAAAGTTACATTTCATAAATCTAGATAAACAATAAAATATATAATTTTCAAAATAACGGTATATCAAAAATAAATATTTATTCATTTATTTTATTGATAACATTTAAATTTATACAAAATTATTATTAATAAAATACAAAATAAATATCCTTAAATACATTTCTTAAAATTCAAAGATAAGGAAATTTTCTTTTTCCAAATTTATCATCACCTAAATTATTTTAATAAGTTTTTTAATTTGTTTTATTTTCAAATTCGCTTTTAATAAATAGTGATTTTCTAAACTAAATATTAACAATAAATGAAAATAATTATGGATATTCAATTTAGTTAATAAAATATTATACTAATGAGAATATTTTATTAAAAGAGTTCCAATTTAAATCATTCTGATTTCACTCCAAATTTAGAAAAAACTAACTACTAGATTTTTAACTTAATTCCAAATCTTTCACATCAAGCTAAACAAGATATCTACTAATTAACAAATTTCACTCACTATATAAGATAATGCCATTCCTTAAAAACACATACGTTTTCTTAGTAGCTTTTCTATGTTTTTCTTTTTTGTTTTAGTTTTAGATAATTTTTTTTTTAATTTCTAGTTTTGCTAGGTGACATTTAATGACAAGCTTTGAAGTTAGTTTTTTCACTTTTGTGCTATAGTAGCAAGTATTCATCATATGTTTTATGTTTTAAAAAATGAAAATATTTATAATAATAGTGTAAACATGATCTTCATTTTTATTCTGTTGGCAAAATATTTTTTTTTGATTTAAAAACGCATAAACCTCAAAAAGTTATCATTAATTAGATTGAAATGTAGTATTCATCTCAGTTTTTTGGATATTCTATAGATATTCATCTTTCTTTTGTTTTTCATTCTTTTCGTTTTGCAAAAAAATATCAAATTTCAGTTACATATTTGTACTAAACACTTCTTGTTCATATCATATACCACAAATTTTATATACATTAATAATAATGTAATATTTAATAAAGTAACGAAAGTAGAAAACATCACCCCGTCCAAGCACGGGTCAAAAATATTATACCAACAAAAAACATAATATTTATAATTTTTAAACTACGTTTTAAATATATTAATGGGCAAATCTCTATAATGTACCATTTTCAACTTTTTATGACCAAAATGACCAAAACTCATTTTGGAATAAAATGTTTCATTAAAGGAACCAAATAGACTATTTTACCCTCTTCTTTCCATTAAACCAAATCAATATCATTTACCTCTTCTTTCCATTAAGGTTTACAATTCAGAGTTCAGGTTTTAGGGTTTACGATTTATGGTTTAGTGTTTAAGATTTACGGTTTAGGGTTTACGATTTAGGGTACAATTTAGGGTTTAGGGTTTATATTCAAGAATCCTTAAGATTTAGGGTTTAGGGTTTACGATTTAGGATTTAGGGTTTTTATGATTTAAGGTTTAGGATTTACGATTTAGGATTTAGGGTTTAGGGTTTAAGATTTAGGGTTTAGGGTTTACGATTTAGGGTATAGGGTTTACGATTTAGGATTTAGGGTTTAGGGTTTAAGATTGAGGGTTTGGGGTTTAGGGTTTTTGATTTAAGGTATTGCGAAAACCCATCAACCCTCAACCCTAAACCCGAAGCCCTAAACCTTAGTTAACCCTAAACCCCAAACCCTAAATCCTAAATTCTAAACACTAAATCGTAAACCCTAAACCCTAAAAATGTAAACCCTAAACATTAAATCGTAAAAGCTAAACCCTAAGCCATAAACCCTAAATCGTAAACCCTAAACACTAAAACTGTAAACCCTAAACACTAAATCGTAAACCCTAAACCTTCAATCGTAAACCCTAATCCCTAAACCCTGAACACTAAATCGTAAACCCTAAACCTGTAAACCCTAAATATTAAATCGTAAACCCTAAACCCTATGCCCTAAACCTTAAATCGTAAACCCTAAACCCTAAATCGTAAACCCTAAACACTAAAACTGTAAACCCTAAACACTAAATCGGATACCCTAAACCCTAAATCTTCAATCGTAAACCCTAATCCCTAAACCCTAAATCGTAAACCCTAAACTCTAAATCGTAAACCCTAAGCCCTTGATCGTAAATCCTTAAACCCTAAACCCCAAATCGTAAACCCCTAAACTCATCATAGTTTATTTGTTATTTTCTTTTAATGTTTTGAGAGGAATGGTAAAATAGTCTTTTGTTCCCTTTTAATGAAACATTTTTGTCCATTTCTCTCTTTGAATTCATTTTGGTCATAAAAACTTCAAAGTGGTTCATTTTAGGGTATTTCTCTATATTAATATGATATTAACTTGATTTCAATTATGCTCATTCAAAGTTTCAAAATATGCTTCACAAATAATACATTTTCACAATCTAATAAATAAATATTATCATACAACATTTCAGTTCAGTTAATATACTAATCATCTACACAAAATAAATTATTTTTATTTATCATAATTTTTGACTACTATAAATCAGTTAAATCTCCGACAAAGAAAAGTTTTCTCTCTACAAAAAACCAAAACGAATTTTTGGAAACCAAATTACTAAAAAAAGAAACAAAATTGTCCTGTCCATGCAGCTGCGGGTCTGTTACTAGTTCTTAGCAGTCGTTACTCATAGCTCATTAGTTCTTAAAATTTGGTAAATTGTATATTTATATAAATTTTAACTCGATTGCGTTACAGCTCTGACAAAATGGACTAAATGGCTCTCTCCTAATGGTACTAATATTTGCTATTGGGATATCAACAAATCAACAAATTCGTCCCGTGACTTCATCTGGGGAAGCACGGCTGGGAGGAGGAAACAACACTTATTATCTTTGGACCGGATATGTCGCCCCAGAGATGAAGGGGGGTTAGGTCTAAGGAAAACTAGTGATATGAACATGGCGTTGATAGCTAAGGTGGGATGGAGATTGCTTGATGATACCACAAGTCTCTCGGCATTAGTACTCAGAAGTAAGTACAAAGTGGGCGACATCCAGAACCCAGTGTGGTATTACCCAAAGGGAAACATTTCCTCGACTTGGAGAAGCATTACACAAGGGTTCAGATTGGTACTGGAAAGGGGAGCTTCTTATGTTGTTGGTGATGGTCAATTAGCGAGATTTTGGATTGACAGATGGATTTTGCAGAGGTCTATGTCTGAATTTCTTCTTGGTCCTCTTCCACTAGAGTATACAAATCTGAAAGTTGGTGAACTCTGGATAGATGGAGTGGGTTGGGATACCACGCGGATATCAGCATTCGTGTCCGAAGAAGGCCGTTGTGGGGAGCTGTGATTGTTGATCGCTGGTCTGGAGTTAGAGATCGGTTGGCTTGGGGAGAGACTCCTAGTGGGCAATTTACAGTGTCGTCGGCATATAACCTCCTCACAAGGGATAAAGACCCAACCCAAGATATGAGTACCTTTTACAGGCGCATATGGAGGAGTGCAGTTCCGGAAAGGATTATAGTCTTCTTGTGGCCTGTAGGAAACCAAGCTCTCATGACAAATGAGGAACGTTGTAGAAGGCATCTAGTTAGTTCTGGGATTTGTTCAATATGTAAAGGCGGAACTGAATCCATCCGTCATATTTTGCGAGATTGTCCGGCCATGGCCGGAATCTGGGTTCGTCTTCTTCCACAACGTCGCCATCAATGGGTTTTTTCGAGATCGTTGCATGAGTGGGTGTTTGCGAATCTAGACTACGTTGGGAGTGATGATCCGTGCTCATGGCCGACCCTGTTTGCAGTGGCTGTGTGGTGGGCTTGGAAGTGGAAGTGTAGTAACATATTTGGTGAAAAAGACTTTGCCGTGACCATGTTCGATTTATCCGGGAAAAGGCGAGAGAAGTGCAGGCTGCATGGCTACGAGAGAAGGAAGATGGTCAATGCTATTCATGCATTTTGATAGCTTTTGATCATGTCTTTTAATTTCTTTTTCTTTCTTTTCCATTGCATTTAGGCATATCTAGATTGCATTTGTGCATGTTTGTCCATATCAGATGTTGGAGTGGCTATATTGGAGATTTGGATGCAATTGAGCTTGAGTAGAGCAAGGAATGAGACAAGAATCAAATGGCCAAGAATCAAGTGACTGAAAGATCGAGTCGAATGAAAGGCTTCCACTGAGAATTAGCTTCAGCACCCATCATCAAAGTTGAAGAGGATCGAGTTAGCTTTCCAATGGAGTTGGAATCAGGTCATTCCGATCAGCGGTTCAAAAGTTATGGCCATTTTAGCACATAGCGACCAGACATAGGTCGCTAGCGACCCAGCGAGATCAACAAAGGCCGTAGCGACCTGCTCTAGCGACCAAACACTGGTCTCTAGCGCCTAGCGACCTCTCCTAGCGACCAAACGCTGGTCTCTAGCGTCCAAAAAAGTGTTGACCAGCCTTGACTTCTCCTATTTTCCTTGGGTTGACCCAGGATTGTTGGGCCAACTCAAACTCTACTTCTAGGACTATAAATACTCTTCTTAAGGGGAAATAAAACCCCAAGCTACCTAAGTATAGTTTTCTTAATCTCTCTTTGTTTTTAGCTTAAACTCTTTGTAATTCTTGCATCTATCTAAGTTTTTATCTTGATTTCTCCTTGTCTACTCTTCTTCTAACATGAGTCTCCATGGATTAGAGATAACTCTTAGGGTTTTCATGGCTTTTAGAGAGTAGACCTTTTTGACCTCATGGATTAGGTAGATTAAGGGTGATTAGGAGGTGATTATGGATTGTTGATGCTAATTTATTTGATTCCTTCTCATTTGATTGATCATAATGCTAGATTAGGGGCAAAATCTCTGTTTCTAGAGCTTAGGGTTTTTCATGCCTAGAAGGTGTTTGATAAAATTCCTGAACCAAGTCATTTGAGTGCTTTGCATGCTACCCAATGAGAGTTGATGCTAGGATGTTTAGTTTGCATTAATAGACCAGTTTTTAATGCTTGTTTCCAAGGTTTGATCCAATGAGAGTTGATGAAGAAGTCTTGGTTGCTTTGGAATCATTTCATGAGAGTGTGATGATTTATGAGTTGTCTATTGCTTAGGATGGTCCTTTATTTGTGTTTAGCATTCCTTTTTCACCAATTGATCACCTGAATATCACTGACCTTGATCCATGAGTTTGATGCTTCTTTATCATTTGCATTTAGTTCTTTTTCTTTTGTTTCACTTAGGTTGTTAGTATATATTCACATTCTCATCATTGAGCTTAGATTAGATAGATTCTCATAATTTTAGTGTTGTTAATCTTAACCCCTATGGATTGAACCTCAACTCTACAATGATATGAGTGGATTGAGTAATTGATAGTGATTGCAAAAATCCTCTTATCAATTTGGCGATCAAGCAGTCAACGCAGAACACGGGTGGAAAGGATGATCAGCTGGGAGTACCCAGAACATGGCTGGCACAAAGTTAATACCGACGGGGCCTCGCGTGGTAACCCAGGTCTCTCTGCAGCGGGGGGAGCTCTACGTGATGCTGCTGGGCGATGGTGTGGTGGTTTTGTGCTACATATTGGGATGTGCTCTGCTCCACTTGCCGAGTTGTGGGGAATATATTACGGATTGTGCATAGTTTGGGATCAAATAGTGGAGAAGTTGGTGGTCGAAACCGACTCGGAGATTGTTGTGGAGTTTTTGACGAAAGGGATTGAAAAATGTCACCCTTTATCGTTCCTCTGCTTCTGTGCCAACGCTTCTGTACCGTTGGGTTTTCATACTTTTGATACTATACCAGACTATGTCTCTCTGTTGTTTGACGAGGATATGACTGGTCGTGTTTGGCCTCGGTTAGTCCGAGCTTGATTTCTGTATGTGTTTCTTCAAATAAATTACTGAGAATGTTGTAACACCCGTCTCATCCTCACTCGAGAACGGCATGCCACTTACCGTAACATAATTCAAATACCCAATGTCATAAATAAATCACGTCTAGATTTCCGGAAATCCATAAATAAGTTTATCGTCTCATAACCGGAATATCGTAAATAATCCGTAATAAAAAGTCTGAAATAAAATACGAAATCAAATGCGAAATAAAACCGCGAAACCCAAATATAGCATCCGATAAGGTAAGCATCTACTGCTCCTCTATCTCACCTAAAAAGGAAAGAAGGAGGGGTGAGTAACAGGGGAGTCACTCAGTGAGGTACGGGATGCTAATCACAGAAACGCAAATTTGATCATAGCACGCCAAACACGGAAAATAGACTAAACATGCACAACCACGGTACCTAAAGTACCCAACGAAGCAGCCAACGTCCTATTACCAGATCCAGTGACCGGCGGCACCCTCCTACCCGGAGGAAAACTTATGGGATAGTGCCCACTACACCGCCCGTAGACGATTATCGACCTCGAAGGTACTGAAATAGCAGGTCGACTAATTCTGCCCAGCACCATCTCCTCAAACAACACGCGACGCAAGTACAGAGATAACGTCTCTGTACCCCCGCAATCCCTAACGACCCACATGGTCAACTAATCCTAGCTCTAGCATGTATAAAAGAATCAATTATCAATTTAATGCAGAATCAATGGGTTGAATCATCTATTATTCCTAAGTCCATTTACAAACAAACCTAAATAGACTCTAGCAGAGAAACGGAACACATTTAATACTAAATTCCATCTATGGCGCTTTTTGATGAAAGATACGAAAGTCTGCGAAAAGCCCTCACCTTAGCAAAAATGGAGTATAACTCCTTCCTCTGCACTCCAGATACTAAAATGGACGCTAAATCTGAAATCAGAACGGCTTTCAAACGACGAAAAACGGTTATCGGGTCAAACTGGTCAAAGTCAACGGTCAACGGTCAACGGTCAAACCAGTCAAAGTCAACGGTCTGACCGGTCAAAATCAAACCGTGACTAAACCGGATTAAAACGAACCGAATCAAACTAAACCGGACTCAATTGATTTAAACCAGAAATTGAACCAAACCGAAATCGAAATTGAATTAAACCGGAAATTGAAATTAAACCGACCGAACCGAACCGGAATCGAATCGATTTGAACCGAAATTGAACCGAACCGATCGACCAAACCGGACCAAACCGGCGGCCAAATCGCCGGCGAGTCTCCGGTGACCGGCGACGGCGAGGCACGGCGGCGAACAGCGGCGGCGGCCGGCGATCGACGGCGGAGGGCGGCGGCGGAGCTTACCGGAAAAGTCACCGGCGATGGCGGCGCGGCGGCGACGGTGGCGGAGACGGCGGCGCGTGAGGGTCACGCGCGGCTGACTGCGGTGGCGCGTGAGGCGCGTGGGCGAGGCGCGCCGATCTTCTGACGGCACGTGGCGGCGCGTGCGGCGGATCTACGGGCTGAGCTTGGTGGCGCGGCTTCGTCTCGTCGTCCTGAATCCGATGGTGGCATTAGATTTTCGAGAAACGCGACGGTTAGAAGGTTATGATCGATTTACGATCCGGCCAATAAGAAATCAGATCGGAAAAGCGGTTCCAGTTACCTGAGTCGCGATCTGACGGTGGGCTGGGCGATCTACGAGGCTCCTGAGATGGATCGACGACTTTAACACTTGACGACTCGATTTCTGCAGAGTAACGACGGTTTTTAGGGATTTTGTGATGAAAAGAAAGGAAAGGAGTCTATTTATAAGGATACTAACCTAGGGTTTCCTGCTGGGCAATTGGGCCTTGCTGGGCCCTGGGAATTGGGTCGTTACAATTCTCCCCCACTAACGAGGAATTCGTCCCCGAATTCAAGTCCTGAGCCGGCTGCTCGACATCCTTAAACAGGTCTGGATAATCGGATCTCATCCGAGACTCTAACTCCCAAGTTTCCTCCTGAATGCCATCTCTCTCCCAACTAACTCTGACCATCGGTAGCACTTTCCCCTGAACCACTCTATCTCGGCGCTCTAGGGCTGACACTGGCTGACTAACTGCAGTTAAATCTTTCCTGATGTCACTAGGTGGCTGCTGCAGAATGATCTCTGGCTCTCGGACGACTTTCCTCAGAACTGACACATGAGACACGTCGTGAAATCCAGCCAACTCTGCTGATAGCGCTAAGCGGTATGCTACTGCCCCAATCCGCTCAATGATAGCATAAGGACCCATATATCTCGGCTTAAGCTTCTTCAGCTTCCGAGTCTCAGAACCTCTCTGAAATGTCCTCATCTTAAGGTATACCAAGTCGCCCACCTCAAACTCTAAATCTCTCCGACGCTTATCGGCATAACTCTTCTGACGATCATGAGCTTCCTTAAGCCGTCTCTTGAGCATTTCCACTTGCTCAACTGTCTCCTGAACCAATGCTGGTTCTATGCCTCGGCGCTCTCCCACCTCTGTCCAACAAAGTGGGGTACGGCACGGTCTACCATAAAGGGCCTCATACGGTGCCATCTCAATGCTCGAATGGAAGCTGTTGTTGTATGCGAACTCCGCCAATGGTAGGTACTTAACCCAACTCCCTTTCCAATCCTGAACACAATCCCTGAGCATATCCTCGAGTGTCTGAATAGTCCTCTCAGACTGACCATCTGTCTGTGGATGATAGGCCGTACTCATATGGACCTTAGTCCCCAATGCCTTCTGAAAGGCTCGCCAAAACGTTGATGTGAACTTCGTATCACGATCTGACACTATACTGACTGGAATTGCAACCTCACAATCTCAGCGATATACTTCTTTGCCAATTGTTCTGCTCCATCCGTTTTCATAATCGCTAAGAAATGAGCCGACTTGGTGAGTCGATCCACAATAACCCAGATGGCGTTCTTCCCGCCAACTGTCCTCGGTAATCCGGTGATAAAGTCCATAGTCACCATATCCCATTTCCAGTCGGGTAATGGAAGATCCTGCAGTAATCTACTTGGTACCTGATGCTCTGCCTTAACCAACTAGCAAGTCTGACAACACGACAAAAAGGTAGCCACATCCCTCTTCATGCCGGTCCAGTGAAAATATCACTTAATATCCCGATACATCTTATTACTTCCGGGATGAATGGAAAACTGAGAATGATGCACCTGCTGGAGAATCTCCCTCCTCAACTGCTCATCCTCTGGCACGCAGACTCGGTTCCTGTACAGAAACATCCCATTCTTGGCAGTCTCATAACCATATACTTTCTTCTCGAGCTGCTTACACAGTGCCTCATCTTTCCCCTGGGCACCACGAATCCTCCACAGTAAATCGGCCAGATCCACAGCCTTAAGGCCAACTGTCTCATCCTCTGAGGTAACTGCACATAACCTGAGGCAAGAAAGCGCCTCTGACAGCTCCTGAACCTCTCTGGTCCCTGATACATCACTCTTCCGCCTACTCAGAGCATCTGCCACCGGATTGGCCTTACCAGGATGGTAAGTAATCTCCAAATTATAATCAGCCAGCAACTCAATCCATCTGCGCTGCCTCAAATTAAGGTCAGCCTGAGTGAAGATATACTTCAGACTCTGATGATCTGTGAGAATCTGCACCTGCTCACCATATAGATAAGCTCTCCAAATCTTCAGAGCAAAGACGACTGCTGCTAACTCCAAGTCGTGGGTGGGGTAATTAGCCTCGTGAGGTCTCAACTGACGCGATGCATATGCAATGACTTTTCCCTCCTGAGTCAAAACACACCCCAAACCGGATCCAGACGCGTCAGTGTACACTGCATACGGTATCCCTGGCCGCGGAAGTACCAAAACTGGCGTCTCTGTCAAGAGCCTCTTAAGCTCTGCAAAACTCTGTGAACAAGTGTCTGTCCACTCGAACTTGACATCCTTGCCTGTCAACTGCGTCATCGGCTTAGCTATGCTGCAAACCCGTTGACGAACTTCCGGTAATAACCTGCCAAACCCAGGAAACTGCGGACCTCAGTAGCAGTCTTAGGCGTGGGCCACTCGGTAGTGGCTGTAATCTTCTGTGGATCTACAGCGACTCCCTCTTCTGAAACCACGTGGCCTAGAAAACCAATCCGCCTCTGCCAAAAACTGCACTTACTCAGCTTAGCGAACAACTGCTGTGCCCTGAGCCTCTCAAGTACCATCCTCAAATGCTCTGCATGCTCCTCTCTAGTCCGAGAATAAATCAAGATGTCATCAATGAAGACAATCACACACCGATCCAGATACTCACGAAAAACATCATTCATGAGCTTCATGAACGCCGCTGGAGCATTCGTCAACCCGAACGGCATCACCACAAACTCATAGTGCCCATAACGCGTCTGAAACGCAGTCTTACGCACATCCTCCTCAGCTATCACAATCTGATGATACCCTGATGCCAAATCGATCTTAGAGAACCAAGAAGCTCCCTGCAGCTGATCCAATAACTCATCAATCCTCGGCAATGGATACTTGTTCTTAATAGTCACCTTGTTCAAGCCCCGATAATCAATGCAAAGCCGAAAACTCCCATCCTTTTTCTTAACGAATAGAACTGGAGCTCCCCAAGGTGAACTACTCGGCCTGATAAATCCCTTATCTGTCAGCTCCTCCAACTGCTTTTTCAGCTCAGTCATTTCTGTTGGAGCTAAGCGGTACGGTGCTCGAGAAACCGGAGTCGTCCCTGGCTCCAACTCAATAGTAAGGGCGTCTCCCCTAGCTGGTGGTGGTCCCGTCAATGGCTCAAAAACATCTGCATACTCTGCGACGACAGATATATCACGCAGCTCCTGCTCTCCATCACTCGGAACCATGGCTATGGTAGCCAGAAATCCCTCAGCTCCCCGCTCTAATAACTCCTCAGCCTGCAACATAGAAATGATGGAGACTCCCAAATCCATCTGAATACCCTGAAAGATGATCATCCCCTCTGGGCCCGGAATATGAACTCTCGCCCTCCGGCACTCTAGTCTTACATCATGTCGCGATAACCAATCCATCCCTAAGATCACATCGTATTGACTAAGCTCCAACTGAGATAGATCGCTGCTGAACTCAACTCCTCCGAGTACAACCGGCACTCCTCGATGAATGCCGGAAGTTTCCAGCTTTTCGGAACCAGCTGTCGAAACCCGCTTGAGCCTAGAATCAAACACACCCTGAAAAGACCAACGCTTGGCCAAACTCGAACAAATGAAGCTACCCGAAGCTCCCGAATCGAATAGAGTAAATGCTGCATCACCACCAACCATAACTGATCCTACACGAACATACTACTAAACGACAATGCTCCACAACAATAAAACTCGAAACGAAAGAAACTAAATAAAAGAGACGTACCGGCTATCGGCTCGACTATCTCCTCATGGTCAACCCCGACCGCAAACACTCGCGGAGCAACCGCCTGAGGCTTGGCTGGAGGCAGAGGTAATGCATGCACTCTCCTCGGTCTCGGACACTCTCTCAAAAAATGTCTCGGCTGGTTGCAATTAAAGCAAACCCTCGGTCTAACTGCTGGCACTGCTGCTGGCGCTGCTATCTGTCTGCCGACTGGTGCTACTGCTGGCGCTGCAATCTGCCTGGCGGCTGGTGCTGCTGCTGTCGGTGGAATCTGTCTGATGACTGGCGCATCCACCGGCTTAGACCGGCAAAACCTGGAAATATGACCATGCTGACCACAGATGTAGCACTGAGCACACTCTCCAGTATGGTGACGGCGACAACGCGAATAAAAAGGAAGTCCTGAAAAGTCTGACGTCCTCCTCTGAGTCTCCGGAGCCTTCACAGGCTTAGGCTGAGTCGGCCTACTGGATCTCTGCTCCTCAAGTAGCCCTTTTTCCATGACAACGGCCTTCTCCACCAAGTCAACCAAGCGGTCGTACTCTCGGACTGCACACCGGTTGCGGATCTCCACTCGCAAACCGTCCAGAAACTTCCTGATCAGTTCCTCCTCTGCGATGGTGACTACGGCGAATCTGCGCAGATGGGTGAACTCCCGCTCATACTCTCTGACAGTCATCGACCCCTGCAGCAGACACTCAAAAGCAGTGGCATTCTAATGCCTAACCTCTCGAGTGAAATACCTCCAATCAAACTCCCTCAGAAAATGCTCAAACGTGAGCACAACCCGACCTCGGCTACTCTCAGCAACTGCCTCCCACCAATGCAGAGCGTCGTCCTTCAGATACTGTGCGGCCAAGTCTAACTTGAACTCCTCTGGGCACCTCGTGCGCTCAAGGTTGCGAAGGAGCGACCTCCTCCAGTTGTCAGCGGCAGCGGCATCCGAACCTCCAATAAAGTGCTCCTGACCCATATCCCGCATCTGCTTCTTGATCACCCAATACGTAGGTCTCTCTGCAGGTCCACCTGGTGGCGGTGGTGGCGGTGGAGGAAAGCGAGCACCCGGGACATTACCCCCGAGTGGTACCTGAGCAGCAGCTGCGGCTGTGTCTGCGGCTGCTTACTCTACCTGAAGACCCAACTGACGGGTAACCTCTGCAGTGGCGACGCGAACCACCTCCTGAGCAGCAATCCGAGCAGCCTCCAGAGCAGCAACCCTAACTGCCTCCTGAGCCACATTCCTGGCTACCTCTTCTGCGATCTGCCTTATCGCATCCTGGTTACCCTGGTTGCCCTCCTGAATGACAGTCTGCGTGACCTCGACATTTCCTGCGACTCCGCTGGTCTCAGCTGTGCGGCCACGAACTCTGCCTCTGCCTCTAGTAACTCGAGTACTCTTCCTTGGCGGCATCTGAAAAGGAAAGAAAACGGATTAGAATCTGCTGACGGAACTGAGATAAATGAACAGTAGATTAATACCATATGAATGCCATTTTTCTTTTTGAAATTCCCCGAATCCCAGAAAAGTTGAAAACCGTAGAAAACCGAATTTTTAAATCCACTTCCCGGGTCAGAACCGAGACAGCTAAAACCTAGGCTCTGATACCAAAATGTAACACCCGTCTCATCCTCACTCGAGAACGGCGTGCCACTAACTGTAACATAATTCAAATACCCAATGTCATAAATAAATCACGTCTAGATTTCCGGAAATCCATAAATAAGTTTATCGTCTCATAACCGAAATATCGTAAATAATCTGTAATAAAGAGTCTGAAATAAAATACGAAATCAAATGCGAAATAAAACCGTGAAACCCAAATATAGCATCCGATAAGGTAAGCGTCTACTACTCCTCTATCTCACCTGAAAAGGAAAGAAGGAGGGGTGAGTAACAGGGGAGTCACTCAGTGAGGTATGAGATGCTAATCACAGAAACGCAAATTTGATCATAGCACGCCAAACACGGAAAATAGACTAAACATGCACAACCACGGTACCTAAAGTACCCAACGAAGCAGCCAACGTCTTATTATCAGATCCAGTGACCGGCGGCACCCTCTTACCCGGAGGACAACTTATGGGATAGTGCCCACTACACCGCCCATAGACGATTCTGAAACAGCAGGTCGACTAATTCTTCCCAGCACCATCTCCTCAAAAAACACGCCACGCAAGTACAGAGATAACGTCTCTGTACCCCCGCAATCCCTAACGACCCACATGGTCAACTAATCCTAGCTCTAGCATGTATAAAAGAATCAATTATCAATTTAATGCAGAATCAATGGGTTGAATCATCTATTATTCCTAAGTCCATTTACAAACAAACCTAAACAGACTCTAGCAGAGAAACGGAACACATTTAATACTAAATTCCATCTATGGCGCTTTTTGATGAAAGATACGAAAGTCTTCGAAAAGCCCTCACCTTAGCAAAAATGGAGTATAACTGCTTCCTCTGCACTCCAGATGCTAAAACGGACGCTAAATATGAAATCAGAACGAAATTTCGAGTGAGAACGGCTTTCGAACGACAAAAAACGGTTATCGGGTCAAACTGGTCAAAGTCAAAGGTCAACAGTCAAAGTCAACGGTCAATGGTCAAATCAGTCAAAGTCAACGGTCTGACCGGTCAAAATCAAACCGTGACTAAACCGGATTAAACCGAACCGAATCAAAATAAACCGGACTCAATTGATTTAAACCAGAAATTGAACCAAACCGAAATCGAAATTGAATTAAACCGGAAATTGAAATTAAACCGACCAAACCGAACCGAACCGGAATCAAATCGATTTGAACCGAAATTGAACCGAACCGATCGACCAAACCGGCGGCCAAATCGCCGGCGAGTCTCCGGCGACCGACGACGGCGAGACACGGCGGCGAGGCACAGCGGCGAACGGCGGCGGCGGCCGGCGATCGGTGGCGGAGGGCGGCGGCGGAGCTTACCGGAAAAGTCACTGGCGGTGACGGCGGCGCGGCGGCGACGGTGGCGGAGACGGCGGCACGTGAGTGTCACGCGCGGCTGACTGCGGTGGCGCGTGAGGCGCGTGGGCGAGGTGCGCCGATCTTCTGACGGCGCGTGGCGGCGCGTGCGGCGGATCTACGGGCTGAGCTTGGTGGCGCGGCTTCGTCTCGTCGTCCTGAATCCGATGGTGGCCTTATATTTTCGAGAAACGCGACGGTTAGAAAGTTATGATCGATTTACGATCCGACCAATAAGAAATCAGATCGGAAAAGCGGTTACGGTTCGGACCGGTCCGGTCGACTGAGTCGCGATCTGACGGTGGGCTGGGCGATCTACGAGGCTCCTGAGATGGATCGACGACTTTAACACTTGACGGCTCGATTTCTGCAGAGTAACGACGCTTTTTTAGGGATTTTGTGATGAAAATAAAGGAAAAGAGTCTATTTATAAGGATATTAACCTAGGGTTTCCTGCTGGGCAATTGGGCATTGCTGGGCCCTGGGAATTGAGTCGTTACAAATGTTTTCTCAGTTTCCCACCCAAAAAAAAACAAATCTAGCATCTAAATAAACAAGATGTCAGATCCAAGGTAAATAAAAATATCGGTAGACAAAATATTTTGGTAGGGTCCATTATAATATAAAGGAATTCAAATTTTAGTTAAATGTTTAGTTTTTAGAATAACGAGAGGAATAGCCAATTCCACTAGTTTTTGTATTCTAATATGTTAACCATTTGCACTTTTAGAATATCTAGAGGAAAACAATTTTTTAAAAAGAAAAAAGACTTTTAATTTTGTGGAGTCAATGCTGAGAGTATAACCAATGAAACTGTGATACTTTTAACCAACTCGTGCGAGTCCAGATTTGAAAACTATTAGGAGATATATACGCATTCCTATATTGTTATGAAAGTGAGATACTTAACTTTTTCTTAGATTTATTTATTTGGAGAAAAAAGGATGCCATAAATTTTTAAAATATGAAAAGAAAAAAATATCTAAAACAAAAAAAGACTTTTAGTTTTGCAGAGTCGTCGCTGAGATCATAACTAATAGAAAAACGATACTTGAGTTAACTAACTCATATGCGTCAAGATTTAGAAAAATACTAGGATATATGTATATATGAAAATATATATGCTTTCTAATATTTTTTTTATTTCTTGACTCACATGAGTTAGTTATTTTTCATAACATAATCTATTTTAGACTTTAAAATATATTAAAAATTTATACATATATTTTATAATGCTTACTCCTAACTGTACTTCGAAGATTTTTGAAGATTTCTATAGTTTTGTTATTTATAAAATTGGGTCTTCTATCCATATTACCTGCGGATCTATATTACTAATTTTATTAAGATATTTTTGTTTTTGTAACTTTTAAGTTATTAATATATATAAGAAATTTCCAGAATATTTTTTTTAAATAAAATTTATTTAAAATATGATATGTTGTAATATTATCGATTTTGTTAAGTAAAATAATAATAATTAAAATTTATCTACTTAAAAACTAATCTATCAAATAAACTAACAATTTTTTAATATGTTTAGGCATTATTTTAATTAGTAAGGGTATAATAGTCTTTCTCCTCTTTAATGAATGCTATTTTGTCATTTTAAACATAGTGTGCTATTTTTGAAACAAAAAAATGAAAGTGTGCTTTTTTTAGAATTGTCCTATAATCAATATACGTTTTTGTATCTTTTAATATTTTCTCATTTAGAAAACAAAAAAACTTTGGCAATATGTTTATTACTTGCTCTTATCAACCAGTTCACCACTTAATATATATATATGCAAATTCTTCCATATACTAAGTTTTTCGTCCATGCTTTTTAAAATAGACTTTGTATGGGGGTTTTTAAATAGACTTTGTATATAAATATAACATCAATAATACTTATTAAAATATTACTTTTATATTCATAATAGTATAATATAATATATCTAATCACTAAATTTACATTTTATCAATAAATCAGCTATTTACATAATTTGTTAAAAAGTGATATTAAAATCTTACTGTGGAATATTAACTTTATTGAAATTTTCAATTTCCTGAATAAATTTCATCATGTTGACAAACTCTAAATTTGAGAAGTTAATGATAATTATTAGTACATTATATAAAGTTTAAACTAAATGCAAACACTCTAAAACATTGTCCAATCATTTTTTATATCATATCATATTTTTTTCTCTGAAGCTCTAAAGTAACTATTATTATTATTATTTTTTAAATCCATGAAATCTATTAAAAAATATTATAAACTCAATATGTTCTTTTTTTTTAGGTTAACCGGCTCTAATTCTAATGTTAAATATTACTTGTCTTGTTATATTAAGTTATCTATTTTAAAATATTACTTTTCCTGTTATATTAAGTTATCTATTTTAAAATATTATCAAAAAATAATAACCAATTATTTCGAATTCATTGTCACATTTAATCTAATATTAAATGAAAGAAACGCTAACTAAATCAATTTTAGAAGCATTTGAAAAGCATGTGAAGTGAATAAAACAATTTTTTTTATTAGTTTGACAACTAATTACAATACTGCATAATCTATTATATAACAATTTATTAAATAATAATAAAAGCGATTAATATATATATATATATTAACATAATATCGTATCAATTATATTCAAATGCTAAAAGGTCAAAATATATGATATTTAGAGTTAAACTATACAAAAAGTAAATCAATCAAAGCTCTAAAAATATAAATTTTATGTTTCCGAGATATAGATTTTATTTTCACAATTAAAATTTCATATCAATTAATAATTTTTCTTAATTGTTATAAACTTTTATTTTTTTATTTTTCAGGATTTAAATACTTTTTTTAATAACTAAAAAAAATACAAAAATACAATTAACATAAAATGATAATTTGGAATATTTAGTTGGTTATTTAAAAGCTAATATAGACAATTTTAAAAGTATATAATGACAATTTATTAGAATAATATTTAATTGGCTAAATTAGTAAGCTTAAAAAGGTATATAATGTCTATCTTATTAGTATAAGATTTCACTTAAACCTTTATCTAACTAAGAAATAAGCCTATACATAATTTTTTATTATTATTTTGATCCATATTTGTTTGGTCAACAATAATTATTCTAAGTTATATATGGTGAATTATGTAACTGAGACAATTATTTTAAATTATGAAATTTTCGTAATATAATATTAAGTTAAATTTCTATTAATAGAAATCTGTAGATATGTTTCTTACTTTCTCTATTTGTTTTTAATATTCTTATATGTAGTTTTTTTATTAAAGTTTTATGTTTTTTTGTCATCATTTTGGATTATATATAGTTAATTATATAAATGAGATAATTATTTTAAATTAAAAAGTTTCATAATCTAATATTAAGTTGATTTTTTATTTAATATAAATTTATAGATAATTTCTTTATCTTATATTTTAAATTATAAAGTTTCTTAATCCAATATGAGAAATTGTTAGAAATACCACTTCTAACATACACTTTTTCAGAAATAACATTAGCCAAGTTCTTTGCAAGATTACACAAATTTTAAAGTAGTAAAATTACTAACTTGCCCTTAATTAAATTAAACGTAACTCATTCTCTCTCGATCTGTTTCTCCCCATGGTTTTTCTCTCTCTCCTTCGCCGTTGTTTCTCTCTCTCCCTACTCCTACTTCTCCGATAAAAATCATAATCTCCCGAACGTCGCCGTCTTTCTCTCCCCGCCGGCAATTCTGCAGCTTTTCTTTCAATCGCCGGTTTCTTTCCTCGATAAAGAGCGCGTCTCACAAAGAGTCTTATGTAGCTACCAGGAGAGCAATAGAGATCGGCCTCAATCTTCCGGAATTCAAGTCTACGGCGAGATTGAGAGGTAAGCCGCTTGCTTCGTATTAGGTATCACCTTTAAGCTCACTGTTCCTACTGTGGCTAATCAATTCGATTTCCAGGCTGTAAAGCAATCTCAGAGTAGTTTCGGTGGATCCGCAGACTGGTCAGAAGTTGAGGTTATCTAATTGTGGATTCAAATCTCAGTTTTGTTTGTGTGTTCTTCATAATAAATTTTGTTTGTGTGTTCTTCATAATAAGTTTTGTTTGTGTGTTCTTCATAATAAGTTTTGTTTGGGGTTGTTCTCGAAACCAAAGATGGTTGTTCATTTCATTGGCGGCATATTTGTTGGTGCAGCACCTCAACTTACCTATCGATTGTTTCTCTAGAGATTAGCTGAGAAGTGAGTCTGTGAAGAATGCTTTTATATGATCGTGTGGTGTTGTGATTTCCCTTTTTTTTAATAGGCATTCTTTGATCACTTATATGAATCTTTCTGAAGATAAAAGAGGAAGTCACTAATATATCTGCAAACCAAATGATCTCTTGCAGGGACGTTTTGGTTATTGCGACACCCTATGCTAGTGGTTTTGACCACTTCTCTATTGCAGATGAAGTACAATTTAAGTTTGATAGATGCTGCCAATATCTACGAGACTCAGTGAGTTTCTTCTTACTAATTTATAAAAACTTTATAAACATTTTATAAACCCTTATAAAAGAGTTTATAAAGTCTTATAAATAAAATTTAAACCCTTATAAATAGGTTTATAAACCTTTATAAATAGTTTTATAAAGATAAATAGGTTTGTAAGGCTTTATAGTTCTGGTTTTATATGGTTTTATAAAGCCTTGTAAAAATGGACGCTACACTACTCAATCTTGCTCGATCCACTCATAGGCTGAATAGTTTTATAAGACTTTATAAATATTTTATATTGCTTTATAAATATTTTTATAAAATTTTATGAACAGTTGTATAAGGCTTTATAAACTCTTTTATAAAGGCTTTATAAACTCTTTTATAAAGGCTTTATAAACTCTTTTATAAAGCTTTATAAAAAAATTGTAAACAAGGTTAGTTTAGTCATTAAACATCAAACTAAAGTGTAAAAAGGAAAATGTCATCTCCAGAAGTGTATTTCTGAAAAAGTGTACCAAAGAAAGTGCATTTTTGAAATTTCCCCAATATGATATTAAGTTAATTTTTAATAAAGATTTATAGATAATTTTCTTATCTTATGAATTTTTCAATTAACAATACAATTATAAAATTTAGAAAATTTATATAATTTTAATGTTGATGTGGAATGATATCATTGGTTGTTTTAAAATTAAAATCTTATGTAAACACTCTTATAGCACTATAGCATCAACTTTTATATATTAATAGATTATTTCATGGCCTACTTTATCTAAATTGTAGTTGGATCCATCTTCAATTTTTAATAGATACATGATACACATCCAACTTCAATTTTGTCTAATAAACCCTTCGCATTAGATGTTCATTTGTAATCTCAAATTTTTGTATATCCCTAACTAATTGAAAATTTTCAAAATTTCAAGGTTTTTGTCTGTTTGTTGATTATTATCTTTAGATATTATATTTTTTTGGTGATAAATGATTGTTGACTATTCTTCCTATCAATATTGTGTTGCTGTTGATGTTCCATGCAAATTTGTTGAAAATTCCAAATTATTTATATGGCGGCCCTCTTCTGATTCTCTATTTTTTTTCGTATATCTTTTTAAAAATTGATCCCTAAATATAGTTCTTTAATAAAATCTGTATGGGATCTCCTTTCATATTATACTAGATTATATCCCAAAGCGCCAAGCGCAAAATCAATATTTTTATACATGAAATTTTATAATATTTATAGTTTAAATATATTTAATTATGTTGTTTTGTGTGTATGTTTATAAAAATTTAATTTTATGATTTATAATATTAATAAATGTATAATATTATTTATTCACATAAATAATTCGATTTAGAAATTTAATATATATATTCATTTTTAATTAATTAAAAAGCGGGATTCATTAGTTTTTTATTTTAAGAGTGTTTGGAATAAGGAATAGTAGATTAAAATAAATAAAAAGTAAGAAATATTCTAGAGATCCCATAGCTGCAAAAATGTTCTCTAAAGATTCTTATTTAATATATAGTAGACTAGGATAGTACTAATCCTGTGAAATTATTTTCACATTACAATTCGATTTTTTAGGTTTTATTATTTGTGTCACACACTCTCTTTCTGGTTTTCAGTTTACTCAAAAAAAAAAAATTCAAATAGAATTCTTGATCCTGAAATTGCTTAATATATCGTGATTCTAAATAAATTTCACCAAAAATGTGATCCGTCAATTTTTGGCCAATAACATAAATATAGAAAACACCATTTTATATATAATAAATTATATTAATTGATAATTATATTTTAGCAAGAGGACAAGTGTTCTATTTTTTAAACATATTTTAGCAAATGTTTCATAATTTCTTTTATGATTTTTATTAGTTACGCTTTCTATGTTTTATTCCAAAGAGCTATCATATATATAGTTTATCTTTTTTTGTATATCAATCTCTATTTTATTCTGAAAAAAAATCTTCATAAAATCTATCGTAAGAGAAACTTTGTGAACATAATTTTGTCTTTTTGGTAAACTCTTTTTATTTTCCAAAGTGTTATCCTTGATATCAAGTTAATTCTGTTTAGATATATTTTTCATTTTCATTAATCATATTATATTAATTATTTTATTTTCATATATATGATTCTTTGAAAGTCTTGCATTCTTTAAGATATACTTACGTTTTTTTGTTAGATAAAGTTTTATGTTAATTTTTCAATACATTATATATATATAATCAAATTAATTTTCCTTTTGATGATTTTTTCTTTTGTTAGTTTAACTAATTATTTGATATTGATTTCCATTATATTTGTGAAAATTATGTTGTATTTAGAAATCTGGATATTTTTAATAATATTTAACTAAAATGTTGATTTGACATATTTGTATTGGTGTTCTTAAATTTAACCTCAAATTTTGTTAGCATAAGCTTTTTTGAACAATTTTTATTTGTTAATTTATTTCATTATATTTATTTTAATTTTATTTTGACATATATGATTTTTGAAAGTATTGCATTAGGTTTCAAAGTGTGCTCTTAACCCAATTAACTATTTTATAAATTAATAACTCTCTAAATTAATAAAATATTTTTAATCCAATATTATTAATTTATAAAATTTTATTGTATATATTTATCCACTCTTTCATCTCTTCGTAATCTGCAATCCATAATACTATCTTCATGTTAGTTATTTCATAATTGTTGTAAAGTAATTATTTCATATAATTAATAAAAAACATAGTTTTATTTTATTAATTATAATTATTTTTAAATAATAAAGTATTTAAAATATATTTTTATAATCCCATCAATCATCTACTGGGATTGTGTGATTATGATCTTTCCTTATTTTAAATATAATAAAAAATATCTATAATAACTGCAAAAAGTAAATGAGAATGAAAACAAAAAAAAGGAAAAAGCTTTCTACACCAATACTTTTTTCTCACATTTCTTTTTTGCTTAATTGGTTTTTTTTTTCTACTTTCAAGTTTTCCGTTTAGTTAATTTTACTTCATTTTTTGCTATTTTATAGTTTTTATTTTACATATATTTTCTTTTCTTTTCCTTTTTTTCTTTACTCTACTTATTTTTTTACTTTATATTTTTTTGGAAAACCAATAATTTTCATATAATCTAATAGTTATTAAAAATAAAATTTATAATTACCATTAGTTGATTTACAGCACATTTTAATCTAAACTAATTATTACACATCTCAAAATATGTGCAATTATAATATTTCTACGTTTTACGTTAAGCACTATCTACTTTATATAATAAGATAATTTTTTAAAATAATTTAACGTCAATCTTAGTCTAAAATATAAATATATAGATTACAATTATGTTGACCATTAATTTTATATTTTTATATATTTTATTTTCATGAATATATCTCACACTTCAATCTCTTTTGATTGATTTGATTTTATGTATTATCTTTTATTTAATTACAAAACCCCACATCATCATCACATAGGACCAGATGGTTTCACACTCCGATGACGAGTGAATTCGACATTTTCCTCCCACCACACAAAGTCTTCCTTCCCAAAAATCTCTCTCATGGCGAGTGAATTCTACATTTTCCTCCCACCACAATTACATAAAGCCTTCCTTCTCCTTAAGGTTTAATTTTTCAGTCAAAGAAACTCTGATTCTCAACGAATAAATATGCTCGTACAACCATAATATAATTAAAATCAAGAAAGAAAAAACCTCTGAGATATAAGTCACTTTGAATCATGGAGGCAAACACTCCAGAAGGTCGTCACGGATCATCTGTTTGGTTTGAAAAATACTTAGAGCGTCAAGGTGATTGGTTAGAGAAAACCAGAGGAAATTTGGTGGTTGCGGCTACGGTTATAGCCACTATGAGCTTCCAACTTATGGTCAATCCTCCCGGTGGCGTTTATCAGAGTGACAATTGTTCCTCTGGAACTTGTAAGAGGACAAACCAAAATTGTACGGGGATAGTCGGAATGTCGGTGTTGGAGCATGCCGACCACAAGCGTATCTACTATGTCGGGATGGTCATTAGTAGTTTCATGTCATTTTCTGCTTCGATGAGTCTCATTCTCCTCGTCATCTCTGGATTTCTACTTAGGTACCATATTACGAAAATTTACTTAAGTACTGCTAATAGTCAATATATAACTTAAATGTTCGTAAACCATTTTAATGATTTGTTGTTATAATTTTTTTTACAGGAACCGGTTGGTAATGGCTATCATGGTAATGTTTATGTTTGTGGCGGTCCTTTGCATATCAGCAGCGTTCTTTTTCGCTGCTACATTGGTTCATTGTGACGATGATATAATCGATTTTATACGAACTCTGTATTGGATATATTGGGTTCTATTTGCTTGTTTAGTGGTCCTAATTCTGGTAGTTCGTATTTTATGGTGGCTTATAAAGTTGATAGGCTGTTGTCGTTGACTCCATCTCAAGTCCAGTCCTTCAGGGAAAAGGATGAACGTTGATATCAGCAAAGTAATCATCTATCAAATAAGTGTCCCATGCTGATTATTATGTTATAGTTTTAAAAGTTTATTATTATTTGCATTTCCATGGAGAATGTAAGACTTATATACTATAAAAACAATTATTATTGAAGTAAATGAGAATCTTTATAAGAAAACATGTGTACCAGTGTTCCCTTGTAATAAATATATGCATGGTTTGGAGCAACAACATATAGAATCAAACAAGACTTTTTATGACAAAAATAAAAGAATGCTGGCAAACAAAAAAACCAAACACAAAAAAGTATCTAAAAATGAATGATTTTATCACTTCTTGGAATACATTGATAGTTTAATAATACAACTTAACCATTCTCATTTCTTATATATTAATTTCTCCGTTGTTTTATTTTTATTTGACTTTAGATCATCACACATAGATATAACCTGTGTTTAAAATTGCGTTAACCTGAATCAGGTGGTCAATCTGAACCTAGCAACTTATCAAAAAATTGGAAATGAATCATAAAATACTTGAAAACTATTAGTCAAAACAAAAACAAAATTTGAAAACTAGTTATTTATAACAATTTTATATATTTTCAACAATTTTATCCATAAAAAATACAATTGTAAGTCTTTATACATAATTGTCTTCGTTAATGCATGTGGAATCTCTTCACATGCATAAAATTAGGATACAAAAAATTAAATACATAACTCCCATAAATAGATATAAGATTGAATACTTAATTGTTATCTTTTTGCACATTATATTTTATGACTATTTATACTAGATCACATGTTTTTATCATTTTGTAATAACTTAAGATCAAATCCTCTATATATCTATATATTAATTGAGAAGACGTTATAGCCATATATCTCAAGAAGATTAATTGAAGAAATACAACCAATTAGAATCTTTCTTTTGTACATGTCATTAAAAAGCTTATCCCGACACTAATGGGTTTCTGTTTATAAAATCTAATCTAATATAGTCCAAATATAGTTATGAACTTTTTTTCTTCTAATTTGGTTATATATATAAAAAAAATTACAAATGAAAAGATATTAGATTAACTATCATTTGTAAAAATTACAAAAATCCTAGAACTTTACAAATTTTAACTATTTTTATGAAAATAGTTATAAGTAAAAAATTACAATCCATTTATATATATCGAATTTTTTTTCTAATTCGTTATGGGTTAAATTTAATGGGCATTATTTGTTTTAGGTCTATATTTTGGTGAAAATTAAACATATGTCAATTAAATTCTAAGAAAAATATATTTATTCAACTATACAGGATTTCTTTGATTATATTTCAAAATATTATTTCAAAAAAATATTAAACAGAAATTCATATAATCAACCAATATAAAAATATTTAAATATTTATAACTTTTAACCTACTAAACGTTCACAAAACATAATACCAAATCAAATACAACCATGTGATTGCTCCATAATTAAAAAAAAAATCGCACACACACACGGAAACCTAATCATGGGCGTTTAAACCAAAACAGAAAAACTGAACCATATTTTTGGTTCGGTTATTATCCGATAACCAAATAGATAACCGAATATACAGTTTAAATTATATAATTACATTTATACATTATACATTATATAATTATATTTGTTTGACTTATACCAAATATGATACTTTTTAATATTTGCATTGAATAGTATTTTGGATCTTTCGGTTATTTGTTGGTTTTTTGGTTTTATTTTTGATTATTGTTTTTAGTTCTTTCGGATTTTTTCGCTTTTTCGGATTTATTTTGGCTATTTTGGGATAGTTTGGGTAACAAAATCCTCTCACATATGTTTCCATATATACCAGAAATTGGGATATTACAATTCACCCCAACTCACAGAGCGTAACGTCCTCGTTGTGCACCAAGACTAGTCCCATAACGCCTCCTAGGTCAACACAGGGACGAATAACCAGCTCTAATACCACTTATAACCGCCCAACTGCCTCTACTAGTAAGTCCTCATGTCCTCTCACTAGGCCCATGGGCCGGCCCACTCTTGTCCGACGGTCGGTGGGTTAACCGAGAAGCACGAAAGTCATGATATACTGTCATGCAATCACCACATGACCGTTCACTATGTTTTTTCCTAACTTAGACGGTACCGCGAATGACATCCCCGTAGGTCAGCCACCCTTCAACTACTGCAGCTCAAGCACGCTTAACCCTGAAGTTCTTTCTGGATAGTTAACCGAAAAGACAAGTGCACTTTCGTGACATAGGTAACCAAATCAATTCTGTTAATATCTCCCACATATGTTTCCATATATACCAGAAATCTGGATGTTATAATTCTGTTTTTCACTGGTTCTCATTTCGTATATCCGAATTGAACCGAAACCTAAAAAAACCGATCTGAATCGAACAAAAGTTCTTTCGGTTGCTAAATTGATAATAAACATCTGTACCCGAATTATTCAAAAACCAATATAACCGAACCGAACTAAACCGATTAACCGAATTCCCAGGACCAGAGAAACCAATCAAATAATTGGTTGGCCAATTTTAAAAACGCTAATAGAAATACATGTTCTAAATAATGTGGTTATAATTTAGTAACTATTTTATCAATATCAAGATTGGTAACTATTTTATCAATATCATGATTGTAACAGACAATTTGAAAAAATTAGCAAAACTAAATATTTTAGAAAACAAAAATAAAAATTTTTATTTATCCATATAATAACAAAAAAACCACAGATAATGAATAAAAAAATATATTGGTCAACACATAAATTTCAAAAAAAATTATAAAAACTAATATAACACAAGAAAAATCAAAATTAAATTCAAGAAAATTAAGAGAGTATAATTATGAAATTACAAAACAATATATAACTTAAAAATTACAAATAAAGAACTTGATGAAAGGAGATAGATATAATCAACTTTTGCCATGGATTCTTTATATACATCCATTCAATAATATTAACATATAATATTAAAATTTTATAGTTTCATTGGTTTAGTAAAATTAAAAAAAAAAAATTGTGGAAGCCCCCTTAATGCAGTGGTTGACTAAGCGTTTATTAATGCTTCTACACCACGAGGTATTGAGTTTAAATCCCGAAGAAGCAATTTCTGCTGATTTATGGAGGCAAACTTATTAGGAGATTTTCAGCGTTGTGCAAGCGGAGCCGTTCATCGTGATCATAGATCCTGTGGAATGGGTAAAGTTGTCTGTTGTATAATTGTCCTTGTAATAGTTCTCATAATTTGTATCAGCGTTAAAAAAAAAATTTAGTAAAATTAAGAACCAAACATATCTGAAATTAAAAATAATGGAATGCAACTATTATAAGTTAAAGAACCGTTCTAATTAAAGATAACAAAAATGATATACACCATAGGATGATTTATATCTAATAGTCGGATGATACTAACGCATTAGATTGTAGATATGAAACACATATCATTTTTAATCAGTACAGGGCCCTGTTCGGGACGGTACCACTGCGTCACCAACTAACGTCTACAAAATACACATTAACAACGGCAAGAAAAGACACAGGAGGTTTTTAAAAGAGACGCTGCGATTATTTCAACAGGTTGGGTATCGCAATTCCTGCGATTAATTTCTCACATATTTAACTCAATTAACTCATGATTGAAGACTGTTTTGTAGACGCTGGTCGCTGACACAGCGATCCCGTCACACTAGAATGAAACTGAAAGATATATCAACATATATGAAGTAAACAATATGCATCCGATTTAAATATAAAAAAAGAACAAATCGGTAGAGAATACGGATAGGTGCAATGGAACCTCTATGTTAGGGTGCAATCGGTTTTAACGTTATCTATTTGAATATGGAGAGATCCCACTCAGTTATTATTCACACTATAAAACATTAATCACACAATACGGACTCACACTAATTACAAAACCAATTTCTCAAACAATCAACTCCATTTTCAAGGTTATACATTGAAAAAAAAAAATCAAATTATTTATTCAATAAAATCCACATTCTCCACGCCTCCCTAATTCATTACCCTTAAACTATAAATACAGACCAATACATATTCTACGACAACAACAAAAACAAATAATAAACACATTACTAAATAATATGTTGGGTACGGATTTAGCACCCTCTCCAAAGCCCATCAATATTTCACTTCGACCCGGTGGATATTAATTATCAATTAATTAATATCCTCAGAATGAAATAATAACATTTATCTCGAAATTGATAAACGTTAAGTATTTTCGGAAAGAGGCAAAATCGCATCGAAGAAGGAATATTTCCCCTCTAAGAAAAGGAAATATTGTACGCCGACCCGGAGTTTACGCGAGAAGATAATGACGACGTCAAGAAAAGGAAAGCGGAGAAATCGGAGTGTTTCCTTATCCTGAAGTCATTAGGTCGGCGCACAGTCTTATAAATAGGAGAGAGGTCTTCCTTCAGCAACACAGTCAATCTCTTTACAACTTAGAACTCATAGCTCTTGATCTAGTTTCATCTCGGCTAGGTTAAACAGCTTTGGCTATTTGTTGTAATCGAATTCTTCAATCAATAAAAGTCACTTCGGCAATTTACTGTTTTATTCTCAAAGTTTTCCCACAAACTTGACCTAGGCGAGGTCATAGTTCAACATAATAGTCGACTAAAACAAAACACATTACTAAATATTAACTCTACAATTAAAATGAGATGAAAATACACAGATGTTATAAACAACCACCAATTAAAGTTGGCAGACATGCAACAGGTAAGTAAACCACCAATACCAAAATCTGAAACAGTAATCTATAATGATGTTTTAAACAGTAGAAATATAGGGTTTTCTAATTTTCAACTTATTGGTTGTCATGGGTTGCAATTTTTCATAAATTATAAATACATTCTTGCTCATCATCTACTATGTAAAAGAAAGCATCCATGGGGATACAAAAAACTGAGGACACATCAAATACAAAACAGTCCGCAAGTGAAAGAGTTAATGGTTTATAAAATAAAGACTACAGTACATACATGCACTCTTCAATAACTTATATTACAGAGTAAATTATATCCACACAAAATCGTAACCTTTACAAACAAATACAATTGAAGACTTACATTACCGGAAAAAAATACAGCGGAATAAAGATAATTTTTCACGCATAATTAAATGACCACAACTTATTGACAACGAATTAAGGCCATTGCATTTAAACGATAAGAAGAGTAAAAGACTACATCAACCATAATTTCTCTATCTAAACGCATGATCAAAGTTTCAATCTCACCTAAAAAATAGGAAACATTAGAAGATTGTAAAACATTAGAAGATTGTAAATGACTTTACCTCTCACCCTCCCTCCTCCTCCGGTGGGGAGACCCCCAATGTTTTGTAATGAGTGTAAAACTATTTTTTTGGAATGTCCGCGGTATTAACTGCGTTGACAAGCATCAGCCCTTTAAGCGGTGACTTTTTACACACCAGCCTACTTTTGGAGTTATTTTGGAATCTCAACTGAAAGAGAGTAATTTGAACCGAGTTTTGTCTCCTCTATGCCATGGATGGTCCTTTGCTTCCAATCACTCATCGGATGATAATGGCAGAGTCATCCTTATCTGGAAAAACACTGCATCATTCACAATCCTCCACCAATCCAAGCAGTGCATTACTTGTGAAGTCAAGATTGGTCACCTTGACAAGTTTTACTACTCGGCTGTGTATGCTTCTAATACCCATGATGAAAGAGTGGACTTATGGGTTGATCTTCTCCAACAACACCAAACTCTATCCCTTGATAACGCGCCTTGGATGGTCGGAGGAGACTTCAACCAAATCCTGCATCCGACAGAGCACTCATCCCCAACTATCAACACTTTAGACTCAGAAATGTGTATCTTTCGGGATAGTCTCCATCAACTGGGGTTGTTTGACCTTCGGTTTCAAGGTCCTCTGTTCACCTGGACCAACAAGCAAGATCACAATCCTATTGCCGAGAAGCTTGATAGGATGCTAATTAATACGGAATGGATCACTAGATTCTCCAACAGCACTGCCACCTTTTTGCCTTCTCTAATATCTGACCACTGTCCCTGCCTCATAGACTTAGCCTTTCATCTACCCAAATCTGGAACTACCCCTTTCCGCTTTTTCAACTACCTTACCCTGCATCCTCGCTTTCTCACCACAGTGCTTGAGACTTGGGTTCAGGCTGGCAGCCATGCATCGAATCTCACTGACTTTCTTTGGAAACAAAAACAGTTAAAAAGAGTGCTCAAAACACTGAATAAGGAAAACTTTTCCGATATACAAGAGAGAGTTAGAGAAACTTACACTTTGCTTCAATCTGTGCAGGTCTTAGCGCTTCAGGGACCGTCCTCAGCGACCTTTACCCAGGAAAAAAAATTACATGAGAAGTGGAACTTCCTGCGTCATATCGAAGAATGCTTTTTCAAGCAGAAGTCGAGGGTAAATTGGCTGAAGGAGGGAGACCTCAACACTTCTTACTTCCACCGCATCCTAAAGGTTCGCAACTCATACAATATGATTCGGTCCTTCTTGCTGGACTCCGGAGCTATTATATCAGAACCTCATCTAATAAGTGATCTTGCCATTAAGTACTTTCAATCAATTCTGGCACCTGCTGTCCTGCCTCGTTCGGCTTCCTCCCCATCTTGGATTCAGCAACTATCAGACTACAGATGCCCTGTGTTCCATCTTCAAGCCTTGCTCATAATTCCCTCTCCGGATCTTATAAGGAACACGCTTTTTAAGCTCAACCAGAACAAGGCTCCGGGCCCTGATGTTCTAACTTCCGGTTTTTACAAAACTGCGTGGGAGGTGTTGGGAAATGAATTAATTGCCTCAGTTGGCCGCTTCTTTATTATGGGATTCCTTCCGGCAGCTGCTAATGCTACCATTTTGGCTCTGGTTCCTAAAAAGCAGGGTGCTTCAAAGATAAGTGACTACAGGCCAATCTCTTGCTGCAACACTATTTACAAATGCATCTCAAAAATCTTGGTATCTAGGCTCAAGCCGCTTCTGCCAGATATCATCCTCCCGAATCAAACTGCTTTTGTCAAAGGCAGGTTACTGGTGGACAATACTGTGTTGGCTTCAGAGATTATAAACGGCTATGACAAGAACAGGGGACCGAAGCGTATGGTTATTAAGGTGGACATAGCTAAAGCTTTTGACACGGTACGATGGGAATTTGTCCTGGATAGCCTTAGAGGGCTTGGTTTGCCGGAGACTCATGTCCGTTGGATTGAAGCATGCATAACTACGCCTAATTTTACTATTTGGTACAACGGATCTGTGCAAGGACACTTCAGAGGTAAAAGGGGACTTAGGCAATGGGACCCTTTATCCCCTTACCTGTCTGTGTTGGTTATGAATGGTCTATCTTTACTTCTCAACAAGGTGGCAGAAGATGGAGCTCTACAATATCACCACAAATGTAAATCATCGAAACTGACTCATTTATGTTTTGCAGATGACCTCTTAATATTCTCAGATGGCTCGCTTCAATCAATTCAAACCATTCTAGCTACTCTGAAATATTTTGAAGGACTCTCAGGCCTGGCGTTAAGTGTCCAAAAAACTAGCTTCTACTCAACGGGTGTCTCACCTTCGGAAATAGATCTAATCTGTTTCACTACAGGCCTGACCCATGGTCAACTTCCTATTCGATATCTGGGTGTTCCTCTAACGCCTAAGAAGCTTTCAATGGCAAATTGTGAGCCTCTTATTCACCAAGTAAAAGGAAAAGTTGCTACCTGGAGCGGCTCGGTCTTTATCTTTCGTTGGGCGTTTGCTCCTAATAAACACGGTGGTGGCAGGGATAACAAACTTCTGGTGTGCTACATTTGTTCTGCCAAAAGAATGTCTAAGGTCAATCAACTCAATCTGTGGAGCTTATTTATGGAGAGGCACACTCGAAGGAGCACATTCAGCTAGAGTAACTTGGGAACAAATAACAATTCCAAAAGAAGAGGGAGGTTTGAATATAAGAAATCTTAGCTGTTGGAATCGAGCTTGCTCCTTAAAGCTCATCTGGCTGCTATTCTTCAGGGCAGGTTCGGTGTGGGTGGCGTGGTTCAAACATGAGATTCTGGGAGGAGAATTGGGAAACTTCTGGACCATAAAACAGAAGCAGCGTCACTCATGGATGGTCAATAAACTTATCAGTCTTAGAGCAAGCATGTTTGATTGGATAAAGCTTGAAATCGGAAATGGGAAGAACTGCAGATTCTGGTCTGACAACTAGTCACCTTTTGGGAATATAAAATCATACCTGGGCACGACCAACACATCGCTTATGGGCATCCCCTTGCATGCAACTCTCGACACTCTCTTTATTAACAGGAATTGGCGACTCCCACCGGCGCGATCAGACCGGCAAGTAGAGCTCCATGCTTATCTCTCCTCTATCTCCCTCTCCGATGCAGAAGACTCTTACAGCTGGGAGCTGAATGGGCAAAGGGCTATATCCTACTCAACTGGGGCAATCTACAATCTTCTTATGCCGCATAAGCCCACCCTTCCTTGGACTACGATTGTATGGAATAAAGGCGGAGTCCCAAGGCACAACTTCCTCTCATGGCTCTTCATGCTCAATAGATGCCCAACAAGAAACCGTCTCTTATCTTGGGGATTATCTACCGACCCGTCCTCCCTTCTTTGCAGTTTACAGCCTGAATCCCGTAATCACATGCTCTTCCTTTGTGATTACAGCTGGTTTATTTGGCGACATGTGAGTACAAGGTGCGGCATCTACCCTCAACGGGATTCGGACAACTCAGTGAACTCCTTAATATCTTTGACAGGAAATCGAGTCGTCCGGCATCTGGCGGTTCTGGGATGGCAAGCAACTATCTACTATCTCTGGCAGGAACGAAACAACCGACTTCACCGGCATCTTCACAAATCCACGGATGTGTTACTCCGCGATATTGACCTCCTAATTCGTGGCAGAATAGCTTCCTACCGTTCGACGAACTCGCCGCTCGCTTCTGCCCTTCTCCAACGGTGGTTCATCTCTCCGATTACTCCGCCATAGCTACAATTGCCTCGACTTCTCCGTGATCTCTCCATGGCGTTTCAGTCTCGTGTTCAAAATTACTCTCTCTCATATCCCAAATTAACATTGTAACTGGGCTTCTAAACCCATAATACTCTAAGCCTGGGCTGGGTTGTATAACTTTTTATTTCTTTTTTGCATTTCAATAGAAAACCTTCGATCAAAAAAAAAACATTAGAAGATTGAGAATAGAAGATTAAAAACAAATAAAATAAAATTAGTTAAATGAATATCATGTAACATTATAGAAAAAAACGTCAATGATTTATATCTCTTAGTATCATCTCCCATATTATCTGTATTTTTTTCTTTATCCCCATATCACTATAATTATTCAATATCTGAGTTTTTATATCAATTAGTGAACTTCTTGATATATATAAACACTTGCGAAGATCATGATTAATATAATGAAAATTCATTATTGACAAACACTACAAAAAAAGGATGAATTAAATCACTTAAAATGTATCACAAGACTAAATGATATTATTTCTTATTTATAAATGAGACAAATAAAGATCACTTAACATCATTTAAAATAATATTAACTAATTTAGCATCAATTCAATAAATTGATATAATTTCTATTAATCTGTATCATTTTTAAATAACTAATACTATTTTATAAATTTATATCAATTAAATAAATGATGTATTTTTCAGATTAACATCATTTACTAAAAAAGATACAAAATTTACATCAATAAAAATTGAAGCTAATAAAAAAATACTAATGTCATAAAATTAATTATGTGACTTTACTTCGTTATGAAAATTTTATCCTCACTTAATTATTGTACCTATTTTTTAACATTATTTACATAAAATGATGTTATTTTACATTAATTTATATCAGTTAAAATATTTGTAGTAAATAAAACTAATCTACATAACATATATTTTTTATTATATATATAGTATATAAATCATGCACGTAAATAGAACTGTATAAAAGATTGATCAATAGTTAAATAGTCTTTTGGAATTAATATATTACTAGATGATATCCCGCACTCTGTGCGGATATAATATTTGGTATATAGTCGATTTTTATATAAACTGTTATCATAGTAGTCATATTTTTTTATGGCTAATATACTATATGTAGTTGTTTGTTGTATAATTTTTTTAAAAGAATTGTATTATGTGAGATTATAAATTGTGTTGATTGATGTTTGAATAATTGTATTATGCGCGTATTATATTTTGTGTTTGTTTAGTAGGTTAAAAGTTAGAAATATTTTTATATTGGTTGATTATATGGTTTTCTTCTTTTTAATATTTTTTTAAATATAATCAAAGCAATTATGTATAGTTGAGTAACTGTTTTTAAATATGAAATATTTAAAATAATATTTTAACTTTTTAGAATTAAATTGACATATGTTTAATTTTCACCAAAATATAGACCTAAAACAATTGAAGTCCATTAAATTTAACCCAAAATGAATTAAAGAAAAAAATTCGATATATATAAATGGGTTGTAATTTTTTTTAACATTTTCATAAAAATAGTTAAAAATTATAAAAAATCTTAGGATTTTTATAATTTTTACATTTTTTATAATTTTTAAAAATGATAGTTAATCTAATATCTCTTCATTTGCAAAAAAAAAACATTTGATATATAACTAAATTAGAAAAAAAATAGTTAATAACTTCATTTGGGCTATACTAGATTGAATTTTGTAAATAGAAGCCCATTAAGCATCATTTTTAATGACATGTACAAAAGAAAGATTCTGATTGGTTAATTTTCCTTAATTTAATCTCCTTGAGACATGTGGCAAAACATCTTCTCTTTTAATATATAAGGGATATGTACTATAATGAGCGTTTATCGAGTAAATAGAACATTAACCAAAACTCTAAGAGAAAGTATAACTATTTTTCCCACATCGGAAAGGAAGGATGTATTAGAGAAAGTTATTCTCCTATAAAAACCAATCATCTAAGTTAGGATTAAGATAGTCTTAAATTAACTTTTCTTTTATGATTGTGTTCTAAAACGCGGCGCCTAGGACCGTGTAGTCGCCGGAAAGTCGCTCTGCGGGCTGGAGCCGTGGCGATTTCGCCGTAGGCGGTGAACAAATCGGAAAACTGAAAAAGTTCCTTTATTGCTTTTTATCAGTCAAAATCGATACTTATCTATCATTTTTGGTGAAAAACAATGAAAAACCGATGTGAAAATGACGAAAAAATGAAGAAATCGTGAAAAAAACCAGGTACGGCGGATTAGGGTTTTCAGGTTAGTGCATCTGAGGAAGAAGACAGGGACAAGATGGTAATTTTACCATTCTTTAAAGGAAAATCGTGAAAATATGTAAAACGTTAGAGGGGGGACTTGAACTCGAGTTCAATGGCCATAAGAAGGATGCTCTCACCACTGGACCATTGACTTTATTAACCGTTAACTACCAAATTTATTATATATACCGGTAAAACTAGAAAAGCTAGGCCCCGATTAATCCCCGAGTAATCTCCGATTTTTCTGGTAACTCGCTAGACCCAGACCTACCGCCCGACTAGCGCCTAGAGAGTTTTCGAACCTGCGATTGACTAATCAAGTATGTGGGACCATATAAAACATATCAGTTTAAATATAAATCAATGTAAATGCTAAATAAATGACATACATGTAAAAATAATAATATATTTTAATCAGTAATTGTAAAGAATAAAATTATTAAAACGATTTTGAAAAATGGTACTAATTTTACATCAATTATTAAAAAGTGATATAAATATTTGAAATCAATTGTTTTAATTGATACTAATACTAAAATCATTTAAATAAATTGAGTAAAATTTAACATCAATTTTTTTAACTGATATATATTAACATTAGTTACAATAACTGATATAAATATTCTATATATTTATATCAATTGCTACTAAATTGATGCAAATTATTTGCATCACCACATTCAGAGTCATTTATGTAAATGATGCAAAAGTTCTTTACATCATTTATAACTAATGCAAATATTAAAGATAAGTGATGTAAAATGATGTTTTTTTTTGTAGTGAAAAGGCATTAACATAAGTTTAAAATGAGGTTGTAATGGAATAATAATCAAGATTTTTTTTTATATTTACGAGGAATGAAGGATATTAACTTTGATTTCAAGAAAGAAAAAAAAAAAACTTTCTAGAGAAAAAACAAACCCCAGTCTTACGTTTCCACATCAAAGTGAAATAGAGAACTTCATTCTCTTTTTTTTTTCATTTCATGCCTATTGGCGTTCCAAAATATTAATGAAAACAAAGATAAAGTTCATATAAGTTGCAAATAAAGGATCAAGCTAAATCAAATTCAGGAGTAATGAGATAAGGCTAAAGCATAAACTATGAAGCAGGAAATTGTTTCTCTGTTAAAAGCCAAGATGGAGCACCGATTGCCAAATATGATTTGAGTAAATCTTCTTGTGTAAAGCTTAGGGCGATGCGGTACGCACCTGAGTTAAGACGTCTTTCTTCCTTCATGATTCTCTAGTTAGGAATAAGTTCAGTCTAGAACGAAGTTTTGAGGAGAAAATTTTGAAAGATGGCCATGCATTGGATCTTAGAGTTGAGTTCAGGAGAGAGCATGAATCAGCAGCATATATAATGTTTTGAAGACCTAACGATGAGATGCTCTTTAAAGTCCAATTCCAAGATTCAAAGTGCACTTCTATTTCACTTGTGATATGAGGGAATGAGGACCGACTATGAAGGAGAACAGTACCTCTGTAATTCCTCGTTACCCAAGAAGCACCAGCAAGTTGTTTATCTTTGTTCCAACTAACTCCAATATTATGTTTGATCCAGCCTCTATCCGGAGAAGACCATTTCTTTTCTTTGCTGAATTTCCTTTTTCTTTTGTATTTCATCTTCTGCCTGCGAGAATTCTTGGGCAATAAACCACTGTGAAGCATCATCAATACATTTATTTTCCGTTTCTCTAGCATCAAATCTTAAGCTTTCAAGTACCATCTTGTTGCTATTTTTCCACAGAAGCCAAATAATCCAAGGGAAGGCTGTACTAATCTCTACAGGAATGGAGGAGTCTTTTGCTCTGTTTACAACACATGCAATGTTTTGATAAACTGAACTCTCATATGCGGAGTAGGGAAGTTTGTAAGCGCTCAGACCTGTCTTGCAAGACTACTTGAGAAAAGAACATGGTTGATAGACTCCTCGTAAGACCACATGATTGGCATCGTTGATCAATTTTAATCCCTCTTGAAGCAACCTTAACCGCTACATGGAGGGCTCCTGAAACAACTTTCCAACAGAAGATCTCAATCTTTGGAGGAGCTCTAATTTTCCAAACCAAAGTTCTAAGACCATTAAGAGATGGATTGATTGTAGCTTCTTGAATTTCTTCTTTTTTTAAAGATTTCAGTAGTGAGAGTGTAGCATGTTTTCACTGAGTTAGCATCATTTATTGTATGTTTCTAACACCAATAGACATCTAAATCTGTAGCAGGATCTTCCTTGATGAAAAAATTGATATCAGATGGGTAGAAAAGGTCAGACAATTTACCTATATCCCATGTTTTGGTTTGGCTGTTTATTAGATCTACTTTCCTTAAACCTCTTTGTGGAGTGATTAGACGGGAAATTGGCTTATCCATGCCCCAACTCACCAAATAGGTGTTAAAAAGACACCATACAATTTTGATGTGCTAAATCATACCCGAACAACGCAAAACCGTGAATCAGTACCCGGACATGGTTAGCGTGTGCGGAAAGAAGCATTGACCATGTATCCGTTAGTCAACCAAACGGGCTCTATTAACGGAGTAATTTTGATGTGCTAATTCATACCCGAAAAATGCAAAACCGTGAAATCAGTACCCGAACATTGCTAGCGTGTGTGGAAAGAAGCATTGACCACGTATCCGTTAGTCAACCAAACGGGCTCCGTTAACACAGGTGAGTGATCCGTTAACAGTCGAACAATCCTCAAAATGATGTCGTTTTGTTAAGGTATGATTGAAAAAAAGGAAAACGACGTCGTTTTGTTCATCCTCTTTATTCACTCTGTTAGGGCAATCCAAAACCTAGAAAAAACCTCGATTAATTTTGAAGTTCACTAAACTCGAAATTTTCTTCGATTAATCCCCCCAAAAAACAGATTAGGTTCATGACCACCAAGTCAATTTCAGGTTGGCGAAGGATATCTCTCACGCTCTTTCTCGATCGAGGGTTTTTTCTAGGTTTCGAATCGTCCTAACAGAGTGAATAAAGAGGATGAACAAAATGACGTCGTTTTTTTTTTCAATCAGAACTCAACAAAACGACGTCGTTTTGAGGGTTGTTCGACTGTTAAAGGATAACTCACCTACGTTAACGGAGCCGGTTTGGTTGACTAACGGATACGTGGTCAATGCTTCTTTCCGCACACGCTAGCAATGTTTGGGTACTGATTTCACGGTTTTGCGTTGTTTGGGTATGAATTAGCACATCAAAATTACTCCGTTAATAGAGCCCGTTTGGTTGACTAACGGATACATGGTCAATGCTTCTTTCCGCACACGCTAACCATGTCCGGGTACTGATTCACGGTTTTGCGTTGTTCGGGTATGATTTAGCACATCAAAATTGTTTGGTGTCTTTTTAACACCTATTTGGTGAGTTGGGGGCATGGATAAGCTGATTTCCCGTGATTAGACCATGAGGATTACCACTTATGAGAATCGAATAAGTGACTGAAGAGATACATGTCTTGATCCAGCCAATCCCATTACCTTCCTTGAGCCATTTGTCTTTACACTTTTGAGACCAGAAACTTTCCTCTTCTCTATAGGAAATAATCATTTCTCTTTTCAGAAGCTGCATACGATCAAAGGATGGGTTTTGAAGAGCATGTTCTATTTCAATTTCAGCATGAATTGAAGCAATTTTGGAATTGGAATTCAAAGGGTTGTTTCATTTCCATTTATCAAGTTCCCTTCTACAATTCCTAAGTCGAAAACTTAAGGATGATGATTGAGAAGAGGGAGAGATGTTCCAAGCATACTTGATCGTTTCGAAAACTCTTGGCTTGTGGAGAAAACGCTTGTCAAATCTAAAGGAGCCCCTGTACTGATCTTGAGAGGAGACCAACTTGATGAGAATTGGCCTGTGGTTAGAACCTTTTATCTCTAAGAGAGCTTGATTTGCTGCTGGAAAATCACGGAACTATTCCTCATTGCGAAATGCCATGTCTAATTTGCATTGAATCCAAACTTGCCTCATCTTCCACTCTAAGTAAATCCATTTCCATTACTGGGAATTCAATCATGCCGCGATTCTTCAACATTGATATTATGTGTTTTTAACGTATTTTGATTCGTTTTTAGTATTCGGTTTGAGTTTTAATTTGCATCTTTCTTTGGTTTTTCGAGTCTTTTCTATTGTTTTGAGTCTTTTTACAGATTTCATGGAGTTCCGAAGGAGTTTGGTGTTTACGGACATGTTCGAGTCGAGTTAATGCGGAAAAACGAGAAAAGGACCAAACACAAGAGAACGACCGTTCCGAAGAAGAACGATCGTTCTGGACAAGCAAAGGAACGACCGTTCTTGGACTGGAACGACCATGAAGAACGATCGTTCTCCACCTAGAACGATCGTTCCCCTCTTTACCAACCCTGCCGACAAAAACCGAAGATCTATCGTTCCATCCCATGCAGCCCGTTCCACACTTCACCAACCCTGCCGACAAAAGCAATACGGAACGATCGTTCTCCCCTCAGAACGATCGTTCCCCACTTCACCTACTTCACCTACTACGATCGACCATGGAGAACGATCGTTCTCTCATCGGAACAACCGTTCCCCGTCTCACCTACTCCCCTTCACCTTGGCATATATAATGAACTCACTCTTGATGCTTCAAAACACACCATCTTCTTCCTTCTCTCTTCTCTAGCTTCAAAGCATTGCTCCTTCTTCAGTTTTTAGCTTTTATGTTTATGCTTTTATTAAGTTTTATTTAGTTTCTTTTAAGCTTTATACATTTATGCTTATGCTTTAAGTTTTACTTTCAGTTCTTATATTTATGCTTATGCTTTAAGTTTTACTTTCAGTTCTTATATTTATGCTTTAATTTCAGTTCTTATATTTATGCTTTACTTTCAGTTCTTATATTTATGCTTTAATTAAGTTCTTATAAGTTATTTTCAGCTTTCATTATCTATCCAAGCTTTTATGATGAACTCTATAATCTCTTTGTTTTCTTCCTTAATCATGTCTGAGTAGATCTGTTAGTTAGGTTAAGGTTTGTCAAGGAAATTCATGAGCTTTAGGGTTAAACACAAATAGGCTATTCAAATCAATGTCTTCACCTTTGTTGTTCTTAATGCTTAGATCGAATTGATCACTTGATTTTATGATACTGGGTTAAACTTAGACAGCGAGAGTTGCTAGGTTGCTAGAAAGAACATTGGTGAGCAATTTATTTATTACCTGCGAGAGTAGATGTATTGGAGAATTGTGAACATATCAAACCTATCATTAATGCTTGTCTACGATCTCTAGTACCAGCGAGAGTTAGGATTTCTAGGTTGATAGACAAATATATTGATACCACGAGAGTGGATTGATATTATCTTAGTGTTTGAGTTCTAGACTTACGCTTAATCATTGCCTGAATAGTTGTTTATCCTTGCTATGAATCTCCTGCGATATTCCTTGGCCTAACACTTGTTTAATATTATCTCTAAATACCGATTTTCACTTTTATTACTTGCTATTTACAAAACCAAAAACATAATTGAATTGTCTTAGCTTTTAAATTAGCTCATTAAGTCAAAGTGTGGAAACTGGTCTTCGTGGGATCGACCCCTAAATACTACTTCGTATGTTGTGCACTTGCAGTAGGAAAAAAGGGTTTAAAACTCGTGTATCAAGTTTTTGGCACCGTTGCCGGGGACCAAATATTCACCTTTGGTTTAAGGCTGAATTATTAGACTAAGAACTTTACTAAACCTGTTTTCTTTTCTTCTTTTGTTTTTGTGTTTCAGGTGCATGTCCACAAGGAGCACGAGGAGCAAAAACAAGGACCTTCTTAGCTTGACAAACGACGAGCTAGCAAGGATAGAACGAGGAAACAGAAGACGCAACACACCCGTTAAAGAAGCAGAAACATCTGACACCGCCAACTCAGAGATGGTCGGACAAATAGACATCGCAGCTCAGCTGCAACAACTCCAGACAGCCATGGAGCAGCTTCGTTTGCAACAAGAGAGGCAACTCGTTGCACAACCTGCTTTCGGGGACAAAGATGCGGCTCACGCATACTACCAAGATCGATCTGCGATCGTTACCCCGACCATCCAAAGGCAAGATTACGAGATCAAGTCTCAAATGATCGCCCTCGTGAAGCAACACCTATTCCACGGTCTGCCTGCTGAGATTCCGATGGATCACATCGAGAACTTTGAAGAGATCTGTAGCACAACCAGCTCCAATGGTGTGCCCCCAGATTTTTTGAAGTGCAAGCTTTTCCCTTTCTCTCTTGCGGGAAAAGCATCACAGTGGTTAAAATCTTTACCACCACGCTTTCTACCGACTTGGGGTGATGCAAGATCAGCCTTCTTGGATAAGTTCTACACAAAATCCAAGACCGCAGCCTTGAGGAACAAGATCTCCTCATTCGAACAACAGTCCGGAGAATCCTTCAATGAAGCATGGGAGCGGTTTAACGAGTACAAACGCGAGTGCCCTCACCACGGGTTTAGTGATGAGCATCTGCTCAGCACCTTCTATGACGGAGTAGACTGGGACTACAGAAACGCCCTGAATGCAGCTAGTAACGGTGACTTCTATACTAAGTCAAAGGAAGGAGCTCTGGAGCTGATCGAGAACCTAGCCGCAAGTTCCAGCAACAAAAACCTGGAGTACGACAGAAAGAAGGTCAACTGTGTGGAGTCCAAGCAGATTGCGGAGCTCACGGCCAAGGTTAACCTTCTCCTTAAGGGGAACCAAAAGTCCGTCCTCGCTCAAGTCCATGAGGAAGAAACCGGTGATGATCGGAGGGAGGTCAATTATGTGAACGGGCAAGGATTCGGACAGAACCGCGGTTTCAACAACCAAAGTTTCAATACCCATCCGCATTTGTCCTATAGGAGCACCAATGTGGAGAATCCTCAAGACCAGGTTTACCCTAAGAAAGGAGGACAAAATCAGATGGGCTTACAGGAAGGCTACTCCAACAACTACCAGGGTAGGCAATTCGTCCTAAATCAGAACCGATTCCAAGGAGGAAATCAACAAAGGCAGCCCTTCATGAGCTCGCAGCCCCAAACTTTCACAAATCCGCAGCCTTCATCTTCAGCAACCAGCTCCCAAGACGAGCTGAAGAACATGATGCAACAACTACTGGCGGGACAGAGAAAAGCCGCGGCTGAGATCAATACAAAAGTTGACACCATGTATGTGGACCTTAATGGGAAGTACGAAGCAGTACGGACTCACATGAAGCAGCTTGACACTCAGATTGCACAAACCGCTGAATCAGTTAAGAGGACATCAGGGACTCACGCAGAGGTGAACTACGTGAATGGAGGCTATGTGGAGAATCAGAGCTTGCAAGCTTCGGCGTCTAAATCTCAAGACGAGCTGAAGTCTCTTATGCACTTGGTTCTACTCAACCAACAAAAATCTGCTGATGAGGTCAATATCAAGGTGGACAGCATGTACAATGATCTCAACAATAAGTTTGAAGCTGTTTGCACTCGCATGAAGAAGCTTGAGATTCAGATTGGTCAAACTGCTGAGGCATCAGAAAATCTTCCAGAAAGGGTATACATTCCTAAAGTGCCTTATCCAATTTTACCTAGAGATCAGAGGGAGCCCATCAGTGCAGAGAAACCAACTGATTTTAAGAAGATAACTCAAGAAGAGATTAAGGCAGTCTTTGTAGAAGCAAGGAGTACACCACCAGCATTGAGGGTATTGCCTAAGGTTGAAGATCCCGGAAAATTCTTAGTCCCATGCTCCGTTGCTGGAGTTGAATTAAAGGACGCTCTTTGTGATTCCGGGTCTACTGTGAATCTCATGTCAAAGGCAATTGCAGAGAAGTTGAAAATTTCTAAGGTAAAGCCTAGTCATATGACTCTTCGGTTTACAAACACCTCCTCAACAACATCGTCTGGCAGCATTCACGATCTACCTGTCCGAATAGGGGATTGCCTAGTTCCAACCGATTTTCAGGTTGTGGAGATGAGAGAAGGTTATGGCATGCCCTTACTTCTTGGAAGACCGTTCATGGCTACTGTGGGTGCAATCATCGATATGCCAAATAGGCAAGTCTGCTTTTCCAAGATTGAGAAGAATCTCTTCTATGAAGCCGTTCCCATAGGAACAACCACACGCGCCTCTTGCATCTCAGCAGTGGATAGAGAGGAAGCACGTACTCCGATTCCGCAAGCACTTGCTCCACCACCCAGAAGGTTTAGGGAGAAGACAAAGATGCAGGGAAACATGCAGTGCAAAAAGATGACGGGAGGTTCTCAAATGACTTTGATCCCTCAAGGATATGATGGAAACTCGGTTGACTACAAGGTGAAGTGCAAAGGTTGTCCTAAACCTTTCTCTAGAGTTAGAGCCATTCTTCCATCAGAGTTGAAAGAGAAGGGTATTGGTGTTGTGAATGGAATGCTGAGTACGGTTCCGAACATGAGGATGCCTGATTATGGAGCTTATTTGGGAGCAAGCTCTCAAACCCAGCCTAACTGACACATGGCACCAACGTCAAGCTTAGCGACGTAAAACAAGCGCTTTCGTGGGAGGCAACCCACCAGGTAACATGTAAATATCATGAAGTTTTTCGTTTTTGTTCTATTTACGTTTCTTTTTTTGCTTGAGATTGTTTTTGCAGGCTTTTATTTAGTGTTCGAGAAACCGCTCTGCTGGGAGTGAAGAGATCGATCGTTCTTAACAAGAACGGTCGTTCTACAAGGAAGAACGATCGTTCCCAGGGAAGAACGGTCGTTCTCAAGCCATCCGTCCTTTCGCGTTTATTGACGGAACGACCGTTCTCTGCCTAGAACGGTCGTTCGACTCATTTATCCTCGACGGAACGATCGTTCCAAGGTAAGAACGATCGTTCCCAGGTTCGATTTCTCCCCCAATTTCGAGACTAAACCGGTTTTTAATTAGATTAAACCGGAAAACAACATGTTTATCAAGTGAAGAACGATCGATTGTTTTTCATTTCCTCATCCTCATCGTTCTTCATCTTCCTTAAGAACAAAACCTAAAAAAATTTCAATCAACCATATCTCTTAAAATTTTTGAGGGTTTTTATCGATTCTTGATGCTATTTCACTCGATTTTTCGAGCTCTTTCTGAATCTGGCAACCATTCTCACGATTAACAAAGGTATGAGTTCGAAATTCCTTGGAACAAATTCGCCTTTCATGAAGAAAAAAAGCTTGTATCTTGTGTCCATTGTTGTTTGATGGTGAAATATTGCTAGATTCTTGTCTAGGATGGATATAGGAACTTGATTTTAGGTTGAATTGATGGTTTCACAAGAAAAATCGAATTTGAGTTTAGGTTGTTCAAAGAAATCCGACCATGTTGAAAAAAATGAGTTGTGCATTCGAATTCAATACTTGGAAGAAGATTTATTCTTGTTTCTAATGATATAGGAACTCATGTTTGATGAATTCTCCATGAAAAGTAGCTCATAAAATTTTTTGTGAACATTTGCTAAAATGGATCGAAAATTGTCGGTTTTGTAGGATGAGCGGAGTTCAACGAGAAGTCGGAAGCTCTAGCAACACGAGCAGGAAGCGTAAGACAAAGCGTGACAAGAACCCGCTCAACAGACCCATAACCGGAAGGTGGGACGCATATGACACCAAGTATTTAGCGGACTTGCGACAAACGAAGCTTATGCCAAACCGGTTGGGTAGTGAGGCAACATTGGAGGCATTGGGTCTGAAAGAGGATGTGGAGACTGTGTTCGAGAACATTGGGTTCGGACGGCTATGGAAGATCAACGTGCCCATCTACCCTAAGCTGGTGAAGGAGTTCCTCGCGACTTGCCGTCTCACCTATGCCAATCCCGAGAAACCAAGAGCAAGTGAGGGTACTCTAACATTCTTCTTCAACAAGAAGCACTACCAGTACAGCCTCTTCGAGATTTGCGATATACATGGCTTCCACAAAGGAGAAGACGTCAAGTTCTCCAAGTTCAGAAAAGAAGATGCGGATGAGTTTTGGTCGATCATTGCTAGTGGGCAGTATATTCCGCGAAATGCTAAGATAACCGCGATCAGGAATCCGGTTTTGATAGTGGTGGTCAAGATCATAAGCAACATCTTCTTCTGCAAGAAGGAATCGGGAGCTGTACGAGATGATGAGTTCTGGATGCTGTTCTATGGAGTGAAGCATCTCATTCCGATGTACGCAGATTCGGACGGTCCTACCGAGAACTATGCTGCTGTGTTGTGTGACATGTTGGTGAAGATCAAGACGAGGCCTCCGAAGATAACATATGTAAGCAACATCCTCACGCCTATCTTCCAACACACGCAGGTTGATCTGTCCGGAGAGGAGGTTTTGAACAAATGGGAGAGTATTGACATCGACGATCTCATCCGTTGCACAGTCCTCAACAAGAAGGACGTCTACCAGTTCTATGGGCGCGACGGAGTAGCCCGTTTTTGTAGACTCCCGAACAGAGGTATCACTTCTCTCATTGGTCAGGACAATTTGGAGTTTGATATTGGTCAGGAGTTTTTGATATCAGATCCAGCGGGGCAAGTCGCACATGTTTCGCGACCTCGCAAGATACTCAGACCACAGCGTGCACCACAGCCTGACGAAGAGAGTGATTATGAGATGGCGGAGGGTGGAGATGATATCGAAGAAGAAGAAGAATCACAGCCACAACAACTCCTCCCACACAGCGCTGACAGATACCGCTTACCGCCGAGCCCTCCAGCAGATGACACCGCGCAACAACTCCAGTGGATCATCAAATCGCAAAAGAAGAACAACTCAATGATGAGGAAGATCTGGGGAGCGATCCAAAAGATCCGACCTTGTTCTTGTGCATCAGGTTCGCAGACACGAGGAGATGACAGCCACGTCTCCAGCGATGGCCATGAGAGGAGGACCAAAGCGAGACAAGATCGGTTGAGCGGATGACGGAGAGAGAGCAGCACCGATAGCTCCACCAGCGACCACTGAGCTTGCGGTTATTTCTATCACCCTTGTTATATCCATTTTTATTTTATGCCACTTTTATTTTATTTTACGGGTTTCTCTTTCAGTTTTGTTTCAACCGGGACGGTTAAAAACAAGTCTGGGGGAGGGATTTATTTGTGTACTAACGTTGTGTTTATTTCTTATGTTTTATTTTGGTGTGTTTAGATTTTCAAAAACATAAAAAAAAAATATATATTTTCGAGTCAAAACAGTGTGTGATTTTATTAAAAAAATTTGGAATTGCAACATGTTTGATGTCATTGCTTTACGACTGCTTAGCATTGTTTGAGGATAGTTTGGAAAAGCAGAAAAATCCATAACTTGATCATTTAGTAAATTTCTCAAATCATCTGAACTTAATCGAATTATTTGAACTTAATATGGACTTAATTTATCTCACTTAGGGGGTTGATAATCATGTATTGGATTTTACATTTGGAGTTTTCTTTGCATCATTTTTACCAATCTTTTGCTAACTCCAAATGGCTAGACTTATCCTTAGTTCAGTACCACACCCTTACCATTTTTATGTTGAAAACCCACTTATTTTCGTTTACTGTCATTGCATTCATGTGCAAAAACTATGGAGTATACGGACCGACACAACTTTTCTTTAAGACTGTGTCTAGAATAGGTGGTCTCTTTCTGATTAAACTCATGGGATGTGTCTAGAAATGTGATCTCTCTCTTTGAATATATTCATTGAAAATTTTCGTTTCAAAAGAGGGTGAACTTTTAAAAGAGTAGAAGATTTTATTCACATTCAAGAAATAAGCTTACATCGTTGATATTCTTTTGATGCAGATCTTAGAGACTAACCGGTTCCATTCTCCGAAATATTAAAAAAAAAAAAAAAAAAAAAAATATATATATATATATATATTAGAAAAAAAAGAAGAATAAAAATTATTTGCATTACTGAAAAGAAAACGGAAGGAACCGGGAAAGTCAAGGTAATATCGTCAAATTTCATAAAATGTTAAAAGAAATCATGTTCTTGCTTGTGACTTTATAAGGGTAGAAGGATTAGAGTTAAGGAGAGTTGTGTACCTCCTAATTGGTTCGTGTCTCACGGTGATTTTGCATAATGATTTGCATCCGTTTATACTACTATAAAGAAACCAAAACACTTGAGCCACCAAATACCAACCTTGATACCTAGACCATAACGTGTTAGATATTCCCTTTGTGAGAGTACACGCATTTGATAATAAATGTTAAATATTGAGTTCTGCTTGATCATGAGATTTCACTTATTTACTACGGTTATGGAGAAGTACAATGAAGTACGGTTTGATCTGAACTTGCGAATGCGGTTTGATCTGAACCTTGCGAATGCGGTTTACGGGCAATTGATTTAGAGTATGGTCCTATAAGTTTTACAAGTCTCACACGTTTTTCTAACCTCTCCTCTTTGTAAAATATCTGGTTTTGCTTGGGGACAAGCAAAGGTTTTAGTTGGGGGGAGTTGATATTATGTGTTTTTAACGTATTTTGATTCGTTTTTAGTATTCGGTTTGAGTTTTGATTTGCATCTTTCGTTGGTTTTTCGAGTCTTTTATATTGTTTTGAGTCTTTTTACAGATTTCATGGAGTTCCGAAAGAGTTTGGCGTTTACGGACATGTTCGAGTCGAGTTAATGTGGAAAAACGAGAAAAGGACCAAACACAAGAGAACGACTGTTCCGAAGAAGAACGATCGTTCTGGACAAGCAAAGGAACGACAGTTCTTGGACTGGAACGACCATGAAGAATGATCGTTCTCCACCTAGAACGATCGTTCCCATCTTAACCAACCCTGCCGACAAAAACCGAAGATCGATCGTTCCATCCCATGCAGCCCGTTCCACACTTGACCAACCCTGCCGACAAAAGCACTACGGAACGATCGTTCTCCCCTCAGAACGATTGTTCCCCACTTCACCTACTTCACCTACTACGATCGACCATGGAGAACGATCGTTCTCCCATCAGAACGACCGTTCCCCGTCTCACCTACTCCCCTTCACCTTGGCCTATATAATGAACTCACTCTTGATGCTTCAAAACACACCATCTTCTTCCTTCTCTCTTCTCTAGCTTCAAAGCATTGCTCCTTCTTCAGTTTTTAGCTTTTATGTTTATGCTTTTATTAAGTTTTATTTAGTTTCTTTTAAGCTTTATACATTTATGCTTATGCTTTAAGTTTTACTTTCAGTTCTTATATTTATGCTTATGCTTTAAGTTTTACTTTCAGTTCTTATATTTATGCTTTACTTTCAGTTCTTATATTTATGCTTTACTTTCAGTTCTTATATTTATGCTTTAATTAAGTTCTTATAAGTTATTTTCAGCTTTCATTATCTATCCAAGCTTTTATGATGAACTCTATAATCTCTTTGTTTTCTTCCTTAATCATGTCTGAGTAGATCTGTTAGTTAGGTTAAGGTTTGTCAAGCGAATTCATGAGCTTTAGGGTTAAACACAAATAGGCTATTCAAATCAATGTCTTCACCTTTGTTATTCTTAATGCTTAGATAGAATTGATCACTTGATTTTATGATACTGGGTTATACTTAGACAGCGAGAGTTGCTAGGTTGCTAGAAAGAACATTGCGAGAGTAGATGTATTGGAGAATTGTGAACATATCAAACCTATCCTTAATGCTTGTCTACGATCTCTAGTACCAGCGAGAGTTAGGATTTCTAGGTTGATAGACAGAGATATTGATACCACGAGAGTGGATTGATATTATCTTAGTGTTTGAGTTCTAGACTTACGCTTAATCATTGCCTGAATAGTTGTTTATCCTTGCTCTGAATCTCCTGCGATATTCCTTGACCTAACGCTTGTTTAATATTATCTCTAAATACCGATTTTCGCTTTTATTACTTGCTATTTACAAAACCAAAAACATAATTGAATTGTCTTAGCTTTTAAATTAGCTCATTAAGTCAAAGTGTGGAAACTGGTCTTCGTGGGATCGACCCCTAAATACTACTTCGTATGCTGTGCACTTGCAGTAGGAAAAAAGGGTTTAAAACTCGTGTATCAAACATGTTTGAGAAATTGAAAAAAAATAGAATCAGCTCCTCTCGGACCACCGTACTTCTCACCATTGTGGCGGTTTTCATTGAAAAATCTCCAAGCATACACCATTTGTCAGCTCCTCCAACACCAATTCTACTAATTTTTTTCCCAAATCAAGTGACGCCATTTCATATCCGGGTGATCATATACACAAGATAAGTAAAAGGAATAACTTCCATAAGTGACACTTAGGTCCAAAAGGTTTTTATCAACAAAAAACAGATTAATATCAACACTTCTTTTCCACAAAAGAGCTAAACCTCCACATTTACCTACAAGGTCTACAGTATAAACTTTAATCATACTCTAATCAAACTCGGAGGTCTACTAATACATATTTCTGGTTCATTGTTTCCATTAAAAAAAGGATCTCAGGGAAATGAGTTTTTCACATTTCCATTAATCAAGGAACTGTCAGGTCTTGAGATCTACCTAAACCTTGGCCGTTCCAGCTGATTATGCACATTGATCCATCGACGGTCCCAGACGGGAACCATCATTTCCTGTGCTTGTTTGGTAGATTTAGTTGAACCTTGGAGAGAGCTTGTAGCTTTCCTTTTTCCATCACCACCGACTTCTTTGTCTGGATTCTTCATGAACAGGAATAGTTTTTCCTCTTCTGCTAGCAGCTTTGGCTTCCTTCTTGAAACATATGGAGTTTCTTTTTGCCTTTGATTTCGTCCCACATGGAGCTGAAAAAGAAGAGTTAATTCCATATACCGTTGGACTAATGGCAATGTGATCAGAAGCAACCAATCCTACAGATGATATCTCTTGAGATAAGAGGTTAAGGTTGATATCACAATTGGTTTTTCTTCAAGCAGAGATAGCAGACAACATAACCTTTGTCGAGGAGATGCTATTTGTGTGAGACGAGGTAGCTGAGTTGTCGTGTCCAAAAACAATCCCCTTCCCTTTGTTGATATCACGAGTAATATTGGGTGGTTGCTTTAGCTGAAGGATTGATTTTGTGGCTACTGGGTCTTTGAGGACATCTTCAACAGATTGTTTTATTTTTTCTTCACGAATGAGTCACTCATCTTGATTAGCAACCAAAAGATATTGATGCATGCCTTCCAAAACTTCAGGAGCTATTCGAGGTTGTCCTGTGTTTGGATTGATTCCAACCTGATCTTCATTAAGAAGACCAAAAAGAGGGTCCGATGGTTTGAGAATAACAGAAGCTCTTCTGTAGGAAGAATCGCCTGATTCCCCTGAGAACTTATTGGAATCAGGGGCTAATGGTTTGAAGAAAGGGCAGACATCACGGGAGTGGGTGAGATGCTGACATGCATTACACTGTTTTTGAACACGTTCATAATAAAAGAGAACTACAATTTTAGAGCCATCTGGGAGAATTATCGTCATTGATCTTCGAAGTGGCTTTGAAACATCAGATCAGACTAGCACCGGAACATAGTCTTTGTTCTGAACTTTAAGAGGATCGAAAGCTAGAACTTTAACTTCTCCTATAAGATCTCTTAAAACCATAATTGATGCCTCAGTGTGATGATTAACTAGAATGTTACTTATCTGAACCCAAATAGGAACATGCTGAAGATAATTTGGAGGTTGAGGATCCATCCATTTGTCAATAGCTAATGCCCGCTCGTTGTAAGTTTAGATTCCTTTCTCCAATATTTCATCTAGATCATGCTGCAATTTGAAGATGAATTGGAATCGTTCTCGGGATAGAGCTATACCTTGAACTCAATCTTGCTTTTGCCATTTCATGGGCATATCTAGGATGAGCGATGACATTTCTGACATGCAGGGTTACAGAGTCTTCCGATTAGGCAAAGAGAGTTTCCTTCATGCGAGATGTATTGGGGAAGATAGGGCATTTTGAAAGGAATATCATCATCATCTTATAGAGACATTGCTAAGAGAGATCTGTCCATCTCTGAAGACATTTTGAAAAGAGGGGAAATTCTGAAATAGACACGAGATAATGGAAGAGAGATGATGAAGAAACACTGAAGAGTTCTGGAAAAAAGCTTGAAGAAACTGAAACGAGAAGGAACACTTAAGAGATAAAGATCCAGACTATAACGTCTCGACCGCCCCTACTAGTGAGCCCCCATGTCCTCTCACTATGCCCATGGTGCGTTAACTGAGAGGCTTGAAAGTCATGATATTGTCCTTGAAATCACCACATGACCATTCTCCGTGTTTTTCTTAACTCACACGGTACTGTGAATGTCTTCTGGTAGGTTTTTATCCATCTTTCCACTACTCCAGCTCTAGCACACTTAACCATGAAATTCTTTTGGATGGTTACTCGAAAAGGTAAGCGCACTTTAATGACATAGGTAGCCAAATCAATTCTTTTAACCTCTCACTTAAGTTACCATATACCAGAAATCGGGACGTTACATAGACTTTACTTTAATACAAAGAGATGAAAGACACTAATTGTATTAGAGAGTCAGAGAGACTCAAGCCCAAAAGAGGGAATTGAAATTTCATAACTAGATTAACCGGGATATGAGATCAGCCGCATGTAAGATAATTGGGTCCAAAATGAAATAATTGAAATAAAGTTAGAAAACAGAAGATTTGGGGGATTAATAAACAGCCAAAATAAATTGAACCAGAAATAACAGTTGGTTCAATATTACAATTAACTATATTACAATGGACCAAAAACTATATATTAATAATTGATTTTAAAATAAGAAAGAATGATGAAAGTTATATATGAAAATAAACAGAAAAATATTAATGAAAATGAGTATTTACCAAAGGAATAAAATCCAAAAATACTATAATTTAAATAGTTATAATAAAAAGGAAAAACAACAGATAAGTACAAAAAGACAAATGTATCTCCGCGCGTGCGCGGGAAGAATGATACCTAGTAATTTAAACAACAAATACAAGTAAATAATTTAATTACTTTTATAGAAAAGGTAAAAAAATTATACTTTTTCATTATGTTCTCTCTTTCATTTGTATATATATTATTCTATATCACTGGACACTGGTGAACATTATCATTTGTTTTAGTAAACGCAAATTAATCAATTAAAAATCATTTCTCAAACCAAACTATAACTTCTAAAAACTCTAATCCATCGTCATCACTCAAAGTTAACATGCAAAATCAGTGTTTTCAATCACATTTTAACTTGTTTTAACACACACATTGGTAAAGCTGACAAACTGAGATTCTTTTTCCTCCTTTCAATAAAACCAAATATATCGTCGATTCTAGTTGCTCGAACTAGGTAGGAGAGTAATCGGACAAACAATTAAACGAACTATGTCTAAATACAGAGTAATTAATCAGAGGATATTGTATGTTACACTTACATACGAAATTATATTAGTTATTTAAAAAAAAATAGATCGTTCTCCATACACGCGGGGAGATATGTTCCTAGTTTAATTAACGGTATTTTTTGTTTACCATTATACTTTTTAAATATATTTTCAAGTTTTTTTAATCAAAGTAGATTTATATTTTCGACAATTTGAGTGTATATTTTTGTTGTCTTTAATCTACAGTGAAAAAAGTCAGATTTTAATATAATAAAACCAACCAATCAGTGAATTTTTTATTAATTTATACAATAAAGCCGCTCATATTATTGGATTGTTATATTTGAAAAAAAAACTCTTATTTTATTCTACTTTTGATAAAATTGTGTAATTCCATTGTACTCATTAATTATCACTTTAATTTTTAGTAATCTTTTGATAAAGCAGAAATAATTTTCCATTTCTTCTTCTAAACTCCAAAAGCCCTCTCAATAACAAAATATAAAAAATATGACGTCAACTAAAGAGTTTTCTTTTTTTTTTTCTAGGGGGAGGTCCAAAGGTGAACAATGATATAATATACCTCATAAATCTATAATGTGATGATCTATAGGGAGTTATATACTCTAGTTTGTTTGGATAACCATAATTCACAAAGGTCTCTAGCGTCCTCGATGATAGTTTGATGATAAAACCCATCGCAAAATGCTCAGTGGGGCGGACCGCCCAGGTTTTAACAGTGGAGTTTCCTATCAAACACTCAGCAGTGAGGCACACATGCCACTGCTGAATATTTGAGAAGCGTTGGCTTGGTCCAAACTATGTTTGATCAATCGGCTCGGTCCATCCATTCAAAGCAGCATTGTGTTTTGACAAAGCGACGAAATGGCTTGGTAACTTAATGAAACTGCACCACGTCTTGGAAAGCCGAGCCATTTATCTTGGCAGACTGTCGAGACGGACGTGGTTGAGTTGTCCCTTCCGAATGGTAACAACCTTGTCGTTTGGCTCGGTAGGATACGGATCAGTCATGGCCGAGCCGCTCGGCTCAGCAGGACATGAACCGGTCATGGCTGAGTTATTCGGCTCGGAAGGATGCAAATCGTCAGCCGTGATCGTGACCAAGCCATTTGGATAGGATTGTCGTCAGGATCATGGCTGAACCATTTGGATCTGGGCCATCCGGCCAAGCTGTTTGGCTTGGGTCCATCTAATCCGTTCGTTCGGACCAGTTTAGACACTGGCCGGTTTGGATATGGTTCTTATTCTCGTGTTTTGGGCTAATTCATCTGATTTTGGAAAATTTGGTTAGTCCCATTTTTCTATACTTTGCCGATTTTGATCCTAACTCATTTATATTAGTTAGGATTTCTTTAGATCTCATCTCATACTATCTCTTCTACTCTTCCTATAAGGATTAGTGAAAATTCAAGAATTTTCATGGCTTTTAGTGAGTAGATTATTTAAGCATGCTAGATTAAGTAGACTATGGTGACTAGATGATAATTTGTGATGCTTAGGGCTGAATCTACATTGATCCTTACCTATTTAATGTGTTCATGTTAGATTAGACTTGATCTCTCTTAGTATAGAACTTAGGTTTTCTCATGCATAAAAGGTGTTTGATGAAATTTTTAAATGAATAACTTCAAAAATTGTTGAAATTAGGTTTTCTTATTCTATTTGCATTTTCGTTGGGTTGATTTTTATTAACTTTTATTGGTTCTTAGCTTAGTTCAGAAAACTCTCTTTTATTTACTCAGCTTAGAGAATTTTATGCAATCCTAGTGTCTTAGATATCTAATTCCCCATGGATTTGGTCCTCAAGTGTTACATTGACATACCATTCGATTGTGGTAGTGTACACATTAGGTTTTAACTGGTGTTTTTACACAAACATCAAATAATTTGGATTGCAAAGAAATGTTGAGTTATCTTTAATTGAGAAGAATGAAATTTGATTTTTCAAGAAAGTAAGAAAGTGTTCGCAATTCTGTTGGTCTCAATATTGAGGGCATATCGAATAGTCGAGAAGGGTTGTGAAACATTCATGGCAACCATATATGTTACATATGAACATAAGAAACTGGTTTAGAATATCTTCCAATGGTGAAAGACTTAGAGGATGTATTCGAAAAGCTTATCCAATTATCGCCACCTTAAGATTATGTGGAGGCAAGAATAACTCATATATTAAAAGTTCCTTACTGGATGGCACCAACATAAATGATAGATTCAAAGAAAAAGTTGGAAGATTTTATAAAAAATGGTTCATGAGATGGAGTAGTTCACTGTAGGATGCACCAGTTGTATTCATAAAGAAGAAGGATTGTAACATTTAGTTTTGCATCGATTACCACTTGCTGAACCAAGTGACAATAACGTATAAGTATATGCTGCTATGGATTGACAAATTGTTGGATCAGCTTAAGAGAGCCTTTTGGTTATCAAATATAGACTTAGCCTCATGTTACCATTAAGTTCCTATATTGGAGGGAGATATAAGGAAGACAACATTCATAACAAGGTATGATCATTTTGAATTTGTGTTCATGTCGTCTGTGTTGACAAATTATCCAGTAGTGTTTTTGAATTTTGTGTTGGAAGGGCAGACCTTTGATAGGGTTTTCAAAATTGCAAATTGGGCAAGTTCTCCAACAAAGATAGATAGCTTTTTAGGTGTAGCAGATTATTATCGATAGTTCGTAAAAGACTTTCCAAGCTTGGCTAAACCATCCACCCATGTGACAAACAAGAAAAAAATGTACAAATGAATGACATAATGCAAGAGTAGCTTAACTGGTGGTAAGGAGCGGTTGATAAGTATGCTAGTGTTAGACCATGCTAACCAGCTGAAGTGGTTTAAAATATTTAATGTATTGTCTAAGATAGGTTTTGGTTGTGTCATAATGCAGAAAGAGCGAATAATCGCTTAGTGTCTTGACAATTAAGGAAGAACGAAAAAATTATCCTATTCATGATTGGTTATGATCATGTTCCTACCTAAAAATTACTTAGTCAAATTTTTTTTTTTTATGATTAGCAATCCTATTGTATGTTTGGATATTTACATATATTGTTTTGGGTCAATTTGCCATCTACACATAAAAAATTAATATTAATAAATAAACAAAAAAGTTAGAGAAAAATAGGAAGAAAACGAGAAAAAAAATAAAGAAAATTGTTATGTTTTAATTGCACCAAATTTTCATCCGTACAACTCATACAAATCTTATGTTATATTATACACTTCAACTTCTTTTGATTTTTTGTTTTATCCTTTATCCAATTAGACAACACGACATTATCATCACCTAGGACCGGATGGTATGGCTCTCTTTGATCGCAATTTGACGTTATCCTCCCACCACCACTACACAAAGCCTTCATTCCCCTAAAGGTTTAATTTCTTCATCGAAGAAACTTTAATTCTCAATGAACAATATGCTCGTAATGCTACATATCTAAAATCAGGAAAAAAACTCTCTAAGATAAAGTCACTTTGAATCGTGGAGGCAACCACTCGAGAATGTTCTCAAGGATAATCGGTGTGGTTCGTAAGATACTTTGACCATCAAGGTGATTCGTTAGAGAAAACAAGAGGGAATTTGGTGGTTGATACTAGTGCTATGGTTATAGCCTCTATGAACTTCCAACTTATTGTCAATCACCCCGGTGGTGTTTGTCAGAGTGACAATTGTTCCTCGAAACTTGTAAGAAAACATATCAAAAATTGCAAGGGGATAGTTGGAATTTCGGTGCTGGAGCATGCCAATCACAAGAAGGGTGAACCAACCCTCATTGGCTTGAACCCACCCTCCTTGGCTTGAACCCACCTTTATTATCCAATGATATATGCAAAGTAATAATTAGTAAAATAAAATGTTTCATGCTAATTATTACATAATAGGCTTAATAGTTTATTACTGTTTGTATTTTCATGAAAAATGTAAAATAGTTTTTGCTTTCAACATCCTCTTTTTAATTTTTTAACACTTCACATCATCTTCTCTTTCTTTCCACCTAGGACAATCCACAATGCTAAACATACTCAACAATTTACTTTTTCACTTTTTAACACAACACATCATCTTCTATTTCTTCTGCCTAATAATTCAACACTTATTCACCTTTTATTTTCTACAATTATTCTACCTAATAGTTCAACACTCATTCACTTTTTATTTTCTACAATGGTTTTGTTTAATAAAATTAAACATTTTACAATTATATTTTTTTGCATCCAAATTAAATAAAACAAGTATATATTTATAGATTAAAAATGATAAATTTTAGTATAAAGTTATAATTTAAAAAAACAAATACTATCAAATAATTGATCTAAATAATTGGGATGTAAAAAAAATCACAAATCTCGACAGACAATAGAAATACAACACATAGTGCTGATGGATCCAGTTTTTCTACTTTCAACATGTTGAAGACATTCAACTCAATTTAATCCACATCATCTTTTTTCATTTTTCAACACATTCATTGTGTTGATTAAACTTTTGAAGGTTTTTTTCAACACATCCATTGTGGATGGTTTAATAATTCAACACCCATTCAAATTTTATATTTTACAATGGTTTTCCTTATTAAAATTTAAGATTTTGAAATTAAGATTTTTTTTTTGTATCCAAATCAAATAAAACAACTTTTCATATATAAAGTATAAAATATAATGATATTTGATATAAATTTATAATAACAATTATTATAAAAATAAATGATCTCAAATAATTTTTATGTAAAAAAAATAAAAAATCATAACAGCCAATAGAATTACAACACTTAACGTTGGTGGATCCTTTTTTCTTCTTTCAACGATTTGAAAGAATTCAGCTCATTTTAGTCCCCATCATCATTTTTTATATATATTTTTCAACACCCTCATTTATTCAATACTCTAAAACATCTACGAAATAAATTATTTATTATTTTATAAGTATATGGGAATCTTTATAAGAAAACATGTATACCAGTGTTTCCTTATAAAATATGCAAAGTTTGGACCTACAACATATAAAATCAAACAAGACTTATTAGCTGAAAAACAAAAATAAATAAATGCTGGCAAACAAACAACCAAACAAAACAAAATATCACTAAAAGAATGATTATATCACTTCTTGTAATGTATTGTTAGTTTAACAATACAAATTAACCATTCTCATTTTTTTTATATATTAGTTTTTCAGTTATATTATTTATTTTATTTTCTGTTAGATAACCACACATTGGTTTAATCTGTGTTTGAAATTGCGCTAAACGAGAATCAGGCAATCGATCTGGACCTAGCAAATTATTAAAAAAATCAGAAGTAAATTGAAGAATACTCGAGAACTAGTTATTTATAACAATATTACATATTTTAAACATTGTTATCCATATAACTTCACAATTAAAAGTTTTTATACATAATTCTTTTCGTTAATGTGGAATCGCGTCACATGAATAAAATTGGGATACAAAAAAAAGTCTAAATACATAACTCCCACAAATAGATATAAGACTGAATACTTAATTGTTATTTTGTTGCACATTATACTTTATAACTACATCACATTTTTATCATTTTGTGTAACAATCCTGGTCAAATAATAACTCAAACAACAAAATCAAGTAAATATTTTACTTTTATAGAAAAGGTAAAATTAATTTGTTTTTCCTTTACAGTATCTTTCATTTGTAGATATATTATTTTAGGGTTGACTGCAGGTGACCCTCTATAGAATACAGGTTCTGCCTATTTCCCTCTATGCACTGAATCTCTTGAAAATTTCCCCCCAGATTTTGACATTTAACTACGTAAACCCCTATACTTATTTTTCCTTCACAATTCCACATACTTAATTAAAAAGTGAAATCAGGATCAATTTCTGTAATTTTTGTTTATACACAAGAGTGATTGTCCGAACCCATAACCCAGAACCTATAATCCAGAACCCAACTCATCAAATTTTTATGGGCGCCAAACTAGAAAGGAGATTAGGTGATTCATTTCCCTGATTGTCTCTCGATTGCTGTTGGTCTTTCAGGAGCTTCGTGAACATGTCTGCTTCCGTGACTCAAACGGACGGAGGAGGATTTTTAAACAGGTCCATGGCAATGAAGCCTCCTTCACATCCTACTTACAATTTGGATGCCGTTATCGAACTAGCCCTAGCTGTAGATGCTGGTGACACAGGTTTCCAATCACTTTTTTATGTATCAGTAATATGAGGAGAATTCAGCATGATTGCAGCAGAGAGATTGCTGCTTGCAAGTGCTTTAGAAGATCACTAAAACAAAAATTTGTTCTTCTCTCAGATAGGTGCGGTTCTTTGAGCACTACTACTCATCGAATGCTTTGTCTTGCTGGATTTCATTTTGCATACTTGTTCTTCTTCATTACAGAAGAATCCTTAATTTCCTTCACTAAGGTTTAACACGTCATTGGTTTGAAAACAATCTCTATTGTGTCTATATTTTGAAGTCCAAGACACTTCACTCTGTTGATATGCCTCTTGATTACTCAATTAAATGGTGAGTGGTAAAAATTTTGACTTTGACATTGATGTGAACTCACAACTGCATCCCTGATGGTCATTATGTGCAAACATTGCTTACGGTAATCCTATCTTTAAAAAAAAATTCACTTGTTTTGTTTCTTTTCTCCATCTAAATGTGACATACACTACAGGAAAAAGGGTATTCGTAGCATCGGAAAAGCGCTATTTTAGGATATAATAGCGTTTTTACAAGCTCTATATCAGCCCACGTTATAATAGGTCTGCCACATTAGATATCGTTTTTGTGTCATGCTATCGTTTCTTTATATAATATAGCGCTTTCGGATTTGCTATTAACCATTAAATTATAGCGCTTTATAATTGATATTAATACATATTTAGATAACGTTTGTGATTTGTTGTTTTTTTTGTTTTCAATAGCATTTCCGTAAATGCAATTATTATTTATTTTCGGTTTTCATAATTTAGTAAAACCACATTGACATTATAGAAAGATCCAAATATTATTATCCATTAAGTTCATAACATAGCATTCTCACAAAGAGTATTTTTTGAAAATACAAAATAAATCAACAACAACAAATCCCAACTGAGATCACAGCAATATTAGCTTGTCGTTAGGCCAAGCTATTGTGGTTCCTACTGTATCAGATATAAACTCAATTTCCGAATTTGATCTCCATACTCGTGCCCCATCATCTTTTGAAACCTCTACCCAAACCTTGCTAGCATTAGGACCTAACGGTACGAAATGGACCATGTCTGTTGGATCTGTTGATGACACACGACCTGGAGCCACTCTCTGTCCAGAATTATCACAGGCTAACAACACACACTTCCGTTTTGCACCACTGTTGTTACCAGTGCTAATACTACCACTCTAATATTCAAAAGTAACAACACCATCATCAGAAAACATCCCGACCTAAATTGAACACGTACGACAATGAAACAAGTTAAAGAAATTTACCTGAGGTGATTTTTTAGATGATTCTTCCCTTGTAGGTATGGTAGCTAAACGAATCTTATCAACAGGCCATGCTATATTCAAGTTAAGTGCAGCACCCATCACTGATACCTCAGCACTTCGTCTCCATAAAAAAGCATTATCTTTAACCACAAGGTCAACTTTCACACTCGCAGCATTCAGATCCAAAGGAATATCATTGACAAGTTCTTTTGGGTCAGTTGAACACAAAATACCCTCAACAACCAATTCATCTCCTACATTCCAATCAAAAATGTGCACTTTTCCAATCGTAGCCTACGATGAATACATTTAGTCAGCCTAGTGTTAGTTATATATTCGTTGACTTCCAAAACTCTATAAGTTTAGATTGCAATTACCTCGTCTCCGACAGTGTTGGTTCCGCCAGGGGATTCGCTTAGTTCGTCTACAATCACCTTAATGTGAGGCCATGCTATTTTCACTCCTACAGCTTGACCAAGAGAGACAATAGTAGGTGTAGGTCTCCAAACCGATGCTTCTGGGTTTGTTGCCGATTTAACAATAACAGCAGCCGCATTTGGACCTAGTGGGATGCGACCAATTTTGTATGTTGGTTCAATGGAGCAGAATTCTCCTTCTCCAACAACAAGATCTTCATCGGAAAACCAATCTAGTAGCTGACACCTTATTCCTTTGCTAACATCACTACACTCAGACTGGGAAACTGATTGACACTGATCCTGACACTTTGGCACAACCAGGACGTATAAGCTACTACCATGTTAAATATGGGGGTTAAGAAACAGAAATGAACTCGTTTCATAGTTTACCTTGTTAGCAACTAAATCGCTAACCTGCTAACCTTAAGCCTCAATTCTAGAAGCTGGTCTAGCAATACAGATTGCATTGCTTCAAGCTTTTGGACATGTGCGTCTCTTGCTTGCAAGAATGCTACCTTTGTTATAGTAGCTCCTCTACCCATCCCTCTGATTCTTCCAGGTTTGTCTTTTCCTAACACTTGACTCACAACATCTTCTCTGATGTTATCAGTGGAGTTGGAGTCCATCTCACTATCAATTAATTTCACCTTTTCCCGATTTTAATAGAAGTACATTAACATATTAAACAGTATACCACATATAATTACAAATGTGATTCATTCTTACAATAGTCTCAGCGTATTCTTCTCTGACAGGTCTCCCGTCTGAATGGGTGTGTCCAGCTACCCAAACCTTACTTCTAGTCACCTTCCTTGGATCCAAACTCTTTTTTTCCTGTAAATTGATCAATACAACAATATTGGTTTGGAATCACTTCAACAGCACCATCAAATAGAAGACAAATACCATCTCATCAGCTAGGCGACTCAATCCTTTCTGAGAGGTTGTGTGAGGAATCTGAGCAAGTCGCAGTTGCCTGTGCTTGTTACTTTTCACCTGTGTAATCAATGACGATATTAACATCATCAACAATCTCCAATTTCATTAAACTAATAATACATGAATCACTTTTCTAACCTTAAACGTGGAGCTGGTTCTGTTCTTCACCCAAGTATTCCAAGCTGCGGCAGATTGAATGTTACTCGATTTTAACTTTTGTAGTTCAGTCTTACTTTTTGTTGATCTCACTTGTGTAATAAGTCTAGATTTTGAAGCTCTCCATATACAACCCATCTGCCTAATAATAGACTCCTTTTGCCAATCTTCTTTCACATTAAACCTCCACTGTATTAAAAAGAAAAACATTCATGTAAAACGTATGTAGTCAATATCTTTGAGAAGGACAAAATATATACCTGTATTTCATCCCACATTGTCTCTTTGTCTGATCATCGAGGTGTCTCCAATCGTCAAGAAGTACTGGCACATGCTCTCTCACCAACGGACCGAGAAATGATGAAAGAGTAACTGACCCTTTACCGACATGTTCACCTAAAGCAGTGAAGTCCACGTCTACTTTGTCTTCAGGGTTTGCAGCTACTCTACGCATTCTGGTTGGTCCTCTTGTTTTTCTGCTAAGGCTTTCTGATTGTTCTGTTTGCGCTTCTTCAGATCTCAAGGAATCCCCTTCTGTGTTAGGCAAGGGAGTTTCATTTTCCATCGGATGTGCTTCTTGATCGACGCCTAATTCGTTCACTTGCTCATCTTCGTCATGACTCTCTGCATTTTGCTCATCCTCACCAGGAATTTGATCAACACATTCTTCTGCTTCTTTTGCGACATTTGACTCAGTTGTACCCAAATTAAAATGACAAACATCCTCCGCCTGTGACGACTTCTTGTTTTTTTTTGCACCGGAAACGAATGGAGGACTCACCTCTAGACCGGCTTGACGCTTGCTGCGACGTATCTTCATTGGTTCTCCACTTTTAACCATTATGACTAACCTGAAACAGTACCAACTTTCACATCAGTCCATAATAAGAATACCTTCACAATCATCCCTAACACAATAGCTATCGTCATCAGAAGATTCATTCAATTCTTCAATTGGCTGCACAGGAGCTTGTGCAGAAAGAAACTCCTCTTCAGTCTCTAATTCGTGATATCCTCTTGGTGGTGCCCTCATAACAACATGCCACGGTGAAGAGTCATCTTCTCTGGAGTAAAAGACTTGTTTAGCTTGAGATGGCAGAATGAACGGATCAGATAGATATGCTGACTGGTTCACTTGAAAGTTCACAAGTGTAAAACCATCTTCCTCTTTCATTCCATTCCCCTTATTGGCCCAACTATATCTAAACAAAGGAACCTGGAACATGTGGTAGTCTAGCAGCACGATCTCTTTTATCAGTCCATAAAATGTGACTATTTCTGCTGTTTGCCTACTATCTTTGTCACTGGATCTGCACATTGATAATGCTTCATAGGTTACTCCACTGTTCTGAGTCTTGCGCTTAACATCTTCTGTGTGAAATCTATGTCCATTAACAATGAATCCCTTATACGTTTGAGCAGTTTGTCTTGGCCCAAATGCAAGCCATCTCAGTCTAGTGGAATTTTCCTTGGAGTTTGTTGGTATCTTCCATACAACAAACAAATAGAAGTCAATGCAAATAGTAGTGAATTAAATCGGAACTGTAGACATACTACACAAAATTCATACCTTTTTCTTTATCCATTGAGGAAATCTTTGTGTATGATACTTCCACAAAAGAGTTTCGTTTTTTGCGCATCGGACATCTGAAGCTTGTAGCTCTTCCAAATGTAACCTGTTTTCATAGTTGGAATATTGGTAATTTTTGTAAGAAAAGACAAACCTGAATACACATATATGTAAGAGGATAAGTACGTACTCCACAACTGCTGTATTCATTAGGACATAACGATGTGCTATGTCACGCTCTTTATCAGTTAGAGTAACTTCTGTAGCTTTGTTGAGTGTGCGGCCTTCAAGGAGTAGTTGATCTGACACAACATCTTCATTCCGGTTAATGGCTTCTTGTACAGATACGGACTTTTGTAGAAACTCTAGGCAGAAGGCAATGCATTCACCTGCTAAGTATCCCTCAGCCATACACGCTTCTGGCCTTGCAAAGTTCTTTACGTATGCCTTGAGTGTTTTCATGTACCTACATGTCATAAAAAAACTTGTTTATAAGTATCAGCCTAATCAGACACATTTAAACCAAAAGTATTATGAGAAGAGAATACCTCTCAAAGGGGTACATCCACCGAAAATGTACAGGACCGCCTAAACGAGCTTCCCTTGCTAGATGAATAGGAAGAAGGAACATTATATCAAATAGCGAAGGAGGAAAAAGTCTCTCAAGTTGGCACATCGTCTCCACAATCTCTGCCTCCAATGATATCAACTTCTCCAGATCAATGATGCGTTGGCATAATCTATTGAAGTAGTTACACAGCCGAGTCACTGCAACTCTTGGCCCTTTAGGCAGCAGACCCCTTAATGCCACAGGTAACAAATTCTGAATAAGTACATGATGGTCATGTGATTTCATACTACCTATAACTGGAGGATCCACAGACACATAATTTGCTATATTCCCACAGTATCCATCAGGGCCTCTAAATCTTGACAACCTTTTGCAAAATCTAGTTTTTTCTTCCTTAGACAACCAATACGCAGCAGGAGGCAAGTATGTTTTCTTCCCACGTACCTCTGCGTGGAGATCAATTCGAATTCCCATGTCTTGTAAATCTTTCTGGGAGTTGAGACCATCCTTTGATTTGTTATTGTTCACAGTGGATAATAGTGCCTCTGAGACGTTCTTCTCCACATGCATTACATCGATATTGTGACACACAGGCATATCCTACAACATGGTTTCACAGAAGTTAGAAACACGATATTTGATCAATTAAGTTACTATCACATATATTAAAGTTATTTAAAAAAACTAACCTTCCAATAAGGTAAGTCAAAAAAGATAGACCGTTTTTTTCCAACGCCACAAATCATTATCTTCTTCATATTCTGCTTGGGGAGTTACCTCATCTACACTTCCATCTTTTCTTTTTCTCTTGTTCTTCTTAGGTAAAGGTCTGTCGAAATCATTCCTAAAATCCTTGAGGATCTCAAATATCTCTGCCATGATATTACGTGTTTTTAACGTATTTTGATTCGTATTTAGTATTCGATTTGAGTTTTGATTTGCATCTTTCGTTAGTTTTTCGAGTCTTTTCTTTTGTTTTGAGTCTTTTTACAGATTTCATGGAGTTCCGAAGGAGTTTGGCGTTTACGGACATGTTCGAGTCGAGTTAATGTGGAAAACACGAGAAAAGGACCAACTGAAGAACGACCAAGAGAACGACCGTTCTTGGATCCGAACGACCAATAGAACGACCGTTCCTCCAACAGAACGGTCGTTCCCTCATTCACCTACCCTGCCGACAAAAACCGAAGATCGATCGTTCTCTCCCATGTGCCCGTTCCACACTTCACAACCATGCCGACAAAAGCACAATGGAACGACCGTTCTCCCCAACAGAACGATCGTTCCCCGACAAAAACACTTGGGAACGACCGTTCTCCCATCAGAACGACCGTTCCCCGACAAACACACTATGGAACGACCGTTCTCCTCACCAGAACGATCGTTCCCTGACTCCACATCTCACCTACTTCGATCGACCATCGGGAACGATCGTTCTACCCCAAGAACGACCGTTCCCCGCTTCACCTACTCCCCTTCACCTTGGCCTATATAATGGACTCACAACATCACTCTCAAAACACACCATCTCCTTCCTCCTCTCTTCTCTAGCTTCAGAGCTTTGCTCTTAGTTTTTTTTAGTTTTTATGTTTATGTTTTTATTAAGTTTTATTTAGTTTGTTTTAAGCTTTATATTTATGCTTTAATCAAGTTCTATCTTTTACCTTCAGTTCTTACTTTCAGTTCTTTACTTTCAGTCTTTACTTTCAGTCTTTACTTTCAGTCTTTACTTTCAGTCTTTACTTTCAGTTCTTATATTTATGCTTTAATTAAGTACTTATAAGTTTATATTCAGCTTTCATTATCTATTCAAGTTTTTATTATGAACTTTATAATCTCGTTGTTATCTTCTTCATTAATCATGTCTGAGTAGATCTCTTAGTTAGGTTAAGGTTTGTCAAAGGGATTCATGAGCTTTAGGGTTAAACACAAATAGGTTATTTCAAATCGATATCTTCACCTTTGTTGTTCTTAATGCTTAGATCGAATTGATCACTTGATTTTATGATATGAGGTTTAACTTAGACAGCGAGAGTTGCTAGGTTGCTAGAAAGAACATTGGTGAGCAATTTAACCATTACCTGCGAGAGTAGATGTATTGAGAATTGTGAACGTATCGAACCTATCCTTAATGCTTGTTTACGATTTCTAGTACCAACGACAGTTAGGATTTCTAGATCGTTAGACAAAGTTATTGATACCACGACAGTGGATTGATATTATCTTTATGTTTGAGTTCTAGACTTATGCTTAAACACTGCCTGAATAGTTGTTTGATCCGCTGCTCTGAATCTCCTGCGATATTCCTTGACCTAACGCTTGTTAATATTATCTTTTCAACCGATTTTACAACCGATTTTATTATTTTCTATTTATAAACCAAAAACAAAAACAATCTTGATTCGTTTAGCTCGATTAGAATCCTGTACTCTTGGTGTGCCTATTCTTGCTTTCCTCGTGGATCGATAAAATAACATTTGGTTGTTGTTTTCACACCCGAAAATACCCAGCATCAAATTGGCGCCGTTGCCGGGGAAGGCATTAGCAATAGCCATTGAGATTTGGAATCTACCGAGTCTAAATTTTATTACCATTAAAAAAAAAAAAAAAAAAAAAATCTAACCTTGTTCTGTAATTTTTCTCTTTTGTGAAGGTGCATGAACCTGAGAAGCCAAGGAAAACAACTTTGATGGCCATGGACTACAATGATTGGCCACAAGAAGAGGAGGACACGTTCGAAGAATACATTGAAGATGAGCCTTTTAATGAGAACATACTTACGCCAGAACAAAGAGTGGAGGTGGATAAGCATTGTGTGGAAAATCCAATGCGGACAAGGAGTAACCTAGCAGTTATGACCCGTTGAACCTCATATCACATCGGGCAGCACTAGAAGGAAGAGAGCTTACGTTGGGATGAGATAATTGTAGCCCATTCACTTGGAGGTAATATATTGGGTTCCACCATTCCAATTACAAGGTACACCCGATTTAGCCTTTGAATTTCAAGATTTTGAGGATAGTCACATGCCTTCTATTGAAGATGTACCTTATGATTCACCTTCCTCCATACTCATTGATGAATGCTATGATTTGATATGTGAGACTCAAAGACTAGATGCTTTAAGAGTAGAAAAAGTTGCTAGAGATTATCATGAAATATGTTTTGATACTAGTTATCTTTGTGCTTTGAATGATCATAATCTCGAGCTTAACTCTTTAATGCTAGAGGAATCTAGATCGCTTCTTGAAAAATGACCTAGGGATGAATTTGATTTGGATAAGATCTTGGATGAGATAGAGAACCCTAAGGTTGAGAATGATGATAAAAATGAGAATGTGTTATTTTATAAGATTGATGGAGATAAAGTTGACTATTTTGTGACAAACTCGTTTGAAGCTAAAATTGATTATATCTTTCCATCGAATGCATTTGATTCTCAAAAACATCTCACTGTCAAGGAATATTTGAAGATACACGCTACATTTGTAGTAAACTTCCTTGATGAGAATATTGTCTATTTCCTTTGGACAATTGTATGCCTTTTTGCGCACTTTGTTTCTTGTCCCATGAAGAGAAGGACCAAAGGTGCATTGGCTCAGCCTTTTGATTCGCATGATTAGCACTTGTGCTCAGAAGTCAAGCTAACGACTTAAAACAAGCGCTTGGTGGGAGGCAACCCACTGGTAAGTGTTTTTCTTTTATTTTTATTTTACAACACTTTTATTTATCAGTTTGCGGGTTTCTCTTTCGGTTTTGTTATAACCGGGACGGTTAAAAACAAGTCTGGGGGAAGAATTCATTTGTGTACTAACAGTGTGTTTTATGGATATTTATTTCTTATGCTTTATTTTGGTTTTATTTAAGTGTGTTTATTTTTAAACAAAATAAAATAATAAAAAAAAAAAAAACAAAAAAAAAAAAAATTATTTAGTCAAAAATATTGTGTGGAATTTTTAAAACTTTTTGGAATTGCAACATGTTCGATATCATTGCCTTAGGACTGTTTAGCATTGTTTGAGGATAGTTTGGAAACGCAGAAAAATCCATAACTTGATCATTTAGTGAATTTCTCGAATCATCTGAACTTAATCAAATTATCGGAACTTAATATGGACTTAATTTATCTCACTTAGGGGGTTGATAATCATGTATTGGTTTTACATTTGGAGTTTTCTTTGCATCAATTTTTACCAATCTTTGCTAACTCCAAATGGCTAGACTTATCCTTAGTCTAGTACCACACCCTTACCATTTCCATGTTGAAACCCACTTTTCTTCGTTTACTGTCATTGCATTCATGTGCAAAAACTATGGAGTATACGGACCGACACAACTTTTCTTTAGGATGTGTCTAGATAGGTGGTCTCTTTCTGATTAAACTCATGGGATGTGTCTAGAAATGTGATCTCTCTCTTTGAATATATTCATTGAAAATTTTCGTTTCAAAAGAGGGTGAACTTTTAAAAGGGTAGAAGATTTTATTCACATTCAAGAAATAAGCTTACATTGTTGAAATTCTTTTGATGCAGATCTTAGAGACTAACCGGTTCCATTCTCCGATATAAAAAGAAAAAAAAAGGAAAAAAAAAAGAATAAAAAAAAAGATAAAAAATAAATAAAACAGAAGGAACCGGAAAGTCGTCAAGATAATATCGTTAAATTTCATAAAAGTTAAAAGAAATCATGTTCTTGTTTGTGACTCAGTTAAAAAGGGTAGAAGGATTAGAGTTAAGGAGAGTTGTGTACCTCCTAATTGGTCTGTGTCTCACGGTGATTTTGCATAATGATTTGCATCTGTTTATACTGCTAAAAGAAACCGAAACACTTGAGCCACCAAATACCAACCTTGATACCTAGACCATAACATGTTAGATATTCCCTTTGTGAGAGTACACGCATTTGATAATGAATGTTAAATATTGAGTTCTGCTTGATCATGAGATTTCACTCATTTACTACGGTTATGGAGAAGTACAATGAAGTACGGTTTGATCTGAACTTTGCGAATGCGGTTTACGGGCAATTGATTTAGAGTATGGTCCTATAAGTTTTACAAGTCTCACACGTTTTTCTAACCTCTCCTCTTTGTAAAATATCTGGTTTTGCTTGGGGACAAGCAAAGGTTTTAGTTGGGGGGAGTTGATATTACGTGTTTTTAACGTATTTTGATTCGTATTTAGTATTCGATTTGAGTTTTGATTTGCATCTTTCGTTAGTTTTTCGAGTCTTTTCTTTTGTTTTGAGTCTTTTTACAGATTTCATGGAGTTCCGAAGGAGTTTGGCGTTTACGGACATGTTCGAGTCGAGTTAATGTGGAAAACACGAGAAAAGGACCAACTGAAGAACGACCAAGAGAACGACCGTTCTTGATCCGAACGACCAACGACCAATAGAACGACCGTTCCTCCAACAGAACGGTCGTTCCCTCATTCACCTACTGCCGACAAAAACCGAAGATCGATCGTTCTCTCCCATGTGCCCGTTCCACACTTCACCAACCATGCCGACAAAAGCACAATGGAACGACCGTTCTCCCCAACACGATCGTTCCCCGACAAAAACACTTGGGAACGACCGTTCTCCCATCAGAACGACCGTTCCCCGACAACACACTATGGAACGACCGTTCTCCTCACCAGAACGATCGTTCCCTGACTCCACATCTCACCTACTTCGATCGACCATCGGGAACGATCGTTCTACCCCAAGAACGACCGTTCCCCGCTTCACCTCCTCCCCTTCACCTTGGCCTATATAATGGACTCACAACATCACTCTCAAACACCATCTCCTTCCTCCTCTCTTCTCTAGCTTCAGAGCTTTGCTCTTAGTCTTTTTTTTTAGTTTTTATGTTTATGTTTTTATTAAGTTTTATTTAGTTTGTTTTAAGCTTTATATTTATGCTTTAATCAAGTTCTATCATTTTTACCTTCAGTTCTTACTTTCAGTTCTTTACTTTCAGTCTTTACTTTCAGTCTTTACTTTCAGTCTTTACTTTCAGTTCTTATATTATGCTTTAATTAAGTACTTATGTTTATATTTAGCTTCATTATCTATTCAGTTTTTATTATTTAATTATATTATGAACTTTATACTCTCGTTGTTATCTTCTTCATTAATCATGTCTGAGTAGATCTCTTAGTTAGGTTAAGGTTTGTCAAAGGGATTCATGAGCTTTAGGGTTAAACACAAATAGGTTATTTCAATCGATATCTTTACCTTTGTTGTTCTTAATGCTTAGATCGAATTGATCACTTGATCTTATGATATGAGGTTTAACTTAGACAGCGAGAGTTGCTAGGTTGCTAGAAAGAACATTGGTGAGCAATTTAACCATTACCTACGAGAGTAGATGTATTGAGAATTGTGAACGTATCGAACCTATCCTTAATGCTTGTTTACGATTTCTAGTACCAACGACAGTTAGGATTTCTAGATCGTTAGACAAAGTTATTGATACCACGACAGTGGATTGATATTATCTTTATGTTTGAGTTCTAGACTTATGCTTAAACACTGCCTGAATAGTTGTTTGATCCGCTGCTCTGAATCTCCTGCGATATTCCTTGACCTAACGCTTGTTAATATTATCTTTTCAACCGATTTTACAACCGATTTTATTATTTTCTATTTATAAAAACAAAAACAAAAACAATCTTGATTCGTTTAGCTCGATTAGAATCCTGTACTCTTGGTGTGCCTATTCTTGCTTTCCTCGTGGATCGATAAAATAACATTTGGTTGTTGTTTTCACACCCGAAAATACCCAGCATCACTCCACTCTGTATTTGATTTGCAGTCCCAAGCTCTTCAGTATTGTCAAACCATTTTTTCGCCTGTAAGGATGACCAGGCCTGAGACGCTTCCTATTGCCCATATACACATACTTACGGCTGAATTTTAACCACCTATGTGGTGTGTCCTTACCACAAATATTAAAAGCCTGTTTTCCTTTCACTTTGCATCCAGCCAATGTTCCTAAGGCAGGATAATCTGTTATAGTCCACAATAACATAGCCTTGAGATTGAAAGTCTCTTTCAAAAATGAGTCGTACACCTTAATACCTTCAACCCAGAGATCTTTCAAGTCTTCTATCAATGGCTGCAAATAAACATCGATGTTGTTGCTAGGTGCTGTTGGTCCAGGGATCAACATTGTAAGCATTATATTCTCAGACTTCATACACTTAGTTGGCGCCATATTATAGTTGACTAACAACACCGGCCAGGTACTGTGGTTGGTGTTCTGTATTGAGAAGGGATTCATCCCATCGGTGGAGAGCCCGAGTCTGAGATTTCTCGCTTCAGCAGCAAACTCCGGCCACTTATCATTGACCTGACCCCAAGCTAGTGAGTCAACAGGATGTCGCATTGTACCATCTACAGATGCATTAGTAAAATGCCATCGCAAGTCCTCTGCCAACCGTTTCGATCTGAACATTCTCCTCAATCTATCCTTGATAGGAAAATACCTCAGAACTTTTGCCGGAATCCCTCTTTTCTCCTCACCAGTATGCTTATCCCTTTCCCATCTTGACTCACCACATCTTGGACAGCTTAATAACTCCACATACTGATTCCGAAAAAGAATGCAATCATTCTTACAAGCGTGAATAGCCTCATATCCAAAACCAAAAACCTTCAAGAAATTTTTCATCTCATCTGTAGACTTAGGAAGCACGTTGTCCCTAGGAAGCATGTTGTGAACTAGTGTAAGAAGCTGGTCAAAATAATTCTCAGACATCCCACTTTTGACCTTTATGTGATATAGTCCCATGATTGCAGAAACCTTGGTATAGTTAGGACATGTTGAGTAAAGGGGAGTTTCAGCATCCTCTAACTTTTTCTTAAATGCTGAATCTTGTTCACTGTCAGGATAATCAGGCTGACCTCCACTCTGACTATGAGTTGACTGGTTCCCTTTACCAGACAAAAAGGCTGTTCTAAACAGATTATACGCTTCATCTTCAGACGGCTGAACACTATTTGACTTATCTACAGGCCTTATGTCTCCATGTTTACTCCAACACCGATTCAGCTTGTACTTATGATCCTTCCCCCTCATCACCAAATGTTCAACAATCGTTTCCAACGATTGATGACAAACATTCCAGCAATGAACACACGGACAGAACATTTCTGCAGGAATACCCAACCTCTCTGCTGAATCGGAAACAAACTTTGTTGCTCCTTGTTCATACTCAAGACTAGCCCTATCATTTAATAGCAGTAAAACACTCAAATTTGTACTCTCCACATTTGTGACTAAGAAATCGAAGAAGAGATATGAGCTAATAAGTCCATATCTTGGTAACCAAACCCAAGCTTTATCCATGGTGCAAAAGCTCAGACAAAATGTGCATACGCGAATGTATCACAAAGAAGGCATTAAACCATAGTATATCACAAGCATGCACTTCAAGCGAGATTCGGAACTAAGTAAGATACCATTGATAGAGCAGTGAATCATAACCGAGATCTTCTTGCAAAATAGTAAACCATTCGAATTTGTTAGATTCAACAACCCAGAAAAAGGATTTCGAAAGAGAAAAACACACAAGCGATTTCCCCTATGTTATAGAGTTCGTACACGATTTTAACAGTGACGAAGTGAAGAAGACGGATTGTTGAGAGAGCACTCAATTGAGATGGTTTGAGGCGAAAACAGCTTGATTCCCAGGATTTTCGTTCGAGATATTGAGCTCGCACAAGACTGTAAGCGAAAGAGAGAGAATGGGGAAGAAGACTTAGAGAAAAATTAGGGGATTTTTTTTTTGTCGAGGCATTTTTGTTCTTTTTTCAATTTTATTGGAGCCAATTTTGTTAAGTCTCGCGGGCAAAAGTTTTGGGTTTCCCGCCTAACCCTACTGTAGCATTTTTTTTAATATGCTATTATAACCCATCGTATAAACTAAAAACGAGACAAATAATTTTTCCCGAGTTACGTAAACTTACCATAGCGCTTCCAATTCAACAAACGCTATATAAAAAATAGGGGTTCATCAACTATAGCACTACTGTAACAAACGCTATATTATAGTGCTATTAAAACCCTATATTCCTGTAGTGATATTAAGTTATGTAATGTGAACTGATTTATTTTCAGTTGCACGGATGATACACAGGTTTTAAACCCTATTTTCCTACTGCAAGTGCACAGCAAATCGTAGTAGTACTTAGGGGTCGATCCCACGAAGACCAAGTATTACACTATGGTTCTATAAGCTAGATTTAGAGCTAAGACAAATCAAGATGGTTTGATTTCGTTGGTAGCAAGAAACTAATCTAAAATCGGAAGTAAAACAATATTAAGCAAGCGTTAGGTCAAGGAATTTCGCAGGCAATTCAGAGCAACGGATCAAACAACTATTCAGGCAATGATTAAGCACAAGTCTAGAACTCAAACATAAAGATAATATCAATCCACTCTCGTGGCATCAATAACTTTATCTAACAACCTAAAATCCTAACTCTCGTTGGTTTTAGAAATAGCAGACAAGCATTAAGGATAGGTTTGATTTGTTCACAATTCTCCAATACATCTGCTCTCGCAGGTAATGAATAAATTGCTCACCAATGTTTCTTCTAGCAACCTAGCAACTCTCGTTGTCTAAGCTAACCTAATATCATGAAATCAAGTGATCAAATCGATCCAAGCATTAAGAACAACAAGGGTGAAGACATCGATTTATAAGCCTATTTGTGTTTAACCCTAAAGCTCATGAATTCCTTTGAAAACCTTAACCTAACTAAGAGATCTACTCAAGCATAATGAAAGAAGAAAGCAAAACAATAAAATAAAAAGACTGCATATCCATAATAAAATAAAAGAATAGGGTTCAGAAATCTTCTCCAGATGTTGCAGAGATTCTTCTCCCAAAAATAATACAAAGCTCCTTAGAGAATAGGAAAACTAGAGATAAAAGGGAAAAGATGTAGAATGAGATAAAAGATGATTAAAAAACCTAAAACTAAAGAGAGTATTTATATCAGAAGGCATAGGCGGCAGGAAGGGCGGCTGCTTCCTTTTAAAGTCGGCAGGATTAGGTTAAGTTGTCTCCTTTTAATTCTCTTCCGCGGCGGCGAGCATGTGCTCATTTGGTGGCCAAAATTCGCGAGCATGTGCTCGCCGATTGGAGTTGGTGATACTTTGCAGGATTTTCCTTCTTTTCTTCAATTCTTGTTCTTTTCTTTTCAAAAGGTTCCAAATGCTCCAAATTCCAATAACAGCTTCAAAGCTACCTAAAATCTCCTGAAATAAACTCAAAAACTCTAAAAAGCAATTAGATAATAAGGTTAGTATGGGTCAAAATCCCAACATATCAATTCCCCCAGACTTAGATCTTTGTTTGTCCTCAAACAAACTAAAACCTAAACCGAGAAGAAAGAGTTGAAAACAGGGATCTCACAATCTCAATCAGAATAATCGCACCAACTGTTTAAACCTGTAATTCACATTTTTATGAACCAATCCAAATATCGACCACCATGTACTTCTCCTTAGCCACATCGCAGTTTTTCCAGATTAACTCCACAAATTCTCAACTTCATCCACTATCCATCATTGCATAAAGACTAACAATGCTTCCAATGCCAAGAACCTTATAGACTCTTTCCCATACTATGCCTTGACAAACACAACCATGTAATCCACCTATTTGGTACTCTTTCTCTCCCCCAGACTTATTCTTTTCTCATACTCTGCATTGATCTTTTGATCATCTCTTTTTTTTTTTTTTACGATTTCCTTTTCTTTTTTTTATTTTTTTTTTATTGCAAAGGTGTGACAATAATGGGGTCATGGGAAATTTTCCTCTCCCTCGTTTCCACCTTTGTGTGATCATTCCTTTCGAAGTAAAATAATGGGGTCATGGGAAATTTTCCTACCCGTTTACTCAAAAGAAAATCATCTCATCTTTTCATTTGTTTCTCAGGATTTTCAGAATAAGGAAGAGGAGTACCATAAGCTTTTCACAATAGCTGTCGATGTCAGGTATGAATGAGAGAATCAAGCTCTTTGATCACCAGCTACAATTGAAAGACCTCCGTAAATAGCTCAGGTCTGTAAAATCTGCTGGAAATATGGGTGTTTCTAGTGGACTGGTCGGACCTTGGATTTTTCATTAGTCTTAGCTGAATAGATCCTAAAGATATGGTCACTAAGTAAAAACAGCCAACTCAACACTCTAAGAGATAGTTCATAAATCCCAATCAAAACCTTGACCCAATAAAACACACTAACTTTAAATAAAGAAGACTCGATAAATAAATAAAGTGTTGGCTCAAGGCACGACCCTCCCCCAGACTTACTTCACACCGTCTCGGTGTGAAAATGAGCCAGAGAAGAGGTGTAGAAAACTTACCTGGGTCGGCAGGGCAGAGCATCAAGGCGGAGCAGGTGCTCCGGGACAGAAGCGGGTGCTCGCCCGAGTTTTTTTTTTTTTTTTTTTACTGAAACAACGAAAAGCATAACCAAAAATTAGTAGCAAAAGAAAAATAAATGTTAGAGACACTTACCAGTGGGTTGCCTCCCACCAAGCGCTTGGTTTAAGTCATTAGCTTGACTTTGGTGCCATGTATCAATCAGGTGGGGCTTCAGAGCTTGCTCCTAAACAAGCTCCACAATCAGACATCCTCATGTTCAGAACTCTACTCAGCATTCCATTCATAACACCAATACCCTTCTCTTTCAACTCTGATGGAAGAATAGCTCTAACTCTAGAGAAAGATTTAGAAAGACATTTGCACTTCACCTTGTAGTCAACCGAGTTTCCATCATATCCTTGAGGGATCAAAGTCATTTGAGGACCTACCGTCATCTTTTTGCACTGCATGTTTCCCTGCATCCTTGTCTTCTCCCTAAACTTCCCGGGTGGTGGAGCAGGTGCTCGCGGGATTGGAGCATGTGCTTCTTCTCTATCCACTGCTGAGATGCAAGAGGCGTGTGTGGTGGTTCCTGTAGGAACGGCTTTGTAGAAAACCGTTTTGTCGATCTTGGAAAAACAGACTCGCTTATTAGGCATATCAATGATTGCACCCACTGTAGCCATGAATGGTCTTCCGAGAAGCAAATGCATATCATACCCTTCTCGCATCTCCGCAACCTGAAAATCGGTTGGAACTAGGCAATCCCCTATTTGGACAGGTAGATCGTGAATGCTGCCAGACGATGTTGTTGAGGAGGAGTTTGCAAATCGAAGATTCATTCGACTAGGCCTTATCTCAGAGATTTTCAACTTCTCTGCAAGAGCTTTTGACATGAGATTGACACTAGACCCAGAATCACAAAGAGCTTCTTTGAATTCAACTCCTGTAATGGAGCATGGGACCAAGAACTTTCCAGGATCTTCAACCTTAGGCAATACCCTCAATGGTGGTGTACTCCTTGCTTCTACAAAGACTGCCTTAATCTCTTCTTCAGTCTCTCTGCAGTTACTAAAGAAATCAAGTATGGGACGATTTTTCAAGGCTTCTTCAAAGGAGATTTCTTCAGGAATCCTTTTCACCATCTTCTTAAAATCAGCTAGTTTCTCGGCATTGATGGGCTCCAACTGATCCCTAGGTAGAACTGGGTAAGGCACTTTAGGAATGTAAACCCTCGCTGGAAGATTTTCTGCAGGTTGGGTGGGAGCATCTCGGGGGAGCATGTGCTCTGGGGTAGCGAGCAGGTGCTCTGTCGGAGAGATAGGGTGCCCACTCGTTTTTTCTACGCCAGGATCAATCAAACGAGGGTAAGAGGCAGGTATTCCAGATGATGAGGCGCAATCCATATTTTTTTCTACGCCATGAGAAAATATCTCTCCCTTGAGCGGGTGCTCCTCAGCCTGCTCCATAGCTTTTTCTGAATCTATGACGTTTCTTGCTGCAGAATTCAGTATCCTCCCACTTCTCATCTCAACTGCATTGACATACTCGTTCCTAGGATTCACCTCTGCTCTCCCCGGAAGAATTCCTGATGCCGCAGCAGTTTGAGCAACCTGAATCTCAAGCTCCTTCACGTGAGAGCAAACAACTTCAAACTTACTGTTGAGATCATTGTACATGCTGTCCACCTTGACATCGACCTCTCTAGCATATTTCTGTTGGCTGAGTAGAACCAAGTGCATAAGAGACTTCAACTCATCTTGAGAGTTAGACGCCTGAGCTTGCAAGCTCTGATTCTCCATATATCATTCATTCACATAGTTCACCTCTGCATACTGCTCATTGCTTCTGTTCGCGCAAAGCTGGAAAATTCTCTGATGTCTCTCCAATAACAAGTTCGCTTTTGCTTCCAGCTCATTGATCTTATGCGATTCAACACTGCTGACATATCTAGGTTCATCATACTCATGGCGGCGATTTCCAGAACTTGTAGCCAAGTTCTCAATCAGCTCAAACGCCCCTTCCTTGGACTTGGTGTAGAAATCGCCATTGCTGGCTGCATTCAGTGCATTTATGCAGTCCCAATCGACGCCATCATAGAAAATGCTCAGGATTTGCTCATCGCTGAACCCATGGTGAGGGCAATCTCTGCGGTACTCCTTATACCTTTCCCAAGCTTCACAAAAAGCTTCTCCAGACTGCTGTTTGAACGACGAGATCCTATTCCGCAGAGATGCAGTTTTGGACTTAGTGTAGAACTTGTCCAGGAATGCCGACCTAGCATCAGCCCATGTCACCAGAGATCCAGGTGGTAACGACTTCAGCCAGCGTGAAGCTTTGTCAGCAAGAGAGAAAGGGAACAGCTTGCACTTCAGGAAATCCGGAGGTACACCACTCGAACCGGTTGTGCTGCAGATTTCTTCGAAATCGTCAATATGGTCCATCGGATTTTCTGCAGGTAAGCCGTGAAACAAGTGTTGCTTCACCAAGGCGATCATCTGAGGTTTGATCTCGTAGTCCTGCCTCTGAATTGTTGGTGGAATGATGGCGGCTCGGTTTTGGTAGTAAGCATGAGGCGCATGAATGTCCCCAATGGCAGTCTTTTGCTGTGGTTGCAGCTGCTGTTGCAACTGTTGCATCTGCTGTTCTATCCTTTGAATTTCAGCAGCTACATAGCCACTAGCAGCTCGCTCGTCGGTTTCGTCGCCCATGTTGGCTGGATCCGACTTCTTCTTCTAATCAGCTCGTTCTAACCTTGCAATCTCCTGATTTTCCTGAAACACACAAGAGAAGAAAAGAAGAACAAGTTAGTAAATCTTAGACTAAAAATTTCGCCGAAAACCAAAGGTAATAATTTGGTCCCCGGCAATGGCGCCAAAAACTTGATACACAGGTTTTAAACCCTATTTTCCTACTGTAAGTGCACAGCAAATCGTAGTAGTACTTAGGGGTCGATCCCACGAAGACCAAGTATTACACTATGGTTCTATAAGCTAGATTTAGAGCTAAGACAAATCAAGATGGTTTGGTTTCGTTGGTAGCAAGAAACTAATCTAAAATCGGAAGTAAAACAATATTAAGCAAGCGTTAGGTCAAGGAATTTTGCAGGCAATTCAGAGCAACGGATCAAACAACTATTCAGGCAATGATTAAGCACAAGTCTAGAACTCAAACATAAGATAATATCAATCCACTCTCGTGGCATCAATAACTTTATCTAACAACCTAAAATCCTAACTCTCGTTGGTTTTAGAAATAGCAGACAAGCATTAAGGATAGGTTTTATTTGTTCACAATTCTCCAATACATCTACTCTCGCAGGTAATGAATAAATTGCTCACCAATGTTTCTTCTAGCAACCTAGCAACTCTCGTTGTCTAAGCTAACCTAATATCATGAAATCAAGTGATCAAATCGATCCAAGCATTAAGAACAACAAGGGTGAAGACATCGATTTATAAGCCTATTTGTGTTTAACCCTAAGCTCATGAATTCCTTTGAAAACCTTAACCTAACTAAGAGATCTACTCAAGCATAATGAAAGAAGAAAGCAAAACAATAAAATAAAAAGACTGCATATCGATAATAAAATAAAAGAATAGGGTTCAGAAATCTTCTCCAGATGTTGCAGAGATTCTTCTCCCAAAAATAATACAAAGCTCCTTAGAGAATAGGAAAACTAGAGATAAAAGGAAAAGATGTAGAATGAGATAAAAGATGATTAAAAAACCTAAAACTAAAGAGGAGTATTTATATCAGAAGGCATAGGCGGTAGGAAGGGCGGCTGCTTCCTTTTAAAGTCGGCAGGATTAGGTTAAGTTGTCTCCTTTTAATTCTCTTCCGCGGCGGCGAGCATGTGCTCATTTGGTGGCCAAAATTCGCGAGCATGTGCTCGCCGATTGGAGTTGGTGATACTTTGCAGGATTTTCCTTCTTTTCTTCAATTCTTGTTCTTTTCTTTTCAAAAGGTTTCAAATGCTCCAAACTCCAATAACAGCTCCAAAGCTACCTAAAATCTCCTGAAATAAACTCAAAAACTCTAAAAAGCAATTAGATAATAAGGTTAGTATGGGTCAAAATCCCAACATATCAACGGACTGACATACACTGTGCATAATATTTCAGGTACAAAAATATGAAGCCAAATCTTGGCATCCCGTCACTTTCACATTTGAAAATTCTGGCCTTGAGGAAATACAAGATAAGGGGCAGTTGCTACAATGGGTCATTTTGAAACTTTAATTGTCAAAATGACTCTCTCTTTTGTATTTGCGCGTACCGCGGTGTCATTTTTGTGATTAAAGTATCAAAATGAACCATTTGCCACAATTTTTTCATAAAAGAAATAAAAGTATGCAGCTTCTTCTTACTTGTGACTGACATCACAGCTGAATGGATCTTTGCCCTTTTGTGTAATCACTAGTTCTTTTTTGGTACAGAATGGTGTAAGGTGAACTCAAAACTGTTCCTTTTTTTCCTCTTTGCTAGGAAATTCATCAAAGAAGCCGCAATGGAATAGCACTGATACAATACAGACATCACTCATGAGGCCAAGCAACTAATCATCATTTGCGAAATTGACTTGCTTTTGAGTTATGTTTGGTATTAACATTTTCTATAAGTATGCCTAAAGAAATTGGCTTTGATTAATATGTTAATACAACATCATTCCCCAATTAAAACAGAAGTTATTTGTTATTCCTCTAAACTGGTTTTGATGTTAATCCCATCTATCTTGTTGGATGTTCCTTGCTTTCTTCCATACTCTAACACAGCTTCCTTGAACCGTTCATCCTTGCTCTTTCCCATTCTTCTTTTTTTTCAGAACCATTTCATCTTCCTCAATCTCATCCGAGCTCTTTGGAATTGTGTTCCTCTCCCTAGAAAGGCTTTTCTCAAGTTAACTTCTGCTATTTCAAGAGTTTGCTGAGCTTCTTGTGGAGCCATAAGCTATGGCAGCTCCGGCTCGCAACCATGGGGGGATAAAACTGAGGAAATAGAATGATCCAGATTTAATATGGCTACCAAAAAAAGTCAATCCAATGTTTGAATTGAAAGTTCGTTCCTACGTCAAGATTTTTTTATCGTCAGCAATGTCTTCTTCAATTTCAAACTCATATCATCCCACTAGAGCCTCTTCATCTCCATTCACTGATTTTTTTATTTTCATCTCCATTCTCTGGTCTCTCCTCTTCTTCCTCAGGATCAAAGTAATTTTCATCATACTCATCATTGACGTTTTCCCTAAAATAAACAAACATCAATTTTCCAAAGAACAAGTCAAATTCTATCACTCACAAAAATAAGAAGATATTCTGTAAACACAGATGACGGTTCAAATTTTTTACATGTGGCAATGGCTACTTCATCCATCTCTAATTCTGATCGCGATGACAACAAACCCTAACACGACAACTTGCAGGCTACGAACTCTCACGACGAGACACCGCTCTTTGTTTCTCCCTCTCTTTCTTTTGTCGATGTCATAATAAAAGCCCTAATCTTTTTTTCAATTTCGCGCCCTTAGTAAATTTGAAGAGTCGGGTTATAGGTTATAGGTTCAGGTACAAACAATTCGGGCAATCATTGTTGCCTTTAAATGCAAATTAAAGGAACTGATCGCAATTTACACTTCTTAATTAGCCAGATGGAATTCGGCACGAAAAATAAGTACAGGGGTTACGTAGTTACATGTGAAAGTCTGGGGAAAAATATCAAGATGTTCAGAGTTTAGGGGGAAATAGGTGGAACCCGTACTATAAAGAGGGTTTCAGGCAGTTAACCCATTTTGCAATATAAAAACTTACTATTTAGAAAATTTGGTGGGGTCAGCTGACCCCCCTCCTACCTTTGTGCCTCTTCCCTTGCTAGTGGGTCAACTTTTTTTATTTCGGATCCATGTGCCCGCCCCTGTCTGATGGCCAGTATGTTATTTTTGTGAAACTCAAGAGATTTGTTTATTAACCCTGGCACCTTGGAATCACCACATGACCGTTTCCCGTGCTTTTTCCTCACTCACACGATATCGAGAATCACTCCAGGTCACCCATCATTTGACTACTCCAGCTCATGCACGCTTAACCCTGAAGTTCTATCTTGAAGTGTGACTGCAAAGGTAAGTGCATTTTGGTAATATAGGTAACCTAATCAGTTATCTTAAGTCTCTCCACATACACCATTATATACTAGAAATCATACAATCACCCCCACTCACAAAGCGCAACGTTCTTGTTACACACCAAGATAGCTTCCCAGAGTGCCTCCCAGGTTATAACAAGGATGGATAACAGGGATGGCTAACAAGCTATAATACAACTTATAACGCCCAATTACCCCTACTAGTAGGCATGCGTCCTCTCTCTCGGGCCCGTGGGCCCACCCCTATCCGACAGTCGATGCATTATTTTTAGGAGGATCAAAAGACATTTTCACAAACCTTGTCATCACCACATGGCCATTTTCCGTGTTTTTTCCTCACTCACACTGTTTCGAGAATTACTTACCCATAGGTCATCCATTTCTTAACTACTCCAGCTCGAACACGTTTAACCCTAGAATTCTCTTCGGATGTGTGGTCGAAAAGGTAAATGCAATTTGGTGACATATGTAGACAAATTTATTCTCTTAAACCTCTCCACTTACACCAGTATATACCAGAAATCAGGATGTTACAATGATATTTCTTCAGTATTTAAAAAAACATTTTATTTTATCTTGAAGTCTCTTCAAATAACACCCTTATAAATGTGATTTTATTTATCATTAATTTTAACTACAAATGGATGCAAATTCTCCTAAAATTCATCTTTGAACTTTTTCTTCAGAGAGTTGTTTAACTTTCATTAACAGTGGATATGATATAGGTTTATAAGTTGTTAATTGAACAAACAGGAAACTACAGATGATTTTAATAATTTTAAATTAATTTCATATTCTATAGCAAAGATTTAGAAAAGTATTTAAAAATCATTAGATGAGTAACAAGGGGTTTCAAGGAAAAAGACAAAACCTTCTAAAATTCGTAATCAAATACAACCTCTTAATGTACCCAAAAAGATTTATTACAACAATCCACTTAAATGAATTAAAGTTATAAAATAATTTAATTATAGGGGGATTTGGCAAAATAGATAAAAAAAAAAGGGACAAACCACACTTCAAAAAAGTGTAAAGGGACAAGTGTTCCATTTTTTTACTTATTTTAGCAAATTTTTCTTAAATATATTACACAAAAATAAAGATAACTGATTAATAAAAATAAAATTCATAATCAATCATATAGAAATTATTTAACATGTAAATTAAAAAACTGAAAAAATAATTTTACATTACAAAATTTATATCTCCTAACAAAACACACAATACAAAATTATTATGACATAACTACCATTAACAAAAGAAAATCGATAATATAATATTCAGTTTTTCACCGAAATTGATGTAAAACTAATATTTAACCAGCGCTCGTGTGCAGAGAGTTGTATTTAGTTTTTGTTTTATAAGGTTTCTAATATATATATACTTTCTTTTTTTTGAATAAAATATTTGCGTTTTAAACAATGATACAAAATAGAAAACACAAACGAATCTTGTCAATGACTCATATTATAATGGGTTTTGTAATCACTGGTTTGATTCAGTTAAGTGTTCAATTTAAATGAGTATTTTCTGTTGCGGGTTTAGTTCAGTTGTCGCTTTAATATAAGTGAGTATTTCTGTCATTTTTACCCAATATTATATTTGTTTTCAAATAATTTTAATATATTAATTTATTGGTATGATTCGTAAATAGTAAAATTTTCAAACATATAGATAAATTACTTCTCAAATAATATATAAAAAAGATTAGATAAGATTCAATTTTGCACCAAATTTTGTATAGAGTAGTACTTTTATACAGATGTCGCCACCACCAAAAATTAAAGTGAGATGCTTACTATTCATTTAAATATTTACTAGATTATGGCCCATACCTAAAGACAAGGATGGTTAACTTCTTATGATATATATAATATTGAATAATATGTATTTGTAAATTTTAAAATTCAACAAACGCTAATAATTTTATTTTTTTATAAATATAATTTAAAGTTTTAATATGTTGTAAGAACGAACGATACTTTTATTTTCATTTATTTTTTATTTTTTTATTTGTATGAAAAATATATTGTGTAAGTAAAATTTGATAATAATACTGAATAATTTCTATTAATTTTATAGTTATAGTATGATTATATGATATGTTTATCAATTCTTATATTGTACCATTTAATTTCGTACAATATTTTATTTTATAGAAAATAATTGTTTTAATTCAGTAAATGCAATTTTACAGTTATAAAAATAAATGAGATTAGCCTGTCAATTTAATCAATTGTATATCAAATAATTTTAATTTATATATTTTGACGGGTAACCCATAAAAAAAAATCTAAATATTTTTGAAATACTTTAATGTTTTTTATTATTTGATTATCTTGTTAAAAAATTTATATTAATTAAAAATAAAAAGGTTTAAAATCTAGGAATTCTTATATGTAGGTTGTTTGGATACATGTCTTCCGTATTATATTGTTTAGAAACATGATTAATAGAGATTATGTTGTCTTCCATAATTACCCTTAATGAATTTCTGATAAAATTATTATTGCTCAATGGCATTAGATGTACTTATATAACACGTGGATAGAAGTATTTTTTATAATATTTCATGTTTTAATAGTATAGATTTTATATCTTAAATTACATTGCAAATTTTATGCACATATTTTTAGGTGTTAACTCCTATTGTACCAGGTAAGTGCACGTTATGGAAAAAGAGATAAGAAATAAAAAGGATTGGTGTTGTACTATTCCTTTAGTCACAAAAAATATTTATATAGAGAAACAATTCTTGGTGAGTAAGGATTAAATGACGACATGTATGGATTATCATTAAATGATGTTTTATCGCTAACATCAACAACCACCTTTCACAACACCTGAAAAATGTATTTAAAACTTCACAAACTACTTCAGCAAAAAAGACCTACACACACTATATTTATGATAGTAATAATTTATTCATGTTATAGTGTATTTAATGTTTTAGTCTAAACAAAATATTAAAAGTTATAGTTATTGGTTATATTTTAGTGTGTAAGTTTAAATATATTTATAGTATGTGTAGTAAAATCCTTATATATTACCAAATATTTGTATTTGATATATTTTTCACTTTAAGTTATTACGATTTTTTAATAATATATAGCTTATTGTTTGTCTTTTTAGTATATTTAATAACATTATATTTGATTCATTTTGGTTTACGTTTTAATTTATCTTGATTTTCTATAATTTATATTTAAATAAAAAACATCTGTATATTCATAAAGCTTTAATATTATTTTTAAGCTTTAGTTGATTTTAATTTTCTATAATTTTGATTTTAATATAATTTATGTCTATATATTTATGATGTAAAATAGATTTTTGTAGGTTGATATGATGTAAAAAAAAAAAATTATATATATATATAACTAATGAATAAAAATCATAAGCTGAAAATATAGTGTTGTTAAATATACTGAAAAACAAAACATAAGTTGTTTATTAAAAGAAATATAATAACTTCAAATGACAAATATATCAAATATAAATATTTGCTAATATATATAAAGATTTTTATATATTTTACAAATAAATTAATTTTTAATATGTATTCAAACTTACATACTAAAATATAACTAATAAATTAACAAAATATTATATAAACACATAGATATATAATATACAAATTATTGATCATTAATAAATATTTAATTTATTTTTTAGTTTTATATAACTATAATTTTAAATATTTATAATAAAATAATTAAAAATTTATAACTACAATTTTTAATATTTTATTTTATCAAAAATAATTTCCAAAATATCTTATTTAATTTTTCTAATATTATATGTCTTGATCTATTATTTGCCAAAATATCTGATATAATTTGCTTGTCATGGCGTCTGATCCTGGTGTTTATTTGGATTGATGTAGAATAAGGTTGATTGTGTTTTCTGATCTCAAGGATCCATTACAAATAAACGATTGATGATTTCTGAAAATTTTCAGAGTAAATCGTGAAAACCAAAAAACGTAACGAATTCATAACTTTAAAAAAAGCATGTCGGGAGAAAACTCCTGGTTTCCCCTCGGCAGAGCTTCCGCCCTGAATCCTGTTCCGGTTACCGCTGGTAACAGTCCTTCCCTTCCTCCTCCCCTTCCCCCTGATCCGCCTAACTCAACCTCCCCTCTTGCAATCTCTAACTTTCCTCCTCTCTCCCCCCTTTCCCCTTCTCACACTGTTCATCACTCTCCCATGGAGTTTTCAACTACAAATGCCCACTCTGCAAACTGTGTTTCCACAGAGGTTCCCCAGATTGTAACCCAACTTGAGCTCATTACTCTCCCAAAACTAGATCTACAATTACTGTTCCCCGAGGGATTACTATTCTGCCTCCAAAGAAATCCTCCTCTCTAAACACTAACTCAGCCTCCTCCTCCCGCGGCCCATTCAATCTGACTTCACCTGCCTCAGCCACCAAACTCCCATCTCCCCCCAATCCTATCGCTCCCCAAACCAACCCACCACCTCCAACCCAAAAAACAAACAACAACTTGCCCCCTCTATTCCCTATTCCCAATCCTGGCTCGACCTCCACTCCTCAGAAAATCCCAGCTCCTGCTGCCGCTGCCGCTCCTGGCCAAAACAAGAAAATTTCACAGGATTCTGAAACCTTAGCTAGTAGAATCAAAAAAAGGGAAAACAAAACCCTCACTCAACAACCAGCCTTAGTGGAGATGAAGTCTGGTACGCCGGAAATTCTCATTCTGGATGAGGTCTTTGACCAGGGTGTTGAATACCATAAAGACTTTCTTATATGTTACTTCTGTGGGCAACCTCCACCCTTCAGGCACATTCAGAATGTCCTCAACAGCATGTGGGGTAAAGGCAAAAATTTAGAGATTCATCTCAATGCATGTGCTGGTTCTCTGTTGGTTCGGATCTCTAATGATTATATTCGGAACAAGATAGTTGAGAAGCGCATCTGGTACATTGGTGATTCTATGTTCCATGTTGCATTATGGGGCACTCACCACTCATCTATCACCCCACATTTGGACTCCATTCCGATCTGGGCACATCTGCAGGGAGTGCCACTGTACTTGAGAACTACTGAAGGGCTCAGTTGGGTTGCTAGTCCCCTTGGAATTCCTAAAGAGATTGATGACTTCACTCTTAATTTGGTGGACATCAACGAGGCTCATGTCAAGGTTGAAGTTGACCTCACCAACTCGCTTCTTTGAAAGTTTTCCCTAAAACAGAAGAATGGTTAGACTTTCAATGTTGACATTTCGTACCCACGGCTACCCCCCCCCCCCCCCCACATGCTCCTTTTGCAAGGACATTGGTCATGTGGCATGCAACTACCTTCTCCTCCCTCCTGCTACTCCAAAGAATTCAAAGGCTCCTCCCCTAGCGAAGGATACATCTGCTGCCTCTAGCCCAGCCCCGACTACACCAAAACCAAAATCCACCAAAAATCTTGTCCCCTCTAATCCCGATAACACTCGATCTAATTCTAATCCTCAGTCGCCCTCTGCTAACCCAAAACCCTCTCAAACTCCATTCTTTCCCCCTCCCATTCCTTCATCCCAGCCCCTGGTCCTCTCATCATCTTCCCTCCCTCCCTTGCCTCCCCCTTCCTCTCCTCCTCACTCTAAAATCCTCTATATCCTTGCCCTCCCAGCTTTACCTAAACCACCACCAAAACATATATCTCACAAAAGAAAGCTCATTGTTTATTGCCTTAATCCCTCCCCAGCTCTTCCCCCCCCCCCCTTCTACCTCTTTACCTTTAGCTATTCATCCCTCTAACCATCTTTCCCAACTCCCTAAGAAGATCTCTTTTGACTCATCCAACCGTTTTGTTTCCCTATCCCTATTCTCATTCAACTCGGCTCTGTTCAGAGGCTCCCTCCATGACAGTGGGGACCCTCCCCCTGATCTCTAATGAGTATCAAATCATTTTTTTGGAATGTCCGGGGGATCAACTGCGTTGACAAACACCAGCCTTTCAAACGTTGGTTATATGCCCAGCAGCCTTCTTTTGGAGCTATTTTGGAATCACAAACAAAAGAGATTAATATGCACCAGATTATGTCTACCCTATGTCAAGGATGGAGTTATACCTCAAATCATGCTTCTGATGATAATGGTCGTATCATCTTGATCTGGAAATCCCCTGCTACTATCAGCGTTATTCATCAGTCCAAGCAAAGCCTGACATACCAAATTCAACTGGGCTAGTCAACCAAATTCATATTCACGGCCATTTATGCATTGAATACCCATGAGGAAAGGATTGACCTTTGGGTGGAACTGATGAACCTTCAGCAAACTTATTCGCTAAACCAGACTCCATGAACTGTGGGGGGGGGGGGGGACTTCAACCAAATTCTTCACCCAATTGAGCACTCCTCTCCGCTCATCAACACTTTCAACTCCCCCATATGTCTCTTTCGGGACAGTCTCCACCAGCTAGGCCTTTTCGACTTGCGCTTTCAAGGTCTGCTGTTCACTTGGACAAACAAGCAGGAAGCCTCCCCAATTACAGAGAAACTTGACAGATTACTGGTCAATGATCATTTGGTCTCCTCCTTCCCTCAAAGTGTAGCCTATATCTTAGCCCTAGAAATTTCTGACCACTGTCCCTGTCTTATTGATCTATCCTTCCAACTACCAAGAGTCAGAACCACCCCATTTCGTTTTTTTAACTACCTAACCAAGCACCCCGGACTTCCTTGCTACGGTTTATGAGAATTGGATTCAGGCCGGAAGCTTCGCCTATAACCTTACAGATTTTCTCTGGAAACAAAAAAATCTAAAGAGAGCACTCAAAACACTAGACAGAGATAATTTTTCTAAAATACAAGAGAGGGTTAGTGAGGCTTACAGTTTGTTGCAATATGTGCAGGTACTTGCGCTCCAATGCCCTTCTACAGGTCTTTTTGAACAGGAAAAAAGGATGAATGAGAAGTGGGCCTTCTTACGGTTGATTGAGGAGTCCTTCTTCCGTTAGAAGTCGCGCATCAACTGGTTAAAAGAAGGGGATCACAATACCACTTACTTCCACCGCCTAGTATAAGTCAGAACCTCCTTCAACACGATCAGATCCTTTATGCTTGACTCTGGCGACTTAATTCTGGATGCAGTAGAAATGAGCAACCATGCGGTCAATCACTTTCAATCCATCCTTGCCCCTGATTGCATCTCACCTTCAGTGTCCACTCCTCAGTGGATTCAACATCATACCAACTACCGCTGTCCGGCCTCCACTAAGAAAGCTTTGATCCTCCTACCTAGCCCTTAGTCTATTATGCGTACAATGTTTAAGCTCAATGCCAATAACGCCCCGGGGCCTGATGGTCTTACGTCATGTTTTTACAAAGCTGCTTGGGGAATTCTGGGAAATGAAGTTGTTATCTCAATTGGACATTTCTTCGTTTCTGGTTTTCTTCCCTCAGCTGCAAATGCAACGACCTTTTGCTTTGGTGCCAAAGAAACAGGGTGCTTCTAAAACCAGTGATTATCGGCCTATTTCTTACTGTAACACCATCTACAAATGCATCTCCAAGTTTCTGGTGGCAAGACTAAAGCCCATGCTCCCAGATATTATCATGCCAAATCAAACGGCATTTTTCAGAGGAAGGCTCCTAATAGAAAACACTGTCCTAGCTTCCGAGATTATTAACGGTTATGGGAAGAACAGGGGTCCTAAACGTATTGCTATTAAGGTCTACATCGCCAAGGCGTTCGATACTGTTCGGTGGGATTTCGTCTTAAACATCATAAAGGGTCTAAAATTCCCAACTACCTATATTCGATGGATTAAGGCTTGTATGTGTACGCCTAATTTCACTATTGGCTATAATGGTTCAGTGTGTGGCCACTTCAAGGGTAAAAGAGGACTAAGGCAAGGGGACCCCTTGTCTCCCTACCTTTTCGTCCTAGTTATGAGTAGCTTATATCTCCTGCTCAATAAAGCTGCTGAAGAAGGTGAACTCAACTGCCATCACCTTTACTTTGCAGATGACCTCCTCATTTTCTGTGATGGTTCTTTGAGATCAGTTCAATCCATCTTAGTGATGTTGCGCTATTTTGAAAGTCTATCGGGCTTGGCTCTGAGCGTTTCAAAAAACAGTTTCTATTCCGCGAGATTATCTGACCATGAGATTCAGCAAATCTCCTTCTTAACAGGCCTCTCCCATGGCTCATTCCCAATCCGTTATCTTAGAGTTCCCATATCACCAAAGAAGCTGTCAATGAATAACTGTGAACCACTAATAAATCAAATCAAATGCAAAGTCAATACCTGGAGTGCTCGAATTCTTTCTTTTGCAGGGCGCCTTCTTCTGATTAACACGGTTATAGCAGGGATCACAAACTCTGGTGTGCAACATTTATCATCCCAAAGGAATGTATCCGTGCTATTAACTCCATCTGTGGTGCCTATTTATGGAAAGGAAACACCAAATGAATTCACTCAGCAAGAGTTAGTTGGGACCAGATAACCTTCCCTAAATCTGAGGGGGGATTGGGAATTAGAAACCTTCTAATCTGGAACCAGACGTCTATTTAAAACTCATTTGGTTATTGTTCTTCCAAGCAGGTTCTGTGTGGGTCGCATGGTACAGGGCAGAGATTCTGAGCGGCAAAGTTAACAACCTCTAGACAGTGAAACCAAGACAAAGAAACTCGTTGATTGCCAACAAACTAATCAAAATGAGAGGCATGATATACAACTGGATTAAGCTTAAAGTTGGAGATGGCCAAACCTGTCGCTTCTGGTCGGACAACTGGTCTCCTTTCGGCAGTATAAACTCCTATTTATCTGGCTCAAACTTCACAAGATTGAGTATCCCTATTGCTGCAACGCTTTCTGACCTCAACTCTAACAATGCCTGCCACCTTCCTCATGCTCGATCGGACTCACAGGTTAATATTCAAGCCTTTCTCTCTACTGTAACTATCATTGCACAACCGAACTCGTACACTTGGGAGCCTAATGGGGACCCGTCAAATTCCTACTCTACTCGAGAAGTTTATACACTACAAGCAACTCATACAGCGAAGGTTCCCTGGTACGAGGTCGTCTGGAACAAGGGCGGAATACCGAAACACAGCTTCCTAACTTGGCTGTTTATTCCTAACCCCTACTAGAGACCGACTGATAGATTGGGGGTTACCTCTGATCAGACATGTCTTCTCTACGGCCTTCCAGCTGAGTCTAGAGACCATCTATTCTTCCTCTGTGATTACAGCTTCGCCGTTTGGAATCACATCGCCTCGATACAATCTCTCTCCCTCGCGGCAGTGGCAACTAACCCTTGATGCTTTAACTCCTCTCTCCACAGACAAGGTTAGAGGAAAACTGGCCCTCTTAAGTTGGCAGGCAACAATCTACTCTCTCTGGTGTGAACGAAACCATCGCCTCCACCGAAACAACTACAAGCCGGCGGAAGTGATCCTCCGACAGATTGACAGCTTGGTGAGAACGCGAATTGCAACTTTCAGATCAACGGCACCCACTCGCTCATCAGCCATGTTACAGCTCTGGTTTCAAACACCGATCACTCCCCCTTGACCATCTTCTCTTTCTCGACTCCTCCGTCATTGACAGTCAACGTCTCGGTTCAACATTAATCTCTTAATCTCATTTGTGATTCCAATTTTTTACTTTCTTTTTGGGCTGTGTAACCCAATTAACAATTAAAGTCTGGGCTGGGCTTCTTACACATTTGCATTTTTCTTTGCATTTATATAGTAAACCTTCGATCAAAAAAAAAATCGTGAAAACCAAAAGGATTTAAAATTGAAGAAAAAAGGACATAGAAATAGTGAGTTGCAACTCTCTCAATTTCACATGTATTTTCAACCTAAATCTAGTTTTAATCCTTAAAACATATGATGTGGTTATGCATTCTTTTTTTTTTTTGGAGGAAATGCGATAAAACTTAATATTTCTGATTTCCCTCTCTATGTCGTTAAGTGTGACTCTTTTATTTTTCTCTCAAAGCCTAGTAAATTGTAGCATAACAATCATGCTGTCAAAAACCGAATGTCTAACAAATCACAGAGTATTAATTGTGTGGTTATAGCGTCGAAAACTGGTGAATAACCGTTTCTGCACTTTGATTGTCAGTAGTTCTATACAGTTTTAACAGTTTTTCTGTTTCTGGTTTCATTCCTTCCTTTCTACGATCATCTCAGTCAATAAATAACTCTTGTATTTGATATCCTCTTCAATCAATTTTGATTCTTCTCCATATTTGATCAAGTTGCTGACGGTTATCGATAAGATCAACCTTGCGATTGTTTGGGTTGGTGTTCCGTTGATCATTAGAAGTTTCCTCCTTCGCTTCGTGGTGGTGCTTGCACAACCACTACAATCACACAAATTTTTGGATCTGTTTACTTGGGCTTTGGTTCATTTGGAAGTAATTGAATCTCACATTAAACAAAAAAAAAATCAACACGATTTGTTCAGCAAAATTTGCATATGGCAATTCGATTGGTATGTGGAACCGTCTTCTTTCTTCCGTTTGTTTGGTGTTATTTCGTGGGGAACGTATTGACTATCTTTGTTTAATGATTGTTTTCGGTGAGTTATATATGCGTCGGCGAATTGTCTGGTAATCAACCGGTATTTATCCTCTTATCTTTTGATATGAAGGTATCCTATGGGTTTTTGATCCTGGAATAACCGGAACAATCATCTTAATCCATCGGAATTCGTTTTCTCATCATCGACGAAGTGGAATTGGCCAAGCATAAATCCCTGTTCCTTTCAAACATAAATCAAGCAAACTCTAATTTATATTTTATCAATAAAATAACGTTAAAAGAAAAGAATCTGCTTATATTTTAGACATGTTACTAATATTACGTTTCGCGAATTGTAACAATCAGAACTGAATCTAAAATCTCTTGTATTTCATCTTCCATGTTACACAATCTGATAACTGCAACAGCCATTAGGATCACATTTAAACCTTTATTCAATTTCGATGTGTACACCTCGAATAATATAACTAATTTTTGGATAAAAGGTAACATTTGCAAACAATTATACAAAACAAAACAATGAGAACAAAAAAAAAAGAAATGAAAGTTGAAGAATTACATTTCGTACAACGTCAGAATTGAATTGAGAACCCTAAAACGTCAGAAAAATAAAATAAAAAGTTGATAAGAAAAAGTCCACTTTGTTTGGTTTTAGACAAAAACAGTAACATACTTTTGGTCAAACTCTGTAGAAGAGAATCAATCTCCCTTGTAAATCTCACCCTCCTGTCACCATCTCCAATCCGTCACTTTCCCAATTAAATTAAAATTCAGAAACCCTACATATACACCTAGGTTTAGGGTTTCGCTTTTTCAGAGAAAATGGTTTCTTTTTTCCCCCTTTTTTTCTTTAATAATAATCAAATCACACCTTTATAATCCGGTACGTTACAGTGCACCGAAATCCCATAGACGTATTGTACTCACACCCGTCGATGAAGATGAAGCAACCGCCACATGTCTATCATCGGCAACAATAGCGTCAACTTCTCCTACTCTCTCTCTAAAACTGTACAGATACTCTCCTCCTCTCTCTACTTCCCACACGCGCATCACTCCTCCTGCGCACATTAGCGCGTGCAGCCTATTAACACACCCCATCACTCTTCTCTGCGCCGCTCCACTCACACGGAACTCACACACCGTCTCTTGCGTCCTCACCCTGCGCACAATAGCGTTTCCCCTACTGTCCATTCTAACGTACGCCTCGTCGTTGGCGTCGAAACCCGTCACCATGAGTCCTCTCCGTCGCTCTTCGTCTTCCCCGATGATGACTCCTTGGTTTCTCAGATCAATCACCATGATTCTCCACCGTGTACACGCCACCGCAGTTTCACCACTCGATATTCTCAGACGGCCAAGAGACGTCGTTAGCTCTGTTAACGTGTGCCATCCCATAACAGCTTCTGGGTCGGTGAGGGAACCACCAACGAAGGTTGTTTCTTCGCTGTTACAATCCCAAATGTGAAAAGCCCGACCCGGTACACCGGCGAAAAGCCCGACCCAGTAGCGTCCACATCCCGTGAAATCCACTAACGCGCCGTCGTTAACGATATCTCCGACGAAAGCCGTGCGCGTGTGGCCACCGTGGCCGTTCATTTCCGCCACGTGGATGTCTCCGTCCATCGTGGCGAAAACTAGTCTTGAATCCGAGATAACGATGCCTGAGACCGCTCGCGAGAATCTTCCGAACCGGTCTCTTAGAGGCGGACGTAAAGTCCTGACGTGGAGACGGTTGTTTAAGAGAAAGAGACGGACGGTTCCGTCGGCGAACCCCGCGGCTAAGTAGAGATCGGAGAGTTTGAGACAGCGGCAAGAGAGACTGTCCGGCTCGTCCACGTCGGACGGATCAAAATTGAGTGTGAAGTGGACGTAAGTACGCGTCTGGAAGTTTCTAGCCGTCCGATGATGGTAGATGAACTCATCACGCCACGTGTTGTGCATCAAACGTGTTCTTCCCCAAACTTGGCGAGTTAAGAGTTGCCATAGATGGTCGGAACGAGAAACAGCCTGCCACATGGTGCATACCTACAATTTTAACATATATTAGTAAAAGTAAGCGTATCATTAGCTTATAATATAATATTTAAATGTACGTAAGGAAAGGTAGTTAAATTAAGTAGATAATTATGCGTAGAATGACATAGAAATGGATAGATATTAGTATTAAGTAGTATGTCTGCTCTGCATGGAGATATATGTACAGAGAAGTAATAAAATCTGTTGATATATAAAGCTTAACACGAAAACCAAAATATATTATAGATATAAGTAGCTTTTAATTAAGTGTAAGAGAAGGAAGAGTGGTTAAGTTAAATATATAAACGAGGAAGAGTAAAACTACACATAGAAAGAAGATATAAGTAGGCCTGCAACGAAGCATGAAAGACTATATAGGGACTAGGAAGATGGAAAGACAACGACAGACTCATCAGACACAAGCTCTGCGTATGTTTGTCTTACTGTCTTACTCATCGAATACACAACTCATTGTTTTATAAATACATTTATTATGACAATGTTTAGATATGTATATGTTCCATCGACGCGACTAATCAATCTCTGCAAGCTACAGATTTTGCAACAGAAACCCTAGTAAAAGGAATAACCAGAGGAAGCCATAGTCTCATGTCAAAAAAAGAAATTGAATGTGATAATATATAATACGCAAAAAAGCAAATGATATGGTCTTTGATTAGGTGCTTTTGTTTGTATATCGAGACTATAATTTATTTGAGGACAGATGAAGATAATAAATGAGAGGAAGTAACAGAGTTGAAGCTGAACATGAGATTACGACTTTGCCAACAAGCGTGCCCTTCTCTCTTTCATTTCCAAGAAAGGATAGCTTTAAGCCTGTCTTGTTAAAAGTAGAGATTCCCATAAATACACAATTTTTACACTTATATATACGTTTCTCTCTCATCTCAATCTCCAAGAATCCGTGGACCTACATTCTCTACATTTGCGTATGTGTATATACTAGTACAATAGCATTTGCGTATGTGTATATACATTAGCATTTATTGTCTATCAACACAAAGCATTCTTATTTAGCAGATAAGAGTCATAAGACTAACCCTAGTCAGCCAACTGAACTTTCCACATAGTTTTATCTCATTTAGATAGTTGTAATGTTACTAATTAGATCTAAGGTCATTTAGATTGTATGCATTATATAGATGGTATGGTGTTATAAATAATGGTCATAATGGTCTTGATCATTCAACTTAGTATAAAAATAAGTATAATAGTCAAAATCCATTCTATTACTATGCAAATTACCAATCAAGAATCAGTAATGACATTTTTCTAAGATATTATCCATTAGCACGGAAAGGAAATATTTCAGCTATTCCTATTTTTTAGATGTGCACATTCGGAAAATCGCTTTTGCATTTTAGAGACCTACATTTCAAATGTAAAGAACATAATATAATCTACAGACCACGTGCTCTAAGAGACCCTTAACATTGGGTTCCATGTGCTTTTTAAGCATATCTTAGTGCCCATACTGTCGTCTCTTTTGACTGAAAATATTAAGGAAAGAAACAAAAGATGAAACCCACTTCGATGGAAAAGATGAATCCATGATCAATTTCAAAGTGAAAAACAACTATGAAAACTCTATTTATACCCTTAAATCTCTGACAAAAGTGTTATGCTGTAAACCACACTGCAGTTTCTTAATATATATTTAAATGGAAAATTTGAATAATTGAATATTTAAAAAATACCATCGAATTAATAAATATTTGCATATATAGAGAGAAGAAAAAAGAGAATGAGAAGTTGTCAGAAGCTCTGCATGCATTACTCACTGGATCATAATAATATTGGCAGAGAAAGAAAAATAGACAAAAGCAGGACGCAAAAAATGTACATATGTACTCATATGCTATTCCTCGTTACTAGATACATGAGAGAAAAAAAAAAAACTAAACATTGTATATATACACATATAGGAGTATTTGATGAACAAAAAAAAACGCACCAATTTTCATATTTGACATAGAATTATTGAAAAGAATAATATGTATGTCTGATATAATACAAGAATTGTGTATACAAGTTAATGAATATAGTTACTATGTATGTATATAATAACCTAATGTGGTAATATAGGACCAACATTGGCAAGGCAAAAACACAGGACCTTACTTAGGTTTCTTTTACATTCTCTTTCTAGATGTTCTTAAATGTACAACGATATTTTCTAGTTTTAAGAGTCTGTCGTGAGAGGTCACTTTCTAAGATTTTATTTCAGATTTTCTAAAGATATATACCGTTATAAAAAGATAAAAAGAAATATTAAATGTATCGGGTATTGGATTAAAGACTGTGCATAATGTCTATCAACAATATTTGGAGTCAAGAAAGTTTTTAAATTAATTATTATTGGAAGGACTTTTGCGTCAAAAAGTGGATTTCTTGATCTTAAAAAAAAGGGTTTTCTTCATGCCAAGAAAGGAAGATCTTAAAGCCAATTTTTTTTTCTAAAACAACTTGTGCCCTAAGGGATCCAATCCATATTATAATATTAATATTTAGAGTTTACATGTCCCAATTTCACAAAGATACACAAATGAAATGGGGTTGTATGGTCTCCTTTGTGGATCCAAAAATAGACATTAAAAGGTATCAAAAGTTGACGAGAGAACAAAGGAAAAAAAGAAATAAACTCATTGGGTAAATGGAAGACAAAAAGTTTCTAAAACGAAAAAAGGAAAACAAAGTCCCAAAACCATATGATATGTGAAAGAGACATCGAGTTAATGTCGTCTTGTTAGACATAAAAGTTGGACTTGGACCCATCATAATAAAAACACAGAAAGGGCGGTTACCTTTCCAAAGGTCAGTTTTTTATTTTTTTGGTCACTTCATAATCCCATTCTTAGAAACTACTTTCACACTCATTGTAACTTCAATTACTTAATTATGATTATGTGATATAGAGTAAGGAAATTTACTCAATATCAAAAAGAAAGATATGCAAAATCAAATCTAAGCTGATAGCAACAACAACAACTAAAGTACAAGACTTGAAACAAGGAGTACATTTGACTAGACCAAGATTGTGTGTCCCTCCTCTGATGTTATAGTAGACCCACAACTACTTTGACTTTGTTTTGTCTTTGTTAGATCTATGTGTCGTTTTTTTCCTAGCTTGAATATAATAAACGAATTCAGATTGTGTCATCATGTACATCGAGTGAGATCTACTCCATAAAATGTATCTCGAACGTTACGAAACTAAATAAGGGAGTTTAAAGAACTGACCCGAAAAACGTTGGCAAGAGCCGGTGCAGCGGCGAGGAGGCCGGCGGATAAGGAAGCGTCAGCAGCGACTTGAACGGCGAGAGATTCGAGGAAAGGTTCTGGCCACACGTCGTTGGCGCCGTGGCGAGGGCGAGTTGGAGATGGGGCCTCGTAAACGCCGCCGCTTCTACCGGGAACGGAGCTAGGACCAGCGCCGGGATCACCGTTGTCGGAAGATGAAGAGGAGGTAGACATGAGAAGGGTTTTATGAGGAACAGTGGTAGTAGAAGAAGAAGAAGAAGAAGAAGAAGAAACGGAGAAAGAATGGTGGGGGAGAGAGGAAACAAAGGACAAAAAGTGTAGATAAAGACACGCTTCTACGAGGTGGGGGACCCAGGTTGGGAGGTATGGTTTTTTACTTCTTCTTTATTTTTTTTGTCAAGTTTATCATAGATTAGTTTTAAATGAGACAAAAGTTATTAAAAGAAATTCACATAAATCAAGGTATTGGTTCTTGACAAAAAAAAAAAGGTATTGGTTCAATCTCGTGACATATTTCAGGGGAACTAAACCGGTTATGTGATAATCTTTTTTCTATATATCATTTGGGATTCAATAATGTTGATTTCAACCAAAAAAACAAGTTACATAATTCTTTTTTTTTGTTCAAATAAGTTGACATAGTTCATTTTCTGGGCTGGAAATGCCTCAAATTTCACTCAGACTTTCAAACGCTTATCAAAACTATCAACTCCGAAGCAGGCAACACAGAACTGTACGAGATCATCTCCGACGTTCACGCCGCAAGATCATCATTTGATCATTCTTCTTTTCGTTTTATCCCAAGCTTAGAAAACAATAACGTTGATCTTTTGGCAAAAGCAGCACTTTCATCTGTATTTGATACTCAATCTGTAGCCTTTGGCTAAACGGGCTTTTCTTTTAATGAATTTATCATTTGCTGACCGAAAAAAAGTTCATTTTCTGGTTTTTTGAGTAAGAGAGAGACATGATTATTATTAGGGTTTTCTGCAACCCGCAATATAGTCTTCCATCGTGTATATGTTTTAAAATCTGTATAAGATCGTGTATACACTATCAAAACTACGTCGTTTTAAGCATTTTAATCAAAGAAAATTTTGACTCCAAAGGGATTCGAACCCGTGACCTTCGAACTAAACAAAATGCACACTACCACTGTGCCACAGAAATCTTTGAAGAATTATCAAACTTATGTATATATAATATATACCTTCGTCATTTCTCTTTTATTTGACACAATAAATCTTTATATAATAAAAATTATATTTTTTCTTCCTCATTTCAATGAACTTAAAACAAAAAATTCAGAATCAAAAATTTTAACTTCATTAACATATCAAAATGATATAATATTCTCTATATGTTTTTTTCTCCATATTTTAATGAAGTTTTGATATATTATTCTCTATATGTTTTTTTATTATATTCTACATATTTTAATGAAGGTTTGATATATTATTCTCCATATTTTTTTTATAAACGATATATTATTCTCTATATGTTAATGAAGTGTTGATATATTATTCTCTATATGTTTTTTTATTATATTCCCCATATTTTTTTTATGTTCTATATTATTCTCCATATGTTTTTTTCTCCATATTTTAATGAAGTTTTGATATATTATTCTCTATATGTTTTTTTATTATATTCTACATATGTTAATGGAGTTTTGATATATTATTCTCCATATTTTTTTATAAACGATATATTATTCTCCATATGTTAATGAAGTGTTGATATATTATTCTCTATATGTTTTTTTATTATATTCTCCATATTTTTTATGTTCTATATGTTAATGAAGTTAAAATTTTTGATTCTGAATTTTTTGGTTTAAGTTCATTGAAATGAGGAAGAAAAAATATAATTTTTATTATAAAGATTTATTGTTTCAAATAAAAGAGAAATGATGAAGGTATATATTATATATATATAAGTTTGATATTTCCTCGAAGATTTCTGTGGCACAGTGGTAGCGTGTATTTTGTTTAGTTCGAAGGTCACGGGTTCGAATCCCTTTGGAGTCAAAATTTTCTTTGATTAAAATGCTTAAAACGACGTCGTTTTGAAAGTGTATACACGTTCTTATACAGATTTTAAAACATATACACGATGGAGGGCTATATTGCGGGTTGACTGGGACTTGGTAGGTTTGATTTGTATTTTCACCGAATCAAAGGTAAAATTGCAAAACAAAACCGAGTCAAGGGTTTTTTTGCAGTTATTTTTTTAAAACAAGGTAGATAAGATATATAATGAGAATGGTAATTGCAATCGTTCGAGACTTCGAGTACAGGGGCACAAGAACGCCACAGTAAGCCCAAAGCACCAACCAAATGACCCTTAGACGAAGTAAAAAACAACAACTATATACTACTGACCTAGAGCAACACCAAAAAAAGACATCGACAATGAGAAAAAAGCCGAGAACCACTACATGTAAGATGTAACATATGATTGTGTAAATAGCCAGTTTCTCGCAAATTGCGGTTTTGTGGCAAACTGAGTAATGATGAAAACGCTTTTATTAGTTATCTTAGACTTTACCGCCGTGGACTAATACTTCATCCTAACGAAAAGTGATTTAAGAAGATTGTTTGATACCCAAAGGAAGGCTAAACTCTCAGTTGGAGAGACGCCTCCAACAACACTTCATCTTTAGTTTGCTTGGGTTTTCCAATGAAAATACTGTGATTACTGATTGAGTAGGGAGTGTAATTCTAAAAGGAAATGTTGACTTTGAAACGAACTTTTTTTTGTTGAAGAACTGAAGTACAGTACCATCTGTGTGTCACAGATTGTCGATAAGATGAGTTGTATTGTGTTAATTTCTAAGACAATTTGTTTGGTATATGGCTGTGGTATGCATACGATTGAAGTGGGTCAAAGAAAAGAAAAATTGTATTTTCTTCAAGGGATTTAGAAGATTCAGAATTAATGTGAAGAAAGTTGGTAAGGAGATTGTCGATGGTAAGATCATGGGAATATTAGTGTTGCTGGTTATGACATATTTTCGAGTAAAATAATGCCATAGTAAGTTTCCATTGAGTTTTATTTGAAGAAATGAATGTTTTGAGATGATACATTGTGATTTATGGGACCACATAGAACATAGAGTTTGTATGGAGCTTCATACTTTTTCACTATTGTTGGTGATCATTCCAGAGTTATTTGGGTATTTCTACTTGAAGATAAATGGCAAGTTGTGAAAAGGATTGTTATTATTTTTTTTTTTGCAGACAATTTGGCAAGCAGTTTAAGATTGTGCACAATGATAATAGGAAGTGAATTCATATACATGAAGGATTACTTCATTAAAATGAGTGTGATTTATCAAACATTGTGTGTAGGAATATCAATAGAATAAGAGAGTTGAACGAAATCATAGTCATATACTGAATGTGGTGAGGGCATTGCGGTTTCAAAAAAATCTTCTAATAGAATTTTGTTGGATTCGATATGTGAAGTGTTGTGTATCACATCAATAGAAAACTGCCCGGGTTACACAAAGGGAAAATCCCTTATGAAATATGTTTTGACAAGGTTCCTTCATACTCATAGATTCAGATATGAGTTTTTGGATATTTTGTGTATGCTTTCAGAAGCAACATGAAAATAAGTTTTCTGGTCGGAGACGAAAGTGTGCTTTTATAGGTTATATTTACACATATAAATGATGGACATCATCCCATTTGGATATAAGAGAATTTTTTTGTTTCAAAAGTTGGTGGCTTTGTTGAAGACAAAGATTGCGCGGAGTGGCGGACGACACCGGCTTTGGATGTCGGACGACACCAATGTGTGAAAATTTTCTTTTTCATTCAGTCTTCTTCTTTTCTTTATTTGGTTGATTCCAAAAACTTCAAAATACTCAAGAATCACCCAAATCGTATTATGACCTATAAAAACTCATAAAAATTCGAATATAACAAAAAAGTTATAAAACAATGGAAAAACAACAACAAAAATATTCATATTTGGCTAAAAAAACATCGAACTTATTTCATCTATCTAAACAAATCTCAACTTTTATTGATCGACTGTTTTAATCCTTTGTTTTTCGTTGACCAAACTATTTTAGTCTCAGAATTAGTCAACAATTATTGACTAAATCTGAGACTTCTGAGACTAAAATGGCTTACTCAACAACATTTTAGGTTTTTGATTACACAAAAAATGTTAACTCTTTTTTTCTTAGCAAGATTTTTAAAATAAATAATTTTCAACTATTTTGAACCTTTTCTTTGACAAATAAAGCGAATAAATAAGTAATATAAACTTTAGATCGATTTAATAGTTTATTTTCTGAAACCATTTAAATAGATAAATATCTTGAGTTAATAAAATTATATCTAATAATAAGTTTGGCTAATTATTCATTTTTTATGGTTTGATTATTTTATTAATTATTTTTAATATTGGATAAGAAAAAATATGATTAAGATATCATGTTAAACATATATTTATTATTCTTAAATGATTTAAAATACTTATGAACCAATTTTTAACAAATAATACTAATAAATGATAATCATATTTATTTTATCATTGTGAACATTTATATTAGTATAGAGAATTTACAAAGTTTTTTTTTATGAATTTCAGATTTTAGTTGAAAACTAACACTGTGATTTCATCTTTTGATATCATTATTTTTTTCTCAAGATGAATAAATTAGATTTTATTTTTCTTTTTTCTTTTTTTCTTATGTTTTCATATCCAAAACTGTTTTTATATCCCATAATTTTACTTATAATTACTTTAATTCAAAAATATCAAAAAGCTAAAAAGGAACAAACTTTGTTTACTTAAAAAACCATCAACTTTTATTTTTCAAGCCATTTTGCTATATAAGACTAAAACGGCTTACTCAATAAAAGTTTGGGATTAAAATGGTTTGGTCAACAAAAATAAGAGATTAAAACATTTAATCAAAAAAAATTCGGTTGATAAAAAAGTTTGAGACTTTTTTTTTTGCCAAATGTTGGTAATTGAGGATTTTTTTCACAATTTTCCCATAAAACAATAGATATCATAGTCCAAAACCAGTAAAAACAGTGACATGTCACATTCACATATCACAATTAATAGCCTTTGGCCTTAATTTTTTTTAAAATCTGAAAATATACGGTGAAATTGGTATATTGTACCGAATAAACATAGACATAATATAGTAAAAATAGGAGTAGTTTTTCTTCTCTTTTTTGGGGTCAAATGTCAAATTTTTGCAAAAATTTTCATGGACAAAAAAATGTCACGAGAAGATCAAATGTTTCAGTTTGCAAAGCTATATTGGGTTGTTTATCGATAACAAATTTTTTTTTTTTATCACATTATTAGCTATATACAGGTTTTAAGTATGTTAATTTATCGATTTTATATTATAATCGATATCGATAGTATATCACATCCATCTGTATGTTTTTGTTAATCGATAAATTAACATACTTAAAACCTACTAATTGTCATACGAATTGTTTTTAGGATTTTTTGGCATTTGATATAATATCTTAAAATTTTTAAAATATATTTAAAATGGTACTTCTCAATTACTATTATATAGTAGAGAAGTAGAGATAGTAGAGATATTTCATATGTTTCCATCAAAAGCTTAAGCATCCTCAAGATCCCCCCACCTCACATTGTACTTTGATGCAAGGTAATGGGCCCCAACAGGACCTCTACTCCCATATGGATAAAGCTCAGGGACGATTTTATTCTGCTCAAGTTCCTTCAAAGCCGGTGTGAATAGATCCCATGCTGCATCTAGCTCATCACTTCTTATAAACAACCTCCTCTCTCCTTCGATGGCGTCAAGAAGCAGCCTTTCATATGCATCTGGTATCTCTCTTGGATACCTATCCACCCAAAAAGAGTAAGAAACACACAGTAAAATCTAGAATCAGAAAGTATGCACTGTAGTAATACCTTGATCGATATAGAAGGTTGAGGTCACTTCGATCCAGTCTCATTCCTAGACCAGGAACTTTGTTGTTGATCCTAAGGTATATGCCTTCATCAGGCTGAACTCTGATCACTAGTTCATTAGTTGCCTTGTCTAAATCTGTCGCAAAGTTTTTCTTGTACAAGTTTCCTGGAACATGTCTGAACTGAACTCTGATCTCTGCTCCTCTGGTATGCAGAGCTTTTCCGGCTTTCATAAGGAAAGGGACGCCGTCCCATCTCGCATTGTTGATGAACATAGCCGCTGCAGCAAATGTAGGAGTAAGACTGTGTTTTGGAACCGTTGGATCGTCTGTATAACCTGGATAGGCCTTTCCTCCCTTGCTATGCCCTTTGTATTGACCAACGATCACATTTTCAAGCAGTAATGGTTTCATTGACCTCAAAACTTTCACCTGAACAGGAACGCTCATAATCAATGGTATGGTATGTTATTACCAACTTTTCTTAGTGAAAAAAGAAAAAGAAAAACTTACCTTTTCGCTTCGTATGTCCTCAGCATCTAAGCTCACAGGTGTCTCCATTGCGAAAAGTGCGAGTATTTGCAAGAGATGGTTTTGCATGATGTCTCGTATGATTCCATACTGATCAAAGTAACTGCATTGAATATTATCATTAGTAACTTTGTAAGTTGTTTATGTCAGACAGAGAAGTAATGACCGAAAGCTTACCCTCCCCGTCCTTCTGTTCCAAAATCTTCAGAAAAAATCAGTTGAACGTTACGTATGTAGTTTCTCGACCATAGAGGCTCGAAAACAAGATTTGAGAATCGAAGCACTGAAAGGTTCTCAACAAGCTCCTTCCCCAAATAGTGGTCAATCCTAAGTATACCACGAAACAACATTGCAGTTCAAGAATGAAAAAGATGGCGATGATGACTGTTGGAACTTAGGGAAATAGCTAAAACCTGAAGATTTGCTCCTCTGTGAGATACTGTTTAAGACATCTGGTTAACTCTCCAGATGATTCAGAGTCACGACCGAAAGGCTTTTCGACAATGACCCTTGTCCAGCCATTCGCTGAAGAGGCTCTAAGGCTTGCACACCTTACAACATCGACGAATATGTTTGGTGGTATAGACAAATAGTACAGCCTGTTTGACACCTTTCCTGCCTAAAAACAAACAAACAGAGATAAGAGTGCCATGTCTCAAACAGAAATGATCATTGACTTTGGTACAAAAGTTTTTTACCTCTTTCTCTTTGAGCTTGGTGTTTAGTTCTGCAAAATCATCTTCCGAGTTATACTGACCCGAATGGTAAAAGCATCTCTTCAAGAACTGATCCATTTTGTCCCCACAATTCTCCCTGTTTTGGTTCCATTCTTTTTGAAATAACCAAAAGCATAGATTTTTAATCTGACAATTCACTCACATGTATAGCAGAAGTACCTTTGATCTATCCGGCAAGTCAAAGTTCTACTGATCATCTCGCGAAGTTCGTCATGAGTGAGTTTGGTCCGAGCATAACCAAAAACAGAGAAGTCCTGAGGAAGACAACCCTCATAAAAGAGAGCAAACAATGCAGGGAAGATCTTCTTCTTGGCCAAATCTCCAGAGGCTCCAACGACTGTGATACTAAGAGTGGACTCTTCTTTTGTGACCTGTTCCTCTGTAAGATGATCTCCGGCTGCAAAAACAATATCCTCCAAAGAATCAAAGATACAAACAGACGCTGCAAAACTACTTCAATGCATAAAAAGAGAGACTTTCTCAATCAAACCGACTTCCTAGAAACACCCTTACAAAACCAAACCCCTATTAACCTACTCACAGTCGCTCTAATCCTAGAATAGTTACAGTTGTTCTTGAATCTTAGCTGATAAAAAAAGAATCAGAGAAGAGAGAGCAAGACAGGAAATTTAGATGCGAACACACATTTTGGTTCAATACTGATCGCAAGAGATGATCTGGTCAAGAAACCTAAGATTCGAAATTGCAGAAGAAACTCTAACAGTCTTGAAAAGAGGCGAAATGAGTAGCACAGCCATTTGAAGAATCAAAAACATATCCTCTCCCAAGAATCACAGATACAAACAGAATTTGTAAAAAGAGAGACTTTTTATGAACCAAAACGACTTCCTATAAACCAGACAAGACCCTCTTTGATTTGCTATCTAACCAACTCAAAATCGCTCAAACTTGCTACATTCAATCCCAGAATGATTACAGTTGTTCTTGGCTGATCAAAAAGAATCAGAGAAGAGAGAGCAAGACAGAAAATTTACATTTCGAACAAAATCAAATACCTTTTGGTTCAATACTGCTCACAAGAAACCAAAGATTCGAAATTGCAGAAGAAACTCACAGTCTTGTAAAGAGGCGAAATGAGTGGCACAGCCATTTGAAGAATCAAGCTGAGAGTGTTTCTCGGCGAAGAATCTCAACCGAACACGAGAAAACGAGGATTTTCTCGGGAATGCGAGGGATCTTGTACTGAAGAGTGGTAAAGCTTCTTTTAACGGAGACGAAGCAGCGAACGAAGAGGAGGATGGAGTTGAGGAGGAAGACGAAGAAGGAATGATCATAGTATGCGTCGCCATGCAGATTATCTTTTGTTTATTTCTTCAAAATCATATGTGATTTTGCCTTTGCCTATCATTTGTGAGGCTTATCGTATCTCTCTATCACACGTTATCCACAACACTTTTATCATATCGTTTTCGAGAAACATTACATATATCGCATTATCCACATAGGAGATGATATTAAACTTTAATGATATCAGAGACAGCACGCAGTTGAAGTCTCTAAACACGAGACAACACATTTCGTGGTCCATGCTTGTACACGCCACGCAGTTCGATCTATTCAAATTAAAAGATGATGACGTTTTGTGCATCTATCTACTGCACCGCCTTTCCTCTCTCTGCTTGTGCCAACTCTGTGAGATTCTTCCATCTCGCAGCAGAAATTCTTGAAAAAACGAAACCCTAATGCTCATTTCTTCCCCCAATTTCCGAATTCTTCATTGGGTCAAGTAGGAAGAAAATCTTCGTGTTTCTTCTGCAGATTCTTTTTGAAAAGAAAGAAGAAAAAATGTCATCGAATTCGACAGATGGAAGAAGTAGCAATTCTCGAAGCTGCTCTACACGATCCAGATATAGCTCACGAGTTACTTCACAAGTCCTTGCTGACGCAAAGCTCCACGGAAATTTCGAAGAATCCGAGCGTTTATTCGACTATTCAGCTTCGATTAACGTGAACATGCCGAGTTCTTCGTGCGACGTTCCTTCTTCTTCAGCTGTCTCAGCTTACTTACAGAAGATTCAGAGAGGGATGCTGATTCAGCCCTTTGGTTGCTTGATCGTTGTTGATGAGAAAACACTCAGAGTGATTGCGTATAGTGAAAACACACAAGAGATGTTGGGTTTGACTCCACATACAGTGCCGAGTATGGAGCAAGGAGAGGCTCTGAGTATTGGAACAGATGTGGAATCACTGTTTCAGTCTCCAGGTTCTAAAGCATTGCAGAAAGCTGTTGACTTTGGTGAGATTAGTATTCTTAATCCCATCACGCTTCATTGCAGGACTTCAGGTAAGCCTTTCTATGCGATTCTGCATCGGATTGAGGAAGGTCTTGTTATGGATTTGGAGCCAGTTTGTCCTGATGAGGTGCCAGTGACTGCTGCTGGGGCTTTGAAGTCGTATAAGCTCGCGGCTAAATCGATTTCGAGGTTGCAGGCGTTGCCTAGTGGGAACATGTCGTTGCTATGTGATACTTTAGTGAAGGAAGTTAGTGAATTAACTGGTTATGATAGGGTGATGGTTTATAAGTTCCATGAAGATGGGCATGGGGAAGTGATTGCTGAGTGCTGTAAGGTAGATTTGGAACCTTATCTTGGGTTGCATTACTCTGCTACTGACATACCACAAGCTTCTAGATTTCTGTTTATGAGAAACAAGGTTAGGATGATCTGTGATTGTTCAGCTGTTCCCGTTAAAGTTGTTCAGGACAAGAGTCTCACACAGCCAATTAGTCTCTCTGGATCTACTTTGAGAGCTCCTCATGGCTGTCACGCACAGTATATGAGTAATATGGGCTCAGTGGCATCTCTTGTTATGTCCGTAACAATCAATGGTAGTGATAGTGATGAGATCAACAGAGATCTACAGACAGGCAGAACCTTATGGGGCTTAGTGGTTTGTCATCACGCAAATCCTAGGTTCGTTCCGTTTCCTTTGAGATATGCCTGTGAATTCTTGACTCAGGTATTTGGCCTGCAGATCAACAAAGAAGCGGAATCAGCTCTTCTGATGAAAGAGAAGCGTATTCTGCAAACTCAGAGTGTGCTATGTGACATGCTTTTTCGCAATGCACCTATAGGCATAGTCACTCAATCTCCAAATATAATGGATCTTGTTAAATGTGATGGAGCAGCTCTTTACTACAGAGATAAGCTCTGGGCTCTAGGGGTTACTCCCACAGAGACTCAAATTAGAGATATAATCGATTGGGTTCTCAAAATTCATGGAGGAAACAGTGGCTTTACCACTGAAAGTCTAATGGAGTCTGGCTATCCGGATGCTTCTGTTCTCGGGGAGTCAATCTGTGGAATGGCTGCCGTATATATAACCGAAAAGGATTTCCTTTTCTGGTTCCGGTCTGGCACTGCGAAACAGATCAAGTGGGGTGGTGCAAGACATGATCCTAATGACAGAGATGGTAAAAGGATGAATCCAAGATCCTCCTTCAAGGCTTTTATGGAAATAGTCAGGTGGAAAAGTATGCCCTGGAATGACATGGAAATGGATGCAATCAATTCTCTGCAGCTGATAATAAAAGGCTCATTGCAAGAGGAGCATCCAAAGACTGTTGTGAATGTCCCGTCTGTGGATAATAGGGTTCAGAAAGTGGATGAATTGTGTGTTATCGTGAACGAAATGGTGCGCTTGATTGATACAGCCGCTGTTCCGATCTTTGCGGTTGATGCCTCTGGTGTTATAAACGGCTGGAATTCAAAAGCCGCTGAGGTAACTGGATTGGATGTTGAACAAGCGATAGGCAAGCCTGTATCAGATCTCGTTGAGGATGATTCTGCAATAACCGTTAAGGACATGTTAGTATTGGCTCTCCAAGGTCAGTATGTGGAAGCAAATGTCTGTTTGTCTTGTTTCTTTGCTCCGTTTTATAGTTTGTTTTCAATCTTTTCTGACTGGTTTCGCAGATTTTCATCTGTGCCTTGTGTTCATAATACATAATAGGTAGCGAAGAACGTGGCGCTGAGATCAGGTTCAGAGCATTTGGTGCTAAAAGGAAAAGCAGTCCAGTTGAATTAGTCGTCAATACTTGCTGTAGCAGAGATACAACGAATAATGTTCTTGGTGTGTGCTTTATTGGACAAGATGTTACAGGCCAGAAGACGCTTATTGAGAAGTATAGCCGCGTGCAAGGAGATTACGCCAGAATCATGTGGAGCCCTTCAACACTCATCCCACCAATCTTTATGACCAATGAGAATGGGTTATGCTCAGAGTGGAACGACGCGATGCAGAAGCTTACTGGGATAAAGAGAGAAGAAGCTGTCAATAAAATGCTTCTCGGAGAGGTTTTCACCTCAAATGATTCTTGTTGCCGCCTTCAAGACCATGACACGTTAACCAAACTCAGAATAGCTTTAAATGCTGTGAGTGCTGGCCAGAATAACATAGAGAAGCTTTTATTTGGCTTCTACCATCGTGATGGTAGCTTCATCGAGGCATTACTTTCTGCAAACAAAAGAACTGATATCGAGGGAAAAGTTACCGGGGTTTTATGCTTTTTGCAAGTACCTAGTCCAGAACTCCAATACGCTCTACAGGTTCAGCGAATATCAGAGCAGGCGATGTCGTGCGCACTCAACAAATTAGCATATCTCCGCCAAGAAGTAGAGAATCCAGAAAAAGCAATATCCTTCCTTCAAGATTTGCTACAATCATCTGAATTAAATGAAGAGCAAAGGCAGCTCCTGAGTACAAGCGTTGCATGCAGGGAGCAGTTAGCCAAAGTCATAAGCGACTCAGACATAGAGGGAATCGAAGAAGGGTACTGCTGAAACCTGGCTTCTGCTTTAGTTATGATGGACTTGTTTACTAGTTCTTAAATCTTCCGTTTTAATCCTGTTGGTTTTATGTTTGTTTATGGCTTTTAAATCAGCTATGCGCAACTGGGTTGCAGCGAGTTCAACCTTGAGGAATCTCTGGAAGCAGTTGTAAAACAAGTGATGGAGCTGAGCATAGAACGTAAAGTGCAGATCATCTGCGATTATCCTCAAGAAGTTACGTCAATGAGACTGTATGGAGATTCCCTAAGGCTTCAGCAAATCCTCTCAGAGACGCTCTCAAGCAGCTTAAGGTTCACGCCTGCATTGAAGGGATTGTGCGTATCATTCAAGGTAATGGTGCGTATAGAAGCTATTGGGAAAAGAATGAAGAGAGTCGAGTTAGAGTTCAGGATAATACACCCAGCACCGGGACTTCCTGATGATCTGGTGAGAGAGATGTTTCAGCCTTTGAGGAAGGGAACATCAAGGGAAGGTTTGGGACTACACATGACACAGAAGCTGGTGAAACTCATGGAGAGAGGAACGTTGAGATACTTGAGAGAGGCTGAAATGTCCGCTTTTGTGATCCTCACAGAATTTCCCTTGATTTGAATGGAAGTCTACAAGGTCTCAATAATATAATTATAGAATAAAAGTGGTGTCTTTGAAAGTCGTCAGTAATTTTCACATAAATGTATGCTTTGTTACTGTAGCATAAATATAGGACGACGTTAATTTGATATATATATCAATGAGAAGTTGGTAGAACTGTCATTTTGTTGATAATACATTTTAAAAATACACATAGACAAAGTGTGCAAAAATACCGTTGTTTTGAAGGAAAAATCACATAAAACCATCAAAGTGATAGCTTAAACCTATACTATTTAAGTGACCGCCATTTGATATAATGAAATTATCTTTATTGACTTTTCTAACTTTGTACTATCTAATGCCATGTGGCGTCTTTATTTTGAGTCTAAGAAAAAAATGAAATGAGAAAATGGTATCTGGTGAACTCGAACTCGGGGTAAAGAGAGTATTAAACATATACCTATAACTACTGGACCTTATTGTTTTGTTGACAATATTTACCGAAACAAATATCTAAACAATATTATGGCTCCCACCAAGGAATATTTAACAGAACAGATTTGATAGATCGCTAGGCCCAGACCCACCGCCCGACTAACGCCTAGCGAGTTCCGAAACCTGGATTAACACTAACAAAAAATACATTTGTTAAACAAATTGATGAGAAATGAATAAAGAATTCGAGCCATAATACATTCCGATAACACTAAAAAAAAATATTCGATTACAAATCAAGGTTTACGTTAATTTTAGATTTAACAGCTTTTTTATATATAAAATACAATAAGTGTGTAGTATTTAATAATGATCTTTAATCCGAATAAAAAGATAGAATTGATCCATTTTAAACTGATTAAAATGTCATACAATAATAATTATAATATCCAAAGGATTTCAATGGAGAAGTATTTTCTATCAAGAGACAATTCATGAGTTTTTTTATATAAAAAGAGAATTCATGAGAACGTCTATAATCACATAAACAGTTTCAATATTTGAATGTAAAATATAGTTTGTATGAGTAAAATTTGCAATAAAATTTTTTATGAAATATATTTCTAGTCATGAAGAAGTGAAAAACTATATCTTTCAATCCTCCGCATTTAATCTTATATTGACACAAAACGTGAAATAGTTAAAAAAATGAAAAAAATTATCATTAGATAAATAAAATCAAAGAAAAATTAATATTAATATATTGATACAAATAAACACATAAAATAACAATAATTATTACCTAACTATATAAATTAGATTATATATTCAACAAAAAAATAAAAAAAGACAAACATATACCCCATGCAAAAAGGAAGAAAAGAGAAGCCATTATGGTTGGACATCATCTAGGTTCTGAGAGGTGTTCGAATACTAGATAAGGAACTATCACCTACAGATTACAAATAAGATAATAAGATATTAACACGAAAAAATGACGCGTAACCAATGGATGTGAAAACGCAAAAGAAGGTAAAAAGAATATCAAAGATTAATTCGCCGGTTTGTCTCAGACAAATAATTTATTCTTAAAATATACATAAACAGACAAATAAATATTAAAATATTCTGCATTGCGTAATTTTATTGAAACTATATATAATATGAAAGAAATAAATATATAATCAACGAAATACTACCCGCGTATGTGCGGGGTTAGCAGCTCTACTAGTTAACATTAATAACAGAATATTTCTTTCGGTAAGAGAAATGATTTTTATTATAATAATAAAATAAAAATATTATTAAAATTATTAATTGCTTACGATTTTTCTTTTTAACGCTGATACAACTATTACAAGAACAGTTAAACAACGGACAACTTTAACCATTCGACTAGGATCCAAGATCACGATGAATAACTCCGCTTGCACTACGCTGAAAATCTACTTATAAGATTGTCTCCATTAATCTACAGAAATTGCCTCCTCGGGGATTTGAACTCAAGACCTCCTGGTGTAGAAGCATTAATGAACCATTAATCAACCAATGGACTAAGGGGGTTTCCACGATTACTTACGATTAAAGTCTTTAAATGTCATGAGTTGGAGAGATAACTCAAATCGTTTAAAAAAATTATCGATTATGATATGAGATGTTTTCAGCATCCCTATTACAATGATGGTTTCAGAATCATCATTTAACATAGGTAGTGTAGTGTACCCGAGTCTAGAGCGGAAATTACCCTGGAGCAGAAATAATTTTTGAAAACAGATGCAGACAATTTTAAATATTCCAGGACTTGGGTTGAAGATGCCCAAGAAATAAATGGAGTCAATGCAAAAGGATTCATCTCAAGAAAAATTCTGATGCGAGCTCCAAAAATCTGAGAAGTCGAGTTACTCGAGAATGGACAGTTCGAGCAAATAAGGACCAATGGGGTAGCGACACCCGTCCAAAAGTTATGAAACTTTGTGGAGCTCTTAATGACCCTTAAAGGAAGATTAGTATCGAAGATAATACATTTTTTGATGATGGACGCAGGAGTTATGAGGAAAATTACAAAGAGCTCCGAGATGAGATAAGTCCAGAAGATTTGGTAATAGGAGGAGCGCCACCCATCCAAATGGAGTGAAACTTTGTGGAGTCTCTAAGGACATCTGATAAAGAATTATGAAAGAAGTAGATCACTTTTTTAACGGTGGACGCAGTTTTTATGACATAAACCATTCTAAGCTCGAAAACGGGCAATACCGTTCAATGTTAAGGAAGGTCAGTCACGGACCAACCATCCACGTCATTTACTGACTAATCCTTGGCAGAGCCTGAGGTGTCAGACCCTTAGAGACTGCCGACTTCAGAAGCAGGAGGTGGAAGAAGCTTAAGGGTGAAGTAAGGACATGTATTGGAAATTGAAAGAGGTGTCAGGCTCCTGTCAATCCAAAGAGCTTATAAATACCCCCCTTCCCTCTCCAGATCTCCCCATTCACGTTTCCCATCTGTTACCATGCTAAAATCAATTTAGAGAAAACCAAAGTGAGAGAGAAAAAGTAAGGTAGTGATTGCGTGAGCCATAGGAAGTTCGAATCGTGGGTTGGAGTCTTTAGAGATCAGGAAAGTCTTTGTTTAAGGTGATTTTCGGGGGATAGTAGCCCAATGTTTAGTCATGAATTATGGTGTAACGTGATGTTCCCGATGAGGACGGGCTAGCGTTGAATCATGACTCAGAATGAACGGTGGAATTTCTTGTTGTGTGAACTGTTGATTGTTTGATTGTTCATGCATGATGTGTGTTTTATTGATGTTGAGAATGCATGGTTGAGTGGTGCATGAGGATTGTGCTCTACGGATTATATCATTTCAGATCTATGTTGTGGACTAACGTGTGTTGCAGGTGGTATCCGCAGTATAAGCTAACGTTTCTTGCAGGATATACCCGTGGATAATTGTTGTGGTATGTTGAGGAGTATTGTTAAGTGATGAGAAGTGGTGTGATGAGGTGTTGTGTGGTGATTAGTGTGTGGTTAGGTGTGGATCATGTAGGTGAGTTTATCCTACATGATTAGGGACAGTGTGGTCGGATTCCCCGCTTTCCTTACCGTGAGTTTATCGGTAGGAAGACTCGGAGAGACGTGATTTCAGTCTGGGGCCAAGTACTATCCAACGGGATAGTTAAGGGATAGCCGTAGACAGTCGGAATCCCTTTGGTGCACCATGAGTGTATCGGGCCCGGTTGAGTTAAAGGGATAGCCGTAGACAGTCGGAATCCCACCGAGATGCACCGTGAGTTTATCGGAGCTCGGTCTCGTGTGTGAAGTTCCGGCTTGATGGTCTTTGTGATAGTCAAGTGCAGGGTATTCACGGAAAGGGGAATTGGCCGACACACTGATGAGATCTCAGTTCCTACGCAAGTGTGTGTGTGAGCGTGGTGAGAACGCGGTGATAGGCGAGTGTGGTGATTGTCACATATGGTTTAGTAGTATTGCATGCTTCAGCTATTGGTTATTTGCATGCTTCGGCTATTGATTATTTGCATGCTTCGGCTATTGATTATTTGATTTCTTGATTGATTACTTGCGTGGGTTTGGATTGGGTATCTTTTTCGTTTTGTGCTCCGGACTCACTGAGTAATATTAGATTACTCACCCCTTTTCCCCTCTCTCGCAGGTAACCACTAGGAGTGGCATGGAATGTTAGGCCACCGGAATAGATTTGGCTTGGCTTTTGTAAAACTGGTTTGTAGTTAAAGTATGCATTATCTCTTTTGGCACTAGGCCTTGGCCACAAAGATATATATTAGTTTGTAAGAACATGTTTTCGGAATGATATGAATAAAAAGGAATGTTTTAACAAACTTGGCTTGCTTAATGATATTAGTCTAGTCCGGACTAACACAACTCGAGACCAAATTACGGGTTGAAAAGCCTTAGACCGCGGTTGAGAGGTATCGAATTTGGTCTGATGGACCGGCGTTAAGCTCAATGACCTCTGAGACGGGCTAGACTATCTGATTAACCTCGACTTGTGACATCTGCGGATTGGGCTGGCGGGTTGGTCGTGTATGTTCTTGTTTGATTGTTGTTCAGCCAATCCTGCCTAGTCCGGTTCGAGGGTGTTACAGGTAGTCGAGTGCTTAACAAGTATAGGAGTAGCATTTTACCTTCTAATGTTCAGGCTTTGATTTGTACAAGAAACTAGTAAAGGGTTTTTCCAAAAGTTGGTAAGTTGTTTTGTTATTGATCATCACTCAAATCTGTGATTTTCTGTGATGTTTCAGTGATGAACACTTTGGTTTTGCATATTTTCAGATGATGAGTTTATTGGGGATACAAAAGAGGAGGAAGAAAAGGAGAAAGAAGAGATGAACGAAGAGGGAAAAGAAGAAGAATTATAGCACATAATTTGATATTTTCTGACTTTATAAACTTGATAAGTGAAATCCGGGCTGGCGATCTATTTGCCCACCATAACTGTGGTGTCGCACCAGATGCTTCCCAAAGTATTGCCTCATCTTAGTTCCCCTCGACACCAAAGTCAAATATCTATATACCCACCAAAATAAAGTTTAATATCTATCTCCCCACCCGACTGAATTTTAACACTCAGATCCACACAGAGTAATGGTTAGTTGGTTAATTAGTTCGGCTAATACGGTTTATTATTTTTGAATCTCTACTTAACCGAACTAAATAATTTTAATCCCGATTTTGGACCAGATTAAAACGACGAAACCATGTAATGTATCTAAACCCAGAAAATCCCCAAATCAAAAAACCAAAAACCTTAGAAACTAAAATCGACAAGTGAAAATCCTCAAATCAAAAAACCAAGAACCCTAGAAACTAAAATCACCATGAAATCGATTGAGTTCGTGTTTACTATGGATCTAGTCGCGGGAGGAGTGTTCGAATTCGATGAAGAAGCAGGTGAGTGAGAAGAATTTCACCTCGAGCAACTGTTGCGGGAGTTCGAAAATGAGCCATCGATTCACCACGACGAGTTGCCTGAGACCGATGAAGAAGACGAGGAAGAAGATCCAGAAGCTCCAGAGAGAATGCGGACGCATATACGCAGTGGTGATGGAAATTTGTATCAAGACTAGACATTCTTCAATGGTGTGACATTCAAAGACAGTGTCCTTGATTATGCTCTTAGGACTCGCCGTGACATCAGACAGTACATGTATGATAAGGAAAAGATTGGATTTGAATGTGCTGGTCGTAGTGAGAATGATGAAGCTTGTGGTTGGCAAATTTATGCTTCGATCCTTCCGAAGAATAAAATTTGGAGAGTTAGGTTGTATGTAGATAAACATACATGTGAGGTTACTGGAGAGTTTGAGATGGTGAAGGTCCCTGTGATAACTAGATTGTTAGTGAACAAGATCCGTGAAGAGCCTTCATACTATTTGCCTATGAAAATCGAGGAATTGGTCATGGAAAATTGGTCAATTAGTGTGTCTAGGCCTCAGTGTCAAGCTGCTAGGAATAAAGCTTTGAAGTGGATCAAGAGTGAATATGAGCAACAGTTTTGCATGCATTAGAGATTATGCTGCCGAGTTAGAACAATCAAGATCCTGGTTCTTCTGTTGAAGTGGACACAATCCAGAATGCTGAAGGTCAAGATGTCTTCAATCGATTTTATGTTTGCTTTGGTGTCCTCAAGGAAAATTGGAAAGATAATTGTAGACCATTGATAGGACTTGATGGTTACTTCGTGAAAGAAAGAATCAAGGGGCAGTTATTGGTCGCTTTAGGTAGAGATGAAAACAATGCTATTTATCCAATAGCTCGGGGTGTTGTAGATGTGGAAAATAATGAGAATTGGCAATGGTTTGTGAAAAAAACTGAAGATTGATTTGGATCTAAAGGATGGTGACAATTTCATTGCTGTTTCAGACCGTAGCCCGATAAGTTTTTGTTGTTTTCTTGGGTTGAATTATATGTTTCTTTATGTTTTTTTTCTTGGGTTAAATTCTTGGGTTAAATTATATGTATCAGAGATTGATCAGAGCTACTAAAATTGAGCTGCCTAAGATAGAGCATCGAAAGTGTGTAAGGCACATCTACAGGAATATGAAGAAGAAAACATGGCAACAAAACCCAGATGAAGCCCCCTACATATGGAGTCTAGCTTGGAGCTACAATGAAGCAAAGTTTCAACGAAACTTGGACAGGTTAAGATGCTATGATACAAGTGTGTTTGCTGATGTTATGGCTACAAATACGAGGAGCTGGTGCAGAGCTTTCTTCAAGCTGGGAAATTACTGTGAAGATGTGGAGAACAACTCAACAGAGACCTTTATTAGCTCCATCAACAAGGCAAGAGAGAAGCCGTTTATCCATATGCTTCAAACAATAGCAAGATTGGCATTAACTTAATTGGCATTTTTTTGTCAGGAAAATGTACACCGTATGTGCAGAAAGTTCTCGCAAAAGCGCTTGTTGATAAGCCCTTTAAAGATGGAGCTAACAAATGTGTTGTTACCAGAAGCGTTAAAGGCTACTTTGACTCAAGACTGAATGACCAAACTCATCGTGTCAACTTGGAGAAAAGAACTTGTTCATATAGGAAGTTCGACATCACTGGAACACCATGTAAGCATGCGTATGGTGTGATCTTGTAGTTGATGCTTGATCCTTCAGATTATGTTTCTAAGTGGTTTCGCACACCTCTGTGGAGAAAAAACTACACAGATGGACTTGTTCCAGTCAGGGGTTCTATGTTTTGGCCAAAAACAAATACTCCTGATGTAAGACAAGTTCAGATCATATCACCAAGTGTAGAGGAAGAACAAGGGGACGAAACAGGGGAAGAACGAGGGAAAGAAAGAGGGAAGAAGAAGCTCACCAAAGCGGATAAGACAAGGAAAAGAGGTGTGAATGAATGAGTCACCAACCAAGAAGCAATCAAAACCCAATAAAAGGATTATGCATTGCGGCGTTTGTGGTACGGCTAATCAAAACTCGAGGTGGCATGCAAAGCATGATTCAGTACCGGTAAGCACATCTCAGACTGAAGGTGAATCCTCGCAAGGAACTCTCACTCAAGCTAGTGTTTCTCAAGTTTGAATGATTTGATATGTAATGACATCTATCTATCTTTGGTTTTGAACTTAATTGTCTCGGATAAGTAGGATAACATCGGCTTTTGGGGTTATGTAAACTAGCTATCCACCGTTTTGTAATGCTTTTGGTGGTGGGTTGAAGTAGCTTTCACATTATCTTTGTTAATGTACATTCAGCTTTTCTAATGCATTTTTAATGCTACTAAAAGCTTGTGTATTATCTTTTGCTTTCTACTGAATATAATAGGCTTAACAATCATCTTAAAAAAGACAAATTCATTGCATTAATAAAATCAAAACCATGTCAAGTACACAAGCCACAATGATCAAACACACAAAACACAAGATTACTAAACAAGGTCATTCTTCTAATCTTTTCAACCTAAGAGATTACTAAACCCAACCATGACCATACACAAAACAACTACAACAACCATCATTTTCTTCATCGTAGATGATGATTCAACCAAAGCCTCTTCCACTCTCTCAAAGATCTCCTTCTCAAGCTTCATTTGCACCTTCTGAAACACTATTCTCTCAAACTCCTTCTTCTCCATTGTAACTGTTTCCAGCTTTTCCGCAAGTGAAACATTTTTATTTTTTAATGTCTCTATCTCATCTAAGTGAGCCTCATATACCCACTTGAAAGTGTGATTGTCATTCACAAGCTATACATTATTTTGACAAAAATTTGTGAAAAACAACATTAACTAATACAATGAAGAAGAAGCAAGGATTTTAATCGAAATACCTTCTTAGCTACAGCATATCCGCAACGATAGTAACGCCGATACGGATTGTTGTTAGATTTAGATATCAATTCCATTATTTGTACCCCACACGGACAAGATTTCGGCACACCAAACACTCTACCTCCAGGACGACCACTTGATGATCTACTTGAAGCTCCAGACACGCTACTCATGGCTTTAGATCGGAAAATTAACACATACGCAGAAGAAATTAAGAACAAAAAGAAAAAAGTACTCGACAATGAGAAAAGGAGAAGAAGAACTCCAGGATCCACATTCTACAGTTTTAAGAAACTAATGAGACTACATAACTGTAAAATAACCATAGACTCACCGTCAATTTCAGAAATCAGAGTGAAGGAGGAATGATTGAAGAATTGTTCTTCAATTTTTTTAGGGTTCTTATCGATTTGGGAATTTTCGATTTAGGATTTTTTGACCGTTGAGTCGGGTTATATCGCGATGATATGGGTCCGGTTTAGCGATATTCGGATTTTCGGTCGGTTTACAAACAGAGGTTTGATGGTTTGGTACTCGGTTTTCGACATTTAACCAGCGAAATTGTTCGGGTGGGGAGATAGATATGAAACTTTATTTTGGTGGGTTTATAGATATTTAACTTTGGTATCAAGGGGAACTAAGACGAGGCAATACCTTGAGAAACATCTGGTGCGACACCATAGTTATGGTGGGGATATAGATCGCCAGCCCGTGAAATCATAGGATGGTGACTTGTTTTATTGACTTTATAGTTTGTCATATTTGTTTAGACATAATTTGGGTTATAACTCTGATGTGTATATTTTTTCTGATCTTTGCTTTACCATATCATTGACTCCTATTTGTATTTTGTCTCTGCGTTGCAGTTTATGAAGTTTTTCGGTGAAAGAAAATTGTATAGATTTGGTCCTTTGGAATAATTGTTGCAGGTTCTGAAGTTTGTATTGAATTTGAATTGGAAGTTTGAAGTTTGTATTGGATTTGTAATGCAAATACAAGGAACTGTGGGTTCAGAGGCTTTAAATTCAGCAAATTTTTTGAATTTGCATATACACAGATTCTTTGTCCATGGACTTTCCCAGTTGGTCATGGTCAATTTTGGATGTGGTCATTATTAGACATTGGTAAAGTTTGTCCATAATTTTTTTATTTTCAAATTGGACAACCCATGGACAGCCCATCCCGCCCATTTGACAATACTAAGTACAAGGAGTATTGTCTGGATTAGCTAGTCCAAATAGAATGGTTTCTAATAAATCTGAGAAAAAGGGGGATATATAAGGGGATATGGCTGCCAGTAGTTATTCAAAAGTAAACAAACTTGGAAGAAGATCAGATACATGAGAACTGGTCAAAGGTGTTACCTACTAAAAGAAGAGCTGGAAAACATAACAAAAATTTGGTTCATGGTCAAGTTCAGATCATATCACCAACAAGATTCTATGCACTGAGTCGTGAGGAGGAAAATGAGCCTGAGGTGAAGGATTTGATAGAGCAAGTGGATATGGTCGAGATAGATAAGGATGATGACATAGCAGAGAAAAGTGTCAATAACATGGATGATGGGAAGAGATGCGAACTTTCGCTTCAAAATTATCAACATGTAGTAAATGAGACAAAGGCAAGTGTTGTGAGGCAGTCCTTACCTCGGTCATCAAAGAATAACTATACGTTTTATATGGAATTTTCAGCTTTAGTATCTAGAGATACCCCCTCTAACACTATTAGTATAAAAACAACCGAAAGAATACTTAATAATGAGATTCTTCTGGAATATACTCGGATTTAACAAATCAACTAAGCATGCAGTAGTATGTCACTGAATAAGGAATAATTCACTTCAGTTTGATTGTCTTATAAAGACAAAATTTAAAGAAAGTAGGGCAGCTAGAATTTCAGTTTTTTTAGCATTAGTCGTTTATATCAAATTATGAGTTGGCCCAGCTTAGCCGTATTTGGGTGTGGTTTGGGGACTTTCAGCCAGAGTGGCTTAGGCAATCACTTATTTTATACTTTTGGAAGGAAGGGATGAGGAGATGTAGTAAAAGAGACAAAGGCAAGTGCTGTGAGGCAGTCTTTTCCTCATTCATCAAATAATAATCATAAGTTCTATATGCAAGTTTCAGCTTTAGTATCCAGAGATATCCTCTCTACAATGGGTAAGACAAGATTTAAAGAAAGTAAGACCGCTATAATTCCAGCTTTGATTTTTTAGCACTGGTCGTTTATATCAAATTATGAGTTTAACCAGCTTCACAGTATTTGGGTGGTTTGGGGACCTTCAGCCAGAATGTCTCAGGTAATTACTTATTTTAAAGTTTTGGAAAGAAGGGATGAGGAGATGTTATGCTTGTTTATATATGTCTCAAATGGAGTAGAGGAGAGAAGGAGTTTGTGGGAAGATTTAAAAAATCATGGAGTACCAATGTTTGGAAATAAGACATGGTTAATAATGGGAGATTTTAATGAAATTTTAGATGGAAAAGAGCATTCAAATTATATGGTTTTACCAAAAATCCCACCAGAGATAAGAGATTTTCAAGAAACAATAAGGTGTTGCCTTATGTTGGGCATGGAGTTGCATTGACCACTTTTCACCTGGTGTATTAAACATGATGAGCGGTTCATTTTGCAAGAAATCTCACTGTGTGGTAATGAATGAAGCATGGTTTCATAGTCAGTCCAGATCTTACTGTGTCTTTGAACTTGGAGGATGTGTTCTGACCATTTACAATGTAGGATTCACTTCAATGAGCTTGAGATTAAGAAGCGCATGCCGTTTAAGTTTTTGGATGTCATATCTACTTTGTCAGAATTTCAACCACTAGTGGAGGAGTATTGGTCAGAAACTGACAAGTACTTGTACCATTCAACATTGACATTATTTCACTTGGGAAAAAAAGCTTAAGGCTCTTATGCCAATGGTAAGATCATTAAGCAATGAGAAGATGGGTCAGTTACCTAAAAGGGCAAGAGAAGCTTATCTCCTCTTGTGCTAAAAGCAAAAGATAACATTCAATGATCCAACTCTATAAGCTATAAAGGAGGAGTGTGTGGTGCTTGAGAGATGGCAACGTGTGGCAAAATTGAAAGAGGAGTTCTATAAGCAGTGATCTAAGACGCATTGGCTGCAGTTGAGAGACAGGAACAACAAAAAATTTCAAAATGCTGCAAAAATTATGGAAGTAAAAAACACGATCCGAGCAATATTGTATCCATAAAGATCTATCAGTTCTTCTTCGGAGGACATTAAGGCAGAAGCCGAGAGACTTTTTACTGATTTACTTACATTTGAGTCAACTGATAACGCGATACCATATATTAAGAAACTTTAAGAACTACTACAATATAGATGTGGTAAATGGGAACAAGAGCAGTTAATTAAGGAAGTAACAGAAGATTAACTAAAAACAGTTGTATTCAAGATGTCTTGTAGCAAATCTCCTGGTCCTGTAAATTCATATTCTTTTTTTTTTTTGAAATGAATGTTAAATTTCAAACAAAAAAAAATCTTTGTTACATGTACATGCTTCAATGTTTCGAAAGCTTTTTGCTCACTAATTAAAGAATGAGAAAGACATGCCTAAAGCCTGATACTAAACTAATATTCTAAGCTTTCATTGAGCCACTTGTTCCCATCCGCTCTGGCTGTGGAGAGGGGGTTAAGGACAATCTTGTCGATGAGTTTGATGAGTCTTGTTGGTGGAGAAGGTCTTTCTCCATGTTTCCTTAGATTTCTCTCCCTCCATATTCCATATACTACAGCTTGAAATACATATCGCAAGATAAATGGCTGTATGTAGTTTAGTGTTGTTGGGGTCAAAATCCCCTCCTCGGAGATTGATAGGGAAAAGCGCCGAAGTACGGTTAAACATTTCATATCTTGGCAGCAAGCCTACGAAATGAGACCACATTCCTGCACGGGTCGGGCTCTTGTCATTTGGCCCGGCAGATGAACTAAAAGGACTGTGGCCATTTGTACTCTTTTTCCTTATCCTTGGTTTTGTCCCAAAGGGTTTTCCGGGAAAGGTTTTAACGAGGCAAATCGGTTCACTTGTCCTAAACCCATTCGGGAACCAATCGGCCCAAGAAACTGGACCAAGCACCTGCACAGGTCGAGCTCTTGGCATTCGGCCCGGCAGGTGAACTCTCAAGACGAATCTCAGCATATCTTCTCAGCCCGGAGCATTCATCGATCCAAGACGCGGGTCAATACCGATTTCTACCTTCCCGGACCGGCCCTAAATGCCATTTTCCGACTAACGGGCCTCGTCCCAATAATTCCCGAAGAAACATCACACCATTTGAAGACGGACTTCATGCTGTTCAGAACATGGAAAAATATCAAGGAGTTTACTTAAAATAAACCGGAAGCAAGGCTTTTACCCAGGGAAAATCGGACCAGAAGACCAAGAAGACAAGCTGGGCCAAAACAAGACAAACGGGCCGTATTGGAAGCAGACGGGCGGCGGCCTATTAGATCAAGTCGGCGACTCGGAAGGGAAATTTAAAAAGACCTACATTGCTTAAATCAGTCTTTGAGACCCTAGACTCTCTCATATAAATAAACACCCCTGTATTCACTTTCAATCCATCCCAACTCAAGTGCAAGACATTTCGAGATATAAGACTTTCTAGAATATTTTTGTACTTAGAGAATTATTAATAAAATCATCTTTCTCATCTTTTTACTTTTTTGCCCATTAGTTCTTGTTTAATAGAATTTTCGGATCCCCGCAAAATATAAATTTCGACAGTGTGAGTTTCGGCAAACACAAGTATAATGTTCTGGAGAAAAAGAATAAGGTTCGACCAGTTTTCTGTGTAGGCTGTTTGAAGGAGGTTCCGAGTTAGAGCGGCCCAGACCGCTGCAGTGTAGGTGCATTCGAAGAATATGTGGTCCCGAGACTCCAAATTCTGCGAGCATAAGACACAAGTGGGATTGAGAGAGTGATTCCAAACCTGAGCTCTGTCCCCCATGGCTAGGCGGTTTTGAATCGCGAGCCATGTGACAAAAGTAAATTTCGGATTTGCATTTGAAAACCAGAGACACTGTGCCCACGGCTGTTGTTCCTGCTCAAAGCGAATTTGGTGCCAGGTGTTCTTTGAATGAAAGGTTGGCTTATAGATGTTGTCCCTCTGTTTCCACACTGACACATCTTCTTTCCCTTCCTCTCTATTAATCTGAAGATTTGCAATAGCTTCCTCGATTTGGTTTAGCACCTGAACTCGGTGAGTTCTCCTTCTGTGCGTCGCCAAAACTTCTGCAACTAAGGCGTTTCCTGGGATTCCCAAATCAATGAAGCCTTTGTCTCTCAGAACTTCGTGCAATCGTCCAAGACTAGACCAATGATCAAACCAGAACGAGATTCCCCGACCGTTGTGAATCTCTATACGGTGAAATTGCTTAGCAAGAGTTCTCAGCTTCAATATTTTTCTCCACATCCATGATCCAGATTGAGTCAAGTCTTTTAAAGACCAGAATCTCCCCTTCGGATGAGGTACCGCCTTAGCCAAGCAACCCACATATACGAGGGGCTAGATACAATACGCCAGATCAATTTCAAACCCCTCGCTGTGTTAACATCTTTTAGTTTCCTTAGGCCTAGACCTCCCTCCTCTTTTGGTCTGCAGATATCATCCCACGAGACCTTTACCTATTTCACGTTTATGTCTGGCCCTGAGATGCCTGCCATGTAAAGAGTGGATTTCTCCAAACTGATGTTGGGACCAGACTCACAAGCGAACTCATCAAAGACCCTCAGAATTCCTTCGACGGAAGTCTTCGTACCATCAGTAAAAACGTAAGAATGTTGCTCTTACACTTGGGATGGTAGCCAATGAGATTGGCCTTAGCTACTGCATCACGCTTATGTGAGAGGTAGTTCATACATATCACAAATAGATATGAGGATAAGGAGCAGCCTTGGCGGAGGCCTCGTGTGCTTTGAAAATAACCGGCTAGTTCACCATTAACTTGGACCAAAAAAGAAACGGATGAGATGCAGAGGCTAATCCAGTGGATGAACTTATCTGGGAAATGAGACGCTTGCAGTGAGTTCAGAAGGAAGGGCTATTGAACTGAGTCAAAAGCTTTTGATATGTCGATTTTCATGGCACATCGAGGAGTAATGTCAGACTTATGATAGTCTTTAACCAATTCTGTAGCTAGAAGCAAATTTTCCATAAGCAGACGATTTTTTACAAAGGCATATTGGTTCAGAGTAATGAGCTTCAGCAAAATACACTTGAGTCGATTAGCCAGGATTTTTGATATGATCTTGTATAGGACATTGCAGCAAGATATCGGTCTATAATCTTTCATCTTCATCGCCTCTTTCTTTTTCGGGATCAACACAAGAATAGTGGAGTTAATTCCTTTAGGCAAGAAACCCTTGCTGAAAAACGAATGTATCGCTACAATGACATCCTGTCCAACAATAGCCCAAGCGGATTTGAAAAATTCTATGGTGTAAGCATCTGGTCTCGGTGATTTGTTTGCCGGCATGCCGAAAATCACTTTCTGAATCTCCTCAAAGGTTACTTCTCGTTCCAAAAAAGTCCGCTCAAGATCACTGCATCTGAATTTGATCAATTAAAGTTCACATTCAATTAAAAAAAATTCTCCTTTACTATTTCTTTTATACTTGATAGTAAATTCTTTTCTCTTTTTATTTAATTATAATCATAAAAACAATACCATTATCCAGCCATACTTTTCAGAAACTCTTTTGTTGGCTTGACAAGTCTCAATTTCGTGTGTTAGTTTTACAAAAATTGACTATTGATCTTTTCAGCATCAATAAATATTTAAAATTCTAATAGTAAGAATATTTTTGGAATTAGTTTTCTACTAGTTTTTGAGAAGCAGACTTCACATGTTTGTTTTGAATTTTAGATTTTTTAATGTTTTTCCACACGAACGGGTCCCCTCGTCAAATTGAGAAGATGGTCCCCGTCTCCTAGTTTCACGCGCAGTCTTTAGGTAAACGACATTCCTTCCGACTTAATGTCACTTTCTATGCAATGCCCCATAAACAACTTTCGATTAAAATAGGTTAATCAAGAAATTTGTGTAGTAATTAAATCTATTAATTCATGGTTTCAAGGTTCTTTGTACCCTAATATGAAAACAAGAAGCTGCCAAGTGCTGCCCTTGCAAATGGCCGACAAGTGGCACTTCTTTTTTGCATACTTCTTTTTTGCATGATCTTTATAAGTATTTTTTTTTTCTTTGGTCCCCAAGTAAATTTTTGGACTTTCTATTCATTTTTGTTTTATTTTATTGAAATTTATGTACTCTTGTTACTTCATTTATAATTCTAATTTGTATTTGTACCTTTTAGTTTAACGCAACTCCTATTCTTGTTGATTCTTTTTATGTCTACTTGATCAGTGTCACTTTAAAATATGTGGTATTTAGAAACGAAGTTGATATGTAAGATACTACAATATCTAAAAATGTGGCGTAAAGCTAATAAAAAAAAGGAGCTTAGATACGTAAGATAGATACTATATCTAAATTTTACTATTCGCTTATAGAAAAAAATCCTTATTATTTTGTTAATGAAAACCTTTTGATTAAAAACTACTTAATCTCTTTGTTTTTTACGTGTTATGTTTGTTTATTAAAGTCTGCAAATTAAAACTACAATTTCTTTCAAAAAATTACCGTTCTGTAGATGTATGCATTATTCTAAACGTACGTCATTTTCTTTTTGTTTTTTTTTCTTTTTGTTTTTAGAACTATAAAAACAAACATTTTTTCTCAAAAACAAATACTATGAAAACAAACATGTTTTTTTCGTTAAAGCTAAATGTACATAATTTATGTATTTTCGGGCACTTGCAGGTTTTTCTGTAAACACTAGACAAGTTTTCCTTTAAGAATGGAAAAAGCTATCATAAAACAATCCATTTAATTTGCTAATAGAATTGGAACTTATAAGAGATTACAGCAATATATGCCTGTAAAACTTGTTTCAGTTGCACTCGAATTTTAACGTCCGCATACGTATATGATACTGTGGGTAAATAACTAGGTGCTTACAAATTGGTGTCGGCACTTTGCATCAAATTTATCAATTGTACTGTTTGTCGTTCAAAAATTAGCATGTTCAGTTTTAGGGGACATAATCTCTCTCAGCCTCTAATAGTCTATTTTTCCTTTTTCGGTACACACAAACCATAATATGCGTTTCTTTTTATCAAACAAATATATGGAGTAGTTGTTAGAACCAACATCATCCAGACCAGTCTGAAAAAATAACGCAGTCAAAAACATCTAGAAATAACAAGTACTAAAACTATATAGAAATGAAGTTCAAAAGCAACAAATTTGAAGGATATACTTTGGAATTCACAAGAAAGATTTTAGAATCCACAAAAGAGACCTCTTAGCTATGATTAATAGTTATTAGATTCTCTATTACAGATCACCAATGACCTCTATATTCAGCTAATGCCCAAATATAAAATAGAAAATAATTTTTTTTGGTCAAAAGAAAATAGTTAAAAATAAATAAAATTATAAAATAAAAAGGTTAAAAAATATAGAAAAAACACCAAAAATTTTTAAAAAGAAAATAGTTACTAAATTCCTCTTACATTACACTTTTCCACTTTGAAAAACTCATCCTCGAGTTCTTTTTCTGATAATGTACCACAACTGCCTTGCATAGACCATAGTTGTTAGATTGCTATTTATTGTAATTTGAGTTTTTTACTGATTAAAAATTAAATCTTGCTTAAACAAACCATAATTGCTAGACTGCAGCTTATCGTACATACTGACTGAGAACTTCTTCTTATGAAAGAACACTAATTCTTTGAAATTGTTGGCTCCCTTATGCTTGTTAGCCTCAACGGCTCAACCTTACATCTCTTGTTCATCTGAAATCAACTCCTTGAGAACCTTTTGGATCACTAGCACCCCTTCAGAAGATATTATCTTCTCCAAGTCTGAAGAATCGTAAAATAATAGAACATCTGCCTTTACGCATAGATTATAATTATTCTTTATAATCTTTTGATCAATATTTTTCTCCATAGATTCTTTTTCATCAAAAATCATTTTCAACAATAACAACATGATTGCTTCCTTCCTCCCCTGGAAGTCTAATTGGTCCTCGTTTGCTGATTTATACTGGCGTTGCTAATTTTATTTGTAAAGCCCTTATCTGATTGGTATAATCAGTTGAAACACCATTGTATTTTACCATGTTGAACCCTAATTGGTTCTCCACTTAAATCTCTTTGCTTGGCATTATAATAATCTGATTGGTAAAAACTATCTTTTGATTGCTTAAAGCTGTCATCTGGTTTGTCACCAAAACAGTGAGCTCTGAGGTATAAAACGCTATAGAACGCTGAAAATCTGCTTTGGTTACTGGTTTATCTTTCATAGCTGATCAAGTTTCGAAAAAATATTTGTGGTTATATCTACATATACTAGAATATCATTTTTGTGGCTAACTTAGCCACAACTCGTAGCTTCACCAATGAATAGGAACAAACAATATCATAGTTATAGCTTTGTAACTATTTAGTTAAGTTATGGTCTTTATAGTTATTTTATACACAGATAATCATAATATACAATTGTGGCTATTTTATAATAAATTTTATTATAAAAAATTCAATAACAAAATTTTATAATTAAATTAATTTATAACATACAAAAAGGTTATATTGAAATCTGAGTTTCTAATTACAAATTATATGTACATTTATATTACTCCACTTCCACTTTCACCTTCATTGGCACCAGTTTCATAGTAAGCAGCTCGATCTTTTCTCTGCATCTCTGCGTCAAATCTCTTTATCAATGATACCTGAGACCTAGACAGTTTCCTACTTGCTCCATAGCCACGATGTCCATCAGAATCGTCTCTGGAATCAAGACACCTAAATCTAAGTAAAAATGATGGAGGCCGGATGAGAACTGTAGCTCCTCCCAGCTACATTCGTCCTTGCAGAAGCTTCCAAAAGCAAGACACCTAAATCAATTAGAATCTGTGACAATATCTTCCATTAGAGGAGGTTAAAATGTTACCTTGGTTTCTTTGATACAATGGAAAGCAGCTTCATTGTAGCTACAGAATGAGAATATTTCCCCTTGAGTATCTCAATCACACACTCAGAAGCTTGCAAAATCGTCGGAAGTCACGATTGATATATATATATTTTTTAAGTTTTCCATCAAGAAAGCATTATGCTAAAGAAACAGCTAATATAATATGACCTAATGTGAGTGGAACTAGATAAATTATACAAACATAGTTGGTTAACTCAGATATATAAACAGGCTGTATGCATGCAGTGAAGGGAGGCAAAAACAACTATAGGAAAAATAGTACCGATGATTTCCCTCTTGTGCTTCAACATACTCGGATTTGAAAGTTCCAAAGCCACTATATTCTCAGTTTAGGTTTAGGTTTAACGTTGGAGATTAAGCTTTGAAAAATATTATTTTTGGAATATTAGAACTGTATAGGGTTTGGGATTTAAGTTTAAAGTTTCAGGATAGTCACATATGTCCTAATTTTAATTTACTATAAAAACCGAAAATAGATTGCAAATCAGAAAAAATAAAAGAAATCACTATGAATGTAGGAAAAGGGAATCCTACAAATCAGGATATACACTGTGAACTAATAAGTCAATCGACTTAATCTTCTAGATACTTTTGGTTGAGCCTCTGTATACGTTTGGCCAAACATGATCTTGATATCTATCTAGCCTGTCTATTTGTCTATACCTGATTATATTTGTTCCAGTAAGTTTTTAACTGTCAGAGCTGGCTTAAAGGGAGAGAAAATCAGTGCGGTGGCCCAACGCCCATACAAAAAAAAAAGGGTTCCTGGAATTTTTTTTTACTCAACCGTATCTTTTTTTTTTTTTATCTAAGTTGATCCATTAGTGTTTTTTGAACTAACTTTGATCCATCTACTATATTAAAACAGGAATATTTTTTGGAATAACCTTTAGTCATGTGTTATATTACAATATGTGCCATTGTGTTTCTTTGATTTTTAAAGATTTTCATTAAAGGTATAATTGTCATTATGATATCATTTATAATGTACGGTTATGATTAGAAGTTGAAATAAACGGTTTATATTAGAAGTTGAGATAAACATTTATCATTAAAACTTTTTTTTGTAATGATAAAATTCAGAGTATCTCAATTAAATATGTATCCAAACAATATAAAATAATGGGTCCCACTTTCCTTATTAATTAAAAACGAAAATAAAACAAAATCATACATATTAAATTATTAAATCAAATAATAAATATAAGTAAATAATATAACACATCAAGGGTTTTTATAAATTACAAAATCAAAATAAATAAATATGTTTTTGAACATACTTCAATTATTAATAAATAAAAACATACATAAATAATTCAAATATAATATTAATAAAATATAGTTTATAAAATATAAAATTTTAACTTGGAAAATTAAAATTCTTAAATTAGATTGATATATTTTAACTTGATAAAATGAAAATATTAAAACTAAATCTATATATATACTATATAATTCAATTATATAGTGAGACAATTTAACTTTTTTAAAATATATAATTACAGGGTTTTTATAGTTTCTATTATTAAAATATTTAAATAAAAATAATACGGGTTAAGATATTTAATTGATCTTCTATGACATTAAAAATAACTAATAAATTAACGGATTAGCATATATTTGTTTATAAATATGAAATTACATTCAAATATATATAAAGGATCTGTCAATTTTTTTAAACTATAATATTCATATATTAAAATAATTAAAACTATATATATAAATCAATGATATATTATATAATCATACTATAAATATGAAATTAATATAACTTATATTTTATTATAGTCAATTCGAAATAAAATTAGCAACACTTCTCAAATTATGACTTACACAAATATATCTTTATCCAAAATAGAAAATATAAAAACAAAAATCAACAATAAATATTATCCGTTCTTAGCATATATTAAAAATATATTAAATATTTACAATTCAAAAAACAATATTCAAAACGAATTTTGAAAAATAATTATATTAATTATATTCTGATTTCCATAACAGAACTTTACAAAAATATCTGATTACAATATATTTAATATCAGAGATTCTGTAGTTAAATCAAATTTATTGTTTAGATATCAATATTATGAAAATAATTTCACCCACAATTAAAAAAAAATATTAGAAATGATTTAGTTAACTAATTACATTTTAATCTATAAAATTATTTTCTTTCTAAATTAGAAAAAAAATCGCATTAAAGAATATCCAAATTTGTGTAAACATAAAGACATAATAATTGATTAACTTACTATTAAATTAAATTATATGTTTGTGATACTAAAGAACTATATAATTATAATTTATATGTTTCCGGAAAACAAAAGCAATTCTATTTCAGCAAGCAAACATTACATATAATTATTCATTTTTTGTTTTTCATCTATTTCACATTGTAAACCTACTTTTTTTATTGGACAACAGATTATACTAGAAACTAAACGTCCAATGGACTTGGGAAGATACAACCGGAGTCATGTTCAACGGCTAGACGAGTAAAGAACAACAGTACAATAACATAATAGACAGACACATTAAAGGGCGAGACTTGCTCAGCAGCGTAAAGAAACTCATAGAGAAACTTCACGTGTAACTCGAAAGCAGATGCTCTAAAGAGCAACAGATAGTCGAAATGATAATCGACGTTGATACGTCCAAGTGGTTGGACTTGAGAACGGGCTTGAACCACCGTTGTTGGATGTCGAACCTACTTTCTTTCTCTAAATTTCTAATCAAGCCATAAAAAAAACTCACAAAATAATTCACACCACAACTTTATGTAATTGTTTATTTTTAATAGTTTTATAAATTATAATTATATCACAAAAATTAATAAATTCATAAATTTATATATTTAATTGAAAAAATATTATTCATATCCCGCGCACCGACGCGCGGGTACGAGCCTAGTTAGTGTTAAAAACGGTTATAATTAGTTTCTAAATTAGTTCTATTTTTTTAACTAACCATATTAAATAGTGTCTATTTGTCTATTGTAAAACTAGAAAGAAAGAAATAGCCTACTAAATATATCTTTTATCATTTTTTTACTGGTAGAAAAACTCACTTAATGTTTTTGTTTGGAATAGATAGTTTTTTATTTAATGATATATATATATATATATATTTAATAGGGTTTATTGTTATTAAATCTGTTTTCTCCAAGAATACATTTATAAAACGGGTGTAAAATCTATGTTTTATGTATGTTATTGTTTTTGATAAACAATGTTAAAATTCTGACTGTATCAATAAGTTTATAAAATGCCTGTTTTTTCATATTTTGCAAGATCTATTTGTTGTCCCAAAAAAAAAGAGAGCCTATTTTTAACTTTTTTTTTTGTTTAACCTGGGGTATCCCGAGCCTATGGAAGTAGGGCTGTTCAATACGGTAAAACCGAACCGAACCGATCCATACCGAACCGAAATAGAGCATATGGTTTGGATTTGGTAATACCGTATAAACCGTATGGATGTTATTTTTTGAAAACCGCAGTATATGGATATGGTTAGGTTTATAACCGAACAAACCGAATAAACCGAATAAAACTGATTAAACATAAGAAATGTGTAACTATATATATTATATAGAGACATTACAATAGATTTATGGCATGGATAAATAATAACATATGTATATGTTATACAATATAAGATGTATTCATTTTTCTTTGGTTTTACGATGTATTTCGAAACTAAAAATCTACTATATATGTTTTCTTTATAGTGGAAATCTCCGAAATGGTCATTAATATCTCCAAAAACATCATTTAAAAAATATTTCTTTTTTTATTGATAAAAGTATATCAATTACACGAGACAAGACCTTCATGAAAGGCAAATATGAGACAGTTGTATAACTCTTTTTCCCATCAATACATTTTTTCGTTGATCTTGTTTTGAAGTTTAAGTTTTAGTTTTATGTTGATTGCATTATTTGATGTTAAACAAGTGTTTCTGTTTTTTTTTGTTATTATCTTTTTATTTTATTTTAATAATTTTTGGTATAAAACCGAATAAACCAAAAACCGAAAGGTATTTAACCGAACCAAACCAAAGTAAGTATGGATTTAGTATGGTAGCTAAATTTTACTAACCGAAAAACCGAAAACCGAAATAAACCGAACCGAAACCGAACCGATTTCCAGATTGAACACCCCTATATGGAAGGGCTCAGACTAATCCCCAAGGGGAAGGAATGCCCACGGATAGACGCCCCTCCCAGTTTTTCAAATGGGCCGAAAGCAAGGGCTCATATCCGTGTAGGTGTCCAAACAAATGTGACTTAGTTTCGCGCAGCAGAGGAATTTAACCCGTAACGTGTTAGCGTCACGGACTCGTCCCCTAACCACTCGAGCACAAGCGCTTGGACAGCCTATTTTTAACTTTGCTAGGATGTAACTATGTTTGAGCCGACCATGCATCTGCATATATAGTATAGTTGACAAAATTAACAAAAAAAAAAAAAAATCAACTTTCCTTTCTTTTTTTTCTCCCTTATTTTTGTTGTTATCGATCAGATCCAGAGCTTAACCGTAAGGATCTTTAAAAATAGGAACATTAATAACTACTATTCCACCGTCTAGCTCTATAAACTAGTTTAGATCGTCAACTTTGATTTAGTTTTGGATTATAGTGAATAAAGTAGTTTAGATCATTTAGAAGAAATTAATTAAGATGTCGCCAGGTGCAAAGCAGAGAAGGATGCACATGGCGACCGACACTTCACACCTCGTAGAATGGGGGGAGGATGAACAAAAAAAGCGTTTAGTTAGGGTTTTTGGCCTCTTAGCCTCAACGAAAACGAAAATACAGATTACGAGAGCTCTTTTGTTATTATTTATTTTCCTTTTGGTTTGCAATTACGAGGGTTGAACTAGTTAAAATTGTTGATTGACGGATTGTGTATGCTAAACACTTGTTTTTTTTGTGTTTAATGAAATGGAATTTATAGCATACAAGGCTAAGTGATTTGTGAAAAAAAAACATTTTTTTTGCAAAATAAAATAATGATTTTTTCTATAAAAAAATGTTAATGATCAATATAGTTAAATATCATAAAATAAATTTATAATATCTTGATTTTTGGTATATAGTAATGTATATGTAAATTTTTAAGCGATTTGATTTAACTATCTACTAGACCTGGACCTGCGCGTGAGGGCGATATTATATTTAATTTTGTATTTATAAATATATTAGAATACAACAATAACATTGCATATAAACATTAACACTATATTTAAAACTTGCGGTCGGAATTATAAATATTTTTTTTTTATCGCTTGATTAGAAATTGAGAGAAAGAAAATGGTTTGAAACAAAGAAGAAAATAAACGACAAAAATATATGAATTACATGAGTGTGATTGAAAGATGAGTCAAAATTAATTTAAAAATAAAAAAATTAATCTTTAGACACTAGTATTTATAAAAATATTTATCTTAATATATTCATAGTATGATTATATAATCTATTTATTGGTTTATATATGTGTATATATATATTAATATATATAGTTTTATTATGTTAATATATTAATATTATAATTTGCAAACATTTGTAGACCCATTTATATATTTGAAAGTAATTTCACATTTTATAAAAATTAAAATAAGCTAATCCATTATTTTATCAGTTATTTTAAATATTTTTATAATCAAGACTGTTAATTGATTATCTTAATCAATCTTCTAATTATTTAAATATTTTAAATATTTTAATGACACAAACATTAAATATCTGTAATTATTAAAACAATAATCTTAACATGTCTAACTATATGATTGAACAATATATATAAAACTTATTTTTTATATTTTTATTTTATGAAGTTAATAATATATTGATCTAATTTTTAAAATTTTATTTTTACAAGTTAAAATTTTATATTTTATAAATTATAAATTTATTAATATTATAATTTAGTTTCTATGTAAACTTTTATTATTTTATTATTTAAGTATGTTCAAAATTATATTTAATTATGTTTTTTATATGTGTATTTACTAAAAATTGATTTTATGATCTATTAAAGTAATTGATTTGCTATATTATTTACTAATATATATCATTTTATTTAATAATTTAATATGTATGATTTTATTTTTATTTTCGTTTTTAATTAATTAGGAATGTGGGACCTATTATTTTTAAGTTGTTTGGATACATGTTTAATAATTGTATTGTTTGGAAAATGTTTAGTAGAGATTATATTCTTTTCCATAATTACCCTTAATGAATTGCAAGAAAAATCATTAATATTCAATGGCATATTATGTAATATAACATATGACTATTGAGTTTTTTTATATATGTATCCTCTTTTAATAGGATAGATATCATTAAAATGTATTTACTTTTTTGGTCATACATCCGAATAGAATTTTAGGGTTAAACGCATTTGAGTTGAAATAGTCAAAAAATGAATGACCTAATTATTTTTTTTGATACTGTGTGAGTGAAGAAAAACCATGAAAAATAGTCAGGTGGTGATTACAAAATCAGTAAACAAATCTCTCGAATCTACTAAAAGTAACATATTAAATGTTGGAAATGGATGGATCCACAAATTATGAGAGTGGGTATGGAGCTCACTAATAAGAACGATGTGTTGTAAAATCTTTGTAAAATTAGTTAGCAAAAGAAATAAATCAAAAATTTCTTCGATTGTTTTTTGGAAGTTTAAATTGTACTAGTATAGTAAAAAGAGTGACCAAAAATTTATGGAGTTTAATTAATCTCGGGATTCCAATTTCTCGACTAGTTAGGGATCGAACTGTTGCTCCTCACATCTCGATGCAAAAGAAAAGCATACTTTATGCTCAATCTTCATCTTAATCTCCTATTTATAAACCCACTTCCGGTTTCATTATTTGAAGTAGGACGTTTAAATTCTCCAGATCGTATGCTATAACTCTCTTCATTTTTTTTTTTACATCAACCCATAATCTTCTTTTCTAGGGTTTTTGTATTCAGAAAGTATTCGGTTCAACCATCATTTTCTTCTCTTTTTAATTGTTTGAATCTGAGGTGTTATAATGGTTGAACTCTTATTTCTTCTATCTTTTCTTGTGGAACTACAAGGTAACTGCTTTCATATGAATCTTGAGAACAAAATAATACAAGATGGGGTGAATTTTATTTCATTCGTTTTTAAGAAACCAGTATCATGGTTGTCTTTTATGGCCGCACCACTTCTTCACATCGTAGGGCTTGGTTTCTCGCAATTCCTACTAACCTCAGCTGCTTTGTTCTTCTCCTTTTTCTTCATCCCTCTCACAATCCAAAAACCAAACCCTCTAAAAGACACCAAGGTTCAAGATCAAGATCTTGGTCAAGAAGACTTTTTAAGAGACATCGAAGTATCTACGACCAGTGATGAGATTGTCAGAAATAAAGACGTCGAGGACGAGACAATCCCCGACGAGGAAAGCCTCATAGAGCTCTCTTTACCAAGCGGTCACTACGTTGGCCAACACTTCAGTACTATGACTGGACATCAAGATCTCGGACTTATCCAACTATTAGCCGAGTTTGAAGACGAAAATCTGATCGAAATTGATATTTCCATTGGATCCATCAAGTGTTCCAGGTTCCAGATCAAAGCCTGATATATTCTCGACAAGAAGCAAATAAAAAGTTTGGATGTAAAGAAATTGTGGTATTTTTGCACGTCACAAGTGCTCTATGTTTTTTTTGTTTGTTCTTGATCTCTCCAGTCTTGTGGGGTTTTGCTATTGTTGTATATTAGCTGCGACACTATTCCAAGTTTTAAAATTTCTTTTAATTGTGCCTAAGATCCTATCATAATAAATATAATTTATTTAATACGTAATTAATTAGTTTAATAAAATGGTTAAAACCCCAATGAATTCCATTGACAAAAAAATGTGCAGATTGAATAGTTAAATTAAGTAAATTACTATTTGACTGTTGTTGTAAGCTTGGAATAGCTTAGGATTAAGTCATGTATGTTTAGGAGTTATCTAGATATACATGTTTAATGTTTAGGAGTTATCTAAACATTAGTTGAGACTTATCTAATTGTGTGAATCCCCTTAAGATTAGGAGTTATCTAGTCTTATATAAGGAGGTGCTAACTTGTAGCACAACTTATGAGATGTGAGAATTAAGGTTTTGAGAGATTTTCCTTAACATTAATAAGAGAGTTATTCTTGTTAAACTGTGTTCTTGTGTTCTTGAATTCTACACGTGGTATCAGAGCTTCAAAGGTTTCCGATGGCCGACGATGATAAGGTTCCAACGGGAAGCATGGATGATGAGAAGGTCACGAAGAAGATAGAAGGATCCGATTCTTCTTTCTTAAAGTGTCCTAAGTTAAACTCCACCAACTACACCGTGTGGAGCATGAGGATGCGAGTGCTTCTCAAAATCAACAAAGCGTGGGAGGTAACTGATAAGGGAAATTCTGATGATGATCAGAATGATATGGCGTTGGCTTTAGTGTTTCAGTCGATTCTGGAATCTCTTATCCTTCAAGTTGGAGATCTTGGAACCGCTAAGGAAGTTTGGGAGGCCATAAAGTCGCGACATGTCGGAGCAGAAAGGGTTAAGGAAGCACGATTGCAAACCCTTATGGCTGAGTTTGATTGCTTAAAGATGAAGGAATCTGAGAAGATAGATGACTTCGTGGGAAAACTTTCAGCGATCACAACTAAGGCAGCCGCTTTGGGAACAGAGTTGGACGAGCCTAAGACTGTCAAGAAGTTCATGTCAAGTCTCCCTCGAAGAAAGTTTATACATATTGTTGCTTCTCTCGAGCAAGTACTTGATCTCAATAAAACGAGCTTCGAAGACATCGTAGGTCGCATAAAGGCATACGAGGAAAGAACTTGTGAGGAAGATGAAGAGCAAGATGAGGAATGCGACAAACTTATGTATGTCAACTCATCTTCAGCTCAAAACAGTAGCGGAGGATACAGGGGCAAAGGACGTGGTGGTCGCTACTCAAGAGGAAGAGGACGTGGTCGATCATGGAACCAAGGTTATGAGAAAGACAAAGATTTTGATCTGTCACACATCACATGTTTTAGATGTGATAAACAAGGTCATTACGCCTCTGATTGCCATGATAGATTGCTTAAGTTACAAGAAACAATGGAGAAAAAGGAGGACGATACTCAGTCTGCTGATGAATTGATGATGTATGAAGTCGTCTACCTCCAAGAAGATAAAGTGATACCGAGTATTTTGGAAACTAATCAAGAGTTCAACAATATTTGGTTTCTTGATAATAGAGCTTCTAATCATATGAGTGGAGACAGAAGCTTCTTCTTTGACCTTGACGAAAGAATTACGGGGAAGGTCAAATTTGGGGATGACTCTCGAGTTGACATTCGAGGTAGAGGATCAATACGATTCGTTTTTGACAATGGTGTAAGGAAGGAGCTTTATAATGTCTAATACATACCAAAACTTAAGAGTAACATCTTAATTAAGTTTAGGACAAGCCACTGAAGCCGGGTGTGAGGTGAAAATTAATGATGATAATCTAACGATCTATGACCGTGTCGGCAAGCTTCTAGTTAAAACGAAAACATCTCGAAATAGGCTGTATAAGGTGATACTTGATGTCGAGAGTATTAAGTGTCTGCAGTTAACCTCAGTCACGGAGTCCATCACATGGTATGCACTTCTTGGCCATGTTAATACAGACACAATGAAGTTGATGGTGAACAAAGAGTTGGTAACAGGAGAAACAAAGCTCAAGATCGAACGGCAAACATGTACGTCTTGCTTACTTGGCAAGCAAACGAGACAACCGTTCCCACAGGCAACTGCGTACAGAGCATCACGAGCTCTGGAATTGATACACGGAGATCTTTGTGGCCCTATCACACCATCAACACCGGTGTTGAAAAGGTACATATTTGTGATCATTGACGATTTCTTACGTTATATGTGGACGATTCTGTTGGCAGAAAAAAATGAAGCTCTTGATAAGTTCAAATGGTTTAAAGCACTCGCTGAACAAGAAAGTAATTCAGTGATAAAGACATTCAGAACAGACAGAGGAGGAGAATTTGTATCTAATGATTTTCAAGCCTACTGTGACAAGCATGGGATCAAGAGGCACCTAACAACTCCTTATTCACCACAACAAAATGGTGTTGTTGAGCGACGAAACAGAACACTTTTGGGAATGTCAAGAAGCATTTTGAAGCATATGGGATTGCCGAATGAGTTGTGGGGCGAAGCTGTTAGACATTCCACCTATTTGATCAACATAATCGCGACAAGATCACTGGTGAATCGTATGAGGCACTGAAGGGAAAGAGACCAAATCTCAATCACTTGAGAGTTTTTGGGTGTCTCAGTTTCGCAAGAACAGAAGCCGCGAGAAGAAAGAAGCTCGATGACAGAACGCGAATATTAGTCCACCTTGGTGTTGAACCTGGATCGAAAGCATACCATTTACTTGATCCCCTAACTAAGAGAATCATAGTAAGTCGAGATGTGAAGTTTGATGAGAGCAAAGGCTGGGACTGGAAAGAGATTAATCATCTGTCTTCTACAGAATTAATGGTCGATCTTGGTTTTTTTGGGAACAGAGGAGTCCAGTTACTTGAGCAAGAATCTGCTGCTCATGGTAAAAATCCGACCAATGAAGCTGTCGAGACAGGAGATGAGGATGTAGAGAACGAAGATGAAACTCTCGATGATGCAAACGATGCTCAACAGCCAAGAAGATCCACGAGACACAGGTTCGAACCTAGATCTTAATGATTATGCTACTCACGACGAGGATCTTGATCGGCTTATGCTGTCAATAAACGAGGAGCCATGGGATTATAATGAGGCTAAACAACTGGAAGTCTGGGTAGAAGCATGTAAAGATGAGATCTCGTCCATAGAAAGGAATAAACTTGTAATCTCGTGGATCCACCAAAGGGAGTTCATGTGATTGGCTTAAAGTGGGTTTTTAAGCTAAAAAGACATGCCGACGGAAGCATAAACAAACACAAAGCTTGACTGGTTGCAAAAGGCTATGTTTAGAAGCATGGTATCGATTACGATGAGGTGTTTGCACCTGGAGCACGTATGGAGACAATTCGGTTCATCATTAACCACTCAGCTTCGTACGGATGGAAAATTCACCACTTGGATGTCAAAACGGCATTTTTGCATGGAGAATTAAAGGAAGTGGTATACGTGTGTCAACCTGAAGGGTTTGTTGTCGCAGGAAGTGAGAGCAAGGTTTACAAGCTAAACAAAGCTCTTTACGGTTTAAAGCAAGCGCCTAGAGCATGGATGCTAAGCTCAATGCAACTTTGAAAGAGATGAAGTTTCAGAAGTGTTCCAAGGAACCGTCACTATATTGGAAAAAGGAGAAGGAAGAGCTTCTCCTTGTGGCCATATACGTTGACGATTTACTCGTTACTGGTCCATCTTTAACATTAATACTTGAGTTTAAAGAGAAAATGGCCACTAAGTTCGAGATGAGTGATCTCGGACTACTCACGTATTACCTTGGGATCGAAGTAAACCAATTGGAAAATGGCATCACTCTGAAACAAGAAAGATATGCTCGGAAGATACTTGCAGAAGCTGGTATGGAGGACTGTAACTCGACTCAGACTCCCATGGATATGAACTTAAAGCTATCAAAGGCTCCTAAAGAAAAGGATATTGAAGGAGTAGATTATTGGAGAAACATAGGGTGCCTTCGATATTTGCTACACACACATCCCGATCTGTCATACAGTGTTGGCGTATTAAGAAAGTACATGCAACAGCCCAAGGAACCGCATGGAGCAAGCTTGAAACAAGTTCTTCGGTATCTTCGAGGTACGAGCTCTCATGAACTTTTCTTTAAACGTGCGAACAAGGTTCATCTTTCAGGATATAGCGATAGCTCGTACAATGTGGACATTGATGATGGGAAGAGTGTTACGGGACATATATTCTACCTCGGTGAATCGCCTATTACCTGGTGCTCTCAAAAGCAAGAAATTGTAGCCTTATCATCATGCGAGGCTGAGTTCATGGCTGCAACGGAAGCTGCCAAGCAAGCAATATGGCTGCAAGAACTTCTTGCTGAAGTAACCGGCGAAGAGTGTGAGAAAGTGGTGATACGGGTTGATAACAAGTCGACGATAGCACTTACGAAGAATCCTGTGTTCCACGGACGTAGTAAATACATACACTCTCGGTTCATTTCATCTGTGAGTGTGTTGAGCACGGACAGGTGATTGTTGAACATGCACCAGGCACTGAACAGAAAGCTGATATCTTAACCAAAGCCCTCGGCAGAGTTAAGTTCAAGGAGATGAGAAGTTTGAATGGCATTGAAAATCTGAGTGAAGATGATTCCAAGCTTAAGGGGGCGAATGTTGTTGTAAGCTTGGAATAGCTTGAGGATTAAGTCATGTATGTTTAGGAGTTATCTAGATATACATGTTTAATGTTTAGGAGTTATCTAAACATTAGTTGAGACTTATCTAATTGTGTGAATCCCCTTAAGATTAGGAGTTATCTAGTCTTATATAAGGAGGTCCTAACTTGTAGCACAACTTATGAGATGTGGGAATTAAGGTTTTGAGAGATTTTCCTTACCATTAATAAGAGAGTTATTCTTGTTAAACTGTGTTCTTGTGTTTTTGAATTCTACATTGACTTGTAACTTTTTTTAAAAAAAAATAGGTGGGCATTGACTGTTGGGAAAAGTGAAGGTAATTCGAGTATTTGAAATCACTATCTGAAAATTTTTGTTAAACAAAGATATCTGTTGGATCGTCTCGTAAATACAATTTCTGTGTTGATTGATGATGTTTGTTTTTGGGTAAGACAGTTAGTGAGTGGAGGATATGTCATATGTGTTTTGTGGGGATGAGAAGACATCTCATCTGGAGGTTTCCCAGGTTCATCTCTGTGCACCGCATGGAAAAATAGTGTCAATATCATTTGATAGGAAATTAGACATCGATCAACTAACAACAACGATAACTTGACAAATGTGAGTGTGAGTTTGGGTTAGAAACCACATGAAAAGATTGACGTTTATTTCTGTTTACGAGTATTTGGTAATATACGAGAGCCGAAAAGAATGATATTGGATTGGACCTTTCTTCTTGATTCTTTTCGTCCTTAGTTTAAAATAAAAATATATGTTGCCTTTCCACTTAGCCATCCTCTTTCTATCAGTAATTGGCTTCTATCTTTTATAGACGAAGTGGAGTAGTATGATAGATTTTGCCCTCACATATTTTTTTGCTTTCTCCAAAAATTTTGGTGACAGTAATTCAGTAATTGGTTTGCTTTCTCGTTTATGGTTTCACTGTAGTTTACGGGTACAATATCGGCTTGTCTATCCATGTTGGAATGGTTGATTTGCTGGGCCTTCCAACCACACACTTCTGTTGTAGAATGATATGGTAAATTTGGTTTCAATAGTTTGCTCATTAGTTTTAATTTATTATAGAAGTTGTATTTTTTTCTTTTAATTAGAAAACTGATATTTTTAAATCTGTGTATTATTGCGTTTTTAAGAAAATAAATGTAAAATTTTGGGTTAAAACTGCGCTCTCTCTCTCTCATGCGATCAAAAGGCGATTATAATTGTCTTTCAATATGATGGGTGATTGAAGGTTTGGTCACAATCAGAGTCGGTCCTGAGATTTACCAGGCTAGAACAAAATTTTGGCCCCTTAATTTTTAAATTTTGAAGTTAAAATACTAATGATAGTTAAGTTTTTAACTTTTATCTCTTTGGGTTGGCTTTCACAACTAATTTATATTGTCAAGATTTTTCTTTTGATAACTAACTAATTTAAAAATTTTGATATCTCCATTTTTTTTTCCTAAACAATTTCTTCTATTATAATCTTTTTTATATACTTTTTTTTAAATTGTTTTTTAAATATTTTTGGATTGAACACAGGTTGGGTGCTTATGGGGAACACAAGTGATATATTTGCAACTTTGGTCCCTAAAATAATTTTAAAGTATTGGCTCCAAACTCATGCTTGATGGGTTTGTACTCGGGCCTGACCCTGGTCACGATTTCAACACAACATTTCATCAGATTCTCCTTCTTGTTATATTTATGGTGTTATTTATCCCCAACATTTTGATTTCTTCAACCTATGTAAATAGAGTTTCTTTTACATAGCGGTGTAGAACAGTATCTTCCTACTGTTCACTACGCACACATCTCTGGCATGGGTTTCTTCCCATTGCATGATGATGTTTCATCTTTCGTGAAGTGTGGGAACCGAAATTCACATAATCGATTTCGTAAAGTAAATTGGGAGATTCCGAGATTTCTAGGAAGAACTCGAGAAAAGAGATCGTAAAAGAATTTTATTGACTTGTTGTCGAATAAGACTTTTCGTACAATGTTCGTAAGCAAAAGTGCAAGACTAAAACCTAAGCCGTAAAGAACGAGAAGTTGGGATGGTTTGAAACTGAGTACAAAGATGTATATTTATACTAAGTAGTCTAGGGTCTCGAGAGCTCGCCTTAGCGATGTGGGACGTTGAGAAACCCTTCTCCAGCCACCGACTTTGACCTAGGGCGGCGCGGTCCGCGAGCTTGTCTCCTCCAATCCGGCCCGATTGCGTACTTCGGCCCAGCTTGTCTTTGTGTCTTCGGTTTGATCCTTCCTTCGATTTAATCGTGGCTTGATGTCTTGATTTCGGTTTTATACCTAGAATCCTCGATGTTTTTGTATATCTTGAACAACACGAAGTTATCCGTAAAACGACATGAAGTTTAAGAGAACGGCACGATGTTTCGGAAGGAACCTGCGAAGACAAAAAGACTTAGTTTTTATTTTGGATTTTTCGTACGAAACATAGTTTCCGCTCGGAGTTTCCGCAATCCTTCTCAGAAAATACGAAGTCGAATTCCAATGATCGGAAGAGAGTTATGAAGCCGAAATCCAGCTGTGTCAGATGCTGCCGAGCTGAATGCCATGATTTCAGCACAGCACATTTCGGACCATTTCAGCTAGGCACGTTTTTGTTTACGAAAAAAGTCATTTACTCGTATAAGTTGATTCGAGCAATTTACGTACATTTTCAGCTCGGTAATGCACGATCCAACTCGGAATTGCCTAGCTGAGTTCTGGTCGGTACGTAAGAGAGGGAGTCCAGGTCGGCACCTCTTTGGAAGGTCCAAGTTTCCTTTTGGACAATTCAGGTCGGCACCTTCGGGAAGATTCCAGGACGGCACCTTATTAGCTTAGCTAGTTTCCGCGAATATCAGCTTGGCGAGTTTCCGTAAATATCAACTTGGCCGCGCTTGTTTTTCCCACAAACTTATCATTTACACGAATACAGGAGTTGACTCGGAACTCCACATTTTCCGATCTTTGTATTCTCTTCGATGTTTAGGCATTTCTAGCCGTTAATCTCGAGAGTGCGGGTTTTGACTCCAACAGTTAGCCCCCAGCTCGTTAGTCTCGGTCTAGATGACAACGAGGTTAAAGTTATGAGAATACGAGGTTAAGGGCTAGAATGACGCTAAATTAACGAACTGTCTCAGAAAGTGTTTTTCCGAGTGAGTCAAGGCAAAGACTGTTTTGGAAAATGTTTTTCTGAGTGAGTCGAGACGAAGAGTGTTTCGAAAAATGTTTTTCCGAGTGAGTCAAGACGAATACTGTTTCGAAAAATGTTTTTCCGAGTGAGTCGAGATGAAGAGATTTTTTTAAAAAAAAATCCTTGCCGAGCTGGATGTTCAGCTTCGGCAAGCAATGTTGTGCCGAGCTGGACATACAGCTCGACAGAGATTTTGTGCCGAGCTGGATGTTCAGCTTGACAAGCAATGTTGTGCCGAGCTGGACATGCAGCTCGACAGAGATTTTGTGCCGAGCTGGATGTTCAACTTGACAAGCAATGTTGTGCCGAGCTGGATGTTTAGCTTGGCAAGCAATGTTGTGCCAAGCTGAACATGCAACTCGGCATAGATTTTGTGCCGAGCTGGATGTTCAGCTCGGCAGGCGGTAGGGCGCCGAGCTGGACGTGCAGCTTTGGCAATGAGTTTTGTGCCGAGCTGAGTGTTAGGCTTGGCAAAAGGTGTTGTGCCAAACTGAACATGCAGCACGACAAAGAATTTCGTTTCCGCTTTCGGGGAGCTTCGGAAACTGTTTATCCGTTCGGAGGTTGAGTTTTCACAAGCAAGATTGGTCGAGAAGCTTTTGTGAAGGACTGATGGGATTGATGGGACTGATGGGATGTGCCCTCGTCGGGTCTCGATTTTCTTCTTATAAAAGAAGACTCACCCCTCATCTCATTTTCACAAATTTTTCAACCTCTTAAGGTAGCTCTTCCTTCTCTCTTCTTTCTCTCTCTAGAACCTTTGATTTTGTTCATTTGAGAAAAACGAGAGGGAATGTCTGCGGAACCACCGAACTGGTTTGGCTGTGGTGAGTATCCGAGTGATGATGATAGGAACGTTCCAGTCCACGTGAAAACCGAAACAATCTGTTATGATGATGGATCACTTGATGGTGCCGAGGGCTCTTTTCATTCCTCCACCGTGAATGAGGTACTTGGGCAGGTCAAGGTGCCTTCTCCAATTATGGATGAAGCGTTCAAAAAGGAAGAGTTTGGAAATGTCACCGCGGAAGAAGCTCGCGAATTCTGGGGATGTTCCTTCGGGTTGTTCGCATCTCCGAAGAAGAAGAAAGCTTCTTCCAAGAAGACGAGGAGGAAGAGGAAGGACCACATTCTGGGAACTTCCCTATCCACCGAAGAATCCTTGCAAGAGTTGAGAGCTTCTTGTCAGGTTCCCGATGAGGTCGAGTTTATCCTCCTTCAGGTTACTTCTCGATGTATGAATGTTTCATCAAGGAATGTCTCCTTTGGTTTCCGATACATGTGCTCATTCTCCGATTCCTTATGAAGCACAAACTGGCTCTTTCCCAGATCTCAACCTGGGGGTTGTGCCACAAACTGGCTCTTTCCCAGATCTCAACCTGAGAAGCAAGGAATCTGGTATCAGAATCAGACTCTGGCATTTGATGGAAATGTTCGCATTTAGGAAGTCCAAGGGTGACTTACCCTACTACATTTATCCGAGAAAGCCTTGGGGTTCGATCATAAAAGATTTCCCCAGCAAAGATAATGTATGGAATGACTATTTCTTCTACGTCCGTATTGACGAGAGTTCGATTGATCCTCTTTTCGGGTTCGAGATGCAGACCGAGTGGTCGCTTATCGGTAGTTTTTTTGGCGGTTTCGAGGGTTTTTCACTTTCGTGCTTTTCCCTTGTTCCGCTCATCTGATGGTTTGATTTTTGTGCAGCTCGTTATCTCCTTCCGAAGTTCCCTCTGGACATTGTCGAAGTCACTCAGCTGCTTCGGTCGGAGAAGACTCATTGGAAGCGACCTTTTCATTAGAAAGGGTCCAGCAAGCTTGAGCCTTTCGATCCTTCGGCAGATGAAGAGGATGACGTCCCCCTAGTGTCGAGACCTCCGCGGGCTCGCCGCGCTTCGGTTGACAAAGGGAAGGGCATTGCCAAGGATGATGTAGAGAAGAAGAGCAGGCATTCCTCTCGGAGACGTAATGCTGAGGGTGGTGAGCAAAGGCTTATGGTCGATGCATCAAAGGGGTTGACTCAGGATGATGACTTGGCCGCTGCTTTACTTTTGTCGGTTCATTCATCCGAGAGGATCCTTCCTTCGATCGGCCGCAGGGCATACGAGAAGGAGTACGGGGATACGTCTCGGACTGGTGAAGAGGTGTAACCTCAATTTGTTGTGGTTTGTTTAATGATTGTTTTGTGATCGAGTTTTCTTTTTGCTCGTAGTTCCTCGACCAGTTCAACCGTCGAGTCAGCTTCTACGAGAATGAGCTTATGGAGAAGACTCGTCTTCTTGAGGAAGCCGATGCGCGGGAAAAGGCTCTGATAGTCAAGCTTGACATGGCCCGTACTGCTCAAGGCGCAATGATTGCGGAGGCCGAGCAGAAATTGTCGAGGAGGAAGAAGAAGGCATCTCGGGAAGACAAGCTGACTCGTCGCTTCAATTAAGCCGAGGCGCTCCATCTCCGAGAGCGTACTGAAGCTCAGAAGCGATATGAGGATGAGCGTGATCATTGCTACGCTAAGTTCCAGAGGGCCTTTGGCTGCGGTATTCATTCTCAGGCAGAGAAATATCGTGTGCGCATTCAGAAAGCGCAAGAACATCTTGTTGAGCTTCCGGCAATTGGTTCTCAAGAGATTTTTCAAGATCGGGTCGAGAGCAAAGTCAAGTTGATCGGGTTGATGGAGAAGGATCAGGCCTTCTCGCTACAAGCTGAGAAGGACAGGATCGTTGACTGGTCCTCGGAGATCCCGGGGACCGTAGAGAATTTTCGAGGGCGGTGGCCTATCTGAGAGTGGATCTTGTAGTCACTCCTATCTATCCGTTTTGTGGGTCGCGTTCGGTTAGAGAGATGGCCGCCAAGATGGGCGTGACCGCTTTCTCGGGGACGAACGAAGGCAACCCCGAGTTTGAAGACTCTGTATCCAGGATGTCTTCGGGAATCGACTTTCCTTGATTATGCTTTGTTGTTGATGAGGACCTTCAGTCCCTTGCTTTGTAATGCTCATCGCTTGTAAGACATGTGCTTGTGTTTGTAAGATATTTGTTTGTGTTTGTAAGATTTGCTTTAAAGAATTTAATCTTTAAGCTTTGCTTTGTGTTGAGTTCTTTTTAGTGCGCGGTTGGTTGTGCTGCGATGCCGAGAAGCGTTTTCGATAGCGCGAGTGTCGGTTTTAGGGTTTGCGATAGTCTCGTCTTACAGTCCCCGTATTTTTCGAACGTTTGAAACATGTTTATAATCTCTTGCTAGCTGGTGGGCGTAGCGTTATGTTTCCGAGATGTCGCAGACCAGCATACCGCGGGGTGTTTGCCGGGTTCGAGAGTTTATTTCGAGTGTTAAGACTTGCAGTTCACGCCTTATGTGTCCCTCTCTCCGATAAACTAATATAAATATCATCCGGGATATACCATTCAGATATTAGGCCGAGGATATACCTGACATTTTCTTAATTATATAGCGCGCTTTTAATTGATTTATGGGATTCCTTTAGTCTGTTGGGAGGACGTTTAGTGTTTTGTCTTGTCGTGGCCAGCGACAAGTAGTGAAAACTACTTATTTCGCTCTCGAATATATATGTGACGTTCCCTTGGTAGGGAACGTTGCAGAAAGTATTGTTGTCTCGTTGATCAGACGAGTCCTCCCCGAAATGACTCTTATATTCAGAGTCGTCTTTGCTTGTTTTTGCGGAAGTTGTTCTTCATTCGTATGTTTCCTTTTTGTTCGCATATCTTGTGGTCGTCACCGGCTTAGATGTTCGAACGGAGGGTGTTGTATTGCATGTATGCTGTGATTTGATCTCGGAAGATGTGATTCGGCTTTCCGAGGGATTTTCTTGCGGAAAATTAGGACAAAGCTTTTGGTTTTTGTGACTTTAGAAAATTCTAAAACCCTCAAAACCATGCTACAATCGCTACCTAAGTGAAGTATATTCTCTGCCAGGTGGTGTCAAATACAGTCCTAATTTTTGCCTTTGTTTTTTGGTTTTGCTCAGTTAGGAAAAAAGGAAATTGCCTTTGGTCATCTTTCCATATTCCATGTCAGCATCTTCGCATTATCAGATTATCCTCCTGGACCCAGATTTTGTAAGACGTGTGCGTATGCTTAACCTTACGCTCAATCAAAAAAACAAAAAACAAAAAACAAAGACAAATCCACATTTTTGGTTCACTGAGAAGAACAGAGTTTGTGATGACATCAGTCGCCTCCGGCTTCGTCTCTTTCTCGCCGGCGCTGCATCTGGTAAGAGAAACTGACCAAAAGATTCATCAAACATCGTTCCTACACAAGCTGTTTCCTCTAAATTCTCTACTATTCAATAATATATTTTCAGGTCAAATCTCGACGGTCATGTCCCAACATTCGAAACCGGCCTGCATCTCTTCCCGTGGTTTCAGCATCGTTAACCCAAATCGAAGCAGAGACAACAAGAACAAGCCTCTCTACAGCAAAACCAATCTCCGAGGTTTTGCACAACGTATCTCTAGCAGATCTGGATCCAGGAACTGCGAAGCTTGCTATTGGAATCTTGGGTCCATCGTTATCAGCTTTTGGGTTTCTCTTTATCGTTAGGATTGTTATGTCTTGGTACCCGAAACTTCCCGTTGACAAGTTCCCTTACGTTTTGGCTTACGCTCCGACAGAACCGATTCTTGTTCAGACAAGGAAAGTGATTCCACCACTAGCGGGAGTCGATGTGACTCCAGTGGTTTGGTTCGGTCTTTTGAGTTTCCTTAGTGAGATCTTGGTTGGTCCACAGGGACTTCTCGTTCTTGTTTCTCAGCAACAAGTTAGCTAGAAAATCAATGTTTTTTTTTTAATTGAAACCCGGACCGGCCCGGTTCGACCGGGAATCGTTTATATACTCGTTACTACTTATGAGATCTTCTATTTTTTTTTTTTTTTTTGGTGCAATCAACACTCTTTCTTCCTTACGGTCTACATTCTCCGAATGAATGGCTCTTCCATTTGCTTGCCAATAACTTACTCGTTGATGTGTATAGGTTTCAAGAAACTCGATGTGACTTACATTATATTTTTTGTTCTGACATAAAAACTAGTACCGGGCATTTTGGTTCGTTTGTGTTATTTTGGTTTGGATTGCTTTGGAACTTGGTTTATTCAATTCGGTTTTATGTATTATGTTCTGAATAAAATTCAAAATTTGTTATGTCTCTATTAATTTAGTTAAATTTGGTTAGAAATTTTGGTTATTTTCAATTAATTTCGGTGTATTCGGTTAATTTTAATTTAATCCATCAGTTTTGGTTTATTCAACTGCTGATTTATAGTTTAACTTAGACCGATTAATTTGGAATTTACCGAACCAAAAACCGATTGAATTTTTTAATCATACCGATCAATTCCTAAATAATACTCAATCAAACTAAAAATCAAAATATTCAGTTTCGTGATGCAATTCGGTTTGTATCGAATGGCCTGCGCTAATTCGAATATGTTTATCAAATATGTTTATGAAATTGTATAAAAGACATATTTATATTATATTAAAAATGCATTGTAAAATTTAGAATAATTAATTTAAAACTTTTTTTTCCTACAAAATTTTTGTATTGCGACAATTTGTTTTCACAAAAATAAAACATGTATAAAAGAATTTTGTTTTGATTTTGTACTTTATTTAAAAAGATAATTTTAAGAAAATAAGATCAAACTTTTTTTGGGTAATCTGCTCCCATGCTGAAAACAGTCAAATCAGAACTCAACCTTGTCCAGCATGAAACTAAGAAAAAGAGATGTGTCTAAGGCGTCTTATCGAGCCGCTTTATTTCATTTGATTACTCATGCTTATTCGAAAGCGACAGAAATAAATATATTTTTGATTTAAGAATATTCAGTAGCTGCAGGTAAAAAAAGCAAAAGAATATTTAGTTGTTATATTATAAGAATATTTTTTTAAAAAAATACTATTCTTGTTGCTATAATTTCTGTCGAATAAGACAAACATGGCATAAATTATAATTACATATGACTTCTCAAATAATAGAATATGATAATTTCATTTCATGGATACAATTCTATTTTGTCTCGACAAAGGATTATTGAGCACAAAGTTTTCAGGGTTATTAGTGCTTCTGCTGTCGGAAAATCTCAATCCCTAAGTAATCGATAGTGCTCTTGACAAGTGGAATCTTTGGCTTAGCAAGCTTCACTCGAACAGCGGTTATCCGAGGAAACGTTTCAAGCGTTCTGGATGCGATGTGTTCCGCGACTGCCTCCACGAGGTTTCTTGGTGACCCTTCAACAATTTCTTTAGCTAGGCTGCAAAACAAATATAATTTTCTCACCAATAAACCATAACTATATTTAGTGATGGATATATCAGTTATTCAGATTCTATCCTAAGTGGTATTGGTAAGAGCTAACCTGTAAATGTCAACATAATTGATTGAATCAACTAAGTTGTCTGATTCACCAGCCTTTTTCAGACTCACCCATGCATCAATGTCAACAAGAAACATCTGCCCTAAAGTGTTCTCCTCTGGAATCACTCCATGGTAACCGTAAAACTTTAACCCCTTCAGTATCAGTTTGTCCTCTCCAGTCATTGACATATCTTTCTCCGATGATTCTGTTCCAAGAACTATGTAATAAAACTGTGCATAAGCTTAAGAGTTTATTAACATCTACTGTAATAAACTCGAAGATCCCCTCATTAGGCACGAATTAGAGATAAACCTAACAATCAAACAGCCACTCTTAAAACTTTCTGATGTCATCAATGATTCAATATAACAGTCTTGTGTATCTTCCAAATTTATCTAATCAGCTAGAGCATTTTTCTTTCATTCATGTCAATTACATTAGAAATTAGAAATTGTTAATCAGATTAGAACATATAGCCACATAGTTTGAAATTTGTAAAGAAATATTTTTTGTTGAATATAAAATTATTAAGCCAAATAGTATGAAATTTGTAAAGAAAAGTTAAAAAAGTAAAATCCAAAAAACCACAACAGAAAATTATGAAATACAAGACCTTACATCATGACTGAAGTTAAAAAAAAAAAATGACTGAAGTTAATTTACCAAAACTGTGAGGCGGTTGGCACACCAATCGTTATTCCCGAACCGCTGGTTATAGTCGTCCGAGAACGGCGGTCTCAGCGGTTACAATAATGTTCAGGGTTTAGGGTTTTGTGATGTATGCAACAAGGAGAGTTGTTCCTTTTATATACTTAAAATATACTCCTAGACGAAAACGATATGTTTCTTATCTAGTTATCTTCAATCTCGATTTACCTGCACGACACAACCATTGACTTCGAAACGCAAGTGGATAGAGAGAGGAATAGCCACGTTCGAATACGGAACCAACGTTTGCCATGCAAATCTTCTGTTGTGCTGTCCCAATACCAACACGTGTCATTCTCTTGCCTTTAAAGTTTGGAGAGAAAAGGTTTTGCAACTCTTTGATGTTTCTCTGAATCTGGCTTTGTCCTCGGTCTTATCGCCTACTAAGGTTAGAGTATCTTGTTTTCTTCTGCAGGAAAAATGATGAATTTGCATGCTCCTAGATATTGATGGTAGCTTTCAATAATAATAAACTATAGTTAATTGTTTTGATTAGTTTCTTTTAGTCCAAAGATACTTGGATTCAAGGAAGCTGTTACCAAAATGTACAAGATTTTATCCAGAAACTTTTTTAAAGCTTTTTGTAAAACCCTTCGTAAAGTCTAAATTTCTGCAATATATTAACCTTTAACCCCACAAATGGAAAACAAGAACTTGGAGATTCGTTTATTTTGTCTAGAAAAATGTTTGTTTCCTACATTTTGTGATACTTAGTTATTTGCAATGGCAGTGAATGTTACTAATTTAAAAAGCACTATTCGGATGGAAGAAGGTGCAACATTGGATGGGAAAATGGGTTGGATTTGGAGGAAAGGGATAAGTGTGGGAAAGAAGGTTCTTGCAGCAGGTTTTGTTATGGCTTCTGCACCATTCCTTATCCCTCCACTCGTTGTTGCCTCCACGATCGCGTTGATCTCCTCTCTTCCTTATTGCATTTTCTTGGCGGGCTATGTTTGTACCGAAAAGCTGATGAGAAAACTGCTTCCTGCTACTGCTTTTGGTGGAAGGAGTGACAAAATGGTGCTAATACTGCAGGACAAGACTGGTCACGGTGATGTTTATGATGGACGCATGGCACGAGTGGCTATGAGTGAGCCGACTTTTTTGCAGACTGAGGAAGATGACAGAACAGTACCCTTGACCTTGAGAGTGACTAACATTGTTTTTGATGTGTATCAAACCCCTGAGGATATGAGTAAAGAGTCAAGGAGCTTGTTAGAGAGTATTAGAGATGAGGATAGAACTTATCAAACGTTTGATAGAGGAATCTCTGTAAAAGCTTTAGGAGAGGACAAGAAAGATCAGTCAATAGATCCTAGTAATGCCAAGTCAGAGAAGGTTGGAGCAGGAGCTGAAGATCAATCAAGAAAGAAGAAAGTGTCTGGAACTAGACATGAAGGTGTGGTTTGCTATTTAGGTGCAGAGCTTGCAGGTTTTAGTAAAGTGAAATCCTTGAAATTAGCTTTTATGAATCTTCAAGCGTTTTTTTTTTTTTTTCTTTCCTGCAGGGGAACGTGAGTCATCTACAACTAAAGCACCTAGAGTGAAGGCATCTTCAAATGAGGTTAGGCTTCATCATATCTCTCATAACTCATTAGGGTTTAACTGAATGGAATCATTTTGTGCTACCATGCTTCATTCTAGTTTCCATGTACTTCATTTAAGCTTGTGATGCTGTTATGATCTCAAGTCTACCAAATATTTGTTTGAGATAACTCAAACAACTGTCAAAGTCAATAAATTTTTCCACGAATGAACCATGTATGTACTGTCTCAACATTAATATAACATAGTGCTAGAGAACTTATTCAAGAAGCTCGTGGAGTTACTATTCGTAACAGTACTAATGTGGAGTATGTTCCGCAGTACCATCAGCTTGTCTTATTCTTCCTTCTCGATGGATATTAGCCTGTTAATTGTGATCATGCATTGTATTGTACTGAGATTAAGGTGTTCGGATGTAGATGGTGTTGTATGACGAGGAGCAGATATGGGCAAAGATGGAGGCGTTAAGGAAGATAGTCGGATACGGTGTTGCGAGGAGCACGACATATTCAGAAGAACTGAAAGCACTTTACATGTTTATGGGTGTGGACTTCCCAACGACCATGCTGGAGAAGGAGAATCAAGATATCGTACAAGTTAGTGAAAGACTTCAATTCCTAATGTCTGTTATTGGAATAAACTAGTTTTTGTTGTTGTTAACATAGCATCAAGACTCAACGATCGTTTCATCTGTGAGACAATATATATGAAGAGATGTTAGTCACTAGTGAGAAACAAGAGAGACACTGCACCAATTTGAGAACAGAACCTGCAGATACATTATGGTTCACAAGAGACTTACTGAGTTTAAACTTCAACATCTTTCAGAAAAGATAACATTCAATATCAGTACGAAATAATTCCGATAAATAGAGGAGATAACCAAAGATAACAATGTCAACGACAACAAACTTTTTTCTTTTTTTGTTTATTTGTGCAAAAAGCACAATGAATAAGCATTTTTTTTCTGATCAAAAGAGCCCACAAGCCATGAACTAGTTTTGTTTCCTCTTGTCTCAGTACAGCTTTGTTCCCAAACTTCCAGCAAGAAGATTGCACACTAAGGGGAAAGAACAAAATAAATGAGAGTTAGGATCGCTAGGCAATACTTCCATAGTCCATCCTTCCATGAGACGTTGATGGAACATTCGGGACATGATGGTTAGTCCTACGTCCTCCTACAAGACAATTTGTATTGCCAGTCTAGGACCAATCAGAGGCTGTCAACAAAACAAGAGAAACAGTTATGAGTGAAATGAAGTTACCCCAAGGGACACCATTGGTATATGAGCTACTTCTGGGTGAGCGTTGGCCCCCAGAATTAGTGTTGGACGGAGGAAGCTGAGCGTTTATGTGATTCCGATCCATAGCCCTTCCAGGATTTGGTCTCCCATGGTTAAACCGTAGAGGAGGTTGCTGTCCTAAGCGACTTGGAGAGTTCTGGGAGACATGAGGAGTGAATTGTGATCCAGGCATAAGTTGACCAAATCTGGCATGAGGATCATTACTTGGAGGGCTGCCAATCTCTGCTTGGGAAGCATATCTCCTGAAGTAGATTCAAAGTTACAATCAATTAAGCCAGTCAGATCCATCAAGACTAAAGCAAAAAGAAAAATAATAGCGAAAGAAGGGATGCATGAAATCCTTAATACTGGTTCATTGGATGTAGAATTGTTTTTTTACTCTTCCTAATTGCTTCAGATACACGTCGACCAAGAATTAGTCTTGTACAAACGATTCACACACGCTGTAGTTTTTCTAATAGCATATCTAAGTCCTATCAAGATGACTATATGCACATAGATAATATCACGAATTTAGGAGACATCAACATCAAATATGGGACTTTCTGCGTATATATAATCTAGTCGAAAATCCTTGGTCCTAATATAACATAGTTCTGAAACTCAAAGCTAGTCCATAGCAAACCCTGATAAGTTAGGATCTATGGAATATGTAAGATCTAAATATCACCCAAATTACTGGTTGGGTAAATGTTCGTGCATTCTAACAAAGATTCAACAGCTAAAGAATGAAAGGTTCAGCATATTTTCCCCATACCTTTGGGTTGCCGGATTTGATGATGAGGTCGAGGGATTACTGTTGAACCTTCTGGAACTGGAGGCATCTGTTGAACCCAGTTGCATACTTCTGCTGAATGCATTAACAATAACACTCTCATCTGCGCTATCTTCTTGTAGAAGCAATTCATCACTGTACATGTAACAAAATTGTGCATATTAGAACTTCCAATTAAAGGATGGGAGACAAACATGTACCTTATGCAACTGTAAATAGCAGAATGAAAAGAGATTAGTATCACTTCAGCTGGAAGATTAAACAAAACATACAATAACATCAAGTAACAACGAATGATTGCCCATTCAAATGGACACTATAACGTGATTGGCTCTAGATGTCACTCCACTGATCGATTCTGATACAGTTTCAGTGCCCACATATCTTTCTATCTAATCTAAGTTTTAAACCAAACTACCAGTTATCAACGATGAAAAATCAGGGGCTGTGACATGCCTGGTCCGAAATGGTTGGAACTGAAGGCAATACAGAAGCACTATGACTAATATTCTATATAACCCTGCCAGATTTTTTCAAGTACACAGCCTACACTCACAGACGAAGAACCTTGAATTCTATAACCTGTAAGTTAGAGAATATCTTGTTTACCTACCTGTAATTTGGGTCCCAATCTCCTGGATTAGGCACTGATAAGGCGTTTTCCGGATTCTCAATATGGGGGCCCGTACTGGAAGGGTTATACATATTGGATCGAGTGGCTGAGCTGGGGATGTTATGAGTAGAGTACCCTTGTGACTGTTTGCGGTTTTGGAACCCAGGATCCAATTGTCGGTGTGAAAGTGAACCAGAGAACTGTCCAGTATACCCCTCATTTTGATGAAAATTATCCACCCCATGCCCTTGCGCTTGAGACAAGGAAGAATCCTGAGACTGAGAACCTCCAGAATATCCAACGCTTTTTCTCCTGTTAAACTGACTGAATGCAGCCATTTTTCCTAAAGGAGACCCGTGACAACTGTTTCTTACTGGAGATGTCGGACCATGGTGTCCAGGAGATCCAGCTAAGAATTGATTGTTTGTATTTGGTGGAGTAAATTGTGACGGACTAGTGCCGAGGGGTAGTGGCGCAAAATTTCCTGCAGATGGACTTGTACCAAGGCCATTTCCATGTGGGTACTGCATCACCCTACGTCTGGCATCAGGACTAGTTCCAAGCATTGGGACACCACCTTTGTTTTGCATGTATAGGCCAGCATGATTCACAGGAGAATAATAAGCAAACATATTGCCGTTCTCCCCATAGCTCCCATAGCTACTTCCCTGTATAGTACCATCATTGTAGCTACCATAGCTTCCGATACTCCCATAACTATTTGCATGTGAATAAGGTATCATCTGATAATGGGGACTATTTTGCATTGGCATTCTGGTTCTCCCTGATACCTATTAGAGAAATAAATAACTTTAAAAAAGGAAATGCACAAAAAACTTGAAGGTGTTACGAATATTCTAAAGAGACAGAGAGGCATACATGAGGAGAAAGACCAGCGGCAAACCAGTGCCCTCCACCTGGATGATGATCCACTTTGATATTTTGAGCAACATGCTACAGAAAATGGAAAAACAGCAAGAACCAATTCAGCGAAAATAGAGGAATTTTTCACACACCTCTCCACAAGAAAAAAATCACATTTGTCTTGAGCTAATTTTTTGCAAGATTTTCTAGAGATTGAAATATCGGAAGAACGTGCTAGAAGGAAAAGTATCTTCAATCCATCTCAAGATTGTTTGGTTTAGAAAATGATGAAATAAAACTATCATCGGTATAAAAGCAAGGCCAAACAAGAAATTTGAGACATGGGAAGGAGTTCCATCTGACTCACCACATGAGGTGTTTCTGGCGGAGGGTTGTATGGGCACGTAAAAGGTTCCCCAGTGATAAAAGGGTGCTTAGCGGCCTAAAGAAATAAAAAGTAAATGTTTATCTATGAGTAGCAAGATAATATGAAGCCTTAAAAACTAGATATATAAATGACGTTAGCCATGAAGTTCAATACCTGAAAAGGTGACCAACGTTTTGCTGGATCAAATTCAACAAGGCCTCTCAGAAAGTCAATAAGAGCTAACCGGATCTGAGTTTCTGTGAAAGTTCATGAAAAAAAAAAAGTCACCATGGAAGATAGTCCAGTGATTATCCCTGGAAACTTGAGAACATTAGAGGGTCCTGACTTTACCTTTGACTACATCGTCTTCAGCCAAGGTTACCTTGTAAGGATAGCCTTTAACAATTTCTTCAAGGTTCTTATGGCGGAAGTATTCTTTCCCAATTTCTGGCTTTTTCTTTTCTCTCTGAATTAAAAGTAAAGAACGGCACGAGTTATCAAGAGAATAATCACCAAAGTCAAAACGTCATTGACTATATAAGAATAAAATTGATTTCCTCACGAAACAATCTAAGCCTTTTTTGTTCACTGATATAATTATCTTCCTGAGTTTTCAATACTAATTTTGATATCTTTGTTCGTCTCAGAGGTGAAGCAAGAATTACTTACAGCTTCAAATTCTTCTTCCGTCAGTGCCATATAAGCAGTTTTGAGGCCACCATAAGTTCCACCATTCCCTAAATTGTGGACGCTCCCAACACATTTAAAGAACTTATTCGTATTTTTTGCTTCCTTGAGCACATAATCAGGCGGTTGCTTGCTGGAAGACAATTTCACATAATATTTTCACAATCACAACATAAAGAAGCAACAAACAGAATAAGAAAAATTCCTCGTTCCTAGAGATCTCGACACTTATTGCTTAGATAGAAGCGAGAACTTTATAGTCGCACAAACATTGAGAAGCTAAAATAAGGACTGCTGTATACAGAGGGCAATAAAAGACGACCTTAAGACCAAAAGAGAAGCCTAACACCATAAGATAAATGCTACTAGGAATACTAATTATTGTACAATATATGAAACAAAAAAAAATGCAAGAGTGCGAGTATTGACCAACAAGGATTCAGACCCCCCCCCCCCCCCCCAAATTTCCCTGACCCCTACAATCATAGCCTGCTTACTTATTTACCAATTTCATAATAAAAGATCATACCCCAGTATTTCAATCATACGCCTCAAAATATCAAATTCTGAAGCTCCTGGAAACAGTGGCAATCCAAGAAACAGCTCGGCGACAATACAGCCAAAAGACCACATGTCGATAGATGTAGTGTATCTATAGAGTGGTTAAGCCTCAACAAACAATCTCAAAGTACTTTAAATATATCATGTACCATAGGAAGAAAAAAGCAAAAAAAAAAACTCTTGTTAGCAGACTGAGAAACTTTTTTAATTTTGTTTATTATATTTAAAATAAAAAGGATACTGGTACCCAAGTAAAACTTCCGGCGATCTGTAGTAACGACTCTGTAGAAAAATGAATTAGGCAACTTAATTCATGATTTTACGTAATAAAATAGACAGATAGATAGGAAGCAAGAAAAAAAACCTGAATATATGAATAAACAGTCCTATCTTCCATGCACGCTGATCCAAAGTCGATTATCTTAATTTCAGTTGGCTTCACACTGATGCAATTGAAAAAATATTCAACTTAATTAAAGTTATTGATTCCTGTTGTGTGTATAGGATTGGTGCTAGAAAGTAGACCTGGCACACAGAAGAATGTTCTCTGGCTTCAGATCACAATGGATTATGCCAGCGTCTTTCAAAAGAGCCAAACCAAGTAAGATCTATGGGACACCATAACAAAACGGTCGATATAGTAAATTTAGACGTTAAAACAAACAAAATGGTGAAAACAGAGATCTAGAAAATCTAAATACCTGCTTAGAGAAGAGCTGGACTATGCTTAATGAGAGGCCTCTAAATTGATTTATCTTTATGAGCTCATACCTAAACCACAAATTACCAAGGACAATGGAATAATCATCAACCAAAATCTGTATACAGTTCGCATGAAGGAAATAACAGGACAAACATACAGTAAGAAAGACGGAGAAGAATGCTTCAGTTATACAACTTACAGATTCATGTCGAGAAGCTCAAAGCATATGCACAAATGACGTTGATGTAAGAAGTAGTCGTATATACGAACAATATGGTGCTTGTCCTCTGGATCATACTTCTTGTTTAGCTACACATTCAACCAAAAAAGTATGAGACAAACCTCATACGATTTTCAGTACTAAGACAAAGGATCATTCGAGTACAGAAGAATCACATACCGTTGTCAAAATAGATACTTCAACCAGCGCCTGCTGATAGTATGCAGGCTGGTTTTTTATAACTTTTACAGCAACAAAGCTGTTTGTCTCAGGAACCCAGCATTTAGCAACCTGACCAAAAGTCCCATGGCCAAGAAGATCTTTGACAATGTATCTATGAGCACGAGTGAAGCTTAATCAAAAAGACATCTTTTGTAGACAGAAAGCGGTTCAAATTTTATGCCTCTAACAGCACAACCAAAGGAGGAACAGTATCGGTGAAATGAAAATTGAAGATAAATAAAGACAAAAGCAAACCTCTGCCGTGAATCTGAACTGCACAAATCATCATTTACCGCCAAAATTAGGTCGGAGTTGACATTATCAAAGCCATCATTGTGCACACCAACCGATGGAGTAGTCAAGTATCGCTTGGGATTCAACTCTCCTCTATATTTGAACTGTGGATTGCATGTTTTGTATGTCTCAACCAAGCCCCTAGTTAGTCTCCCCACTACCTGCTAAAAGAGAAATATATCAAAGCTAATTTGAGCACTTGAAAGTATTGCAACAGTGACATAAATCTCGGATGTTACCATTCCTATCTAGACATACATTTCTGATGTAACATAGTAGTGATCAAGCACAAGATAAAGAGGTAGATAGAGCATGGGAAATAAGTATAACCTCGTGTAAAGTCATGGCAAGAAGACAAAAACATTTATCAGGTAATCATCCAGTACCTCTGTAGCAGCTAAGATAAATTTACACTCGTTTATCACAGTGAAAAAACACTGAGTATGCCATACCCAATCATTCAACCAGGACCGGCGAACCACACAATAAGAAAATGGCTAACATTTTTGCATCATATTCAGAAATGAGCTGACTCTGGTTTGACGATACTTAAAAGCATGAAGGGGCAGTAGATAACTCTAACCCGACTATGCATTACCAATGACATATTTTGTTGACCTATACATCCTTCATCTAACGTGGTATGGTAAATGCATTGAGCTGTATGTACAGCTTGGCAGTGCATTACCTACTTGGTAGAATTAAAGAGTGGAAACATGTTCTAAGCCAACTTTATCATAAACCTCCTTTATTAGTGTTAGAGAACGCATACTAAGCTATCTGCAAGCGAGCACATACTAGGCTATTCGTAAAGACAGGCATGCATTACTGGACCTAGAGCTAGTTCTGGAAGCAACAGAAACCCCTTGCCTTTTATCTATCCGTTCTCACTATACCAAATCTAAAAGCTGTTATCTTTGCTTTGATGCAATTCGAGAGATGACATAATGAAATCTGCAGAGCTCCCTCCCAAAACAAAGAGAAAGGAAGTAAGAGGAGCACTTCTCACCGACTTCTTCTTCACAGTAGCACGCAATGTCTTAGCTTTAATATCAGACCCATTCTGTGGAATATAACGCTTGAAAACCAGCTGAATTGGCTCCCAAGGTGTTGATGCACCTCTAGAGCCCATCTCACGAGCTCGTGACGCACCACAATCAACGTCATCCATGATCGGAACGAAGCAAAAGTAAAAAAAAGCACCCCAAACCTCAATTGACCACACCAAACTCTCTCATCCACACAATAAAAACTACAATCAACAATTATATTCCTTTCTCCCCCCTAAGAGCTCAGAAATCACGAGTTTTGCGATGATCAACGGAGAAACCCGATTGACTCTAGTCCCATGCCCCTTTTCTTCATCAAATCAAACCCAAGTCAGCGCACTCGAAACCCTAAATCGATCCATGAAAGACTATTGATCAATCAACACAAATGTAATAGAAAGACTCGAGCTTTATGGCGTTCGGAGGGACACGAGAAACAGGGTAAGGCCGGAGAATTTCAACTATGAGAAATTGAAATCGGAGGGCGAAAGAATCTTAATAAGCCCCAAGTGTAGGGGATTGCGAGGGAAGGAAACGACGACAAAGAGAAGAGATTTCAGATAGAGAGAATCTTAGAGAGAGAGAGGGGTCGGAAAAAAAGTGAGAGCTTTTGATTTTGATTAATTTTCGTCTGAGGAAGATGACTCGATGTGTTCCGTCTTCGAAACGACCACTCCTGATTTTTGTTCTTTCTTCTCTCCTTCCCTCTTGCAATTATGTATTAACAAGGATTTTATTCTATTAATAATCCATATCATTGTTGTTTACTTTTTTCAAACAAAAATAATCTTCTCAATTTGTAGTTATTTATCTAAAAGTGAGCAAGGAATTTGAGAAATATTACTAGAAGCCAGAACTGCTCTCACAGAAACTTAATAACTAAGCCGGTTTATAGTGTACCTTCTAGTAGATTAACTAGTTTGTTTATGAGAATGAGTGTATTTGAGTGATATAATGTGGTTTTGAATTGTTTTCTCTGTAAAAACAACAAGAGAGATGCGAGGTTATGCAATGTTTGTTATGTTGCTGTGAATTCTTCTCTTATAATCCATTGGGTTTTCGAATCCAATGATCTATAAATATCAGTTTGGTTTCAAATATTACTCTATACTTGATTTGATATTCCAATGATTAAAAATTATGAAATGTGTAAGTTATTTTTTAGATATTACAGTTATTCTTTGTATTTTGGATATGTTTTCTTGTTTTTTCGGACTTTTGGATATATTTTAAATTTTTGAATATATTTTCGAAATTTGCAAATATATTTTGGATATTTCGGACAATAAAATACCCGAAACAAACCATATAAATAATGGGTATCTATCGGTTCTCAGAACTAGAAAAAGAAAAAAAAAAAAACTTATATGAATCCAGAATTCCTCTACTCATAAAACCCAAAATCGATAGGTTTCTACTTGAATCTGATACCAAGCCTATAAAAGAGTAAGGTTTTTTTTTGGTCATCTGGAATTTTATTGATAGTAGAAAAGATTACACAAAGCCCAAAAGAGGGAAACTAAACCGGCGGAAAAACATACATATCCCCGGAACCAAAGCCGTAATTTTCTCCGGAACCAAAGCTCAAAACACGAGCAACTAAACCACAAACTACAACTGAAGGATTGACTTAATCGTAAACGAGATAATAGCACACTAAAACTGTAAGAATTTAAAACTCCCGGAACCTATGAATGAGATTTATCGCTGTTGCCCCCGGCCCACCAAACGATAACAGCAACCTCTAGAACCAAACTAGAACTTCATAACCCGGCAAGAAAGAACCTCTTCTCGGTCCATAAACACTTTCGGATGCGGCAGCAACGCATATCACATTAAATGCGCCCTCAGAAAACCTAGATAGAAGCTCAAACGAAAACAGACAGATCACCACAGATCTGTACCAAAGCGAGGTCTCACCAACTGAAAAACTCCGAAAGCAGACAGATAGATCCGGAAGAAAAACAGACAGGGAAGCGTTCAAAGCGAAAACCGTCGAAGAAGAAAAAACTACAGGATTAGACACCAAGCACCAAGCTTAAGTAAGGCGAATCAACAGTTTAGAAAGGGAGGAAACAACCATAAATTTTGCTAACAAGACCACCATGAAAAAGGAGAGAAAACAAAACAGTAAAAGAAGCAGATCTAAAACGAGATTTGCAAAAGAGTAGCAAGCTGACGCACTATGCATCAGAATACACCAGATTCGTGTTAATCTCAACGCCACAAGCAAAATCGGAATAAATCTGAGCTTTTAGCATGAACGAACAACTCACTTTAATCAATAGATCTGTCAACGAAATTAGGCTAAAGGGAAGAAAACAGAATAAATACGAAAGCATAACTGAAACAAAGAGACTGACCGACGTCGACGCTAAAGGAGCCGCCGAACGCCGGTCACGGAGCTCAGATCGACGAGAAAAAAGAGTTGGAGAAGGGAGAAAAGGAAAAGAGTAAGGTTTAGTAAGCACATGGTCTCTAGTAAGCGTGAGACTTCGGTTTATTTTTCGGGTTCGGGTCGGATGATTCGATTTTTCGGTTTTTTGGGTTCCGACGTATAGAAACCAACCGGTTTTTTTCTAATTGTACTTCGGGTTCGGTTCGGGTCGGGTTTCGGGTTTCGTATCAAACCCGATCGGGTTTTACATCAAATTCGGTTCGATTTATTTCGGGTTCGGGTTCGAGTTTTCGGGTTTTTCAAAATCAAAGTAACCAATGTAATGAAAAAATAAAAAAAATAGAGTATTAAGGGTTCGGGTTCAAGTATTTCAAGTTCGGGTTCGGTTTATTCGGGTTTTGATTTTTCTGGTTTAGACAAATAGAAACCGTTCGGCTTTTTTAAGTTTATTTATCAGGTTCGGATCAGGTTCGGTTCGATTTATTCGGGTTTTGGGTTTTCGAGTTTGGCCAAACTAAAACCGTTTCGGGTTCGGGTTCGGATTTGGGTTCGAGTTTTGGTTTCGGATAAAAGTCCCAGGCCTAGTCTCTAGTTTTAATAGTCTCGCCAAATAACAAGGAGTTCACTTTCACTCATGCGTATTTACTCACATGCATTGAATTCTATCATAACATACCAAGTTATGAAAATAGAGTGAGATGACACATCCCACATTGGTTACAATAAAACATGACTAATCCCATATAAAGGCTATGATTGGCATAGCTGATAGTAAAGCAGTAGCAATATGCAGCATAAGCAGTATGCTGCTGAAGCTGTAAGTTCTGATTAATACATGTTTTTTAAATGACTGGCAGAGCTGTGAGCAATTTTATATAAAATTCAAAAAATATATTTAAGATATTTATTTGTATGTATTATATATTTATTTATACTTATAATATATTTACCATAATATTTTTTTTATTTTAAAATTTTATTTATTAATTTTATTTTTATAATTATAAATATAATAAAATTAATTTGTTGATAATTATTAGTTTTAAAAGTATAAAATTTACAATTGAATAGAAATATAATTTTTTGTATTATTTAACATAATAAATTAATTATATATAATTATTTTAGAATTTTTAGATATTTAAATGGTAAATGCTCTACAAAAAGCTCCATCTCAGAGCATAGAGGGGAGGAGCATTTGAGAGCATTAGCAGCTTCTAAATGCTTCCCTAAATGCTTTATGTACAAAAGTTGATTGGCTGATGAAAAAACATAATGCTCTAAAAAATGCTCTTCCAATCAAGACCAAAGTCCCACTGGTCCCCCCCTCCCCTCCCCAATTACAAGTTAGCTTTTGGTTGGGTTATATCTTAGGGTTTTAAATGGACTTGGTTACGGGTTGATTCTGGGACTAATCTATATCAAATGATATAAATATGAAATATATATATCAAATGGTATCAGAGCAAGTCACGATCCTTGGGCATGCGACGTCTGGTTATAGATTATGGAAAATGAGAGAAGTAAAATGGGAGAGGCCCATAGTCGGTAGCAGCCGTGATTACCCTTCTCCAGCATCGAGGACTTCGTTGTCTTAAGGAGGTAGTATTGATACGTCCCACATCGGTTACAAAACATGACTAATCTCATATAAAGTCTCATTGGTCTCCTCCCCTCCCCACTTAAAAGCTAGATTTTGGGTGGGTTATATCTTTGGGCTTTTAGTGGACTTGGTTATGGTTGATTATATGGCTAATTTATATCAATTGATACAAATATGTATCATGAGCACCCCTTAAGTAAACCAAATAATTCTGGGTCATCTTACCTTTGCCATAAACGATCAAATTTGGTTTTACATCTTTGTTGGGAGATTATATTTCTGAAATCATTCTCACATGCTGAGAAAGATAACATTGCCTAGTGAAAGAGAAAGAAGAGGATTTTTGTAGAAGTTCAGAGAAGTATGTGTTTGGCTTTCTATAACGTCTCAGCCGCCTCTCCGAGTTGGCCTCACGTCCGCTCACTGGGGTCTCTGGGTCGATCCTTGTCCAATGGCCGATGCATTATTTTTTGGAGGGATCAACAGACTTATTTATTGACCCTGCAATCACCGCATGACCAATCTTCGTGTCACACGGTGTCGAGAATCACTTCTCTATAGATCATCCATCATTTGACTACTCCAACTCAAGCACCCTTAACTTGGAGTTCTTTCCGGATGTGTAACCAAAAAGGTAAGTACACTTTGGTGACATAGTTAACCAAATCAATTCTCTTAAGCCTTTCCACATACACCACCATATACCATAAATTGGGATGTTACAATCACTCTCACTTACAGAATGCAACGAGGACGTTGCGCACCAAGTCAGGTCCTAAACCGCCTCCCACATCAGAACTGGGACTATGAGTGGCTCTTATACCACTTGTAATGCTCCACATGTCCCTAATAGTGGGCCTCGTGCCTACTTGTTGGCGTTCGTGTGTCCATCTCTGTCCGACTACCGGTGCATCATTTTTTTTTAGGGCTCAAGAGACATATTTACTGACCCTGCAATCACCATATGACTGCACGGTATTGAGAATCAGTTCATGATAGGTCATCTATCATTTGACTACTCCAGCTCAAGCACTCTTAACTCAGAAGTTCTCTTTGGATGTGTAACCGTAAATGTAAGTACAATTTAGTTACAAAAGTAGTCAAATCAATTCTCTTAAGCCTTTCCATATACACCACCATATACCAAACTTCAGTATGTTACACATTCCTTGTGTAGATATTCATTCTACTGTGAAATCAGTATTGGCTACGGTAGTATAGAGTTGAATGCCTTATAAATGAGTTTCTATGTTGCCAAATACTAATGATTTGACCAACATAGAGCTAATCATCGAACCAGAAACTAATAGTTTTTCCATTTTTGACTTTGTATCCCATATATCTATAAGCATGGTCATGACATGTAAGTAGCTTCCTCCAAACTTAAAAGTCAGCACAAATTTATTTTGCATCTCAAAATGACATCTTGCACACTAAGTAGTGTCTAGTGAAATCAATCCATAATGAACCAGATTGAATGAATCGACACCATGTCAAACAGGCATGGGTTTGAATAGTTCAATACTGATAGTAATATGTAATTGGAAATTTGATTTAATTTTTATTTTTACCATTCTTGGTATTTGAATAATAAGAATGTCAGAAATAAAACATAATCCTATATCGTTATATTCTGACCCGTAATGAAATGATAAAAAAGGTTGGCCATAGAAACGATCAAGAAAACACCATCAGAATTGTGTAATAACGACATAGAATTTAGTTTTGAAACTGTATATGGATAAAACTAAAAACAAACATAAATAATAAAAAGTTACCTGCTCATCGGTGTCATTGAGTATTGTTCGATTTCTGGATTGGAGCAAACTGCCGCATGGAGACATTTGATATAGTTTTCTCTGAGTTTCAGAAATCTTGGCTGTTGTTCCGTTGTAGATTTTCTTCAAGCGATCGTCCACAGAATTTTTATCCTTCCTTTTGTTCAATATGATTATCACACGTTCACAATCGGAGAGAATTCTGTTTCATTTGCCTATTCACAAAAATATTAAAGCATATATATTGAGAAAGTAATACAGTAATTAACTATCTTCTATATATTAGCTGAGAAAGTAGTTTAATGAAAAAATTAATCAGTAAGAAAATGTGACGTATGTTTTGACGTGGAATTGTTATCCTATTTGAGTAATATAGATTTGTAACATAGGCAATTTTTTTTTTCATTTTTTACTGGAAAGCTTTCCACCAAAATATAAAAAGAAACCCCTAAACAAATATATACTAACATAATAACAATTTTCACTTTTGATATTTTGATCTAGCCAATGGGGAGGCTATCAACCATGCTCTATATGTGGTAAAACAAATGAGACTCGCAATCATTTTTCTGACATGCCCCTTCTCTTATACCGTTTGGACAATGATCTACTCTGAGTTGCTGGACTTGAGACCAAGATTGGTCCATCACACTGTAAACTCTTTGCTCCAGAATCTTCTAATGGTAATGGATAAAATGCTGACCCGAAAAATATTTCAATCTATGGTATATTGAATATAGAGGGAAAGAAATAGAATGGTCCACCAACAACCCCTCCATTCTAATTCTTTCATAGTCCATACCAGGGGCGGAGCTACGTTATAAGGAGAGGGGTCAACTGACTCCTATGAACTTTATAAAACTTAGTTTGTAAGCTTATTTTCAGAGTTATTTTTGTGGTAAACTGATCAGAATCTCTCTTTTTGACGCCCATGTGTTGAGTTTAAATCCCATATATATCTATTTTAGCTCTAATAAATTAATTTTGACCCCATTAAATCTATGTCTAACTCCACCATTGGTCTATACGATATACACAAAGAAATGTAGAACCGTCTTCTTGTTCAGGAGAGAAGATGGAGAGAATCTGGCTAGATGGAACTCTTTTTCTCATCTCCAACCATACTGATACTTATTTTCTTTTCTAAAGCTATTCTCAAACTTTGCTTTGTTCTGTACAAATGTATTTTCACACATTTTTCACCAGCAATTTAAAGTTAATTTATATTTTTTTGTTGGTAAATAAATTTAATATTTTTTTACTCCAATACTTTGTAGCCTATGTATCTGATCCATACTTATGGTTTCTGTATATTCGTTAAAGGATTAAGATATTCATATTTGGAATTGGATTTGGATCCAAAATATTTTTTTCAAGACATAACTAAAACAGAAAAAAGATGTTGATTCTCCTAGTCAAAATCTGAATGGAAGCAAATTGTAAAAGCTAAACTTACGGGTCTCTAGAGAAGAATCTGCAAACATAAGGGATATAAGTCAACAAACAAAAAAATAAGGATAGGACAGTAATTAAACACGTCGCCTGCCCACAGAATCAATCCTAACCAATCACGAGTCTCGGCTACGATCTCTCATCACGACTCTTTGCTGAGCTGAGACTTTGAGAATCTCAAAATCAAATTTCGTTTACCAATTTTCAAACTGAAAATATAAATAAAAATAAAAATAAAATATTCCTCGAGAGCCTCAAGTTTCACCATGCGGCTTAAATTTAAAGTCATCAGCAATTTCAGAGAGATTCGTCTCTCAAATATCTGAAACCATTTGTTCACTATATAAATAGCTCCACACGAAGAAGAAGAATTTCGATTTTCTTTGTATTCTCCTTTCGATTCCCAGAATATGTTCATAGACTTTTCTTTCTAGCTTTTTGCGTTTTTTTTTTTTTTCTGGGAGAAAGGAAGGAGAGAATCTGATGGACGCAGGTTCAAGTTTTCTGTGCAGAAGCATTAGGATTCCGTCGACGGCGTTCACCTTCACTCGACCGCCGGTGAATTACGTCTGTGTGGTCTCCGACAAGAGAGACGGCGGCGTTCGTGTTTTCCAGTCGCGGAAGGTCTTTTGCAGCGGCGGTGGCTCGAGCGCGACGACTAAGAAGAAGCCTCGGAGAAAAAGTAACGTTTCCGATAAACTCACTAGGTCTAGGAAGAGGAACGATACTCGTGAATCTGTGAGTGTTAGTAGTGAAACTCTTGTCGATGACGAGAAAGATTTGAGTCTTGGTGGTTTGAATCAGAACGGTGATCCGTTAGGGCGGAGAGATCTAGGGAGGAACGTAGTGAAGTGGATTAGCCAAGCGATGAAGGCGATGGCGTCGGATTTCGCGAACGCGGAGGTTCAAGGCGAGTTCTCGGAGCTGAGGCAGAACGTTGGCTCTGGTTTGACGTTTGTGATTCAGGCTCAGCCGTATCTCAACGCCATTCCTATGCCATTAGGTCTTGAAGTCATGTGTTTGAAAGCTTGTACGCATTATCCCACCTTGTTCGATCATTTCCAGAGAGAGTTGCGTGACGTTCTTCAAGACCTTGAGCGTAAGAACGTAATGGTGAATTGGAAGGAGAGTGAGTCTTGGAAGCTGCTCAAAGAGATTGCAAATTCAGCTCAGCATAGAGAGGTTGCTCGCAAAGCTAATCAACCAAAGCCTGTTCAAGGAGTTTTTGGAATGGAATCAGAGAAGGTTAAGCTTATACAGGCTAGGATTGATGAGTTCGCTAGCCGGATGTCGCAGTTGCTTCAGGTGGAAAGAGATACAGAACTGGAAGTTACACAGGAGGAACTAGATGTTATCCCTACTCCAGATCAGAGTTCTGATAGCTCTAAACCGATTGAGTTCTTGGTTAGGCACGGTGAAGCTCCCCAGGAACTTTGTGACACAATTTGCAACCTGTATGCAGTTAGTACCTCCACAGGTTAGTTAGACTCACTGATTCATATTGTAATAATGTTTTCTTACAGTTTCGATGAATTTTCTTGTGAATCAATATGCAGGACTCGGAGGTATGCACTTGGTGTTGTTTAAGGTTGGGGACAACCATCGTCTTCCTCCTACTACACTTTCCCCTGGCGACATGGTTTGCATAAGAATCTGTGACAGTAGGGGCGCTGGAGCAACTTCCTGTACACAGGGGTTTGTTCACAACCTCGGAGATGATGGGTGCAGCATTGGTGTGGCTCTAGAATCTCGTCATGGAGATCCTACTTTCTCCAAGCTCTTTGGAAAGAGTGTGAGAATTGATCGTATTCATGGGTTGGCCGATGCCCTTACTTACGAGGTATATCTTTGTTTCGTATCCTTTGAATATGCAGAGTTTAATCATCTTAACGATGTTCATTTCAAATATGTATATCGTGGCCTATCATGTATTACTCAAATATTGATAGTTTTACATCAACAGCTTTTTCTTCGACTCACTTAGTGTATTTTCTCTTGCAGCGTAACTGCGAGGCCCTGATGCTTCTGCAGAAGAATGGACTGCAGAAGAAAAATCCATCAATATCCGTTGTGGCGACTTTATTTGGGGATGGGGAAGATATAACATGGCTGGAGCAGAATGATTATGTAGACTGGAGTGAAGCGGAGTTGAGTGATGAGCCAGTGGGTCAGCTATATGATGATTCTCAAAGGAGAGCCATAGCTCTCGGAGTAAACAAAAAACGACCTGTTATGATAGTGCAAGGACCTCCTGGCACGGGAAAGACTGGAATGCTTAAGGAGGTCATTACCCTCGCTGTTCAGCAGGGAGAAAGAGTGCTAGTAACAGCACCGACTAATGCAGCTGTTGATAATATGGTCGAGAAGCTCTCACATCTCGGACTAAACATTGTCCGAGTAGGAAACCCTGCAAGAGTATCATCCGCTGTTGCATCAAAGTCTCTGGGGGAAATCGTGAACGCTAAGCTCGCAAGCTTCCGAGCAGAACTGGAAAGGAAGAAGTCAGATTTAAGAAAAGACCTTCGGCAATGCCTGAGGGATGATTCTCTTGCGGCTGGCATTCGGCAGCTCTTGAAACAGCTTGGAAAGACGTTGAAGAAGAAGGAAAAGGAAACTGTAAGGGAAGTTCTATCAAACGCACAGGTTGTTTTCGCCACTAACATTGGAGCAGCTGATCCTTTGGTTAGGAGGCTAGAAACATTTGATTTGGTCGTTATAGACGAAGCTGGTCAGTCTATCGAGCCTTCATGCTGGATCCCAATATTGCAAGGGAAACGTTGTATACTTGCAGGTGATCCATGCCAATTAGCACCAGTTGTTCTGTCACGTAAAGCTTTAGAAGGTGGGCTTGGTGTATCGTTGCTGGAAAGAGCTGCATCTTTACATGATGGGCTTCTTGCGACAAAGTTAACAACTCAGTATCGTATGAACGATGTAATCGCTGGTTGGGCATCAAAGGAGATGTATGGTGGATGGTTGAAATCTGCTCCAAGTGTGGCCTCTCATCTGCTTATCGACTCTCCTTTCGTGAAGGTACTTGCTCTCATTTGATTTGTTTTGTTGTTTATGTGATGGAAAATGGCATGCAATTACTATCTTGAGAAAAGTTGCATTAAAGCAGCACTCGGTTTTCTTTAATGGACTCTATTTGTTTGTGTTTCATGATGATGCTATCATTGCTTGTGGTAGTGACGCTGCTGTAGATGATTTGCTTCTTGTTATGTTTGTCATTAGGATACGAAATTGATATTTGTCACAAATTACTTACATCTGGATGGTCGTAAGCAACTATGGTAACCACATGACTCACTTTGTTATTTGACTTGCTGCAGCCGACTTGGATAACGCAATGCCCACTTGTTCTCCTGGATACAAGAATGCCATATGGGAGTTTATCAGTGGGATGCGAGGAGCGTCTAGATCCAGCTGGTACAGGCTCATTATACAACGAAGGAGAAGCTGATGTTGTGGTAAATCACGTCATCTCATTAATTTATGCAGGTGAGTGATAGATATTCAAAACAAACTTTTTTGAGGAATCAAAAAGCTTCTGGGTATATTAGATAAGGTCGAGAACCTAATGACCAAGTCGTTCCACATGATTGTAGGCGTTAGCCCAATGGCTATTGCAGTTCAATCCCCATACGTAGCTCAGGTGCAGCTTCTGAGAGAAAGGCTGGATGATTTTCCAGTGGCTGATGGAGTTGAGGTCGCAACCATCGACAGTTTTCAAGGGCGGGAAGCCGATGCGGTGATCATATCAATGGTACACTATTTTCTCTTCTTCTGCTTATACTTGGAACTAGGGCTGTGCAAAATATTTGGACAGGAAGATCCGAACTGAACCCGACTCCAAAAAATAGTACCAAACCGAACTCGTAACTTATAAAATACCCGGACAGGTCTTAGATACCTATATCCGAAAAACTTAATCTGAACCTGAACAAAAAACTGAATAGATACTCAAAATATAATTATATTTCTAAAATATTAATTATATTTTTAATAACTCATATATCCAGACTATAATTATAAACCTGTTATCATTTATTCTAAGATAAAAATAATCAAAATACCTTAGAAGATTTGAAATATCCTAAAATACTTCATTATAATTGTCAAAATTTTACAAATTTTATTCAAATTAAAACTTTTTTCTTCTAATATTTTGGAAATCCGACCAAAACCCGGATAGAACCAAACCGAACCTGATCTGAATATAAAAATACTTGAACGGGTTCTATATCTCTAAACTCGAATATTCGAAAACTTGAACTATACAAACCGAATCCAGACGCGAGGCCTACTAGTTGGAACTGTGTGCGTCTGTCAAATGAGAAGATATAATTTTCATTGACTATAAAATAAATTTAGTGCTTAATGAAAATAAGACTCGATGTACTCATTGTATAGGTACGGTCGAACAACCTAGGTGCAGTGGGGTTCCTAGGTGATAGCAGAAGGATGAACGTAGCTATAACAAGAGCCCGGAAGCACGTGGCGGTGGTATGCGACAGCTCCACAATCTGCCATAACACGTTCCTTGCGAGACTGTTGCGTCACATTCGCTATTTCGGGAGAGTGAAGCATGCGGATCCTGGTAGCTTGGGTGGTTCAGGACTAGGACTCGACCCAATGTTGCCTTACCTTGGCTAAAAGCCTAAAACATAAATCACCAAATACGAAACTAAGTACTACCAAAAAAAAAAAAAGACCAGAATAGTCTTCTTACTCTCCTCCCTCTTTCTCGGTATAAATTGTTTCCATGGCGAGTTGTTCCTTGTACAGGAAAATATCTCTTCTCAATTGTTTGTTACCACAGAAAGTAGTCTGTATACGAAAATTCATGTATATTTTATACAAATTGGTTTCTGGCTTTCTGCGGCCACAAATATTACCACAAATCACTTGACGTAATGTGTCTTTATTTTTTTGTTTTTTTCAACTAAATCAAGTTTGGTGGGTGGAAACGGTTGTCCGCCAGGGGCGGACCTAGAAACCATTTTACTGGGTTCATATAAGGCTAGAAACTATGGGTCAATGCCCAACCAATAAAAAATAAGATAAAAATACATTTAATAAGAACACAATAAGTGTCGAATCTGTTTATGGGGGTTCAAAAGTCAATTGTTTTGACCAAATCAACTACTAGAGTATAACAATCACTGTCGGAAATATCATTTACTTATATTTAACTGGTGTCATTTGAACCCTCTTTTCCCTCTGTAGGTCTGCCCTGTTGTCCGCAAGGACTGTCGCTACCGACACTTAGATAGAAAAGGAAACTGTAAGGGGAGTTCTATCCAATCCACTAACTCTCCATATTTTACCTAAGAGGTATCAATTTGGCATGCCCAGAGTAAAGAGATGAGAGATCTCATGGTGCTTTGGCTCCGGGGACTTTCAGTTCTTCTTGACATTCTTTTTGATTTGCGATTTTCCAGCTTTCAGCTTCTAAAACAGCAAATTAAAGTATATCTCCTTTCAATTAAAAACTTTTGCTTTCTTATTTTTCATATATAGCAAATGATCCAACGACAATGGCGGACCTAGGTAGAGATTTGGGGTGTCACATGACACCCCTTAAGTCTGTATAAAATTGTATTTGTGTGTAAAAACACTAAATGAATAGCATTTTTGGTCAAAATTGTGTATTGAACCCCCAAATAGCCTGGGTTCAAATCCGTCTTCCAACCTTAAATAGTAATTTTTTGGTTGATTAGTATCCTGACCCCCTTTAAAATAATTTCTGGGTCCGCCCCTGTCCAACGATAACTATTTCTTTGTAATTTGAGAGGATCCATTTTCTTACGCGCGCTCCAGTTAGAGTTATGTTCACGTTTGGTAAAACAAATAAAATTTTCAGAGTTTCTCCAATTCTATATTATCATTTTAGTTAGTTTTGAGTATTCTAATTAATTCATTAATATTGGCGGTTTAGTGGCTAGTAAATTATTGCAAGTGTAACGTCGTATTGAAAACAAACAAGAAAGCAAATAAGTGGTGGTTTATAATTATGCCTTGATTTGGTCGTAAAGTTATGTTTTCAGGATTATTTGTACCACGTAACAACAGCTAATGACAGTCAAATGATTGTTTGTTTATGCTAATGTATCTTCTTACGGAAGGAAAAGCAAGAAACCTTAACTTACTCTATAATCATTACAGTTTGGTAGATAGTATTATATTAGTACTTTTTTTTTATATATCTTTGGAGATTGGTGGATCTACAAGGTAATTACTCGTAGTTAATCATTACCATATATCCAAATGTATACATGTGATATACGTACGAATACCGCTTGGTGTTCAGTATTATATAATTCATATATGTAATAATAACACAAAAATCATTACCGTTTTGCTTGTTATGAGAAAAAAATTAAAAAAAGAAAAACATTGGATGGTCTTATATATAGAGAGAGAGCGATGCTTTTAAGTACCTAAAGTGAGATTTGGTAAGAAAACGATGGTTTTAAGTTAACTTGAAGTACCTAAAGTGATTTTCTCCACCATTTATCATCCAGCAGAATATATTGAGTTTCACATGTTCTTAGTTTCTTCTCTTCTCTCATGGTATGCTCGCTTCTGTTTTTCTTATTCTCTTAGATTCTGCATTTTATTGTTTCTATTTTTTTTGTTTACTTTTATTGAATTGTTTTTTTTTTTTGTATCTTCTTAGAAGATTTCTTGGTTGTCTGTTACTCTTCTGCTGTTCTTGGCTATTGTTTTCGCTTTCTACATTTATAATTTCACATGATAATAATTGAAAAATGAAGTCAACCTTTTTTCTTTTGATATGTGCAAAATGTTCAGAATGAGTTAATTTTTTGGTTTGCCCCACTACACAAAACGTTATAGTTTGTGAAAGCCATTTTTATTTCTTTTCACATTTTCATTATATTATTTTTTTCCCCTTTTTTGTTTGTTTGTGATTCATTCAGTTACAAGGTTTTGTTTTTTTGGACATTTTCCTTTGATATTTTACTTGTTAACTTTGCTTGCAAAATTTCCATGTTCGAGATTTTTCATTTTTCCTCTTTTATTATATATATAAAAAAGACTTTTACCTTTTTCGCGGAAAACTAAAAAAATGCGCCGCTTGAAGATTCAAATTAAATGATGAATGTGTCTGTCTAAATTCAAAACCCGTTTTTTTTGTCATCTTCTTCCCTTAGAGCGTAACGATGATGAAAGCTCCAGATTCGTCTTCACCGACAGGAGTTCTCGAAGAATTCTTCAGAACTGAAGAGTTCGAAAGCTCCGAGACGACAACGAAGAGCCCCTCTTCTTCCTCTTCCCGTTTCAGCAGAATCGTTCAGCTTCTGAGAAGCACATCGAAAAAATCGCTGGAGAATCTGAAAGTTCCGTTTCAAAACAACAAGGCCATTAAAAGCTCTTTGAGGAGATGCACTAGCTTGAGAGACAATCTCAGATTTGGCTCCAACGATGCTCAGTTTCTTCTCTTCTCTCCTCGACGAATCTTCACTTTCTCTGAGCTCAAGACTGCTACAAACAATTTCGCTTTGGGTAAGTAATTCGAACTGATTCTCGATGGGTTTGATTGTTGCCATTCTCAGAATCGGTTTAGTCAAATCCGAATTGTTGATTTCCTGGTTTACTGGGTTTAGTAGACCTATCTATAAACCAATCTAGTTTCTTTTTTTTTTCCTTTCTTTATTAGAATTGAGAATTATGATCATTCAGAACCTTATTATGACTCTAACAAGTGTGACATTAATAGGTTTAGGCATTTGGGTACCTATTCGGGTGGGTTCGGTTAAGGTTTTCCGGTTTTTCGGGTTTTGGGACTCCGATATAAAATTCATTCGGGTATTTTAGAATTTCGGTTCATGTTTGGTATTTGCCCACACCTAGACATTAGAATCATTTCAAGTTGTTTTTGAAGTAAACCAGTGAATCAAAGTTGTTATGTCTCAATGGGTATGAATGTTTTATCATTTCCATTGTTCAATAAGATCATGTTTTTGTTGAACACATGTTTTAAAATGACCAAACTTAAAAAAAGAAGATTTGTCATGTTATAGCAGCAATATTTGTTTTTTTCTGGATTTTGGGCAGAGAATCTAATTGGTAAAGGAGGTTATGCTGAAGTATACAAGGGGAAGTTGTCAAATGGCCAAATGGTAGCGATAAAACGGCTGATGAGGGGAAATAGCGAAGAGATCATTGTAGATTTTCTATCAGAGATGGGTATAATGGCACATGTTAACCATCCAAACATAGCCAAGCTTTTAGGGTATGGTGTCGAAGGAGGAATGCACCTTGTTCTTGAGTTATCACCTCATGGGAGCTTAGCTTCTATGCTTTATAGTAACTCTCTTCCACACAAATCTTTTTCTCTCTTGCATGCCTTTATGATTATCACAAATGTATTAAAGAACTGATGATGATATGATAGGCTCCAAGGAGAAGATGAATTGGAGCATTAGGTACAAGATAGCATTGGGAGTTGCAGAGGGTCTTGTGTATCTTCACAGAGGATGTCACAGGAGAATCATTCACAGAGATATCAAAGCTGCAAACATTCTTCTCACGCATGATTTTTCGCCTCAGGTAAGATAATTTGTTCAATAAACACACAATTTTCAGTTCTTTGCCCTAATGTCTTGGGGATGTTACTGTTAGATATGCGACTTTGGGCTTGCCAAGTGGCTACCTGAACATTGGACACACCATATTGTTTCCAAGTTTGAGGGCACATTCGGGTTAGTCTACGCGTTAAGCATATGTTTTTCTTGGATAATTGGTTACTTACGTACCAAGCAAGTCTCAGAGAGATTTTTGCGTCCTTTGTTTCAGATATCTTGCCCCGGAGTACTTAACTCACGGGATAGTAGACGAAAAGACTGATGTGTTCGCCTTGGGTGTTCTTTTACTGGAACTTGTTACTGGACGACGAGCTCTCGACTACTCCAAGCAAAGTCTTGTTCTGTGGGTTAGTCCTAGAGAGCTTAGACAACCGTGTTGAAATTCGACATGTGTTTCTTAGTTGCTTTCGTTTTTGTGTTCCCTGCAGGCTAAACCATTGATGAAGAAGAACAAAATTAGAGAGCTGATTGATCCATCTCTGGCGGGTGATTATGAGTGGAGGCAGATTAAACTTGTGCTTTTGGCTGCTTCCTTGTCAATCCAACAGTCGTCAATAGAGAGGCCTGGAATGAGTCAGGTACATACCTAACCCAAGTTTCTTGTATGACAAGTAATAAAACCACACTTTGTTTTGATCTTTTCTCTCTTAAAATTAGGTCGTTGAGATCCTCAAAGGCAACTTAAACGATCTCAAGTGCATCATGAGATGCAGAGTTCCCTTTTATCGGAAAGCTTTCAGAGATGAATACAGCAAGAGATATTCAGAAAATTAGATCTTCAAGGGAGGAAAGAGGTTAAAGAGAGCTTATGTGATTTTTGCGGGAAAAAAAGAGATAATATTGCATCACTTGTCAGTTGTCAACAATAAGATGATAATGGCATTAGCATCGCGTATATATTATTAATATAGATTATGGCGTATAGTGACCATTCTTTGTGATTTTTGTTTATTTATTGAATGTATACAAGATTACAAGTATTAGTAAGCAAATACATAGCCTTCTAAAGAACTGTACAAGTCTCCTTAGTACAAACAGAACGAGTAAGGTGTTTAGTCAATATCCTAGTTGATGTTGGGGACGGGTTTAGCACCCTCACCAAGGCCCATCAATATTTCACCTCGGCCCGTCAATATATTAACCAACCGACTGGTTAATATTCGTAATTAATAAATAATAATATTTATTATTCGATTGATAAATATTATTATTCGAAGAGGATCTTATCTGTCGTCGAAAGAGGAAGATTTCCTTATCCAGGAAAAGGAAGTTCGCCGCGCCGACCCGACATTCACGGAAGATGACATTATCAATTCAACAAGATAAGGAAAGATAGCGGCAATTACGGAAGTTTTCCTTATCTTAGAAGCGTTAGGTCGGTCTAACTTCCTTATATATAGAAGGGATCCTCATTCGAGAGGGATACACACGATCTCTTTACAACTTAGAACTCATAGCTTTTGATATGGTTTGATCTCGGCTAGGTTAAACAGTTTTGGCTATTTGTTGTAATCGAATTCTCCAATCAATAAGAAAGTCACTTCGGCAATTTACAGTTTATTCTCAAAGTTTCCCCACAAACTTGACCTAGGTAAGGTCATAGTTCAACAATTGGCGCCCACCGTGGGGCTACTTTTGAGAAAACTCTGAATCACAATGGCCAACGATCCGAACAACGCCGCCATCAATCTTAACAATCCACAAATCGAAGCCAACGCCGCGCTCAACGCCGGCAACGCACAAGGTAATCCAGGAATCCCGCAGGACGTCGGCCCACACGAAAACATCGCACAAGTTCCGGATCATGCCGATCCCAACGGCAACGGTCCCCAAGATCATGCCGACCCTAACGGTCATGGTCCCCAGAATCTTCCGCCACCGCCTCCTCTCGGCGGCGCGGAAAATGAAGGCGATCCCTTGACTGCAATCCACGCTCTGCTGGCTTCTCTAACCGATAAAGTAACTAACATTGAAGCCAGACAAACAGCTTCTGAAGCCGGTAGAAACACCACCGGCGCCCGAGAGCAGAATCCTGTCAGGACCCCAGACAGGATAGATCCCATCATCCGAAACCTGTTCGGTTCAACTCCAACAGGAGAACTTCACGGATCCAACAGAACGGGAATCCCTGCAACAACGACAGGAACACAGGAGTCTTCCGACAAGAATCCTGAGCTCGAGAACGTCATGAAACGCCTCGAAGAGATGAACTCACAAATTCATCGCGCAACAAGCTCGGCGCCAGAACTCGACAGGGTGCTCAGACAAACGAGTAAAACCCCCTTCACCGAGGCGATAACCAGCGTCCGACAACGATTCCACGGTAAGATCCGAGAAGTGCTTACCTTCAAAGGGGAAGACGATCCCCAGCGGCATCTCGTCGCGTTCACCATAGCGATGGGACGAGCCGACCTGTCACCCGACACACGCGACGCCATCTTCTGCCAGCGCTTCGTCGAAACACTCGGGGGAACAGCTCTCAACTGGTTCACTCGACTCACCCCAAATTCGATAGGGAGTTTCGAGGAACTGTCGGCTGCTTTCCTTAAACACTACTCGATGTTCATCGACAAACAGACGAACCTGACCGAACTCTGGAATTGCGTTCAGAGCGACATCGAAAGTCTCCGCACGTACGTGGAGCGTTTTCGTAAAATCATCGCCAAGGTCGACTGTCCCGACGCCATCGCACTCATCGCCTTACGACAAGGAATGCGAGAGGACGAACCGCTTTGGGAAGACCTCAAGAAGAAAGAACCGACTAGCCTCGAGGACGCCTTCCACCGAGCCACCACGTTCATCGAAATCTATGAAGAACGGGCTGCGCGAGCCAAGAAGTCGGACCGAACCAAAACTGTTGCCGCCCCCAAGGAGAAACCGGCAACCAGCATACCAAAAGAACCTCGTCAGCACTACGACGAAAAGAATTCTTCCAGCTACCACATCTCGGACAAACCGCCGGGCTGGAACAAATACATCCGCAAGGATGACGAGCCGACAACTAAGGGCGATAAACCCTTCGACGGATCTAAGTTCTGTCCCTATCACAGACGGACAGGACACGAGGTAAAAGATTGTGACCACTTCCACGATCATTGTGTCGAAGATTATCTGTCCGGAAAACTCAAACTCGACTCCCGCGATCGCACCGGAAATTCCTCGCGGGAACGCCGAAACGCTTCTGGCAATGGCAGAGACCCGCGACAAAGCAACAAAGATCGACAATCTGATGAAGGGAACAAACGCCACCGCGACAGCGACGACAAGGACGGAAAGACGCCACCCGCAGCCCAAATCCAACGGATCAACATGATCATCGGAGGATTACAGAACTGCACCGACTCTGTTTGTTCCGTCCAGAAACATGAACGACGGGCTATCACCGCCTCAAAGTGGCCGCAGCCATTGGCGGATGAAGTCCCAATCACTTTTACCACTGCGGATACAACGGGAGTCAATATGCCGCACAATGACCCGCTAGTCGTTGAGCTTAAAATCCATAACCTTGACGTCGCACACATCCTTGTCGATACCGGAAGTTCCACGGATCTGATCTACAAGGAAACCCTCCATCGAATGGGTATTCGCAACGATCAGATCAAGCCAAAGACTAAGATACTCACTGGATTCACAAGCGAATCCTCCTGGACCACCGAACCATCAAACTGCCTGTCGAAGTAGGCGGTATCACCAAATGGGTAAAATTCGACGTCGTAGATCAGCCCGCGATTTACAACGCCATCGTCGGCACGCCTTGGCTGCATTCCATAAAGGCAGTCACATCAACGTACCACCAATGCCTCAAATTTCCAAACAACAACGGCATCTTCACTCTTCGAGGAAATCAGCGTATCGCACGCTCCTGCTTCATCACCGAACAGAAACTGCGCAAACCACACCCACCGTCTGCACAGTCCTGCGTGATCAACTTGCCCGAACTACTCGAAGTCCACGAAAGACCAAAGACAAACCTCGTCGTCCAAGTCAACATCGACAAAAAAAATCCCGAGCGTTGCGTCGGCATCGGCTCCGACCTCCCCAATTCATTCCAAACCGAGCTCGTTGAGTTTCTCTCAGACAACAAAGCAACGTTCGCATGGTCCGCAAATGACGTGCCCGACATCAATCCTCGTATCATCAGACACGAGCTCAATATCGACCCAATCTATAAGCCAATCAAGCAAAAGAGACAAAAGCTCGGCCCTGAACGAGCTCAGGCCGTCAACGACGAGGTCGAAAAATTGCTCAAGGCCGGATCTATCGCCGAGGTGAAGTACCCAAACTGGCTCGCCAACGCCGTGGTGGTAAAGAAGAAGAGCGGCAAATGGCGCATCTGCGTCGATTTCACCGACCTCAACAAAGCGTGTCCCAAAGACAGCTACCCGCTGCCACATATCGACCGCCTCGTCGAAGCCACCGCCGGAAACCAACTCTTATCGTTCATGGACGCGTTCTCCGGGTACAATCAAATCTTTATGCATCCCGACGATCGTGAAAAGACGGCCTTCATCACCGACCGCGTCACCTATTGCTACAAAGTGATGCCCTTCGGGCTAAAAAACGCCGGCGCGACATATCAACGGTTGATGAACCGAATGTTCGAACATCAGCTCGGCAAAACAATGGTGGTGTACATTGACGACATGCTCGTCAAATAATCAGTCGCCGCGGATCATATCAAAGACTTGGATCAATGCTTCCGCATCCTCAACTCATATTCGATGAAACTCAACCCGGCCAAGTGCACATTCGCGGTCACTTCCGGAGAGTTCCTTGGTTACCTCGTCACCGAGCGCGGGATCGAGGCTAACCCCAAGCAAATCAGCGCAATCTTGGAGCTACCTTCCCCAAAAACAACTTGAGAGGTCCAGCGCCTCACCGGGCGGATCGCCGCGCTCAACCGCTTTATCTCCCGATCGACAGACAAATGCCTGCCGTTCTATCAACTTCTCCGCGACAACAAACGCTTTCAATGGGATGATAAGTGCGAGGACGGGTTTCAACAGCTCAAAACATACTTGTCTACTCCACCGATCCTCGCAAAGCCAGAAGAAGGAGAAACGCTCTATCTTTACATCGCCGACTCGACCTCGGCAGTCAGCAGCGTACTTGTGCGAGAAGACCGCGGCGATCAACGCCCAATTTTTTACGTTAGCAAAACACTCGATGGTGCGGAAACTCGCTATCCCACCTTGGAGAAATTGGCTCTCGCCGTCGTCGTCTCGGCCCGGAAGTTACGACCATACTTCCAATCCCACACCATCCACGTCCTAAGTAACCAACCACTTCGCACCATTCTCCATAACGCAAGCCAGTCGGGGCGACTTGCGAGATGGGCAGTTGAACTATCAGAGTACGACATCGAGTACAAGAGTAGAGTCAGTGCCAAGGCCTAGGTCCTGGCCGATTTCCTCATCGAATTACCCGCCGAGCTCGTCGATGACACGACCAAGCCCAAACCAAAATGAATCCTCCACGTTGATGGATCATCACGTCGCCAAGGCTCCGGCGTCGGCATCAAACTCGAATCACCAACGGGGGAAACTCTCGAACAATCTTTCCGCCTTGAGTTCACAGCCTCTAACAACGAGGCCGAGTACGAAGCACTCATTGCCGGACTACGCCTCACCAAAGGAATCGGCGCAACCAACATTCACGCCTATTGCGATTCTCAGCTCGTCGCCAATCAATATAACGGCGAATACGAGGCACGCAACGACCGTATGGATGCATACCTCCGGCTCGTCAAAGAACTCGCCGCGGAGTTTGAGTCCTTCGCACTCACGAAAATCCCTCGTGCTGAAAACACCACCGCCGATGCGCTCGCAACAATCGGCTCAAACAAAGATGATGATTTTCGGCGACAAATATCAATCGCAAGCATCCCAACACCAAGTATCGAATTACCAAAGGGAATTTGCGCATCCATCCGCGAGGACCATAACGACGCCGACGAAACCGACGACGACGAGGTCGGGACGCATTCCAACATTGACATTAATAAGGAAACCGGCGCAAAGCCCGACTGGAGAACCGAAATCATCCAGTACATCACAAATGGCGACGCACCAACCGAAAGATGGGCAGCCCGGGGCCTCAAGGCTCGCGCTGCGCATTACACGGTCATAAATGGCGAACTCCTCCTACGGACCGCGGCCGGCGCACTCCTTACTTGCATCGACAGCATGCAAATTCGTTTCGTTTTGGAAGAAACTCACGAAGGGGCAGGCGGTAATCACTCAGGCGGACGCGCTCTCGCACTTAAAGTCAAAAAGCACGGCTTCTTCTGGCCAACCATGATCGCAGACTGCGAACAATTCGCACTCAAATGCGAAAAATGCCAACGACACGGGCCCGTCCTCCATACTCCATCTGAGCTCCTCACCACGTCTTGCCCTCCGTACCCTTTCATGCCATGGACATCGTCGGTCCTTTACCAAACTCTCGGCAACACTAATTCGTGCTCATCATGACGGATTACTTCACAAAGTGGGTGGAGGCTAAGGCATACGCCTCGATAAAGGACCACGTCGTCCAGATGTTCGTATGGACACACATCATCTGCCGCCACGGTCTGCCTTACGAAATTGTCACGGACAACGGCTCCCAGTTCATCTCCAGCGTTTTTGAAGCCTTCTGCGCTAAGTGGCGGATCCGCCTCAGCAAATCAACTCCGCGTTACCCTCAAGGTAACGGCCAGGCCGAGGCAACAAACAAAACTATCATCGACAGACTCAAAAAACGCCTCGAATCGGAAAAAGGACTTTGGGCTGACGAGCTCGATGGTGTCCTCTGGTCTCACAGAACAACTCCACGTCGCGCCACCGGGAAATCACCATTTTCGTTGGTCTACGGCTGCGAAGCCTTGTCACCCGCCGAAGCCGCGGTGCCAACACTTCGGCGACAACTAGCACCGCAACACCCAGCAGTCAATTGTGCAATGTTACTCGATAACTTGGACACCTTGGAGGAAACGCGCGGACATGCTCTTCTCAGAATGCAAAACTACCAACATCAGGCGGCCCGCTACTACAACACGAAGGTACGGCCTCGGCACTTCGAAGAAGGCGACCTTGTCCTGCGAAAGGTCTACGAGAATACAAAGGAGTACCGCGCCGGCAAACTCGGAGCAAAATGGGAAGGCCCGTACATCGTTGGGAAAATCGTAAAACCAGGTGTCTGCGAACTTGTGACTATGTCCAGCAACGCCGTGCCACGCTCATGGAACGTCAACAATCTCAAGCGTTTCTACTACTAAGTCCATCTTAACGATGTGACTAGCTAAAAAAAAAAAAAAAAGAACGAGCTACGCTCTCTTGTAATCGAACTACGAATGGCTTGATCCTCTTTCGGGGTACGTAGGCAGCCTGTCAAAGGGTTCAGCTATACATCAAAAAATATATTCCTTCGAAGAATCATCTGGTTACAAATCGTTTGCACCATTAACTGTCGCCTTTACTTCAGTTTCTCAGTTAAACTGTTAAAACTGTGCCGAGCTACACTCAAGCGTAGGCGCTTCGCCTCATAGCTCTAAGCTATAGACCAATACATCTTCACTCTGATCAAGTGAATGATGGGTCAAATAAAGTCGGGTCCATCGTCGCCCGCACCTCTCGAACCTACAACTGACCCACGAAACCACGCCGGAGTTCAGTCTCGGGAGCGTATCTATACTTGATTGAGACGCTCTGTCCGAAACAGACTTATCTTTCAAGGTGTAAGCCAAGCCGACGTAAGCCTCCGTCGTATGCGAGCAGTTGTTGGCCTCGCACCCCGTATGTCGACTTACCTTGTTAAGTTCAAGGACCAAGTCTATTTCCCAATTGAACTGACTTTGAATAAGTTTTCGAGTATCTACTACTCAGCTTAGTCATTCCACTAGCACGGTAATTTAAATTGTTCGGACTATTACTCGTGAATCGTCTAAGTTACTTAGAAATGCCGTACTTTCATTAACTTAGAAAAAATTAGCCTACGGCTTACAAGCATTACGATGCCGAGATCCACAAGTCGGACCTCGGCTATACAAAAAGCGAATACAATCTAAATAAAATCTACTGGACCACGTCAGTCCCTTCCGCATGATCCCCAGCCGGATCTTCGGGCATATCTTCTGCCTCATCATCTGTCTTCTCTCTCGGAAGACTCAATTCGTTGGTCGCCCCGGACCCCGGACGAGACAAAGTCACCGCGGCAACCGCAGCGGCAGGTGAATCCAGCTCACCCTCTTCAAAGGTGATCTCATCGATCGCCACGGCAACGTCTTCCCACGTTCTCTTCTCAGCCTCGATCTTGGCGATCATCTCATCGGGAATCTGCAATCCTTTTGCCTTCAAAGCTTGCAGGAAGGACAACGTAACTTCAGCTTGCGCGGACTTCGCCACGATATCTTCCACCTCGGCACGCTACGCGACAAAGCGCCTCATCTTCTCAGCTAATGCGGTGTACTCGCCAACTACCTTGGCGCGTTCCTCGTTGACGCACTTATCCCTTGACTTTCGAAGCCTTGTGCGTTCCCTTGAAAGTTTCAGCCGAGTCTTTTTCTTTGCTTCCACCGCGGCTGTTTTGGCCACTTCGGCCTCTTGCAGTCTGGCCTTCACAGACGAAGTCTCTTCCGCCGCAACCGCCAGCTCGATCCTCTCGTTCTTGAGATCGACGATCTCAAGAGAGAGCATCTCATTCGCCTCGGCAAGACGGGCCCTTTCAGCACGGACCTCCACCAGCTCATCTCCGAGATCCTTCGCCTCTTTTCGCGACCCCTTCAGATCTCGATTATACTGACCAACCATAAACGTGGCCGCGTTCAATGATCTGACCGTGTCACCCGCGAACGTTTCGAACAAATCATAACGGATGAGTTCTTTAGGATCTTCGGGGCGCGCCATCGGAATAGTCCTCGTACGCCACACCAGCTCGGCGCATCGGTCATTGTCCGCCGCGATCGGCTTCCTGCCCTCGTATTGGAAGGACCAGTTGTAGGACCGTCTGTCCTCGCCTTCCTCTTCTTCTGGCTGCTCGGAAATCGCCGCAGCAGGCTCATCCGGGGCCCCGTCACCCCGGTCGATCACAGTAGTCTCTTCCCGAACATTAGGCTCGTTCGGAGTTACCTCGACGCTCTTTTCAGAGACCACGACGTCTCCCACGTCGTCTCCCACAACGTCTCCCACAACATCTGTTGCCACAGGAGCTATTTCTTCAGATCTCGCCTCGGCTGTTGCTGACGGCTCAGTTTCTCGCCTCTTAGGAGACGACGTCGCGGCCTGCGGTCCACCAGAAGACTCGCCAACGAGATTCACCAAGTCTTGTGCCAGGCTGCTGAACTTTCGTTTGCGAAGACCCATATTCGGTTTGTTAAGAGTAGCAAAGTTTCGCAGTCGTTTCTTTAGCGCTCGTTCCACTCTTTCCGCGGAAACATCCGGCCAAGTTTCGTGACTAAGTCTGATAAACGCGTCCTTGACAGCCTCGAATCCTTCCGGCGTCGGGTCAAGGAAGCACGGCCTGTTTGCAAAACAAAAAAATCGAATCAAGTCAGCCACCGCGGCGAAATACAAGGAATCGGTCATAGACAAAATACCAATCGATTCGCTCCACCGCGTTTGAGTCCTGATCCTCGGGTCGGCCACCGCGAATTCATTCTTCTTTACGAAGAAATAATGGTCCCTCCATGGGTGGATCTTACTTTTGGTGGGCGGACCGGAGATGACATTGTATGACGACCTCATTTGGGTGTAAAAACATCCCAACGACGAATCTACCGACGATGCCCTATGAGACGACATCTCCTCAAAGTAGCGGCACGTCAGCGGCAAGTTGTTCTCCGAAGCCAGCATCATCATTGCAACCATATGATGCATTGCGCCGTGCGTCAACTGCGTCAGCGCCATTCCCCGCCTCTCACAGTATGATACACGAGTTTTAAACCCTTATTTCCTACTGCACAGCATACGAAGTAGTATTTAGGTTTCGATCCCACGAAGACCAGTTTCACACTTTGATCTAATGAGCTAAATCAAAAGCTAAGACAATTCAAATATGTTTTTGGTTTTTGTAGATAGCAATAATAAAAGCGAAATCGGTTGTAAAGATAATATTAAACAAGCGTTAGGTCAAGAAATATCGCAGGAGATTCAGAGCAACGGATCAAACAACTATTCAGGCAATAATTAAGCATAAGTCTAGAACTCAAACACTAAGATAATATCAATCCACTCTCGTGGTATCAATATCTTTGTCTATCAACCTAGAAATCCTAACTCTCGCTGGAACTAGAAATCGTAGACAAGCTTTAGAATCAGATTTAATATGTTCACAATTCTCCAATACATCTACTCTCACAGATAATGAATAACTTGCTCACAAATGTTCTTTCTAGCAACCTAGCAACTCTCGCTGTCTAAGTTAAACCTAATATCATAAAATCAAGTGATCAATTCGATCTAAGCATTAAGAACAACAAAAGTGAAGATGTTGATTTGAATAGCCTATTTGTGTTTAACCCTAAAGCTCATGAATTCTTTTGACAAACCTTAACCTAACTAAGAGATCTACTCAGACATAGTTAAAGAAGAAAACAAAGAGATTATAGAGTTCATCATAAAAGCTTGAATAGATAATGAAAGCTGAAAATAACTTAATAAGAACTTGAAACAAGCATAAATATAGATAATAAGAACTGAAAGTAAAACTTAATAGAACCTTAAAGCATAAATAAGAACTGAAAGTAAAACTTAATTAAAGCATAAATGTTAAAGCTTAAAAGAAACTAATAAGAACTTAATAAAAACATAAACATTAAAGTTAAAAACTGAAGATGAGCAATGTTTAGAAGCTAGAGAAGAGAGGGAGGAGAAGATGGTGTGTTTTGAAACATCAAGAGTGAGTTCTATATATAGGCCAAGGTGTAGGGGAGTAGGTAGGACGGGGAACGGTCGTTCTGATGGGAGAACGATCGTTCTCCATGGTCGATCGTAGTAGGTGAAGTAGGTGAAGTGGGGAACGATCGTTCTGAGGGGAGAACGATCGTTCTGTAGTGGTTTTGTCGGTAGGGTAGGTGAAGTGTGGAACGGGCACATGGGATAGAACGGTCGATCCCCTATTTTTGTCGGCAGGGTTGGTGAAGTGTGGAACGATCGTTCCGTGATAGAACGGTCGTTCCTTTGCTTGGCCAGAACGATCGTTCTTCTTCAGAACGGTCGTTCTCTTGTGTTTGGTCCTTTTCTCGTTTTCCATCTTAACTTGACTCGAGTATGTCCGTAAACGCCAAACTCCTTCGGAACTCCATAGAATCTGTAAAAAGACTCAAAACAAAAGAAAAGACTCGAAAAACTAACGAAAGATGCAAATCAAAACTCAAACCGAATACTAAAAACGAATCAAAATACGTTAAAAACACATAATATCAACTCCCCCCAACTAAAACCTTTGCTTGTCCCCAAGCAAAACCAGAGATCTTATAAAGAGAAGAGGTTAGAAAAACGTGTGAGACTTGTAAAACTTATAGGGCCATACTCTAAATTAATTGCCCGTAAACCGCATTCGCACGGTTCAGATCAACCCGTACTTCATTGTACTTCTCCATAACCGTAGTAAATAAGTGAAATCTCATGATCAAGCAGAACTCAATATTTAACATTCATTATCAAATGCGTGTACTCTCACAAAGAGAATATCTAACACGTTATGGTCTAGGTATCAAGGTTGGTATTTGGTGGCTCAAGTGTTTCGGTTTCTTTTAGCAGTACAAACGGATGCAAATCATTATGCAAAATCACAGTGAGACACAGACCAATTAGGAGGTACACAACTCTCCTTAACTCTAATCCTTCTACCCTTATTTAACAAGTCACAAACAAGAACATGATTTCTTTTGACGTTTTATGAAATTTAAAGATGTTACCTTGACTTTACCGGTTCCTTCTGTTTTCTTTTCTTTTCTTTTCTCTCTTTTTTTTATTTTTTTTATTTTTTTACTGAAAATATATCGGAGAAAGGAACCGGTTAGTCTCTAAGATCTGCATCAAAAGAATTTTAACGATGTAAGCTTATTTCTTGAATACAAACTTCTACCCATTTAAAAGTTCATCCTCTTTTGAAACGAAAATTTTCGATGAATATATTCAAAAAGAGATAACTTAGACACATCCCATGAGTTTAATCAGAAAGAGACCACCTATCTAGACACAATCCTAAAGAAAAGTTGTGTCGGTCCGTATACTCCATAGTTTTTGCACATGAATGCAATGACAGTAAACGAAAATAAGTGGGTTTCAACATGGAAATGGTAAGGGTGTGGTACTAGACTAAGGATAAGTCTAGCCATTTGGAGTTAGCAAAGATTGGTAGAAATGATGCAAAGAAAACTCCAAATGTAAAATCCAATACATGATTATCAACCCCCTAAGTGAGATAAATTAAGTCCATATTAAGTTCAAATAATTCGATTAAGTTCAGATGATTTGAGAAATTCACTAAATGATCAAGTTATGGATTTTTCTGCGTTTCCAAACTATCCTCAAACAATGCTAAACAGTCGTAAGGCAATGACATCGAACATGTTGCAATTCCAAAAAGTTAACAAATTCACACGATGTTTTGACTAGATAATTTATTTTTTTTTTGTTTTTTGAAAATCTAAACACACCAAAATAAAAATTTCTTTTTTTTTATTTTTTTTTGTTTTTGAAAATCTAAACACACCAAAATAAGAAATAAACATCCATAAAACACACCGTTAGTACACAAATGAATTCCTCCCCCATACTTGTTTTTAACCGTCCCGGTTAAAACAAATCTAAATGAGAAACCCGTAAAATAAAATTAAAGTGTCATAATAAAAAAATGGATATAACAAGGGTGATAGAAATAACCACAAGCTCAGTGGTCGCTGGTGGAGCCATCGGTGTTGCTCTCTATCCTTGGGATTGATCGTTCTCCCGTGTAGAACGACCGTTCTTGTCAGGAACGATCGGTCTCTTCGCTCCCAGGAGAGCGGTTTCTTGAACACTTAATAAAAGCCTGCAAAAACAATCTCAAACAAAACAAGAAACATAAATAGAACAAGAACGAAAAACTTCACGCTATTTACATGTTACCTGGTGGGTTGCCTCCCACGAAAGCGCTTGTTTTACGTCGCTAAGCTTGACGTTGGTGCCATGTATCAATCAGGTTTGGTTTGAGAGCTTGTTCCAAAACAGGCTCCAAAATCAGACATCCTCATGCTCAGAACTTTACTCAGCATTCCATTCACAACACCAGTACCCTTCTCTTTCAATTCTGATGGAAGAATAGCTCTAACTCTAGAGAAAGGTTTAGGATGACCTTTGCACTTCACCTTGTAGTCAACCGAGTTTCCATCATGTCCTTGAGGGATCAAAGTCATTTGAGGACCTCCCGTAATCTTTTTGTACGGGACAATTTCTTTTGTTTTTGCCTTCTCCCTAGATTTCCCGGGTGGTGGAGCAGTTGTTTGCGGGTGGTGGAGCACGTTCTTCCTCGCTATCCACTGCAGAGATGCAAGAGGCATGTGTGGTGGTTCCTATGGGAAGGGCTTTGTAGAAGACCTTTTTGTCGATCTTGGAGAAGCAGACTTGCCTATTCGGCATATCGATGATTGCACCCACTGTAGCCATGAATGGTCTTCCAAGAAGTAAGGGCATGCCATAACCTTCTCGCATCTCAACAACCTGAAAATCAGTTGGAACTAGGCAATCCCCTATTCGGACAGGTAGATCGTGAATGCTGCCAGACGATGTTGGTGAGGAGGTGTTTGCAAATCGAAGAGTCATATGACTAGGCTTTACCTTTGAAATTTTCAACCTCTCTGCAATAGCCTTTGACATGAGATTAACGCTAGACCCAGAATCACAAAAAGCGTCCTTGAATTCAAATCCAGCAATGGAGCATGGGACCAAGAACTTTCCAGGATCTTCAACCTTAGATAATACCCTCAATGCTGGTGGTGTACTCCTTGCTTCTACAAAGACTGCCTTAATCTCCCTCTGATCTCTAGGTAGAACTGGGTAAGGCACTTTAGGAATATAAACCCTTGCTGGAAGATTTTCTGCAGGTTTGGTGGGAGCATCTCGGGGGAGCATGTGCTCTGGGGTAGCGAGCGGGTGCTCCACAGACTGCTTCATAACTTTTTCTGAGGATATGACGTTTCTCGCTTGAGAGTTAGACGCCAGAGCTTGCAAGCTCTGTTTCTCCACATAGCCTCCATTCACGTAGTTCACCTCTGCGTGAGTACCTGGTGTCCTCTTAACTGATTCAGCGGTTTGTGCAATCTGAGTGTCAAGCTGAACTTCTCATTAAGGTCCACATACATGGTGTCAACTTTGGAGTTGATCTCTGCTGCTGCCTTTTGTTGACTCGTCATCAACTGCTGCATCATGTTCTTCAGCTCGTTTTGGGAGCCGGTTGCTGAAGATGAAGGCTGCGGATCTGTGAAAGGCTGGGGTTGCGAGTTTGTGAAAGGCTGCCTTGTCTGATTCCCTCCTTGGAAACGGTTCTGATTAGGAACGAATGGTCGGTTCTGGTAGTTGTTGGAGTAGTTCTTCTGAAAACCCATCTGCGACTGATTTCCTTGCTTAGGATAAGTCTGATCCTGCAGATTCTCCACATTGGTGCTCCTATAGGACAGGTTCGGACGAGTGTTGAAGCCTTGGTTATTGAAACCGCGGTTCTGTCCGAAACTTTGTCCGTTCACATAATTGACCTCCCTCCGATCATCACTGGTTTCTTCCTCATGGACTTTAGCGATAGGTGCCTCCCCATTCTCGTCCACAAAATGGACTGACTTCTGGTTCTTTTTTATCAAAAGGTTAACCAAGGCCGCGAGCTCATCAATCTTCTTGGAGTCCACACTGTTGACCTTCTTCCTGTCGTACTCCGGGCTTTTGTTGCTAGAACTTGCGGCTAGGTTCTCGATCAGCTCCAGAGCTCCTTATTTTGACTTGGTGTAGAAATCACCATTACTAGCTGCATTCAGGGCGTTTCTGTAGTCCCAATCTACTCCGTCATAGAAGGTGCTGAGTAGCTGCTCATCACTAAACCCATGGTGAGGGCACTCACGCCTGTACTCCTTAAACCGCTCCCATGCTTCATTGAAGGATTCGCCGGACTGTTGCTCGAATGAGGAGATCTTGTTCCTCAAGGCCGCGGTCTTGGATTTCGTGTAGAACTTATCCAAGAAGTCTGCTCGTGCATCGGCCCAAGTCGGTAGAGAGCCTGGTGGTAAAGATTTTAACCACCGTGATGCTTTTCCCGTAAGAGAGAAGGGGAAAAGCTTGCACTTCAAGAAATCTGGAGGCACACCATTAGAGCCGGTTGTGCTACAGATCTCTTCGAAGTTCTCGATGTGATCCATCGGAATCTCAGCAGGCAGACCGTGGAACAGGTGTTGCTTCACGAGGCCGATCATTTGAGGTTTGATCTGGTAATCTTGCCTCTGGATGGTCGGGGTAACGATCGCAGATCGATCCTGGTAGTATGTGTGAGCCGTATCTTTGTCCCCGAAAGCAGGTTGTGCAACGAGTTGCCTCTCCTGTTGCAAACGAAGCTGCTCCATGGCTGCTTGAAGTTGTTGCAGCTGAGCTGCGATGTCTATTTGTCCGCCCATCTCTGAGTTGGTGGTGTCAGACGTTTCTGTTTCTTTGACGGGTGTGTTGCGTCTTCTGTTTCCTCGTTCAATCCTTGCTAGCTCGTCGTTTGTCAAGCTAAGAAGGTCTTTGTTTTTGCTCCTCGTGCTCCTTGTGGACATGCACCTGAAACACAAAAACAAAAGAAGAAAAGAAAACAGGTTTAGTAAAGTTCTTAGTCTAATAATTCAGCCGTAAACCAAAGGTGAAAAGTTTGGTCCCCGGCAACGGCGCCAAAAACTTGATACACGAGTTTTAAACCCTTATTTCCTACTGCAAGTGCACATCATACGAATGTAGTATTTAGGGGTCGATCCCACGAAGACCAGTTTCACACTTTGATCTAATGAGCTAAATCAAAAGCTAAGACAATTCAAATATGTTTTTGGTTTTTGTAGATAGCAATAATAAAAGCGAAATCGGTTGTAAAGATAATATTAAACAAGCGTTAGGTCAAGGAATATCGCAGGAGATTCAGAGCAACGGATCAAACAACTATTCAGGCAATGATTAAGCATAAGTCTAGAACTCAAACACTAAGATAATATCAATCCACTCTCGTGGTATCAATATCTTTGTCTATCAACCTAGAAATCCTAACTCTCGCTGGAACTAGAAATCGTAGACAAGCTTTAGAATCAGGTTAATATGTTCACAATTCTCCAATACATCTACTCTCGCAGGTAATGAATAAATTGCTCACAAATGTTCTTTCTAGCAACCTAGCAACTCTCGCTGTCTAAGTTAAACCTAATATCATAAAATCAAGTGATCAATTCGATCTAAGCATTAAGAACAACAAAAGTGAAGACGTTGGTTTGAATAGCCTATTTGTGTTTAACCCTAAAGCTCATGAATTCCTTTGACAAACCTTAACCTAACTAAGAGATCTACTCAGACATAGTTAAAGAAGAAAACAAAGAGATTATAGAGTTCATCATAAAAGCTTGAATAGATAATGAAAGCTGAAAATAACTTAATAAGAACTTGAAACAAGCATAAATATAGATAATAAGAACTGAAAGTAAAACTTAATAGAACCTTAAAGCATAAATAAGAACTGAAAGTAAAACTTAATTAAAGCATAAATGTTAAAGCTTAAAAGAAACTAATAAGAACTTAATAAAAACATAAACATTAAAGTTAAAAACTGAAGAGGAGCAATGTTTAGAAGCTAGAGAAGAGAGGGAGGAGAAGATGGTGTGTTTTGAAACATCAAGAGTGAGTTCTATATATAGGGCAAGGTGTAGGGGAGTAGGTAGAACGAGGAATGGTCGTTCTGATGGGAGAACGATCGTTCTCCATGGTCGATCGTAGTAGGTGAAGTAGGTGAAGTGGGGAACGATCGTTCTGAGGGGAGAACGATCGTTCCGTAGTGCTTTTGTCGGCAGGGTAGGTGAAGTGTGGAACGGGCACATGGGATAGAACGGTCGATCTCCTATTTTTTTCGGCAGGGTTGGTGAAGTGTGGAACGATCGTTCCGTGATAGAACGGTCGTTCCTTTGCTTGGCCAGAACGATCATTCTTCTTCAGAACGGTCGTTCTCTTGTGTTTGGTCCTTTTCTCGTTTTTCCATCTTAACTTGACTCGAGTATGTCCGTAAACGCCAAACTCCTTCGGAACTCCATAAAATATATAAAAAGACTCAAAACAAAAGAAAAGACTCGAAAAACTAACGAAAGATGCAAAGCAAAACTCAAACCGAATACTAAAAACGAATCAAAATACGTTAAAAACACATAATATCACAGTACTCCAGTGGGAGGGTTGGGATGGGGAATCTCAGATGGCAGTCTAGGAAGAACGACTCGTAGACGCAAAAGAACCCAGGCGGAGCATCCCAAGGTCTCTCATCTGGCCCCGGCACCACAAACGTGACCTTTGGACTCACATTGCACGAGTACTTGAGACTCACGAGGCGCTCCTTGGTGGTCTTCGTGGAATAGACTTTCCACTTGTTTCCAGCTACTCTGTCAACAGCGATCCCAGCCTTCTTCGCCTCCTTCACGGCATTTTCTCGAGCGATTCTCTCGGCTCGGTGTGGCTCAAAGATAAGATCTTCCACCTCCAAGTCGGAGTCCTCGGTAAGATCCTCCACAGCTTGAAGGCATTTTCCAGATCTGATGAATTTACGGTGGCGGAATGAAGAACACGGTGGAGCTGCGAAGAACACGGCGGCGAAAATAAAACAGGAGAGGAGAGAGAAGAGAGCTCTACCTTTTCGCGAAGATAAGGAAGTAGAAAAGTGAGGACGAGCTCGCGAGAATTCGAATTTATAAAGAAAGAGTGGCGACGGTTTCGAAATAAATCATTTCGTCTCGACTTTTCGGTTTCCGCCGCCCCCTCTTTATCATCATTAGGGTTGGGAGTCGTGCCCCACGTCTCTCAACTCACGTCTTGTCGCCGCGAAACCCACGCGATCTTCTGCATGATTGACACGTGTCATCATCATTCCAAACGAGGGAAGCACGACAAAGAAGCTACGTAACCCACTCGCCTGTCAATCAGCCCACGCGCTTTGAATAAGATAAGCATGTCCGCTTTAAATTCATGCCATGATGGCATCGAATATTTCGTCATCCGAATATTCTTCCCGAAAAAGAATATTCTTTGTTGAAATTATTTCTGAGTTAACTCCTCAAAACGTGACGAGGTGAAATCTCAACGAGCCACTTCTCTTCAAATTCGCCGAGCTCAACCGGGTCGCTCGACGAACTGAGGGGGGGGCTTATTGTTGGGGACGGGTTTAGCACCCTCACCAAGGCCCATCAATATTTCACCTCGGCCCGTCAATATATTAACCAACCGACTGGTTAATATTCGTAATTAATAAATAATAATATTTATTATTCGATTGATAAATATTATTATTCGAAGAGGATATTATCTGTCGTCGAAAGAGAAAGATTTCCTTATCCAGGAAAAGGAAGTTCGCCGCGCCGACCCGACATTCACGGAAGATGACATTATCAATTCAACAAGATAAGGAAAGAGAGCGGCAATTACGGAAGTTTTACTTATCTTAGAAGCGTTAGGTCGGTCTAACTTCCTTATATATAGAAGGGATCCTCATTCGAGAGGGATACAACTTAGAACTCACAGCTTTTGATCTGGTTTGATCTCTGCTAGGTTAAACAGTTTTGGCTATTTGTTGTAATCGAATTCTCCAATCAATAAGAAAGTCACTTCGACAATTTACAGTTTATTCTCAAAGTTTCTCCACAAACTTGACCTAGGCAAGGTCATAGTTCTAACAGTTGAGTGGTTCTTATAGACACATCTAGTTGGATTCGATTAAATACAAACAACGAAAGAAGACTTGAGAAAAGAAACAATAATAAAGCTATTTGACAAGGAACATTGCTAGACTAGAGATTATTAAAGATATAAACAAGAAATATATAATTATAGATCACTCCTCAATTACATCATCTAGTTTGAACAATTTTAGCTCTACACTAGGGGATTCGCGCGGGTTAGTTGTTTCTATTTTGATTGTTTTTTTTTTAATCTTTTTTTCCGCAATTGATAATTAAGGTTTTTTTATTTATTTCAGTTATGTTATTGTATATTTGTAATGTATTTATTTGTTTTTTCATTTTTTGATTGATAAATGATGATATACTTTGGACCAAATAATAAGAAAACACTAATTGTTGGTAAACTGGGTATTGGCTATGCCTACAAATATTTATCTTTGGATTTAGTATTTACAAATGTACAACTAATTGTTATGTAGGAGTTAATTATGTTGATATATGTAATAATGTGTATGATAAATGTTATTTTGGCATTTGTTTGTATTTTAGTATTTGTGTATTTTGTATTAGGCTGAATGTTACGTTTTTGCTTTTTTTTTCATCTCTTTCTTATTTTGTTGTATTTCACAATTTTAACATATGTAATATATTGAAAAAGTTAAAATTCATAATCACAACCTTTAAAATGTATTTTTATCATACATTTTTTCAGACATGTTTTTAAAATGGGAATTCATATTCCTATTCCATTCCGTGATGCCTATCTTGTTCATGATTTTGGAATTTTAGTAATTATAGTGAGACTTAAATATGACATTTTTCTAATTCTCAAAATTTCTAGTATAGTCCATTCTCTGTTAAATTCTGTCATGATTTTCTATTTAATGTTGTTTCTAGTGTTTTATGTAACCGTACTTTATATTCCTCTTTTTCCATTTTTTCACTTCTGTTTTTGGTTATTTGTTGTTTTCGTATTAAACTAACATTGTGTTATTCTAATAAACATTTGTTTCATATTATTTTTAAAAGTTTTGAGCTTTCTTTTTAAAATTTTTCTTTTCTATTGTCTTCGTTTTATACTTTTACTTTTTGTGTGGTAATTCTTTTCGTTTTCGTTTATTTTTTTGGGGGATGTAATGGGCTTGAATAAATATTATTATTAGAAATGTTCCAAATAAATAAAGAAAATGATGTGGGCTGTTTGGAAATGGTGGATATCAAGATGGATAAAAATAAGAGATAATTACCAAAAACATACTTTGGTTGTTTCTCTCTCAATAAAACATACTTACATGTGATGGGGTACTTTCTCTTCAATAAATTTCAGATCTATACCGCTTTTACCCTTTTGCCTAACGAGATCCATTTACCTTTTTAACCCACGAAATCCACCTAACTAATTAGTTTCCTTTTCTCTCGTTATATTGGAAAGAGAAAAAGAACAAGAAAGCGAAAGAAGAAAGAGAAAGAAGAAGAAGAAGAAAAAGAGAAAAAACCATTGTATTGCAATTTCAACCAACGAGAATCAAATCCGGTGGAGAAAATCGAATAGATCCAGACATTCTCCAGAATTTGTGGTCACGTTTTCGTGACACGTGTCTCCGCAGCGAAACCGAGGACGAATATGCCGTCGCCGACGAATGACGGATTTCGAGTTCACTGTTCCAAAGAAGAAGAAGAAAGTGAAGACAACAACAAACACGGAGAAGAAGTTTATGAAGATGACATCGGAGAAGATACTTGTGGTCATCCACACTTATTACACCGTCGTCATCCACGTCACATAATCCAAGCTCTAACAACTGTTGCCATCCACACTTTGCCATGAAAGAACATCAAGTTCAATACGAAACAAAAAACGAACACAAGGATACAAACTGTTGTCATGCACACATTTAAAACCATGGTCATCCACCACCATACGAACACATAGTAGATTTTTGACTTCAATGTTCATCCAATAGGGGTATTTAACTCGGATTTGATTGACTGCAGGTTCCGATTAGAGTACTATGTCTATTTCATACAAAGGTTTTTAACGGGAACATCAGAGTTAAGAGCGTGGACGCACATTCATGACTGCCACGGATCCGTGGACACGAATATGTGGATGAAAACCTGTGGACAACCATTTTAACACTACCACATTCATACATCTTCGTATACATTCACATACATTAGAGTACTATGTCTATTTCATCACATGTACGTACATGTTTGATTTACATCCATCATCATCCATGTACCACATTTATATACATCTGGGCTCTGCCCACACGAGATGTAAAACATGTACGTCCAACATCAATTGTGGATGGGAGTCGTACGTGGATCTTGTTCTTATTTCCTCCTCTGCTGTCTTCCCTCTCTCTAATTGTCTGTCAACATGGACCCTAACATGTGATCATCCAGGAACAGTTGATATGATCATTATGTGTCACTATAGGTTTTGTAATGTCATCCACGTACATGATTGATTTACATCCATCATCATCCATGTACCACATGTATATATACATCAGTCAAGTGTCCGTCCATTGTAACATTAGCACATTTTTTCATTGACTTCTGTGTTGACTTCAGAGAGAGAGAACGCAAACGGAGCAAAACTCGCCGGAGAACGCAAACGGAGCAATAGATCTGTTTCTAGAAAGCGAAAGATCGAAGAGAGAAGAGAGAAGAAAGACACAGTAATTTCTTTGTTTCTTAATTTTTTACGGACAATTAAAAAAACTAAACATTTATTTACTTTGCTTTTCAACACTCATTTATTGTTCTGAACAATTGTGACACGGTTACCAAACAAAGGGAAAAAGGTAACTAGATCAGTACTCTAAAAGGTAACTACTTCTTCCTCTATAATTATTCTATCCCAACTACAAGGGTGCTTCTCGGAATTTCGCCCTTCATAAGTCCACCTAGCACCAAAAGTCCCTAAAAGCGAAAGACATACACTAAAAGTCCCCTATTGGGTAAAGCTCTCTAAAAATAATTGGGTGGGATGAGGTGAGGTGTCAACTTTTTAGAGATTGTTTAGTGAGGTGGCACAATGAGAAGAGAGTAAATCTTATTTATATATTTGGATGTTGCATCTAGTTTATCTAGTTGCAAAATCAATAATATCTAAAAATTTATATATTTGGATGCAACACATCTAAAAAAACCAAAATATTAAATTAACCTTTAATATAATAAAAAGCTAATTAAATGATGTTTATTATTTATTAAATTTCATCTTTTTATTTGTTTTGGAAGAAAGTACTTTTAAGGTATATCACATTTATTGTCTTTGGTCTATGCCTTAAACTTTTTTTTCTACTAATGCATAAATTTTATTATATGTTTAAATTTGTGTTGGAACTATTGATGGTACACATATTTTTGCAATGGTACACAAAGAAGAAGCAACACCTTTCCACAACAGAAAATGTGATATATCGCAAAATTTGTTGGCTGCATATAATTTTGATCTTGAGTTTGTATATGTATTTAGTGGATGAGAGGTTCAACTCATGACTCAAAACTGTTAAATGATGTGTTAACAAGGAACACTAATTGACTACCAGTTCCAAGGTCTATATATACTTATAAATTATTGATTAATTATTTTATCAAATAAGTAACTATTTTAACTTAAAATTAGGAAAATTTTATCTGGTTTCACAACTCGTCATCACTTTGTAACTCCTTATCGTGGTGTTCGATATCATCTACAAGAAATTTCTGGTGAAGATTCTACTCCACAAAATGAAAAGGATTTATTTAACCATCGTCATGCATCCTTGAGAAATGTTATTGAGAGAATATTTGGTATTCAAATCTCAATTTTTAAATTTTTAGTTGCGTGTGCTGGTCTACACAATTTTCTTCGAAATTTCTGTCGACAGATAATTTTCATGAAAAAAATGATTCTGATGAAAAAGAAGATCTTGAAGAAGTTAATAATAATGATGAAGAAATTCTTGTAACTCAAGATCAACAAAGAGAGCACACCAATCAATTAAGAGCAACAATTGCAGCAAATATGGCGAGAGATTCTATATGTTATGAGAATAATATATAATATGTGGACACTTTTTTTTTAATTTTATTTTATTTTATTATGCAACTTAAAATTATTGTAAATCCATTTATTTTATTTTCAAATCCATTTCATTTATTTTGAAATCTACTTATTTGATTTTAAAATCAATGGATTTATCAAAGATTTCCAAATCCAAAAAATTAATAAAAATACTAGAACCAATATTTTTAACTAGGAAATCCCAGCAAATCACCTTAAAATCACAACAAATTTCCTAAATCAATTATATTTCCAATAACAATCAATTTCAAAATATATTTTAAAAGGAAAATTTGACGAAATGTGTTACATTGAAAATAAAATTGTCTCATTGCACTTTTTAGTATTTTTTGCTTAGTTGTGACTATGTTACCCTTAATTAAATCCAAAAATATAAAACAATTGGTTTTAAAATATAGAAAAATCGAAAAAGAAAGTGGAAAGAAAAAGTCATAAAAATATATTTTTAAAATTTTTGTAGAAACTTACGATTTTTTAAAAACTATATTGTTTCCCATTCTTCATCATCTATAACTCATATTCTAAGTAAAATGTTAGCTAGAAGATATATTCTGCGTCTTGCTTTTGTTCAACCTGTTACTCTATATTATAAAGTGCATTAGAATACGTTTGTTTCTAATTACATGTCCTAGCTAGAGAGTGAGGGAGTTACCACACCAACCCAATGCGAGAAAGAGACTGAAAAACCTGAAGAGAAATCATACAGTTTCAAAGATAACCAAACTAGTAAGAAAAATAAAATGAACTCAACAAGAACAAGTAATGGATTATGTTGGGGTCAAAATCCCCTCCTCGGAGATTGATGAGGCAAAAGGACGAAACAACGGTTAAACATTTCATATCTTGGCAGCAAGTCCACGAAATGAGACCAAACGCCTGCACGGGTCGAGCTCTTGGCATTCCGCCTGCAGATGAACTAAATGGGCTGTGACCGTTTGTACTCTTTTTCCTTATCTTTGGTTTTGTCCCAAAGGGTTTTCCATGAAAGATTTTAACGAGGCAAACCGGTTCACTTATCTTTAAACCCATCTTGGAGTCAATTGGCTCACATGGAGGCTTATAAGTCACTCCGACCAAAAGCCCGCCCAGGTCGAGCTCTTGGCATTCGGCCCGGCGGATGAACTGAGCTCTTTACAAGCTTCTCAAGACGAGTCTCTGCATATCGTCTCAGCCCCGAGCATTCCCGGACAGGCCGTAGGAGTCGTTTCCCGACTATCGGGCCTCGGCCCAGTATTTTCCGGAGAAACATCGCGCCATTTGAAGACGGACTTCGCGTTGTTCTGAACGTCTAAAAACGTCGAGGAGTTTACTTAAAACAAACCGGAAGCAAGGCTTTAACCCAAGGGAAATCGGACCAGAAGACCAAAAAGACAAGCCGGGCCAAATCAAGACAAACGGGCCGGAATTGGAGCAGATAGGCGGCGCCCCATCAGGTAAAATCGGCGGCTGAGAAGGAACTTTAAAACATCCCACATTACTTAGATCAGTCTTTGAGACCCTAGACTCTCTAGTATAAATAAAGACCCTTGTATTCACTTTCAGATCATCCCAACTCAAGTGCAAGAGCTTTCGAGATATAAGACAATAAGCTTTCTCGAATATTTTTGTACTTAGAGAATTATTAATAAAATCATCTTTCTCATCTTTTTACTTTTTTGTCCTTTGAGCTCTTGTTTATTAGAATTTTTGAATTCCCGCAAAATATAAATTTCGACAGTGTGAGTTTCGGCTCTCACAATTTGGCACCGTCTGTGGGGACGAGAAACATTCTTTACTCAAGAACAACAGGATACGGAGAGGAAGACCCATTCTTTACTCAAGAACAACAGGATACGGAGAGGAAGACCATGGAAATCGGAGGAATAACCGGCAATACTGGCAACCAGCCGACCGGAGGAGTAGCTAGAACCGGAGCAACCACGGCCGGAACATCCGCGGCAGGAGCAACCGGAACCGGGACAGCTGCAACCGGGAATCCCACCGTTGCACAACCTCGGTTCGGAATGCCGATCGAAGAACCCGGAACGACGGAAGTGGCGATCGCTGGCTCGACCGGTCTGGCCGGAGATATCACAGCAATCGGCGACCTAAAGAACATGATAGCTGGGTTAGTAGAGCGACAATACAGGCAAGAAAGAGCAACGGCGCAGGAGATGACGGCCATCCGAGAGCTGGCGCAAGGTTCCCAACCGAGAAGACGCCTCCGATTTTCGCCGCTAACAAGCACCCTCGGAGAGCAGAATCTCGGTGAGCAAACTCCCGTTGGGACAAGAACGGAGCCATCAGAACCGCCACCGTTACACCGAAAAAGCGCAACGAGACGTAGAGTCGAACAGCCGGTCCCAACGGTAACCAGCGGAGAGATCACGGCAGAAGCGGACGGCCACGGCGAAGATGAGACAGACGAAAAAGAAAGAGGTCTCACCGAAGAAGAGGAGAACATACTCCTGGTGGATCAGCAATTAAGAGCCGAAGAGCGAGAGAGAGCGGGCCGAGCAAACCGGTCCGCTAAATGGAGAAGCGAAATGGACGAGCTACGCGCCCAATTGGAGCTCACGGCGAACCAAATAAAAGAAATGAGATCTCAAGTCCACAAGGCAACCAGTGCGGCTCCCGAGATATACCGAATTTTGGAGGAAAATCAGAAGATTCCCTTCACTTCGAGAATCACGAGTGTGAGACTTCCCGACCCTGACAAACTCAAGATCCTGTTCTACGACGGAACGGCGGATCCGAAGGCGCATATGACGGCCTTCAATATCGCAACAAGTCGAACCAAATTCAAGCCCGAAGAGAATGACGCCGGCTTCTGTCTCTTATTCGTCGAGCACTTGAAAGGAGCAGCTTTATCATGGTTATAACGGTTGGAAAGAGACTCGATCGACAACTTCGAGCAGCTATCCGCGGCCTTCTTAAAGCATTATTCGCTTTTCATAAGCCGCTCAACGTCCGATGCGGACCTCTACTCGCTATCGCAAGGACCCGAAGAGAGCCTTAGGGAGTTTATCGAAAGGTTCAAAGTAATCGTGTTAAAGATCGACGGTCTAAGCGATAATGCCGCGATAAACGCCCTAAAGAAGTCTCTGTGGTACGCCTCCGCCTTCCGAAAAGAGATCACTATTAACCCCCCAGTTACCGTCCAGGACGCTCTCCATAGCGCCTCAAACTTCATGATTCACGAGGAGGACATGAAGGCCCTGGCCAAAAGACATCAACCGCAGAAAATGTCGAAGAGTCCGGCGCAGCCCACGAATATCCCGACGGAAAGAAGAAGCAAACGAAGTGGCAGAGACGAAGAACCCGAAGTGAGCGGAGTGCATAACTACCAGATAAACGCAGGATACCCGTTCGATGGGCGTGTCAGAGGGTCGTTGAACACCTGGACTCGGATAGGCTACGACGGGAAAGCTTACTGCACATTCCACCGAGCCAGAGGACACTCAACCGAACACTGCATAGCGATCAAGAGAAGACTCGCAGCTAAGCTGCTTGTCAGAGAGCTCGGAAATGACATAACCTTGGAGAGCCTCGGAGTACCCGACGAAGATACCGAAGCCCAGGCAGGATGACCTAATCAAGAGCGTCCCGAGAAGCCTCTGTAGGAAGCACCCAAACGAGGGAGAAGGCCGAACGGGGACGACCAAACCGGGAACCAGAGGAGGATTCACATGATCATCGGAGGATCCCAATACTGCAAAGATACGGTGGCTTCAATAAAAGCTTTCCTCAGAAGAGGAGACAAGGAGTCAAACCCGCGAGCCCCGATGGCCGGGAATGGTGACCGGATCGCTTTCACTGAAGATGACGCCGAAGGACTCGAAAAGCCCCACGACGATCCCTTGGTGGTAGAACTAGACATTAACGACCACGGCGTGTCAAGGGTATTGATCGACACCGGAAGTTCGGTAGACGTCATATTCCGGGAGACACTCAGAAGAATGAACGTGGATCTATCAGAAGTGAAGCCAAATCCCAAATCACTCACTGGATTTTTCGGGGAAGTCACTATGACCGATGGGACGATCCAACTCCCGGTCCACGCTGGCAGAATCACGAAGGTCGTGAATTTTGCGGTGGCTAATCACCCCGCAAATCTACAACGTTATCATGGGGACCCCGTGGATCAACTCGATTCGAGCAGTCCTATCGACATACCATCTTTGTCTGAAGTTCCCAACCCCTAGCGGAATCAAGACTATCTAGGGAAACCAAAAAGAAGCTCGTATTTGTTTCCTTGCGGAACATAAACTCCGAAATCCGACCGTCCAGCAAAGAGAAAACCCAAAACGAAAGAAAGAAGCGGAAGACACGAACGCGGGAAAGAAGACAAGCAGACCTGTTCGAGAGAACGGAGCTTGTACCCACAGAAGATGAAGGCGAGCCACAAGAAGAAATGACCCCTGCCAAAAAGGGGATGTTCGAGACCGAAGAGCACAAAACGGTCAATCCCATATTCTATAAAGCATAAACACTTCCAAAAAAAAAAGAGTAGAAAGAGAAAAAAGAATCTCAAAAAAAAAAAAAATCGGAACTACTGGTGACTTGATCCCTTCTCACAAACGGTACGTAGGCAGCTCGCTTAAAAAACGAGTTCAGTTGCCCCCTCCGTAAAAAAAAAAAGAGGGGGGAAGTGGGTCCGTATATACATACTCCCAAAGAAATTCTCGCAAAAGAGCAAAAAGGTCGGAACCTAGTACCTTAAAATCCCAAATTCAAAACTTCTCAAACAAGATCGTCATAGGCCTGGGCATTCGGGTACCCGTTCGGGTTCGGGTCAGGTCCATTCGGGTTTCGGGTTTCGGGTTTGAAGATTTAGGACCCATTCGGGTATTTTATAATTTCGGTTTGGGTTCGGGTTCTGTTTGGTTCTATTCGGGTTCGGGTCGGGTACCCGAACATTTATAAGAAGAAAATAAAAATTAGTTAAATTTAAATATAAATCAATTAAACTTGACAAATATAACTAAAAATTTCATATATTCTATTTATTTTTGATATTTTAGTTATTTTTATCTAAAAGTAATTCATATATTTGGATTTATAATAATAATTTAGGATAAATAAGCTATATCAAATCTAAATATTATTAATATTTTAGGTATATAATTGTATTTCGGTTATTTCGGGTACCCATTCGGTTTCTGGTTCGGGTCGGGTTCGGGTTTTCGGATATTGAAATTTAGGACCCGTTCGGGTATTTTACGAATTTCGGTTCGGATTCGGTTCTACTTTTTCGGTTCGGATTCGGTTCGGTCTTTCGGGTTCGGTTTTTTTACCCAGGCCTAGATCGTCAGTTTCTGGCCACAACGAGACTTCTTTGTTCGAGAAATCGCCTCTCGGCACACATCGCCTCTTGGCACACATCGCCTCTCGGCACACATCGCCTCTCGGCACACATCGCCTCTCGGCACACATCGCCTCTCGGCACACATATCGCCTCTTGGCATACGTATCAACCACCCGTTGCTGATCACAACATGGTGACTTAAACCATGGTTCTTTCAACATCCCGCGATGGATAAACTTAGCGCGCTATATAAATCTCCGGATAAACTTCCGAACGGCGTGACCTGACATCCCGCGATCCTGCAGGGAGCGTCGAAGACGATGTTCTGTTAAGCTTATCTTCAGGAGAATTTCGCATAGGCAAATAGTGCGAAGTGTAAACCGCGAAATAAGCTCGTAAACCCAGTAAAACGCCTGACATGGAACACTGGTCTTGAACATCTCCGAACGCAGTACCAAACCGGCTCTGATCCGAGATTGTAAACACGTTTAGTCGAGAGAGGAATTTAAACGTGTAACTCCTCGGCACCAAATCATACAATAAACCCAGGAAACTTCCACAACGGAAAACCTGGTCAAGAAGTTTGGAGTGTCCAGAAAAATACTCCAACATTATACAAAACAACACAAGCGCCTCTTGGCAAGCAACAAACAACATAAACGCCTCTCGGCAAACAAAACGAAGTGCCTCTAGGCAAACGGACCAGTTGCCCATCTCTTTCAGAGATTGGGCCTGGGGTCCTTCATTAAACAAGAAACGCTAAGCGGGAAAAGAAAAAGGCCTCAGAAACGGTTCAAACTTTTTCATTAATCTCAGAAGCAAAAGACGAAACAAAAGTAAAATCCAAAAAAAAATCGAGAATCCACGGAAAGGTCCGAGATCCCAGGAACGGCCTCATTGGATCCAGCTGGATCAATGACTCCGATCAATGCGGCCTCCTCTTCAAGCGAGCTAGGTTCGGAAACCGGTACGGTCGGATCACTGGAAAGAGGAACCTTCTGAGAATCGATCTTCTCCCTAACCTGGACAATCATATCATCGAACTGACTATCAGCATCATTAAAGCGGACTTTCCATTTCAATATCTTGGCCTTTTCTTGGTCTAAGTCAGGAAGTTCGTCACTCTGAAGCAACGCAATCAAATCGAGGTTTCCCGTAATCTGGGCTAAGTCCACCTCACGGACCCTCGCTTCGGACAGCAAACCAAGAGTACCTTTAAATTCTTCCAAGAAGACCGGAAGCTCGGTAGAACAAGCCTTGCAACCGTGAGCATCACGCGAGGCCCTGGCAGTCATGAGCTGGCCCGCCAAATCTTTCAGTTCTTTGGACTAGCGAGAAACCCTATCCTCCAGGCGAATAGACATATACATGGCTCTGTCCTTTTCAGCTTGCTGTTCCGAGACTTGTCTCTCAAGAAACTTCAAGCTTCCTCTTCACTGAGCGAACACTCTCTTCGGCGCGCTTGCAAACCCCGCGAATGATGGCGTCGTACTAGCTGATGCACCTGTTCACGGAGGATATGAACTACAAACAAAAAAGGAACATCAGAAAAAAGGAAATATCGAAGAAAAGGAAAGAATGGAAAAAAGGAAAATTCACCTTCGATCCGCACAAAGCCATCTCCTCATATTTTTCGTATTCCTTGAGATCACCATATGGAGGAAACCTGAAACTCGAATCCACCTTCGCCGAAAAGCTTTTGGCCACTTGGCGACGGTTCTTGCCGAGTCCGGGAAAGCGAGCCGGGAATCCAACGGCGTGCCAGGCGAAGAAGAACTCTTCACTGCGCCTTCTACAGGGCCGGTCTCTCGCCTTTGGCGCAAAACACCATCTGATCTTGTCAAGCTATAAATAACTCCCCTAGGCTCGGAAACATGCTTCGCTGCATTACTCGCCAAGATTGCATCTTTCTTGAATGGAGTAAGCACAGTCGGTGGGGAAACCGGCTTTCCAGCTGGCCATTGCGGTGGAGGAATGGCTAAAGAGCTCTCCGCCGGCTTAGGGCTGAGGAATGGGCCGACGTCCCGGGCTCAGACGCCGACCGGCCGTCCGTCCCCTTCGCTTTCTTCCCGTCTTTTTCCATCTTCTCGCGAAGCGATAACCTAACCATGACAACAAACTAAAAAAGAGTTTTTAGTGGAGGTATGTCAAAATCGTGAGAGACAAGGAGAGGAGGAAGGCGCATATATATACAACAAGGAAGCCTGGATCCTGACATATTAGGGATTGAGAAATTTCCTATTCCTAATTCTGCAAAAAGAAAAAATGAGTTTTTCCAATTCCTAATAGAAAAAGAAGAAGAAGCTTTACCATTCCTAATACAACGAGAAAAAGAAAAATTTTCTTATCCTAAAAATTGAACAGGAAAAGGAAAATTTTCAGTTTCTTCACTTGTAAAGAAAAAGGAAACTCTCCATAAAACAAGCGAGCCCAAGGAGAAAAAATCCATTTCAGCCAATTTCGGCCATTCGCCATTGAGCTATACGCCAAGGCCTTTAGCCCATCAATCCCGACAAACACTCCATTAACGCTCATCGCCCATGCATACAAGGCCCACGAGCTGGGGGGCTAACTGTTGGGGTCAAAATCCCCTCCTCGGAGATTGATAAGGCAAAAGGTCGAAGCAACGGTTAAACATTTCATATCTTGGCAGCAAGCCCACAAAAGGAGACCAAACGCTTGCACGGGTCGAGCTCTTGGCATTCGGTCCGGCAGATGAACTACATGGGCTGTGACCGTTTGTACTCTTTTTCCTTATCTTTGGTTTTGTCCCAAAGTGTTTTCCAGGAAAGGTTTTAACGAGGCAAACCGGTTCACTTATCTTAAACCCATCTTGGAGTCAATTGGCTCACATGGAGGCTTATAATTCACTCCGACCAAACGCCCGCCCGGGTCGAGCTCTTGGCATTCGTCCCGGCGGATGAACTGAGCTCTTTACAGGCTTCTCAACGCGAATCTCTGCATATCTTCTCAGCCCGGAGCATTCCCGGACAGGCCGTAGGAGTCGCTTCCCGACTATCGGACCTCGGCCCAGTATTTTCCAGAGAAACATCGCGCCATTTGAAGACGGACTTCACTTGTTCTGAACGTCCAAAAACATCGAGGAGTTTACTTAAAACAAATCGGAAGCAAGGCTTTAACCCAAGGGAAATCGGACAACAAGACCAAAAAGACAAGCCGGGCCAAATCAAAACAAACGGGCCGGAACTGGAGCAGATAGGCGGCGGCCCATCTGGTCAAATCGGTGGCTGGGAAGGAACTTTAAAACGTCCCACATTGCTTAGATCAGTCTTTGAGACCCTAGAATCTCTAGTATAAATAAAGACCCTTGTATTCACTTTCAGATCATCTCAACTCAAGTGCAAGAGCTTTCGAGATATAAGACAATAAGCTTTCTCAAATATTTTTGTACTTAGAGAATTATTAATAAAATCATCTTTCTCATCTTCTTACTTTTTTGCCCTTTGAGTTCTTGTTTATTAGAATTTTCGGATCCCGGCAAAATATAAATTTCGACAGTGTGAGTTTCGGCTCTCACAGATTATAAATAATATGCCTGCATTTTCATAATATGCTACAACATAGCTAGGCGAGTTACATCAAATATTTAATGTATAAAATAAAATAAAGCATTTAGCTTTGTTTTGGATTAAAAAAAAACAGTTTTGGATTCTAAAAAACACAAAGCAATTGTTTTTGAAGAAAAACGAAAATGAGAGAGCTTTTGAGCCGGAGATGCCTGCAATTGCAATGAATAGTATATATACTGCTTCCTATATTCAGTCACATCACTAACTTCCAAGAAACGTCACTTTCGTTCTTTGCAAACAAAAAACACACAAGAAGAAAGAGACATGCAAATCGGTTTAAGAACGTCATTCATCTGATTTTGGATTACATAACCTTAATTCTCTGTAGAGAAGACATAAACATCTCATCGCTTACATTACGCTTACATCAATGTCAATACCTACAAGATATCAAGTTTCCACTACCAAATAAAAAGGCTCTCTTACAACATCTCCAAGGAGCAAATATATTTTCTAAGTTCGATCTGAAATTGGAATTCTGGCAACTTGGTGTCAAGCCTGAAGAAAGATACAAAACGGCATTCTGTCTACCAAATCGCCATCTTTAGTAGAACGTTTTACCTTTCGGTCTAAAAACGGCGCCATCACTGTTCCAACAGGCGATGCTACGAATATTCAAGCCTCTGCTACACACGGCTTTGATATACATTGACGACATTCTGCTATTCTCTCCAAACAAAAAGGAGCATCTACAAGTCCTCAAACAGTTCCAAAGCATAATAAAACAATATGGAATTATGCTTTCGGCCCGAAAGATGATCATAGCTCAGCCCAACATCGACTCTCTTGGAATGGAGATTACAAAAGGACAGTTTACGCCTCAAGTCCATCTGGCTACAGCGCTATTGGACTTTCCGGATGAAAATCTCGCAAAAAGACAAGTTCAGCAATTTCTTGGCATAATCAATTATGTCAGCCACTTTATCCCGCAACTTTCGAAGCTGACAAGAACCTTGCAGAAGATGCTGACGAAGAACCCTCCGTTGTGGGGAACGCGACAAACTGAGGCCATCAAAAGACTAAAGAAAGAGATACATAATCTGCCACCTTTAAAGATTCCGTCAACAGGAACACGCATTCTGCAGACAGACGCAAGTGACAAATATTGGGGCGCCAAATTATTCGAAGAAATTGATGGCAAACGTGGATATAAAAGTGGACGCTTTAAAGATTAGGAGATGCATTATCACTCCACATTCAAAGAAATCCTAGCGGTCAAGAAGGCAATTGAGAAGTTTGAATTTTTTCTAATAGGACATAAATTTCGCATCGAAATGGACATGTCTTCTTTTCCAAAGATGTTACAATTCAAGCAGAATATGGTCCCACAGCAACAATTATTGAGAATTATTGACATAGAAAGCTTTGCATGCCCATGGTGAGTTCGTTGATGTAACGATTCCTTGGGAGACTAGCTGGTCGCATTCTTCGTTTGCTTGTTGTAATATTGCTGGCGGCATTCCTGCATGGCTTGCTTTTGTAGGAGTTGTGAATACTTCATCTTTAAATGGTAGTGAGACAAAGAACTCTGTATTTAGCCATAACGGGTTGTTGCATTTTTGGAGGAAATCCGTGTGCGAGTCTGCACAAGAGACCAGCGTGATTTCTTCTTTAATTTTGTCGAAGTTATCCGACTCATCGAGATCAGCTGTTTCTTCAGTTACCTCAGAATCTTCAATTGCAAATAAACGAGGAATAGTGGTGAAGGCTTTGTAGTATGTCTTCCACTTCATGCCTCGTGATTCGAGTGAGATGTCAAACTTCTTTTCTAATACGTGATAAGTATCCCACCCCAATATTAGATCTTTTCCTGGTGCTGATGATCCAAGAACTTCAGTCGTGATTTGACAACCCGGAAAGAGCTCTATAGTTATGAGTTTTGACTTGAGTTTGACGGATAATGAACCGGCATTTTCAAGTCTGAACTCTTGATGGTACGGTAACCACATCGATGAGGGGAGAATCTTTGGATTCATGATGGTTGCATGAGCGCCAGTATCGATGAATGTGATAGCATGAATGGGTTCCACCTTTTCATCTCCCTACTCTAAGCTCTGCTACCATTATCTTAAGCGATTTGTGTCTAAGATGGAAAGTCATGTTGAAAGAGTCGTATTAACAGTCGAGTTCGATAAAATTCCAAGTATTGGGAGCAATAAGGGCAACTACTCTAAGCCTCTCGCGGTGCTCAACCACTGTTAGAAATTTCATCTCCCTACGAATGTCATGTTGACAAAGTCGTATTGACGAACCAGATCTTATGCTTAAGAAGATGAAACAGAATCGCCACTTGTAGAATAATCGAAAGAGACAAAGACTTATGAAGATGTTAGAGAAGTCTGGAAAACTTAGAAATTTAGAAACTCATTAGAGATAGAAACAAGAGAGAGGTTTTTATGGAAATTCTGATGTGTTATTTCACAATGGGGGTGCATACATATTTATAGGGAGTGTTGAGGAGTGCTGACATAAGCACTTATATCATATCCTATTATTTATGTGATTACATCATCGCTTACATTACGCTTACATCATAAAACACACTTAATGGAAATACACTTAATTAATAATTATATATAATGAGGGTTTTAACTTACTTAATGATCCATTTCGAACTCGATGATATGCTTGTCACAGCATCCATAATATTCTCGTGGACATTCGTATTCTGGCTCGGGTTCTTCAAAGTCTTTAAAGTCTTCGGGATCTTTAAACTTCTTGTCGTGTTCGGAGTTTATGTCAATGTTGAACATCCTTCCAACTTCATTAATGTCAATGTTCATCGCGTCGTCAGGAGTTTGTGAATCTTGGAAATACTCCGGTGGGCACTGTGGCGGTGACTGTTCTTTCTCTTCTTTTACCTTTTTTAAAGTTTCTTTTACAAATGTCTTTGGCAGGATGGATGAGGGTACGTTTTGTTGCTTTGCCATGAAAAACTGTAAATCTTCATCAAGACTCGTATGGTAATCAATCGAGTAGTACGACCAATTTGGGTTAAAAGGTATGGAGAATGCTTGTCTGGCGTTGTTGAGACGAAAAGCATGTGTCTGGAAATCTTCATACCCCTTGTTGTCATGGACGATGAAGTCTGGTCGTACTCCTCTATAGAAGTCGTTGTGATGAATGAGTGTTGCTAGGGCATGAAGTTTGCCGGACTTCTTGTTGACTTGGACAGGACGGTGGAAAAAGTAGATGGTGTGAGGATTAAAGAACGGGTTGAGAGCTCCTCTTTTTTTTTGTGTTTATTGAAAGGCATGCCTCTTGCTTTTGCAGACCTTCTGAATTTTCCATTCCAAGAAGAGATGGACTATACTCAAGCCAGATATCAAAAAACACCAACAAGGCCATTCGCTTCAAAAATTATGGTGTTCACATTCGACGACATTGCATTCGAGAAATGGAACGACCATCTTGACGAATTCCATGCATGGATGAATTCCGAAGCAATTACGTCGCCCACATAACTCGTTATTCAGCAATTTACAGCTCGACTATCCGGCGCACTCAAAGAATGGTGGAATTCACTTGGAGAATATCGGCAACAGCAAGTCTATCAAACAACAATCCCATTGCTGTTAGGAGAAATTCATAGGGAATTTATCGGCACACCCACTCACTTAAAAGAACAACTACAAGAAGAATACTTCACTGCAAAATGTTGTTCATTGAAGAAGAGAGATTTGACAAAACACTTTGAAAGACAAACAAAAAGATATTATGCCCTTGATGGTCTCAACAATCCAAGCCTAAAGCAAGTCTATCTCTCCTCGATCGACGACTATCTCAGTCAACAAAACAAGCTATATATCAGAGATCAAGGTCAAACAATAGAAGAGATTTCTGTTGGCCAAATCCAACAACACGTCTTTAGGACACTCGACAAGCTCTGTAAGCAAAAGGAATTCTGGATGGAATTCATGGACAAGTCAAAACAACTATCCAGAATTTACGCTCGGCCGGATTTATATATCAAGTGCTCTAAGTCCAAGAACGCATGTTCATGCGATAAGCGACACAAGTCAAGGAGGTTAAAAAAGCCATTCCACAAGCGCTTTAACAAGTTTAGGCGCAGGAGGTTCTTCAGAAGAAAAAAACCTTCAAGAAAACTACAAAATGCTTTATGTGTCGCAAGGAAGGACATTTTGAAAAAAATTGTCCAAACAAATCGAAGAAGAAGAAGCAATATCTCATAAACTCGATATCAAGGGTAATCCCAGATATCGATTTAGAGAATCATGATCTTGAGTCAATCCTATCATATGATAGTGATGACCAAGATGCTATCTGTGGATATTCAGACTATGACGATTCTTCTACATCATCATTCGAAGAAGAAGAAGAAGAAGAAGAAGAAGATTGCTGTTACAACATTGATCAAATTTGTGGTTGGTCGTTGTAAGCAACTGATTTTGGGCTAGTGCGTTCTATGTCTGCTAATTGAGAACTTTTTCTCCTTGGCTAAGTTGGTCAGGTCCAGAAGAGTTGATGGCTTTTGAAAGGATTTTTGGAGTATGAGCGATATTATTTTTGAGATGAGCCCAGACTCATGATGATACAAGGGAGCGATTTTCCCCCTCCCGAAGATAACCTCCATTTAACTTACCATTACAAAACTAAGACAAAGATTTTTGGACAGCACCCAAACATGAAGCAGAGATTTAGGGGAGATTGAGTAAAGTCACTGTAACAATTCATAGAGTCTTCCGAACGAGTACTCCAACTCTAATCACAGTAACAATTAATAAATTCCAAAGCAACTAAACAAAATCAAAAACCCAGAGAATAGAGAGTTAGCGACACAAAAACTAAGAACAAGAAAAACAAATAAAAAGGTGGAGCTACCAAGAACAAACAGAACATTTGCCAACGCCGGATAGAGGACGTCGGAGATGTTGGAGCAGTCGCAACCAGGAGGAGGATGACGGAGAAGGCTGGGGTGATCAATTAAATGGGATTTAGGGTTTATTTCATTTTTATTTTTATTTTTTCAGTTTTTTCTTTCACTTCATAAACAAAATTAATTTAAAAAAATTTAGCTTAATAAAAATCATAAATTTCAAACTTTTTTTTTTTTGACAGCAAAATAACTAACACAAACAAAGCTACAGATTCATTGTAATCCCTCTTGGAGGCGATGAACCGACATGCACCAGTTCTGAAGGATGTCTCCTTGCACTCCTTGCTAAGTGATCTGCTCTCTCGTTCCTCTTCCTTGGGATAAGTATTAACTCAAAGTCTAGCAACCGATCTTTCCAGTATGAAAACTCTTCCTGATGAGCGGTAAAAGCCGGTCAGTCTTCCGGTTCCGACAATAGTTTCACCAGATCTGAACAGTCTGTCGCGAAGGAAATCTGATTGCATTGTAAGGAGACCATACATTCCATTGCCCAAATCAGGGCCTCAAATTCCGCATGTAGTGGTGAGAGGCTGCATCTAATATTACATATCCCCATCAAATAAAGTGAACGATCTGGCTTTGTACAGTACCATCCTTGTCCTGAAAAAATGTGTTCTTCCTTCCATGCGCCATCGACAAAACAGCACCACTTTTCAGACACTATTGGCTCTGTTTCCAATCCACCCATCCCTCTCCCCTCAGCATTCGTAATTGTCACCGTATTGTTCGCTGCACGCGCCTCCTCCCACAAAACTCCTTCCGTCTGTGCGATGGCTAAAATATCCTGAGCATTTGTATCCTTGTTCTGAAAAACAAATTCATTTCGACTTTTCCAAATATACCAAATAATCCATGGAAAATACGTATTAGGCATATGTGGTGGGATCCGCGAGAATAGGAAATCCATATTAACAAATAGCGACTGGGTGGGGAAAGATACCATATTCGTCGGCACCGTAGCTAGAGCCCATGTCTGGATTGCTGTAGGGCATTCAAAGAGCACATGATTAATAGTCTCTTCTTCCGCACCGCACCTCATACATCTCGTATCGCAGTAACGACCCTTAAAAACCTTAGCGAATAAAGAATCCGGTTTGTCAATAAGTCGCCATAACTGTTTGGCTAACAACGCCGTGTTAAAATCACTAATGATTCTAAAACCAAGTGCGCCCTCACTTTTATCAGTACATAGCTTATCCCAAGACATCCAATGCATCCCCGTGTTGGAGTTATTTGTGCTCCACCAAAATCATGCAATAATGCTAGTTAACTTTTTCGTGATCGCTTTAGGCAATCTAAAACAGGACATGACATGGGTAGGTAGAGCTGTTGCCACTGCTTTAATGATCGCCGACTGTGTTTCCGACACCAAACCCGGAAGAAATCTCTTTAACCTCTGACAAAGTAACTTTGACATTATCTTGTATCCCACATTACAGAGACTTATTGGTCGAAGTTCCGTCATCCACGTCCGTCTACCACTCTTAGGAATGAGACAAATGTTTGTCTGATTTAACCGTGGATCGAAATCCCCTGCCCGTATGAAATCATTAACTAAAGCTAGGATGTCCCTTTTAACGGTTGGCCAGGCATGCTGAAAGAATAGGGCCGTCATACCATCCGGTCCTGGTGCTTTCTCTGGAGCCATCATAAACAGGACTTGACGGACTTCTTCCTCCGATGCTAATCTCGTCAGTTCCGCATTCATGCTTGCCGTAATTGAGATTGGTATCTCTTGCAGGAGGATCTCTTCATTCCCCAGCTGGGAATCCTGCGTTGTCAAAGAAGAAGTAAACAAATTTTCAAAGTATTGTTGTGCCACACCTTCTATCCCTTCTTTCGTAGTAACCCATTCCCCAGTCGAGCTATGTAATCCAACTATCCGATTCTGAATCCGTCGCTGCTTAGTCAAAGCATGGTAAAATTTGGTATTTCTGTCCCCCATCGTGTTCCACAAATTCCTACTCTTCTGTTGCCAATATAACTCCGCATCCCGATAAACTTCTTTTACCTTCCTTGAAATGTCCATAACCTCTTCTGGGGACCTGTTATCATCAGTTTGAACTTCCTCTAATGCTTTTTGAAGCTCATTGATCCTCTCCTTCCCATAAGGTACTTGGTCCTTGCGCCATGTTGAGATTTCATGCCGACACCTAGCCAGTTTATCCACAAAGCACGAATCGGCACCAACAGCCTCCCAGCCTACTGAAATCGACTCAAGTAGTTCCTCCTTATCAATCCAGCGTTTATCAAACCGAAAAGATGGCTTTGTCCTTATAATCTTGTCCGCAATAGTTTCCACCAACGGTCTATGATCAGATCCCACCATCCTAAGATATTCCTGAAAAGAACATGGAAACATATCATGCCATTCCCCGTTCGCTAGAGCTCTATCTAGTCTACACCGGATTTAATTGTTTCTTCCTTCTCCCTCGCCATGATAATGTATTGCCCAGGGATGGGAACTCCATCAGTCCACAGTTTTGGATCATATTGTTAAAAGGGACAAAGGTGGATGCGTGTCTTAACGGGTCTCCTTGTTTCTCATGATTTCCTGTGATCTCATTTAAATCCCCTATGACAAACCAAGGTACAGTGCGAAGCATACTAAACCGTGTTAATTGTTCCCATACCAGATCCCTGAACTTAGTTACGGTATCCCCATACACAAAGGAAAGGGAGACCCGTTTTCTGTGATAGTCTACCTCAATATCGATAATCCTATTGTCAGCATAAACTATATCCACATTCAAATAATCCTTATAAAACAGTGCCAAGCCCCCACTTGCTCCTCTTGGTTCCACTGTGTACAGCTGATCGTAACCAAAGTGTCCATGAAATTTGTGTACAAAATCATACTGTTGTTTTGTTTCTGAGAGGAATAGAAATTCTGGTTTATTTTTTTGCCATATTTCGCGAAGGTAGCTGATAGTCCATTTGCTACCCAATCCCTGACAATTCCAACTTATAATCTTCATAGTATATGTTCCTCGGGCTTTCTTTTTTGTATTTCGGATTTAAGGAGATCCGAAAAAACATCCCCTCTACATTGTTGTTGCCCACACCGTTCGCTCCGTATCTTTCCCCAAATTTTCCTTATTCCGTCCGCACTACGATCTGAAGACAGTAAACATCATCTGTTTGTACCACAATTAAAGAGCCTCCTGCTTTGAATTGCTTCGTGCAAGATAGTGGAGGTCGAATAATATTGTATTCTACTCCTATTTTGATGACATTTTAAAGGACCTAACCCATAAATCCTCCCGCCATGTGCCAACTTCTGACGAAAGACTCCCCCAAGACCAGTCCCACCTACTTCGACACTTGTCCATGAATAAGCAACTCTAAAAAAAACACATAAATACCTTGTCTGCAACAAATTACTCATTCTAAACCGACCTAACCAGATTCCAACTCCATCCATAAAAACCTGACAACGAGTTACCTGCCTCTCCCGTGTAGAAGATATTGTCTGTGTCTCCCTTAACTTATGGCAAACGACAATCCCGTACACATCCAAATAAACCCAGTCCCTTACAATACTTCCTCTCTCCTTCCGACCAAATATATTAAAAGTGAAATTTGAATCCATAAATAAGTGAATTTCCTTAGACCCTGTAAACATCGAATACAGATCCAAAATCGTTTCTGCAAGTCCTATCCAATGGTCAAAGTACATAACTCCACTAGTTAAAAAGAGAATCTGTATGTTGTTCATCAAGGAAAGTGTATTATACTCATGCAACCAAACCTTTGGAAATACTTGTAGCCACAACCAACGAATTACAATCTTATTAAAGGAAACCTCATTCAAAAAACAATACATCGGAAATGAGAGCCACATAGACTTATTTGGTGAAATAAAATCGAGGACTCTCCCTCGAGGAACAAACGGAAATCCAGAAATTCTAACAACACGAAGAACTAGAAAAGGCAAAGGAGAGAAAACAGTAGGGAATCTCCGCACCCACTCCCGCCATAAAATTATTAAGTAATGAAAGCAATACCAAAGAAATAACCGACGTAGCCAGCTGACCATAGAAACCTCAAATCTGAATCTAAACATTACCCGGATGACCATCTTTTTCCTCCTTTCCGGACTCCTTATCCTGACGAGCCCCTGTCTTCACCCCCCCCCCCCCCCCCCTTACGTCGAGGCGAAAGCATCCCCTGTACCATCCTCTTCTTCGTGTTTCTACCCACAAAAAGTGTAGTGCCTGCAAACTTCTTACGTATCCCTTGTTTCGTATCTCCTAAATCCTTCCCCACTCCCTCCCCAGCCTGCACATTCCCTTCCTTTTCCTCTTTCCTTTCGGTTCCTACATTGTCCTTCTTCGTATCTTTAGCCAGAGTCAGGTCGTTTGCATCTTCAGCTTGCCCTTCCAATTCCTCCCGAACATCGGTTCCATCTTCTAATTTAACATCCCCACTGTCACTTTCATCCTCTAACACCATCTGAGAGACTATCTGCAGTGCATCCTCCGCCTCTGACACCTGTATATCATCCTCTAACTGACCAGCCTCCGCAAAAAAAGAAGCTCTTTTCTAACCTTAGAGTTAGATTTCTGCTGCGTTGTTGGATAGATTTGTGAGTCTCTCGCTTGGAATGCCTGAAGCATGAGTGCTTCATTCTCCCCCAAATGGGACCCAACCTTTGCTCGTGAAGATTCTCCAGTCTCCTTAACCGCAGCAACATACCTTTGACTTGTACCTTTTGTAGGCGACCGGTGAGAATGATATGCGGATTTAAAACTTATTTTTTTTTTTTTGAATGAATGTTAAATTTATATTCATCAAAAAAAAAGCCGGTTTTACATCTTGTGTTACAGAATTTTAGCAGAAATAGAGTTTTTCCAAATCAAGCTCTTACAGCGAACCAATACATAAGAATATTTTGAAAGCTTCTATCCCCCGAGTTGCGCAGAAGACTCAGACGGTTCCGCACTATTTTGTCAATGAAACGTTCCAATAGCTGTGGAGGTTTGGGTGGCTCACCATGCCTTCTGCCATTTCGTTCCCGCCAAAGAGTATGTACAGAGACCTGAAGAGCATACCGAGTAAGGAAAAGGGGGTACTTATCAAGTTCTTTGCGGATTTAAAACTTAAAGAGAGTAAAATCAGATTTAAACAAATCAAAATGATATTTGGAAAATTTAATTCACTAAAAGCATATGTGGACAAATTTGATTTTGAAATCACATATTTAGCCAAATATTCCATTTTAAAATTACAAGTTCCATAATACTTGATTTTAAAACATATTTTAACATTCATGTTTGAATAATAGTGAATTTGTCATTCGAATAGAATTCATTTTAAATTTCTCTAAATCATAGATCGAATACACCCTTTAGAGTTTTGAATGCATGTTTGGTTCATCCTTTAAGGCCACATGTAACACACCATCGAGCTCTTCTACGAACTTCTCCATCGCTAGCACAGGCAAACTAATTGCCACAACGGTTCCGGTCACACCATTTTTATTCTTAAACGGCACGTAGAAACTCACCCCAGGAAACCCGGCAATACCTGCCTTAGCGGTTCCACCGTACACTGGTTTACCCCACGGCCCAAAATCAACTTTTCCTAAATCAAATTGTCTCAAATCCGACACTAGGTAGTTTCCAGTAGCCACAAACTTAGGCCGGCCTCTAGTTGCCATTAATGCTGTCACTGACCGTATGTAGTCCTCTGTCACGCTCGACTTCGCCTCTTGTATCAACCTCAGAGCAAACTCAAGCGGTTTCTCCATCAGATCTTTTGCAGTAGCTATCGCCACAGGTATGACAAAAACATTTCCGTAGTAACCCGACGGTAGTGGCGGGTTGGTAAGTTTGGAGCGCGAGTTGATGATGCACGTCATTCGCATCTCGCTGTTGGGGTGAGGACTCAATGCAACCGTCCGACAACGCCACAAAAACGATGTCAACGCTTCAAAAGTGGTATTGTGGAGACTGGGCGGGAGGAGTCTCCGTATAGCGGCGATCTCGTCGGCACCAAAAAAGAAAGACCGACTAACCAAAACGTCTCCGACAACTTCCGCTTCAGGTTCCACATTTTCGTCATACTCGCGGTGCATATGGGTCACACGGGCAGAGATACTCGCAATCAGCAACTGTCGGTCCCACACGGGTGAAACCGATGGCGCGTGTAACCCACACGCCAACTCGCACAATGATTTTAGAAAGAGGGATAGACCGGCTCCATCCGTCATGGTGTGGTTGACACGGAGGGCGAATATAAATCCACCGCACTTGAGCCGCGTGACCTACACACAAGCAAACGCTTTTAGAGTCCGCTTACTTTTGAAAACAATTTGAAAACATAAAATGATGTCATCACAGTTGATATACCTGAACGAGAAGCAACGGAGTGTTAAGAAACTCACTCGAACCTTCCACGTCAAAGAGAAGGTCTTCTAAGCAAGGGAAAGGAGGAAGAAGAGCATCAGCTTCCTCCAACTCAGCAAACGTAACGTCAGCGTCGGCTTCGATAAACATAGCGCCTTCTCCGGTACACTCCACTGCGAGTTTCCTGTTAGGACCTTCCCGAAGCCTACCAGCGAAGGGATAATAGTAAACCAGTATCTGCGCGAGAGCTCTCCTGATCACTTGGACCGGATCAAGATTACTTGTAAGGTTAGGTCTATAGAAAAAGATAAAAGGAATTTGAAATCTCAATCCTTGTTGGTCGTCTATGTCGGAGAGAGGTTTGAGCTCTCGTGGCGTTGGTTTAGCCGGAGTGACCAGCTCAGGCTGCCGGCGATGCACCTTGAACGAGAGACATGTGGTGGTGGATGGTGGCAAAGACACTTGATAGTCCATTGTTTGATACTTTTGAGGATAGACTTAACATAAGACACTGTTTAACCACATAATTTATACACACACACATAATTATTGCACATTTTATACATGTTGGTTTGTTATTTTTTTCTATTGGTTAACGGTTAGGTACAGATAAACGTTATAGCTTAAAAAAAATGTGTTTCTGTTGCTTTTTTCTTCAGTTGACAGTTGGGCAAGAATGATGTCTTATGCTCTTCTTTTTTTCGACTGATTTCTTTCTATGTGGATGCACGTGAGTGACGTGACTAATTGATGACCCTTTTGGAAGAGAATTTATGTAGTTAGCTTTCATCAAAAGGACAAATGATGATACTTATATGTGCGTGTGATATTGTAATCGTACATAATCATATATAGTAAAAATAATGTATATAGCTACGGAAGAGTCACTGTCAATCGGTGGCTACTACAAAATAACCACGGAAATGATATTTTCGTAGCAAATTTGTGACTATCTAGCTACGTTTTAGCCACCGAAATATAGTAGCTAAGTTAGCCACTATTTTGCCACGTACATTTTCTAGCTATCTGATAATCAACCACAGAAAACCAATAACTTTTAATAGTTATTTAAATTATTAATTTTTGTTTTTTTTGTTTTAATTCGATAACCATGGATTTGCCACTAATCTTTTGGTGGCTGTATAATAATATATAATTTTTTTCATCAACCCGAAAGATTTTTACCCTTAATCTTAAATTATAATATTTAAATCGCAAATTTTTAAGCATAAAAACTTAATAAGATTAGAATTTTAAATAAATTATAATTTTGATTTTCTTTTGTTTATTATTTTATTTGGTCGAAGATTTCCTTCTTACCCTTTCTCTCTTACCTTTTCTTCTCCTTCTATCTTTTCAAATTTTAGATCTGAGGTTTTCTGAGATAAGATCTTGAAGAGATGCTATTGCAGATATCATCATTTGGATTTGTGACCGTCAAGGACGAGAAAGTTCATGAGGTATGCTATTAAAGAGATGTGCAGAAAAGAGCTTGATGGCCATAGCATCGCAAGGCTCAGTCAAGGAAAATCGGCGGTGGTAGTGGCGGTGTTAAAACTTAAAACCAACAGCGGTGTCGGCGGCGGTGGTGGGTTACACTTACGGCGGTGGTGGAAAATAATTATAAAATTAGGTTTATTTATTAATAATTTAATTATATTAAATGAGTATTAGGAGGCCTTATTGGAATAAGGAATTGATAGAATTTGAATATATATGAATTCAAAGAAAATTTAAGAAATCTAGGATTTGATTTGAGATTTGATTTAATAATCCAAGAGAATTTTAAAAAATCTGAAATTTTTTTTATTTTGAAAAAGTAATTTTTGGGATTTCATATAAAATTATAAAATAAACAATAAGCTTCTCTTAGTGTATTACGAATAGTATTTAAATAAAATAAAGAGTGAATTAGCTAAATAACCATGAAAGGGAAACGGGCATCTGCACTTGCACTGTGGAAGGTTCAAGGGTGTAAAGTCTCTCTTACCCCGATGATTTGATTATACGAAAACATACAGGCTATTTGCCTCCTACCTCTCCTTATTATGATGTCATCAGCTTATCTATACTATTATTTGCGAATACGCTCTAGTGATTTTGCTTATTTATTTTAATTTCATTGGTTGTTGGTGACTGTATAATGATGACGTGGAAGTGCTGACTCAATGTTGACATGGCAGGCGAAAAATGTGACTTGGAAATTTGGTTGGTTTAAACCTTGACAACTAAAAAAGACTAAGACACCTCACTAAATACTATTCCCAATTTCTAACCGTCTATTATATTTTCAATTACTTATATAGTTCTCGACCTAAAAGTTTGAGTAATATACATTCAACCATTGTGAATCCATGACAAATCTATTTAAACTAAAAATCACTAAACACAATTCATGTATCTATTAGGTATTTTACAAAGGCTGATTAACATTGAACTTTGAATACCAATGTTAAATATATCATATTTAGTTTCGTATATTATATGACAAAGCACGATCCATTTAATCTTCTGTACTATTTTTGATCCATGCACATCTACTATTTTTGAGTCACCGCTATCATGGCTTTTTTATATGCACGATCCATTTAATATATTATTTTATGTGAATGATTTATGCAATTCTGCTATTTTTGAGGAACCGCTATCATTTTAAAACTGTTATCATTTTAATCTTTCCAGGTATCATAATGATAGGCAGATGATTAGTGATTATCGTTTTGATTGTTAACCGTTTATAGGAAATGAAATATGTTCTTATTTTATTAAATCTCTACATAACTAACTGTAATCTGCATCGTTGAATAGGGTATCAGTATGTTAAGATTATATTCTGTAATTTGATTTCGGAAAGTAGTTAATGCAATATAGTTATACGGAGTATTTTTGGAGGCTTTTTTAATAAATAGATTCTCTTACTTAATGTATTTTAATGTAATTAGTTTATCTTATCGAAAATTATGGATTTCAATTCCATATTTGTTTAAAATAATTTTCATCGTTAAGATTATGTAAACTTTGCAATATCTTATAATATTTTGAAGAATTTTCAAATTAAATGCGAGTGGCGGGATTAATTTTTGCCAGCCAACCACGATATAAGAATTATAAAACTTCTAGGTCATGAACAAACTCCTATAAATATAGAGGTTGGCCAATCTATTTTCTATACTTTTGACTATCTTATTTCGATGGCTCTGGTAAAAAGATCTACTAATCAATATTCATGTGTACGTGATTTGGTAATGGCAAGCGAAACTCAAAAGATAAGGGTTAAGATTATTAACCTTTAGAAGCTGTGGAATTCTAAGACTGGTCAGTCAATGGAAATCGTCTTCGTCGACGAAGAGGTGACTATTATTATTACACATCTTGATTTTCCTTTGGTAGATCTTTATATTTCTGCACAAACATATTCATCCCTTCTTATCGAAGTTTCTACATTTTCAACAGGGAACAAGGTTGCATGCCTCGATAGAGAGTTCTTTTGTGCAGAAATATAAAGAGCTTCTCAAGGAAGGTCAGTCTCTGTCCATCAACGTGTTTGGTTTGAAAGATTATGGTGGTGAATTCCGCACAAGTCCTCTTGAATACAAACTGTGTCTACTGAGGACGTCCAGGGTAAAACCATGTGACAATTTCTTACAAGAAGTCCCCGACAAGTATTTTATTGATTTCAGTAAAATACTTAATTCTGATTACGATAGAAGCACGCTGGTTGGTAAGGATGGCTATAATTTAAGGCTTTCCGATATTATGCAAGTTTCAAATAATCAGTGTTGGTTCAATAGAGGATGTTTAAAAGCAAAATTGCGTTTTTTTATATGTGCAGATGTTATTGGTCAAATAATCAGCGTTGGTGCAATAGAGGATGTTAAGACAAAGAACAAGTCCAATACTTCTTTTAAGCTTCAACTCGTGTTGCGTGACCCAAAGTATGTATTGGAGACAATTTCATTTTCGTAGAAATATAATATTTATTTTTACACATAGAACATGTTGATAGATGAATCTTTTACTTACATTTATTATTTTGGTTAGCGAGTACACTCTAAAATGCACGCTCTGGGGTGAACACGCAAAAAAAACTATTGCATATACTCAGAAGCACATGCAGTCTATTGTGATCTGTGTAATGCGTTTCGTCTGTGTGAAGTCATACAAAGGTATTTGCTGTGAATTTTCTTAAACTTGATTTTCAATCAGTATTTGCAATTTTGACTGACATTTTTTGTTTTCGATTATTCCATTAGGTGAAATTACTATCTCCAATTCATTCAATTCTACTCAGATTGCGTTTGATCCAGAAACCGACCAGGTTTTCAAGTTCAGAGAAAGGTATGATTTATTAACGATTGTGTATATTATAACATATCATTTATATTATGGTATAGTTATCGGAGAACTAACATATCATTTGTTGTTAGTTTATCAAATGCACACCAGCTTATCACCGTTAGTGATTTTGGACAAACCCGTTACAATAGCTCGCTGGATATCCGACAAGATCTTTTATTCAAGACTCCCAGGAAAAACGTTACTGATATCATATGTGCTCCCGTGGTCAGTAACGAGTTAGTTTAGATATGTATTTAAATATTTATATGTCAGCATGTAACTTATATATTAATTTTTACATGAATAAAGCCGGGAAAAGCTGTTTGCTTGGTCACAATCAATGAGATAGATAATACGAAGAACTGGTACTTTTGGGCATGCAAGTCGTGCAATCTTAAGGTGCAAGAGTATGGTGAATTGTCAGATGACGATGGAAACCAAAAAAAATACAATTGCAGGACTTGTGGTGACACTGATAATGTATACCCAAGGTAAGCAATTATTTTCTGTATTGCAAAATAGAAATTTATCAATAATATGATTTACTTATTATCACAAAATTATTTTGGTCCACATCCTTAGGTACTATGTTGTTATACGTGCTGGTGATGGTCATGATCTGACAAGGTTTTTGGTGTTTGATCCTCACGCCGAAACGTTGATTGGGTTTTCTGCTCAATCTCTGATGGCCGAATTTGAAGAGGTAACTATCACGTTACCGATTTATCTTAATATAAACTAAATAATTTTTAACATAATCTATGTGCCAGTGTTTATTTTTTCGGCAACTACTCCTGACTACTCATCCTCTAATACATTTCAGGAAAATCCTGAAGGATTGGCATATCCTCCAAGCTTCAGAGGGATTATTGGGAAATCATGTTTGCTGAAGATTACCATAAAAGGTGAAAGCGGCAGATATGTCCATGGACCATATGTTGTTGATTTATATTCTACTGATCAAGACCTTATCAATGAGTGGCACGCAACTTCTTCACAGGTGATCCATTTAGATTATTGCCTCATATAACAATTTCAATATTTACTTCAATAATAACACATGTTCCATACCTCATTCGTATTTATACACGCAGTCCCTTATGATAACAAGTGGTGAAGGAAGCTGGTCAGAAAATTCTGGTGGATCTTCTCTGACTCCAGTTAGCAAAATCATGCTCAATCGTTTTGCTGCGGATGAAAATTCATCGGTCACCAAGAAAATGAAGCTTGAGGATTAGAAATAAAGCTTGTGTTATTTGTTTAAGTCTGTTTCTCTTTGGAATAACATGCCACATTTATATTCTGGTATTTTATATTTTTTGGCTTTCTGAAACATCCGAATATTTGAACCTTATTCATTGGATTTCCGTTTTTTATTATTACTGATTATTTTTAAGATTTATATCATCCTCGGTTACAATTTAACAATTTCCCTCAAAATTTAAGTTTTGACACATGTGTTAATTTTACTTCTCTTTAAAATTGATTTCTGATATGACTTATTACATTTATATGTTGTCACATGGTTCTCCTCATGCTATATTAGTTGTACTTTTGATCGTACTTTCGTTTCGGGACAGTGCCGAACATATTAATATCTTTACCCAACCAACTATAATCGGAATTCACTAATTAATTAATCGCAGTATATCACATAATTTTACTTTCCCAAAATTTTAAAATATTTTTCTTTCCCTACCAAGAAATCTAATAATACGGCATTTATCTTAATAAATATGTTCCGTTTGTTTTGTATCATAAATAGAATATTTATTTCTATAAACATCCATCACTAAATCTCCGCAAGTGATTACGATACCACGGTAAATAATATCTTAAAGATACCATAATAATATTCAAAACTGTCATTTAACACGCAACCTACTCACATCAATGTGTCAAATCTAGGTTAATAGACAACTACTATAAGTAGGGATCGTAACCTACTCAAATTCGGCCGATGATATTGTAGATAGTTACCTTCAATTCGAAAAATGGATAGAACAAATGGATCTATCATCCCTTACTTCCCTGTTTCATCTTTGATCACGACCAGTGAAACCCAAAAAAATAGGGTGAAAATATTGTATCTCTGGAAACTATTTAGTTTCAGGAAAAAATAATACAATGGAAATAGTCTTTGTCGACGAAGAGGTTCGTTATTATCTGTTCGAGTCGTTCAATTCTCTTAGTTGATGTTTATATTTTTTGAACCTGTCATAATATTTTATTATTGATTTTTACACCCTTGCACAGGGGACGAGACTGCATGCGTCTATAGGGAGTAGCTTTGTTCAGAAACATAACCTGCTGCTGAAGGAAGGTCAATGTCTATGTATCAACGCATTTGGCTTGAAAGATTATATCGGAGAAAACCGAACAAGTCCACTCTCCTACAAGTTGTGTCTTCTTAGGACTTCCAGGATCAAACCTTGTGATGATTTCAAACAAGATGTACCCGAGCTATATTTTAATGACTTCCGATCTATTTTGTCTCTTCAGTTTGACAAGAACATCCTTTTGGTAAGACTATTCATTTTAGTTTAAGTACTATCCTCTCTGATTCCGGTAACTTTTTTTCACGACATAATATAATATGCAGATGTAATTGGTCAAATCATCATTGTTGGAAAAATTGATTATGTTAAGACCAGGCGCAAATCAACCAATTATTCTAAGCTTCAACTGGTACTTCGTGATCAAAAGTATGTCTATGTCTCTTATTTTAACAAAGTATGTTATTATCTATAGTTTACTTCGTCTACTGTACTGCTTATATTGCCTACTGTACCTTTTTAACGCAATTTCCAGCGATTTCACTTTGAATTGCATATTATGGGAGACTATGCAAATAAAGCTCATGCATATACTCAGAAGCATATGGACTCTGTTGTCATTTGTGTTATGCGTTTTGTTTGTGTAAAGAACTATAAAGGTATTCTTCAGTAATCCATGATTACGTTTGTTGTATATTTCAATTCGTTAATGTATTTAAAATATATGCTTTAGACGTTTTTTTTTAGTAATATATTATGGCAGGCGAAATTACTATTTCTAACGCTCTCAGTTCAACTCAGATTTTGTTTGATCCTGAGTCAGACCAAGTCTCAAAGTTCAGAAAAAGGTATTATATATTTCCACCCTTAACAATCGATTCTCATTATACTATGTAAATACTAACAAATCACGTTATCTTAGATTATCAGATCCACATCAGTTAATCAAAGTCATTGACTTCGCGGAACCTTCATACAACAATTCAAATGATATCCGTAGTGAATTGTTACTCAGCACTCCTAGGAAAACCATCGGTTCTATTTTAAAATATTTTATGGTTAGCATGGACTCACAATAGTATATTTTATTATCTCTTTATACAATTTTTTAATTGATATATTTCACCTATTTCTTTAACAGCCTGGGAAAGCCGTTTGTTTGGTTACAATCAGAGACATTGATTGTACAAAAAAATTGGTTCTTTTGGGCCTGCAAATCTTGCAGATTGAAAGTGCAAGAGTATGGTGAGTTGTCAGACGACGAGGATTATCAGTCAAGGTACAATTGCAGGAGCTGTGGGGATACTGACATTGTATATCCTAGGTAATAAATAATGTTGAAAATTGCTAAATGAGGAGGTAGATATGTCAATATAAATTCTGAGTAACCAAATTATTAATTAGAGAATGTGATATTTTAAAATTAGGTACTATGTTGTTTTCCATGCATTTGATGAGGATGATGAGACAAGTTTTCTGATGTTCGACCCTCTCGCTGAATCCATGATTGGAATCACTGCTGAGTCTGCAATGAAAGAGTTTGAGCAGGTTATTTAACATTATTCATTTAGTTAATAATAATTAATTATTTATACCTTATATTAACTGATTCTATAATTTTAAAGTAAATTCAATTAAGTATATTATGAACTACCTTCTTACAATGTAATAACTTTTGAACCTTCAGGATAATCCCGAAGGATTGGCCTATCCTCCACGATTCACTGATATTGTAGGGAAAACATATTTGTTGAAAATTACTATCAAAAGGGAAAATGGCATATATGGCAATGGACCTTACGTTGTTGATTTGTTTTCCATTGATGAAGCCATTATCAATGAGTGACATAAAACTTCTTCTCAGGTAGATGTCATAGATTTCTACACTGAAGCCATTATCGTAAACTTCTTCTCGCATTTATTATTTAGTGAGTCTTTTATCATCTGTTTAACTTTTCTTTAATGTGAAAAATGCAGTCGTTTATGATAACAAGTGGTGACGATTGTTCTGAAAATTCGTCTGGATCTTTTCAAACTCCAGTGTCCAGGATGATGCCACACCGTTTTGCTCTTGACGCAGAGTCATCAGTTACCAAGAAAATAAAGATGGAGGACATTAATTAATTTGTCATTAGTTTGAGTTTGCCTTTATATATCGTAGTCCACATTTGTTATATGGTTTTCATGTTTTGACTTTTAAATGCGAACTCCATATCATTCCAATTTTTTGTTAAACAAATTATCATATCTAATTATTTCGTTTCACTTATTTGTTCTGCTTGATACTTCCATTTAGATTCTTGAACAACGTCCTTAGGAAGCACCATATTTGAACAAAATCATTAAATGTACATATAAATCAATAATTTGAATATATTTTATTGTTTATTTGATTGTTTTGATAATGTATTTTTTAAAACAAAAACTTAATATACAAATTCGCCGTTTTAAAATTGATAGTATTTTTTAGGAAGCACCACTTATCTTTGTTTCGACGCTTTAAAAAAAAAACAAAATATATCCAATTTCAATAACAATCATCTTAAAACAAAAAATCTGAATGTCATTGAAAGTTACGAAAAATTAGGAAACGAATATTCTCGGAAACAAATAAGGTATTAAAAATTTTCGTACGCATATTCTTCTTTAATTACGCATTAAAGAATTTGACACCCAATTAAGGATCGAATCATAACATTCATTAACAATTCTCTAACAGATTTAAAACAATAATTAGAAATAACGAATCAATTGCGGCAATCCTTGCGCATTTTCCTAAACCCTAATAAACCTTCATCCATATATTATGACCATGTGATCAAAGAAAGTGTAACAAAACTGTCAAAAGTCCCACCTCTTAAAAGTCTACAATAGGTTGTGATGCGTGTTTGCAAAAATTCTTTGGAGGATTATCTCAATCTAAAGTCAACATGCACATCGCTGAAGAAAATTTGTGAGTTGCCCTCGGCTTATGCCTCTATTGATTTGTTAAATCTAGGGTGTCAACATTCCATTGAAGGTTCATTTTTTATGGGTAAATGTTTTCAATGTGGAAACCTAAGTGCTATTTATAGCAAAGGAACAAAAGATTATTTCCTCCACGACTAGCCTGTTCAAGGACTTCATTCAATAAAATTGGCCTCGGATCGTGGATATGATATTGCTACATATACGTATGTCATGATTCGAAAAATAATTCATAATGACGATAATTCTTTATCTCTAATCACAAGAGATGTTGTTCGACGCATCGCCTTGCATTTTGTTGTTGTTCAAAAAGGACGATTAGAGTTGCTAAATCTACTTGCACCAATGAGAAACGAAATGATAAACGTCCTTCCCCTTATGTACAAGTGCAAGTGCTCACCTCATCAACCATTCAGTGTGTTGCACTATTACGACTCTGAAGATCTAGAGCTGTGCCACAGCTGTTTTTGGTCTTGGCACGTAGGAATCTTTGTTAATTATTTCATTGTCGTAAGATTTCCCGATGCCAAGTTATGGTTACTATGACTGTATTCCATATTACTTTTTCCGAACTTTATTGTAATTCCATATGATTAAAAAACTGTGTTCTGTATTTTTTTTTATACGATTCCATATTGTTTTATCGTACATATTGTCTAATTATTTCTTACAACTGTGATTTATAATTCAGAATTCTTGATGAATATATTATGATCTATGAAATTATGTTGAATAGTTTTCTAATATCCACAAATATTTTGTGGTTAACATGTACACGAAATGATTAATAAACTTTAATGTTGGACCCAAAAAAACAACATACAGACTATTACAATCCATATATGTTTGAAAATTAATACTAAGAACCAAAAAGATTCATAATTAATATATTCGCGACATATATATCTGAAAATGTTCTTTCTAGCCTTGGAGAGTATTTCTATCTAAGGATCTATAACACTCCCACGGTCCGTCATTGTCATGAATCTGTAAACAAATATAGAATCAAAGTATTAATGAGATACTATGGATTTGTGTAATATCATATAAGTTAAAAAAAATTTGTACCTTCCCCTGAATGCTATCGCTTCTCGGATCCACGGATTGAGCATGAACTGTGAGCAACCTGATGCCGATTCACAAACTGTTTTCGTGTACTCGGTTCCTATATGTTGAAACAATTATTTGAGCATATTATAGTCGGTTTTGCTTATTTTCAATTGTATTTGAAATTGAACAATAATTAGATCAAATTTGAGCATAAATTGTTTTGTACCTATTTTTTCTCCAATGTCCAGAACCTTAGAACACACACCATTTTACGCACTGTCTCTATATTCCATTGATTGTGGAACCTTCTAGCAATAGATCCGTATGCTGTGCATTCTATCACTTCATCCCTGTATTTTACATTTCCAATTTATCCGTGTGTTTGTATTTCGTAACAATAAGAAAAATTATGTTATGGAGTGTTTAACTTAATATTTTACTTACCGTTCATCTGTCAGCATGAAGGACAATGTATATGGCTCTTCGTTCCTCATAGCCGGTTGTTCTATCCTTAGTTGTCCAACAGCCGATACAAATCCAATTACATCTGTAGTAGAAAAAATATAGTATATGATGTTACAAACATAATGAACTTTAATCATTGGAGAAATTATGTAACATGCATGTTGTCCATAGAACTTTAAACATAATAAAAATATAGTATATGGTGTTACAAACTCACCAGTCAGTACTGAAAACTGCACTCTGTCGTTTAACATGTCCTCAAATTTTGGATTGTTTAGGAAATAGGAAGTCGAGATTGGGCTGATGAACCTTACTTGGGTTGTTCTAATGAAAACAAACTCGAATCTATGATTAGATAGTTTAGGTACTCTGATGTTAGGTTCCAAAACCAAAGTCTGGATAAACCTCCACTCTCCCTCAACCAAACTATCCCGGAAACGCTCCACTAATTCTGTAGACAGAAGCATAATAATTTAAGAGTACATCGAATTTTTTTTATATTATTTTAAACAAACTTTTAATATCAATCCCTCAACATAATTTTGCATACAAAAAAAGCAATTATATTGTATAAATTGAACTGGACAATACTATGTCTGTAAATATCACTCTACTTGGTTGTGCTACCACGAAGACAATCTAATAATTACATACTTATGGATATTATACAAACATAAAGTGATGAGATGGCTAATTATCAAAATTTGTTTACCTCTTTATCACAGACCACCAGTCTGATGCATGTTTCACCGTTTTGGGTAAAGTAAGACCATAATCTAAGGATTTTCACACTATTGCCCAAGTCGTCCCCACAGGCCTGAGTTCCCTTACGTCATCTCTTACTATTCGATGCTCTCTACCATCTCTTTGTATTCTGTATTCCATTGTAAAAGTAAGATGTATTTTAAAAGACTTCGAGATTGATTTTAAAAAACACAAGAGAAACTTTTTTTTTGGTGACTTGAGAAAACTAAGAAGACGAACGAAGCTTTTAGAATCTCAAATGAGAATTTTATCTGCGAAAATCCCTTCTCCGTATCACAGTTAAATAGTATTCTTCCTTTCTACAACAAGTAATTATTTCGATTTATTATTAAGAAACGTGTTGATAGACGTCGTTTCCGTAGAAGAAAACTGCATTATATGATTACAACCACTAAGAGCAATTCTGGATTAATTATCTAAATAATACAGTATTCAATATATTACTCCACCTAACGATACTTCCATTATCTAATTACTTATTTTATTTGCAGATTTTAACAAATTACTTTTGCTTTTTTTGAAAACACTATTTAACTTACTTTCATATAAATAAATTAGGGGACACATACTAACCTCATTAATATGGTTTGATTTTGTAGTATATGAAAAGTTGTCAAACTGGAACCAAATACAGTTTCTCGAGAACACAAAACGTCACTTGTCATCATGCACCTTTTCCAAAATTATACCCTACTCCGTAATATTTATATCTGACAAATCCTTCCCATATTATCTCTTAACTAAAAGAACACAACAAATATTTGTCGTCTACAAGAAGGAGTTCTCCTACAAGAAGCCTAACCCCTTCTCTATATTTTGACTAACACAAAATAATTATATACAAACTAACAAAAGTATTTACTCTATCAGTTACACTTTCCTTTCTTCTCAACTTCCAAAAAGAAGAGTTTTTTCCTATTATCTTCATAGAATGGATTCTCAATGTTGGTTGCCTGAACGTGTTCGTCGAGAGCTTGTGCTAGGAGGAGAAGATCAGCATTTAGATGTTTGTCTACTCGATCTACCTTCAGAAATCCTACATACAATCATGTTGTATGTGTCTCAAGATCTCAAGGATCACTACAATGCAATAGCAGCCATAAGTACTTTAAGGAGAGTGGCCGCTGATGAATCTTTCTTGAGAGCAGTTGATCTTTACACCGTGCACTATCCATGGGTTGTTATAAGGGAAAGTACTAGAAATTTCTTCATAAGATGTCACCACTCTGGTAACATCTCTCCTCTGTTCATTCATGGTTGTTCTCAGTTTTTCCACAAACATGATTTGGAGAACGGCCTGGCCATGAATCGTGAAGCTGCTCTCTCTGGATATGAACTCGCCATATATTTTTATAGCAATCTTATGAGAATTTTGTCTCCTGATCTCCAAATCGATTTGGAATTAGTTAATCCAAGTCGTAATTTAATTAGGCGAATGAGAAGGAAAGTCGACACTTCTCCCCATAATTCCTGCCACCCAATCCAATGCCACAACTATACTTTGATCGTTGTGCTTCATTTGATTCCAACATTATTAGTCGTTGCCATTGTGCATGGAATGACAAGTGGAATTATGAATGGGAGGAAAGTGTTAAAGATCCATGGATGTGTGATCTGTGTTTCTACTCCATCCATGTACTAGGATTTATTAGGTTGATCCCTGACAAGTTGGAGAACTGGCCTATGGATTATTACTTTTAAGTTTTTTTTTGGTTTGTATCAATATTTTGTGTTGTATTTGTTGAATACTATTTAGCTTTTTTAATGAACAAACTAGAATCGGACCCGCGCGTCGGCGCGCGGGACTATATTTTATTTATTATTGAATTTTTTCAAATTTAAAATTTAGAGTTTATGAATTATAGATATAATTATAAAAGTATGTGTTTCAACTAATAACATTTAAACAAACATTAAGAGCGGGATGATATTATTTAAATTGGAGTTATACGAATCTTGTCACTATTAGAGAGGTTTTTTATGTCTTTGTTAAAAGTCGAGAGTAAGACTGTTGTTTTAAACGGTCAAGAAGTACGCGGGAAGAATAAATTAAAAATTACATCTATGAAATTAAAATATAAGTTAGAGTAAATATCAAATTTGAAAATGGAATATTTCGAAAAGTTAAAGTAAAATTTAGATAGTAATGTTAAAGCTGGTATTCATATTTGTTAATATTCATTACATATACTCCTTGTTCGAAAACTCCTCGGCCTAGCCGAGTATACGTCCGAGAATACGCTAATCAGTGGTGGAGCGTGGCGAGTTGAGTTATACAGCTATATTGTACAGTGACTCATGTTTTCTTTGTCTAAACCATATAATTGAGAAAAAACGACGTATAAATATGACAACTAAGTCAATTTAGATCACTTAAATCGATACTAATTTGAAAAATTTGTTATATTTTATTCTAAATAACAAAATAAAAATGAAAACTGACTAAAAATATGTAAAATATGAAGATGAAATAGTTAGAGTGGTAGAAAAATAAAAACAAAATCACTCGAACACTTATCTCATGATTTTTAATAGTTTTCTAATCTTTAAATCATGTTATTCTATCAATATTATTTACCAAAATAAATTTATAAATAAAATTATAATAAAATGTTTAAAATTACTTCACGAGTACTCTCCGAGTAATCCCCGAGTAATCTCCAAGTAATTGATAACTCGCTAGGCCCTTATCGACCGTACGTATAGCGCGTAGCGAAATCTCGAACCTTGCATATACTGTTAATAATATATTTTGTCAACTTTTTTATAAAAAAACCCTATATAGAATAGTATTATGTATTTTTATTTTGTAAAAATTAGTAAAAAAAAAATTCAATTTATAATTCATCTTAAAATTTGATTTTAAAATTTAATTTGGATATCATTTTTATCCTATAAAGGAGGAGTCCTTTATTCTTTTGTTTGATGGATCATTGTTGAGTTATTTGTGTGAATTCACTGGTTTTAGAAATCTTAACTTGAAAATAAACATATAATAATTTAAATTACTTAAATTGCTAGAGTAATAATCTAGAAGAAAACATAAGAATTAAAGTGTTGCTAATTTTATTTTGAATTGACTATAATAATATATAATTTATCTTAATTTCATATTTGTAGTATGATTATATAATATATCTATCGATTTATATATATATAGTTTTAATTATTTTAATATATAAATATTATAGTTTGAAAAAATTAACAGACCCATTATATATATATTTGAATGTAATTTCAAATTTATAAAAAAAAATATGCTAACCCGTTAATATATTAGTTATTTTTAATGTAATAGAATCAAAACAGATTAATTAAATATCTTAACCCATATTATTGTTATTTAAATATTTTAATAATAGAAACTATAAAAACCATGTAATTATATATATATAAAAATTAACCTGTTTCACTATATCATTGAATAATATTATATATATATATATATAGACTTAGTTTTAACATTTTTCATTTTATCAAGTTAAAATATATCAATCTAATTAAAGAATTTTATTTTTCCAAGTTAAAAGTTTATATTTTATAATTATATTTTATTAACATTATATGTGAATTATTTATGTATGTTTTTATTATTAATAATTGAAATATATTCAAAAACATAATTTTTATTTTTGATTTTGTAATTTATAAAAATAATTGATGTGTTATATTATTTATTTATATTTATTATTTGATTTAATAATTTAATATGAATGATTTTATTTTATTTTCGTTTTTAATTAATAAGGAAAGTGGGACCCATTATTTTATATTGTTTGGATACATATTTAGTAGAGATAATGTTAATTTCCATAATCATAAATGTTTATCTCAACTTCTAATATGAACCGTTTATCTCAACTTCTAATCATAACCGTACATTATAAATGATATGATAATGACAATAATACCCTTAATGAAAATCTTTAAAAAAACAAAGAAACACAATGGTACATTTCGTAATATAACACATGGATAAAGGTTTGTTTCAAAAAGACTTCTGTTTCAATATAGTAGATATTTGCCTTGTGGACTTTGTTGATATATGAATTCAAGGTGAGTTTATCAACCCTGATTATATCATTACTTTATGAGTTGTGAATGCAAATAACCCCCACAAAGGCACTAAGGTTGATCAAGTTTAATTAATTATTGGAGTAGATATAAGAACATGATTATAATGGTTAAGAAACCATTACGTAAATATGTTTGATTTTCAATTGTTCGCATTTTCAAAGGAAGATTAATTTAGATTTCTATAAGTAGAATAATACTAATTCGTTCAAATTATTTCAATATGTTTCATTTTAAACCATTTCGTAATAACTATCTCTGCTTTCATTGCTATTTCCGTATATTAAAATGCTATAAATTGTTCAGTAAGATATTTGTTAACATAAATATAATATCTAATTCATGGTTTTCCTTAATTTGTATATTCTTAATATTCTTATATATGATCGCAATCACTTTTGATACGACTAACTATTTTCCTTTATGCCTCCATATTCTACTTCCATAAAAAACATAACTTACACAACATCACGACTCTATGTACCCTATATATATTGCTCCTTTACAAATATACTAAATTGCTGTTAATTCGTCTGTATTCCATATCTATACTCTTATTTGGTTATTGTAATTTCATATAATTTGAATATTTGCTCTATATTTTGTTCTATATATCATCCAATACATTATAATATCTTTGCATTTATTGTTATTATTTATATGCCAAATTGTCAGACTAATAAATATCAACTAAACAAACCGTCATTCATCATTAAGCACTTCCTCCATTATTATACCCTATTATTTATATCTCATTCCATTACATAAGTTATCTTTTATTTCAATTTCGATTACTCTCAGTTTCTATCTCTCTTGGAACATTAAATGGTTGTCTTTAGCATTTAATGATAAGGACAAAATCGTTGGTTTGTTTTAACATTTGTAAAGGAAACTAATTAACCCACTTATGAAAAATTATATACTCTCTTTGGTTTTATTGTGATTTTGTATATATCAGATTGTCAATTCCAAGGTCACCCATTATAATGAACCTCTTCGACTATTATTATATCTCATCTATCCTCTCCGTTTTTTCTTTTCCATTCTCTTTCAACTTCCACTACACTCATATTCTCTCAATTTTTAAACCTAAAATGGCTTCTATTACCAAATTTACAGATCTTAGAATCTCTAATCTGTCTCGCACGACAATCCGTGCATTCGTCAAAAGAGCTTATGAAAAAAAAGATTACAATTCTGTTTATGAACGAAAATTTATTCTGTCTGATGAAGATGTAAGTATTAAATCTTTTTATTTGCTCATATATTATAATTCAGATTTGCTTATTTCTGATTCGCTAGGGAAACACACTGGATGCGTACTTATCTAAGGATATTGCCAAAAAACTTGAGAACGATTTCAAGGAGGGTGGATATTATAAGATAAGTAACTTTGCAGTTTATAAAGCATCTGTGTTTTCTAGATTCATGAGTTTGCCTATAGAGATTTGCTTCTACACTGAAACAACATGCTTCGAAGACAATTCCATGCCTCCAATGAATAAGTATTCATTTACAGATTTTGATAAAGTTCTTGATGGAACACACTATAGCTCTTGCGAAGGAGGTACTAATTAGTTTGGTAATTATCAGAATGCTTTAATTTTAATAGATGTCTATTTAAGTATTAATTCTCATATCTGTTTGAAACATCAGTTGACCTTTTAGGTGTGGTTGTGAAGGTTGAAAAACTGAATATTTATCATAATCCACACCTAAATAGAGCTTCACTAAAGCACTTGAAGTTCACTCTCAGAGATGTCAAGTAAGATCTATTAACTATTTCACATAATACTTTGTACTTATATTTTATTATTATTTAATACTTTATATGCGTTTTATATAGTGGGAAGGAACTTCGCTGCACTGCTTGGGGTACATTGGCTACTCGATTTGAATTAAGCTGGAAGTTTTTACGTCGTAGGAATATGAACATATGTGCTTTAAGGTTATGGACCATAGTTAGATATGATGGTGAGTTTTTTTGCAACATACTTATGTCAATGTTTCTTATCAAACTAATAATGTTAATTTTCCATTTTTAAATTCGATTTCTATATATCTGTCTTTATTTAAACTACACATGAGAATATACAATTCACTCCAGAGGTGGTGCTTCGGAGTTTTGGTTGAACCCTACCTTACACGAATCATATCTTGCAGCGAAGAGGTAATATATATTGTAAAACTATTTTTTTATTGTGTTATTAACGTATGTAAAATGAATAATGTTGTACCCAATTTTGGTCTTCCACTATTGTTTAATATTTACTGTTAAATAGATTTGTCATGGATCCTCAAGCAATGAAGGTGGAGGACGAGTTTGAACAGCTGTTGGGGTCAAAACCCACTCCTCGGAGATTGACGGACTAAAGAACATAACGTTACTATAAAAGACAAGCCAGGCCGCCGGATTCTCTCCTTGAACATCCCAGGCCGCCACATTCTCCTTGAACATCCCAGACCGCCGGATTCTCTCCTTGAACATCCCAGGCCGCCACATTCTCCTTGAACATCCCAGGCCGCCACATTCTCCTTGAACATCCCAGGCCGCCACATTCTCCTCTAGGACAAGCCAGGCCGCCGGATTCTCTCCTTAAACATCCCAGGCCGCCGGATTCTCTCATTAAACATCCCAGGCCGCCAGATTCTCTCATTAAACATCCCAGGCCGCCAGATTCTCTCCTTGAACATCCCAGGCCGCCACATTCTCTCCTTAGCCAGCCCGCCATATTCTCTTCCGAGGAAATGGACGGACTAAGCTTCATCAAAGAGAATTGGGCGAGTTGAGAGAATTGGGCGGGTTGGATTTTATCAGAAAGAATTGGGCGGGCTGAGGCTCGTCAAAAGAGAATTGGGCGAGTTGAGAGAATTGGGCGGGTTGGATTTCGTCAAAAGAATTGGGCGGGCTGAAGACTTAACACGCACAATCCAGCCAGCCCGTTTCTCCCCATGCACAATCCAGCCAGCCCGTTTCTCTACGAGCACGGCCTGCCAGCCCGTTTCTCCCCATGCACAATCCAGCCAGCCCGTTTCTCTACGAGCACGGCCTGCCAGCCAGTTTCTCCCCATGCACAATCCAGCCAGCCCGTTTCTCTACGAGCACGGCCTGCCAGCCAGTTTCTCTCCATGCGCCATCCAGCCAGCCCGTTTCTCCCCATGCACAATCCAGCCAGCCCGTTTCTCTACGAGCACGGCCTGCCAGCCAGTTTCTCTCCATGCGCCATCCAGCCAGCCAGTTTCTCTCCAGCCAGCCCGTTTCTCCCCATGCACAATCCGAATCCGAGTATAAGGGCTTTCGCAATATAAGACGCTAAGCATTTGCGAGTTTTCTTGTACTTTGGCAAAAAACAACTTAATAAAATCATCTTTTCAATTTCGGTCCTCGAGTTCTTATAAGATAGGATTTTCGAACCCCCATTTATATAAGTTTTTGATTGTGTTAGTTTCGACTCTCACAGTTTGGCGCCGTCTGTGGGGACGAGAAATATTCTAAGCCCTAAGAACAAGAGGATACGAGAAAGAAGACGATGGCCGAAGAAGCAATGGACTGGAGTTTAACGGGTGGCAACCGCGGTCAAGCAATGACTTTCCGAGAGGGTGAAGCCGCCGAAATAGACCATCCTCACAACGATCTACTCATCATCAGTCTTTCGATTGGAGGCCATGACATACCGAGAGTTCTGGTTGACACGGGAGGCACAGTGAACGTCATATTCCTTGAAACCCTTCGGCGGATGAACACTGGGACCTGGCATCTCACAACCCATCCAAAACCGTTGACTGGTTTCTCTGGAAAGACGACAATGACGATAGGTACAGTCAAACTCCCCGTCAAAGCAAAAGTAGTGGAGAAAAACACGAAGTTCTCGGTGGTAGACAGCCAGCGGATTTGCGACGCAATTGTGGGGACACCATGGCTAAACGCAATGAAAGCTATCCCGTCAACCTATCACCTTTGCCTGAAGTTTCCGACCCCGAATGGAGTTGAAACAATATGGGGACATCAAAGGGATTCACGAGCTTGTCTTCTAGTAGAGCACAGATTAAGAAAACCGGTGACTGAATCCGATGCCCAGGCAAAATCGAATAAAACAAAAGAGGAACGACAACTCGCGAAACTCGAGCACAAGCTACAAATGGAGGAAGCCAGGAAAATGGATAAAGATCCCCCGTGCGAGCCGGTGATTTCGGTAAACATAGACGAAGCAGACCTGGAACGGTGTACGGAGATCGGAGCAAACCTAGAAGAACCAATAAAATCGGAGTTGATCACTCTCCTGAAGGAAAACTCCAGCGCATTCGCATGGGCAGCGGAGGACATGCCCGGGATTGACATCGGAATAACAAGCCACGAACTCAACGTAGACCCGACATTTAAGCCGGTGAAGCAGAAGAGACGAAAACTCGGCTCAGAACGCGCCCAGACGGTGAACGATGAAGTAGAGAGATTGCTCAAAGTCGGATCCATCATGGAGGTGAAGTACCCCGATTGGCTTGCCAACCCGGTGGTAGTGAAGAAAAAGAACGGCAAGTGGCGAGTCTGCGTCGACTTCACAGATCTGAATAAGGCATGCCCGAAGGATAGTTTCCCGCTCCCGCACATTGATCGACTGGTTGAAGTAACGGCCGGGAACAAATTGCTATCTTTCATGGACGCATTCTCAGGATATAATCAAATCATGATGAGCCCAGATGACCGAGACAAGACCGCGTTCATCACGGACCGCGGGATATACTGCTACAAAGTGATGCCGTTCGGACTCAAGAACGCTGGCACAACATATCAGAGACTCGTCAACAAGATGTTCGCTGAGCAGCTTGGAAGAACGATGGAGGTGTACATCGACGATATGCTGGTAAAGTCCCTAGAAGAGAAAGACCATGTGAAGCACTTGCGGGAATGTTTCGAGCAATTAAACCGACACAACATGAAGCTGAATCCGGCAAAATGCAGATTCGGGGTGGCGTCCGGAGAATTCCTCGGCTACCTTGTGATGCATCGCGGGATAGAGGCAAACCCAAAGCAAATCAACGCCTTAATAGAGATGGCCTCGCCAAGAACAAAAAGGGAGATCCAAAGATTAACAGGACGAGTCGCGGCATTAAACCGATTTATCTCAAGATCAACGGACAAATGCTTGCCTTTCTACGACACCCTCAGGGGAAACAAGAAGTTTGAATGGACAGAGAAGTGCGAGAAAGCTTTCCAATAATTGAAGAAGTATCTGGCAAGTCCACCCGTCTTGTCAAAACCAATCGAAGGAGAACCCTTGTTCTTGTACACAGCAGTCTCGTCGACAGCAGTAAGCGGAGTACTCATAAGAGAGGATCGCGACGAGCAAAAACCAATCTTCTACGTCAGTCAGACTTTGACGGATGCAGAGACTCGATACCCGTTAATGGAGAAAGCGGGCTTGGCGGTGGTGATGTCAGCTCGGAAGTTGCGGCCATACTTCCAGTCACACACAATCGTCATACTAACAACTTTCCCCCTCAGAACGATCTTGCACAGCCCAAGTCAGTCAGGACGGTTAGCAAAGTGGGCGGTTGAGCTAAGCGAGTACGATATCGAGTACCGGAGTAGAACGTGCGCCAAATCTCAAGTTCTAGCAGACTTCTTGATCAAATTACCAACCACAGGCGTCGAGGAGCCAACTCCAAACTCAGTTTGGACGCTTCATGCAGATGGGTCATCATCGAAACAAGGTTCTGGAGTTGGGGTGCGGTTAACATCACCCACAGGAGAAATCTGAGAAATCTTGGAGCAGTCATTCCGACTACTCTTCAACGCCTCCAACAACGAAGCAGAATACGAAGCCCTGATCGCAGGACTGAGACTGGCACTTGGCCTCAAGATCCAAAACCTCCAAGCTTACTGCGATTCCCAGCTTGTGGCGAACCAATTCAATGGAGAATATGAAGCAAGGGACGACCGGATGGAAGCATATCTGAAAATTGTCCAAGACTTGGCGAAACAATTCGAAGAGTTCGAACTCACGAGGATCCCACGAGGAGAAAATGCTCCAGCCGATGCACTAGCCGCCCTGGCATCGACATCAGCCCCGGGAGAAAGACGAGTCATCCCCGTCGAGTTCATCGAATGGCCAAGCATCGATCCACCTCAAGTTGCGAACCTGATACAACAGCCGGAAGGCGAAGAAGAGGAAGAACCTCCGAAAGAAGAACTAGCAACAGAACCACAAGAAGAGTATGGCTGCGACCGCAAATGGATGGCCCCAATACGAGCCTACATCCTAGATGGAGAAGTCCCGAAGGAAAAATGGGCGGCACGCAAGCTGAGAGCTCAGGCCGCCCGCTTCATCATGCTCGACGGAAACGTATTCAAGTGGAGGCTATCCGGACCATTGATGACATGTGTAGAAGGCGAAGAAGCAAGAAGAATCATGGAAGAAGTCCACAGCGGATCCTGCGGAAACCATTCCGGGGGAAGAGCTCTCGCGATCAAAATCAAGAGACACGGAAATACTCTCGTCCATCTCAGCGCCGTATCCGTTCATGAGGTGGTCGATGGACATCGTGGGACCAATGCACAACTCGAAGCAGAAGAGGTTCCTACTCGTCTTGACAGATTATTTCTCAAAGTGGGTCGAAGCCGACTCGTACGCCAGCATCAAGGACGCTCAAGTGGAACATTTCGTATGGAAGAACATCATATGCAGGCATGGAGTTCCGTATGAAATCGTCACCGACAACGGCTCCCAATTCATCTCCGCTCGATTTGAGGGATTCTGCGAAAAGTGGAAAATTAGGCTGAGCAAGTCGACACCACGCTACCCACAAGGCAACGGACAAGCCGAAGCTGCAAACAAAACCATCGTCGATGGACTGAAGAAACGCCTCGGAGAGAAGAAAGGACGGTGGGCGGATGAGCTTGAAGGGGTCCTGTGGTCCCACCGGACAACCCCGAGGCGCGCAACGGGAGAAACACCGTTTGCACTAGTCTACGGCACCGAATGCGTCATCCCATCTGAAGTAGATTTTCCTGGAGTCAGACGAAGACTCCTTTCCGGACAAGAAGGCCTGAACCATCTAATGATGCTCGACGAGCTAGACCTCATCAACGAAAGGCGAGATCAAGCCTTTGTCCGAATCCAAAACTACCAGCAAGCGGCCGCAAAGTATTATAACTCCAACGTACGAAGCCGCAGGTTTAAAGAAGGAGACCTCGTCCTCCGCAAAGTTTTCCAGAACACCGCGGAGCCGAACGCAGGGAAACTGGGCGCTAAGTGGGAAGGACCGTACATGGTGACGAAGGTGGTCCGCCCGGGGGCATATGAGCTAGAAAACGAAGAAGGGAATCCTGTACCAAGGACTTGGAACGCAATGCACCTGAAGAAATATTATCACTAGATAAACTGAATCACTGTAAAAACGAACTACGAATTGGCTTGATCCCCAATTCTGGGGTACGTAGGCAGCTTGTCTTTCGGCAAGTTCAGCTACTTTCCTTTTTAAATTTTTTTATGGGGGGAGTGGGTCCGTATACACATATACTCCCACAAAAATTTCGCCACTTGGCGTACACACACTTTTGCCTCTTGGCATACTTATCACCGTCTGTTGCTGATCACAACAAGGCGACTTATCAACCATGGTTCTTTCGAACATCCCAGAGTGGATAAAAGTAGCGCGCTATATAAGTTTCCGGATAATATCTGAGAGGCGTAACCTGATCGGGAATGCGGGAAGCGTCAGGACGATATTCTGTTAAGCTTATCTTCAGGAGCGTCTCGTAAATTGGGAATATTACGGGGCGTCAACCGCGAAATAAGCTCGCTAAACCCAGTAAACACCATACGCGAACACTGGTCATAACACACCTCGTAAACGAAATACCAAACCGGCCCTGGTATGAGGTCATAAACTCGTTCGCTAAACTAGCAACCGAATTTTAAACCCAGCATTCGACTTTACGCTGGTCAAACAATACGAGAGGGAGATTTTCCCTTAGTATACGCTGATTAGAGTGCCCGGCACAGCGCCCTTATCAAAGCAAGCCATAAAACGGCAAACAAAATAATCAAAGCATTTTTATTGAAAATATTTAAACAAAACCATTCCGGACCAAAGGCAGTTCAGAACACCATAAGAAAAACCAGGCAAAAGCCAAACAAAGATAAAAACTAAAGCAAAATGCAAGCAATAAAACTAAGAATCCTGACCAAACGCCTTAACAACAGCAAGATCGGAGATCCCAGAAACTCCATCATTGGCTCCAGCCGGGTCAACCACTCCGATCGCAGCAGCCGCCGCTTCCAATGGCTCGACCTCCGACCTTGTAACAGGCTTGCTCTCGGAAGGTGGAATCAACTCAGAATCAATCTTTTCTCGAATCCGAGCAGCTACCTGATCGAACTGACCATCTGCTCCATCCAACTCAATTTGATACTCAGACAGAGTCTTCTTCTCCTCGTCCAAATTCGGAGGATCGCTGCCCTGGAGCAAAGCAATGAGTTCGAGATTACCCTGCACCTGAGCAAGATCGCCCTCTTGGGTCCTCGCTTTGAACAAAGATCCAAACAACTCCTTCAGTTCGCCCAGAAAGGCACGATGCTTAGTGACGGAGGCTTTCCGACCGTCTGCATAGGCACGCTGCATCTTTGCTTCATTCGAGGCTCTGAGGCTCTTCAGTTGACTTTTCATGGCCGCAAGATCATCAGACTGACGCTTGACGGTGGCCTCTAGGCGAACTGACGCATGAACCGCATTGTCTTTTTCCACTCGCTGTTGACAGAGTTACTTGACTCGTCCCGAACTTGACGCTTCTAGGTCGTTGAGCTTTCTTCGGACTGACCTAGCATCATCTTCGGCACGCTTGCGGATCCCACGGATAGCAGCGTCGTACGAGCTGACACACTTGTTGACGGAAGAGATGAACTGCAAGAAAGGAAAAACAAGCAGTATCAATAAACAGAAAGAAAGCAAACCGCCGAATTCTTTCAAGGAACAAAGTCAGACCTTCATCCCGGAGTGGGCCATGTCCGCATATCTCTCGGATTCCTCCAAACTATCCCAAGACGGAAGCCTAAAACCCGCATCCGCGATCGTGGAGAAACTCCTCGCGGATTGTCGGCGATTACCGCACACCGCTTCAGGGAAGTCAACTCCCTGAGAAAGATTTACGGCCATACTCTCGGGAAGCTTCACCTCAAGGGAGGAACCTCTGACCGTCTGCGCGCGGCCATCAGCAGGGCAGTCCGCCTGTTTCTTATGCAGCATAGAATCTTCTTTAACCAAACCACAGTCAACTCTCCGAGTCGTCGACTGACCCTCGGAAGGACGGGTCGCTTTACCTCTCGACTCCATGATCGTCTCTTTCCTCAAAGGAGTAACAAGAACTGTCGACAGGGCCAGTTTGTTAACAGGCCACTCCAAAGGTGGAATCGCCGACCCGACCTCGGATAATTTCGCTTCTGAAGGACAAGTAACCGGTTTCCCAAGCGAAATCGACTCTGTCAGCCCGCCTTTATCTCTCGCTTCCCTCTCACGCTTTTCCTTCTCCTTCCTCTCGCGAAACGTTAACCCGGCCATGATCGAAAAACTCTGAACGGAATACGGATTTTTCGGAGAGCTTGGAAAAAAGCAAACGCCCGAAAATCTCTTTGAGGACAGAAGAGGAAAAGGGGTGAGTATATATACATTAGAGCAGTCCTAAATCCCGACTTGACAAGGAGTTGGATTTTCCTTTATCCTAACCCAAAAAGAAGAAAGAGTTTCCAATTCCCGAGCCAAACACTCCCGGAATCTCGGACACGAAAAGGAAATCCTTTCTCGACGCAGCCGACTTTGGCTCTATTAAAAAAAAAAAAAAAAAAAAAAAAAAAAAAAAAAAAAAACCTAAACCGCCTTTTCCTATTATCCAAGGCGCCAGTTTTTTTTCTGCACACAGCCGACTCGCCTCAAGGCATACTATCCGAACTCTTTGTCCATCAATCCCGATAAACGCTCTACGTAAAGCTCTTAACTTCAGCAAGCGGAATCAATGAGCTGGGGGGCTAACTGTTGGGGTCAAAACCCACTCCTCGGAGATTGACGGACTAAAGAACATAACGTTACTATAAAAGACAAGCCAGGCCGCCGGATTCTCTCCTTGAACATCCCAGGCCGCCACATTCTCCTTGAACATCCCAGACCGCCGGATTCTCTCCTTGAACATCCCAGGCCGCCACATTCTCCTTGAACATCCCAGGCCGCCACATTCTCCTCTAGGACAAGCCAGGCCGCCGGATTCTCTCCTTAAACATCCCAGGCCGCCGGATTCTCTCATTAAACATCCCAGGCCGCCAGATTCTCTCATTAAACATCCCAGGCCGCCAGATTCTCTCCTTGAACATCCCAGGCCGCCACATTCTCTCCTTAGCCAGCCCGCCATATTCTCTTCCGAGGAAATGGACGGACTAAGCTTCATCAAAGAGAATTGGGCGAGTTGAGAGAATTGGGCGGGTTGGATTTTATCAGAAAGAATTGGGCGGGCTGAGGCTCGTCAAAAGAGAATTGGGCGAGATGAGGGAATTGGGCGGGTTGGATTTCGTCAAAAGAATTGGGCGGGCTGAAAACTTAACACGCACAATCCAGCCAGCCCGTTTCTCCTCATGCACAATCCAGCCAGCCCGTTTCTCTACGAGCACGGCCTGCCAGCCCGTTTCTCCCATGCACAATCCAGCCAGCCCGTTTCTCTACGAGCACGGCCTGCCAGCCAGTTTCTCCCCATGCACAATCCAGCCAGCCCGTTTCTCTACGAGCACGGCCTGCCAGCCAGTTTCTCTCCATGCACAATCCAGCCAGCCCGTTTCTCTACGAGCACGGCCTGCCAGCCAGTTTCTCTCCATGCGCCATCCAGCCAGCCAGTTTCTCTCCAGCCAGCCCGTTTCTCCCCATGCACAATCCAGCCAGCCCTTTTCTCTCCATGCACAATCCAGCCAGCCCGTTTCTCTACGAGCACGGCCAGACCACCCGATTCTCTCTCAGGAATGGCCAGACCGCCAGTTTCTCTTCATAAGAGATGGGCGGTCTGGACTTCCAAAAGAAACGGGCGGGCTGAGCTAATGAGCAAAACCGGCGGGCTGGACTTCAACGAGAAAACGGGCGGACTGAGTTATACGAGGAAATGGGCTGACTGAGTTTTAAAGAAAGAAACGGGCGGACTAAGAAAATGGCGGGCTAAGTTTTCAAAAAAAAAAATGGCGGGCTGAGATCAGACAAGAAATGGGCGGATTGAATTTTTATCCGAAGATCCGACCCGAAACCGCTTAACTCGAAATATTATTCACGTACCAATCAAACCAAAGAAGGGATTCGATCTCAGTAAAGAGTCGAGACTAGGTGAACCGGAGTCAAATTGGACCGAGGCTGGACAAAGAGGCGGGCTGCAAAAGACTTGGGCCGTGGATCGAGCCCAAACCAACTAAGGTCGGCGGATGGAGAAAGGAGCAAAGTCCCACATCGCCTATGAGTACTTTTGACGCCTTAGGTCGCCTAGTATATATAGACATGTATGTATTAGGTTGAAATTCATTCAGAATCCGAGTATAAGGGCTTTCGCAATATAAGACGCTAAGCATTTGCGAGTTTTCTTGTACTTTGGCAAAAAACCACTTAATAAAATCATCTTTTCAATTTCGGTCCTCGAGTTCTTATAAGATAGGATTTTCGAACCCCCATTTATATAAATTTTTGATTGTGTTAGTTTCGACTCTCACAACAGCAATAATGACTCTGACTACGACTAATTTAGTTTCATTTGTAATCTTATGTAAATCTTAACGTAAAACATGGTTTTATTATTGTGTGAATTTTATGTTTGATACTTAAAATATATGTTTCTTTTAAGGTTGAAATTATTGAAGGCTATGTTAATTAATATATTTTTTAAAATATATTAAAATATATTTTAAAAAAATTTAAATATAAGTATTAATTTAATGTTATTTTTAATATTTTAATATATTTTTTACGGATCCGGATAGATATTTAGGCGGATATCCGAAAATCCTGATATCCGGAAGCCCCAGATCCAGATCCGGATAGTGAAAACATGGATCCGGCCGGATCCGTATTCGGATCTGGATACTTCAAAAAATCCGGATATCCGGATCCATCCCAGGGCTACATTTAATTACTCATTTTTTGCTCTTTATCTACTTTACATTCTAAAACTACTTTATTTCTCTTAATTTCTAATCAAGCCATAAAATTAAACTCACACATAAATTCACATCACAACTTTATCTAATTATTTACTTTAACTAATTCTATAAATTATAATTATATAACAAAAGTTAAAAAAAATTATATATTTATCTAATAATTGCAAAAAATATTAATTATTTCTCGCGCGCCGACGCGCGGGTCCGGGCCTAGTATTGTTTAAAACTCCTGAATATCTAATCTATATTCAATTGTAATCAACTTTATGGGAATGTTTGTAGTATAAATCTATAAACCTTGCATTTTTTACTCCTTAACAATATAGAAATAAAATCTTACAAATCTATGACTCATTTATGATGATTATAAGTTAAAAGTTGATTTTGATTGACGATTTCTGTACTTTTCGTATCTGACACGTAAAATAAGCTAATCTAAACAAACAGCTATACGGTTTAGAACGAAAAGACATCTTTCCAAATACTGTGCACGAGAATATTGCGTCTGACACAATATAATTACTTTTTATTGGTAATGAAAAGTTTAGGTAAAGTTTATCTCTAAAATATACTCACCGGAAAAATTACATTATAACTATAAGATTTGAAAGAGCCTCTCACAAATTTCTCTAAAGTTATTATTCATCTCAAGTTAGTATATCGCTATGGGTGATTACGACAGAGTCTCTGATATTCACCCATGGAGAACTGATTGGTGTATTAGAGTAAAAGTTCAAAAAAAATGGGAGTCCTTTTCAGTTCAATCGGAGAGATGTCTTCAGTTTGTTCTCGTGGATGAAGAGGTTAGTTCCCTGTTTTTCATTGTTTGTAAAATTAAGATCCTCATGTCTTACAATGCCTATAGTGTTATGTACTGGTTTGACATTGTGTTCTAATTCTGTAGGGTGATAGGATACGAGCTGAAATTCATCATCCTAATTTAGTTGAACAGTACAACCGTGATATGCATGAAGGACAATGGAAAATAATTGAAAATTTCATACTTACTGATTCCAGATTTGGATATCTCAACAGTAAGAATGATTTCTGCATATCCTTTATTGAGAACACTAAAATGAACAGGATGAACCCTCCAGTTTATTCTGATTTCATTACTTTGACGGATTTCTCTGATATCTTTGAAGGAAGAGTTAATCAAATTTCTCATATTGGTATGGTTAAACTCATGATTTCTATTAACACTAAAACATTTCCATTATCTTATTCAATCCCAGTTTTATGTATTAATCAAAATTTTGATTTCAATTGCTTTTGGTGTAGATTTGATTGGATATATTGATTTTGTTGGTTATCTTTATATTGCCAACGATATATCTTACAATGGGAGCATTGCCAAAAAAAAAACAGTTGTATTCATTTTGGCTTGAGAGATTCAAGGTAATAGATTTTAATGATGATGTTTGTAACAAGGAATGTTGTTGACATTAGATGGATTACTAATACTGCATTTTCATAGCATTTGTTACACTACACCTAATCTTTCAAATTATATTTGAAGAAATATTTTGATCAAGTGTTCGGCTTTTGGTAAATTAGCAATTGAATTACATGATCATTGCTGGAACTATAGTAGAGACGCCTGTGTCCTTTGTCTGTTGACTGACTGGGGTGTTTCTTCTAACAATGGTATTTTGTTTATATTATACTTTGTTTTTGTCAACCTTCGTCAATGTTTTTTGTTTATTTTGTTACCGTTATTTTCTAAAATAATTATTGCGGATTTGTAGATCATGTAACTGATCGCGGAGGTATATCTAGATTTGAGTTTGATCCTCACATAACGGAAGCAAAGGATTTTAGGAAAAGGTGAATCTCTGCTACATATCTAAGTTTATAATGAAATTATTCGACAAGCCCATACAAGTACTTATGTGTTATGTTTATTTATAGTTTTGCTGAAAGGGAGAACGCAGCAAGTTCTTTTGTCGTTGGCAGCTCTTCTTCTCTTCCAGCAATTGGATCAGCAAAGAAGAAGAAAAAAATGAACAGATAGATGTATATGTTGTTTCTTTGTTTGGTGAAGTATACATTTTTTTTTTTGGAAACTACCCAAATTTCTATGAGTTTATTTTGTTTGTCCAAATCTACCATTAATTTCCATATCTATCAGTTGAATTTTTTTAATTTGATATGTGGCATGAATTCAGTTAGCTTAAAACATCATTACATTAGAATAACATTTTTCTGGCCAAGTCATGTTAGGTCTCGTGTTATAAATTTTTGTATTTGTTTCACGAAATTTTACAGTAACCATATTCCGTAATTTCACATAATAAAAGTCTTTCAATATAATGAAATGGACACTTTAGTTCATTCTTAACAAATTTCATGCACGCAAGAGCAGATAGAGAGATGGTTGAGACTCACACATTTGGCTTCGAGCCATATCTGTCAATTCTTTCATATTACAATAGTATGATATATTATACTGACACCAATCACATTACAATATGATCCATCTATGTATTAACCTCCTGCCAGCGATTGTGAAAGCCAAGACTATTAACCATTCCATCATTTTGAGTGTAAATGCACTCATACTTTTCAGAGATGTATACATAAACCTAGAAGCAAATAACTGATTAATCATAACAAAACTACAACATTCATATCAAACTTTTTTAATTGTATTCAAGTTACACCAATAACATGTCCATATCAGTCACCTTCATTTACAACCTCATGCCCGTGAAACCGCGGGCGAATCATCTAGTTAAAAAGTTAAAAAAAAAAACTTACTTAAACCTGAGCCACATAATAATTTCGTAGGCCGCAGCATTAATTAGTATATTTTCTTCTCGATAGTCATCACTTTGCCAATATGGAGGAGTGTATATAAGTATTTTGTGGCGTAACCTTCTGTATATTAGCTGATTTTTTTTTTTCAGAACTCCATTAAAGCTTCGCCTTTACTATTTACTAAATCATCTTCATTAATGTCACTATTCTAAGTTATCCTTCTCCAAAGTGAACCGAAATAAGTACCAGGAATAGACTTAAAATTTATGATTTAGAAATTTGGGTTCAGAAGTTTACAGTTTAGGGTTTAGTTTTTTAAAATTTAAAAAATTACTAAACACTATATGAACTACTAAACCCAAATTAAAAGTTGTAAGTCCAAATCCGGTACAAATTTTTGCCCAAAAGATACAAATACTCTATATTTTAGTCACTAGGATAATATAAAAAGTTTTCGGACTAATCTAAATATTATTTATTAAAAAAACCAAACCCTAATCCCTGAACTATTAAACCCAAATACAAAGTCGTAAACAGAAAGAGTAGGTTTAGACTTTAGTGGTTAGGATTTATGATTTTGAAATTTGAGTGTAGTAGTTAGGGTTTAGGATTTAGTTTTTTTTTTGTTTTAAAAAGATAACTAAACTCCAAACCCTGAACTACTAAACCCAAATTCAAAGTCGTAAACTCAAACAAGTATCGAGTTTAGACTTTAGAAAATAAATGGGGAAGAACAATTTAAAGAATCCGCAACAATGGACCGTTGTCTATGGCGCTGAATCGAAAAAAACACATCCCCTATATATTAATTGAGAAGACAGAGAGAGAAAATTCAGACACGTGTCTCACTCAGAATAATTTTAGGGGAAGCTAACCAATAAAATAGTTACATTCAGGCACGTCAATAAAAAATTAATATACTTTTTAATATATGGAAATATAGATATTCCATTAGATTTTTTTCTTTTTTTTTATGGTATCATTAGATTCAAATATTTAGAAGCATATAATTAAGAGATTTAATGGCTTGTATGACATTTAAATTTTAGAAATTATATAAATGCAAATTTTTATCCCATATGGACTACAAAATGAAAAGGATGACATGCATATTACTTATAAGTAATTAAATTTACTCAGAATTTTGAATTACGTATATGAAGTATTTAATAAACGCCGAAATTTGAAAGTTTTTATTTGATTTAATCAAGTTTTATTTGAACTACGTTATTAGAATATAAAATATTTATATACTTTTGTTTGATATAAGTTTAAACATTAGCAACTTCATAAATTGTGAAAATACTAGAATTATTTTAAATTTATCAAAATTATAGTATTATAAATATTTTTATTTTAATAAAACTTATATTATGTTTCATGATATATTGTTATTGTTTATTATATTAGATATTCTACTGAATATTATATTTATAGATAGTATATTAGCCATAAAAAACTTTGACTATTATGATACTATGATAATAGTATATAATAATCAAATATAAATCATATATTTTACCCGCACAAGGTGCGGGATATCATCTAGTATTCTTTTATTAGATAACCCAAATTTATGTTCTCTGGATAATGTAATATGAAGCCGCCTATATTGAGCTAACTGAGTCAACTATATAATATTTGCATTTATTAGGTATAATATCTTCTTTAAAAAAAAATTAATACTACGCTCAATTCATATAGGAAAATTATGAACTCCGCACAAATTCGTAATAGGCAATGATGAGCTATCCATAGGCTGTGATGTACGTAGATGTTGATAATAATGTACGTAATAAAAATAGGGATCGTTTCGGTATTTAGAAAACTTCAACAGTGCACATGACCGATTTCCTAATTTGAGTATCTAACATGTCCAAGTAGCTAATTATTCCTAAAATAAATTTGATTTTTTTTTGTTTTCTAAGAAAGTCACGGATTAACCATGGAATGGATCGTGACTAATTAGTCACTGATACATTGTGGCTTTTCGTGGTTAATTGGCCACAAATAAAGGAGTAGATATTCAGTGGCTTATTTTTGCTGAATAGCCACAAAAAGTCACGAAAGTAAAAAGCGATGCAGCTATAGCTACGGTTTTGTTTTAGTGGCTTTCAGTGGCTGTTTCACTATATAGCTACTAATTTTCGACTGTAACTATAACGTCCCAACCGCTCCTACCAGTAAGTCCACATGTTCTCTCATTATGCCTATTAGGCCTCTCACTAAGTCCACATATCCTCTGATTAGGCTCATTGGGCCCGCCCCTGTCCGACGGTCGGTGCGTTATTTTTAGAAGCCCGAAAGTCATGATATACTATCCATGCAATCACCACATGACCGTTTCCCGTGTTTTTTCCTAACTCACACGGTACCGCGAATGACTTCCCGGTAGGTCACCCATCCTTTGACTACTCCAGCTCAAGCACGCTTTAACTCTGGAGTTCTCTCTGGATGTGCAACCGAAAAGGTAAGTGCACTTTTGGTGACATAGGTAGCCAAATCAATTCTTTTATTCTCTCTCACATATGTTTCCATATATACCAGAAATCGGGATGTTACAATTCACCCCCACTCAAAGAGTGCAACGTCCTCGTTGCACGCCAAGACCAATCCCAGAACGCCTACCAGGTCAGCACTGGGACGGCTAACCAGCTCTGATACCACTTATAATGTCCCGACCGTCCCTACCGGTGAGCCCACATATCCTCTCATTAGGCCCATTGGACCTCTCACTAGGTCCACATGTCTTCTCGTTATGCCCATTGGGCCCACCCCTGTCCGACGGTCGGTGCGTTATCCGAGAGGCTCGAAAGTCATGATGTACTGTCCCTGCAATCCCCACATGACCGTTTCCCGTGTTTTTTTCCTAACTCACACGGTACCGCGAATGACTTCCCGGTAGGTCACCCATCCTTTGACTACTCCAGCGCAAGCACACTTAACTTTGGAGTTCTCTCTGGATGTGCAACCGAAAAGGTAAGTGCACTTTTGGTGACATAGGTAGCCAAATCAGTTCTTTTATTCTCTCTCACATATTTTTCTATATATACCAGAAATCGGGATGTTACAGTAACCGCTAATTTCTCCATGGCTATATCACTTTTTTTTACTAATATATATGAATATATGTATATGGAAGAAGAATAAAAAAGTAGGCATGGCAAAATTGCATAAAATAGGTTCTAAAGCCACCACTACATACAAAAATAGTTTGATTGATCCTTGAAATTGCAATCGCTTCGTACGTTAAGTATGCAATCTATATTATTATTTGTGAAGTGATTTTCTCGAACCCAGCTTTCACGTTAAGACTTAGAATGGTTAAAGTTTTTGTTGTCCTTAATGAAAAAAATAGGCATCAAATTTTAACCTGAAACCCGACCCAAAATACCAGAACCCAAATCCACAAAAAAAATTAAAAACTCGATCGATTTGTATTTGTCTAAACTCGAAAACCGAATAAACCGACCTGAATTCGATTCGAACCCGATGAATAAATTTAAAATGCCCGAATGGTTTATATTTGTGTAAACCGGAAAACCGAACCCAAGCCCTAAATACTTGATATTTTTCCGATTTTTCATTACATTTGTTATTTTGTTTTGAAAAAAATCTGAAATCTGAACCCGCCCCGAAATACCAGAACCTGAATCCGAAAAAAAATTAAAAAACCGATCGGTTGTATTTGTCTAAACCCAAAAACCCGAAAACTCGAAACTCGAATAAAGCAACCCGGACCCGACCAGAACCCCGATGAATAAATTTAAAAAGCCCGAGCAGTTTCTATTTGTGTAAACCCGAAAAACCGAAACCCAAATAAACCGAACCCAAATCCCAAATATCTGATTTTTTCAATTTTTTCATTACATTGGTTATTTTGGTTTTAAAAAAACCCGAAATACCGAACCCAAAATATACGAACCCGAATCCGAATTAAACGAGATCGGGTTTGATATAAAACCTAAAATCCGACCTGAACCGGAAGTAAACCGAACTGAACCCAAAATACAATTAGAATAAACTCGATCGGTTTGTATACGTCAAAACCCGAAAAACTAAAATCTGAATAAACCGAACCCAAACCCGAAAATTACCTGAAGTTCTAGGCCTAATGAAATATTTAGTTTATATTATATTTTTAATTTATATTGATATGAAAACAATAGGAAATCAAAATCCCGAAATTTTAATCCTTTTAGTATCTATATATGTAAATATATAAATACTTTTTTATATTCATAAATTTTATTGTGTAAATATTTATTGTAAAGGATAAAATAGTTTACAATATGAATCCAAAAAATAGGGAATCAAAATTTTTTTTTTAATCGACATCTTTGATTAAATATGTCAAAATTTTGAATAAATGAGTTTCAGAATTTATATTATTATATTGGTCTGAGATATAAATAATCCTATTTGGACATATTAAACACACAAATTTTGACTTTGGGTTGGAAAACATATTTTTTAATTGTATTTAGTTTTCTTCTTTCTGTAAAACAAAATTATGGGGGTGTATTGAATATAACATTTGAGCATATTTGAGATGGTTTTAGTTTTAATGAGTTTTTAAATGATTTTGGATGAATTAGGGAAGTTTCTATGATTTCAGTTAAAAAAACTCTAAAATTCCATCTAAAACCATGAGATTTTATATTTTTAACTAAGAAATCTCACCAAAACACTTTGAAATTCTAATAACTCTCATCAAATCTATTACTTAAAATATTTTCAATAACATTGGATTTCAAAGTATATTTTAAAATTACAAGTTCAATAACACTTGATTTTAAATAAGGTTTTAAAATTCATGTTCGAATAATAGTGAATTTGTCATTTTAATGAAAATCACTCCAAATCTCTTCAAATCATAGATCCAATATATGTCAAAATTGATTGGCCAAGTAACTTGTACTTTATTATATAAAAAACTAGATGATACCCCGCACCTTGTGCGGGTAAAATATACGATTTATATTTGATTACTATATAAATTGTTATCATAGTATCATAGTAGTCAATTTTTTTTATGGCTAATATACTATCTATAAATATAATATTCAGTAGAATATCTAATCTAATAAACAATAGCAATATATCATCAAACATAATATAAATTTTATTAAAATAAAAATATTTATAATGTTATAATTTTGATAAATTTAAAATAATTATAGTATTTTCACAATTTATGAACTTGCTAATATTTAAACTTCTACCAAACAAAAGTATATAAATACTTTTATATTCAATTTAATAACGTAGTTCAAATAAAACTTGATTAAATCAAATAAAAACTTTCAAATTTCGGCGTTTATTAAATACTTCATATACGTAATTCAAAATTATGAGTAAATTTAATTATTTATATGCAATATGCATGTCATCCTTTTCATTTTGTAGTCCATGTGGGATAAAAATTTGCATTTATATAATTTCTAAAATTTAAATGTCATACAAGCCATTAAATCTCTTATTTATATGCTTCTAAATGTTTGAATCTAATGATACCATAAAAAGAGAGAAAAAATCTAATGGAATATCTATATTTCCATATATTAAAACTGTATATTATTTTTTTTGTTGACGTGTCTGAATGTAACTATTTTATTGGTTAGATTTCCCTAAAATTAGTCTGAATGAGACACATGTCTGAATTTTTTCTCTCTGTCTTCTCAATTAATATATAGGGATATTAAAATATCTGAAATCTAAATGAAAACTGACATGAACCCAAATAGATAATATTGGAGCCCATTTTAACCTTCTAACTTCTGAGTCCAAACGGAGTCTCCAAAATGAATGAGGCTGCCTCTTGGACACCATTAGGCCCGAGACTTTAGGTAATTTTTCGGGTCTGATTTTGGTTTATTCGAGTTTTAACGTATACAAACCGATTGAGTTTTATTCTGATTGTATTTCGGGTTCGGGTCAGGCTTCATGTTTTATATCAAACTCGGTCGGGTTTAATTCGTATTCAGGTTCAGATATTTCGGGTTCAGGTATTTTAGGTTTTTTTTCAAAATCAAAATAACCAATGTAATGAAAAAATCGAAAAAATCAAGTATTTAAGGGTCGGGTTCAGGTATTTTTGGGTTCAGGTTCGATTTATTCGGATTTACACAAATAGAAACCGTTCAGTTTTTTTTTTAAGTTTTGTTCATCAGGTTTGAGTCGGTTTACTCGGATTTCAAGTTTTTGTATTTAGACACATAAAAATCGATCGGATTTTTTAAAATTCTTTTCGGCTTCGGGCTCGGGTATTTTGGGTTTGGGGTTATCCCAAGCCTAGGCGCCATTTTCTCCTTTCCTTGTGATTTTCTCACTTGACTTGGTGATACGAGAAGATGAGTAACCCAGGCAAGTCCCAGAAGCGTGGCAGTTGCTGCATTTCTCATGAATTCGTGGATGCAGCCTCCATAAACCCTCACAAAATCGCCGTCATTCATGCCTCTGGTTGGGCCTCCGGAGTTAGGTCGGACTCGGAGACACCTGCTTACGACGGAGACACATGTTTCAACTTCGCGGAGGTCTCTTCATCCATTGACTCCCTCAGCTCTCGTCTCCGTCGCATTCTCGTTGATACTCCTCACTCTGATGATCCTTACCTCATCAGACCCCCACGATTTCAAGGTTTGGCTCTCTTCTTTTATTATTCTTTTTTTTTTTTGAGTATATGATAGCAACAATGGACATTTTGCAGATGAACTTGACCGTGAAGAACCTGGGTCAGATGTATATAAGCCAAAGGTGTTGGCTTTATATATGCCACCATCAGTTGAATACATAATCACTGTGCTATCTGTTTTGAGGTGTGGAGAAGCCTTTTTGCCTTTAGATCCTTCATGGCCTAGAGAAAGGGTCTTGTCTATTCTTTCCTCTTCGAATGTTGCTCTTGTTATTGCCTGCGGACCTTCTTTCGATCAGTTCGGTTGTAAGCCGCTTGATAGATCGCATTGGCTTGTTCAAAGCGTCCTCTGCCCTCTTTTGTTCTTTTCCATGAGTGAGAGATTGAGCGTGGAAAGTGCTCTCTCGAGCCTTGTTTGGCCTTGCGAGAAAGAGAGGCAAAGGAAGTTTTGTTATCTCATGTACACTTCAGGATCTACTGGGAAGCCAAAAGGAGTTTGTGGCACTGAGCAAGGTTTGGATTTCTTTCCTTACGTGATACAGATTACAAACTGTTTGAGGCTGTTTCTGCTACTTTTGTACATATGCAAAATTAAATTCCTTTTGTAGCTCATTCAAATGAATTCATTTATTACGATTTTCTTGTTTGATCTTCTTTTTCATGCAAAGTGATAACATCTGCAACTTCTGACCTTTCATCTCTCAAGGACTTTTAAATCGCTTCATGTGGATGCAAGAGCATTATCCTGTTGTTGGAGAGCAGCAATTGGCTTTCAAGACTTCAGTTGGTTTTATTGATCATCTGCAAGAGTTTCTTGGTGCTATTCTGAATTCCACCTCATTAGTCATCCCTCCATTTACTCTCCTAAAAGAGAATTTGATGTTCATCATTGATTTTCTTGAGGTAACAGTTATGGTTTCTATGGTTTGGATAGAAAAAAACCCACCTTCTTCTCCACATGTTATGCTGTTCTTTTTTTCCTGATCAAAAGTATTTATATAGATAATATTGAGTCGTTTTTCATTTTTCTCTTCCTATTTCTCATTGTTATGATAAATCCATTGGATGCTAAGTTTTCTAGTTTCTTTAATTTAACTTCAAACTACTTATGAAGTATCCTTAAGAACAGCATATAGCTCACTTGATTTATTAGTTGGGTCAAAGTACATCAGTAAGTCATGATAAAGAACAATTATAGCTTCTCTTGTTGGTTGTTTAAGTTAAGGTTTCTATCGTTCGAGTAAAACTGCTTTATCTTTCATTGATTTGATTTTACTGTCCATTTGAGTAATGGTCGCGAAAGTTTATCCATTTTAATAGGCATATTCTATCAGTAGGCTCCTAGCTGTCCCATCGATGATCAGAGCTATTCTACCTACTTTACAACATCATGGACATAATAAGCTCCAAAGTTGCCTGAAGCTGGTAGTTTTGAGCGGCGAACCCTTTCCTGTGAGCCTGTGGGATTCACTTCACAACCTACTTCCTCAAACATCTTTTCTTAATCTATATGGGAGTACAGAGGTGAGAAAATTTGCTAATTATGATTTAATCAGGAGATCTTCTTAAGCTTGTGTACTTAAAAAAGGTTGTAGCAGTGCCGGCTAGTTGGTATCAAGCTTGTGTTAATGGTTTGAAAAGATGTTGATAACTTGAAAAGACTTCTTAGTTTCTCTTGTTTGATATTTAGGGTGAGGGTAACTGGTTGTATGGTCAGAGTTCTTATTATATCCTTACCGCATTCTGTTAACTTATGCAGCAGTTCATTGAAATTGAATGTGTATCGATTAGCCTGTCGTTGTGTAGGTATCAGGGGACTGCGCTTATTTTGACTGCAGTGAGTTGCCGAAACTCTTGAAGACCGAGAAGATTGGTAGTGTTCCTATTGGCAAGCCAATTTCCAATTGCCAAATGGTACTTTTTGGTGATGAAGATGGACCTTGTGAGGGAGAAATATGTGTTAGTGGTCTCTGTCTTTCGCAAGGATACCTGCATTCCTCGATTGAGTCCCAAGGCTACGTGAAGCTACATAATAACTCACTCTGTGATCATTTAACCAGTGATTGTGGAAGTCAACTTTATTATAGAACTGGTGATTACGGTCGAAAGCTTTCTAGCGGTGATTTGATTTTCATTGGGAGAAGGGATCGAACAGTTAAACTCAATGGACAACGCATGGCCCTTGAGGAGATCGAAACAACTCTAGAACTAAATCCATATGTTACTGAAGCTGTAGTTATACTTAACAGAGATCAGACAGAGCTTGCTTCACTCGATGCCTTTTTAGTATTGAAAAAGAAAACCAAGTCCGATGAAAGTATCATATACTCTATCAGAAACTGGATGAGCGAGAAACTTCCTCCGGTGATGATCCCTAACCATTTCGTTTTTGTCGAGTCACTGCCAAGTACTTCGAGTGGTAAAGTTGATTATGAAGCACTAGCAAGGTTGAAATTACCTAGAAATCATGCTCAAGATATGATGGATAGCAATGGAACTAAGAGTCTATTGGATACTATTAAAAAGGTTTTTTTTTCGATCCTCTGCGTACATAAACTTAGAATCTCAATATTTCTTTGAGCGATTACGGAAAAATGTAGAGAACTTGGTTTGTTTATTTTTTATCTGCAGAATCTAATCAACTAAACAAAAGGAGTTATATCATTTCTTGAACTTCTGATACAGGCCGTTTGTGATGCATTGATGGTCAAAGAGGTTTCTGACGATGATGATTTCTTTGCCATTGGTGGAGACTCTTTAGCCGCAGCGCATCTTTCTCATAGTCTTGGTATTGATATGAGATTGATCTACCAATTTCGAAGTGCATCTAAGCTTTTGACCTTTCTGTCTGAGAAGAAAGGAAACTTAAGAGAAGATATGCAACACAACACCACTCAGAAGCCAGACCACAAGACAGAGAGTCAGAATGGTGATGAGTTGGTTAGTAGAACTATTCCACTTCATTCTGGTGTTACATTAGACTCAAACCTTACAAGAATGCACTGCGAGAAGAACGTCTCTGCAAAGCGATTGAAAATTGATTCAGACCAGTTTTATTCCAAAAGCATGAAAGATATTAAATCATGGGATTCAGGATTTTCTCAAATGCAATGTGCATTCAGTCGGTGCAACAAGGTACATTATCCAAACCCGTGTAGTAATGAAGGGGGAGACCAAGAAAACTGGTCGGTGGAGTTTCCAAGGAACCAAATGGTCTCAATGAAAGAGCTATGGAAAGTTCATATGGAGTCTTGTGTAGATGCCTCGCCCCTAGTTGTGTTGAAGCATTCGAAAACTTATCTATTTATTGGGTCTCACTCACGTAAATTTTTCTGCATCGACGCGAAAAGGTATGCATCTTTGTTAATCTCCTGTATCTAGCATATGAAGTTTAAAGATATTCTTGAACTACTCATTATTGTATTTAGATATATAATGAAATGAGAAGATTTGGGTTTAAATTTTTTAGGTTGGACTTCTAACAAATGCCACAATTTACTGTGCTAATTAGTGGTGCGATCTGTTGGGAGACCGTTCTAGAAGGAAGGATCGAAGGTTCAGCCATGGTAGTTGGTGATTTTTCTCAGGTTATTCTTCTCATCAATTGGTATTGCTCGTAGTATGCTTTATAATTCGTTTGAACAGTTTTAGGGACATTTCCAATGCTAGGTCGTTATTGGATGCTACAAAGGAAAATTGTATTTCTTAGACATCTCAACTGGAAGCTTATGTTGGACATTCCAAGCAGGTGGCGAGGTATGATCCGCAGGAAACTGATTGATCATAGATTTGTACTCTGGTTTATCTACACTAAAGCAGCTTTAATTTTTCTGTCATATATTTTCTCATTCCTAGAAGTTGATCTCAGATGGTTTAGCTGACATAAGACAATTTTTTTTTTCCTTTTCCGGTGAAGATAAAGTGCCAACCTGTGGTAGACACATTTTCACAAATGATATGGTAATACTGTTGATGAGTCTTTCTGTTACTGTTTTAGCTCTTTGTGTGTTTACTTGGAAGCTTTATTTCATTTTGTAGACCTTACGAAGCACTTTCATGGTTATCAGTGGTTGATTATATTCTACTTGTTTCTCATATATATAATCCGTTAGCTACTTGAAAATTGTTAAGACAACCAAGGACGAACTGGGTCCGAGAAGGGTTTTAATCTTAGTTATAGAAACTGACTAAGGAGTTTGAAGATAATTATCAGGAGCAGCAACTGAAGTAAAATATGTGTTTGCTTAAAAAAATTATTTTGTTCTGTAGACTATATTTTGCCCAAAGGTCTTGGAAAAGTCACCAACCACCAACCTTAGTTTTGCTCCATTTATGCAGGTGCGGATCACATGATCACACTCTTTATGCCCTTGACTATAGGAGCCAACGCTGTGTTTATAAGCTGCAATGTGGTGGGAGCATATTTGCATCACCTATAATTGATGAGGTGAAGGCTTAAACTACCTCTTTCCAGTTGGTTATGCATAGTTGCTTGTCCAAAGCTAAAAGTACATCATCTGTGGTCGAAGTTTTTTTAGTACTGGAGTTCTTTAAATCTCACCTAATTCATCCTTAATGCTTCATCCAGGGTCATGGTTCACTTTATGTGGCTTCTACAAGTGGTCGCGTGATAGCTGTATCAATAAAGGTATGGGCCTTTGGATTCATAATCTTAACTAAAGCCGTATGTGTTGCTACTTGTACATCTTTTGTATTCCATTAAAAAGGGACAGTGTGTTAGATTATGAATTTCATTGCCCAATTTTTTTGTGTGTATGTATGGTATGAATAGGGCAGGTCAGATCTACAAATTATATTTTCTGTTAACTGAACCAGAATAGTTCTTGGAGTAATGGTATGAATAGGGCAGGTCAGATCTACAAATTATATTTTCTGTTAACTGAACCAGAATAGTTCTTGGAGTAATGGTTCACTACCAATAATTTGGCTAAAATAGGTGTACTGCATGGTTTGCGTTACTCGATAGAAATGTTTAGCTTATCTGATCTACGTTACATTTTACTTGGATCCAGAAGGGAATTTGTTGCTTATAGATTAAATTTGGAGATGGAATTTGTTTATTCAGATACATTTTGCAACTACAGGATTTCCCATTCCACACCTTGTGGGTACTTGAACTAGAGGCACCGATTTTTGGTTCCTTATCCATTAGCCCGACAAGCCGAAGCGGTATATTTTTCTTTTTCTTTTCCAAATTTTCTTTCAATGTCCTTGATTTCAGCATCACTGTCATTCTCAATTTTCTGTCACAGTTATTTGCTGCTTAGTTGACGGTCAAGTTGTCGCAGTGAGTCCATCTGGAACTGTTATTTGGAAGGTATGTGTATAATTTGATCTCAGTGCATTTCAATGATTTCGTATAATCTTATGCTATCTAGGAAATACTGAGTGATGATCGATAACTATCTAGTCAAAGGCATTATTTGTTCTTGGCAGTTTCTTTTGGCCTTTTCGCAATTCTCAAACTACTCAATTATTACTTTGATGCAGTATAGGACTGGCGGGCCAATATTTGCTGGGCCTTGCATGTCACATGTGCTTCCTTCTCAGGTATTGTTTGTGGTTCCATCGGAAAATTCTATGTGCTTATTCATGTCTTGCTTCTTGAGTACATCTGCAATCCATCTTTTTTGTATAGAAGTTTCTCGCTAATGGTGACTACACGTCTATTTTTCTGCAGTTGCTCGTGTGCTGCAGAAATGGAAGTGTCTATTCACTAGAGCCGGTACGATCTCATATCCCTTGGACCTGGGTAGTGCATAGTTCACTTATTGCTGTCTTTTGTGAGAAATGCTGTTGCTTCTTACTACTGAAACCTCGTGTGTGATAGACTTATATCGAAGCAAGTAGAACTTTATCACGTCTCCTCCATATTTTATTAAATATTTTCTATTCCTATGCTTCTCAAGGGTGTCCTTTCTGCAAGAAGGCCCGTTTAGTAAGAGTCTTCTGCCTTCATTGGATTGATTTTCCTGGTTTAATTAGAAGAAATATTACTCTGCCTTCATTGGCTCATTGGTTTCTCCGAGTTTATATTAAAAGGGATACACTCTTTCTTGAAGTTAACAGCTTTTGGATGCACTAAAATAACTCTTGAATCTTTAGCTAAATCAGTGGAATCAAATCTGCTCCAGGGGAAGTCGGTTATAGTTTTGTACTTAACATATTTATATGAAGTTGATGTTTAGGACCACAAGGACATTGATAGGGACGTTCATGAGTATTAGTTGTTGTGGTGCTCGTCTCAAAACTTGGGTAACATGAGTCATGACTGTTTTGTGGAATTTTCTGCTGCAGGAATCCGGGTGGCTTGTGTGGGAATACAATATCGGGGACCCGATCACAGCATCTGCATACATCGATGAGAATCTGCATTTTGAATCGCATCAACTCCTTGCATCAGACAGGTATGAGCTACAGAATAAGCACATAAGAATGTATTATAATCATCATGGATGTATGATCATACATATACTTTCTAGGTTGGTGTCTGTATGCTCTAGCTTGGGAAGAGTTCATGTCCTTCGCGTGAGACCTAGTCTCAACAGAGACTCACATGAATCAAAAGTAGGAGAAATAGCGAGGTTGGAGTTAAAGGCAGACATTTTCTCTTCACCAGTGATGATCGGTGGCCGGATTTTTGTTGGCTGTCGTGACGACCATGTGCATTGCCTCTCTCTTGAGTGTGTGTGTTTATGAAATGGTGTGTTTATGATAGTGGAAGTTTTGAGTTTGATTGAGAAAAATTGTAACGACTTTGTAAAAAATTATGACTTTGTTGACTGTAAAAGAGAAGCGACATTACCAACTAAGCTTCTTCTCTAGCGTCATTCTTGAGTTCATGTCTGCCTCGTACCTACTGCGTCTTGACTCCTTTCACTGGCCCTCAATAACGACACTTGCTTCTTCTGATTCATCATCAGCCATAGATAACAGTAGACATGTTCATTTCGACACTTACCTTGTGCGTCCAAAGTACGTTGTCAGAAGCAGACGCTAACTTCAGGAAAAGCTTAAGTGTGTCAAATGCTTCCGCCGAGTTAGGCCCCCTAACCACACAGTTATGGAGCTAGATGGGATAATTCTCGTACAGAAGTGCTATATTTATCATCGTAGTCAGTGACGTGCCAAGGTTTATAGGGACCTAAGGCGAACTTAAAAATTGGGGCCTTGTTTAATAAAATAAAAATAAATATATTTGATATAGATTTGAAAAAATACAAAACTAAAATCTAAAAAAAATTAAGACATAATCTTTTTTTTTTTTTTTTTTTTTTTTTTTTGTTCTAATTTTTTTTTTTTGTTCTAATTTTTTTTTTTTTTTTGTTCTAATTTTAATTCTAATTAAGACATAATCTTTCTTCCTTTTTTCTCAATAAACTCTTTCACCAAACTATCATAATCTAAGTTTCTAACCAGTTCTCTTTCTATGGATATGATAGATAAACCATTCAATCTTTCTTGTGACATAGTTGATCGCAAATAAGATTTTATCAACTTTAACTTCGAAAAGCTTCTCTCGGTCGAAGCAACTGAAACTGGAATCGTCGGCAATATTCGATAAGCAATCCATGAATTCGGATAACATTCTTCCATTCATTTCAAATAGTTCAACACTTCGATAGGTCTTTTGCAGTCTTTTGGCAAAGAGTCTCTAAGAACTGTTAATTCAAAAAATAAAGCATCACCAATAACATCTGAATGATTTTCATGTTTTAAAGATGCTTCAAGATTGGTACAAGATGCCATCAAACTATCATCACTTGCAGACTTCAATTTCTCCAAATCAAAGAGGAAACCAAATGTTTGTTCATACTTCTGTAATTGTTCAAATCTTGTCTCAAGAGAATAGAGAGCTTGATCCATGACTTGGAGAAAATAAGAAATTCTAAAGCTCTCTTCCATAGATAGATTCTCTGTTTCATCAACTGTCTCTAACTCCTCGTCAAAAAACTTTTTTCTTCTAATGACACGTTTTTTCTTCGTGGGAAATATGGCTTCAATCTCCATAGATTCTGCTATTTGCTTAACATCTGATTTTGCACTCTCAAAGCCTGTATCTCTATAGTTTTGAAAAAAAGAAACAAGTCCTTTCAGCTGAGAAACAGCAACTTCGATATTCATGTCTTCTGACTGCAAACTCTTGCTTACGGCGTTGACAGCAAATAGAAGTTTGTACCAAATCACCATAGACAACAAGAATTCATAATTTCCAGTCCCATGAGTTTCACTTGTCGCGAGACACTCAACATCACTTTGCGCTTTCGGATCATCACTAGTTTCGGCTATATAAATTAAAGCATCTCTTATTTTTGGAGCTTGAAATCTTATTGCCTTGACACATTCAATATGACTCTCCCACCGAGTTTGCGATAAAGATTTAACTGTCAAACCTCCCACCATATCTTCCAATACTTTCCACCGCTTAGTAGAAGATGCAAACAAACAATAAATACGCTGAATTATCCCAAAATGAAATGGCTTTTTCAGAAGTGGTTGCCATATCACAAAGTGCAAGATTAAGACTGTGACAACCACATAGCGTATAAAATGCACGTGGATTAACATCAAGAAATCTCTTTTGTACTCCTTTATGTTTTCCTTTCATATTTGACCCATTATCATATCATTGTCCTCTCACATCATCAATATCTAAATCAAGAGCAACCAATACATCTTGAATCTCGCGGAAAAGCCCTTCTCCAGATGTGTCATCAACTATCAAGAATGTAAGAAAAAATTCTTCTATCTTGGCAGAAGTTGATGAAATATCAACACACCGAAGGATAAGAGTCAATTGTTCATGATGACTAATATCCGGAGTACAATCAACAATGACTGAAAAATATTTTGCATTTTGAATCTTGGTAATGATCATACCCTTACCTCATCAGCTATATTTGATATCAATTCATTCTGAATTCTATTGCTGAGATAATGATAACGAGATTCACCATCTTCAAACCGTCTAACATGTTCTCTCATCACTGCATCCCACTCTGCCATCATATCAATAAAACTTAATAAGTTTCCACTACCATCTACTTTTAGCTTCTCATTGCTTCCACGAAATGCTAAGTTTTGTTTAGCAAGAGTTTTCACCAAAGAAAAAATTCTAAGCATCACATCTTTCCAATGATTCTTCTCTTTACTGAGTTCTTGTTGTACATGCTTATCAATTGTCTGATTTTTCTGCAGCCTCAGTTCAAGTCCCATCCACTAACTCATGCATTTAATATGCTCATGACTAGTCTCGTGTTTCTTAAGCCTTTCCAAAATATTTTTTCAGTCACTGAATCCCTTAGATGCCATGTGACTAGGATTAGTATCTCGAGTGAACAATTTACAACAAAACAAAAGATTTTATCTAATTTTTTTGAATAAATTAGCCAACGCCTATCTTGCTTTTCTCCATTACTCAAAACTCTTGTATAATATGTTTGAGAGAAATGTCGACCACTAGTTTTTTCTCTTGGAAAAGCAAAATCAATCGGCTGTCTTCTAGCAGAACCTTTTTCAACCATTACAACCCTTAATCCAGGCTCGATCTTCCCCCAATTTGCGGGATCATAAATATCTAGAATTCCAACGCGTTCTTTAAATTCACCACTATTCTCTTTCTCATTGAGATTTTCATCCTCTCCGATGTCAACATTCTCATCTTATTTTTCATTGAGATTCTCATCTTCTCCTCTGTCAACATGCTCATCTTCTTTATTCTCATCTCCCATTTGATAATCAGACTCATTATTAATTTCTGCATCATCAATTCCGGTTGTCGTAGTAGAATTTGCAGGATTTATAAGAAATTTGTGAATAGCACCTTGTTGTGATCTCACAAATGCATCATCGCGTTCCTTCTTTTGTCTTTTTTTTTGCTCCAGATAGATACGTTCTTGGAGGCATGTTTCTAAAAATAATAATTAAAAAAAAGAAATATAGCAAACCGAAGATCAAATATTATGGCCTTGATTGGAAGAGCATTTTTAGAGCATTATGCTTTTTCATCAGCCAATCAACTTTTGTACATGAAGCATTTAGGGAAGCATTTAGAAGCTGTTAATGATTTCAAATGCTTCTCCCCTCTATGCTCTGAGATGGAGCTTTTTGTAGAGCATTTACCATTTAAATATCTAAAAATTCTAAAATAATTATATATAATTAATTTATTATGTTAAATAATACAAAAAATTATATGTATATTCAATTGTAAATTTTATACTTTTAAAACTAATAATTATCAACAAATTAATTGTATTATATTTATAATTATAAAAATAAAATTAATAAATAAAAATTTAAAATAAAAAAATTTATGGTAAATATATTGTAAGTATAAATAAATATATAATATATACAAATAAATATCTTAAATATATTTTTTTTGAATTTTATATAAAATTGCTCACAGCTCTGCCAGTCATTTCAAAAACATGTATTAATCAGAGCATACAACTTCAGCTGCATACTGCTTATACTGCATATTGCTACTGCTTTACTATCTGAATAGATTGAAGAATGGATCTAACTTTAACTGGGATTTTCGATTTGTGTGTTTTTAGAAAGTCTAACCCATGAAAGCTATATATATAAGCTCACGTTTTCCTTTTCCACTTTAGCATATTCCTTTTCGGTTTAGGACACATATTTCCTTTTCCATTAAAATTCTATTTTTCATTTTTTCTAAAACTCTTTAAGAAAAGGAAAAGAGATACAACACGTTAACAAATTTGTATATTTACTATTATTTTTTTGTCACAAGTATATTTACTATTAAGAATTGGAATATTCTAAACCTTACAAAACCACTTACACCTTGGATTCAAATTTTGGAGCCCCTAAAAATTACAAAATTTTGGTGGGCCTGAGGCCTATGCCTTTTTCATTCAACATCAAACACGGCGCTGTTCGTAGTGCACGACCCAACACAAACAAATTGGTAGGAATGTAAACGGTTTACTTAAAAAAAACAAAAAAAAACGGTTTACTAAGTATGAATAAATTAAAGAAACACTATGTAAAATAATTACTCAACAAATAAGGTGTGTTTTTTAAGTGAGGTTTTTTATTTTTTTTAGTATTTTTTCCCTGGTAAAAATAATTAAATTAATACCATAGGCTACAACAAGTTTATCAGAAGAAATCTAAAATATTAAAATAATATATACCATATATATTTACTATTTAACATTTATTTCGGTTATGTACATCGTGTATTTTTTTCTACACAAACCACACTTAAACCATATCGTTTTATCTAATCTGTTTATCTTTCACCGCCCAATCAGCAGTCATTATTCAAAGTCATAATATCTATGTGTATAAAACTATACTTAAATATATGACATTCCAAAATCCAAATTATACCCTATATAAATTATTTTCTCAACTAATAAAAACTATTTTCTCTAGTAATAAAAGTTAGTTGACCAATGTATTCAATGTAAAATAAATATTTGACGAAACAAAAAATGAAGACTACGACTGAAAAAGCGTGGAAGTTACGTTGTTGCCCTTAATGTACTAAAATAGCTCGAAAGCAACTCTCATTCAATGGAGTTCCTAAAACCCTAGCGAAGCCAAGAGATACAGAGATACCCTAAAACACACACAAAATTGTGAATTTGATCTCTCTTTCTCGAGCCCAGAGAAATGAGCGATGGTATCATGGACGTCGACGAGTCACAGGTCTCTTCCAAAGTAAAGTCCCTAGAGGCATTAGTCGATGGTTCTTCTTTCTCGAGGAATCTCTCGAAACTCTCATCGTCTTCCCGTCTGATTCCGACGAGTAAAGATTTCCACTTTTACTACAACTTCGATGAGTTCAAGCGACCCATCGAAGAGATAGCCGGAACCTCGCAGTCAGTTCTCGAGACGATCGGTGATTCCGAGCAGGTTTGGGGGAAATCGATGAGTTTCCCTGGGGATATCGAAGAAGACGATGCGGATGATTGGCTCTGCAACGTGAACGATGAGTTTCTCGAAAGATTTGATCTTTCGGTTGATGAGTTTCAGAGGTTACGGAAGAAAGAGGAAGAAACCGGCCGGACGTTATTGGCTCCTGAGGAGAATGGGTTTCAGATGGTTTATGGGAAGAAGAAGAAACCGGTCGGTAATGTAATTGGTGGATCTGGTAGGGAAGGTGGTTCAGTGATTGATGTTAAAGTGGCTGAGAGGGACAATAAGAACTTATCTGGTAAGGCCAAAGTTCCTTTCCATGTACCGACCATAAAGAAACCTCAAGAAGAGTTTAACATATTGGTGAACAATGCGAATCAACCGTTTGAGCATGTTTGGTTGGAGAGGAGCGAGGATAATCAGCGGCTTATGCATCCATTGGTTAGTCCTTTTACGTTTTCTGAATATAAAGTATTTTGAACTTTTGAAAGATTTAGACTTTTGGTGATGGGTCGAGGACGATTTCGTTTTGTTAATAATTGACTTTAAGCACACCAATTTCAGGAAAGATAGAATCCCTTTTTGAGTGTTGCTGAAAATAGTATATTTTGTTAGCATTATCCCGAGTATCTGTTCAGACATACTGTTTGGACTTTATAAAGAGTTAGACTTTATGTGGTGGCACGAGGTTCACGTGATTTGCCTGTTTGTTTTGGAGATATGGTTTATGCTTTTGAAAGAGTTAAGATGTTATGGCAATACCAATTTCAGGTGTAGTGAATTCCTTTTGGAGTAGTCCTAAAAAACCCGCCCTTTACTGCCGATAGTGTAGTATATTTTAGTTAGCATTTTCCGTATTCTTGACTGTCTCGTTAAGACTCTAGATTCTGTAAGCTTACGGTATTGTATTGATGAGAAGGTGGCTTGGGAATAGATATGGTCTTCAATTTTTTTTGGCTTTTTAAGAGGATGTCTGCATTTGGTCTTTCTTGGCATTCTCATCTACTTTTTAATATGTTTGTGATGTACTATGCAGGAGAAACTTTCAGTGAATGACTTCGTTGACAATAATGTAAACGAGATGGAGCCTGTGAAGCCCTTTCCATTGGAAGAGACTCCATTCAAGCTAGTTCAAGAAGTAAAAGATCTGAAAGAGTTAGTCGCTAAATTGCGTACTGTTGAAGAATTTGCGGTAAATTTCTTTTCTGATTGTTTATTAATGCATTGTTTGACCATTATGTCTGGTGGCAGAAGTAGTAAGAAATTTGATTAACTCTTATCATTATTATGCAAAGACTTGTTACTTGGTCATTTAGTTTTACATAGTCTCCTGTAAATAATAGTGAACTACCAATATGATTGTTATTTCACCGTTTTGGTTTGGAGAATATAAAGTTTCTGCTATATCGTTAGTGAGATACCAAGGCTGATGCGTCTACCCTTCTCTTAACGTTGTTGTTTTTTGCTCTGTTTAGGTTGATCTGGAGCATAATCAGTACCGATCTTTTCAAGGATTGACATGCTTAATGCAAATTTCCACCAGAACGGAGGATTATATAGTTGATACGTTCAAGCTTCGTGTACACATTGGTCCTTATCTAAGGGAGATTTTCAAAGACCCTAAGAAGAGAAAGGTTTGGCTTAGGAAATAGTAATTTCCTTTACAAAAGTTCTAAAATATTTACTGCACTCTGAAACGTGTTAAATGAATTAGGTAATGCATGGAGCAGATCGAGATATTGTTTGGCTTCAACGGGACTTCGGCATATATATCTGCAATCTCTTTGACACTGGACAGGTTTGATTTTGGTTTCAGCAATAGTTTCTTATTCTCCTGTGATATTTCCTATCACACTAAAAAATAGGAGATCGACTTTCTTTCTTTCTTTTCCTCTTTGTCTGGAAACGAAAAACTAGATTTTTCATCGCTTTCAAAGTACACTGAACTAAGTTATTTGGAAGATATGTTTTAGTTAATTATCCCATCAAGGGGTTGAATTTTAACTTTTCCTTTCAGAAGATTCTTTTATCACCCTCCTGACTGTTAGTAACTTATGGTATGTGTTTTTTAAGACACACAAGTCGTTAGGTATAGTTAAAAAGCTTTGGATCTCATATTGTGGCGATTATGAGCAAACAACTGATTTTTTATTTTTGTTCTTTAGCGTTTTCTCCCAAATGTAGGAAGGTTTTAGTTTACATTTTCGTTTTCTCAGGCGTCCAGGGTGCTAAATTTGGAGAGAAATAGCCTGGAGTTTCTTTTGCAGCATTTTTGTGGTGTTACTGCAAACAAAGAGTGCGTACTAGTCCAATCTGTTTATTTTTTCTTCTTTTTCACTCTCGTCTTCTCACTTGTCTATCAACTTCTGTTTTGTTCATTGCTGCAGATACCAAAATGCAGACTGGAGAATACGACCCCTTCCAGAGGAAATGACAAGGTCAGTTCTTCTCTGTCCTGTATCTTCTCACTGCTGTCCTGGCATCAGTTGGATTGAGCTCGCCTTTTCTTGGATTTCCTTGCAGATATGCAAGAGAAGATACCCACTATCTTTTGTACATATATGACGTAATGAGACTAGAACTGCAAAGAATGGAAAAGGGTGACGAGCATGCTGACTCTCCTCTGCTTGAGGTAGTCTAATATTCGTTTGCATTTTGTTAGTTGCTTGACAGGTATACAATTGTCTTTCATTGTGCTTCTTTGGTCTTTACTGACTTTCTGTTCGATTACCGCACTGCGCAAGTAGTATATGTGTGGCTTAGAAAACTTGATGGTATAGCATTGTTTGTGGAAAACGATTTGTGGTCAAATGTGTTGGGTGGGTGGGTTATGTCGTCGTGTACGCTAGTTGGATTCTCAGTGTTCTTAATGTATACTGTATACTAGCTGCCCAACCTAAGGGAGTCTCTAGGTTTGCAACATTCTTTATCTTTTATGAGTTACCTTGGAAGGGATTCATCTGTAAAACATAAATGGTGGCTTTTGTTGTACCGTAAACTAATTGAATTTTCAGTGTTCTTATCGTATATTAGCTGCCTCACCTTAAAGAGTAACTATGGGAGGCATTCATCACGCTTTAAAATTGTTCTCTGGCTGAATTGTCTGTACTAGGCACTAGCAAAAAGAAAAAAAGAAAAAGAAATGCCTACCACATGTTTATGGAACTCATATTGTTTATCGGCATTCACATTTTTCTAGAATTGGTGATTTAGCAACTTTGACTCGTTAACATCTTGGCTTGTCTATATTTTGTATCATCCAGTGGATGTATAGACCCGGAAGAATATGATCTTTCTTCTTCAAAATTCTGACCATTTTGACTTGCTGTTTCTTACAGGTCTACAAGCGCAGTTACGATTTGTGCACACAACTATATGAGAAAGAGCTTTTGACTGAGAATTCATACCTTCACATCTATGGGTTTGTTGCTTTTCCTTAAAAGAATCAATATTCTTTACTTTTGCTGTCTCAGCAGACAAGGTGTATGTGTTTCATTGGCTAAGATTACTTAATTAGTTGACTTCTCTCAAGTTAAAGTTACTTAAACACCGGTATTGTTTTTATCATCCTGGTATTTTGTTAGGCTCCAGGCAGCGGGCTTCAAGGCATCTCAACTTGCCATTGTTGCGGTATGGTGTCCTTGTCTGATGTATTAAATGATGCATCCTTACTCTTCTTTTGCTTATACTATATGGAGCTTACTTCAAATTTTCTATCTTTTAGGGACTTCATGAATGGCGTGATTACGTTGCACGTTCAGAGGACGAGAGCACTGGTTATGTATTGCCAAACAAATTTCTTCTTGAAATAGGTATATAGCTGAGAGTTCTGTTTTTCCATCTGCCTCTGAGTGGATTGTTTTAGCAATTCCTAACTTGGTCTAATGTTTGCTATCATGATAGCCAAGGAGATGCCTGTCAGTGTTGCCAAATTGCGTCGGTTGTTGAAGTCAAAGCATCCTTACATCGAGCGTAATGTTGATTCTGTTGTTGGCGTCATCAGGCAGTCAATGCAAAATTGTGCAGCATTTGAGTCTGCTGCTCACTCTCTAAAAGATGCATCTCCTGGAACTGTAAGATATTTATGTTGATCTATTTTCTGGTCTCGTTCTGTTTATAAAATTTTCTGTTGAGCTATAAGTTTTCAGTTAGCTAATTGAATGCCGATTAGGGTAATAAAGTTCCTTTGCTACTCAACCTCAAAAGAAAACCAGAGCCTAGAGTTGGAAGGATTTAATGTCAATGGCTAATTGTGATTCCAAATTTGTTATACTGAAATCTCATTGAATAGCTCGAAAACTGCCTTTTGGTCTCTACTCTTTAGCTATATTCGCCATGCCTGTTTAAAGATGGACTCTCTTATTGTAGGTAATGGATAAGAGTATTGAACCTCTTAGTGAGAGGAAGGGCCTGTCTCTTCATACAGAAGACGTAGCTTCTCCGAGTGTGAAAGTAAATTCTTTGCAAGCTGAGAATAATATCACTGGCGTCACTGTTGCAGCAGATGCTAACGAAGGGAGAGGTTTAGGCTTGTTTGGTTCGGCTAAGGTGACACCTAGTTAGTTCTTTTGGTCGGTGCACTTTTGTAATCCATGCCCGGACTCACAGAAACCTTTCTGTTGTTTATTAGGTTCCTGCGGCTGTTCTGATCTCTAAGAAACCAGGCAGTGGTTTAGGAGCATTACTCGGAAGTTCCGCCTCGAAGAAAAAATTTCGAACTGATAAGAATGTGAGTTGGTTTAACTTAGAGAACTCTAGAGTTGGTTTAATTTGCAGATTATTGATAAAAATGTTCTCAGGTGAACGAAGAGGTGAAGCTCGAGCAGATAAGATCATCTGTAAACCTGCAGTTCCATTCTTTTACCGACAAAAGTTCTGACTCAAAATCAACTACTGGACCATCTCCAAAGGTTCATGGGAAGCCTGAAGAGGTGTCGAATACTATGCCAGCCTCTGTTTCCAAGCAAGGTTGTGTGACGGAGTTGAAAGATGAGTCAGCCGAAGCCTCAGAAACTGTTAGTGCTTCTGATAGAGTTTCAGACGCCAAACTATCTGGTTTTGAGACGGAGGATGTTATACTGTTAGACAGTGGTGGTGCGGAGGAAGTTGATGCGGAAGATGAACCAATGTCTCTCTCGGAGTTGTCCACAAACTTTCAGAAATGCTTCAACTCCACGAACAAGAGCAGCAAGAAGTCCCCACAGCCCGAGTTTTTAAACATAGAGCCGTTTGATTACGAAGCTGCGAGAAAAGAAGTGACGTTTGGGGAAGGACCAAGGGGAAGACAAGGAGGAAAGAAAGAAGGTGGGTCAAAAGCAGCGGGTCAGAAGAAAGGGTCTGGTCCGGAACAGTCAGAGTTCGGGCAAGGAAAACGGCGTCAAGCGTTTCCACAATCCGGGAACCGAAGTGTGACCTTCAAGAGTTAGGCTGCAAAATTCTCGCCAGCATCAGTGATCTGATCTCCGTGCAGTCATGTATTGATTTGTTGTTTTTTGATTATTATCCATTTTTGGCTGTGGTCAATGGTGATTTTTGTTTTGATCATTCTCATTTTGTCTACTATATTTCCCCATTTTGATGGGACTTAGGAATACAAACTCTTTGGTTTGAAACATCAAATCTGATTCATAGTTTAAGTTGTCCACCACTGTTACTCGTGCTCATGTAGAATTTGTGGAGTAAAGCAATCGTCGCCGTGTCCTTCACGGTAAGATGTGCACTAAATAGCACCCAGTCTTTGATTGCAATTCTTGTTTGCATTGTGTACTGTGCGTCATAGTCCATCTAGTTTGCAAAACAAGATCGTAAGGTCGTTTGACTGATTCACTTTACTACTATCACTTAACCACTATGAAGGTTCAGACCATGTACCATGTTGTGTTGATTGATTGAAAACGCTAGTCCTGGGCATAATATCAAGAACCGAATACCCAAACGGGAACTGATCTGAAATAACCAGTTCGGTTTGGTTCCAGATATTGCCAAAAATCTTGTATTGAAGATCTATGGGTATCGGTGTAATATCCGAGTACGTAATATTCTCCGAATACTCGAAATATACATACATCCATATATATATTAATATGTTCCTTCGATTATCGACTTTAACCCACTAATTTGTATCGTTTTTGCCACTCTTTATTTTTGCTTTATTTTGGGTTAATAATTTAACATTTATTTCGAATACTTGATTATTATTTCAGATAAAATAATGTTATTTGGGTACTAAATATTTGGACCGTTTAAGAACCGAAAGTTCTTGATGTATTTTACAGTTCCTCATTATCTGTACTTGAATCGATTCAACCGAAAAGAATTGAACCGGATTCGAACCAAAAACTTTTAAGTACCTATTAAATCATAAATCTGTAGAATCAAAATACTCAGAACTGAATAGTTACTACGCAAAACCGAATCGCACATCAAATACCCGAAACTACTTGCAGCACCATTAGAAAATTTTCACCTAACCTTTACAATTCCATTATGAAAACTTCTGAAACAAACCACTTAAATATTTAATGGCGAGGTCATTTTGATGGCCCTCCTCCCACCAGGATCATGACTTTGCCTTTGCCATGTACCATCCTTCCTATCTATCAAGCTAGAGAACATTGAACAGTGTTTTTATAAAAAAAAAAAATTGAACAGTGTGTGTATTTATAAAATTTCATTCAGCTTTGGTTCCTTTTTTTGTTGTTTTTTTTTTCTGTTAGGTTCGAATAATGAAATAGGAAACTGAATAATACTCTAAAATAACGTAGTCCAGCCAGTTCGATTTTTTTGTTATTTCAGATTTTTTTTTTGTCATCTGAATTATATTAAATCGAGCAGTAAAAGCTCTCAAGATCCACCATCACAGGATTACAAGAATAGTATCCCGGATACAGCCAAAAAACCAATCCCCCTAAGTCCTAAAGCCTTTACAAAAAACCAACCCGCACAAGGCAAAAGTATAACACAAGGCCAAAAACTGAAACCTAAACAGAGGGCACAACTCTCTCATTGTCAAATAAATCCTTCAACCAACTGGGAAAGCTAATAGCAACATAAGATTGAAAAAAACAACCTTTAATCACACTTTGAGCAATCAGATGAGCCCCTCTACTTACTTTCGACTTCTCTTTAATCAATCTCCACCATTCCAAATTCGCTAATTTTGCCATGATCTCCATACTCTGCAACTTGAGCAGTGGCCAAAGCTTTGGCCGAGTTACCAACTGAACCGAGATGTCATCCTCCGTTGCAAAAATGACTCTATCTTTCCTATGAAAGACCATACATCCAATTGCCCACATCAAGACACAGAAATTTAACTCCCTGCGCGAATGAACATTCCAAAACGCTCTTCTACTTTGTAATAACACAGTCCCATCACTGTCTCTTAGAACCCACAAAGCACCACCTATCTTAGTAGCAGGATCCCAAAAAGCTCCAATGTTACATTTAAACCATGAGCGAATTGGAGGCTGCCATTTCTGTAAACTCACATTACCTTGATTCTTGTTCGCCTGTTCCTCATCTTTCTCTACCTCTTGCGCCAGAAACCAAAAAGTCACTTTCTTCTTTAACTTTCTCTGCGATTTATTTAGTATTAAATCCTTTGCCTTCAAACAAAATTCCATTTCTGTGCTTCCACAAATACCACAGAATCCACGAAAAACGTTTTGAAATATCTTTTGGAATCTTTCTGTCTCCTGCTAGCTCCATTAAGAAATAGAAGTTGGAGAACAGGGAATTTTGAACAAAACCTTCCATAGGAGTAGGAAAAAATGATAATGCCCACACCTGCCTCGCCACTGCGCATCCAAACAAAACATGATTGGTTGATTCACCTTGAGAGCCACAAGTCTACACACCGGATCTATCTTGATCCCTCTCTTAGTCCACAATTCACCAACAGGAACTGCATTAGATAAAGATCTCCAGAGAAAGCCTTTGATCTTTGAGGATGTCTTTAACTTCCACACCAAACCTTTTACATCATTCAGCGATGGTCTAGCCTTAGTGTAACGACCCACCACTACCACCCTCCTTCCTTTTTAATCATCACCAAACCCCACCTCCCACTTCTTCTTCTTAATAAACTAAGTGATTCCCCACTTCATCATCAATCTCACCATTCCACCGAGTAACAAGAGAAAAACAAAAGAAAAAAAGAAGAAGGAGAGAGAGAGAGTTTGAGAGAGAAGCAGAGGAAGAAGAAGAACAAGAAGAAGAAGAAGAAGAAAAAGAGGGAGAGGAAGAAGAAGAAGAAGAAGAAACACCTATTGCTCTCTACTCCACCGATCCGCGACTCAAGTATACCAGAAAACCGTTTTCCGATCTGATTTCTTATTGGTCGGATCTTTAATCGATCGTAACTCTCTAACCGTGGCATTTCTCGAAAATCCAAGGCCACCACCGGATTCAGCACGACGAGACGAAGCCACGCTGAGAAGCTCAGCCTCCAGCTCTGCCGCACGTGCCACCAGAAGACCGGCGCGTCGCGTCCACGCGCTTCATGCGCCGTCGCAGCAGCCGCGAGTGACTCTCACGCGCCGTCGCCTCCGCCGCCGCTGTCGCCGCCGATGACTTTTCCGGTAAGCTCCGCCGCCGGTCGCCGCCGTGACTCGCCGTCGCCGGTCGCCGGTTTGAGTCCGGTTTGGTTTAACCAGCCGGTTCGATTTCGGTTTGGTCCGGTTCGATTGGTATAATTCAATTCGATTTCGGTTTGGTTCAATTTCTGGTTTAAATCAATTGAATACGGTTTAGTCTGGTTTGATCCGGTTTAATCCGGTTTAATCGCAGTTTGATTTTGACTGGTCAGACCGTTGACCTTGACCGGGTTGACCGTTGATCGTTGACTTTTTGACTATTAACCATTGACTTTGACCGGTTTGACCTATTAACTTTTTTTCGCCGTTCGAAATCCGTTTTCACTCGAAATTTTGTCCTGATTTCAGATTCGCCGTCCGTTTTAGCAACTGGAGTGCAGAGAGAGTAGTTATACTCAATTTTTGCTAAGGTGAGGGCTTTTCGTAGACTTTCGTATGTTTCATTAAAGAGTGTCGTAGATAGGATTTAGTATTAAATGTGTTCCGTTTCTATGCTAGAATCTTTTTAGGATTGTTTTTAAATCGGACTTAGGAATAACTGATGATTCAACCCATTGATTGTAAATTAAATTATTAATTGATTCTCTTATACATGCTAGAGCTAGGATTAGTTGACCATGTGGGTCGTTAGGGATTGCGGGTGTACAGAGACATGACTTCTGTACTTGCGTCGCGTGTTGTTTGAGGAGATGGTGCTGGGCAGATTAGTCGACATGTTGTCCAGTACCTTCGGAGGTCGATAATCGTATACGGACGGTGTGGTTGGGCACTATCCCATAAGACTGGCCACGGGCTCTGGCCATAGAACATTGTGGTTCTTTGGGTACTTTAGGTACCGTGATTGTGCATGTTTAGTCTATTTCCTATGTATGGCGTGCTATGGTCAGATTTAAGTTTTCTGTGATTAGCATCCCATACCTCACTGAGTGACTCCCCTGGTACTTACCCCTCTTCTTTCCCTTTCAGGTGAGACTGAGGAATAGTAGACGTTTATCGGACCGGATGCTACTTTTGGGCTTTATGGTTTATTTTGTATTTTCATATTCTCGTATTGTATTTCAGACTTGATATTTACGGATTATTTACGGTATTTCTGATATGAGACGACAGACGTATTTTATGGACTTCTGGAAATCTAGACATGGGTTATTTATGTAATTTGGATATTTATATTATATTGTGGATATTGGCATGTCGTCCTCGAGTGTCGATGAGACGGGTGTTACACTTTGCGTCATGAATCAAATCACGGTTAATAACTCTGTTGATCATCCAATACCCAGACTTCACTGAATAGACGCCAGAAGTATTGTGCTTCCAAATCCTGAAATCCTCACAACACACAACCGGCTTCATCGACAAAATACTTTGAACATCATCTGGATAGAAAAGCTCATCCAACTTCTCCTCATATCAACAAGCATTCGGAACATCTAGCAACTTATCCACAGTAAGGTCAATATCGACTAAGATATTCTTCATCAAGGGACTGCGACCCTCACCTCCTTTAATCTATTACTCCGTCCAGACAAAGGTAGATTTACCATTCCCAAGTTCTTTCCTTAGTCCCATTTTCAATAACTCCTTCCCAAACTGAATGCTGCGCTAGGCATAAGATGGTCGCGGTCCACTGCCAGCCGTCAAGAATTCTGAATCTTCAAAATACCTGCTTTTAAAAACTCTTGCAAACAAAGAATCAGGTTGATCCAGAATCCTCCAAGCTTGTGTAGCCAACAAAGCCTGATTAAATCCTTGAATTTAAACCCCAAACCTCCCTGATCTTTTGCAAGGCACATCTTGGTCCAACTGAGCCAGTGAATTTTCCTTTTGTGCTATAAGGACTTCCACCAGAAATCTGCCATAGCTTTGGTAAGATTCTCACAAGACTGCTTGGTCATCTTGAAGCAAGACATGGCGTAGACTGGCATAGCCATCGCCACTGCCTTCAACAGAACATATTTACCACCATGAGATAGCAACCTTGAGAACCAGCTTGATAGTCTATCCTTCAACCGATCATAGATGTAGTTCAGCATCTCCGTTTTTGATCCGCTAAAACATTCGGGGAGACCTAAGTAAGTACCAGTCCCTCCTTCCTTTTCAATGCCCGTGATTCTTTTGATCTTGACTTTGACATCTTCAGTGACTTTAGCACCAAAACAGATAGCTGACTTGTTTAAGTTTATCAGTTGACCCGAAGCTTATCCGTATTCATCCAGGATTTTCATCAGTTCCATCGCATGTTCCTCATTCGCTTTACAGATCAACAAACTGTCATCGGCAAATAACAAGTGATGTACCATAGGCCTTCGTCTGCGAACTGAATTCCTTGAAGTCTACCACCATTCTCAGCCTTTTGAAATAAGTGAATCAACCCCTCAGTGCAAAGCACAAAAAGAAGTTGCGACAGAGGGTTTCCCTGGCGTAGTCCTCTCTCAGGCTTGATCAGACAAAAAGGTTGTTCATTAATAAGAACCGAAAAGTTAACGAAGTAACACAGAACATAACCCTTTCAATCCACCTTTCATTAAAGCCCATAGACCTGAGTAAAGCCTTCAGATATGACCATTCGACCCGGTTATAGGCCTTGGACGTGTCCGACTTGATAGCCATATATTCCTTTGAGAATCTGTCGTTGGTCCTCAAAGCATGAACAATTTCGTGAGCTATCAAAATGTTGTCAGTGATCATCCTTTCTTCTACAAAGGATGACTGAGTTGGCGATACAATATCTGGGAGTAACGGTTTCAACCTCCGCACCAATATCTTGCTTATGATTTTGTTTTGTAGAGAACCGAACAAAGACTAAAAGGGGAGTAAAGTGTGGTGATCCTACTCCGTTGTTCTCGGCAATAAAAACCTCGAACTTAGCGCAAAGCAAGCTGGGTTATTCGGAATTGGGGTTTCATGGTCGAGATTTAGAGAATCGGAAGAAGAATTCTGTAACTGCTGTGAAATCTGTTTCTTCTAGTGCAATTGGTACCTTAGAGAGACGAACGAAGCGGAGGAGAGAGTTCCGTATACGACGCGATTGTTATCGGCTCGAGGATTGGTTGCAGCAACTCAGCTAGCTGCTAGGGTTTTAGTTCTGGAAAAATATCTGATTCCTGGTGGGAGCTATGGTTATTACGAAAGAGATGGATACACATTCGATGTTGGGTCTTCTGTAATGTTTGGATTTGAGCGATAAGTTCACCCAAGGGATACTAGGATTCTATGGCGTCTGCTGGAAGGTCTGATGTGATTATATTTCGAAACCTTTTACGAGTGTCATGCTTTGTATTTATATACTACAAGTTGTTACTTTGGGGTTGAAACAGATTACCAACTCATTGAACTCCCTGGAAGTACATAAAGGATCCTCAATTATTGTCCTTCTTTGATGCAGAGGTGAGAAAAACACATTTTTTTCTAAACTTGCGCAAGTTTCTCTTACCCAATTTTATAAAAATAGTGAGGCACCGTTTGTATTTGCCTGCAGTGTTTCATTGTGAGCACAGTCAATGCTTTTGCAGACGCCAATGATCAATGCAAGTATGGTAGGATTCTTGTTGTGACATTTGGTGTCTACTGTTTTCCTTTTCTCGTCTTTTCTTTTCTTATATGTTTGAGGACAGGTGTTATGTGACAGGCACTATGGCCTCGGTTGGTGGCGTTGGTGGGATAGCCACGTCTTTGGCAGAAGGACTCGTTGAACAAGGCAGTGAAATACTCTACGAGGCTAATGTAAAAAGCATAATACTTGATGATGGAAAGGCTGTAAGTGTCTATATATGACACTTGCTACAGAAAATCCAAGTTTTGTTTTTCTTGACCCTTTGAAATCCCTTATAAAAATACGTGAAATTTCAGGTCGGTGTAAAGCTATCAGATGGAAGAGAATTTTCGCTAAAACGATTATTTCAAATGCTACAAGATGGGATACATTTGGTAAGAGAACACAAGGACTAATGTAACTGTGTCTTCTTTTGTAAAGAGTACTTAAAATGTTGTTGCTTACCCTGCTGTAGGGAAGCTGTTGAAAGGAGAAAAGCTTCCAAAAGAGGAAGAGAATTTCCAGAAATTCCTATGTGAAGGCTCCATCATTTCTTTCAATCCACATGGGTTGTTAAAGCAGAAGTTCTCCCTCCAGATACAGATTGTCATCATTTTAATTTGTACTTGAGGTTTGTTTAGTTTCCTACTAAAATATTTTTTTCTTGGCTGAGTTAAAGGTTATTAAGTTGCCTCTGTGTTCTTTCATTGCATATGTAGGATGATTGGAAGAATCTGGAGGAGCCTTATGGAAGTATCTTCCTCAGCATTACAACCATTCTTGATCCATCTTTGGCTCCAAATGGTCGACATATACTCCACATATTTACAACTTCTTCCATCGAGGATTGGGAGGTAAGGCTTATCTTAGAACAAGCATGAAATTTTGCAACTTTTCTCAGCTTTAGAAACATCTACTGGAGTTAGTGTGGATATATATGCCCATCATTATTTCTCAATTCGTTTAAATTTCGGTAACTAGGGAAGTGGCAGCCGGAATTATACGGAAGCTAGAGAAAAAAAACTGTTTCCAGGGCTCAGTTCATCTATTACGTTCAAGGAGGTTAGGCTAGTTCGTTGTTCCCATATATAATCGCCATGCACATTGTAGAAATCTGTGAAAGTAAATCTGCATTTTGTGCATGAGAGCGAGCATAGGCCTTAATTTGGGTATTTCGGCACTCTAAAAGAATTTTGAAAAGCAGGTGGGAACACCAAGAACACACAGGCGATATCTTGCTAGGGATAAGGGAACTTATGGGCCAATGCCAAGAGGAACCCCAAAAGGTTTATTGGCCATGCCTTTCAATACAACGGTAAGTTCAGAGAAAAGATAGATGGTTCTACTTCTGGTGCGAGATGGTTTAGGCTAATGAAAGAATGGTTTTTGGCTAATGTAAATAGGCAATATATGGACTATATACTGCGTTGGGGATAGCTGTTTTCCTGGTCAAGGAGTTATAGCTGTGGCTTTCTCAGGTGTGATGTGTGCTCATCGAGTAGCTGCTGATAGCCTGATATTGGTGAGAAAAAGAAAAAAAAGCAATTTTTTTTTTTTTGCAATCTGTTAATTAGTTAAACTTGTTGATGATTGTTGGTATTAGAGAATAGGAAGGAATTGCTTTTCTTCATTTGATTTTGTAGGGCTTGAGAGATGCTGGCCTTCTTGGTTTACTTGGTTGGCTTAGGACACTAGCCTAACTTTAGCTATGGTTAGAGCACATACATCAGAGTATCACAGATCCAAAAAAAAAATTGTTAAATAATCTGTGGTTCCTATGAACAATGGTAATCCCACAGCTAAAAAACTCTAGTTATCGAACCCCTCTCTCCTCGGGTTCGTCACGTGATTGGTCCAATTTTTTTTTTTTTATTTCGATTTAAAAAGAAAAAAATTAATTTTTTTTAGAAACTCATGTGGGGTTCATTGATGTACCTGCTCTTATAGCCGATGGCAGTCATATGTAACTTTATTAGTCGAAACAAGAAATATTTTATGCAGTAAACGTAGCTCATTCCAGAATTTTCTGAGTGCATGTTTAGGTTAATTGGCGGGATTTGAGTCAACTATTCGTATACACTTTCATTTGCTATCAATTAAAATCATAGTAGCTAATGAAGGTAGGTTATCCTAATATGTTTCGACTCTTGATGTAGTATTAAATCAAATAAAAAGTTTAGACAAAAGTTTAGACGAAGAGGGAATCGTCCAAGGGCTAACACAAAATCCACGCAATGAAAAGAGATATATAGAAGACACAAGGAGTTAAGATACCGACTCAAAAACCAATTTTCAGAACGGAAAAGAAAACTAGACACCAGACAGTTGTAGCCAAGACGAAGTTCATTTTCCACCTGTTTCTTCAATCTCCACCTGTTTTAACACATAAATTTTCAGAGAGTAAGCCAAGAATTCAAAACAAAAAGAAAATAAACACCCTTAGGTTTAAGAGATCTCCTTTACCTTGGGAAACGAAGATGCCTCTCCAGTTACTTGCAAACTTTTTCCTGTGCCAAGCGGGTGATCAAGTAAAGCTGCAACCCCTCCAAACATTTCCCAAAACTGAAACCCTTCGTTTGTGTTGTCGCTTATCTGCTGTAGCTCACAACGAATACGCTTCGATTCATCAACCAGCCAAAACGGTAAAGGAGTCTTCTCCTCCACATTGAATTTATCGAAATCCTTTGTGTTGCCTTGTTGTTTCTCGTTCAAATATTTTATCACAGTTTCACCCGTTGAACTGTTCTTCATCACATATCTGTGGATAGGGATATTTTCCCATACAATCAGTGTCTTGACAGCACACGACTCACAGTCCAATACGTCCACCACATCATCCACACCAAAGACATACTTCCTAGTCTGCCATGCTAACTCGTGAAATAACTCTTGCAGCAAATTCTTTTCTTTAATAGGGAAGCTAAACTCCTTCACCTTCTCATATGACAGCTCCAAAGCCTGCCTGAAACCATTTTCTACTCCACTTGATACAGTCACCACATCCAATACCCTCTCCTCGAGCCGGTTATCAAGAAAACCTGACCGAACATGATTACCATTTTGAGCATTGAAATCGGCTGAAAGAGCAAGTATCAGCCAACTCACATTAGGCTGGCTTGTTGAATGATCAATGTAGTACCCGGTGGCGATCTCAGCACTTCTCTTCAAGTAATTTCTAACCATCTCCTTACAGTGACGGGCAAACGCCATAGCCGATTGTCCTCTAGCTCTAGAGGGAACAACATCATCAGAGTATACGTTAAGTACCACCGGGGTTTGTCCGCTCAGATTTCCAAAGAGAGTATTTTTGCCATCCATTACAATATAACCAAACTTCTCAGCAGACTCCATCAACGTGCTGTCTCCCATTTTAAGATAAACAAACCTGCATCAACATCAACAACACGTAAAGCTAGTTAGTTTAACAAACTGAAACAAGAGTAAGTAAATACAATCATCAAGCAACCAGGACCAAACTAACTACGTTAGCTATTCTTCTCAATACTTGGCACAAATAATAGATATTATATACAGACACCTTTTCCAACTAAAGGCAATACTTTTACATATTACACGGTTAACTTATCATATCATGGGGTGAATAGAGAAGAAACGATTCAAGATGATGATCGGAACAGAGTCTGCAACCCTAAATAAGAAAGCTAAATCCCAAATCATACTTCTGCAGAAATCAAATTCAGATACAGTACATTCAACTCCAAGAAAGAAAAACTATTATCAACACAACACAAAATCCGATAGGAAACTGTGAGGATCAGAGCAGCTTTAACAACTCAAACACCGAGCTGCACTCACAGAACCAAGGACCAAACAGAATCGAGAAGAGATAAGCTACAAGAGCAGAACAAGGCAAGAAGAACTTAAGGAAACGAAAAAAATGACAGAACACACACCAGCTTTATCCAGTTCACGCCCGTTAAATAGGGTCGCTACGTCTGGCCGGAAACTTACTTCCGGAATCCACTAGAAAAGAGATGGAGTTACAAGATTACCGAAAACAAAGACATTGTTTAGATGTTACACTCTGTTTTCTATCTACCCCTTTCTTCTCTCTCAAGAACACTCAAATACAAGTTTACGCTAATAAATGAATGCCTCTCTTGTCTCGTGTGTCATCCGTCTCACATGTGCCTTCACGCCTCTTTATAGGACCGACTTGACCTAGTACTCACTGCAGTCTCCACGCTAAAAGCCAATCCCAAAGCTTCGCATTGTCCCAATAACAGATTGGCCAGCTCTGATACACGACAATAAACTTTTCTCTGCTTTTATCATAAAGCAAGTCGGCTCCGTATGAGTGGTCCTGCAGCTTGTCGAGTCACGTGACTTGTCCAGGACACATTTCAAAATAACCTTTCCCTCCACGTTTTCAGTGTAGACATTTCTTGTCTTGATCTTCATTGCTAAATCAACAAACTCCACCTAGCAATGAGAGATCTCTAAAACTGAAACACGATTTCCCTGAGAGATAGAGAGAGACGAGACCTTCTAGATTTCTGATTCCATTTCCGGTTTTCCCTGAGTCTTCTTACTCAGGCTTGACACGGAGTAAGTCCAAAGCTGATTGGAACTTACTCACGGGCAAGATCTTGGTCAACATGTCTGCCGGATTCCTCAAAGTCGAAATCTTCAAAACATCAACGATACCTCGAGCAATTGTTTCTCTGATCTTGTGATACTTCACAGCAACATGCTTTGTCCTTTCATGGAACACACTGTTCTTAGAAAGACAGATAGCACTTTGAGAATCACAGAAAATCTCCACCGGCTTCTGAACGTAACCAAAGTCTTCCATCAAACCCTTAAGCCAAATAGCTTCTTTAACAGCTTCTGTCAATGCTATGTACTCGGCTTCCGTGGTGGATAAGGCCACTACCTTCTGCAATCTAGACTTCCAGCTTATTGTATTTCCTCCAAGAGTAAACACAACCCCACTGATGCTTCTCCTTTTATCCGGATCAGCAGCGTAATCAGAATCACAATATCCCTTCACAACAAATTCAGAACCCTTTCTGAAACAAAGCTGCTTACTCAAACTTCCCTTTATGTACCTCAGAACCCACTTCACACCAAGCCAATGCTCTTTGATTGGTGCACTCATGTATCTACTCACTATTCCAACAGGATAAGCGAGATCCGGTCTTGTACCAATCATAGAATACATGATACTGCCCACTGCATTACAATAAGGAACTGTTTTCATGAACTTGTCTTCATCACGCAGTTGCAGTTCTGTTGCTTTCCGCATATCTAAGTGAGCTCCGAGAGGAGTGGCCACTGACTTTGACTGATCCATGTTGTAGAGTTCTAAAACCTTTTGAAGATACCCCTTTTGAGATAACCAGAGCCTTCCTTTTGATCTGTCTCGGGTGATTTCCATACCGAGAATCTTCTTGGCTGGCCCAAGGTCTTTCATCTCAAACCTGAGACTCAACTGCTTCTTTAACTCTGAGACAACTTTCTTGTCTTTAGCTGCGACGAGCATATCATCTACATAGAGGAGTAAGTAGATTTTTGAACCGTCTTCCAGAGTTTTTACATAGGCACAGTTGTCTCGTAGACTCTTGGTGAAACCGATCTCAGTCATGAAACTGTCAAACTTTTGATTCCAGTTCCTTGGTGACTGCTTCAATCCGTATAGTGACTTCTTTAGAAGTAGCACTTGTCCCGGTTTGTAATGATCTTTGAATCCTTCTGGTATCTCCATATATATCTTTTCCTCTAATTCACCATGGAGAAAAGCAGTTTTAACGTCGAGTTGCTCTAACTCATAGTCTTCTTCAACCACGATGCAGAGCAGAATCCTTATGGACACGTGCTTTACAACCGGAGCAAAGACCTCGTTGTAATCCACTCCTTCTTTCTAAGAATAACCTTTGGCAACTAGCCGAGCTTTGTATCTAGGTTCTTCTATACCAGGAATTCCAGGCTTTAGCTTGAAAATCCATTTGCAACCGATGATTCTCTGTCCTGCAGGCTTGTCAACTCCTATCCAAGTGCAGTTTTTCATCAGAGAATCCATCTCTTCGTCTATTCCTCCCTTCCATAGACGCCAATCACTATCTCTGATTGCTTCTGCATAACTTGCAGGTTCAAGTCTCTCTCCATCAAGTGTGGTAATCAAAGCTTCGAACGTGAAATCCTCTGATTCATCATCTGTATCTTCACCATAATATCCTTCCTCATCAAACCTCTGTGGAGCTCTGATCTCTCTTCTTTCTCTGTCCCGAACTAACCAGTAACTTCCAGGTGTACTCTCTGTAGCTTCATTTTCTGAACCCACGTCGACTGTCTGCCCCCTTTGATTACGATCTTGAGAAGTAGAAGATTGATCTCCCAGGGATACTATTTCATCCGGAAGATCTCCACCTGATCTTGTATTCCCTGAACTTGTTTCCCCCGAGCTTTCCAGATCAATGTCGAACAAAGATTCCGAATCACTGTCCTGTTCCACAATGCCCTTACCACTGTTGATAACATCTCTGTATACTGCATTTTCCTGGAACTGAACACTTCGGCTGATAACACATTTCTTTTCTTCTATTAGCCACACTTTATATCCTTTTACCCCTGGAGGGTAACCCAAGAGAACTCCTTTCTTAGCTCTCGGAGAGAGCTTTCCTTCATCTGAGTGAACAAACGCCAAACACCCAAACCTCCTGAGGTAACTGTATCCTGGAGACTTCCCTGTCCATCTCTGGTCTGGAATCTCAAACTTGATAGCAGCAGATGGCGTTTTGTTAATCAGATCAACCGCAGTATTCGTTGCTTCAGCCCAAAATGTCTTTGTCAAACCTGAATCACTCAGCATACTTCGGACTTTCTCAAGAATGGTTCTATTCATTCTTTCTGCAACCCCATTTTGTTGTGGAGTATAGGCGCAAGTCCTATGCCTGATGATACCTTTCTTACTGCAGTAGTCATTGAAGTGTTTGTTGCAGAACTCTAGACCATTGTCAGTGCGTAGAATCTTGATCTTCTTTTCCACTTGATTCTCAGCCATACTGCTCCACTCCACAAACTTATCAAAAGCTTCATCTTTATGCTTAAGAAAGTAAATCCATGTCTTGTGAGAGTAATCGTCAACAAATGTAATAAAGTATTGACATTTACTGAGAGAAAGTGGGACTGAAGGAGCACCCCAAAGATCTGAATGCACGTAGTTTAGCCGTCCTTTTGTATTATGGTTTGCAACATCAAAGCTGACTCGGTTAGACTTTCCATATATACATTCTTCACACACTTCTAGCTTCGAGATCTTCTTACTATCTAGCAGACCTTCCTTTGCCAACATATCCAGATACTTCTGACTAATGTGGCCTAGTCGTCTGTGCCAGAGCACAGTCTCATCTGATCTCTTCTCTACTGCCAAAGACTCACGGACAATAGGCTTCCCTTGCAACAAATACAGAGTTTCATATCTTTTTCCTGACAAGAATGTTTGATCTCTCTGAGTAACTGATAATATACCATTTTCTGAACTGAACTTGTAGCCATATTCTTCCAAAGTTCCCATAGATATCAAGTTCCGGTCCATGTCTGGTATGTATCTGACGTTCTGCAGCAAGAACGTTGAGTTATCTTGGTTTCGGATCCTGATACTTCCTATTCCCATAACTTTTGACGTAGTCTTGTTTCCCATCCTTACTGAACCACAAACGTCTTCTTTCAGAGTTTCAAACCATTCCCTCTTATGTGACAAATGATGACTACATCCCGTATCCATTATCATTTCATTCTCAAGATTTATACCTGTCAAATGCAGAGCTTCGGAGACATATAAACCGGCTGTTTCTGTCATCTTTGCCTCAACCATTGCAGCTTCTCCACGACTGTTACTAGAACTGGCAGTGTCTTTGCCCTTGTTTGGAGACTTGCCTTTAGAAGGACAATCATTTTTGTAATGACCTTCTTCTCCGCATATCCAACAACCGAGCTTGGATTTTGACTTTGCCTTGCTCTTGCCTTTCTTTGAAGATTTATCTTTACTCTTGCTCTTTGAATCACTTCTTTCCCTAACATATAAACCTTCTCCTTGGTTTTTAGAGCTTTTGCTATTTGAACCATATTCCAAATCTTTGGCGTGAACAGCAGCCATAACTTCATCAAGAGATATCGTTACTCTGTTCGAGCCATATAGGAAAGTGTCACGCAAGTGCTCAAATTGTTTAGGGAGTGACCTGAGCAACAAGATAGCTTGATCTTCGTCAGACACAACCACGTCGATGTTCTCCAGATCTGCAATGAGTCTTTGATACTCGTCCATGTTCGCTTCTATGGACAAGCTGTCTGTCATTCTGTAACCATAGAGCTTCTCCTTGAGATAGAATCGGTTTGGGAGAGCTTTAGTCAGATACAGACTGTCCAGAGCGTTGAGCATCCCGAGAGCTGTCTTCTCTCTTCTTATCTTTCGCAAGATCTTGTCTTTCACGCTTAACATGATAGCACCTCTTGCCCTCAACCGTTTCTCAGCCCAAGCTTCTTCCTTTTCCTTTGCTTCTTTACTATCGCTTTCTTCATCTGAGTCAGGTGTTCTTTTACCCTTTCTTGGAGATGCTTCCTCCACCAGAACTTTACTCAGTCCCATCAGATCTAGATGAGCTAGGATCTTGTCCTTCCAAAGCGAGTAGTCTTGAGTTCCATTGAACTTCTCTATGTCTATCCTTGACGTCGACATGATTCTTGAGTCGTTGTGACTTTAAGGAATCACTGAGCCGAGAACCTGGCTCTGATACCAATCTGTGAGGATCAGAGCAGCTTTAACAACTCAAACACCGAGCTGCACTCACAGAACCAAGGACCAAACAGAATCGAGAAGAGATAAGCTACAAGAGCAGAACAAGGCAAGAAGAAGAACTTAAGGAAACGAAAAAAATGACAGAACACACACCAGCTTTATCCAGTTCACGCCCGTTAAATAGGGTCGCTACGTCTGGCCGGAAACTTACTTCCGGAATCCACTAGAATAGAGATGGAGTTACAAGATTACCGAAAACAAAGACATTGTTTAGATGTTACACTCTGTTTTCTATCCACCCCTTTCTTCTCTCTCAAGAACACTCAAATACAAGTTTACGCTAATAAATGAATGCCTCTCTTGTCTCGTGTGTCATCCGTCTCACATGTGCCTTCACGCCTCTTTATAGGACCGACTTGACCTAGTACTCACTGCAGTCTCCACGCTAAAAGCCAATCCCAAAGCTTCGCATTGTCCCAATAACAGATTGGCCAGCTCTGATACACGACAATAAACTTTTCTCTGCTTTTATCATAAAGCAAGTCGGCTCCGTACGAGTGGTCCTGCAGCTTGTCGAGTCACGTGACTTGTCCAGGACACATTTCAAAATAACCTTTCCCTCCACGTTTTCAGTGTAGACATTTCTTGTCTTGATCTTCATTGCTAAATCAACAGAAACTAACGATCGACGACGGAACATGAGAATTAACCCCAAAAATTAAAACGTCTCTTACCCTAAAGAGGAGAACCACACTAACAAATCACCTATTGATAGGGCAGAGTTAGTTATATATATATGCGCGTCTTTTTGTTACAGATATTCGAGTGTGGTGGGCTTTATCGTTTGGGCTTCGTCACTCTACTTGGGCCTCGTCAAAGAGTCAACGTCACGAGATCATCACGAGAGAATAAAAGACGAGGAATAAAGTTTGTTGCATTTTTATCCCCAAAAAAAAGTTGTTATTGTTGTTTGTCGTTTTCTTTTGATTCTCTGTTACGTTCTTCGCCGGAATTGTTATCGGGGTTTCTTGTAATTGGTGTTTGCTTCAGAACATTGGATTACATGTTATCAATAAACGTATTATTCAGTATCTTTGATTGTTCGGATTATCTGTATCAAAGGTATCAGACCAGAACGTATTTATCATGGAGACTCGTTCACACGCAAAATCGAAAGACAAAGATATCGACACTTTTCCAATGGAGGAGATTGAGCTACGTCTAGCTCAACGCTTTGATGATCGTTTCGGGGAGATCGAGCTCAAACTCTCAGCTGAGATGAAACAGAACTTTGCGGAAATGATGGACTCATTCCGGGGACTCGGCTCTCACAACTCGGGGTCCTCCAGTGCGAGTCGCTCTCATGACTCCCCGACGACGTTACACCAGGAGGGTGTTTGTGCTCGTCAGGTGTCTCGCCTTGCGAAGTTCGATTTTCCCAGATTTAACGGTGAAAACATGAAGTCGTGGTTAACCAAAGTCGAACAAGTCTTTCTGATGGATCACACAGCTGATGATCTGAAAGTGGGGCTTGCTTCCATTCATTTTGACAGTGTTGCAGCTGAGTGGCATCAGTCGATCTTGCAATCACCAGGCATACCTCCTGCGATTATGTATGACTGGCGTGCTTAAAGGATCTTACTCGAAGAGCGTTTTACGGTGGTTCTGGATGATCCGATCACTACAAGAAAACAAGCATATACCGAGGGAAAAATTCGTCGGTATTCCTACCGAGGATTTCCTCCCTCAGAAAAAACTCCTCGGAATATTGTATGTCGTCGGAATTTCCTCGGAAATTTCCGACGGAATTCCGAGGACAACAAATTCCGAGGAAATAGCGAGGAACACCATTCGTCGGAGAGGTCGTCGGAAAATTCCGACGGATAGTTTCCTCGGTATAAACCGAGGAGCATCCCGACGGAAGATCTCGTCGGACTGCGGAGGAATATTTCAAGGAAACCTTTCCTCGGAAATTTCCGAGGAGGACTCCATCGGAATATTCCGAGGACATGTTTCCTCGGAAATTTCCGAGGAACTGTTTCGTCGGAATATTCCGACGACTCCCGTCCTCGGAAATTTCCGAGGACCACGTTCCTCGGTATTATTTAAAAATACAATTTTTTTAAATTTTTTTTTTTTTTTTAAAAAATTATTTTTAAAAAAAATAAATATTAGAAATTTAAATTTGAAAATATAAAATTAAATTCAGAAATTTTATAACGAAAATATAAAATTAAAATTGAAAGTCGTACAAAAAAAAGAAAAAATCTAAATAATTTGAAAAAAAAAGCTAAGGGTTTTGGGTGTTCGGGTCTTGCAGGGTCGGGAAATCGATGTTCGGGTGCAACGTCCTCATCATGTCCATCATCTGCTGGTTCAGCTTCCTCTGTGCCTCGAAACTCGCCTGTTGTGCCTCGAAGCTCGCCTGTTGAGTTGCCATCTGAGACTCCAACGCAGATATGTGATGATCCTTGTCCTGCAACTGACCCATAAGTGCTTCGGGATCAACAAAGGGCGGGGCTGCAGCAGAAGACGTAGCCGACCGGGACCGACGAGCCAAACCCAACATTCGGCCCTTCTTCTTTGGAACCGACTGAAATAGAAAATAGGCAAATGTAAATAATAATTAAGATGAAATGAAATTTTTTTTTAAAAAAACTTACCTTTTCAACGATTTCGTTGATCTGATCCCGAGGCAATTGGGAACCCGTCGAATCTTGGTCCTCGGTTTGAAGCTGAGATGCTGCTTCTTCCACCTGACTGTGGATGAGGTCGACGACACCCCTCACAACACCATCATCAATCTGGCCGGTCTTCTTGTTCGTATACGCCTTCTTCAATAGGCTGAAATCATCAACCGGCTCACCATCATTTTCTTCCACCTTGATATCAATATAAATATTGGTAATCAGAAGAAATAATGAGAATTTAAAATTTCTAAAATTTTAAAATAGAATAAAAAGCGACTGCAATTACCATGCGATCCCTCAGAGTGGCTTGGGACTGAGCACCCAAGTTGTGCTTGTAGACGCCCTTTCCTTTACGCTCGCTCTTGCGGTTGGTGGGGTTGGTGGGAGAAGTCGATTTCGTCTCATCCTTACTCCAATGGACAATCAACTGCTCCCAGATCTCGAGGTTCATCGACTTTTGGGACCTTTTAAAAAAAAATTGTTAGATGAATTAAAAAATAACTTAAGAAATTTAAAAATTGTTTAAAAAAAAAAAAACCAAACCTTGCCCTTTAGCCACTTCTTCTTCATTTTGATACGCATAGTTAGTCATAACTTTATGCACGAAGTGGTAATAGACAAACCCTGTATAATCGGGATTCCAGTTGAATTCTTGCTGAAAAAAAACACAATGAGTAGAAAATTTAGATTTTTAAAAAAATTTAAAAAAATATAAGAATATTTACTGCAAACTGTTCAAACCACAGAACTTGTTTGGCTATATGGAAGTCGGTGAAAGTCGGATGTCCCACGTCCAAAGAGAGATACATCATACGGTTGATCATTGTGCTGATCCCGTTCGCGGATCGATCGAACCATGTCTGACCCGGTCCAGATGGATAAGGAGTGAGAAACGGAAGACGGTGACGACCCGGCTGTCGAACAAACTCCGCAACCCTCACCAGTTCCGGAGGACCCTGATAGTTCGGAGGAATAGTGGGCGCAGCACCGGAGCCAGAAGGAGCCTCGGGAAATAGAGAGGGAGATGTCTGGTGGGAGCTGCGGGGCGATGGGGAATCCTGAACGGAGTAACTCCCCGAGCCACGACCACGACGCTGTCGAGGAGGCGGGGTCTGATCATCAAAAGACCTGTAGTTTAAAGATATAAAAATAGTTATAATATCAAAAAAATAGTTATAATATCAGAAAAAAATTTAGAATTTGTTAGTATACATGATTTTTTAAATATGTTTTATTGTTCATGGAAACGTGAAAAACGATTTTAAAAATAGAAAAAACTTTTTAAAAATCATATACATGTTCTTAAAAATAAAAAATGTTTTAATACTTATAAAAATAGTTTTAATATCAGAAAAATAGTTTTAATATATAAAAATAGTTTTAATATATAAAAATAGTTGTAATATCAGAAAATAGTTTTAATATATAAAAATAGTTTTAATATCAGATAAAATGAAAAAAAAATTAAAATATGTTTTATTGTTCCTGGAAACTTGAAAAACGATTTTAAAATAGTAAAAACCTTTTTAAGAATCATATACACGTTTTTAAAAATGAAAAAAATGTTTTAATACATATAAAAATAGTTTTAATATCAGAAAAATAGTTTTAATATATACAAAAAGTTTTAATTTCAGAAAATTGTTTTAATATATAAAAATAAAAAAAAAAATTAAATATGTTTTATTGTTCGTGGAAACTTGAAAAACGATTTTAAAAATAGTAAAAACATTTTCTAAAATCATATACATGTTTTTAAAAATAAACAATGTTTTTAAACATAGTAAAAACCTTTTTAAAAATTATATACACGTTTTTAAAAATAAAAAACGTGTCTAAAAATAGTAAAAACGTTTTTTTAAAATCATATGCATGTTTTAAAAAATCAAAAAACGTTTTTAAAAAATCATAAAACGTTTTTAAACGTAAAATAATTCCAAAGAAAAGTAAAAGAAGAACCTAAAATCCGAAATTCAATCCTAAACTATCTATCTAACAACCTAAAATCCGAAACTACCTATCTACCAACCTAAAATCCTAAACTATCCATCTAATAATTAAAAAAATGTTTTTAAACAAAGATTTTTACATGATTTTTGAAGTGGAGAAGAGATGTGGGCTTGGGTATGAGATTAACCGGCGATTTCCGTCGGAATTTGAGAGAGAGGACAGAGTTTTCGGCAGAGAGAGAGAGGTGAGACCTTGCGGCGGAGAAGAAGAAGGAAGGGTTACGTTTTATGTTTAATGATTCCGACGGAAACATGTCGTCAGAAATCCGTCGGAATTCTTAAAAATAAAACCTAAACCGCGGTTCTCGAAATATTTCACGCGTTTCGTTTTCCCGGGTAAGGATTTTCCGACGGAAATGAATTTCCTCGGTATGACCTCGGAATTTCCTGAGGAAATTCCGAGGAATAAGTGTTGGTCCTCGGAATTTCCTCAGAATATTCCGAGGAAATACCGAGGAAACATGGTTTGGGGTTTCAAATTCCGTTTTTTTTGCGGTATTTCATTTTTAATACAAATGCAATGCATACCATTGAGGATACGTTGTATAGATGATCATAAACCATAAAATAACAAAATTTCAAAAATAATTGTAAGTATTTCCTTTAGCGTTTGTTAAAGTGTATAAGTGTTTATCTTATGTCGTGTGATTTTTGTTCGAGCAATCGTGAAAGTGTTTGTTATTGTGTAAAACACTAAGGTTTGACTTCATAATCTGGTTAAGACACTCAATGAAAGTTATATATGTGTTATTCAATCTGTAAAACGTTGTTTTCGGTTAGAAAACCACTTTTCCTCGGAATTTCCTCGGAAATACCGAGGAATAACACTTTTAATGAAATCCCTAAATCGATAAATGGAATTCGAGGAAATTCCGAGGAAACCCTAAATTTCCTCGGAAATTCCTCGAAATTTTTTTTTTTAAAAAATTATTTTTAAAAAAAATAAATATTAGAAATTTAAATTTGAAAATATAAAATTAAATTCAGAAATTTTATAACGAAAATATAAAATTAAAATTGAAAGTCGTACAAAAAAAAGAAAAAATCTAAATAATTTGAAAAAAAAAGCTAAGGGTTTTGGGTGTTCGGGTCTTGCAGGGTCGGGAAATCGATGTTCGGGTGCAACGTCCTCATCATGTCCATCATCTGCTGGTTCAGCTTCCTCTGTGCCTCGAAACTCGCCTGTTGTGCCTCGAAGCTCGCCTGTTGAGTTGCCATCTGAGACTCCAACGCAGATATGTGATGATCCTTGTCCTGCAACTGACCCATAAGTGCTTCGGGATCAACAAAGGGCGGGGCTGCAGCAGAAGACGTAGCCGACCGGGACCGACGAGCCAAACCCAACATTCGGCCCTTCTTCTTTGGAACCGACTGAAATAGAAAATAGGCAAATGTAAATAATAATTAAGATGAAATGAAATTTTTTTTTAAAAAAACTTACCTTTTCAACGATTTCGTTGATCTGATCCCGAGGCAATTGGGAACCCGTCGAATCTTGGTCCTCGGTTTGAAGCTGAGATGCTGCTTCTTCCACCTGACTGTGGATGAGGTCGACGACACCCCTCACAACACCATCATCAATCTGGCCGGTCTTCTTGTTCGTATACGCCTTCTTCAATAGGCTGAAATCATCAACCGGCTCACCATCATTTTCTTCCACCTTGATATCAATATAAATATTGGTAATCAGAAGAAATAATGAGAATTTAAAATTTCTAAAATTTTAAAATAGAATAAAAAGCGACTGCAATTACCATGCGATCCCTCAGAGTGGCTTGGGACTGAGCACCCAAGTTGTGCTTGTAGACGCCCTTTCCTTTACGCTCGCTCTTGCGGTTGGTGGAGTTGGTGGGAGAAGTCGATTTCGTCTCATCCTTACTCCAATGGACAATCAACTGCTCCCAGATCTCGAGGTTCATCGACTTTTGGGACCTTTTAAAAAAAAATTGTTAGATGAATTAAAAAATAACTTAAGAAATTTAAAAATTGTTTAAAAAAAAAAAAACCAAACCTTGCCCTTTAGCCACTTCTTCTTCATTTTGATACGCATAGTTAGTCATAACTTTATGCACGAAGTGGTAATAGACAAACCCTGTATAATCGGGATTCCAGTTGAATTCTTGCTGAAAAAAAACACAATGAGTAGAAAATTTAGATTTTTAAAAAAATTTAAAAAAATATAAGAATATTTACTGCAAACTGTTCAAACCACAGAACTTGTTTGGCTATATGGAAGTCGGTGAAAGTCGGATGTCCCACGTCCAAAGAGAGATACATCATACGGTTGATCATTGTGCTGATCCCGTTCGCGGATCGATCGAACCATGTCTGACCCGGTCCAGATGGATAAGGAGTGAGAAACGGAAGACGGTGACGACCCGGCTGTCGAACAAACTCCGCAACCCTCACCAGTTCCGGAGGACCCTGATAGTTCGGAGGAATAGTGGGCGCAGCACCGGAGCCAGAAGGAGCCTCGGGAAATAGAGAGGGAGATGTCTGGTGGGAGCTGCGGGGCGATGGGGAATCCTGAACGGAGTAACTCCCCGAGCCACGACCACGACGCTGTCGAGGAGGCGGGGTCTGATCATCAAAAGACCTGTAGTTTAAAGATATAAAAATAGTTATAATATCAAAAAAATAGTTATAATATCAGAAAAAAATTTAGAATTTGTTAGTATACATGATTTTTTAAATATGTTTTATTGTTCATGGAAACGTGAAAAACGATTTTAAAAATAGAAAAAACTTTTTAAAAAATCATATACATGTTCTTAAAAATAAAAAATGTTTTAATACTTATAAAAATAGTTTTAATATCAGAAAAATAGTTTTAATATATAAAAATAGTTTTAATACATAAAAATAGTTGTAATATCAGAAAAATAGTTTTAATATATAAAAATAGTTTTAATATCAGATAAAATGAAAAAAAATTAAATATGTTTTATTGTTCCTGGAAACTTGAAAAACGATTTTAAAAAATAGTAAAAACCTTTTTAAAAATCATATACACGTTTTTAAAAATGAAAAAATGTTTTAATACATATAAAAATAGTTTTAGTATCAGAAAAATAGTTTTAATATATACAAAAAGTTTTAATTTCAGAAAATTGTTTTAATATATAAAAATAAAAAAAAAATTAAATATGTTTTATTGTTCGTGGAAACTTGAAAAACGATTTTAAAATAGTAAAAACATTTTCTAAAATCATATACATGTTTTTAAAAATAAACAATGTTTTTAAACATAGTAAAAACCTTTTTAAAAATTATATACACGTTTTTAAAAATAAAAAACGTGTCTAAAAATAGTAAAAACGTTTTTTTAAAATCATATGCATGTTTTAAAAAATCAAAAAACGTTTTTAAAAAATCATAAAACGTTTTTAAACGTAAAATAATTCCAAAGAAAAGTAAAAGAAGAACCTAAAATCCGAAATTCAATCCTAAACTATCTATCTAACAACCTAAAATCCGAAACTACCTATCTACCAACCTAAAATCCTAAACTATCCATCTAATAATTAAAAAAATGTTTTTAAACAAAGATTTTTACATGATTTTTGAAGTGGAGAAGAGATGTGGGCTTGGGTATGAGATTAACCGGCGATTTCCGTCGGAATTTGAGAGAGAGGACAGAGTTTTCGGCAGAGAGAGAGAGGTGAGACCTTGCGGCGGAGAAGAAGAAGGAAGGGTTACGTTTTATGTTTAATGATTCCGACGGAAACATGTCGTCAGAAATCCGTCGGAATTCTTAAAAATAAAACCTAAACCGCGGTTCTCGAAATATTTCACGCGTTTCGTTTTCCCGGGTAAGGATTTTCCGACGGAAATGAATTTCCTCGGTATGACCTCGGAATTTCCTGAGGAAATTCCGAGGAATAAGTGTTGGTCCTCGGAATTTCCTCAGAATATTCCGAGGAAATACCGAGGAAACATGGTTTGGGGTTTCAAATTCCGTTTTTTTTGCGGTATTTCATTTTTAATACAAATGCAATGCATACCATTGAGGATACGTTGTATAGATGATCATAAACCATAAAATAACAAAATTTCAAAAATAATTGTAAGTATTTCCTTTAGCGTTTGTTAAAGTGTATAAGTGTTTATCTTATGTCGTGTGATTTTTGTTCGAGCAATCGTGAAAGTGTTGTTATTGTGTAAAACACTAAGGTTTGACTTCATAATCTGGTTAAGACACTCAATGAAAGTTATATATGTGTTATTCAATCTGTAAAACGTTGTTTTCGGTTAGAAAACCACTTTTCCTCGGAATTTCCTCGGAAATACCGAGGAATAACACTTTTAATGAAATCCCTAAATCGATAAATGGAATTCGAGGAAATTCCGAGGAAACCCTAAATTTCCTCGGAAATTCCTCGAAATTTTTTTTTTAAAAAAAAATGGTTTATAATTCCAAAAAAACGTTTTTTAATTTTTAAATATGTCTATATGATTTTAAAAAAGGTTTTTACTATGGTTAAAAACGTTTTTTTATTTAAAAAAATGTCTATATGATTTTAAAAAAGGCTTTTACTATGGTTAAAAACGTTTTTTTGTTTTTAAAAATGTCTATATGATTTTAAAAAAGGTTTTTACTATGGTTAAAAACGTATTTTTGATTTTTTTAAACGTGTATATGATTGTTTTTACTATGTTTAAAAACGTTTTTTTATTTTTAAATATGTTTATATGATTTTAAAAAAGGTTTTTACTATGCTTAAAAACTCTACTCTGATTCCGAGTCATCGTCACCAGATGAATCGGAATCTGGATCTTGGTGAAACTCTCCAATAACTGGTTCATCTTCTGCGTAAACGACGGCGTCCTCTGCGAAGTCGGTCAAATCGACGACAAGGCCACCTTCCGCTACATCTTCTGCTGCACTTAAGTTGCCGGATGTGATTGATTGCAGTGGGTCTTCCAGCTCTGAAGTTCCCTGAACTCGGCCTCTCGGGTTGACTCTTGTAACTGTAACCCATGGATCATCTCTGTTCCTTACCCGTGGGTACTTGATATAAGAAACCTGTAACATTTAAACAAATATTAGTAAAAGTATGAATTATGATCAATCATTCTGAATTCGTACAACATTAACTTACCTGATCGGCCTGAGAAGCAAGAATGAAAGGATCATAATATTGCAGCTTTCGCCTCGAATGTACTGATGTAACACCAAATGCATCTGTTCTCACACCTCGATCTGGAGTGTTGTCGTGCCAATCACAATAGAAAACAGTACAACGCAATCCAAGCAAGCCCAAATACTTGATTTCCAAAATCTCATGTATGTGTCCGTAGTATACATCATCTCCTGATGCAGAACAAACGCCAGCATCATAGGTCGTACGCGAATGTCTTCTCTTTTCAGTTGCGAATGCATATCCTCGAGTACAGAATCTCGGATATGAATTTACAACACAGTTTGGGCCAACCACCATCTCGCGTATCCAATCGTCAAATGTTTCACCTCTGGCCAAACCAGCAGACACCTATTAATAGCACATATGTAGGTTATATCAATAAATATGAATTAGTATAAATATATGGTAAATGTAATTTTAATTTGTTTAAGGCACTCACATAGGTAAACATCTATCCAGCAAATTCTCCCTGCTTAATTTCTTCTAGTTCCGCCTCTGTGGCGTATCTATATTCGAACCACTTTGCTGCCATGAAAATCCTGTACATATGATGACAATAATATAATTAATTAGATTTAAATGTCAATTTGTTAAAATAGAATTTTGTAAGATAAAAAACTTACCTCTCATATGGAAGAACATCTTCGCAGTTGGTGAGCAAATATGTCTGCAAATGACTTCGCTCATGCTCAGTAAGTCGACGGTCCTTTGGTTTTCCGCTAAGTCGTCCAACATCTGTGAAAATGTCTGGAACCTGAACATGATATGTTGCCCGTTCACCTCTATCATCATGCCGAGCAGATCTTCTGTTTTTGGTCTGAACTTCTGCTGGAAAGTAGTGCTCCGCAAAGTTTGAAATTTCTTCATTGATCATCTGTGCGACTATAGAACCTTCCACCCTACTTAAATTTTTCACCTTCTTCTTCAAATGGAACATATACCGCTCATACAGATACATCCATCTATACTGCACAGGACCACCAAGTTCCAATTCTCTTGCAAGGTGAATAGCAAGATGCTCCATAACATCAAAAAATGAGGGAGGAAATATCTTTTCAAGGTTGCACTGAATCACTGCTATGTTAGTCTTCAAATTTGTAATACCTTCAAGAGTCACTGATCTGCTGCATAAATCGCGGAAGAAAGCACTTATCCCTGCAACAGCTTCATGAACTTTTCGTGGTAATAGTTCCTTGATGGCAAACGGAAGGAGTCGCTGCATCATCACATGGCAATCGTGACTTTTCAAACCAATAAACTTTCCTTCCTTTCTGTCGATACAGTTTCGCACATTAGATGCGTAACCATCTGGAAACTCCACATCATTTGAAATCCAATCAAAGAACGCATTTTTCCCCTCTGTATCAAGTCGGTATATGGGAAAAGGAGCCCTACCATTCTCATCAACATGAAGTTCTGGACGAGCACATATATCGACTAAATCCAGTCTTGACTTCAAATTATCCTTTGTTTTACCTTTAACGTTAAGGATCGTGTTCATGAGATTGTCAAAAAAGTTCTTCTCAATATGCATGACATCTAAATTATGCCTTAGCAGATGATCCTCCCAGTATGGCAAATAAAAAAAAATACTTTTCTTGTGCCAGTTATGTAGTTCTCCAACAGCATCTACAGGAAAATGCTCATGTCCACCGACGTCTGACGTCCTTTCTGCACCAAAATCTCTTAGTTGTGTCTTCAAAACTTTCCCACTAACTTCCTCAGGTGGACCATCAAACACCTGTTTGTTTTTCCTAAAGAAATTCTTACTCCGACGGTATGGATGATCATGTGGTAGGAATTGTCTGTGACAGTCAAACCAACACGTTTTTCTTCCGTTCTTTAGTTGGAAAGCATTTGTGTCATCTTGACAATATGGACATGATAGCCTCCCATGCGTTGTCCATCCAGATAACATACCATATGCTGGAAAATCACTTATTGTCCACATTAGTACTGCCCGCATTTTAAAGTTTTCTTTACACGAAATGTCGTATGTTTCAGCACCTTCAGCCCATAGTTGTTGCAACTCATATATTAGTGGCTGAAGAAACACATCAAGTGATCTCTTAGGATGCTCTGGTCCGGGAACGAGAATGGAGAGAAACAAAAACTCTCGTCGCAAGCACAAGTTTGGGGGTAAGTTATATGGTGTAACAATGACTGGCCATAGAGAATATTGTCTTCCACTCTTCCCATACGGGCTGAAACCATCGGTACATAATCCAAGGTAGACATTTCTTCTCTCATATGCAAAGTCGGGATACTTTGATTGGAAATGCTTCCAGGCTTTTGCATCTGAAGGATGTCTAATCTCACCATCTGTTGAGTGCTCCGCATGCCATCTCATTCATTGCGCTGTCCGTTCCGAAAGATACAACCTCTGCAACCTTTCCTTCAAAGGCAAATACCACATCCTTTTATATGGCACTCTAACTCTTCCACTCGTATCTTTGTAACGAGGCTTCCCACAAAATTTGCATGTAATCCGCTGGTCATCCGCCCTCCAATATATCATGCAGTTATCGCTGCATACATCTATTACTTCATACGGTAAACTAACACCAGATACGAGTTTCTGAACCTCGTAGTATGAACCTGGAGCTACATTATCCTCAGGTAGAATACCTTTTACAAATTCAGCTATCGCATCCACACAGTCTTCAGCCAAGTTATAATCTGTTTTAATGGACATCAGTCTTGTAGCATATGATAAAGCTGAATGACCATCTCTGCAACCTTCATACAAAGGTTGCTTTCCAGCATCCAACATATCATAAAATCTCCTAGCTTCTGCATTGGGTACATCTTCCCCTCTAAAATGATCATTTACCATTTGCTCAATACCTACACCATAATCTAAATCCGTTCTAATTGGTTCTTCTAATCTAACCGCCGGCCGAGGTTCGCTAGTACTACCAGGTTCATATCCTGTTTCCCCGTGATGATACCAAATTTTGTAACTTCGTGTAAACCCATTTAAAAAAATATGTGTCCAAACATCCAACTCTTTAATAACCTTTCTATTTTTACAATTAGAGCAAGGATATCTTAACTTACCTGTTTTGGCTTCCGGTTGTCGTTTAACTAACCCCATGAATTCCTTTAGACCTCGTTCGTATTCTTTCGTAAGCAATTTCGTGTTCGGATCCAAATGAGGTCGATCCATCCAAGATCGATAATAATTTGAAGAAGACATTTTTTTTTTAAAGCAAAATCGTGTGTAAAGATAGTGGGAGGAAAGAAGAAGAAATGGAGTGAATGAAGAGGAAGAGGGGTGGGTGTATTTATAGATGAAATCCTGCCGACATACTGAGGAAATTCCGAGGAAATTCTGAGGAAAAACAACTCTTCCTCGGTATTTCCTCAGAATTCTTGAAATCGCACAACGGCTCTCCCAACGGGTCTCTAACGGCTCCGACATACTGAGGAAATTCCGAGGAAATTCCGAGGAAAAACCACTCTTCCTCGCTATTTCCTCGGAATTCTTGAAATCGCCCAACGGCTCTCCCAACGGGTCTCTAACAGCTCCAAACTTTCCTCGGTATCTTACAAATATCCGTCGGTTATTTCCGACGGACCCTGTTTCCTCGGAAATTCCTCAGAAAATTCCGAGGAAACATGCTGTCCTCGGAATTTTCCGACGAAATTCCGAGGAACTCCCTCTTCTCGGAGTTTCCTCGGTTTTTCGTCAGAAATTTCCGAGGAAATCATTTTCCCTCGGAATATCCCTCGGAATTTCAACGTTTTCTTGTAGTGGATCGCCGAATTGAAGGTGTTGTAGGAGACTAACGGCATAGTGGAGTATCATGGCCGTTTCGAGGTGATCCGTAACAGGGTTAATCTTTCGGAGGAGTATTTGGTCAGTGCTTATCTCGCGGGTTTACGCACCGAAACGCAGATGCACATCCGCATGTTCCAACCTACATATGTTCGCCAATGTTTGGTATTTGGTCGCTTGTATGAGCAGACTCACCCTCAGAAAGAAGCTTCTGCTCTCGCTGTGGTGTCGAAACCTGTATCGCAAGTTAAATCTTCGGTGATTCCCAGGAGAGAGTCGGATTCGAAAGCGCTGGTGGTGCGTGACAAACACAGGGGAATGAAACCTCAACAGTTTCTGTCACCGGAGGAAATGACCCGACGCCGTGCAAAGGGGTTGTGCTACTAATTCGATGAGAAATATACACCTGAGCATTATCAGCAACATAAACAGAAGCAACTATTTACTATGGAGTTGATAGAAGAAGAGGTTGATGAGATCATTGAGGAAATTGATCGGAATGTTGAGTTTTTTGAGGAGGATACACCACGCATTTCGGTTAATGCGATTGATGGTCTCTCTGGCTTTCAAACCATGAAGGTGAAAGGTATGAATGGCAAACGAGCTCTTTTTTCTCTATTGGACTCGGGATCCACTCATAAATTTCTGGATCCCACAATAGCTGCTAAGCTGGGGTGCCACCTCAAGCACATTGGCTCTGCTACGGTGGCTGCGGCAGATGGTCGTCAAGTTGGTGTTAATTACAAGGTGGAACATTTCAAGTGAAGTTTCCAGAACACGATGTTCACCTCGGATTATGTCGTGTTACCTCTAGCCGGATGTGATATGGTTCTGGGGGTTCAATGGTTAGCTCAATGAGGTCCAATCACTTGGGACTTCCATGAGCTTACTATGCAGTTTACAATGCATAACAACAAGAAAATGTTGTTGCATGGGATACGAAGAGGAGAAGTGCGTGAGATTAAAGCTTCTAAAGTGAATCGCAGAATAGACTCTGCTATACAACTCTCTATGATTTGGGTTCAGGACGTGGCTGATACTGAACCTATAGAGTTTTGTTCATTGGAATCACAACCGGACATGGAGGCTCCTTCTCCTGCAGTGACAAGCTTTATGTCGCTGTTTCAGGATATTTTCGAGATACCGACTCAGTTGCCTCCATTCCGACAACATCATGACTGTTGGTGTCAAAATCCCCTCCTCGGAGATTGATAAGACGAAAGGCCAAATCAACGGTTAAACATTTCATATTCTGGCAGCAAGCCCACGAAATGAGACCAAACGCCTGCCCGGGTCAAGCTCTTGGCTTAACCGGTCACAGATGAACTAAATGGGTTGTGACCATTTGTACTCTTTCCTTATCCTTGGTTTTGTCCCAAAGGGTTTTCCGGGAAAGGTTTTAACGAGGCAAATTGGTTCACTAATCTTAAAAATGCCCATCGGGCCGAGCTCTTGGCATCCGGTCCCACGGATGAACTGAACTCTCTAACGGCCTCTCAAGACAAATCTCTGCATATCTTCCCAGCCGGAGCATTCACCAAGCCAAGACGTGGGCTACGGCCGGATCTCACCCTCTCAGACCGGCCCCAGAAGCTATTTCCCGACTATTGGGCCTCGGCCCAATAATTCCCGAAGAAACATCACGCCATTTAAAGATGGACTTCACGCTGTTCGGAACGCGGAAAAACATCAAGGAGTTCACTTAAAATAAACCGGAAGAAGGCTTTTAACCGGAGAAAATCGGGCCAGAGGATTTAAAAGACAAGCTGGGCCAAATCAAGACAAGCGGGCCGGATCGGAAGAAAAGAGGACTGATGGGCGGCGGCCCATCAGGTCATTGGCGGCGGCTATAAGGGATTTTTACAACGTCCCACATTGCTTAGATCAGTCTTTGGGACCCCAGACTCTCTCATATAAATAGACACCCTTGTATTCACTTTTAAGGCATCCCAACTCAAGTGCAAGAGCTTTCGAGATATAAGACAATAAGCTTTCTCGAATATTTTTGTACTTAGAGAATTATTAATAAAATTATCTTTCTCATCTTTTTACTTTTTTGCCCTTTGGTTCTTGTTTAATAGAATTTTCGGAGCCCCGCGAAATATAAATTTCGACAGTGTGAGTTTCGGCTCTCACAGTTTGGCGCCGTCTGTGGGGACGAGAAATATTCCTTATTCAAGAAAAACAGGATACGGAGCGGAGGACCATGGCAGCCGTAGGAAGAACCGACGGTACCGGCAATCAGCCGACCGGAGGAAGAACCGACGGTACCGGCAATCAGCCGACCGGAGGAGCAGCTAGAGCCGGAGCAAACCGCGGCCGGAGCATCCGCAGCAGGAGAAATCATCATGGGAGCAACCGGAACCGGAACGGCTGCAGCCGGGAATTCCACCGTCGCACAGCCTCGGTCCGAAATGCCGATCGAAAATCCCGTAATAACGGGCGCGGTCAACACCGGCCCGACCGGTCCAGCCAAAGATATCACGGAAATTGGCGACCTAAGGAACATAAAAGCAGGAATCGTGGAGCAACAAGACAGACAAGAAAGAGCAACGACGCAGGAGATGACAGCCATCCGAGAGCTAACGCAAGGCTCTCGGTCACTCGGAAGAAGATACCCCCATTTCTCACTGCTGACGAGCACTCCCGGAGGGCAGAACCTCGGTGAGCGAACCCCAGTCGGAACAAGGACGGAACCATCAGAACCGCCGCCGTTACACCGATGGAGAAGTCACGGCGAGCAGCCGGTCTCAACGGTAACCGATGGAGAAGTCACGGTAGAAGCGGACGGCTGCGACGAAGACAAGACGGACGAAGAAGAAAAAGATTTTACCGAAGAAGAAGAAAACTTACTCATGGAGAACCAGCGAATAAGAGCCGAAGAGCGAGAGAGAACAGGTCGGACGGATCGAATGACCCGCTCCAGTTGACGAGCAAAACGCCCAATTGGAGCTAATGGCGAGCCAGATAAGAGAAGCGAGATCTCAAGTCCACAAGGCGACCAGTGCGGCTCCCGAGACCGACCGAGTCTTGGAGGAAACTCAAAAAATCCCCTTAACTGCGAGGATCACGAGTGTAAGACTCCCCGACCTCGGAGCAAACATAACAGGAGCACCCAATGCCGAAGTGACGATCGTCGGAATTAACCACTCCAACAACCCGCTCGTCAACGGCCTTTCAATCGAAGACCATGCGATGCACAAAGTTCTAATCAACACGGAAAGTTGGGTCAACATCGAATTCCGTTAAACTCTTCGGAGGGTGAACATTGGGACCCGACATCTCACAACCCGTCCAAAACCGTCGACTGGTTTCACCGGAAAGACAACAACGACAGTCGGAGCAATCCAACTCCCCATAATAACAACGGAAACGAAGGAAGACATGGAGCTCTCGGTGGATGACCACCCAGGAATTTACGACGGGCGAATGACGAAAACACCCTGCCGGTCGGCACGACCATCGCCGGAACGTCATTTGTTGGAATGAACGGACCAAAAGACACAAAAGAAGGCGTGACGAGGGCGGCCGAGCTGGAGATCATGATCCCAGAGCGACAAGACCAACGAGCCAAAACGACGGCTGGACAGCTACAAACAATCCGAGACGAAGGTCGAGCTAGGAACGTGATACAAACTTGCCCACGATTTTTAGCACTTGAATAAATGGTACTGTCGATTTGGATATGAACCAAGATAAGCTACTAGCAAATCCGGAACTGGTGGATCGATGGGAGCGTTGAAGGATGCGGAAGGCCTTCAGTATACCCAACCCTTAGCCAACCTTGGATGTGACGCACCAAGACGCTGGACTCAGGGGCGTTGAATGGATGTGACGCACCAAACAACAAATTGCTCACGAAGAACAAAAGAGAGAACAAGTTCTCAAATAGAAATTTCTATTACAAAATGATCAAAAAGGTCTCTACAAAATGTGGAGAAGGAAGAATATATAGGAAATCAAGTCAAAGAGACTTGATTGTGGCACAGAAAACAACTGCATAAATTTTAGAAAAGTTTATGAAATAAATGTGGTCAAAGTGACCCTTCAAGTCCACGGCAACCCTTGGGCTACTAGGTCCGGCCATGCATGGGTTCGATCGTCTGGACGATGGTCACGAGGTCGGGCTCGTCCGGAAGTATCAGCACGCGGGCATGGTCGAGGAGAAATTGGCCTAAGTCCGTTTGGAACTGATGGGCAAGTGCCCGGCTGAACGGCCCGTCCGGAAAAGTCACCATCCGGTCGAGAAATGGAACCTCACGTTCGTTTTCTGAATCCGCACGAAGTAAGCCCAATGTGTCCCGACTCAAATGCTCAGAATGGGATCTTGGTCGAAGTCCTTCACGGCCCGTTCGAGAAATTGTCACCGGAAGTTGAGATTCAGATCTTAGGTCGTTTCCGGGTGTACGCGGGTCGATACGGTAGACGGTACGTTCGGTTGGCCCCGTCCTGCGGTCGTCCGGCTGGTCCTCGCGAGCAACCTCCCTTCTCGGTACGTTTGTCCTTGTCCGGCTGTCGATGCCCGTACCATCTTCCGGGCTGGCATCGAGATCCTCATCCATGATCGCATCATCCTCTCCCCGTTGAAAAGGATTTGACCTCAAATCCGTTTCTTCTGCCACAAAAGGAATTAAGTCAGATATATTAAAACTGGAACTAACATTGTACTTACCTTGAAGATCAATTTGATACGCATTGTCATTGATCTTTTTGGTCACGGCAAAAGGTCCATCCACCCGAGGCATGAGCTTGGATTTCCTTTCTGCTGGAAACCGGTCTTTCCTCAAATAGATCCACACAAGGTCACCTTCCTCAAAGGTCTGCTCACGCCGTTGCTTATTAGCCTTGTCCGTGTACTGCTTGGTCCGTTTTTCAATGTTCTCCTTGGCCTTTTCATGGATTTTCTTAACCTGTTCAGCTTTCTTTTTCCCATCCAAACTGGCCCTTTCACTCAAAGGTAAAGAAATCAAATCCATGGGAGACAAAGGATTAAATCCATACACGATTTCAAAGGGTGAGAACTTAGTGGCCGAATGCATAACACTATTGTAAGCGAATTCAACATGAGGCAAACAATCTTCCCAAGTTCTCAAGTTCTTTTTCACAACAGCCCTAAGCAAAGTGGACAAAGTTCTATTCACTACTTCAGTTTGTCCATCAGTTTGCGGATGACAAGTAGTTGAAAACAAAAGCTTGGTTCCTAGTTTTGCCCAAAGCGTTTTCCAAAAATGACTCAAGAACTTAGTGTCCCTATCTGAAACAATGGACTTAGGCATCCCATGCAAGCGAACTATTTCCCTAAAGAACAACTCAGCAATATGCACGGCATCATCAGTGGTGTGACAAGGTATAAAATGCGACATTTTCGAAAACCTATCAACGACCACAAAGATTGAATCCTTGCCGGTCCTAGTCCTAGGCAGTCCTAGCACAAAGTCCATTGACACATCAGTCCAAGGTTGATCAGGAATGGGCAAAGCGAGGTACTTACCTGTCGTTTGAGCTTTGGCCTTGGAGCGTTTGCAAGTTTCACAACGAGTGCAAACCTTGATCACGTCCTTCTTCAGTCCCGGCCAATAGAAATGATCCTGCAAGGTTTTAAGCGTCTTCTCTATGCCAAAATGACCCATTAGGCCCCCACCGTGTGCTTCTCTAACCAACAAGTTTCTCAGAGAACAGTTAGGAATACACAAACGATTGGCAAAGAACAAGAAATCATCATTTCTAAAGTATTTCCCAAAAGCGATCCTAGAGCTAGCTAGATACGGTTCCTTAAAGTCTAGGTCTGCCTCATACAATTCCTTAATCTGCTAAAACCCTAGCACCTTAGCATCCATAACCGTGATCAAAGCATACCTCCTAGACAAAGCATCAGCTACGACATTTTCTTTTCCTTTCTTATACTTAATGACGTAAGGAAAGGTTTCGATAAACTCTACCCATCTGGCATGTCGTTTGTTGAGCTTTTGCTGTCCCTTCAGATGTTTGAGAGTCTCATGGTCTGTGTGCACCACGAACTCCTTTGGCCAAAGATAGTGCTGCCAAGTTTGCAAAGCCCTCACCAATGCGTATAGTTCCTTGTCGTAAGTGGGGTAGTTCAAGGTAGCTCCTCCCAACTTTTCACTAAAGAACGCAATTGGTCTCCCTTCCTGCATCAAAACAGCACCAATGCCAACTCCTGAAGCATTGCATTCGATCTCAAAAGTCTTAGAGAAATTTGGCAAAATAAGTAAAGGAGCGTTGGTTAACTTAGCTTTGAGTTCTTGGAATGAATCTTCTTGAGCTTGTTCCCATTTGAACCCAACGCTTTTCTTGATAATCTCAGTGAGTGGGGCAGCCAATGTGCTGAAGTCTTTCACGAACCTACTGTAGAAACCGGCTAGTCCATGGAAGCTACGAACTTCTCCAACGGTCTTGGGAGTGGGCCACTCACGGATGGCCTTGACCTTTTCCTCATCCACTCGGACGCCTTCAGCTCCTACAACAAACCCAAGAAACACGAGATTATCTGTTGCAAAGGTACATTTCTTGAAATTAGCAAAGAGTTGTTCTGTCCTAAGCACTTCAAGAACCGATTTCAAATGAGAAAGATGTTCCTGAAAACTCTTGCTATAAATCAAGATATCATCGAAATATACCACCACAAAAACGCCTATGAATGGTCTAAGAACATGATTCATCAGCCTCATGAAGGTACTAGGCGCGTTAGTAAGCCCAAATGGCATGACTAACCATTCATACAATCCTAGTTTCGTTTTAAAGGCTGTTTTCCATTCATCACCTTCTTTCATTCGAATCTGATGATATCCACTTTTCAAATCAATTTTAGAAAAGACACAAGAACCGTGGAGTTCATCAAGCATATCATCAAGGCGAGGGATAGGGTGTCGGTACTTAACTGTTATTTGGTTAATTGCTCGGCAATCAACGCACATCCGCCAACTCCCATCTTTCTTTGGAACCAAAAGGACTGGTACAGCACAAGGACTCATGCTTTCGCGGATGTATCCTTTGTCCATGAGCTCTCCAATCTGTTTTTGTAACTCCTTGGTTTCCACGGGATTGGTTCGGTAAGCTGGCCGGTTTGGCAAGGACGCTCCCGGCACAAAATCGATTTGGTGTTCAATGCCGCGTATGGGAGGCAGTCCACCCGGGTTCTCTTGGGGAAACACATCCTGAAAATCCTGCAAGAGCTGTTTAAGTTCACTCGGAAGCTCCGGTGTTTGGTCAGATTGAGCCATTAGTGATTCTTTAAACAAAAGAAGGATCATGGACTGGTTGGAACAAAGAGTTTTTCGAACTTGACTAGCCTTAACAAGAAAATTGGACTTTTTACCCTTAGAATCGGTTTTGGCTTGGTCTTGTTTGCGGCTCTCTTTTAGTTGGAGCTGATCTTGGTACACTTCATGTGGAGTCAAAGGCGCCAGGACGATCTTTTTCCCTTGATGCTCAAAAGAATGACGGTTAGTGAATCCATCATGCATCACACGCTTGTCATATTGCCACGGCCGTCCAAGGAGTATGTGGCTCGCGTCCATGGGCAGGACATCATACAAAATGTTGTCCTCATATCGTCCAATGGTAAGAGAAACTTCCACTTGGTCCTTGACTTGCATTTCTCCTTCGTCGTTCAGCCATTCAAGCTTGTAAGGCCGTGGGTGCTTCTTGGTCTCCAAACCTAATTTCCTGACAAGAGACTCACTAGCCACGTTAGTACAGCTCCCACCATCAATGATTAAACTGCATACCTTGTCTTTGATATGGCAACGAGTGTGGAAGAGATTTTCTCGTTGGACCCGTTCATCAACCTTTGCTTGGACGTTCAAGGCTCGCCTTGTCACAAGGAGTTGTCCTTTGACTGGTAGGTCCAGGTCCTCTTCTGTATCCGGTTCCTCATCAAAGATGGGTTCTGAGTCTTCCCAATCAGATGCGGACTCAATCTCTCCACTTTCTCGCATGATCATCACGCGACTGTTTGGACACTTGTTGGCATAGTGGCCAAGTCCGTGACACTTGAAGCATTTGATCTCCCTAGCTCGGTTAGGAGTCGCTTCCTGCTTTGTTTTGTCCACAGCAACAACCGGATTAGTTTTAACATCTGTATTTGTTCGGAAAAGAGACTTACCTTTGTCTTGTGGACTCGGTTTTGAAGAAGACTGGTAAGTAGGCCGTGTGAAGCCTTTCCTCTTGACTTGTTGCTCTACCAGAATGGCTTTGTGCAACATCTCAGCAAGATCATCATAATCTTGAAGCTCCATGCGTTCTTGGATCTCACGGTTGAGTCCAGTAAGGAACCGTGCCATAGTAGCTTCGGGATCCTCGTCAACTTCTCCTCTAAGCATCAGGATTTCCATTTCTTGGTAGTAGTCTTCCACGCTTTTGGTGCCCTGAGTCAGTCTCCTTAGTTTCTGATGAAGATCTCTCAAGTAATGGGCTGGTATAAACCACTTTCTCATAAGAGTGAGAAGTTCTTCCCAATCCTCCAAGGGTTCTTCTCCTCGCCTCCTCCTGTTTGACACAATTTGATCCCACCAGTTTAGTGCATAACCATTAAACTCAGTGGCAGCAAGCCTTACCTTTTTACGATCTGATAATTGTTGGCAGTCAAAGACAAGCTCAACTTTTCGTTCCCATTCAAGGTAGGCATCCGGATCATTTTTCCCATGGAATGGGGGAATCTTAAGTTTCAAGCCTCCAAGATGGTTTTCTGACCGTCTAGACTCTCCAGCGAAAGGGTTATCTCTGCCCCTGTCCCGTTTTGGCTGTCGCCTTTGTGACCTCCTCTGACTTTGATCGGAAGAAGATCCTCCATCATCTCTGGATCCTGTCCGGTTGTGGTTTCTCCTTCTGTTTCCGGATGTTTGTTGATCTTCCTGGATCCGGTCAAGTCTCACATGAATGTCCTCTATACCTGCATTCATCATACGCTTAAGTTCACTTGTCAGTGCGTTCATCTGAAAACTAGACAATCCAGTTCCCACGCTTGCCTCTTGTCCTTCCATGTTTTTCCTGAAATGCACTTAACAAACAATCAAATAACCAACTCTCTTCCTCACAGTTTTGGTGTCTCTCAAGTGTTTCACTCAATGGTTCTAAGCAAGCAATCCGATCAAATTTAGTGCTCCACAAAACCCAACACCCCAAGAAGAAGATAGAAAGTTTTAAGACTTCTTTTCTTTTATTAGAAATCCGCTTTAACCACTTCCAGGCCGGCTTTCTCTTCAGCCAACTGGATTTCTCCTCAGTCACCCCCAACTGGTTTTCTCCTCAGTTGTAAAACGATTTAACTCTTTTTTTTTTTTTTTTTTTAAAAAAAAATCGTTTCAAAACAAAAGGTAAGAAGTGGCCCGGATGGAGATAAGAGAAGTGTTTCAGAATTTTAGAAGATGAAAAGATGAGAAGATGAAATACCCCTTCAAGTGTGCTCTGATACCACCTGATACAAACTTGCCCACGATTTTTAGCACTTGAATAAATGGTACTGTCGATTTGGATATGAACCAAGATAAGCTACTAGCAAATCCGGAACTGGTGGATCGATGGGAGCGTTGAAGGATGCGGAAGGCCTTCAGTATACCCAACCCTTAGCCAACCTTGGATGTGACGCACCAAGACGCTGGACTCAGGGGCGTTGAATGGATGTGACGCACCAAACAACAAATTGCTCACGAAGAACAAAAGAGAGAACAAGTTCTCAAATAGAAATTTCTATTACAAAATGATCAAAAAGGTCTCTACAAAATGTGGAGAAGGAAGAATATATAGGAAATCAAGTCAAAGAGACTTGATTGTGGCACAGAAAACAACTGCATAAATTTTAGAAAAGTTTATGAAATAAATGTGGTCAAAGTGACCCTTCAAGTCCACGGCAACCCTTGGGCTACTAGGTCCGGCCATGCATGGGTTCGATCGTCTGGACGATGGTCACGAGGTCGGGCTCGTCCGGAAGTATCAGCACGCGGGCATGGTCGAGGAGAAATTGGCCTAAGTCCGTTTGGAACGGATGGGCAAGTGCCCGGCTGAACGGCCCGTCCGGAAAAGTCACCATCCGGTCGAGAAATGGAACCTCACGTTCGTTTTCTGAATCCGCACGAAGTAAGCCCAATGTGTCCCGACTCAAATGCTCAGAATGGGATCTTGGTCGAAGTCCTTCACGGCCCGTTCGAGAAATTGTCACCGGAAGTTGAGATTCAGATCTTAGGTCGTTTCCGGGTGTACGCGGGTCGATACGGTAGACGGTACGTTCGGTTGGCCCCGTCCTGCGGTCGTCCGGCTGGTCCTCGCGAGCAACCTCCCTTCTCGGTACGTTTGTCCTTGTCCGGCTGTCGATGCCCGTACCATCTTCCGGGCTGGCATCGAGATCCTCATCCATGATCGCATCAGAACGTCTCACTAGAGGGAAGCCCAAGGCAAGGACGACGAAGCATCACTGCAAGACGTCTTGAATTCTCGCCTCAAGCGGCAATGCCGGGAAGGCAAGACACAAGGGAACAAACTCTAACCAAGACAAGAACGGCTCATTCCGGAACGCTGCCGTAAAAACCGCAGAACGCCGCAAGACAAATAATCAAGCAGCCAGATTTGACGGTGATCGGCGAAGAAGACGGAGAAACCACCGCATACGGAGCTAGCCAAGACATGAACGAGATGAACGGCAAAGCAAAAAACGCAACATTAAGTCCTGAATCGAAGACGATGATGGATGCGGACCTAGAACGGAAAAGCGGACAAGCGAAGACGAACAGATCGGTGGCCCAAGAATTGACGTGGATCCAAGATGAAAACCGAACAAGGAACGCCCCTTCAAGAGAAGACTCAAGACAAAACTACGGGATCATCGAAGCAAAACCGCTCCGATTCGTACTGCCATCATAACGCCCGAAGAACGTAACTCGATCAAGCGAAGCTCGATCAGGACAAGGACTGAACCATCCGGATCTCCACTGCCGCAACGGAAGAGTACCCTGGGGCGAGCAGCTGGGTAGCCAACATGGATATCAATGAAGAAAACGGAGGTGGAACCGGGACAATAGAAAGCGGAACCGGACGTGATACAATTGAAACCCGCAACAAGGGAAGGGATCCCACCAGAGGCGAAGGAAATCCAATACGGGTCGAGCATCGAAGGCCAACTGGCGAGCAAGGAAAAACAGACCGAAGGAGAACGCTCTATGCAAGCCAAGAAACTCCCGAGGAAGATATTTGGACTCTATCCCAAGGCCCGAGCGAAAGTTTGCGAAATTTGGTAAAACGTTTCGAATCGGTTGCATCGAAGATCAGCGAGCTCAGCAATCAAGCCGCACTCGCTGCTTTAAGAAGGGCGCTACGGTATGAGTCGAGCTTCCGAGAAGAAATTACCCTGAACCCCCCCTGCGACGATCCAAGAAGCATTGCACCGTTCCTCAAGTTTCAAGATCCTCGAAGAAGAGATCGAGGCCTTGCCAAAGAAGCACCGGCCGTCAAAGACGTTGACCAAAAGCATGACACGACCTTCGGATATTCCAAGCAAGAAAAGGTGCGGACGAAACAACATGAACGAAGGGACGAACACACGCGGAATGCGCACCTATCAAATTAACATGAAACGATCCAACAAGGCCAGACACGGAAATGGATCATGGAGTACCTGGACTCGCAGCGCGGGCTACGATGAAAAGGTTTACTGCACCTTCCACGAAGTCAACGGCCACTCAACCGCAAAATTGCAAGGCGACTGCAAGAATGCTTGCAACAAGGTTCCTAACAAGAGACCTTGGAAGCGAAACGACAAAAGAAGACCGGAAGCGCAAGAAAACAGATACAAGCGTCGAGCCACGATATAAGGCGAGCAGAACCGACCAGTTCGAGAGAACGAAGACTTTACCCGCAGAATGACGAAACGGCGGCTGCCGAAAAGAAGACGTCCGAGACCTCGGAGCCTGAAACGGACGATCCCGCAGCCAAAGCCTAGACGCTTTCATCTCATCTAAAAAATAGAACTACGAATCGGCTTGATCCCCACGATCGGGGTACGTAGGCAGTTCACCTTCCCGTGAGTTCAACTATAAATAAATAAATAAAAATCGCCTCACGGCACAGATCGCCTCACGGCACAGATCGCCTCTCGGCATAGATCGCCTCCCGGCACAGATCGCCTCACGGCACAGATCGCCTCACGGCACAGATCGCCTCTCGGCACAGATCGTCTCCCGGCACAGATCGCCTCATGGCACAGATCGCCTCACGGCATAGATCGCCTCACGGCACAGATCGCCTCACGGCACAGATCGCCTCACGGCACAGATCGCCTCTCGGCATAGATCGCCTCCCGGCACAGATCGCCTCACGGCACAGATCGCCTCACGGCACAGATCGCCTCACGGCACAGATCGCCTCACGGCACAGATCGCCTCACGGCACAGATCGCCTCACGGCACAGATCGCCTCTCGGCACATATCGCCTCTCGGCACATATCGCCTCTCGGCACATATCGCCTCTCGGCACATATCGCCTCTCGGCACATATCGCCTCTCGGCACATATCGCCTCTCGGCACATATCGCCTCTCGGCACATATCGCCTCTCGGCACACATCGCCTCTTGGCATACGTATCAACCGCCCGTTGCTGATCACAACAGGGTGACTAAACCATGGTTCTTTAACATCCCGCAGTGGATAAATTTAGCGCGGTATATAAATTTCCGGACAACATCCGAACGGCGTGACCTGACATCCCGCGATCCTGCAGGGAGCGTCGAAGACGATGTTCTTTTAAGCTTATCTTCAGGAGCATTTCGCATAGGCAAATAGTGCGAGGTGTAAACCGCGAAATAAGCTCGTAAACCCAGTAAGACGCCTGACATGGAAAGCTGGTCTTGAACATCTCTGAACGCAGTATCAAACCGGCTCCGATACGAGATTATAAACGCGTTCAGTCGAGAGAGGAATTTAAACGTGTAACTCCTCGACACCAAAACACAAGCCCAGGAAAACATCGCAACCTGGCCAAAAGTTCGAGTGTCCGGAAAAACACTTCAACTCAACGCAAACGCCTCTTGGCAAGCGACAAACAACGCAAACGCCCCTTGGCAAGCGACAAACAACGTAAACGCCTCTTGGCAAGCGACAAATAAAGCAAACGCCTCTTGGCAAGCAACAAACAACATAAACGCCTCTCGGCAAACATCGCCTCTCGGCAAATATCGCCTCTCGGCAAACGCCTCTCGGCAAACATCGCCTCTCGGCAAACATCGCCTCTCGGCAAACATCGCCTCTCGGCAAACGCCTCTCGGCAAACATTGCCTCTCGGCAAACGCCTCTCGGTAATCGCCTCTCGGCAAATATCGCCTCTCGGCAAACGCCTCTCGGCAAATATCGCCTCTCGGCAAACGCCTCTTGGCAAACGCCTCTCGGCAAACATCGCCTCTCGGTAAACGCCTCTCGGCAAACGCCTCTCGGCAAACGCCTCGTGGCAAACATCGCCTCTCGGCAAACATCGCCTCTCGGCAAGCAGAACGAACCATCTCTTCAGAGATGGGCCAACCGCCCTAAACACGGCAAGGTCCGAGACCCCAGGAACGACCTCATCGAATCCAGCCAGATCAACGACTCCAATCAACGAAGCCTTTTCCTCAATCAAGCCGAAACTACGGGTGACTTGATCCCTTCTCATAAAGGGTACGTAGGCATCTCGCCTAAAAAACGAGTTCAGTTGCCAAGGAGGAAAAATTCATCTTCTTCCAAATCAGCCGCCTGTAAGTTTCAGGCCCGAGAAGAAAACAAATTCGCTGCAATTATCTTTCGGCGACCTGTCCTCAAGAAGACATATGTTTCGGAATCAGAGGCCTTTAGTCCATCAATCCCGATAGACACCTCATCAAACGCTCTTCGCCCATGCAAGCAAAGGCCACGAGCTGGGGGGCTAACTGTTGGTGTCAAAATCCCCTCCTCGGAGATTGATAAGACGAAAGGCCAAATCAACGGTTAAACATTTCATATTCTGGCAGCAAGCCCACGAAATGAGACCAAACGCCTGCCCGGGTCAAGCTCTTGGCTTAACCGGTCACAGATGAACTAAATGGGTTGTGACCATTTGTACTCTTTCCTTATCCTTGGTTTTGTCCCAAAGGGTTTTCCGGGAAAGGTTTTAACGAGGCAAATTGGTTCACTTATCTTAAAACCCGTTCAGGAGCTAACCAAATCGCTCCGACCAAATGCCCGTCGGGCCGAGCTCTTGGCATCCGGTCCGACGGATGAACTGAACTCTCTAATGGCCTCTCAAGACGAATCTCTGCATATCTTCCCAGCCCGAGCATTCACCAAGCCAAGACGTGGGCTACGGCCGGATCTCACCCTCTCAGACCGGCCCCAGAAGCTATTTCCCGACTATTGGGCCTCGGCCCAATAATTCCCGAAGAAACATCACGCCATTTAAAGATGGACTTCACGCTGTTCGGAACGCGGAAAAACATCAAGGAGTTCACTTAAAATAAACCGGAAGAAGGCTTTTAACCGGAGAAAATCGGGCCAGAGGATTTAAAAGACAAGCTGGGCCAAATCAAGACAAGCGGGCCGGATCGGAAGAAAAGAGGACTGATGGGCGGCGGCCCATCAGGTCATTGGCGGCGGCTATAAGGGATTTTTACAACGTCCCACATTGCTTAGATCAGTCTTTGGGACCCCAGACTCTCTCATATAAATAGACACCCTTGTATTCACTTTTAAGGCATCCCACTCAAGTGCAAGAGCTTTCGAGATATAAGACAATAAGCTTTCTCGAATATTTTTGTACTTAGAGAATTATTAATAAAATTATCTTTCTCATCTTTTTACTTTTTTGCCCTTTGGTTCTTGTTTAATAGAATTTTCGGAGCCCCGCGAAATATAAATTTCGACAGTGTGAGTTTCGGCTCTCACAATGACCATAAGATTCCTTTGGTGGAGGGCTCCAATCCGGTTAATCAACGACCCTATAGGTATGCACTTCATCAGAAAGATGAAATTGACAAAATGGTTCAAGAAATGTTATCTACAGGTACAATTCAACCAAGTTCCAGTTCGTTTGCATCATTTGTGGTCCTTGTTAAGAAAAAAGATGGGACATGGCGCCTTTGTGTTGACTATAGGTGTAACACCCCCGAACCGGACTAGACAGGACCGGCCGACCAACAATCAAACAAGAACATGGAACGGCCAATCCCTTTATGCGATCGAACGACAATCAAACAAGAACACGAACGACTGCACAGTCCAGCCGACCCGGAGATGCCACAGTACGGGGTTAAGTAACGAGTCAGCTCATTCCAGGATGAAGTCCGAAAACAGAGCCATCCCATTACCTAACACTGTTTACCTCTCGACCGCGGCCTAAGGCTTTTCAACCCGTACTTTGGTCTCGAGTTGTGTTATTCCGGACAAGATTAATATCATTGAGCCAGTTAAGTTCATAAAACATTTCATTTAATTTATAAAACTCAAATCCAATTTGTACAAATACAACCGTACAGTGATCACCTTGGGAAATCCGAAAAGAAAGCATTCTTACAAACGAGTCCTTTACAAAAGTCAAGAAAAATCTACTTCCGATGTCCTAACGTTCCGCCGCTCGCTCTATCAACTTACTATAGGTTACCTGCAAGAGGGGGGAGGAAAGGGAAAATGGTAAGTAATCGGGAGATTACTTAGTGAGTCCAGAACATAAACAACAAGGATACCCAACCCAGTCCCCATCATGCAACACACAATCATACAATCACAGAATAGCAGAAGCAAATAAAGATAGCCGAAGCAACATAAAAGTAAATAGCCGAAGCATGAAAACACGTTAGTAAATGAGTGCACCAGAACTCCTCTGATGCCTCTGCATCCTTCTGAAACCGCGTTCTCGCAACGCACAACACACGCGTGGGCACTGAGATCTCAAAGCATGACGTTGATCCCCGTGAACACCCTGCACTTGACTATCACAAAGACCATCAAGCCGGAACATCACCAAAGGCTATACACCAGCACAAAGGCGTTTTCACAACCTAAGGCTCAAGCATTTCCAGACCATCAATAAGGCCATACACCGGCTTTCGCACAAGTGTTTCCAGACCCCAGCCCCGCCCTTCCTCTTCCGGTTAGCTGTAAACACCGTACCCCGTCGGGTACACCCGGCCCGGACTGCCATCCGGTCTCTCCGAGTCTTCCTCCTACCTCTCTGTCGTTCGATGTCGTGGGAAGGCATTGGGGATCATGCACATACCGCCACTGAACCGTATGCCCCGGTTCCGCTCCCGTCCGAAGACTACCCGTCAACGGACTGACACCACACCACAACATGTCAACACAGACTTCAAACCACACTCATCACATCTTCACCACATCACAAACACTATAACTCACAACCAATCCACCATCACTCAAACTCCACAGTCTCATGGCTCTCACTTGCCGGATTCAATACATTCCTCTGTGGTGAATGCCTGCATAAAACGTTAGTCTACACCACAGAGGTTACCTGCACACAACAATCCACAACAATCTTCACAACTCACGGCTCTCACTAGCCGGAACTGTGCATATTCTTCTATGGTGATACCTGCACGAATGTTAGCTTTACACCATAGAGGTTACCTGCATAAAACAACTTCACACCAACACCACAACTAACAAACAACAAGCCCATGAAATCAAAATCCTTATTCTTTCATAAACCAAAATCGAGGCAATTCCTTTTTAAAATCCGATGAAAACTCTTTTATCGAATAAAACCGATTCAAAACCCTTTTAACCATCAAATCCATTTGAAATCTCTTTCCTTAGTCCCACTACCCCATGCAAAGCTAGACACTCTAACTCAAACTTAACAACTTTCTTAATAACTTAAAACTATCTCTGCCAAGATCATTCTCTTAGACTCTAACATGCAAACCCTTAATGCAACTTAATTCATATGTAAAATTCTAATTCACAATCATGCATGCAAAGTTCAATGCTTCAAACTCAACAAAACAAACATGCATGCAAAGAGTAGGTGATCAAACTCAACAAATTAAACATGCATGCAAAGATCAATCAATCAAGATTACTAATCAACTTCAATTAAAACTGAAACTGAAAATAAAGCATGGTTTCCAGGTGGGTTCCTATCTGAAACTCACATTGACAAGGCTCATGATGGACTAGAGACACACTACAAGCTCATATACACCTCTTCACCACACAGAACTCCTAATCACTTTCAACTCTCTCTCCACAACCACACTTGAACAAGGGAAGGATTTTTCTGGTTTTTGCTAAAGTGATCAAATGGAGGGGAAGAGAGGGATTATATAAGAGGGAGGGATTAACCAGAGTGAGACAGCTAGAGGGACACTAATCTAATCTTACTAATTGACACATGGATTCCAATTAAACTTTGGACTTAATTATTTCACCACTTTCTCTTCTAGAAACTGCCCTCTGCCTTTGATCACGAAAATTGCTTGGTAATTGACACCTGGATGCTCCAAAATGAGTCTGATTGAATATTAGACTGATTTCTCTGAAGATTACTCAACTGATTCACCCAGCAACCTTACACACCTCCAAAATCATAACTTCCACTTCCCTTACTCAAAAATTTCTCTTCTTGATTCTGAATGCTCCTCATGATGTCCTCTGTGCCCACAAAAAGTTTCAGAATCTTTATATTAGTAAAACTCGACTTATGAATTTTCTTGTCCAAACTGTCAATCTTCGTCATTCCATCTTGTCCGATTTTTAATTCTCACAGGAGAATTTTTCTTTGACAAAATCTTTTTGTAATAGTTCCATATGGCTATTTAATACCTCTGTCCAAAAGCCCGGAGTTTTTAAAATAGTCCTTCTAATCCTTTCGGATTTATTTGCTCGAACTGTCCCTTCTTTACCAAAATCTGATTCTCGTGATTTTTCTAGGTCACATCGGAATTTTTCTTGACAAGAATCCTTTTGAACTGGCTTCTCTGATGTCTTGTGTATCTACACTCCAAGTTCCACAATTTTTAAAATTGTTCTCATCGCCCATCAGAAATTATTTTGCTCTGTGGTAATTTCCGCTGTAGTATCGGGGTATTACAATAGGGGTCTGAATAACATGACGGTTAAGGATCGGTTTCCCATTCCTCTGATCAAGGACTTGATAGATGAGTTGGGTGGCTCTCAAGTGTACTCCAAGATTGATCTCAGAGTGGGTTATCATCTGGTTCGTATGGAGCCATCCAATGTACACAAGACTGCCTTTAAGACTCATAGTGGCCACTATGAGTACTTGGTCATGCCCTTCGGATTGACCAATGCACCGGCAACATTTCAGGGCTTAATGAATGACGTCTTTTATCCATTGTTGCGTCGATGTATTCTCATCTTCTTTGATGATATACTAATCTACAGTGCTTCAGAGATTGAACACCTCACTCATCTTCGTTTGGTATTTGAGCTGATGCGAACTCACAAACTCTTTGCCAAATAGAGCAAGTGTTCTTTTCTTAATAAGAGGTTCGAGTATCTTGGACATTTCATTCAAGGTTCTGGAGTATCTACTGACCCAGCCAAGGTTCATGCAGTGCAGAATTGGCCAGTTCCTCAAAATCTGAAACAACTTCGTGGTTTCCTTGGTTTGGCGGGATACTATTGACGTTTCATTGTGAACTTTGGTGCTATTGCCTTTCCTCTTACGGCTATGACGAAGAAAGACAGTTTTGGCTGGTCTCCGGTGGCCGAGCAAGCGTTTGACCAACTAAAAGGCGCGTTATGTCAGGCTCCTGTTTTAGCTCTACCACGTTTCGACCATCCCTTCGTGGTGGAGACTGATGTGTGTGGTACTGGTATCGGTGCGGTGTTGTTACAAGATGACCATCCGGTGGTGTTTATCAGTCGACATTTGAAAGGTCAACAGCTACACTTATCTATCTATGAGAAAGAGCTGTTAGCAGTGGTGTATGCGGTGCAGAAATGGCGTCATTATTTGTTAATGGGACATTTCATAATCAAGACTGACCAACGCAGCCTTAAGTACTTGCTTGAGCAGCGGTTGAACACTCCTATTCAACAACTGTGGCTACCAAAGCTGTTTGAATTTGATTATGAAATCCAATATTGCCAGGGCAAGGAGAATACAGTTGCAGATGCTCTGTCTCGTGTGGAGGGTTCTGAGATACTCCACATGGCACTTTGGTCTTGGAATGTGACCTTATGCAAGAGATTCAAACTGCCTACACTAATGATTCTTACATACATGACATCATTAAGGCTCTGCAACTAAAAGAGGATGATAAACGGCACTACTCTTGGTCCTTAGGTATTCTGCGCCGTAAGAACAAATTGGTGATACCAGCTCTGCCTTCCCTCCGTGAGAAACTTCTTCAGTGGATCCACAGTTCAGGAAGTGGGTGTCACTCTGGTCGTGAGGTTACTTATCAACAAATGAAGAGTTTGTTTTATTGGAAGGGAATGATAGTTAATATTCAGTCTTTCACTTGGCGTTGCAGTGTTTGTCAAATGTGCAAATATGATACAGTGGCATCTCCTGGTTTGCTCAGTCCTACATCGATCTGGACCGACATTTCTATGGATATCATAGAGGGTTTTCCTGAATCCAAGGGAAAATCTGTTATTCTGGTTGTTGTTGACAGATTGAGCAAAGCGTCACACTTCATTGCGTTAGCTCATCCATACACTGCAGCTTCAGTGGCTCGAGCCTTCCTTGACAACGTTTTCAAGCTGCACGGGTTTCCTCAGTCTATTGTGAGTGATCGTGATGCAGTTTTTCTGAGCGAGTTCTGGAGGGAGCTATTTACTCTACAAGGTGTTGCATTGAATTACTCGAGTGCCTACCATCCACAAAGTGATGGTCAGACTGAAATTTTGAACAGATGCCTCAAGACTTATTTACGCTGTATGAGTAGTGACAGGCCTCATATGTGGTGTAATTGGCTTCCATTGGCTGAATATTGGTACAACACCAATTTCCACACCGCTATGCAGAGGACTCCTTATGAAGCCGTTTATGGACAGCCTCCTCAACAACACTTGCCTTACCTTCCCGGCGAGTCTAAGGTTGCTATGGTTGCAAGAACTTTGGAGGAACGTGCTAAGATGATCTACTGTTTCAGTTCTATCTTCTCAGAGCTCAACATAGGATGGAACAATTGGCAGATCAACACCGCACTGAGCGCTCACTGGAGATTGGGGATTAGGTTTATGTGAAGCTCCAACCTTACCGTCAAAATTCAGTGGTCACTCGATCTAACCAGAAGCTTGCTCCTAAGTTTTATGGTCCGTGTAAGGTTCTGGATTGCTATGGTACACTGGCTTACAAACTGCAGCTCCTGGCTACATCCCTGATTCATCCAGTCTTCCACGTTTCACAGTTAAAGGAAGCAGTGGGCCAGGTGATCACAGCAACAGATCTCCCAGAACTTTCTTCTGATGTTCTAATCAAAGTTCCGGAGTCAGTGTTGGGAAGGAAGATGGTGAAACGCCAAGGTAAAGCTGCGACAATGGTCTTGATCAAATGGGTTAACCAACCAGAAGAGGAAGCAACTTGGGAGTACCTCTTTGATCTCCTTAAGTGTTTCCCAGAATTCCAACCTTGAGGACAAGGTTTATCTTTGACGGGAGGATTTGTTACAGATATTTGAGTGTGGTGGGCTTTATCGTTTGGGCTTCGTCACTCTACTTGGGCCTCGTCAAAGAGTCAACGTCACGAGATCATCACGAGAGAATAAAAGACGAGGAATAAAGTTTGTTACATTTTTATCCAAAAAGTTGTTATTGTTGTTTGTCATTTTCTTTAGATTCTCTGTAACGTTCCTCGCCGGAATTGTTATCGGGGTTTTTTGTAATCGGTGTTTGCTTCAGAACATTGAATTACGGGTTATCAATAAACGTGTTATTCAGTATCTTTGATTGTTCGGATTATCTGTATCACTTTTTTGCCCTAGTCCAACATCTAAATCGAATGGGCCTAAAGCTCAATCTTCATTAAGAAAAAAAGGACTCTAAAGGCTTTGGGCTTCGTTATCCTTTCGTCAGCAGCATAAGGAGTTGATGATCCAATGCTCTTGGTGAGGAAGATGTGTGCTTCTAGGTAAGGTATCCACATACTTTACTTGAGGAGAAGAGACATTATGGCAAGACTTTTCTAAGAAAACTGGTGTTGATGTTTTTCAAACATCCTTTCTATTATCGTTTTAGTTTTACCGTTTGGTGTTCCTCTTTTGGGCTTTAAATTCCGGGGATATATCAGTCTTCTGCCGGCTCTTGTAATGGTTCTAGTTGTTGCTCTATTTGATTCAATAAAATTCCATAATTTGCGGCAAAAAAATGCTTTGGACAAAATATCGGGATCCGAAGATCTGAACCGAACCGACCTAAAAAATGGTACCGAATCCGAACCGATCCGAAACTCGAAGGGTATCTGAAATACCGAAATACAATTATAAAAGTATTTTACTTACATTTAGACTCAAGATAACTAAAATACTTAAAATTACATTTAAACGGAAGAGAATATATCTCTATTGAATTTAGTTCCGGGAAAACTCTTGATCTCAATGATGTAATTCATGTACCCGGAATTAGGAAAAACTTAGTCTCTGGTGGTGTTTTGTATAAGTGTGGATTCAAACAAGTTTATGCATCTGATAAGTATGTATTATCTAAGTGTGGTGTCATTGTTGGATTTGGATACTTTTGTAATGGCATGTATATGCTTAATATTAATAAAATTGTCAAGTCTATTTATATGGCATGTTCTAGCAAAAATGATACTTCTCTATGGCATGCGAGATTAGGTCATGTACATTATAAACGTATGATTGATATGTCTAAAGAATGTTTAATTCCTACGTTTGACGTGAATATAGAGAAGTGTAGCACATGCATGCTAAATAAGATAATTAGACAACCTTTTAAAGGCATTGAGAGAAATTCAGTGGTGTTGGAACTTATTCATAGTGACTTATGTAACTTGCATGCTACGACATCTTTAGGAAACAGGAAATATTTCATCACATTCATAGATTATTATTCTCGGTTTTGCTATGTGTTTTAACTACATGCTAAAGATGAGGCCTCAGATAAATTTAAGGTTTATAAAACTGTGGTTGAGTTGCAACATAGTAGCTTGGTTAGGAAGTTACGAACCGATAGAGGAAGAGAATATTACGATCCTGCATATTTCCAATCCGTAGGTATTATACATGAGACTACGGCTCCGTGTACACCACAAAATTGTGTATCCGAGAGGAAAAATAGAGTCCTAAAAGAGATGGTTAATTCCATGTTGTCTTACTCCGGATTAAGTGATGGATTTTGGGGTGAAGCCATGTTAACAGCTTGTTATTTATTAAATAGAGTTCCTAACAAAAGGAACAAGGTTTACCCCATATGAGCTTTGGTACAAAAAGAAACCAAACTAGAACTACCTTCGAGTTTGGGATTGTAGGGCGGTTGTTAGACTACCTCAACCAAATATTAAAACTTTGGGGGAAAGAGGTGTTGATTGCATCTTTCTTGGATATGCCTTGCATTCCAAGGCGTATAGGTTTTATGTCATTGAACCTAACGATTCTATACCTGTTCACACTGTAATAGAGTCAAGAGATGCAATATTCGATGGGAATCGTTTCTCATATGTACCTAGGCCAAAGAATTTAGTTCCAAGTAAAAATGAGACAAATGAAGGAGCCGATAAAATAGTTTCTCCTAATGAGTCACCAGTGCTTCGTAAGAGCAAATGAGGTAGGATTAAAAAGTCATATGGCCCTGATTTTTCAACTTTATTTAGTTGAAGGGTAAAGAGATGAGGTTGGTTTCCAATACTCATATTGTTATCTCGTTGATGAGGATCCTAAGACTTTTGATGAGGCAATGAAGTCTCAAGATGTTACGTTTTGGAAAGAAGCGGTAAACGATGAGATGGATTCTATTGTAGGAAATAATACTTGGGTCTTAAATGATCTCCCACTTGGTTGCAAGCCTCTAGGATGCAAGTGGATCTTCAAAAAGAAGATGAAAGTGGATGGAACAATCGATAATTTTAAGTCTCGATTGGTTATTCAAGGCTTTAGAAAAAGAGAAGGTATCGATTATTTTGATACATATGCTCCAGTTGCTAGGATTTCTTCTATAAGATTATTGATAGCTTTAACAGCTATTAATGATCTTGTGATCCATCAAATGGATGTCAAGACAGCATTCTTGAATGGTGTTTTTGAAGAAAAAGTCTATATGAAGCAACCGTAGGGGTTTATTATGCTCGGAAATGAGCATAAGGTGTGTAAGATAATAATGTCACTATATGGGTTAAAGCAAGCACCTAAGCAATGGCATCAAAGATTTGATGAGGCTGTCTTGTCAAATGGATTCAGATTAAATCAAGCGGATAAGTGCTTGTATAGCAAATTTGATGATTCTGGTAATGGAGTGATCATTTGTTTATATGTTGATGATACGTTGATCTTTGGCACAAACCTTAAACAAGTAGAACTTACTAAAGAGTTCTTGTCATCAAATTTTGCCATGAAAGACATGGGGAAGGCAGATGTGATTATTGGAATTAGAATCAAGCGTGAGAACAAAGGATTATCTCTAACACAATCTCATTACATTGAAAAGGTTCTTAAAAAGTTCAATTATGAGAATTGTTCTCCGGTGAGCACTCCCATGGATGCGAGTGTGAAGCTTATGCCCAATACGGGACCAGCGGTGTCACAACTCGACTATGGAGTCTGAATTCGTAGCATTAACAGCCGCTGGTAGAGAAGCAGAATGGCTAAGAAATTTAGTTTTCGAGATTCCACTGTGGCCGAGACCAGTATCACCGATATCTATCCACTGTGATAGTCAAGCTACCTTGGCTAAGACATATAGCCAAGTGTATAATGGTAAGTCGCGACACCTGGGCCTTAGACATAGTGCGGTACGTGAGCTGATCATTCATTGGGTGGTTACCATACAGTTTGTTCGGTCTCAACATAATCTAGCCAATCACTTGTTCAAATAAAAATAGTGGATAATTCGAAATTTCGAATAATTTAGATAAAAATATTTGAGATATTTTGGATAATTTAGCTTTTTGATTCAATTTTTTTGGATAGTTTCAAAAAATTTCAGATAAAAATATTTAGTTTATAAATTGTATTTTTAAATATTTAATTATTTTAAAAATAAATATTATTAATATTTTTAAGTAGGTATCCATTCGGTTCTCCACCTGGTTTATTTTGGTTTAGATTCGATATCGGCTCTCAATTGCATTCGGTTTCTCAGTTGCAGTTAAAAACGCCGAGGCCTAAACCCCTGCCGGTGGAATTTAAAGCGCATCATTAGTGTTTATCTCGGTCGTCTCTCCGGCGTGATTGTCAGGTAAAACACGGTGGTTTGTGCTTGTCCCGTCTCTTATTGTGTTTTTTCATTTTCTTTTTATTCTCGATAGAAGCTTGAATTTTTTTTTTTTTTTTTTATTTTGGGGTTACAGACTTACGGTTTAATCGTTGATCCCTGAAAAAGCCGGATCGATTGTAGCGGTTTTCGTCGCCGGAAGACATTGTTTCCTTGCTCTATCGACTCGTTTTGTACATAATTTTGAAGGAAGAGATCCATATGGAGAGTGTGAAGGTCAAATCCAAGAGTTCTTTGAAGGATCAAGGAACTCCTGGAATCCTCAGAACTGTAAGAATGTTTTTTTTCTCTTTGGCTTATTTACTTTTTGATGAGTTGGTGAATACTTGGTAGTGAATTTTCTTAATTTTTGCTTTTATTTTCTTTTTGAAGAACTTGTGTAGACATTCTTATGTTTGTTTATTTGAGCCTCTTGAATTAGTATCTGCTTAACCGGATCTTTGGAAAAAAATTTGGCAGGTGAAGGGGAAGCTTATCTTCGAGCCAGATGATCCGAAATTAGATTCAAAGCATGAAGTGCAGCTTCAGGAGATGACAAGTATGTATACGCGTTTACGCCGGGGTCATAATGTTAGATTCAGATTTATGATCGATAATTTTTCTCCTTGGTAGGCAAAAAATATACCAAAGAAGGATCACATAAGTTTCCTTTGTTCAGTCTGACCAACAAACAGGTTTAATGTTGGCCTTTCTGGTGAAACTTTGAAGCTTATTATCCCGTTTTTTCATTGAAGTTTTCTCATTTTTCAACTGTAGGGCAGGAGGCATATATTTGAGTTTGAAACTTACCAGTCCATGCATGCTTTCCGCGACTTCATCAGTAAGCACCATTGGTTTGCTTTTATTGATTTGAAATTACTTTCTCTTTGTTTCTTTTGTGGTGTTACTGCAACGACTTTTATTGTGAACAGCTAAGGTCCCTGCTATATGTGAAGAGGAGCCGAAGAAATCAGCTGTCTTGACATCTGCTCAGCAACTCAGTTTGGCAGACATGGAGCGACGCGTCAAGCATCTCCGGGAAGATAGGTAAACATTAAGGTGCCTTTTTTTTTCTGGTTAAAAGAGTCTGGTTTCGCAGGTTCATCGACTTCCTTTTAATATGAGTAACAAACATGATGTGAAGTGAGTTGAGGAGATTTCATAAGGAACTTGTGGAAAACTCAGTCTTGACGGAAGATGAATTCTGGGCTTCAAGGAAGGTTGCGTCTTTGTGATGTCTTTCGTTTTTCAGTTTTCTGTAGTTCTTTCTTTATTGTCGTCTTAGTTATACCGACTTTATTCCGATCGCAGAACTTACTTGGTAAAGACTCCCTTAGAAGGGGTAAACAACAGCCCGGGATCAAGAGCGTGTTGGTTTCTGGCATCAAACCATCTACTGATGGGCAGGTGAGGCATAATTCTCCCTTATATACTCGTGTGCATGCCTTTGTAGGAAAGCATACTCCATTGCTTGTATATCATGTGCCATTTCATCTGGTTTACTAACCACTTTCTGCGCTCTTTTTCTTTCAGACTAATAAAGTGACATTTAACATAACCCCTGAGATCATTCTTCAGGTTAGCTCTTTGGTTCACCATGTTTTTCATTGATGCAAGTGCAATAAGTTTATATGGTGAACGGGGTTAAAGTTGCAATTTATACATTGGGACACAGATTTATTGAAATAGTTGTTCAGTATGCATCATGTGCTTCCAATTGGAAATTACAAGCGTGAAATAGAAGAAACATTTATGAAAACAGCCTTTCAATTCACCTTCTATATTGTGCTCGACTGCTCGTTTATTCTGTAAATATGTATCAAGAATACTTCAGTGTTGTTTCATTCATGTTACTGTCCTTTCCTCACGTAAGATTTCTTCATTACGCTATCAGATTTTTTCGGAGAAGCCGGCTGTTCGGCAGGCATTCATAAATTTTGTTCCAAGTAAGGTAACGAAGACTTCAACACTATGCATCTCTCGTAAAAGGTTGTATCATCAAATACGACGAATCTTAACTGGCTTTGGTATTTATGTTCCCGCACCAGATGACTGAAAAAGACTTCTGGACAAAATATTTTAGAGCAGAATATCTTTACTTCACCAAAAACACAGCAGTAGCATTAGCAGAAGCTGCTGATGATGATTTACTCACTGTCTTTTTGAAGCCTGATGAGATAGCTGCTCGGGAAGCTCGTCAAAAGGTTATTTTTCTTCTACAGTTAATCAATTCCATGTGTTTTAATTGTTGAGAAAACATATTTGGCATGTCCATTTGTTTTGAACGTCATGTATGTAGATCAGACGGGTTGATCCAACCATTGACATGGTGGCTGACCAGGCTGATGACTACGCGCATACTAGCCAACTCTCACAGCATAAGGTATATGAAAGGTTCGGATAATTTCCACCTCATTATGCATAAAGAGCTGCTGAAACAGAAATTTCAGAGTCACAGATAGAATACGTATCTCATCGTTTTCCGTTTCTTAGTATTAGTGTTTACGTATTGTCTCACCCCAGTAAAAGTAGTATGGGAAGAATTGGGCTCTATAGATAATACTAGTGGTGTTAAGAATCAAACTCCTGTTAATATGTGTGAAATGTTTTGTTTTCTGGAATGCACCACGAACCTTCTCTAGGTTGTTCAATAAATAAATTTAGTTTCGTTAACATGTAAATTCTAGACTATGCAACTATATTTCAATTGTCTAACCTATTTCTCTTTGAATTACTGTTGTTGTTCTTTTTTTCTAGTTTTTTTTATCACTAGGACCACTGCTTTTATTATATTTGGGTGTGTAAGAAAGGTGAAAGGTGCTCAAAACTGGTATCATGAAACTTAAATCTGAAAATTGACATTGTGCTTACAGAATACTGTATCATATTACCTTACACTGTGCTTAATATAAATTTCCCACGGGATATTCCAGCGTGATGGCAGCATTATGGATCTTGTTGACCGACAAAGTGACCAGTTTAAAAGATCGCTTGCGCAAGATATTAACCGCCATTCTGCTGCTGTATTGGAAGGCAGAGTCATCGGTAAATGCCTCTAAGAACCTCCTTCCATCTTTTTTTAATTCTATGTTCTGTATTACGTTAGATAGTTCCCCAAGTGTCAGCATGTATTTTGGCCTCTTGACTGTAGTTCTTGTTTGTGAATACACAATGATGCTCACTTAAGTTGGAAAGCAGATGCTGAGACAGAAGATTCAAGGACTGTTGCCGAGGCTCTCACACTGGCTAGAAAAGGTTTGATGTTTCATTCTGCGATGTTCTACTTTTTACTTGTCTGTGTTAATCCATGGCCAATCCTACACTGCATTTATGTCTCTGACCTTGCTGTCCATCCCCTGGTAGTTAGCAAAGCCACCAAAGACGCTGATCAGGAGAGATTGGAGAAAATGTCACAGGTTGCAGAAATGGAGGATCTTCAAGCACCACGAAACTTCTCGTTAGAACCGCTTTCTATCAAGGTATGACTTTCTGTAAATAAAAGCTTTTCACTGCTGATGGGTAGATGCTTGCATAAATCCTATTGCCCTTTCTCTGTTTGGAAACAGGACCCTCGTGATTACTTTGAATCTCAACAAGGAATCGTCCTCAATGAACCTAAAGGAGGAGCAGGGGCATCAAAGATAAGTGTCCATGAAGCTTATCGGTTGCTAAAAGAATCCATTTCTGAGATAAGAACTAGAGGATTAGTTGATCCGTTGATTAAACCGCAAGTTTCCTTCGAGGTGCTATTCAACCCCCATAGTCAAAATGTGTTGTGACTAAAAGAAACCATGGCCTATTTGCCTCCTTGACCAAGTTGAAAATTGCTTATTATATTCAGGTTTTCAGTGAATTAACCCGAGCTGTCGCAACTGCCAAGAATACTATTGGGAAGAGCTCGTGTGATAGCGTCCTGTATAGATTACCAAAATCCATCAAAGATGAATGTTTACATGTAAGTTCTAAATTTTCCAATTTCCTAAGTAATAAGAATCTCTATATTTGATTATTATTTGTTTTTTTTGCTTGTCATGGGCAGCACTGGACATCGATACAAGAATTACTGAGACATTTTTGGTCATCTTACCCCGTAACAACCAAATATCTTAATACCAAAGTAATATTTTTTTTCAATTTCTATATACAATAGTTTCCTGGTAACCTTATCTCAGGAGAGATTCAAACTTACTTTACACCAAAAGCAAGTTCTTGATGCTAATATGTTATTATGCAGGTTGGTAAGTTGAAGGATTCAATGTCCAAGACTTATTCACAACTCGAGGTACGCCACGAAACTCTTCAAGTTTTTCTGATATTATAAGCAACTCATTCTACTGTTAGAAACAGTAGTTCCTCATGCCCCCATAGCAACACAAACATATGGATTTATTGTTGAAGCTCATTGCATATATATGTTCTAGTTTCTACTGTTTCATTGATCTTTAAACTTTCAGGCAATGAAAGAGTCAGTGAAGTCTGATCTCCGGCATGAGTTTTCTTTACTGGTTCGTCCAATGCAAAAGGTTAGTTTCGTATCCGGTTTAACCAGCTAAACTCGCATTGTAATCCGGTCTATGAATTGATTTGAACTTGTTATCTCTGCCAGGCTCTTGACGCTGCGTTTGAACACTACGAAGCCGACTTGCAGAGAAGGACCAGTAAGATTGATGGAGGCAGCGGTAGCAAAAGACCATACGTTTGTGTTTAGAAGACAAACAAATTCGACGTAACATCTTTGACTCTTTGTATTGTCATCAACATGCAACGTGCAATATGCAACATGCAGCAACATCTTTTTCATTTGTTGTTTATCCGAACATTGAAATGCAAAGTTGCGTTCACATGTAATATTCTTTAATAATTTGTGGAGACTTTAGACTAATGATTTTTGATTTATTATTAATGTATTTTGGATTTTCTTAAATTCTATACAGCCATTTATCTAACATTTGAACTATAAAGATAATGTAGCGTCTCCCAAACCGATCAATTATAAAACGATTTAAAGACGTCACAAATGGTAGTATCAGAATCCTTTTAATTTTAAGTGGTTTTGTTTGCAGGAGTCTTGATATCTTTTTGCATCACAAGAAAGAGTCTCTGGAGCCCGAGATGCCATAGCAAACCTTTCTAGAGAAAACGTTTGCGAAAGTAAAGCTTTGGTTTTTGTGTTATTTCTTGATCTTGACCTTTTCTTGCAACTCTGTCTGTGTGGTTATTGAAATACAACATGAACCATCTTGAACTACGCATAAACAAAGTCTTAAAAGATCTATAGGCACATTACAAATCAAACATGAGAAAGACAATGTCCTAGATTTTGGATGAATCAAGACTTCATCTAGTATTAAACAAGTTTGCCCAAAAAAAAAAAAAAGTATTAAACAAGTAACAAATGACCGAAAGCATACAAATCTATCCTGAAGATCAAAACCAAACCGACACTTGTCGTAACATTTGGTACTTGGACTGAGTTGACTCGGTGGAATCGCTCGTGCGTGTGAATTGAATGTACTTTTCCTCGAACGACTTCAGAATTGGAAATTCGAAAAAAAACGGTTCGTGTCCCGTGACGCTGGCGATTCATAACCCTAGTTGCTTTGCGAAGAAGACAGAACGGCTCTGAAGAGAGGTCTACTCCACTACTGCTCGCCAAAATTCGATCCCTTTCATGGCTTTTTTAGCGACCAAACGCAAACGCAAACGCAAGCGCGGCGTCGTCGAGTGCTTCCCACTGAGCCAACAGAGAATCTCGGAGAAGCCAGTTTCGTCTTCCGATGCTACAATCTCGAGACTTTCTAGGTACCCAGACACGAAAGTCCGAGAATTTCACGCCCGTTGCAGAGGATTTCTTAGATTCAGGTCACTGCTTCGCCGTGCTCCAGTCTTGGAAAAGAAGGCAAAAGCTAGAGATTTCCGTGGAAATGTAGAGATTAGTCATGAAGCAAGCGACTTGTTTGGTCACGAGTGTGATTCAGACAAACCCATATTGAAATTGCGTGAAAAGGAAGTGATTGATTTGGTTGATGAAGATTCAAGCATTGAACATGCTCAAGTGGTTGAAGATGATGAGGAAACTTTGGTTGAGGAACATTCTTCTCCTTCGCGTGTTCCAAATGATAAAAATGGGAACTATTTGATAATACCATTGATCCGTCGATCTCCTCGTTTGATTAAAAAGCGCGTTCAGGTGATTTATAGTGCTGTGGATGAATAATGAACTTCTTCTCTCTGATATTGCTTGCTTTGTTATTGTTTATGGTTGTTTTGATTATACTTGATGCCAAGAACCGTAATAGTATATGGTTTGTACAACCATGGCCTGTGTAGTTAAGAGAGTTCTTAGTGTGGACAACGCACCTTGTTGAGAACTGTTGTCATGTGTTTTTTTGTTGAAAGTTGTTTTATGGATTTGCTGAAGGTTTCTGATGAACTTTTTCAACCGCTCAAAGAGGAGGAAGAAGCTGAAGTCAGAAGTGCCTTCTCTGTGAGAAATAGGTATTTCAGAAACTTCTAGCATGTCATGTGATTGACTGGGGTAGAAATTTAACCAATTGTATTGCTATCTCAGAATGAAGGTCTTGGTTTTGCATAAAAACTCCGGCATTGAAATTCGTGGAGAGACTTTACAATGCCTCAAACCGTGTGCCTGGCTTAACGACGATGTAGTTCTTCTGTTATCTGTTGTTACATCTTGTTTTGTATTTTTTTAATCATTTCTCCAAGTTTTGGCGTAAAACTTCTTTTGGTGTTTTAATTTCTTCTGTTGTATAGGTCATCAATCTCTATCTCGAATTGCTGAAAGAGAGAGAAACTAGAGATCCTCAAAAGTGCTTCAAGTGTCATTTCTTCAATACGTTTTTTTACGTCAAGGTTCTCTTTTATTCCTCATGCTTTTAAAAATACAAGTCTATGATTCCTTGTGTCAGATCATCGTTTGGCCATGACTTGTTTGCTGAAACTATCATATTCTTTTACCTCATAATATTCAGTTGTCTATATGGCTTGTACTCCCATGAATGCCTCTGTGACAGTTGTTAAAGTTTATGAATGTTCACAAGCTTATGTATATTTCCCTCTAATTGCATTATTTGTTCAGCTAACAAGATCCGGTTACAATTACGAAGCTGTCAGGAGATGGACCAGACGTAGGCTAGGATATAATCTTATTGACTGTGACATAGTGAGCTTTTCGCAGAACCTAAAGTTTTTGGTTTCCTTTTTATAAATCTTACAAATATCATTCAATTTGATATTGATGATGAACCTGTGCAGATATTTGTCCCTATCCACGGAGCTTTACATTGGACCCTTGCAGTGATTAACAAAAGGGAATGCAAGTTCCTGTATCTTGATTCACTAAATGGATTTGATCCTACAGTTTTGAATGCCCTGGTATAGTATCTTGATCATCATAAATTTCGCCCATTTGCAATTTTTGGAGATGCAAAATGATATAGTTGTAAGTATTGCTGGAACCTGTGTTTGCTTCAGGCCAAGTACTTGGTGGATGAAGTGAAGGACAAGAGTGGTAAAAATATCGACGTTAGTTCATGGGAAAAGGAATACGTTAAAGATATTCCTCTGCAACAGAATGGGCAAGTCATTCCTGTTCTGCTATGTTAGCGACCAATCTTCCGTAGTTAGAGATAGATGTAGTTCTATTCAGAGAAGCAAGAAAACATACTCTCTATAAAGGAAAACCTTACTGAAATTGTTTCTGTGATAGCATTTTCTTTCAGTTGGTAGTATGATTTTCAGTTAGAAGCTTATTTCTTGTAGTTTATGATCAACCGTAGCTAAATGCAACCACTTTATTATATGTTTATGGATCTGATGACACTCCTCTTTTGCAAATTTTCCAGGTACGACTGTGGGATGTTTATGCTTAAATACATAGATTTTTACAGTAGAGGACTGGCGCTACAGTTTAGCCAGGTAATAGCATATACCTTCAAGATCTGCATTTGCTTCCTGACATGATTGTCTATAAATACTCTTAGAGAAGATGAGAATTGGGTGGAATAGTGGTGGAATTAATAATCAGTGGTGAAACCATGTGCCAAGATTGATATAAAACATGTTTTTGGTTTTTTCATTTTGTCCTATTTCTATCATTTTCAGACGGACATGCCATACTTCAGGTTAAGAACAGCAAAGGAGATACTGAGACTGCGAGCCGATTAGGATTTTAGAAAGCTGACAATGTTATATTAGAAGCCTTTTAGCAAAATCTAATTTGCTTTGGCTGTGGTGAATGCTAGATATCTCATGGTCATGGCTGCTTTTTTTGAAAATATTGGTTCATTTTTTTAGTCAAATAGAACATTGAAGGTTCTAGCTTATTTCAATGATGAATATTGTAAAAGCCAACAATATTATTTTAGAAGCCTTTGAGCATAATCTAATTTGCTTTCGCTGCGGAAACTCGGAGAGAATCTCATTGTCATGGACTCATCATGGCATTACTGGTTTGTTTTTCTTTATGGTGCAAAGAGAATTAAAGCTTCGTTATTACAGTGAATATCATAGAAAGTTTCCAACAGTGTTATTGTAGCAGCCTCTCAGCAAAATCTAATTTGCTTCGGCTGTTAAGAATGAGAGAGAGACTTAATGCTCATGGCTGTTTCTTGGAGTGTCTCTGAGCAAAGTTCTTTAGCCTGGAAAAGGCTTCTACGAGGAGGTCGAGCTCAACGGCAAAGGTGATACGTAGCCAGTTCTTGAGCCCAACAGCTCGACCTGCAAGAGCCACATCGATCATCTCAAAACGGCCTCTAACAGTCAACAAAGCTCGTAAACAAGACTACAATCTTTACCTGGTAGGATGATTATGGATTCCTCTTTAGCCAGCTTGCAGCAGAAGTCCATATCATCACTGATATCTTTGAGTAGCGAAATGTTTAACTTCACCTGCACCAAGAAAACCAGTTTTAACAACTGGACTTGAGCCTTGAATGATGAGTTTACTGTCAGATCTATACCATTGTGAACATTGACCCCTCTGGTTTGCACGGGCAAGTGATGCAAGGGATCTTCATAATCTCTTCATAACAAATCTCTGCACATTCTCTCACCATTTCGAGTTTCGTTGAGAAGAATTCTTCTTTCGTATTCCCAATGATATCAGGAATAGCACCCTGGCTCGGACGGACAAAGAAAGTAAGATCATTTTTCTATGATACAGCCATGATTGAACAACAATGCATCACATAAACATACCTGAATGAACGTTGCAGGATCCGTAGATATGTTGATGACGTTGATAAGAGACTGAGTAAACTAATAGATAAAGAAACAGAGATTACATTCTTGACAAGAGATTAGTTGAGTAACCAAATTCTAAACTCAATAGCTAAGCAACAAACCCCAGAGTCTTTCATGATGCTGTGAGGGTCAAGAGTCACCATCCAGCCAAGTCTCCATCCAGGAACAAACCATCTCTTCGATATGGCTCCTAACAAGATTACAGGCACTATCTCTGCAAACTCTGCCATGGACACAAATGGTTTGTCCCCAAAGGCATAATGGTCGTAGACTTCGTCTGCGATCACAAGTACTCCAAGCTTGCAAGCTGTCTCTGCAATCTTAATCCACCATATAAAGAAGAAAAAGGCAAACCAAAGTCAGGTCAAGAACAGCTCTGCAGCAAACACAGAAGAAGTAAAAGCAAAGTTCGCACCTTTTGAAGATGTTGGCGAGAAAAAACGTTTCCACATGGATTGCAAGGGTTGACAAGAACTATAGCCACGGTTTTGTCATCTGCAAGGGCTTCAACTGCATCGAGATCAACGTCCCAACCATGTTCTGGTAGGAGGTCAAAGTAACGGACCTCGAGCTGGCTGAAAGACGCTCGGGAATCGTACATCGGGTAAGTGGGCCTAGGCAGCAGAATGTTGGCTCCAGGAGTTGCGAGTGCGGAGATCAGAATCTCAATGGCTTGCAAACAACCAGCAGTGATGTGAACATCATTTGGAGATATTTGGTAAGAGAGATCTCGAGAGAGGTACTCTGCAACAGCTCTGTTATAAACGGGGAAAAGAAACAAGAATCATTTCTCAAAAGCTTTAAGTTAAGTTTATACACACTGCAAAATGTATGAAGAAAGATAGTAGACTAGTTTCCACAGATTATAATCACAACACCACAACATATCAATGATTTAACGAACTAAAAAATTTCAGACTACTGTCTTTAAGGACAAGTAAAGCTTATTTTCCGGCTGTTTCACTGAACAAGAGATGCAAACAAGGTTCGGATTCAGACAAGAACAGGACCCTTAAGATTCCCAAGAACAAGAAAAACACAGAAGAAGAAGAAGTAAGCTCGTCTTCAAGGACAAGTAAAACTTATTTTCCGGCTATTTCACTGAACAAGAAGTGCAAACAAGGTATGGATTCAGACAAGAACAGACACTTAAGATTCCCAAGAACAAGAAAACACACAGAAGAAGAAGAAAGACGTAAGCTTGTCTTTAAGAACAAGTTAAAACTAATTTTGCGGCTGTTTCATTGAACAAGAAACACAAACAAGGTTTGGATTCAGACAAGAACAGGACCCTTAAGATTCCCAAGAACAAGACAAAAACACATAAGAAGAAGAAGTGATCTTACTTCCTAGCGACAGGGATACCGGAAGCAGCAGAGTAGTTGTTAAACTTGGTCGAGCGGACAGCATCGCAGATGGCTTCAACGGCGGATGGGTCGGTACTGAATCTCGGGAACGGAGAAGGATCGCCGTGTCCGAGGGCGATGACGGGTCTGTCGTCGCCTTTGTTAAGATTACTGGTTAAGGTATTTAGATACACACGAATGCTAAAGGAGGTAGATCGTTCGACCACCTTGTTTGCTCCGAAGTTCCATCTCTTTTCTCCGATTTCACCCATTTTTTTTTTCTTTATTTCTCAGAGACGAAAACACGTAACGTTTTGTATTTTGATTTTGTGATATGTGAGTGGGACTGGTGTGGTAGTGGTAGTGGTTGCTGATACGCATGTGTGTTTCATTTTATCTGTCTTGTTTATTCTACGTTTGGCATTGAGCGAAGACGACAATCATTTAATAATATATAAATTTAAGATAAGTATGACAAATTGATTTTGGAGTGCGTATATGTTACATATCTTATCATTCAAGTATTAGAAAATCATTTTCAGAAATAAATCTTACCGGTGTATTATTTCTCTATTACTTATAGCCCTGGGCGTTTGGTTTTCGGTTCGGTCGGTTCGGTTTTTTCGGTTTTCGGTTTTTTCGGTTATAGATATTTAGTAACCGTTCGGTTAATCATAAAATTCGGTTCGGTTTCGGTTCGGTTTTTTCGGTTTTCGGTTTTTTCGGTTATAGAGATTTAGTAACCGTTCGGTTAATCATAAAATTCGGTTCGGTTTCGGTTCGGTTTCGGTTCGGTTATTTCGGTTTCGGTTCCGGTTTTTTTTATATTTTTTGGATAATTTGGATAAAAAACCGGATAACTTCGGATAATATCGGATAATTTCGGATATTTTGGATAAAACATTTGGATAATTTTGGATAATTCGGTTTTTTACTAATATTTGGTTAATTTTAATTATTTAATTATTTTAAATATAAATATAAATAATATTTTTAAATATATGAATCGTATTTCGGATATTCGGTTATCCGTTCGGTTATCCATTCGGTTTCGGTTCGGTTCGGTTTCGGTTCGGTTTTTTCGGTTATAGAAATTTAGTAACCGTTCGGTTAATCATAAAATTCGGTTCGGTTCGGTTTCGGTTATTTCGGTTCGGTTTTCGGTTTTCGGTTTAAATGCCCAGGGCTAATTACTTACATGTGTGCAATGCTTATATTTCATCAACATTCTCATACAAGTTTTATAAATATATGTAACACCCGTCCCCTCGACGCTCGAGAACGGCGTGCTACTAATCACGTCACATACGTAAAATACCTCACTCTACAGTATCTCATATCCCAACTACCTCAATGCTATATGTATATGATAAAATACGGAGAAAACGTAAAAATCCCAAAGAAGCACCGTATCGTCCAAGCGTAAAATACTTGTCTGTCTCACCTGAAAAACTGGAAAGGGAAGAAGGAGGGGTGAGTAACAGGGGAGTCACTCAGTGAGGTATGGGATGCTAATCACAGAAACGTAAATCTGACCATAGCACGCCATACATAAGAAATAGACTAAACATGCACAATCACGGTACCTAAAGTACCCAACGAACAACCAACGTCCTATTACCAGATCCAGTGACCGGCGGCACCCTCCTACCCGGAGGACAACTTATGGGATAGTACCCACTACACCGCTCGTAGACGATTATCGACCTCGAAGGTACTGGAGCAGCAGGTCGACTAATTCTGCCCAGCACCATCTCCTCAAACAACATGCGACGCAAGTACAGAGATAACGTCTCTGTACCCCCGCAATCCCTAACGACCCACATGGTCGACTAATCCTAACTCTAGCATGAATAAAAGAATCAATTAACAATTTAATGCACAATCAATGGGTTTTATCATCTATTATTCCTAAGTCCGATTTACAAACAATCCTAAAAGACTCTAGCACAGAAACGGAACACATTTAATACTAAATCCTATCTACGACGCTTTTTGATGAAAGATACGAAAGTCTGTGAAAAGCCCTCACCTTAGCCAAAATGGAGTATAACTGCTTCCTCTGCACTTCAGATGCTAAAACGGACGCTGAATCTGAAATCAGGACGAAATTTCGAGTGAGAACGGCTTTCGAACGGCGAAAAACGGTTAACGGGTCAAACCGGTCAAAGTCAACGGTCAACGGTCAACCCGGTTAAAGTCAACGGTCTGACCAGGTCAAAATCAAACCGCGACTAAACCGGATTTAACCGGATCGAACCAGACTAAACCGGACCCAATTGATTTAAACTAGAAATTGAACCAAACCGAAATCGAATTGAATTAAACCGATCGAACCGTACCAAACCGAATTCGAACCGGCCGGTTAAGCCAAACCGGACTCAAACCGGCGGCAGATCGCCGGCGAGTCTCCGGCGACGGCGAGGTGCGGCGGTTTCCGGCGACCGGCGGCGGCGAGTCGCGGTGGTTTCCGGCGACCGGCGACGGCGAGTCACGGCGGTTTCCGGCGACCGGCGACGGCGAGTCACGGCGGTTTCCGGCAACCGGCGGCGGCGGGCGGCGACGTGTGAACAGTACGCACGAAGATTCCAACGGCGATTGCGGGCGCGTCCGGCGGCGGTTCGGCACGATCTTGGTGTCTACGGACTCGTCTCGTCGAGCTGAATCCGGTGGTGGCCTCAGATTTACAAGATTCGAAACGGTTAGAAAGTTATGGCGGTTTAAATATCCGGCCAATAAGAAAACTGATCGGAAAACGGTTTTTCCGGTACCTGAGTTGCGGATGACGGTGGAGGACGGAGCAACAAGTGTTTCTTCTTCATCTTCTTCTTCATCTTCCTCTTCTTCTTCTTTTTCTTCTTCTTCTTCTCAAGCTCTCTCTCTCTCTCTCTCTCCTCTCTCTCTCTCTCTCTCTCTCTCTCTTTCTTCCTTTCTTCACGGTGGAGTGGGTGAGATTGATGATGGAGGAGGATCAATATATTAAGGAGAAGAAGTGGGAGAATATTTCAATCAAAAAGGAGAAGGGGTGGGGTTTGGTGATGGTGGTGATGATGAAAGGTGGAGGGAGGAAAAAGGGTCGTTACAATTCTTCCCCACTAACGAGGAATTCGTCCTCGAATTCAAGTCTGAACCGGCTGCTCGACGTCTTTTCAATGGTCTGGATAATCGGATATCATCTGAGACTCTAGCTCCCAAGTCTCTTCCTGAATGCCGTCTTTCTCCCAACTAACTCTGACCATCGGTAGCGCTTTCCCCTGAACCACTATATCTCGGCGCTCTATGACTGACACTGGCTGACTAACTGCAGTCAAATCTCTCTTGATGTCACTAGGTGGCTGCTGTAGAACGAACTCTGGCTCCTGAACGACTTTCCTCAGAACTGACACATGAAACACATCGTGAAACCCAGCCAACTCTGCTGATAGCGCTAAACGGTATGCTACTGTCCCAATCCGATCAATGATAGGATACAAACCCATATATCTCGGCTTAAGCTTCTTCAACTTCCGGGTCTCAGAACCTCCCTGAAATGTCCTCATCTTAAGATATACTAGGTCGCCCACCTCGAACTCTATATCTCTCTGACGCTTATATGCTCTGCTCCGTCTGGTTTTCTTAATCATTAAGAAGTGAGCTGACTTGGTGAGTCGATCAACAATAACCCAGATAGCATTCTTCCCGCCAACTGTCTTCGGTAATCCGGTGGATGTAGTCCATAGTCACCATGTCCCATTTCCACTCGGGTAGTGGAAGATTCTGCAGTAACCGACTCGGTACCTGATGCTCTGCCTTAACCAACTGGCAAGTCTGACAACACGACACAAAGGTAGCAACGTCCCTCTTCATGCCGGTTCAATGATAGTATCGCTTAAGATCCAGATACATCTTATTACTTTCTGGATGAATGAAAAACGGAGAATGATGCGCCTGCTGGAGTCTCGGTCTCACATACGTCTTCCTGAAATTCGTCTTCCCTTAACAGACTCTTACCATCGAGTCACTTCGCCTAACCTATTGTTTCTTGATGCCCCGGAACCGCCACTGGTTGGCTAATCGCAAATTCTTTTTACTTTGCGACTGTTGGTGAAAACGGCGCTGACCTTATAACGACCTTCCTGAATGCAACACAAATTTAACAAAGACTCCTCATGTTGTTTTGAATATCCTGAGAAATGATAACCCTTCCGGCTCCTGGGATATGCACCCTCGCTCCCAAATTATACTCAATGCCATGGTAACCGACCCATCCTTAAAGTCACATCATGGTGGTTTTAGCTCCATCACTGCTAAGTCTCTGATAAGATCAACTCCCCAGAGTACAACAAATACGACTCGATGAATGCTTCAAGCTCCCTGATTAAATTGACTGCCTAACTATGTCTACTCTTCGGCTCGAACACATCCTGGGTGACCAATACTCGACTAGGCCCGTCATACAAAACTATAAGTAGCTCCAATAACCAATCGGGTATAAGCTGCCCACCCCAAGCGGCAATCGACCAACACAAGTACTAAATCAATGGTTTCCACATAAACGACATACTCGAACCACAAACTCAAATCCACAATCTCAAATCCACAACGTCAAAAAGAACAGTCTCAACTATCTCGTGGTCCCCAATAACAATACTCGCGACAATAGCTTGGCGCTTGGGTGGTGCAGAACAACCCTGAACTCACTGCGAACAATCCCTGAAAATGAGAACATGATAACCACAACTGACCAACTCGGTCTAACTGCTGGTGCCGCAATATAACTGACAAACGACGCATCCACGTACATAGACTGGTAATAATTTATGACATATCCAACATCTGCATGAACACACTGAACACGCTCTCCCAACATGCTGACGGTAATAACGAAAACAACACGGTGGATATCCCGACAGCTGCGACACATTGTTATATCTTAAATAAATCTTATCAAGCTTGACTGAACCACCCTGAAGAAGTATTGCTTCTGCTCTCTCTGCCTCGTGAACAAAAAGTCTTCTCAACAAATCGATTGGACCGGTGTAAACCCGTACGGCATCACGGTTACAAGTATCCACTTGTTGTCATTCAAGAACCTCCTGAATAAATCCTTATTGGCTATGAAACTCCCAGAAAATCTTCAAAGACGATAAAATACTTACTCGTACTCCCTGATAATCCTAGTGCTTTGAGAAAGGTGCTTAAAAGCATTGGCATTCCTGTGCCTGGCTTCACGAGGAAAGAACGTCCTGTCGAACTCCCTCTAGAGTGATTGTAGGTTAACTCGTAACAATTGTGACTACTCTCAACAAGTTCCTTTTACCAGAGAAATGTGTCATCCCTCAGAAATTGAGTAGTCAAATCCAATTAAAACTCTGTTGTACACTTCTTATGCTCCAAGTTACGGTCAAATTCTTCCTTTTTTTTTTTTTTTGGTGACAGTATCCACTGTCCTTCATATCTGATCCCAAACTGTTGTCCTGCATCTTTCTCATCAGCTTCCTTATGTGGGTCCCTCTATGTCTCTGCCAGATATTAGCGGTGGCGGTGGCGGCGGCGGAAGATCAACAACTGAAGGAGCATGTTGCTGTGAGAACCTCTCGTGGTACCTCTGAAGCTCCATCCACATTTTTGAATTACTAAAGGTCGGCTCTGCTCCTTGAGCCTTAACCGATGGTGCATATGGTGGTGACGGTGGAACGGTGGCGGATGCTTATTCTGCTTGCAGGGTGAAGTGGCGAACAATCTAACTGTCACTTGAGCGCTCTGACTGTTGAGATCCTGATTAATCTGCTGAATACTGGTCTCTTCGGTTGAACCTGTTGAACAACGAGCTGCCAATCCGACGCGAAACAATGACCTTCCTTGATGACATCTGAAAACCTGTTTAAAATGAGGCGGAATTGAGACAAACTTAGAATATATTAAATACCAGACAGAATCAGTGCTCCTTTTTTTTTTTTTTTTTTTTTTTTTTAAGTCCCGGGAAATTCCTTTTTTTTTTTTTTTTTTAAACCGTTTAAATCCGAATATGCAATCATGCTTCCTACTACCCGTCTCCCGGGTCAGAACCGGGACGACGCTAACCTAGGCTCTGATACCAAAATGTAACACCCGTCCCCTCGACGCTCGAGAACGGCGTGCTACTAATCACGTCACATACGTAAAATACCTCACTCTACAGTATCTCATATCCCAACTACCTCAATGCTATATGTATATGATAAAATACGGAGAAAACGTAAAAATCCCAAAGAAGCACCGTATCGTCCAAACGTAAAATACTTGTCTGTCTCACCTGAAAAACTGGAAAGGGAAGAAGGAGGGGTGAGTAACAGGGGAGTCACTCAGTGAGGTATGGGATGCTAATCACAGAAACGTAAATCTGACCATAGCACGCCATACATAAGAAATAGACTAAACATGCACAATCACGGTACCTAAAGTACCCAACGAACAACCAACGTCCTATTACCAGATCCAGTGACCGGCGGCACCCTCCTACCCGGAGGACAACTTATGGGATAGTGCCCATTACACCGCCCGTAGACGATTATCGACCTCGAAGGTACTGGAGCAGCAGGTCGACTAATTCTGCCCAGCACCATCTCCTCAAACAACATGCGACGCAAGTACAGAGATAACGTCTCTGTACCCCCGCAATCCCTAACGACCCACATGGTCGACTAATCCTAACTCTAGCATGAATAAAAGAATCATTAACAATTTAATGCACAATCAATGGGTTTTATCATCTATTATTCCTAAGTCCGATTTACAAACAATCCTAAAAGACTCTAGCACAGAAACGGAACACATTTAATAATAAATCCTATCTACGGCGCTTTTTGATGAAAGATACGAAAGTCTGTGAAAAGCCCTCACCTTAGCCAAAATGGAGTATAACTGCTTCCTCTGCACTCCAGATGCTAAAACGGATGCTGAATCTGAAATCAGGACGAAATTTCGAGTGAGAACGGCTTTCGAACGGCGAAAAACGGTTAACGGGTCAAACCGGTCAAAGTCAACGGTCAACGGTCAGAAAGTCAAAGGTCAACGGTCAACCCGGTTAAAGTCAACGGTCTGACCAGGTCAAAATCAAACCGCGACTAAACCGGATTTAACCGGATCGAACCAGACTAAACCGGACCCAATTGATTTAAACTAGAAATTGAACCAAACCGAAATCGAATTGAATTAAACCGATCGAACCGTACCAAACCGAATTCGAACCGGCCGGTTAAGCCAAACCGGACTCAAACCGGCGGCAGATCGCCGGCGAGTCTCCGGACGGCGAGGTGCGGCGGTTTCCGGCGACCGGCGGCGGCGAGTCGCGGTGGTTTCCGGCGACCGGCGACGGCGGCGAGTCACGGCGGTTTCCGGCAACCGGCGACGGCGGGCGGCGGCGGTTTCCGGCAACCGGCGGCGGCGGGCGGCGGCGCGTGAACAGTACGCACGAAGCTTCCAACGGCGATTGCGGGCGCGTCCGGCGGCGGTTCGGCACGATCTTGGTGTCTACGGACTCGTCTCGTCGAGCTGAATCCGGTGGTGGCCTCAGATTTACAAGATTCGAAACGGTTAGAAAGTTATGGCGGTTTAAAGATCCGGCCAATAAGAAAACTGATCGGAAAACGGTTTTTCCGGTACCTGAGTTGCGGATGACGGTGGAGGACGGAGCAACAAGTGTTTCTTCTTCATCTTCTTCTTCATCTTCCTCTTCTTCTTCTTTTTCTTCTTCTTTTTCTCAAGCTCTCTCTCTTTCTCTCTCTCTCTCTCTTTCTTCCTTTCTTCACGGTGGAGTGGGTGAGATTGATGATGGAGGAGGATCAATATATTAAGGAGAAGAAGTGGGAGAATATTTCAATCAAAAATGAGAAGGGGTGGGGTTTGGTGATGGTGGTGATGATGAAAGGTGGAGGTAGGAAAAAGGGTCGTTACAATATATTTAAATTACTAGATAATTATCAATCAATAGTTCATACAATACTTATCCTATATAATTTTATTTATATTTTTATCAATATAATTAAATAAATTAACATCAATTTATATATTTCATAATTATTAAATAAATTTTATATCAAATACATATTTTATATTTGAGCATATGATTATTCTTCAATTTCATATTTGTTAACTAAAATAAAAAAAAAACTACATAATTTCATAAAAGTTTATCTATATAAATTTACATATTATATATTTTATAATATACTTTTTATTCAAAATTGAAATGTAATATGCTTTATTAATATTTCTAGTTTATTAATATTGTATTAAGTTGCTAAAACAAAGGGGAGCAGAGGATCGACCCGTTCAGTAGAATTCCGAAGAAAGACTGTTGACAGCTGGTGGAGACATTTCTTTGGCCCCCGTCAAATCAAAAGGCGTTCCTCGGGCAGGGTTAAGCTCGGCAGAGGGTTCGAGAATAGGGTCTAAGGTAATTATGGTGTATTATCATTAATAATGATTATTAAGATTAATTTACATCAACTTTCAATTGACATTGCTATATTTGTCTAATTTTCTTTATATAATTAAATCTTTAAATTATAATCAAATCATCATTAAATTATATTCAAATTGGATAAAATCATATATACAAGAGAAATATCCTCAAATACCACATTTTCATGTTTTTGTGACAAAAATATCACACCGTGAAAATGACGAAAATAACAAAATAACATTTATTTAATAGTTTAAAGATAATTAAACTAATAAATTTGGGTTCAAAAGTCATTAATTAGGGTTTAGATTTTGGGTTTTAGAGTTTAGGTTTAAGGGATTGGGAAGAAACATATGAAAATAAATGTATAATATTCTTTTTTTCTCTTCAAGAAATGTCATTTTTGTCATTTTCACTTGTGTGATATTTTTGTCACAAAAACATGAAAGTGTGGTATTTTTGAGAATTACCCTATATACAATAGTAATAAAAAAAATATCGATTAACTTTTTTTTGCTTAGCCTTTTTATATTTTGCTATGCTAAATATTTTATTAAATTAGACTCATAAACACATCAAATTTAAACTGTAAAAAAACACATCAAGTTTAAACAATATCTACTATATAATTATAATTTAATATTTTACAAAATTCTAAAAGTAAAAAAGAATCTAAATTTTTATGATTTATAATATAATTTTAAAAATTAGGAATATATATATCACCCTACGCATGGTGCAGGACCTGCAGGTTATTACCTAACTTCTTATATTAACATTCTTTAGTTATTTGAACTTTAAAAAAAAAACTATAAGTGTTTCTATCTTTCCACAAATGGTACAAGACGCTGTTTAATTGGCAACTAAGACTTTGGCAATTAAGACCGCACACTGAATATTTTTCTTCTAAAAGATCTGATTGGTAACACTAAAATACAGTTGTTAAAAACAATTAAAAAATAGCTACCAATCACTAAAAGTCTTAAAAAAAATTGTTAAAGAAATAAAGAATAGATGGAACAGCTAAAATTATTTACTAACTTTTTCTCCGACAATTTTGAACTATTTATTAACAACTTACAGCTTCCGATAATAACTTACAACTTCCGATACCAGGTTACAGTTTACAGCCTCCGTTAACAAATAAAATAATCATTCCGTTTTTATTCATCAGTTGAACCCAACATTAACTTGAACATTATTATTTTTTATATATAGATTTTTTTGTTTTGGGTGAGATTTAAGTTTATTTGATAAAGAGTTGGTTGCATCCTCTCTAACTAAAAGGAATGATATCCAAAAGTTTTCATCTTTTACCTCTTCATTGATATGGTGTTTGCTTTCATTATTCAACTCAAGATTTTAGAGATCACATTTATTCACTTATGTGTGTATTGTCTGAATCCCCAAAAGTATGTATTTTCAATATAAAAAAATATTTTAAAACTTGCAAAATGTTAACCAGCCAAACGACAATCTCTAAAAAATGAATTATATACAATTTAGATGTTAAAATATTTGTGTATAAATGTTTCTTCAAGAACCAAATACAGTATGACAATTTATCAACCACACTTAAGATGGGATGTAATTATATAGTAGACTACATTACAAGAAGCATGTATATATAGGGCATTAAATAGGAGAGCTTTATATAAGAGATCAGTAGTGTTGTTGTAAAGTTAGTGCTGAATCTTATAATATATTTCTTATACCTCATTACTAATTGATAGTTAGTATTCTTTAACATATGAATGGAAATCTAATCTTTCAAGCCATTGGAGGACCCAATGCAGCTGCATTTAATAATGGGTCGTCTTTCATGTTACACGCTGTGAATAGAGAAATTATTTATGTTTTCTTTTATTATTTCACTCCAAGAAAATAGGTCTGAAACCAAAAGAAATTCCAACGGTTCAAAATTCATCAGAAAAAAAACTGATAAATTTCTGACTGTTTCGATAAAACAAAAGGGTCGTGGGAAATCCGCCAGTTTCATTTTTCTGTCTTTCTTAAAGATGAAAACAAACGTTTTTGTATTTTGATTTGTGATATGTGAATGGGACTGGTGTGGTTGCTGCAAATATCTTACACTGCGCATTTGTATTTCATTATTTTTGTCCTTATTCTATTTTTGGCACTGAGAGACAGAGAGACGCAATCATTTCTTATAAATTGATTTTGGAGTGTTGTATATCTTCTATATATATTATTTCAAAAGTAAAAAAAAAAAAGGGCAATTCTCAAAAATACCACACTTTCATGTTTTTGTGAAAAAAATACCACATCAAGGTGAAAATGACAAAAATAACATTTATTGGAGAGAAAAAAGACTATTATACATTTATTTTCATATGTTTCTTCCCAATCCCTTAAACCTAAACCTTAAAACCCAAAATCTAAACCCTAATTAATAACTTTTGAACCTAAATTTATTAGTTTCATTATCTTTAAACAATTAAATAAATGTTATTTTTGTCATTTTCATATTGGTGTGATATTTTTGTCACAAAAACATGAACGTGTGGTATTTAAGGGTATTTCTCAAAAAAAAAAATCCCATGCCATTAATCTAATATATCAAAAGCGTTAGGCAATCAATATAGTAGTAGATAAAATTAACAGAAAATATTTATTTAAATTAAACCGGCAACTAAGTCAAACTAATGATAGAAAATACTCAATTAAACTGAACTGGTAACTAAATTAAATTGGCGACTATATAACTCATTATATAGGTGTGAGTTTGACAAGAATCATTTGGATTTTCTGTTTTAAATCATTGTTTAAAACTTCAAAATATTATTAAAGTTTCTTTTGCAAAACAACAAGAAAACAAAAGAACAAATGGTAAGAATAGCTGTAATGAAAATATCAAATGGTAAGCTACTAAGAAGGAATAGCTGTGCCTGTAATTAGGGATGTTAATATGGGTTTTCTTAAGGGGTTTTTAATGGGTATTTACAATAAATGGTTACCCATTTACACCCATTTATAAATGGGTTCTATTAGGGTTTACCCATTTAAATCCATTTATAAATGGGTGTAAACGGGTTTACCCATTTACTACTAGGCTTTTAAGTTTAATTAAATGGGGACCCATTTATGTATTATATGAGCTATAAATAATATATTTTTATTTAATAATAAAATTATCAACAAATATTTGTGACTAAAATATTGACGGGAAAACGCGGATCACGGTTTTGGCGGGAAAACGCGGATCACGGTTTTGACGGGAAAACGCGGAATAATGGTTTTGGTGGGAAAACGCGGAATCACGGTTTTGGCGGGAAAACGCGGAATTACATTTTTGGCGGGAAAACACAAATTCCCGGTTTTGGCGGGAAAACAAGGAAAACTACGGATTTCCAATTTTGGCGAAAAAACTCGAATTCCCGGTTTTGGCGGGAAAACGCGGATTCCCGTTTTTTGGCGGGAAAAATCGGATTCCTCGGTTTTGGCGGGAAAACTCGGATTCCCGGTTTTGGCGGGAAAACTCGGACTCCCGTTTTTGGCGGGAAAACTCGGATTCCCGGTTTTGGCAGGAAAACGCGGATTCCCGTTTTTGGCGGAGAAACTCGAATTCCCGTTTTTGGCGGGAAAACTCGGATTTCCGGTTTTGGCGGGAAAACGCGGAATAATGGTTTTGGCGAGAAAACTCGGATTCCCGTTTTTGGCGGGAAAACACGGATTCCCGTTTTTGGCGGGAAAACTCAGATTTCCGTTTTTGGCGGGAAAACACGGATTCTCGTTTTTGGCGGGAAAATTCAGATTCGCGGTTTTGGCTATTTAAATTATTTATGATTTATTTTAGGTTATTATGAATAATAATTAAAATAAAAAGTAAAAACAATGAATTAATATAATTTAAATGGGTTTAAATGGGGTTTATATGAGATCCTATTTTGATGGGTTTTAAATGGGTAAACCCTAATAGATAGTAACTTAAATGGGTAAACCCTAATAGGTACTAATTTAAATGGGGTATAAATGGGTTGGGGTTAAATGGGGCGGGTGTTAAATGGGTTGGGTATACCCATTTTAACATCCCTAGCTGTAATGATAGCATATTATCTTTGGTTGGTATGGTGGCCTTCGGGTCCATAGGTTTTTAGACTCTTGTGGAATATTTGGATTGTATGGTGGTCTTCAAATTGGTGAACCTTTGTAAACTGGAACAATTGGTAAGATATAGCATTAGGCCTCCGAGTTCGGTTAATACCATTTTTTTTTTTTGGTTTTTTTTGGCTTTTCGATTAATTCGAATTGTGAACCTTTGTAAACTGGAACAATTGGTAAGATATAGCATTAGGCCTCCGTGTTCGGTTAATAAAATTTTTTTTTTGGTTTTTTTTTTTGGCTTTTCGATTAATTCGGTTCGGTTCAGAAACATCAAGTCAGTTATAAACCGCAGGCCTATAGCATGATGGAACTGTTCGTTAATGTGGTGATTGCATGTGGGGACTAATTGCGATTATTATTATTATTATTTTCACACACTCATATGGTACAACAAAGAAAATTGAAACGACCTATAGTTTAGCTTGATTTCATTGTGAACTTGCCATTCTTGTAACAGTTACAAACAGATTTGACTCGCATTAGGATCTTGTTTAAGCTTATCAGTTGAAATTTTTCAAGATTTTACTTGAACAGCTTAGGAGGAGATAGATTCTATCTAAAGAGAGAAATATAAGAAAAGAAGCCTATCAGCATACTCTAATTGGCTACAGCAGAAGCCATGGCTAATGTGTACTTATGCTTAAGGTAAGCTTTGATGAAAGGGTCCAAGTCACCATCCATTACAGATGTGATATCTGAAGTCTCATGACTTGTTCGGACATCCTTAACCAGTTTGTACGGATGAAACACGTAGTTCCTGATCTGTTGCCCCCACTCAGCTTTCACTACATCTCCTCTTATTTCCTTGATCTCAGTCGCACGCTGCTCCTCCGCTATCACCAACAGTTTGGCCTTTAGTCTGCTCAGACCTCTCGTCTTGTTAGCCGATTGACTTCTCTCCTCTGCAACATCCAACATTCAATCAGGTTGTTTTCTAGACCAACTTGAGAGTAGATTAATGGAGATGCAAGACAAACCTGAGCAACGGACCGCAACACCAGTAGGGATGTGAGTAATGCGAACAGCAGTTTCAACTTTGTTAACATTCTGTCCTCCTTTTCCACCTGCCCTTGTGAAAGTAATCTCAAGGTCTTCCTCTGGTATTTCAACTCCTACTGCTTCATCAGGCAGAAGCGGCATCACTTCCACACCAGAAAAGCTTGTCTGCGTGCAATATCAATAATAAGTGTATGGCACACAACCACATATATGCTTATGGAGTTAGTGAAGAATGCCAATTCCCTCAATGCTTAGCAAACATCAAATTTATAAAAACTACCAGTAAGATACCACCAAGCTGCTATTACCATAGATGTGAACACAAGTTTTGTGAGATTTCATGAATTGTTGCATGTCAAAACTTCAGTATGGAGCAGCTATAATTTTACCTGGCGAAGGCCTTTGGAATTGAATGGTGATTGTCGTACAATCCTATGAGTTCCTTTCTCCCCTGAAAGGTAACCATATGCATAACGCCCATCGATTTCAAGCGTCGCTGACTTAATCCCTGCTTCCTCTCCAGCCGACATTTCAACAATCTTTGTCTTGTACCTCTGCTTCTCTCCCCATCTCATATACATCCTAAGCAGCATATCGGCCCAATCCTGCACTGGAAGTTATCAAATTTTTTACATTGTCATGGCCTTCCTCGTCAGTCTATAATAGGCTTATCAACTCATGACATGATCTCTAGAAAGCATCAAAACCCAAATTGGGTAAAGAGTCATTACCTGAGCATCTGTTCCTCCAGCTCCAGCCGTAATGGAGACTACAACACCTTCTTTGTCATAGGGTCCTGATAGAAGCTGTGTTAGCTCAAATTTATCAACAGATTTGTTCAACTCTTTGATGATTCCCATGGCTTCTTCGAGTAGGCTAACATCAGTAGAGTCCATCTCCTCTGTTAGTTTAACAATCGTTTCCGCATCTTCAACCTGCCTCAAGCATCAACACATTATCACCAAACATACAGAAAAGCTACATAAATTCAACATCCCTACATAAACTTAGACATGTAACAATGAGAGACCTTGAATCTAAGGGAAATGCAATAACTCGTGACTCAACACATACCATAGATTTGAATTCGGAGAGCAACCGCAAGCGATCTTTGAGATCATTCAAAGCCGAAAGCGTTTCTTGAGCTTTAGCACGATCGTCCCAGAAAGAGGTATCAGTAGCTTTCGACTCCAAAAGTGCAATTTCTTGTTCTAATTGTTGCAAACCAGCAGAAGCTCTAACCTCTTCAACACGAGCTGATGCTAATTCAACATCCTTCCTCAATGTATAAAAATCTATCACCAATTGGAACAAATCATCACATGAAACAGAGTATCACCAGTTTCAACAAAAAAAAAAAAAAATCTCAACTTTATGGGACTAGAAGGTACCTTGCATCACCCACTCACTCGTGTCACTTTCATTCGACACACTCAGGTTACTCTCCTGCGCAGCGAATACTACTGAAAAGGACAAAAAATTGTTAGCGAATTTATAAAGATGAAGACGAAAAGCTGGAATTGCAGCGATAAAGAACTGACTGGGCGAAGTGCGACGAGAGGTCGAAGAGGATGAAGATAGATGGGGGAGACAAAGCGGAAGTGAGAGACGAAGAAGAGGGAGAGAAGTCGGTCGAAGAAGCGAAAGGGTGGGTTTTCCGGCGACGGCGAGAGGTCGGAGAACGGTGACCTCCATCGACATTTCTTTCTGCTAAAAAAAAGCTTTTCGACAAAGCTTTTCTGGCCTCTTTTGCCTTCGACGAGATATCCACACAAAGCTAGCCCCCACGTCATCGGTTTTAAACAATATGCTGTTTGAAACGATTTTCTAAAACCGGTCTAGGCGGTCGGTTAAAACGGTGCGTAGCGATCATTATTCTGGCTTGGGCATTCGGCCCAAACCGAAAAGAACCGAACTTACGGAATCGAAATTTTGGTTTTCGGGTTTCAATGCAAGTTCTGTTAATAGACTGATCGGCAAAATTTTGAATTCAATCGGTTATCGGTTCTGTTCTGTTCGGCAACACTAACCGAACGGTTAACGGAATTAACGGAATAAACCGAAAACAACCAAGAATTTTAACCAAATTAACCGAATTAACCGAGATATAAAACAATTTTGGTTTTATTCGGAACACATTATAATTCATAAAATCGAACCGAATAAACGAGTTCAAAACCAAACTAAACTGACATATAATTCGCATACATTTGGAATATTTAATTCAAAACCGAAAAAACGAACACCGTTTAAACCGAATCGAACTAACCGAATTTTTTAATTTTTGTCAAGCGACTTCTTCTCCCTTAGAAAACAAAAAAAGTACAAGAAACGTTTTTATATAAATTTGTACAAATTATTGAAATCTAAACTATATAAGAAAAGTAACAAAATAGTTGATTGGGAGGAAAAACAGACCTATAAATATGTGTAGACAGACACAAATAAGAAACATTGTTTACACTCATAATTTTGGAGATTTCTTAGAAAGATAGCAAATACTAATCTGTAAAATGGTAAATTCCTGCTCGTTAACGATTCGCCACTTCTTGTGGAGAATGTGCGATGGCTACGAGCATCACTCTAAAATGCAGAGTTATCATCATGGACTCGCAAAATGTAACTATCATTATATACTGTTGGATTTTGTGACAGTTTTTTTTTTTATCATCATTACAAGTTAGCAGAAAACTAAATTACAAACAAAAGTCACAAGATACAAAAGTTCATTATGTTACAGTTGTGTTTCTTTAAGCACCAACCTCTCCTTGTTCTGCCCTCTCAAGTTCTCCATGGTGGGACGGTTGAAAAAGGCGGCTGAGCCTGAGACGTTCGAACCGGTGGTGTCTCAGCCGGTTGTGAACCGTGAAGCCTGGTCTGAGACTGTTGTTGGGTAGGTCGGATGATCATGTGGTCAAGAGCAGGGGAATATGAACCGGGGGTAATACTGCCTCGCATCCTTGGGCGCCAGTTGGTTGTATCAGGAGTAGCCGAGTCCACATCCATTAGGTCACTGGTTCGGGAAACGGATTGAACAGGGGGACTACTCGGGCCCTGCCTCTGACTGGTGGTTACATGGTTACTGTTTACACTTGGCACCAAATAACTATTAGGCTCGCTAGCGAGTACTCTAGGGATACGCGGAGACTGAGCCAAAGACGATACACTCCCAGGAGACTGGCTCGTAACTTGAACTGGGGGCCTCCAGCTCTGCAAGGAACACATACCATCAACAGATGAATACTCACTCGAGAGAAGAAAGTATATTCTCAAACGAGTTCCCTAACCTGTGATGAAGTTGTCATTGATGGTCTGTGACTAGAGGTTCTACTAACATATGTTCCGGCGGAAGTAACATATGAAGCTTGAACCTGAGAGAATTGAGGAGATGGAAGGACGGTGGAAGTAGTGGCTGGTCTCTCTCTTGGAGATTGTGCTTCTGAGAATGGCGCAAGCATCGGTGTTGGATATTGAGGCATTGGTATTTGAGATAAGCTTTGACCAGTTCCAGTATTCAAGTGATCTAGCATCATCTGATCAAGTGATATCACATCAGAGATGTTAAACATGGAACTGTAATCTTCCACTGACGCATCGTTGTTATTATTAGATTGACCCTGAGCATCTGACAAGCGAGGCTTCTGGTCCACAACCTTAGCGGTGCTACCAAATAGTTCTATATTGGCATCATCCTCATCATCTCCAGTAAGATCCAAGACAACTGGACCAGCGTTTAACAAGCTATTTGGGTCTTCAAGGGTGATTACATCACGAACAGGTTCCTCGTTCCCAATGTTTTCCTTTACAACAATCCATGTCCCACCAGAATGGATGATTACATCAGCAGCATTGTGCCCCGCTTCTTTTAATATCTGAGGATATGACATGCGACGAGTTATCTATGTTAGGATGCAAATGCAAAAATGTAGCAGTAAGCAAATCACGGCATAGATGGGTACTTGCCTTGACCATGTTTTGATCTAAACGGATCTCTGGGTAGCAAACAGGTTGATTGCAATGAGGGCAGCGCCAGGATGGATTTCTCATGTTTATGTGGACATAATTCCAGAAATCAAAACACTGCAGCACAATAAGTTATTATATTACAAGAAAAATTCCTCCGAGTTGAAACTCGGTAGTTATTTCACCTGAAGATGTTTACACAACTGGCCCTTGACTGGAAGCTTGATCCGGCTGCGACTGTTTACCAGAGACTAGGTTAACGATCAAAGACTTATCATAGCATAACACAGTAGTAGTACATCAAAAAGGTGGAATTGGTACCTTATTGGACACTTAAGTGATACTCGTGATGGTGATAAGATATGGAGAGCCATAGAGAGTTTATACAAGAAGGCAGAGAAGGGAAAGGAGAGAAGGAGAAGAGAAGAATTTGACGTCAGAGTCTTCTGCAAACGATATTGGGCCGGAATAGACTATTGGGCCAGAATAGACTATTGGGCTTATATTAGTTTACTTTCGTGGCCCATATTGTAATAAGAGACTATATAAGTCGATTGTGTAGAACGAGAGAGAACTATCGAGAGTTTAGGGATTTCATTCCTTTGGGCTTGATCTCTTTGAGAGTATCAAGAGGTTACATTTGGGCTTGTCTCTCTACTTTGGAGATTCAAGAGGTTACGTTTGTAATCGATAGAGTTGGACTCGTAATATACAGTTGGACTCTATCAAATTGGTGCGGGGAGGCTTACGGATCGGAACAATCGCGATCGGAGATTGAAGATGCTGGAGACTGCTTACGCCGGAGGAATGGAGACTCGATCGACAGCCGTGGACGCGTTAACTCACCTGGAAAACACGATGAATGCGAGGTTCGAGGAGCTGTTTGCTTTCTTGCGCAACGATTCGTCGCATCGGGACGACGCGGAGCATTCGAGTCCTCATCAGGTATACAATCGAAACTCGGAACCTGGCCGTAGACATAGGATTGACGATCGGAATGATCGGAATGGTTTTGTGGCTTCGCGTGATCAAATGTTGAAACGTAGTGAGCTTCCGATTTTCACGGGAAAAGATCCTTATGCTTGGATTGCTCTAGCGGAAAGATTCTTCAGAATCGGGGGATATAGTGAAATGGATAAGTTGGAGATAGTGTCGGTCAGCTTTCAAGGAGAGTTTCTAAGCTGGTTCAATAGCGAACTTCATCGTCATCCTCTCTTGACATGGACACATTTCACGGAGCGTTTGATTGCGCGATTCAGCAAAATCAGATTCAGAGATCCAAGCCAACCGTTCTTTGCACTCCAACAAACGGGTACGGTCTCTGAGTACATTCATCACTCTGAGGAATCTGAGGTAGTTCAGGAGTTAAATGTGGTGAAGACGACAACATCAACAACTGTGGACAAAGCTTCGGCTGCAGTAGTGCTTCGAAACGATCCATCTCCGGCAATGGATTCCGAGGAACAATTGGGTTCTGAAATGGAATTCAATGATTCCGCGGAACTGACGGATGTGTCTCTGGAGCACGAGTTCAAGATTGGTGGCAATAAGACAAGGCAGATAGCGCGCCTGCTAGAATCATCAAATGAGGACAACGTTTGTGAGAAATTTGGTGCTAATATGTCTTTGATGCATCCACGTCTTTGTGCGAAACGGCGTTCTTCTGAGGAGATAAGTTTGACAGAAGCTTATGTGATTGATGCTGCAGAAGAGGCCACGCTATTTCAGACTATTAGTTCGATCTCTTCTTGTGAACACCAACCATGTGATCACAGGCTTCGACGAGTACCTAGTAAAAAGAAACAGAAGAAATTCCTCAAAGCTTGGAAATTCAAGTTCAAAGAGAAGCAACGTCTTCAGAAGTTACGAGCCGCATCGGGTGTGCACACATATCCTATCCAGGTGCAAAGATGGGCTAATGTTACCGTGAGGACTTCAGGACAACGACGTTCTGACCCTAACAGGAAGTGTTTCAAGTCGTGGCATTTCAAATATAAACCAACGAAAGGGTTGAGAACAGCATTATATCTCAAAGTGCGTACAGGGCGATTGCAGAAATGTCTACAGAGGTGAGCACATGGAGACATACGCTTGAAGCTATCGTGTGGGATAAAATGGAGGTTGAAGAAGCTGAGCTGCCGATATCTTTTGACATACTCAAAGATAGTTGTTCTCCAAGATATTGAGACAAAGCTAGAAGAGATACAAAAGGAGATGAAACTGCCGGTACTTGAGGATATGGTGTTGCGGACTTGGCGGGTTCACAAACGACCATTGGATACATTCAACGTGTGTTACTCTCTGCCTCACAAACTTGTGGTTTCCACTGCGGATATCGTTGTTTCAACATATATTACAGCGAGAGGAGAGTGGCTGCGACAGAACAAGGATGGCACGTTCCAAGTAAAGCATAAATGGAGATTTAAGCAGTTAAATCACGCGTCAGCATTACAAGTTGCAGGGAAGGGTTTACCACATCACGAGACTTCGTGGGAGAAGGCTGATCTGGAAACACTACAAGATTTTATTCTACCGTACATGAACCAGATTGCTGTTCTAATAAGCACAGCGATAACATCTTTGGCTGGGATATTGATTGTGCTTCCGTTGAGGCCTTATGGAGTACTAAGGAGTATTCGAACTTCTACATCAAAACGGGAGACGAACAAGTTACTAACAGCTTTGCAGCAGCGGCGACTACACATTGTTCGCTTGCTGATGGTTAAACCTGGTCCTATGGGATATCTTCTTCAATTGGCTGCTACTTTGGCAAGGATACTCATGTCAGAGTTAGAATCTGTCACACTTGATAGATATGCAGTTGATGCCGGAGAGGCGTCTCTCACCTTGATCAAAGGCCCGCGACATCTGTTTGATACTTCACAGCTTGTGAACATGTTCATCAGTGTTATGGTTACACAATTTCCAAGCGAAATGTATGATGTCAGCCTTCGTAACGGCGCTCGATTTATGCACCAGCTGAAGCAAAGCGACGTTATCTGCGCAATTGTGCATGATTCTCTGCTCTGTTGCGTGCTTGCACAGCTCCAGCCACTGTTCTTTCAAGGCCATGCTCTTACCAGAGTCAATGTGATGCTGCCATTTGATTTTGTTGTAAACGCTCTATCCTTTCAGCTTGAGGGCAAGCTGGTTCTGCGCGGGGTATTGATAAGATATGGAGAGCCATAGAGAGTTTATACAAGAAGGCAGAGAAGGGAAAGGAGAGAAGGAGAAGAGAAGAATTTGACGTCAGAGTCTTCTGCAAACGATATTGGGCCGGAATAGACTATTGGGCCAGAATAGACTATTGGGCTTATATTAGTTTACTTTCGTGGCCCATATTGTAATAAGAGACTATATAAGTCGATTGTGTAGAACGAGAGAGAACTATCGAGAGTTTAGTGATTTCATTCCTTTGGGCTTGATCTCTTTGAGAGTATCAAGAGGTTACATTTGGGCTTGTCTCTCTACTTTGGAGATTCAAGAGGTTACGTTTGTAATCGATAGAGTTGGACTCGTAATATACAGTTGGACTCTATCAGATGGCCCCTCAATGATGTCAGAATCTATTGACAGAACAAAAAAGGTAGATAGCCATTAGTTGCAAGTCATTGAAGAATTCGCAGCGCATTAAAGAAGATCTTAGATTACCTGGACTTGACTGGATAACACCAGACTGAAGGTACTCTTTCAGAGCTGGTTTTTCAGGTAGCTGTGCTGATTCCGTAAACGCAATTACAATGATGTAGTCCCCCTTCGAGTTCCCCATAACTTGTAACAGGTTCGTTCCGTATTTGAGGATGGCGGTTACATTTGTTGGGAGTTGAGGCCCCGAATCCAGGAAAAAAAAAAGATAAAGATTGATTGACAAAAATCAAATACACATGCACATAACTAGTTCATAGAAACAAAATCTCATTAAAAACCATATTGTACAAACCATTGAGATGTTAACTCTCTTCTCCACCACCTTTCCATTTAACATGAAGCTGCAATTTTGGTACAATATCCAGGGAGGTTACAATCGATCATATTTCGTGTCATGATGAATAAAAATAGCAACTTCTTTTCTCATACCTGACTTCAGGAGGATTTATAATACATGCAGATGTGTCTATGTTTTCTGTCTGGACAACAAATAGCCGCTGAAGAGGAAACAAGAATGTGGAGTTAGTAAAATCATATACTAACCAAAAGGCACAGAGAGTCAGATTCAAATGTATATGAAGGAAAGGCCTGGTAAATAAACAAATTCATGCACATGGCCACCTAATTAACAATGGACTAAACAGACAAAGCCATACATACAATACTCTCTTGGGGAGAATTCGGCATCTGTTCCTGAGCATCTGTTCCTCCAGCTCCAGCCGTAATGGAGACTACTGCGCCTTCTTTGTCATAAGGTCCTGATAGAAGCTGTGTTAGCTCAAATTTATCAACAGATTTGTTCAACTCTTTGATGATTCCCATGGCTTCTTCAAGTAAGCTAACATCAGTAGAGTCCATCTCTTCTGTTAGTTTAACAATCGTTTCCGCATCTTCAACCTGCCTCAAGCATCAACACATTATCACTAAATAGACAGTAAATCTACATAAATTGACCATAGACATGTAACAATGAGAGACCATGAACCTAAGGGAAATGCAATTAGAAAGTGGCAACATTTGAGTCCTGTATGAGAAAACATACCATAGATTTGAATTCAGAGAGCAAGCGCAAGCGATCTTTGAGATCATTCAAAGCCGAAAGAGTTTCTTGAGCTTTAGCACGATCATCCCAGAAAGAGGTATCAGTAGCTTTCGACTCCAAAAGTGCAATTTCTTGTTCTAATTGAAGCAAACCAGCAGAAGCTCTAACCTCTTCAACACGAGCTGATGCTAATTCAACATCCTTCCTCAATGTATAAAAATCTATCACCAATTGGAACAAATCATCACATGAAACAGAGTATCACCAGTTTCAACAAAAAAAAAATCTCAACTTTATGGGACTAGAAGGTACCTTGCATCACCCACTCACTCGTGTCACTTTCATTCGACACACTCAGGTTACTCTCCTGTGCAGCGAATAATACTGAAAAGGACAAAAAATTGTTAGCGAATTTATAAAGATGAAGACGAAAAGCTGGAATTGCAGCGATAAAGAATTGACTGGGCGAAGTGAGACGAGAGGTCGAAGAGGAAGAAGATAGATGGGGAGACAAAGCGGAAGTGAGAGACGAAGAAGAGGGAGAGTCTTCGGTCGAAGAAGCGAAAGGGTGAGTTTTCCGGCGAGGGCGAGAGGTCGGAGAACGGTGACCTCCATCGACATTTCTTTCTGCTAAAAAGAAAAAAAGCTTTTCGACAAAGCTTTCCTGGCCTCTTTTGCCTTCGACGAGTTATCCACACAAAGCTAGCCGCCACGTCATCGATTTTAAACAATATTCGGTTTTAAACGATTTTCTAAAACCGGTCTAGGCGGTCGGTTAAAACGGTGCGTAGCGATCATTATTCTGGTTTGGGCATTCGGCCCAACCGAAAAGAACCGAACCGACCGAACCAAAATTTCGGTTTTCGGTTTCAGTACAAATTCTGTTAATAAACTGATCGACAAAATTTAAAATTCATCGGTTATCGGTTCGATTCGGTTCGGCAACACTAACCGAACGGTTAACCGAATTAACCGAATTAATGGAATTAACCAAAAATAAAACCAAAATTAACCGAATTAACCAAAATTAACCGAATAAACCGGAATGAACCGAATTAACCAAGAATTTTAACCGAATTAACCGATAAAAAACAATTTCGGTTTTATTTGGAACACATAATAATTCATAAAACCGAACCGAATAAACCGAGTTCTGAACCGAACCAAAATATAATTTATTTTATTCAAAACTGAAAAAAGAAAAACCGTTAAACCGAACCGAACTAACCAAACTAACCGAATGCCCTGGTTGTTTAATTTTTATCGGGCGATTTTTTCTCCCTTAGAAAACAAAAAAGTACAAGAAACATTTTTATATAATTTGTACAAATTATTGCAATCTAAACTATATAAGAAAAGTAACAAATTAGTTGATTGGGAGGAAGACAGACCTATAAATATGTGTAGACGGACAATATGAAACTATATATAAAAGAAAACATTGTTTGCACTCATAATTTTGGAGATTTCTTAGAAAGATAGCAAATACTAATCCGTAAAATGGTAAATTCCTGCTCGTTAACGATTCGCCACTTCTTGTGGAGAATGTGCGATGGCTACGAGCATCACTCTAAAATGCAGAGTTATCATCACGAACTCACAATGTCGACGTTGTTGTGATGATGAACAATCCCTTGACCAATTACTTTTCAAATGTAACTATCATTATATATTGTGACAATTATTTGTTTATCATCATTACAAGTTAGCAGAAAACTAAATACAAACAAAAGTCACAAGATACAAAAGTTCATTATGTTACAGTTGTGTTTCATTAAGCACCAACCTCTCCTTGTTCTCCCCTCTCAAGTTCTCCATGGTGGGGCAGTTGAAAAAGGCGGCTGAGCCTGAGACGTTTGAACCGGTGGTGTCTGAGCCGGTTGTGAACCGTGAAGCCTGGTCTGAGACTGTTGTTGGGTAGGTCGGATGATCATATGGTCAAGAGCAGGGGAATATGAACCGGGCGTAATACTGCCTCGCATCCTTGGGCGCCAGTTGGTTGTATCAGGAGTAGCCGAGTCCACATCCATTAGCTCACTGGTTCGGGAAACGGATTGAACAGGGGGACTACTCGGGCCCTGCCTCTGACTGGTGGTTACATGGTTACTGTTTACACTTGGCACCAAATAACTATTAGGCTGGCTAGCGAGTACTCTAGGGATACGCGGAGACTGGCTCGTTACTTGAACTGGGGGCCTCCAGCTCTGAAAGGAACACATACCATCAACATATGAATACTCACTCGAGAGAAGAAAGTATTTTCTCAAACGGGTTCACTAACCTGTGATGAACTTGTCATTGATGGTCTGTGACTAGAGGTTCTACTAACATATGTTCCGGCGGGAGTAACATATGAAGCTTGAACCTGAGAGAATTGAGGAGATGGAAGGACGGTGGAAGTAGTGGCTGGTCTCTCTCTTGGAGATACTGCTTCTGAGAATGGCGCAAGCATCGGTGTTGGATGTTGAGGCATTGGTATTTGAGATAAGTTTTGACCAGTTCCAGTATTCAAGTGATCTAGCATCATCTGATCAAGTGATATCACATCAGAGATGTTAAACATGGAACTGTAATCTTCCACTGACGCATCTTCGCTTGCCTTGTTATTATTAGATTGACCCTGAGCATCTGACAAGCGAGGCTTCTGGTCCACAACCTTGGCGGTGCTACCAAGTAGTTCTATATTGGCAGCATCCTCATCATCTCCAGTAAGATCCAAGACAACTGGACCAGCGTTTAACAAGCTATTTGGGTCTTCAAGGGTGATTACATCACGAACAGGTTCCTCGTTCCCAATGTTTTCCTTTACAACAATCCATGTCCCACCAGCATGGATGATTACATCAGCAGCATTGTGCCCCGCTTCTTTTAATATCTGAGGATATGACATGCGACGAGTTATCTATGTTAGGATGCAAATGCAAAAATGTAGCAGTAAGCAAATCACGGCATAGATGGGTACTTGCCTTGACCATGTTTTGATCTAAACGGATCTCTGGGTAGCAAACAGGTTGATTGCAATGAGGGCAGCGCCAAGATGGATTTCTCATGTTTATGTGGACATAATTCCAGAAATCAAAACACTGCAGCAGAATAAGTTATTATATTACAAGAAACATTATTTCCTTTTCTTTCAACTCGGTAGTTATTTCACCTGAAGATGTTTACACAACTGGCCCTTGACTGGAAGCTTGATCCGGCTGCGACTGTTTAAACATAGACTAGGTTAACGATCAAAGACTATCATAGCATAACACAGTAGTACATCAAAAAGTAGAAGTGGTACCTTATAGGACACTTGAGAGATACTCGTGATGGCCCTTCAATGATGTCAGAATCTATTGACAGAACAAAAAAAAGTACATAGCCATTAGTTGCAAGTCATTGAAGAATTCGCAGCGCATTAAAGAAGATGTTAGATTACCTGGACTTGACTCGATAACACCGGACTGAAGGTACTCTTTCAGAGCTGGTTTTTCAGGTAGCTGTGCTACTCCCGTTAACGCAATTACAATGATGTAGTCCCCCTTCGAGTTCCCCATAACTTGTAGCAGGTTCGTTCCGTATTTGAGGATGGCGGTTACATTTGTTGGGAGTTGAGGCCCCGAATCCTGGAAAAAAATATTAAAGATTGATTGACAAAAATCAAATACACATAGTTCACAGAAACAAAATCCCATTAAAAACCATATTGTACAAACCATTGAGATGTTAACTCTCTTCTCCACCACCTTTCCATTTAACATGAAGCTGCAATTTTGGTACAATATCCAGGGAGGTTACATTCGATCATATTTCGTGTCATGATGAATAAAAATAGCAACTTCTTTTCTCATACCTGACTTCAGGAGGATTTATAATACAGGCAGATGTGTCTATGTTTTCTGTCTGGACAACAAATAGCCGCTGAAGAGCAAACAAGAATTTGGAGTTAGTAAAATCATATACTAACCAAAAGGCACAGAGAGTCAGATTCAAATGCATATGAAGGAAATAAAAAAATTCATGCACATGGCCACCTAATGAACGATGGACTAAACAGACAAAGCCATACATACAATACTCTCTTGGGGAGAAGTCGGCATATTCATTGAAATATGGAAATCATGCGCCAACATTGTATAGCCAGCCTGCCAAAAATAAAATAAAATTGCATCGTTAGAGGGTACCATATCAGAAGTATACTGTCAAACCAAGAAGACAAAAGCTCACCTTCACTTCAAGAGAAACAAGAACATGCCCAAGCTTCACAAATGGATAGAACCTGGGATCAGAAAGAACCAGAGTTCAACAAACGCTTAGATTTTTTTGCAGTCAACAAGTTTACTGCATTGCTTAACTAGCTCCTAATAGAATTGCTAAGAGTAAAATCAATCTGTATAATCAACAAAGCCAATTTGTTATAAGGACGGTGAAAGCAAAGACCACACCTCTCCCTGATCTGCGACAATGTACCACCGGGACTCTCAATAGCAGGGCTAGTGTTTCCAGGAGCCCCATAAGTAATCTTCATCTGAATAAGAAGGAAAACATTAGTATCCTCATAATCTGAAACCAGGAATCGAAAGAAGACAAACCTCATCAGCAAGAGCGATAAGTTGTTGACCCTCGCTCTCCGTAAACCATCCCAGATTACAAGCATGCTGTAGCATTGACACAAACCAAGCATTGATATCTCCAAAACCAAGCATATAGATGGTGGATAAAGTCACCAAAACTAGGAATCGCCACAAACCTATTTCTCTGGAGTTACCTTAATAGACATCATCAGCACCATAACCGCACTCTTAGCGTACGCATCATTTCTATGTCGACACACCTACACACCATCAATAACACAAGTACACTAACAATGGCATCCACTAACATCCAGTTCCAACTTAAGAAGAAGAGAAACAAGAACCTGTTTGAGCAACGAAGGAAGATCTCCAACGTTCTTCGGGATTCCATTATTCGCTATCCCAAAATCAATTCTTCTGCACACAAGAATCATGCAAAATCAACGAAATAACCAAACTTTATCGTGTTCAACAAAAAAAGAAGCAAACTTTATCCAAAAGAAAAAAAAAACGAAACAAGCAAATTCATTGATTAAGAAAACAAAGACGACAGAAAATTACTCGGCGAGAGAGATGCAGCAGCTCTGGAACTCTTTAGCATCGCTTCCGGTTTGAATGTTGTAACGTAACCGTTGCGCCATGGAGGCCAAACCACCCACCGGAGACGACATCCAGTGAGAACTGAAAGTCTGGAACTTTCAGTCCTTGTCCCCACCAAGGGCTTTACCAACCAATCTAACCGCAAGTGTAAGAGCAGGAAGAAGAATTTTGGAATTCTTTTCTCGAAGAAAAGTGATAAAATCTTCTTTTTTTTTTTGTTTTGTTTGTATTTTGATTGTGAGTGAGAAGAATACAAAGCAAATAAAAATAGTTCTTGACAGTTGACAGTTGACAGTTGACAGTTGACAGTGTCTAACGAAAGTTCTTCTAATTTCTCCTGAATTGTAAACGCAGCAGGTTCACGAAATTTCTTTCTTTGTGTTGTAAACGTATTTGATCAACACGTGTTTTGATCGTGTAGATGATTGTTCATTAACCGACTCAATCTTACTGATTTGGACTTATAGTATTTTATTATTTTTACTTTTATTGTGAGTTAGGTCTGGGCATTTTAACAGGAACCGATTATCTAAACCGGAACCGAATCGATATAGCGTTTTAGTTATCTTAACTCAGAACCGAACCGATTATCTAAACCCGAATATAGTTATCTTAACTCAGAACCGAACCGATTATCTAAACCAAACCGATTATCTAAACGTATGAACTAGCGTTTTAGTTATCTTAACTCAGAACCAAACCGATTATCTAAACCCGAATAGAACCGACCCGGTACTCACGAGTCCTGAGATTAAGAGCTGTCAGATCTAATGGTAAAGACCGAACCCGAGCCGAACCGGGTATTTGGTCCAAATGTCCAGGACTAGCCGGGTTCATGTAAGATCATTAAAAACTCATATCAAATTATTTGACTGCCAAAACCCCTCCCTATAGTATAGGTTCTGCCTATTCCTCCCTAAACTCGTAAACTCTTGATAAATTCCTCCAAACTTTCACATTTAACTACGTAAACACCCATACTTATTTTTATTGCCCAATTCCACCTGTCTAATTAAAAAGAACAAATAGCGATCAATTTTTAAAAATTGCGTTTAAGGAACAGCGATTGCCCGAACCCATAACCCAGAATCCGACTCAGCAAATCTATCAAGGACGCGATATTAGAAAGGGGATTAGGGTTCCTTCTCTGAAATCGACAAAAGAGAGAGAGAGAGGGAGAAACAAAAAAATCTGCACATTGCTGATACTCGTTCTTTTCTACCTATTTCGTTTCTCTGTTCTCTCATTTCCGGTTAATTTATCGCGAAAGGCCATCTCCTATAATGCAATTAATATCAACTTCATTTTCCAATAACATTCAATTGTTCCTTCTTCATTGTATTTGTTCCTTCTCAGCTTCTCTAAGTCTTCCTGACCTCCCCAGAGCGTCGACCATGAAGGCATAATGACGGTTCTCAGGTTCGATACCGTAGTCTTCAACCATCGAGTTTAGATGGAAATATGCTTCTTCGACCAAAACACCATGACTACAAGCGGACAAGACTCCTACAAAAGTCATTTTATCAGGCTTGGATCTCCTTCATGAGATTGTACACTTGTAAAGCTTCAGTGGCCTTTCCATGTTGAGCGCAGTCCATGCGATTAAATCCGTACCATTGATCTGGCTAAATGCTTTACAGCAGTCCTCAAAAGAAGAGCAAAGTGATATTACATGGGATGTGGGCAAGCACATACTCGAAGAGCGTCTTTGCCCTATTGTGTAATCACTGCTTTTTTTTTTTGTTGGAACAGAATGGTGCAAGACAAACTCAAAACCCGTTCGGTGTTTTCTTTTGCAAGGAAATTTATCAAAGAAGCCGCTTCTTATAGGTCAAGCAACAGAGAGTATTACACATAGACTAGGGAATAACACTGGTACATTACAGACATCACTCATGAGGCCAAGCAATTAATTCAAAATTTACTTCCTTTTGAATTCTGTTTGGTGTTAACAAATTTCTATAAATATGCCTGAAGAAATTGGCTTTGATTAATATATGTTATACGACATCATTGGCCAATTAAAACAGAAGTTTTTTTGTTCTTCCTTGAAACTGGTTTTGATGTTTAAATTACAGTTTCGACTTTGGCAGCAGCTTGGATTCCTCCATAAGCTTCAAAACAATAGACATATGAATTTGCAAAACATTGAAAATCCACGGCAAAAGAACAAAAGCAACTTGACTGAATAATCTAATGAATAAACTACTTGTAAAAAGTAACGAGAAAGCAAACTGCAATTAAAAAGTAAAATCCCCAGAACCCAAAACCAAAAACACAGTCGCAGAACAAGTCAACAAGTAAGCAAATAAAACAAAAACCCAGAGAGAAGAAGAAAGTAAGTGACGCAACTGAGCATTCACACTTTATCAAACGCTGATGTAACTCTCTCTATCTCTCTCTATCAATGGTAAGACGAGACAACATGATAAATTGAAAATCTCTGAATCCATTCACTCTGACTGAGATGCTTGTGTGACTGAAACCTGAGAAGGTTGTGTGAGTGTTATCGTATCAGCATTGTGACCTGAAACAGTACCCTGCAAATCATAACAAAAGCCGAGTCTAATTTCACAATTAGAGACAACTATATAATCAAAATTCAAAACGACAAACCCAACAAATTGAGGAATCGATACCTCTGATGTCTCAGTCTTCCTCGGCTTTTTCTTTGGACGTATCATACACCCTGTGTAATTGTGGCCTTTTTCACCACAACTGGAGCAATGAATAATGCGGCCTGTCCTAGGCAATTTCTGAACCTGTTTCTTTTTTTTTTTTGAGACTCGTTGCTTACCTTTTTTTTCTCTTTTGAACCTTCTTTGATTTCTTCTTTCTTCCAGGTAAGTCAGGTTCTGGAGGTTGGACTACCAGGCGACAACGTCTCTTCACCCAGAATCGTGGTCCTCTAACTGGTTCCATATTTTGTTCATAATTTTGTTTCCATATCTCTTTGGAGAACCACGGAGATACAAAGTCATTAGCATCCAAACCTGCATTTATCATAGCTCCATAGGCATGTTCACATGGAATACCTATAAAAAAAAATTAAATCCATTGAAAATCTGTCAATGAAAACAATGATTTCATATAGAGGGAAAGAGATATACCTGAGATTTGATACTTTCCACATGAACAAGTACGAGTTCTCGTGTTCACTGTGTAAGAATTTCCATAAAGGTCGACTTCATGCACCCCATGAGTCGCAGTTGTTTTGCATTTGTCAGCATGTTCTTTTTCCAATTCCAGCATCTTCTTCACATGCTTTGAGTTCTTTCCTTCCCACTTCTCCGATTTCTCCATTCTCTTAGCAATCCGAGCCATAGCCTGCCTCCGAATCATCTCCAACATTGGTACCATGGCCTTAGCTCGAGCTTTGGTAATTGTTGCATTGAATGACTCTGTTGAATTGTTATCAACATCCTCACAGCAGCTTCCGAGTTTGTAAAATGCCAGAGACCAAGTCTCAGGTTTCTCCCTCATCACATCCTCATGCAAAGTCGTATTATAGTTCTGCAGCTTCTTACGGTTCTCTTCAAACTCAACAGGAGTATAGCTCCAAGCTAGGTTCCAAACCATTGGCTTTAGCAGATCTTTGTTTGCATGCCCTTTATTTTTCAGGTTCTCCACAATATGCTTAACACACATTCTGTGTTCAGCACACGGTAACTCCTCTTTGACAGCATTAATAAGTCCCTGAAAACATGTTTTCAATGAGATAATAAGACTAAATGAAACACGACCTAAATGAAATAATAATACATAAATGAAAAACAATTTGCTTACCTTTGATCTATCTGAGATCATGACTATTCCAAGACCATTTTGAAGACCCAAGTCACGCTTCAATAGCTGAATGAACCACAACCAATTTGGCCCATTCTCCGTTTGTACCACTGCCCAAGCAACAGGATAAATCTGATTGTTTGCATCATGTCCAACAGCAGTGAGTAATACTCCTTTTACGGCAGCTTTCAAGAATGTGCCATCAAGACCAATAATTGGACGACAAGACCTACTCCAACTGGTTTTTAGGCTTCCTATACAAACATAGAACCTGTCGAAAACATCTTCACCAGCTGCGTTTGGATATGTATCAACTATTGCAGTTGAACCCGGATTTGTGTAGATTACTTCTTCAGCATACCCGCGGAGATGAGCGAACTGTTCTTCGTACTCCTTCTCAAGCCATTTAAGTGCTAAAAGCCTACCTCTTTGGCACTGATCTCGGGTACTCACTATTTTCCAGTTTTCTTTGATAAGACTCTGAATTTCTTCAGGCATCAAATCTGGTTTTTGCCTCAATTTGTCCAAGAAAATACTTGCAATCACTGGACCCTTTAAGAGCTTGCATTTCCCATTTCGACTGCAAATATGATACGGATACCTAGTCTTCACCACCCACATCCGACTCTGATTATCATATGAGCAATAAACTCTCCATTGGCATTTTCCACCAATGCCACATCTGTATGAAAGCTTAGTCTTATCCCATCTATCTTGTTGGATGTTCCTAGCTTTCTTCAACGCATACTCTAACACAGCTTCCTTGAACTGGTAGCCTGTATAAAACTTAGTTCCTAAAGCTAACTTATCATCCTTGCTCTTTCCCGGATCAAAATCTTTTTTGGTGTCGGGGGTTGAAACCAAATTCAGTTTTGGTGTTGTTATGTTTGGATTTCTTTTTCTTTTATTTTTATTAGTAAAAATGTAACGAAAAGTCAGTTTTGCCCTCGATGTTCTCAATATTTACAATTAAAATATATCCGATTTCAGTAAATCAAACCAAAAACCAAAAATCTTTTCAAACCAAACGGTTTTTTTATTAGAAGTACCGAGTTGGTAATATTAGGACAAGTAGAACTACTTGGGTTAGTACTAGTAGAACAACAAGAACTAATTGGACCGGTACTATTAGGATAAGTAGAACTAATGAAATGTTAATAGTAAGACAACTAGAACTACAAGTATCTTATTATATAGAGTTGAGTTTCAAAGTTGTTACTTAACAAGATCTGCTTTATTTTGGGATTTTGACATGTGTTAAATAGTTAAAAAAAATTTTAACTATATTTCAAAATAAATTTTTTAAGCAAAAAAGGAGTTGTAGAAAAAAAAATATGATTCTCGAGAAAAAAGAAAAAGATATAGAAAAATATACATTGTGCAATTAAGTTTAAAAAAAAAAACTAAAAGAAATAGACATAATGAAATCTTTGAATTAAAAAAGAAACTATACAATAAATATTTATTGTTCGGCTAATTTTAAAGATAACTAAAGGAAATAGAATTCTAATATCTTATTGAAAAAGAAAATTATTTTCGTCTTTCAACCTAGAAAAGAAATATAATCAGTAAAAATGATAGATTAAGAAAAAGATTACTACTTGTTTTAAAAAAACTTGCAAATATTTATAATTCTATATAAAGAACTTAACTCTTTCATAATTTGCATGATAATAATATATGTTGAATGAGTCGATCAAATTTGACACGTAATAATTTTTATATATGTATCTTATTAAAAGTTTGGTTTCAAAGTTACTAATTAACAAAGCAGAAAAAGAAAATAGGAAAAAATCTGAAGCCAAAAAAGAATTGTAGAAAAAAATGAAATTTTGATTGTGCAAAATTAATTTAAAATATTACATACATGCGAGTTTTAATCTCAAAAATTTAGATATTTTTTATTTATCGATAAAGAAAGAAAAATAAATTTAGATTTCAAATATTTCATTATATGCGAGTTTTAATCTCAAAAGATTTAGATTTCAAATTGTCGATAATCAAATTTCAATCTTAAAATCTAAATATATAAACAAAAATAAAACGAACCAAAATAAAACCAATTCAACAAAATTAGTGGTGTCTATGTTGTTTTCCGGCATCGTCATCTGCCGGAAAACACAATTAATATTTTGATATATAGAATTGATATTGTTTAAAATATTTTGATATATAGAATTGATAATATTTTGATTAGCCATGGGCATTTTATCCGGACCCGAGGACCCGATTTGGAACCGACCCAAAAAACCCGACCCGGATCTTCAAATTTTACGGGATGGGTATTTTATTCAGTTACCCACGGGTATCGGGTCGGGTCCGGTTCTTACCTGAGAGCTGCCGAACAGGACCCGAGCGTACTCGAATATAATAGGATCCGGCTCTATTTATCTTTACCCGAGTTCAACTAATACCCAAAAATAGCAAAAATCACAGATATTTTACCGTTTCTCAAATCACATCAATCATTGGTAATAGCGAGAGCTTCCTTGCATCTAACAGAACATTGTTCATTGATTCAACACAATTAGTGGTGTCTACGTTGTTTTCGGCATCGTCATCTGCGTTATTTGTTTAGATATAATGTTATTTATTATTCTAAAAAATATTATTCAGATTTTTATTTTGTGGAATTTTTAACTATGATTATTACTTTTTATATTTATTTGTTATACTCAGAAACATATATTTTAATATGATATTCTATAGATATTAAAGATATTATTTAGAAATAAAATAGGTATGTTCTTTAGATATTAAAGATATTATTTAGGAATAAAATAAGGAAATATGTGATTATTGTTGGATTTTTTTTTAAAATTTTTTTATATACATGACTATTTTTTTAGGTACAACAGGTTCAACTACTTACAAACAGGTCTCGTTCCACTTAATATGTTTGGTACAACTAGGACAACAAGAAGTAGTTGTCCAACTCGTATATTTCGAACAACAAGAACATGTGGTACTACTGCTATCTGTGTAGTTGTAGTGATAGTTCTAGTTGTACCATTTGAAAAAAATGAAGATGCATAAAATGATTAAAATTACATTTATAAACATGTTTCCATACCAAATATGGCATTAAAACATCTGAATTTTACCTCAAATACATAAGAGAAGTTGAATTTTTGGAATTGATTTCATGAACATCATATGTTTGCATGAAATGCCTTATACTTTTAAGGTTTCTCTATAAAACTTCACCATACTAACATGAATTTTTTTAAAAAATTCTTTTTAAAAATTTTATGGTCTGAGATTATGTTAAATGTAGTTTATATATGAAATGTTGTAAGAACTACTGAAAATATAAAATTAAAGTGTGGTACAACTGATTAAAACTAAAAAATGCCCAAAGTACAACTCTTTACAAAATGGTACAAGTAGAAAACTGGTACTACTAGAAGAAGAAAAGGCGGCGCATGCGTGTTAAAAGTCGGCGCACGTGTTATTTTAGTTGTACTAATATTTCTAGTTGTACCAATATTTCTAGTTGTACCAATATTTCTAGCTGTACCAATATTTCTAGTTGTACCATTTGTAAAACTGAAGTTGCGTTAAATGATTAAAATTACATTTATTAATATGTTTTCATACCAAATATGGCATTAAAACATCTGAATTTTACCCCAAATACATAACAGAAGTTGAATTTTTAGAATTGGTTTCATGAACATCATATGTTTGCATGAAATGCCTTATACTTTTAAGGTTTCTTTGTAAAACTTCACCATACTAACATGATTTTTTTTTAAAAAAGTCTTTTTAAAAATTTTATGGTTTGAGATTATGTTAAATGTTGTTTATATACGAAATGTTGTAAGAACTACTGAAAATATAAAATTAAAGTGTGGTACAACTGATTAAAACTAAAAAATACCCAAAGTACAACTCTTTACAAAATGGTACAAGTAGAAAACTGGTACTACTAGAAGAGAATATTTCTAGTACAAGTAGAAAACTGGTACTACTATAAGAAGAATATTTTTTATTCAGTTAAATTATTCAGTTGTACCACACTTTAAATTAAATTATTCAGTTGTACTTTAACCAATTAGTACATAAACTACATTTAACATAATTTCAGACAAAAAAAATTGTGAAAACATTTTTTTATTCAGTGGTCATGTTAGTATGGTGAAGTTTGATAGACAAACCTTAAAAATATAAGGCATTTCATGTAAATATATAACTATTATGAAACCAATTCCAAAAATTCAACTTTTGTTATATGTTTTATGTAAAAGTCAGATGTTTTAATGCTCTATTTAGTATGGAAAAATGTTTACAAATGATTATAATTTTAATTTAATAAAATTAGTATATCTGTTTACATGAAAGAATGATTATAATTTCAGATATTTTAATAAAATAATTAGCATGCACGAAGACAAAACTCGTCGGAAAAATAAAACAAAAACAAGTCAAAGACCATGAACAATCCGAGAACATTTATTCCTAATCCATCGGAATCCATTCTTCAAAGTCGATTTAACTTTTCCTTCCACCGTATAAGATTTATACCTCGCGATTCTCTTCTTCTTCTTCATCTCCGCATCGTTTAAACCCCAAGACGGCCTCGACGATGACGCATTGCTCCTACGCGCCGCCACTTCCCCTGGCGGAGGCTGAAAAGACGGAGGAAAATCACGACGGCGTTGTTCATCGCCGACGCCATTCCGTTTTTAAGCGCCTTCATCGCTTCTTCCAAATCCGATTCTTCTCCGTCCACCATTCCTCTCACCCCGACTCGCCTCGCCGCCAGCATCACCGGCGGATCCGCCACGCTCTGCTGCACGAGCGCCAAGTATCGCGTCACGTCTCTCTCTTTCCTCCTGGTCTCCATCCGGAGACTCGAGATCCGGTCTTGCTGGTGGCGCGTGAGGTCGTCCACGGAGGAGTCTGTGAGTTTGAACACCAGGGAAGGCTTGAAGTCGCCGACCCAGAGGATGAGTTTAGCGTAGAAGCGGAAATAGCCGTCGCGGAAGTAGCGATATCCGAAGCCAATCGAGTGATCTCCACCACCGCCATTGAAGGTACGGATGTTGCAGACAGAGAGAGAGAGAGAGATTGGTCGATGATGAGAGAGAGAGATTGGAAGATGAATTAAATTGGTTGGTTGGGTTGTTGAGAATCGAATTGAAGGATTTGTGATTGGGATGGGTTTATTCATTAAGGGCAAGATAGATATTTACTTCTATCCAACACCATGAAGAATTCATTAACACCATACTGATTTCAACCTCATTCATTAACACCTAAAGAGATTTTGATCCAAAGAAGAGCGTTTCTTGGGATCAAAATCTCAAATGGTGTCGGGGGATCAGATTAAAATCTAAAAAGGTGTCGTTATATTTCGTTTTTTTTTTCGTTTTTTTATTGATCAAAAACGAATGAAAACCCACTTTTACCTTGATGGTTCATCTTATTTACAATTTTACCTATGAATTCAATTGATTAAAACCAAATAGACCAAACCGTATTTCTAAACCGGGAATAAAAAAACTCTTGAGTTTGTACGGTGAAGAAATCGGCCACATAACAAAGAATTCCTAAAATGTTTGAGTTTTTTTTTTGTCAAACTGTTTGAGTTTTTTTATCACATATCTTTTAGTTATTAATAGATTTGTGTTATAATAGGTCACAAATTGAAAAAATGAAAAAAAAAACGAAAAACTCAAACCACAAAATGCATGGAGTCGGCGGCTAGGGTTTGGGGGAAGAAGATGACACAGATATAAAAATACATTTTTGCCCTTTATCATTTAAGTTAAAAAAAATTATTAGTCTAGCTTTACATGGATTCGAACTCAAGTCAACCATTCTAAATAGGGGACTTAAAGCCACTAGGCCACTTGTTACAATTAGTCTTTCACAACAAAAATTTAATATAATGCAAATATGAGTGAAAGACACATAATTTTCTCCTTATTATTTCTAAACCATAGTCCCTAATTAATCCTCGCATTTCCCCTGCATTTATACTAATGACTTGAATTTGGCATAATTAGTAGATGAATTATGGTATTATATTAAAATTGGTTTCAAAGTTATTAATTAAGAAGATTGTGGAATGTGGCATTTTCTTATTTTAATATTTTGACATATGTTAAATAGAGAAAAAAAATTAATATTATATTTCAAGAAATAAAAAAATTTCTGAAGCGAAAAAGGAATTTTAGAAAAAAAAAAGAAATTTTAATCTCGAAGAAAAAAAAAGGATAATTTTCAGAAGCAAAAAAAAAGGAATCATGGAAAAAAAATTTTGATTCTGAAGTAAAAAAACATAGAAAAATATTTATCATGACATTTGTTTTTACAAAAAAAATAAAGCAAATAGACATAATGAAATCTCTGAATTAAAAAAAAAAGAAACTATACAAAAATATTCATTGTTCAGTTAATTTTAAAGATAAAAAAATAGACTTATTAATATTTTATTTAAAAGAATTTTTTTTAATATTTCAACCAAAAAAAGAAATATAATCGATAAAAAGGATAAATTAAGAATAAAATATTACTAATAAAACTAAAAGAAATAGATATAGTGATATCTCTGAATTAAAAAGGAAATCTCTAAATAAAAATGGAAGAGGTAGAACAACTAAGAGTCCCACTAGTCTAGTTGTACTGATTTTAGTAGTAATACTAGTAATATTAGAACAACTAGGACAACTACTTCGTACTTGTGCTAGTTGTTCTAATATTATTAGTACTACTAGTAAATGCAGTACAACTAGAGCCCTAGTTGTCCCAGTAGTTATAGTCAGAGTAGTAATAGTTCTAGTTGTACCAATATTCTAGTTGTACCAATAGTTCTAGTTGTACCAATATCTCTAGTTGTACCAATATTTCTAGCTGTACCAATATTTCTAGTTGTACCATTTGTAAAACTGAAGTTACGTTAAATGATTAAAATTACATTTATAAACATGTTTCCATACCAAATATAACATTAAAACATCTGAATTTTACCCCAATACATAACAGAAATTGAATTTTTGGAATTGGTGTCATGAACATCATATGTTTGCATGAAATGTCTTATACTTTTGAGGTTTCTTTATAAAACTTCACCATACTAACATATTTTTTTTTTAAAAGTCTTTTTAAAAATTTTATGGTCTGAGATTATGTTAAATGTAGTTTATATATGAAATATTGTAAGAACTACTGAAAATATAAATTAATGTGTGGTACAACTGATTAAAACTAAAAAATGCCCAAAGTACAACTCTTTACAAAATGGTACAAGTAGAAAACTGGTACTACTAGAAGAAGAATATTTCTAGTACAAGTAGAAAACTGGTACTACTAGAAGAAGAATATTTTTTAGTTGCACCAATATTTCTAGTTGTACCAATATTTCAAGTTGTACCAATATTTCAAGTTGTACCAATATCTCAAGTTGTACCAATATCTCAAGTTGTACCAATATCTCTAGTTGTATCAGTTTTCTAGTTGTATTTTTTTGTAAAGAGTTGTACTTTTTGCATTTTTTAGTTTTAATTAGTTGTACCATACTTTAAATTCAATTTTTTAGTTGTACTTAAAACAACTAGTATATAAACTACATTTAACATAATATCAGACTAGAAAATTTGTAAAAATATTTTTTTACTCAGTGGTCATGTTAGTGTGATGAAGTTTTATAAACAAACCTTAAAAGTATAAGGCATTTCATGCAACCATATGATGATCATGAAACAAATTCCAAAAATTCAAGTTTTTTTTTTATATGTAAAAGTCATATGTTTGAATGTCCTATTTGGTATGGAATAATTTTTAGAAATGTAATTTTAATCATTTTTTGTAACTTGATAATTTTAAAATGGTACAACTAGTAATAGTGGTACAAGTAAACAAAATAAATTTATAATGACCCGAAAATATATTTTAATAATTATTTATAATATTTGTATTTTTATTAGTTAAATTTAATTATGATTACATTTTCAGGGATAATTGATATTAAAAAGAAAATACTAATGAAACCATAATTGAAAAAAATCTGTATTACAAAATAAAACATAATTTCAATTCAAAATACAAAGCTAAATCACATATTCATCTTTCAATCTCTTTTTTGGAAAACTTTCATCTTTCAATCTATCTTCTTCCTTATTGTCTTTTATCTTCTCCATTGTAACCTAGATCCATCCAAAGAAATAGTCTTCTTCTCCATTGTTATGTTGATTTAATTCTGAGAAAAGAGAAAACGTTTACAATTAGATATCACAATCCAATTTCCATGATTACAATATGTGAATATGATCCAATAGACAGTAGTACCATAATTGGAGATAAACTTAACTAAAAAATGAGACACGGGACAATAATAAAATATTAAGAGGGTGAAATGCTAGTTTACCCTTATGGGTTAAAAAATAATCCAAATACCCCTATGATGATCTATTACCCCTCACCCATTTACCTTTACCCTTTTATCCCCACTTAAATCAAACCGAAAATCCAACCAAAACCTAAGAAAATTCAACCGAAACCAACCTTTATACCCAAACCCAAATCCCACCCCAAATCCCAACCGACTACAACCATCCCAATTTATTTCACCGATTTATTTCTTCACCCAATCTCAACCATAATGGGCCCCACATCATTCATCCTCTTCTTGTCTCCAAAACTCCAACATCCTCTTCTTCCTTCATTGTTATCTCAATTCCGACAGCAGGCGGCCTCTCTCTCCTCTCCAAATTCCGACAGCAGGCTTCTGTATCCTCTCCTTTATTCCGACAGCAGGTGAATATTTCTTATGTTTGTTTGTGTTTTTTTGTGTTTCTTGTATTTCTTGTGAGTATTTCTTTTTATTTTCAATTTCTGGGTTTTTTAGTGTAGATTCTTTGGTAGGATGAGTGGAAAACATGTTAAAGAGGAGTTGTTAGGATGGTTAAATGCGTCTCGAATCATTCAGAATGTAGTAAATCAGAGTAGTTTCGTAGTTTGAAAGAAAATTAGGATTATGGGTTCGTACAACTGGGTATTACTGGATGGAAGTGGTACTACTAAGGGAACCAGTAATTACTGAGTGACACTAGTATTACTATGGTTGGAAAACTAATGGCGTTTGAGGCATATGCTAATGGCGTTTGTCTTTCTTCTTCAGGGGATTATGAATAATGGTAGATTCACCGTTATGTATTTTGATTATGAGGGATGCTATGAAAATGATGATGAGAAGATAAGATGGGGATGATATTTGGTTTATTTTCTTAATTGAATGATGTTTTATTATCAAAAATTAAAAATAGTCCTCATTGATTTTAAGAGAAATTAAAAATATGAATTTTAATTTATCTGTAAAGCTGAAATGGTTATAAAATAGTCTAGGAGAAAAAAAAAGAAATTAATCAAAAAAATTATAGAAAAATTATAATCAAAATGGTTATAAAACAATTTTAGAGAAAGTGAAAACAAACCCATTTCCAAAGCCATTTTAGTTAAATAAGTTCAAATATGATTATCAACTTGGTTGAAAAAAAAATTAGAGATTATGATTCATTATTACCACAATCACCCAAACAACACCTTACACTTCTATGGACACTTTGTTAACACTAATCATTTTAGGAGTCAAAACGCAGGGAAAATTAGTTCTAAAATATGTTAATGCATAGAAACCTCCAAATTGCAAACTTAGTGACTAAAATCATCTGTATAACTACAAAATTAATATTTATGGTACGGTAATACTACGAAAACTTGAAAACACCGAAAAGTATAACTATTTGAAAAATGGTATTACTAGAAAACTAGGTATTACTATGTGCAATTTTGGCAGCGGCCACGTAAGCAATTAACGGCGCACGTGTGGAAATTGGCGGTGCACATGTGGCATTGACGGTGAACGTCTGTAATTGACGGCCCAAAAAGAAATTTTATGTGTTTTACATGTTTGGTCCTCCAATTTTCTACATCTTCTCTCTTCCTCTTTTCTCTTTTCCCTCTCCCTCTTTTCCTTTTTCCCTCATCCCTCACAAAATTGGATCTAGGGTTTTCTTCTCCTTCTTCTTCCTTTTGTTTCACATAAGAGAGCTTCATCAACTCATCTCTCTAGACGGTCACCATTATATTAGAGGAATTTCTTTGGGTTGTTGAATATTGGAGAAATTACAAAAGATTGCATAGTTTTGATGATTTTCAAAGAATTTCATGAGATTGTTGAATTTCGGGGTAATACTTGATAATACTCGGTATCACTAATATCACTAGATCTTCCAAAACCCAAATTTGAAATTTAAAATAAACACCAACTAATTGAATCAAGCTCAACATTGATACCCACAAACCCATTTTTGATATTCTTAAAACAAACAAAATTGAATCCAAAGCCATTTTAGTTAGTCTCATATGTCTAAAATCTCAAAGTCACCAATAGTCATTACAAGAACATTTCCCATCTTTAAAATGATGAAAACGATTCAAATCTCTCAGCACAATCTCTGTACCAGAGACCATCTCCGCATACCCGTAAGTTCTTGAACACCCTAACAGGTGTTGAACACCCTACATCTCCGACGGAAGCATCGGCTTCGTGAACTGCAACATAAAGTTGAAGAATTGTAAGTTAGTGTTTCCCAGTTCAACCTAGTATTACTTATCTATCTTAGCTCTACCCAGTGTTACTTAGTGTTTCTCCCAAATTCACCCAAAATCCCAAGCAAAACCTAATTTGTAAGTTCTAAAACACACAACAACTATACAAACTGGCACAAACTCGATTACACATACCGTTGTATGATCAGAATGGGCGTCCGAAACGGTTCGGCTGCTATCTCTGGTGGTCTCTTCTAGTTCTTTAGCTTCTGGATTTTCGGGAACTTCTTCGTTTTCCGGAGGTTGTAGATTTGTGGGAGCTTCTTCGTTTTCCGGAGGTTGTGGATTTTCGAGAGATTGTGGACTTTCGGGAGCTTTGGTATTTTCAAATTTCAGAACTCGGTTTTTGATTTCGGTTTTCGATTCCGAATTGTTTAGGACTGGATTTGGGGATTTTAGGTTTTGGTCGATTTAGGGTTGGGATTGGTATCCGGGTTGGGATTGGATTTTTGGGTAAGAGAGAAAGGGCTGGGTAATTAGTAATTTCTTTAGGTTCTGAGGGGCAAAACAGTTATCAACCACCTCTTCTTTGTTGACAAAAAACCCCAATTACAGACCAAAAAAATGAGGGGTAAAGGAGCTCCGTTTTCTAGCGAGAAGGGCTATAGAGCCATTGATCCATATTAAGAACCTAAGAGTTGTATCACCAAACACAGACGAAGGCGAACTCACCAACCTCCTCATCCATAATCATTGCCAATCAACAAAACAAATTGATATTTTATTGTAAAAGTTATCTGCTTTAGAAGAGAACGATCACCTACAACTTTGTTCAAAGTAGAAATCGATACCCGGATTCATTAGGGCGAGACTCGAGCCAGACGAGAAGGTCGCGAGAATCAACGGCGGTGCAGCCAAGACGCTTTGAAGCACCGAAGACAACATCGGCGGTGATCAGAAGATTCAATCTCTTCTCCGCATCCATGTCATCGAGCGTTGGAGGAGAAGGAAGAAGATGAAGCAGAAGAGAGAGAGAAGGTTTTTTTTTTTTTGGACGAGAGAGAGAAGTTTTGAATTGAATCTGTAGATATTTAAAAAAAAAAAGAATCTGTAGATAATTGAATTGGTTTGGTCGAACATTAAGTTAGGTTGGTTGGTTGGAGTGGGTGAGAGAATTGAATTGAGTGGATGGGTTTGGATGGTTTTTCATTAAGGGTAAAGAAGATATTTACTCTTCATTAACACCATCCTGAATTTTGTAACACCATGCTGATTACACCTATAGTCATTAACACTATAACTGATTTTGATCCCTCTTTCCCATTCTTCTTTTTTTCACAACTATTTCATCTTCCTCATTCTCATCCGAACTCTCAGGAATTGTGTTCCTCTCCCTATACTCCTCATCAACAAAGTCAGCAACATCTTCTTCAATTTCAAACTCATATCGTCCCACCAAAGCCTCTTCATCTCCATTCTCTGATTCTCTATCTTCATCTCCATTCTCTGTTTCCTTATCTTCATCTCCATTCTCTGGTCTCTCCTCTTCTTCCTCAGGATCAAGGTAATTTTCATTATACTCATCATCCATGTTTTCCCTAAAAGAAACAAACATCAATTATTCCAAAGAAAGCCCAATTCTATCACTCACGAAAATAAAAAATTCTCTAAACACAGATCACGGTTCAAGTTTTTTACATGAGGACAATTGCTACTTGATCAATCTTGATTTCGACTCGTGATAACTACAAACGGTAACACAACGACAACGACTACAAACTCTCACGACGAGACACCAGTCTTGGTTTCTGCCTCTCTCTTTGGTTTTGTCGATTTCAGAATAAAAGCCCTAATTTTTTTTTTTTAATTTCGCGCCTTTAGTATATTTGAAGAGGCGGGTTATGGGTTCTGAGTTCTGGGTTCGGATAAAAAAAATTCGGGTAAACGCTGTTCTTCTAAACGCAATTTAAAAAAATTGATCGCAAATTATTCTTTTAATTAGACAGGTGGAATTGAGCAATAAAAATAAGTATGGGGGTTTCCGTAGTTAAATGTGAAAGTTTAGGGGGATTTATCAAGAGTTTCCGAGTTTAGGGGGGAATATGCGGAACCTATACTATAAGGAGGGTTTCAGACAGTCAACCCAATTATTTAATATGCAAATTCCTTAATTGTCGATTAGTGTTATTTTTTGGTGTTGTATGTGACAGAGACGGCTGTGAATATATCTTCCCAAAACTCTTCTTCATCTTTTCATTTGTTTGATGGATTGAATCATCTTTTCGGATAATGTGATTTGTATAACTAAATAGCCAAATTCTTATATTATATGGACGACACGGATGAAACTCAAATAACTGTATAATATGATTGAATAGCACCTATTTGTCACGGTGAAACACCTAATATCGATTACTTGGCTGAATAATCGGCTACGCGGACTAGTTTTAGAACAAGGCTTTTACTCTACCATGAATAGTGCATATATGTACGTGAAAGAGAATAAGAAGAAGTGAATAAATTTTACCCATCTCATGTATTTCCCTTCCCCTTTCGTATATATCTCTCCCACTTCCTTTTCACCTTATATAAATTATAAACAATATATTATAGTAGCTCAATAAGTTATCAGTACGATCGACTCCAGGTCTGCTCTTATACCGAAAATGTGAGTTTTAATTTAAGTTTACTTTCTTTACTTATTTTATTTATTTTTATGTTTATACAGAAAGATAGGCTCTGCCTTCTCCTTTTATATATTGTTTCGGAAAGATAGACGCTGACTTCTCTGAACCGATCAATTCATTATGGTAGGCGTATGCCTTCACGATCATGATCACATGGTATATTATGTCTCCTCGATCGGATCATAATTTATGGAGTTGAAGGATAAACCTCCTCCGCGATCATATTTTACGGAGATGGTGGTTAAAACCTCCTCCTTCATCAAATATTTATAGAGTGGAAGATTTTATCTCCTCCTTGAATTTACGGTAGACAATGCCTTCTCAATTATTTAAATTTCTGCATTTATAGTTCTGTTTTTAATTTCCGTATTTAAATTTCTAATTTTAAATTACGCATTTAAATTCAATTTTATCATATTTTATAATTTTGATATTATAAATATATTTATCATGTCAAATTTGGTAAAACTCGAAATTACTGCCATTGATATATCCAAAAAAAATTATATGACATAGGCATTAGGTGCAAAGATGCATCTAAGAAGAAACGGGTTTCTTTCTACCATTGATAAATCAGAAACCACATCAGATGAGGAAAAAACAAAAGCATGATATTTTTATTCTATCTAACTATTACAAGGACGTGCTTTGGAGGCATGTTCGTTACGGCGTCGTTATAGGTTTACAAGTACGATCTTGTTCTCTCTCCTCTGAGTTTTCTTCTAATTCAGAGTCTAGCAAAATCTCATTTCGGTTTCACTTCATTGCTCAGGGAGAAAAAAAAACATGATAAATGCGATTGGAATTTTGAAGATGGAGGCAATCTAGAGAATGCCTACATCAGAGAGCTAAATCGATGAGGAATTGAGAGAAAAAAGCATGATGTCAATCATATGTTGGATCTCAAATAAAGCAGTTGATTCTAAAGTGTTCGATGAAGTTCCTGAGAGAGAGTTTCCAAAGAACTTATTTTGGAACAGAACACCAAAGTGTTAAAGTGGTTCATGTGGCTCTGCTATTTTTTTGGAACAGGTCATTGTTGTTTCCCGTTGAATAAACTCTCGACTGTTCTCCCATTTCAACAACTATAAACTGTACAGCTCAGAGGACTTACCACATGGTCATAGAGAGCCTTCATCAAGCTTGGGTTGATTCATAGAACTAAAGGGACCTGCCGAAGAACTACTCGAACCGTGCCACAGGTCAGTAACTGTTCTGAAGATTTTGTGCCATTCCTTCTGCATTTTGGTTAGAGAACACATTATGTTCACAAGAAGACATTAAGAATCGATGATTTTAGATCTTTTTCCTAACCAACATTACTGATGGATTGATGGAAAGAGATGTCGGTTCAACTTCACTTTGTTCAATTCTGGTTTAATTTCTCTTTGGTTCATTTTACAAGTTAATAATTTCAATATACTTCGGTTTTGGATGGATTTATTTAACCGGATTAGACATCCGAGTGGATAGAAGGCGTGTGGTGTTCATTACTTTTATTCCTGAATTATTGGTCTTGACTTACTATTTTCTCATCAAGTCAATTAAAGAAGAACTTGTGTGTTCTTTCTCTTGCTCATTCATCGAAGGGAGTGAGTTTGTTATTCTTTTCTTTCTGAAAGTTTGTGAAAAGATGGGAGGCTGTGTATCAATGCAGTTATAAGAACAACTGCAAGAAGAATATTTCACTGCAAAATGTTGTTCGTTGAAGAAAAGAGATTTGGCAAAGCACTTCGAAAGACAAACAAAGAGAGACTTGTACGAATCTGACGAAGATATACGAAGAAGGAACAAACATCAAAGTATTGATGTCCTTCTTCATCCATGAATGGGTATTTGCCATAAGGAAAAGTTGTTTTCCAGAACATTTAATAACCATTATCTTAAGCGATGGAAGACTAAGATGGAAGTCGTGTTGACAAAGTCGTGTTGACAGACGAGTTCGACGAAATTCCAAGTATTGGGAGCTATTTAGGGCATTCTACTCTTAAGCCTCTTTCCTTGCTCAACCACTTTTAGGAATTTCGTTTTGCAGAGAAGTCTGGAAAGCATGGTTCAGGAATGGTAGTGAAAGGTTTGTAGTATGGTCTCGTCAATTGAGATAATTGCGGGATAAAGTCACTGACATAATTGATTATGCCAAGGAATTGTTGCACTTGTCTTTTTGCGAGATTTTCCCGTAAGACCTTCCAACAGAAAAGTCCTGGAATATGTGCAATCCAGCAAATTCTCGTCTTGCCAAGTTCCTGCTACGGAAGAGGAGCAGTTCATCTCGCTCAACATTCCGGAGAATCTACCAAGACTATGGCAACAACAAGGCTACACACACCTCCACTTTGGAGTTGTTCGCCTTGGGCTAACCTTACATGCTCGAAAAGGTCTGCCCGTCGTCGCTCGAATGGCCTTAATCGACTCAAGATTAAAATCATATCAGCAAGCCTGCATCGGAACAGTCCAAACAACATTAAACGCCGGAACAGTATTTGTAACACTGTTTCCAAACTTTAATGTTTCACTCGCGGATCCAAACCTGCTACAAACGCTCAAAGTCCAGCTACAGCTCATTGGAGCACCTATGCAAGACAAGAGCGTCATAGCAACGCTACATCATCAAATAGTCTACAGGATCCAAGATCATGCTCTAGATCTTTCACTTCCCTCATCAGATGACGCACTATACCTAGAAGTGACTTCAGCATCTCAGGCACCAAATTCGGCTCAGATTCCCCGACAAATCACTCGTGAAGAATTACTCAAGAAATTACCAGAATCTTGGGTAACCAGCTATGAGAAGCTACATCTAGCAGCACAATCACCTATTCAAACATCCGAAGTTAGCTTCCAATCTCGAGGTGATGGGACAACAGAGATCAAGTTTGAAAAACCAAGAACATCTTCATTTAGAAAGCAGCTATTCACTCAATTTGCTATACAAATTGACGAAGACATGTTCTATGGTCCAGCAAAGGAGCAGATTCCAAAACCGATCCGATTCAATCAAGATGGATCTGTCGTATACCCATTCATGGATGAAGAAGGACATCAATACTTTGATGTTTGTTCCTGCACAGCATGCACAGAAGACTTGTACGAATCTGACGAAGATATACGAAGAAGACGGAGAAAAAAGAAAGATACACTATATAAGAGGTATCTCGAAGGTGACCCCACAGTCGGACCACTAGGCGAAGGAGAAAAATACGAGTTTATTGTCCAATACTCAGATAAAAGAGAAGAGCCTAGACTCATGATGATTCAAGAAAGCGATTTTCCTCCTCCTGAAGATTTCATCAAAGACAATATCGCTCATACTCCGAAAATCCTTTCAAAAGCCATCAACTCTTCCGGTCCTGACCAGCTAAGCCAAGGAGAAAAGGTTCTCAACTGGCAAACAGAGAACGCTCTAGCTCAGAATCAGCTGCTAACAACGATCAACCACAATTTGATCTGCTCACCAACAGTAACAATAAAAGATTAAGCAGTCTTCAGAGTTCAATAATGGAGATCCATGGACGTCTCAATAACCTTCACCAAGAAATGATGACCATGGCTCAACACATGATGGTCAATACATCTCTTTTCAAAAGCAAAGAAACCGAAACAACCAATCTCAAAAATCAACTAAGAGATTTGCAGAGAAGTCTGGAAAGCATGGTTCAAAATCAGTCAAGAACAGATGCATACTTGAGTCCTTTTGGAAGTACTTTCCAAGGATTCCCATCATATCAAGGATCTTACTCTCCAGGTTTCTTAACTGGTTATCAAGAGCAAAGATCAAAACAATCGCCTCCCGGATTCTTGTCCTCTGATGAAGCTTTCACATCCCGATATGGCACAACCTCAAATATTGACTACAGGGCAAGTACGTCACGTTCGAGGCTTAGAAAGCAGAAGGAATCCGAGTTCGTGGTTAATCCAACGAAGAAACCAACTCTTACCTCTTCTTCAAGCCACGAATCTGTTGAAGAGATGAAGAGCAAGGATAAGGATATCGGAATAATTGAATTTTCAATGGCAGATCTTATTGATGCTATTGGAAATCCAACTACCAATCCTACTAACGAGACAACAGCTGCAAACACCACAACTCAGCCTATCGCAATGATCAATCATTACTCGGATACTAACTCTAATAGTTATACCGATGTCTCGGAAGAAGAATCACTTCCAAACCAATTCGCAATAGGCGGAGGATCTACTATTCCAAAAGATGAACCTGATGTCTATGAGGTGAATTCTAGCGATGAAGAGATGGATTACACTCAATCCAGATATCAAAGAACATCCACAAGACCATTTGCTTCAAAAATCATGGTGTTCACATTCGATGACATTCCATTTGAAAAATGGAATGACCGTCTTGACGAATTCCATGCGTGGATGAATTCAGAAGTAATCACGTCGCCGACAGAGCTAGTCATTCAGCAATTTACAGCAAGACTCTCTGGCGCACTCAAAGAATGGTGGAATTCTCTCGGAGAATATCGACAGCAGCAAGTCTATCAAACGACAATCCCATTGCTGTTAGGAGAAATTCATAGAGAATTCATCAGCACACCCACTCATCTAAAAGAACAACTGCAAGAAGAATACTTCACTGCAAAATGTTGTTCGTTGAAGAAAAGAGATTTGGCAAAGCACTTCGAAAGACAAACAAAGAGATACTATGCCCTTGATGGTCTCAACAATCCAAGCCTGAAGCAAGTCTATCTCTCCTCGATCGACGACTATCTCAGTCAACAAACCAAGTTGTATATCAGAGACCAAGGTCAAAAGATAGAAGATATTTCTATTGGCCAAATTCAACAACACGTCTTCAGGACACTCGATAAGCTTTGCAAGCAAAAAGAATTCTGGATGGAATTCATGGACAAGTCCAAACAACTATCCAAGATTTGTGCAAGGCCAAATCTAAATATCAAGTGCTCTAAGTCCAAGAAAGCTTGTTCATGTGACAAACGACACAAGTCAAGAAAGTTCAGGAAGCCATTCCACAAGCGTTTTAACAAGTTTAGACGCAGAAGGTTCTTCAGGAAAAAGAAAACCTTCAAGAAAACTACAAAGTGTTTCTTATGTCGCAAGGAAGGACATTTCGCGAAGAATTGTCCAAACAAATCAAAAAAGAAGAAGCAGTATCTCATCAACTCAATATCACAAGTCATCCCAGACATCGATTTAGAGAATCATGATCTCGAATCAGTACTATCTTATGATAGTGATGAAGAAGATGCTCTTTGTGGATATTCAGACTATGATGATTCTTCTATCTCATCATTCGAAGACGAAGAAGAAGATTGTTGTTACAAGATTGATGAAATATCACGACGAGAAAGGATTCAAACTCCTCTCTTACCAGTCACAATCTTCGATCCAAAAGAAAGAGTGAAACCAATTCATGCAATCGCATTTATCGACACTGGCGCTCATGCAACCATCATGAATCCGAAGATTCTTCCCTCATCGATGTGGTTACCATATCATCAACAGTTCAGAGTTGCAAATGCCGGGTCATTGTCAGTCAAACTCAAGTCAAAACCCATAACCATCGAACTCTTTCCGGGTTGTCAAATCACAACTGAAGTCCTTGGATCATCTGCACCTGGAAAAGATCTCATATTGGGATGGGATACTTATCAGATACTAAAGAAGAAGTTTGACGTATCACTCGAATCACGAGGCATGAAATGGAAGGTCTTACGAGTTCTTTGACTGCTTTTACAGAAAAAGCATTGGCTTTTTTTGAAAAGTATTCATAAGGATTTACCAAAGTGAGAGTTGTTTCAGGGAGTTGATCTCCGGGGACATATTCGATTTGGTAAAGGGAGTTTATATTTGATGAAGATGAACGGCTTTTGCTTTTAGGTAAAGTAGAAATTGCAAACTGGGAATCGATCATTTGAGGATTGGAATTTGCCATAAGGAAAAGTTGTTTTCCAGAACATTTAATAACAATCTATCATAAATAATGATTCATTCAATTATTTCTACAAGCGTTGGCTCTGATACCATTATCTTAAGCGATGGAAGACTAAGATGGAAGTCGTGTTGACAAAGTCGTGTTGACAGACGAGTTCGACGAAATTCCAAGTATTGGGAGCTATTTAGGGCATTCTACTCTTAAGCCTCTTTCCTTGCTCAACCACTTTTAGGAATCACCTTTGACATTCAGTGGCTCTATCAATACATCAATAATCAACACGACTTCCATCTTAGTCTTCCATCGCTTAAGATAATGGTATCAGAGCCAACGCTTGTAGAAATAATTGAATGAATCATTATTTATGATAGATTGTTATTAAATGTTCTGGAAAACAACTTTTCCTTATGGCAAATTCCAATCCTCAAATGATCGATTCCCAGTTTGCAATTTCTACTTTACCTAAAAGCAAAAGCCGTTCATCTTCATCAAATATAAACTCCCTTTACCAAATCGAATATGTCCCCGGAGATCAACTCCCTGAAACAACTCTCCCTTTGGTAAATCCTTATGAATACTTTTCAAAAAAACCCAATGCTTTTTCTGTAAAAGCAGTCAAAGAACTCGTAAGACCTTCCAACAGAAAAGTCCTGGAATATGTGCAATCCAGCAAATTCTCGTCTTGCCAAGTTCCTGCTACGGAAGAGGAGCAGTTCATCTCGCTCAACATTCCGGAGAATCTACCAAGACTATGGCAACAACAAGGCTACACACACCTCCACTTTGGAGTTGTTCGCCTTGGGCTAACCTTACATGCTCGAAAAGGTCTGCCCGTCGTCGCTCGAATGGCCTTAATCGACTCAAGATTAAAATCATATCAGCAAGCCTGCATCGGAACAGTCCAAACAACATTAAACGCCGGAACAGTATTTGTAACACTGTTTCCAAACTTTAATGTTTCACTCGCGGATCCAAACCTGCTACAAACGCTCAAAGTCCAGCTACAGCTCATTGGAGCACCTATGCAAGACAAGAGCGTCATAGCAACGCTACATCATCAAATAGTCTACAGGATCCAAGATCATGCTCTAGATCTCTCACTTCCCTCATCAGATGACGCACTATACCTAGAAGTGACTTCAGCATCTCAGGCACCAAATTCGGCTCAGATTCCCCGACAAATCACTCGTGAAGAATTACTCAAGAAATTACCAGAATCTTGGGTAACCAGCTATGAGAAGCTACATCTAGCAGCACAATCACCTATTCAAACATCCGAAGTTAGCTTCCAATCTCGAGGTGATGGGACAACAGAGATCAAGTTTGAAAAACCAAGAACATCTTCATTTAGAAAGCAGCTATTCACTCAATTTGCTATACAAATTGACGAAGACATGTTCTATGGTCCAGCAAAGGAGCAGATTCCAAAACCGATCCGATTCAATCAAGATGGATCTGTCGTATACCCATTCATGGATGAAGAAGGACATCAATACTTTGATGTTTGTTCCTGCACAGCATGCACAGATGACTTGTACGAATCTGACGAAGATATACGAAGAAGACGGAGAAAAAAGAAAGATACACTATATAAGAGGTATCTCGAAGGTGACCCCACAGTCGGACCACTAGGCGAAGGAGAAAAATACGAGTTTATTGTCCAATACTCAGATAAAAGAGAAGAGCCTAGACTCATGATGATTCAAGAAAGCGATTTTCCTCCTCCTGAAGATTTCATCAAAGACAATATCGCTCATACTCCGAAAATCCTTTCAAAAGCCATCAACTCTTCCGGTCCTGACCAGCTAAGCCAAGGAGAAAAGGTTCTCAACTGGCAAACAGAGAACGCTCTAGCTCAGAATCAGCTGCTAACAACGATCAACCACAAATTTAATCTGCTCACCAACAGTAACAATAAAAGATTAAGCAGTCTTCAGAGTTCAATAATGGAGATCCATGGACGTCTCAATAACCTTCACCAAGAAATGATGACCATGGCTCAACACATGATGGTCAATACATCTCTTTTCAAAAGCAAAGAAACCGAAACAACCAATCTCAAAAATCAACTAAGAGATTTGCAGAGAAGTCTGGAAAGCATGGTTCAAAATCAGTCAAGAACAGATGCATACTTGAGTCCTTTTGGAAGTACTTTCCAAGGATTCCCATCATATCAAGGATCTTACTCTCCAGGTTTCTTAACTGGTTATCAAGAGCAAAGATCAAAACAATCGCCTCCCGGATTCTTGTCCTCTGATGAAGCTTTCACATCCCGATATGGCACAACCTCAAATATTGACTACAGGGCAAGTACGTCACGTTCGAGGCTTAGAAAGCAGAAGGAATCCGAGTTCGTGGTTAATCCAACGAAGAAACCAACTCTTACCTATTCTTCAAGCCACGAATCTGTTGAAGAGATGAAGAGCAAAGATAAGGATATCGGAATAATTGAATTTTCAATGGCAGATCTTATTGATGCTATTGGAAATCCAACTACCAATCCTACTAACGAGACAACAGCTGCAAACACCACAACTCAGCCTATCGCAATGATCAATCATTACTCGGATACTAACTCTAATAGTTATACCGATGTCTCGGAAGAAGAATCACTTCCAAACCAATTCGCAATAGGCGGAGGATCTACTATTCCAAAAGATGAACCTGATGTCTATGAGGTGAATTCTAGCGATGAAGAGATGGATTACACTCAATCCAGATATCAAAGAACATCCACAAGACCATTTGCTTCAAAAATCATGGTGTTCACATTCGATGACATTCCATTTGAAAAATGGAATGACCGTCTTGACGAATTCCATGCGTGGATGAATTCAGAAGTAATCACGTCGCCGACAGAGCTAGTCATTCAGCAATTTACAGCAAGACTCTCTGGCGCACTCAAAGAATGGTGGAATTCTCTCGGAGAATATCGACAGCAGCAAGTCTATCAAACGACAATCCCATTGCTGTTAGGAGAAATTCATAGAGAATTCATCGGCACACCCACTCATCTAAAAGAACAACTGCAAGAAGAATACTTCACTGCAAAATGTTGTTCGTTGAAGAAAAGAGATTTGGCAAAGCACTTCGAAAGACAAACAAAGAGATACTATGCCCTTGATGGTCTCAACAATCCAAGCCTGAAGCAAGTCTATCTCTCCTCGATCGACGACTATCTCAGTCAACAAACCAAGTTGTATATCAGAGACCAAGGTCAAAAGATAGAAGATATTTCTATTGGCCAAATTCAACAACACGTCTTCAGGACACTCGATAAGCTTTGCAAGCAAAAAGAATTCTGGATGGAATTCATGGACAAGTCCAAACAACTATCCAAGATTTGTGCAAGGCCAGATCTAAATATCAAGTGCTCTAAGTCCAAGAAAGCTTGTTCATGTGACAAACGACACAAGTCAAGAAAGTTCAGGAAGCCATTCCACAAGCGTTTTAACAAGTTTAGACGCAGAAGGTTCTTCAGGAAAAAGAAAACCTTCAAGAAAACTACAAAGTGTTTCTTATGTCGCAAGGAAGGACATTTCGCGAAGAATTGTCCAAACAAATCAAAAAAGAAGAAGCAGTATCTCATCAACTCAATATCACAAGTCATCCCAGACATCGATTTAGAGAATCATGATCTCGAATCAGTACTATCTTATGATAGTGATGAAGAAGATGCTCTTTGTGGATATTCAGACTATGATGATTCTTCTATCTCATCATTCGAAGACGAAGAAGAAGATTGTTGTTACAAGATTGATGAAATATCACGACGAGAAAGGATTCAAACTCCTCTCTTACCAGTCACAATCTTCGATCCAAAAGAAAGAATAAAACCAATTCATGCAATCGCATTTATCGAAACTGGCGCTCATGCAACCATCATGAATCCGAAGATTCTTCCCTCATCGATGTGGTTACCATATCATCAACAGTTCAGAGTTGCAAATGCCGGGTCATTGTCAGTCAAACTCAAGTCAAAACCCATAACCATCGAACTCTTTCCGGGTTGTCAAATCACAACTGAAGTCCTTGGATCATCTGCACCTGGAAAAGATCTCATATTGGGATGGGATACTTATCAGATACTAAAGAAGAAGTTTGACGTATCACTCGAATCACGAGGCATGAAATGGAAGGCATACTACAAACCTTTCACTACCATTCCTCGTCTATTCACAATTGAAAACCCTGCTGAAGCCAAAGAAACAGCTGACCTCTATGAGACCGCTGACTTCAACAAAATCAAGGAAGAAATCACACTGGTCTCTTGCGCGGATTCACACACAGATTTCATCAAAAAGTGTACCAACCCATTATGGTTGAACACAGAGTTCTTCGTCTCGTTACCATTTAAAGATGAAGTTCTCACGACTCCTACAAAAGCAAGCCATGCAGGAATGCCACCAGCACTGTTGCAGCAAGCAAATGAAGAATGTGATCAACTTGTCTCTCAAGGGATTGTAACATCGACGAACTCCCCATGGGCATGCAAAGCCTTCTATGTCAACAATTGTGCTGAACAAGCAAGAGGAAAGCTCAGGTTGGTTATTGATTACCAGCCACTTAATCAATACCTACAAGATATTAAGTTCCCACTACCGAACAAAAAGGCTCTCCTTCAACATCTTCAAGGAGCAAAGATATTCTCTAAGTTTGATCTAAAATCGGGATTCTGGCAACTTGGTGTCAAGCCTGAAGAAAGGTACAAAACTGCATTTTGTCTACCAAACCGTCATCTTCAGTGGAACGTCTTACCTTTCGGTCTGAAGACGGCGCCATCGCTATTCCAACAGGCAATGCTACGTATATTCAAGCCGCTTCTACATACGGCCTTGATATACATTGACGACATTCTGCTATTCTCTCCAAACAAAAAGGAGCATCTACAAGTCCTTAAACAGTTCCAAGACATAGTAAAGCAGTATGGAATTATGCTCTCGGCCCGAAAGATGATCATAGCTCGGCCCAATATCGACTTTCTTGGAATGGAGATTAAAGAAGGACAGTTTACACCCCAAGCCCATTTAGCTACCGCACTATTGGATTTTCCCGATGAAAATCTCGCAAAAAGACAAGTGCAACAATTCCTTGGCATAATCAATTATGTCAGTGACTTTATCCCGCAATTATCTCAATTGACGAGACCTTTACATAAGATGCTGACAAAGAATCCTCCATTATGGGGAACACGTCAGACTGAAGCAATCAAAAGGCTGAAGAAAGAAATACAGAGTCTGCCACCTTTAAAGATTCCTTCAACAGGAACGCGCATTCTGCAGACAGACGCAAGTGACAAATATTGGGGCGCAATATTATTTGAAGAAAATAATGGCAAACGTCAAATCTGTGGATATAAAAGCGGACGCTTTAAAGATTCGGAGATGCATTATCATTCCACGTTCAAAGAAATTCTGGCGGTCAAGAAAGCAATTGAGAAGTTCGAGTTTCATCTGATAGGACACAAATTTCGCATCGAAATGGACATGTCATCTTTTCCAAAGATGTTACAATTCAAGCAGAAGATGGTCCCACATCAGCAATTACTCAGATGGAGTGAATGGTTCTCGAAATACGATTTCGAATCCTTCTATTTAAAGGGTACGAAGAACACTCTCGCAGACATGCTCAGTAGAAATCCACAAACAGAAACTCAAAAAGAAATTCATATGATGGCAAGCTCATCTGCAGAAAAGAGCTTTTATGACTTCGAAGCAAACATGCCAGAAGACGCTCACGAATTAATCAACAAAGGAATCCTCCACGAACATCTCAACCACAGAGTCTTCAGATACCAGTCAATAATCTTGTCAAGATACGGGATCAACAGCCATTTCATTGCACCAATGGGCATTCATCCTGATCATCCGTATGCTCACCTCTACAGAATTGAGAGTACCTATATGCCTGAAGAAGTTCTTTGCTTTCTTTGGTATCTCTGCTCAGTTCACACCATTTACTTCTTTCACCGTCCTGTTCAAGTCAACAAGAAGTCCGGCAAACTTCATGCCCTACCTACGCTCATTCACCACAATGACTTCTACAGAGGAGTTAGACCAGACTTCAACGTCCATGACAACAAGGTATATGAAGATTTCCAAATTCATGCTTTTCGTCTCAACAATGCCAGACAAGCATTCGCCATACCCTTTAACCCAAATTGGTCGTACTACACGATCGATTACCATATGAGTCTTGATGAAGACTTACAGTTTTTCATGGAGAAACACCAAAGCGCACCACCGTCCATCCTGCCAAAGATAGTTACAAAAGACACTTCAAAAAAGACAAAAGAAGAAAAAGAACAGTCACCACCGTCACCACCGCCGTGTCCACCAGAATATTTCCAAGATTCGCAGACTCCCGATGATGCGATGAACATTGACATTGATGAAGTTGGGAAAATGTTCAACATCAACATAAACTCTGAAGACGACAAGAAGTTCGAAGACATCGAAAACTTTGAAGAACCCGAGCCAGAATACGAATGTCCAGGAGAATACTATGGATGCTGTGACGAACATATCCTCGAGTTCGAAATGGATCATTAAGTAAGACTAAAACCATCATTATGTATAATTAAGTGTGTTTTAAATAAGTGTGATTTATGATGTAATCGCATATGTAAGCGTGATGTAAGCGATGATGTAATCGCACCAATAATGTAGTATGATGTAAGCATGACATGTATGCTTATGTCACTACTCCCTATATATATGTGTGCTCCCCCATTGTGAAATATCATCAGAATTCCCATAAAAACCTCTCTCTAGTTTTCTCTCTCTAAATGTCTCTCTAAACTCTCTCTAGTTTTCCAGACTTTTCTAACATCTTCATAAGTCTTGATTTCTTTCGGTTATTCTGCAAGTGGCGATTCTGTTTCATCTTCTTAAGCATAAGCTCTGGTTCGTCAATACGACTCTGTCAATATGACAATCGTGGGAGACGAAATTCCTAAAAGTGGTTGAGCAAGGAAAGAGGCTTAAGAGTAGAATGCCCTAAATAGCTCCCAATACTTGGAATTTCGTCGAACTCGTCTGTCAACACGACTTTGTCAACACGACTTCCATCTTAGTCTTCCATCGCTTAAGATAATTCCTTTAAATAGAAGGATTCGAAATCGTATTTCGAGAACCATTCACTCCATCTGAGTAATTGCTGATGTGGGACCATCTTCTGCTTGAATTGTAACATCTTTGGAAAAGATGACATGTCCATTTCGATGCGAAATTTGTGTCCTATCAGATGAAACTCGAACTTCTCAATTGCTTTCTTGACCGCCAGAATTTCTTTGAACGTGGAATGATAATGCATCTCCGAATCTTTAAAGCGTCCGCTTTTATATCCACAGATTTGACGTTTGCCATTATTTTCTTCAAATAATATTGCGCCCCAATATTTGTCACTTGTGTCTGTCTGCAGAATGCGCGTTCCTGTTGAAGGAATCTTTAAAGGTGGCAGACTTTGTATTTCTTTCTTCAGCCTTTTGATTGCTTCAGTCTGACGTGTTCCCCATAATGGAGGATTCTTTGTCAGCATCTTATGTAAAGGTCTCGTCAATTGAGATAATTGCGGGATAAAGTCACTGACATAATTGATTATGCCAAGGAATTGTTGCACTTGTCTTTTTGCGAGATTTTCATCGGGAAAATCCAATAGTGCGGTAGCTAAATGGGCTTGGGGTGTAAACTGTCCTTCTTTAATCTCCATTCCAAGAAAGTCGATATTGGGCCGAGCTATGATCATCTTTCGGGCCGAGAGCATAATTCCATACTGCTTTACTATGTCTTGGAACTGTTTAAGGACTTGTAGATGCTCCTTTTTGTTTGGAGAGAATAGCAGAATGTCGTCAATGTATATCAAGGCCGTATGTAGAAGCGGCTTGAATATACGTAGCATCGCCTGTTGGAATAGCGATGGCGCCGTCTTCAGACCGAAAGGTAAGACGTTCCACTGAAGATGACGGTTTGGTAGACAAAATGCAGTTTTGTACCTTTCTTCAGGCTTGACACCAAGTTGCCAGAATCCCGATTTTAGATCAAACTTAGAGAATATCTTTGCTCCTTGAAGATGTTGAAGGAGAGCCTTTTTGTTCGGTAGTGGGAACTTAATATCTTGTAGGTATTGATTAAGTGGCTGGTAATCAATAACCAACCTGAGCTTTCCTCTTGCTTGTTCAGCACGATTGTTGACATAGAAGGCTTTGCATGCCCATGGGGAGTTCGTCGATGTTACAATCCCTTGAGAGACAAGTTGATCACATTCTTCATTTGCTTGCTGCAACAGTGCTGGTGGCATTCCTGCATGGCTTGCTTTTGTAGGAGTCGTGAGAACTTCATCTTTAAATGGTAACGAGACGAAGAACTCTGTGTTCAACCATAATGGGTTGGTACACTTTTTGATGAAATCTGTGTGTGAATCCGCGCAAGAGACCAGTGTGATTTCTTCTTTGATTTTGTTGAAGTCAGCGGTCTCATAGAGGTCAGCTGTTTCTTTGGCTTCAGCAGGGTTTTCAATTGTGAATAGACGAGGAATGGTAGTGAAAGGTTTGTAGTATGCCTTCCATTTCATGCCTCGTGATTCGAGTGATACGTCAAACTTCTTCTTTAGTATCTGATAAGTATCCCATCCCAATATGAGATCTTTTCCAGGTGCAGATGATCCAAGGACTTCAGTTGTGATTTGACAACCCGGAAAGAGTTCGATGGTTATGGGTTTTGACTTGAGTTTGACTGACAATGACCCGGCATTTGCAACTCTGAACTGTTGATGATATGGTAACCACATCGATGAGGGAAGAACGATCAACCACAAATTTGATATGCTCACCAACAGTAACAATAAAAGATTAAGCAGTCTTCTGAGTTCAATAATGGAGATCCATGGACGTCTCAATAACCTTCACCAAGAAATGATGACCATGGCTCAACACATGATGGTCAATACATCTCTTTTCAAAAGCAAAGAAACCGAAACAACCAATCTCAAAAATCAACTAAGAGATTTGCAGAGAAGTCTGGAAAGCATGGTTCAAAATCAGTCAAGAACAGATGCATACTTGAGTCCTTTTAGAAGTACTTTCCAAGGATTCCCATCATATCAAGGATCTTACTCTCCAGGTTTCTTAACTGGTTATCAAGAGCAAAGATCAAAACAATCGCCTCCCGGATTCTTGTCCTCTGATGAAGCTTTCACATCCCGATATGGCACAACCTCAAATATTGACTACAGTAAGATCCATATCAATATTTGAGGTTGTGCCATATCGGGATGTGAAAGCTTCATCAGAGGACAAGAATCCGGGAGGCGATTGTTTTGATCTTTGCTCTTGATATCCAGTTAAGAAACCTGGAGAGTAAGATCCTTGATATGATGGAAATCCTTGGAAAGTACTTCCAAAAGGACTCAAGTATGCATCTGTTCTTGACTGATTTTGAACCATGCTTTCCAGACTTCTCTGCAAATCTCTTAGTTGATTTTTGAGATTGGTTGTTTCGGTTTCTTTGCTTTTGAAAAGAGATGTATTGACCATCATGTGTTGAGCCATGGTCATCATTTCTTGGTGAAGGTTATTGAGACGTCCATGGATCTCCATTATTGAACTCTGAAGACTGCTTAATCTTTTATTGTTACTGTTGGTGAGCAGATCAAATTTGTGGTTGATCGTTGTTAGCAGCTGATTCTGAGCTAGAGCGTTCTCTGTTTGCCAGTTGAGAACCTTTTCTCCTTGGCTTAGCTGGTCAGGACCGGAAGAGTTGATGGCTTTTGAAAGGATTTTCGGAGTATGAGCGATATTGTCTTTGATGAAATCTTCAGGAGGAGGAAAATCGCTTTCTTGAATCATCATGAGTCTAGGCTCTTCTCTTTTATCTGAGTATTGGACAATAAACTCGTATTTTTCTCCTTCGCCTAGTGGTTCGACTGTGGGGTCACCTTCGAGATACCTCTTATATAGTGTATCTTTCTTTTTTCTCCGTCTTCTTCGTATATCTTCGTCAGATTCGTACAAGTCTTCTGTGCATGCTGTGCAGGAACAAACATCAAAGTATTGATGTCCTTCTTCATCCATGAATGGGTATACGACAGATCCATCTTGATTGAATCGGATCGGTTTTGGAATCTGCTCCTTTGCTGGACCATAGAACATGTCTTCGTCAATTTGTATAGCAAATTGAGTGAATAGCTGCTTTCTAAATGAAGATGTTCTTGGTTTTTCAAACTTGATCTCTGTTGTCCCATCACCTCGAGATTGGAAGCTAACTTCGGATGTTTGAATAGGTGATTGTGCTGCTAGATGTAGCTTCTCATAGCTGGTTACCCAAGATTCTGGTAATTTCTTGAGTAATTCTTCACGAGTGATTTGTCGGGGAATCTGAGCCGAATTTGGTGCCTGAGATGCTGAAGTCACTTCTAGGTATAGTGCGTCATCTGATGAGGGAAGTGAAAGATCTAGAGCATGATCTTGGATCCTGTAGACTATTTGATGATGTAGCGTTGCTATGACGCTCTTGTCTTGCATAGGTGCTCCAATGAGCTGTAGCTGGACTTTGAGCGTTTGTAGCAGGTTTGGATCCGCGAGTGAAACATTAAAGTTTGGAAACAGTGTTACAAATACTGTTCCGGCGTTTAATGTTGTTTGGACTGTTCCGATGCAGGCTTGCTGATATGATTTTAATCTTGAGTCGATTAAGGCCATTCGAGCGACGACGGGCAGACCTTTTCGAGCATGTAAGGTTAGCCCAAGGCGAACAACTCCAAAGTGGAGGTGTGTGTAGCCTTGTTGTTGCCATAGTCTTGGTAGATTCTCCGGAATGTTGAGCGAGATGAACTGCTCCTCTTCCGTAGCAGGAACTTGGCAAGACGAGAATTTGCTGGATTGCACATATTCCAGGACTTTTCTGTTGGAAGGTCTTACGAGTTCTTTGACTGCTTTTACAGAAAAAGCATTGGTTTTTTTTGAAAAGTATTCATAAGGATTTACCAAAGGGAGAGTTGTTTCAGGGAGTTGATCTCCGGGGACATATTCGATTTGGTAAAGGGAGTTTATATTTGATGAAGATGAACGGCTTTTGCTTTTAGGTAAAGTAGAAATTGCAAACTGGGAATCGATCATTTGAGGATTGGAATTTGCCATAAGGAAAAGTTGTTTTCCAGAACATTTAATAACAATCTATCATAAATAATGATTCATTCAATTATTTCTACAAGCGTTGGCTCTGATACCATTATCTTAAGCGATGGAAGACTAAGATGGAAGTCGTGTTGACAAAGTCGTGTTGACAGACGAGTTCGACGAAATTCCAAGTATTGGGAGCTATTTAGGGCATTCTACTCTTAAGCCTCTTTCCTTGCTCAACCACTTTTAGGAATTTCGTCTCCCACGATTGTCATATTGACAGAGTCGTATTGACGAACCAGAGCTTATGCTTAAGAAGATGAAACAGAATCGCCACTTGCAGAATAACCGAAAGAAATCAAGACTTATGAAGATGTTAGAAAAGTCTGGAAAACTAGAGAGAGTTTATTGTCCAATACTCAGATAAAAGTTGTCAACAAACCAAGTTGTATATCAGAGACCAAGGTCAAAAGATAGAAGATATTTCTATTGGCCAAATTCAACAACACGTCTTCAGGACTCTCGATAAGCTTTGCAAGCAAAAAGAATTCTGGATGGAATTCATGGACAAGTCCAAACAACTATCCAAGATTTGTGCAAGGCCAGATCTAAATATCAAGTGCTCTAAGTCCAAGAAAGCTTGTTCATGTGACAAACGACACAAGTCAAGAAAGTTCAGGAAGCCATTCCACAAGCGTTTTAACAAGTTTAGACGCAGAAGGTTCTTCAGGAAAAAGAAAACCTTCAAGAAAACTACAAAGTGTTTCTTATGTCGCAAGGAAGGACATTTCGCGAAGAATTGTCCAAACAAATCAAAAAAGAAGAAGCAGTATCTCATCAACTCAATATCACAAGTCATCCCAGACATCGATTTAGAAAATCATGATCTCGAATCAGTACTATCTTATGATAGTGATGAAGAAGATGCTCTTTGTGGATATTCAGACTATGATGATTCTTCTATCTCATCATTCGAAGACGAAGAAGAAGATTGTTGTTACAAGATTGATAAAATATCACGACGAGAAAGGATTCAAACTCCTCTCTTACCAGTCACAATCTTCGATCCAAAAGAAAGAGTGAAACCAATTCATGCAATCGCATTTATCGACACTGGCGCTCATGCAACCATCATGAATCCGAAGATTCTTCCCTCATCGATGTGGTTACCATATCATCAACAGTTCAGAGTTGCAAATGCCGGGTCATTGTCAGTCAAACTCAAGTCAAAACCCATAACCATCGAACTCTTTCCGGGTTGTCAAATCACAAGTGAAGTCCTTGGATCATCTGCACCTGGAAAAGATCTCATATTGGGATGGGATACTTATCAGATACTAAAGAAGAAGTTTGACGTATCACTTGAATCACGAGGCATGAAATGGAAGGCATACTACAAACCTTTCACTACCATTCCTCGTCTATTCACAATTGAAAACCCTGCTGAAGCCAAAGAAACAGCTGACCTCTATGAGACCGCTGACTTCAACAAAATCAAGGAAGAAATCACACTGGTCTCTTGCGCGGATTCACACACAGATTTCATCAAAAAGTGTACCAACCCATTATGGTTGAACACAGAGTTCTTCGTCTCGTTACCATTTAAAGATGAAGTTCTCACGACTCCTACAAAAGCAAGCCATGCAGGAATGCCACCAGCACTGTTGCAGCAAGCAAATGAAGAATGTGATCAACTTGTCTCTCAAGGGATTGTAACATCGACGAACTCCCCATGGGCATGGAAAGCCTTCTATGTCAACAATCGTGCTGAACAAGCAAGAGGAAAGCTCAGGTTGGTTATTGATTACCAGCCACTTAATCAATACCTACAAGATATTAAGTTCCCACTACCGAACAAAAAGGCTCTCCTTCAACATCTTCAAGGAGCAAAGATATTCTCTAAGTTTGATCTAAAATCGGGATTCTGGCAACTTGGTGTCAAGCCTGAAGAAAGGTACAAAACTGCATTTTGTCTACCAAACCGTCATCTTCAGTGGAACGTCTTACCTTTCGGTCTGAAGACGGCGCCATCGCTATTCCAACAGGCGATGCTACGTATATTCAAGCCGCTTCTACATACGGCCTTGATATACATTGATGACATTCTGCTATTCTCTCCAAACAAAAAGGAGCATCTACAAGTCCTTAAACAGTTCCAAGACATAGTAAAGCAGTATGGAATTATGCTCTCGGCCGAAAGATGATCATAGCTCGGCCCAATATCGACTTTCTTGGAATGGAGATTAAAGAAGGACAGTTTACACCCCAAGCCCATTTAGCTACCGCACTATTGGATTTTCCCGATGAAAATCTCGCAAAAAGACAAGTGCAACAATTCCTTGGCATAATCAATTATGTCAGTGACTTTATCCCGCAATTATCTCAATTGACGAGACCTTTACATAAGATGCTGACAAAGAATCCTCCATTATGGGGAACACGTCAGACTGAAGCAATCAAAAGGCTGAAGAAAGAAATACAGAGTCTGCCACCTTTAAAGATTCCTTCAACAGGAACGCGCATTCTGCAGACAGACGCAAGTGACAAATATTGGGGCGCAATATTATTTGAAGAAAATAATGGCAAACGTCAAATCTGTGGATATAAAAGCGGACGCTTTAAAGATTCGGAGATGCATTATCATTCCACGTTCAAAGAAATTCTGGCGGTCAAGAAAGCAATTGAGAAGTTCGAGTTTCATCTGATAGGACACAAATTTCGCATCGAAATGGACATGTCATCTTTTCCAAAGATGTTACAATTCAAGCAGAAGATGGTCCCACATCAGCAATTACTCAGATGGAGTGAATGGTTCTCGAAATACGATTTCGAATCCTTCTATTTAAAGGGTACGAAGAACACTCTCGCAGACATGCTCAGTAGAAATCCACAAACAGAAACTCAAAAAGAAATTCATATGATGGCAAGCTCATCTGCAGAAAAGAGCTTTTATGACTTCGAAGCAAACATGCCAGAAGACGCTCACGAATTAATCAACAAAGGAATCCTCCACGAACATCTCAACCACAGAGTCTTCAGATACCAGTCAATAATCTTGTCAAGATACGGGATCAACAGCCATTTCATTGCACCAATGGGCATTCATCCTGATCATCCGTATGCTCACCTCTACAGAATTGAGAGTACCTATATGCCTGAAGAAGTTCTGTGCTTTCTTTGGTATCTCTGCTCAGTTCACACCATTGGCATTACCTTTGACATTCAGTGGCTCTATCAATACATCAATAATCAGCACGGCGAAAAGGAGTGCCTCTCTACCTTCCTGACCTGGTTTTCATCCCTCACCATCTGGAACGGAAAACTTAGAAGATCTGCAAAAGCAAGGGGCATGCCTTTTAAGAAACTTAAAAAAGGAGGAGCCCTCAACCCATTCTTTAATCCTCACACCATTTACTTCTTTCACCGTCCTGTTCAAGTCAACAAGAAGTCCGGCAAACTTCATGCCCTACCTACGCTCATTCACCACAATGACTTCTACAGAGGAGTTAGACCAGACTTCAACGTCCATGACAACAAGGTATATGAAGATTTCCAAACTCATGCTTTTCGTCTCAACAATGCCAGACAAGCATTCGCCATACCCTTTAACCCAAATTGGTCGTACTACACGATCGATTACCATATGAGTCTTGATGAAGACTTACAGTTTTTCATGGAGAAACACCAAAGCGCACCACCGTCCATCCTGCCAAAGATAGTTACAAAAGACACTTCAAAAAAGACAAAAGAAGAAAAAGAACAGTCACCACCGTCACCACCGCCGTGTCCACCAGAATATTTCCAAGATTCGCAGACTCCCGATGATGCGATGAACATTGACATTGATGAAGTTGGGAAAATGTTCAACATCAACATAAACTCTGAAGACGACAAGAAGTTCGAAGACATCGAAAACTTTGAAGAACCCGAGCCAGAATACGAATGTCAGGAGAATACTATGGATGCTGTGACGAACATATCCTCGAGTTCGAAATGGATCATTAAGTAAGACTAAAACCATCATTATGTATAATTAAGTGTGTTTTAAATAAGTGTGATTTATGATGTAATCGCATATGTAAGCGTGATGTAAGCGATGATGTAATCGCACCAATAATGTAGTATGATGTAAGCATGACATGTATGCTTATGTCACTACTCCTATATATATGTGTGCTCCCCCATTGTGAAATAACATCAGAATTCCCATAAAAACCTCTCTCTAGTTTTCTCTCTCTAAATGTCTCTCTAAACTCTCTCTAGTTTTCCAGACTTTTCTAACATCTTCATAAGTCTTGATTTCTTTCGGTTATTCTGCAAGTGGCGATTCTGTTTCATCTTCTTAAGCATAAGCTCTGGTTCGTCAATACGACTCTGTCAATATGACAATCGTGGGAGACGAAATTCCTAAAAGTGGTTGAGCAAGGAAAGAGGCTTAAGAGTAGAATGCCCTAAATAGCTCCCAATACTTGGAATTTCGTCGAACTCGTCTGTCAACACGACTTTGTCAACACGACTTCCATCTTAGTCTTCCATCGCTTAAGATAATGGTATCAGAGCCAACGCTTGTAGAAATAATTGAATGAATCATTATTTATGATAGATTGTTATTAAATGTTCTGGAAAACAACTTTTCCTTATGGCAAATTCCAATCCTCAAATGATCGATTCCCAGTTTGCAATTTCTACTTTACCTAAAAGCAAAAGCCGTCCATCTTCATCAAATATAAACTCCCTTTACCAAATTGAATATGTCCCCGGAGATCAACTCCCTGAAACAACTCTCCCTTTGGTAAATCCTTATGAATACTTTTCAAAAAAACCCAATGCTTTTTCTGTAAAAGCAGTCAAAGAACTCGTAAGACCTTCCAACAGAAAAGTCCTGGAATATGTGCAATCCAGCAAATTCTCGTCTTGCCAAGTTCCTGCTACGGAAGAGGAGCAGTTCATCTCGCTCAACATTCCGGAGAATCTACCAAGACTATGGCAACAACAAGGCTACACACACCTCCACTTTGGAGTTGTTCGCCTTGGGCTAACCTTACATGCTCGAAAAGGTCTGCCCGTCGTCGCTCGAATGGCCTTAATCGACTCAAGATTAAAATCATATCAGCAAGCCTGCATCGGAACAGTCCAAACAACATTAAACACCGGAACAGTATTTGTAACACTGTTTCCAAACTTTAATGTTTCACTCGCGGATCCAAACCTGCTACAAACGCTCAAAGTCCAGCTACAGCTCATTGGAGCACCTATGCAAGACAAGAGCGTCATAGCAACGCTACATCATCAAATAGTCTACAGGATCCAAGATCATGCTCTAGATCTTTCACTTCCCTCATCAGATGACGCACTATACCTAGAAGTGACTTCAGCATCTCAGGCACCAAATTCGGCTCAGATTCCCCGACAAATCACTCGTGAAGAATTACTCAAGAAATTACCAGAATCTTGGGTAACCAGCTATGAGAAGCTACATCTAGCAGCACAATCACCTATTCAAACATCCGAAGTTAGCTTCCAATCTCGAGGTGATGGGACAACAGAGATCAAGTTTGAAAAACCAAGAACATCTTCATTTAGAAAGCAGCTATTCACTCAATTTGCTATACAAATTGACGAAGACATGTTCTATGGTCCAGCAAAGGAGCAGATTCCAAAACCGATCCGATTCAATCAAGATGGATCTGTCGTATACCCATTCATGGATGAAGAAGGACATCAATACTTTGATGTTTGTTCCTGCACAGCATGCACAGAAGACTTGTACGAATCTGACGAAGATATACGAAGAAGACGGAGAAAAAAGAAAGATACACTATATAAGAGGTATCTCGAAGGTGACCCCACAGTCGGACCACTAGGCGAAGGAGAAAAATACGAGTTTATTGTCCAATACTCAGATAAAAGAGAAGAGCCTAGACTCATGATGATTCAAGAAAGCGATTTTCCTCCTCCTGAAGATTTCATCAAAGACAATATCGCTCATACTCCGAAAATCCTTTCAAAAGCCATCAACTCTTCGGTCCTGACCAGCTAAGCCAAGGAGAAAAGGTTCTCAACTGGCAAACAGAGAACGCTCTAGCTCAGAATCAGCTGCTAACAACGATCAACCACAAATTTGATCTGCTCACCAACAGTAACAATAAAAGATTAAGCAGTCTTCAGAGTTCAATAATGGAGATCCATGGACGTCTCAATAACCTTCACCAAGAAATGATGACCATGGCTCAACACATGATGGTCAATACATCTCTTTTCAAAAGCAAAGAAACCGAAATAACCAATCTCAAAAATCAACTAAGAGATTTGCAGAGAAGTCTGGAAAGCATGGTTCAAAATCAGTCAAGAACAGATGCATACTTGAGTCCTTTTGGAAGTACTTTCCAAGGATTCCCATCATATCAAGGATCTTACTCTCCAGGTTTCTTAACTGGATATCAAGAGCAAAGATCAAAACAATCGCCTCCCGGATTCTTGTCCTCTGATGAAGCTTTCACATCCCGATATGGCACAACCTCAAATATTGACTACAGGGCAAGTACGTCACGTTCGAGGCTTAGAAAGCAGAAGGAATCCGAGTTCGTGGTTAATCCAACGAAGAAACCAACTCTTACCTCTTCTTCAAGCCACAAATCTGTTGAAGAGATGAAGAGCAAAGATAAGGATATCGGAATAATTGAATTTTCAATGGCAGATCTTATTGATGCTATTGGAAATCCAACTACCAATCCTACTAACGAGACAACAGCTGCAAACACCACAACTCAGCCTATCGCAATGATCAATCATTACTCGGATACTAACTCTAATAGTTATACCGATGTCTCGGAAGAAGAATCACTTCCAAACCAATTCGCAATAGGCGGAGGATCTACTATTCCAAAAGATGAACCTGATGTCTATGAGGTGAATTCTAGCGATGAAGAGATGGATTACACTCAATCCAGATATCAAAGAACATCCACAAGACCATTTGCTTCAAAAATCATGGTGTTCACATTCGATGACATTCCATTTGAAAAATGGAATGACCGTCTTGACGAATTCCATGCGTGGATGAATTCATAAGTAATCACGTCGCCGACAGAGCTAGTCATTCAGCAATTTACAGCAAGACTCTCTGGCGCACTCAAAGAATGGTGGAATTCTCTCGGAGAATATCGACAGCAGCAAGTCTATCAAACGACAATCCCATTGCTGTTAGGAGAAATTCATAGAGAATTCATCGGCACACCCACTCATCTAAAAGAACAACTGCAAGAAGAATACTTCACTGCAAAATGTTGTTCGTTGAAGAAAAGAGATTTGGCAAAGCACTTCGAAAGACAAACAAAGAGATACTATGCCCTTGATGGTCTCAACAATCCAAGCCTGAAGCAAGTCTTAAGCGATGGAAGACTAAGATGGAAGTCGTGTTGACAAAGTCGTGTTGACAGACGAGTTCGACGAAATTCCAAGTATTGGGAGCTATTTAGGGCATTCTACTCTTAAGCATCTTTCCTTGCTCAACCACTTTTAGGAATTTCGTCTCCCACGATTGTCATATTGACAGAGTCGTATTGACGAACCAGAGCTTATGCTTAAGAAGATGAAACAGAATCGCCACTTGCAGAATAACCGAAAGAAATCAAGACTTATGAAGATGTTAGAAAAGTCTGGAAAACTAGAGAGAGTTTAGAGAGACATTTAGAGAGAGAAAACTAGAGAGAGGTTTTTATGGGAATTCTGATGTTATTTCACAATGGGGGAGCACACATATATATAGGGAGTAGTGACATAAGCATACATGTCATGCTTACATCATACTACATTATTGGTGCGATTACATCATCGCTTACATCACGCTTACATATGCGATTACATCATAAATCACACTTATTTAAAACACACAATTATACATAATGATGGTTTTAGTCTTACTTAATGATCCATTTCGAACTCGAGGATATGTTCGTCACAGCATCCATAGTATTCTCCTGGACATTCGTATTCTGGCTCGGGTTCTTCAAAGTTTTCGATGTCTTCGAACTTCTTGTCGTCTTCAGAGTTTATGTTGATGTTGAACATTTTCCCAACTTCATCAATGTCAATGTTCATCGCATCATCGGAGTGTCTGCGAATCTTGGAAATATTCTGGTGGACAGGCGGGTGGTGGTGACGTGGTCTGGTGACTTTTTCTTTTTCTTCTTTTGTCTTTTTTGAAGTGTCTTTTGTAACTATCTTTGGCAGGATGGACGGTGGTGCGCTTTGGTGTTTCTCCATGAAAAACTGTAAGTCTTCATCAAGACTCATATGGTAATCGATCGTGTAGTACGACCAATTTGGGTTAAAGGGTATGGCGAATGCTTGTCTGGCATTGTTGACGACGAAAAGCATGAGTTTGGAAATCTTCATATACCTTGTTGTCATGGACGTTGAAGTCTGGTCTAACTCCTCTGTAGAAGTCATTGTGGTGAATGAGCGTAGGTAGGGCATGAGAAGTTTGCCGGACTTCTTGTTGACTTGAACAGGACGGTGAAAGAAGTAAATGGTGTGAACTGAGCAGAGATACCAAAGAAAGCACAGAACTTCCTTTGATGCAATGAAATGGCTGTAGAGGTGAGCATACGGATGATCAGGATGAATGCCCATTGGTGCAATGAAATGGCTGTTGATCCCGTATCTTGACAAGATTATTGACTGGTATCTGAAGACTCTGTGGTTGAGATGTTCGTGGAGGATTCCTTTGTTGATTAATTCGTGAGCGTCTTCTGGCATGTTTGCTTCGAAGTCATAAAAGCTCTTTTCTGCAGATGAGCTTGCCATCATATGAATTTCTTTTTGAGTTTCTGTTTGTGGATTTCTACTGAGCATGTCTGCGAGAGTGTTCTTCGTACCCTTTAAATAGAAGGATTCGAAATCGAATTTCGAGAACCATTCACTCCATCTGAGTAATTGCTGATGTGGGACCATCTTCTGCTTGAATTGTAACATCTTTGGAAAAGATGACATGTCCATTTCGATGCGAAATTTGTGTCCTATCAGATGAAACTCGAACTTCTCAATTGCTTTCTTGACCGCCAGAATTTCTTTGAACGTGGAATGATAATGCATCTCCGAATCCTTAAAGCGTCCGCTTTTATATCCACAGATTTGACGTTTGCCATTATTTTCTTCAAATAATATTGCGCCCCAATATTTGTCACTTGCGTCTGTCTGCAGAATGCGCGTTCCTGTTGAAGGAATCTTTAAAGGTGGCAGACTCTGTATTCTTTCTTCAGCTTTTGATTGCTTCAGTCTGACGTGTTCCCCATAATGGAGGATTCTTTGTCAGCATCTTATGTAAAGGTCTCGTCAATTGAGATAATTGCGGGATAAAGTCACTGACATAATTGATTATGCCAAGGAATTGTTGCACTTGTCTTTTGCGAGATTTTCATCGGGAAAATCCAATAGTGCGGTAGCTAAATGGGCTTGGGGTGTAAACTGTCCTTCTTTAATCTCCATTCCAAGAAAGTCGATATTGGGCCGAGCTATGATCATCTTTCGGGCCGAGAGCATAATTCCATACTGCTTTACTATGTCTTGGAACTGTTTAAGGACTTGTAGATGCTCCTTTTTGTTTGGAGAGAATAGCAGAATGTCGTCAATGTATATCAAGGCCGTATGTAGAAGCGGCTTGAATATACGTAGCATCGCCTGTTGGAATAGCGATGGCGCCGTCTTCAGACCGAAAGGTAAGACGTTCCACTGAAGATGACGGTTTGGTAGACAAAATGCAGTTTTGTACCTTTCTTCAGGCTTGACACCAAGTTGCCAGAATCCCGATTTTAGATCAAACTTAGAGAATATCTTTGCTCCTTGAAGATGTTGAAGGAGAGCCTTTTTGTTCGGTAGTGGGAACTTAATATCTTGTAGGTATTGATTAAGTGGCTTGTAATCAATAACCAACCTGAGCTTTCCTCTTGCTTGTTCAGCACGATTGTTGACATAGAAGGCTTTGCATGCCCATGGGGAGTTCGTCGATGTTACGATCCCTTGAGAGACAAGTTGATCACATTCTTCATTTGCTTGCTGCAACAGTGCTGGTGGCATTCCTGCATGGCTTGCTTTTGTAGGAGTCGTGAGAACTTCATCTTTAAATGGTAACGAGACGAAGAACTCTGTGTTCAACCATAATGGGTTGGTACACTTTTTGATGAAATCTGTGTGTGAATCCACGCAAGAGACCAGTGTGATTTCTTCCTTGATTTTGTTGAAGTCAGCGGTCTCATAGAGGTCAGCTGTTTCTTTGGCTTCAGCATTGTGAATAGACGAGGAATGGTAGTGAAAGGTTTGTATTATGCCTTCCATTTCATGCCTCGTGATTCGAGTGATACGTCAAACTTCTTCTTTAGTATCTGATAAGTACCATCCCAATATGAGATCTTTTCCAGGTGCAGATGATCCAAGGACTTCACTTGTGATTTGACAACCCGGAAAGAGTTCGATGGTTATGGGTTTTGACTTGAGTTTGACTGACAATGACCCGGCATTTGCAACTCTGAACTGTTGATGATATGGTAACCACATCGATGAGGGAAGAATCTTCGGATTCATGATGGTTGCATGAGCGCCAGTGTCGATAAATGCGATTGCATGAATTGGTTTCACTCTTTCTTTTGGATCGAAGATTGTGACTGGTAAGAGAGGAGTTTGAATCCTTTCTCGTCGTGATATTTTATCAATCTTGTAACAACAATCTTCTTCTTCGTCTTCGAATGATGAGATAGAAGAATCATCATAGTCTGAATATCCACAAAGAGCATCTTCTTCATCACTATCATAAGATAGTACTGATTCGAGATCATGATTCTCTAAATCGATGTCTGGGATGACTTGTGATATTGAGTTGATGAGATACTGCTTCTTCTTTTTTGATTTGTTTGGACAATTCTTCGCGAAATGTCCTTCTTGCGACATAAGAAACACTTTGTAGTTTTCTTGAAGGTTTTCTTTTTCCTGAAGAACCTTCTGCGTCTAAACTTGTTAAAACGCTTGTGGAATGGCTTCCTGAACTTTCTTGACTTGTGTCGTTTGTCACATGAACAAGCTTTCTTGGACTTAGAGCACTTGATATTTAGATCTGGCCTTGCACAAATCTTGGATAGTTGTTTGGACTTGTCCATGAATTCCATCCAGAATTCTTTTTGCTTGCAAAGCTTATCGAGTGTCCTGAAGACGTGTTGTTGAATTTGGCCAATAGAAATATCTTCTATCTTTTGACCTTGGTCTCTGATATACAACTTGGTTTGTTGACTGAGATAGTCGTCGATTGAGGAGAGATAGACTTGCTTCAGGCTTGGATTGTTGAGACCATCAAGGGCATAGTATCTCTTTGTTTGTCTTTCGAAGTGCTTTGCCAAATCTCTTTTCTTCAACGAACAACATTTTGCAGTGAAGTATTCTTCTTGCAGTTGTTCTTTTAGATGAGTGGGTGTGCCGATGAATTCTCTATGAATTTCTCCTAACAGCAATGGGATTGTCGTTTGATAGACTTGCTGCTGTCGATATTCTCCGAGAGAATTCCACCATTCTTTGAGTGCGCCAGAGAGTCTTGCTGTAAATTGCTGAATGACTAGCTCTGTCGGAGACGTGATTACTTCTGAATTCATCCACGCATGGAATTCGTCAAGACGGTCATTCCATTTTTCAAATGGAATGTCATCGAATGTGAACACCATGATTTTTGAAGCAAATGGTCTTGTGGATGTTCTTTGATATCTGGATTGAGTGTAATCCATCTCTTCATCGCTAGAATTCACCTCATAGACATCAGGTTCATCTTTTGGAATAGTAGATCCTCCGCCTATTGCGAATTGGTTTGGAAGTGATTCTTCTTCGAGACATTGGTATAACTATTAGAGTTAGTATCCGAGTAATGATTGATCATTGCGATAGGCTGAGTTGTGGTGTTTGCAGCTGTTGTCTCGTTAGTAGGATTGGTAGTTGGATTTCCAATAGCATCAATAAGATCTGCCATTGAAAATTCAATTATTCCGATATCCTTATCTTTGCTCTTCATCTCTTCAACAGATTCGTGGCTTGAAGAAGAGGTAAGAGTTGGTTTCTTCGTGGATTAACCACGAACTCGGATTCCTTCTGCTTTCTAAGCCTCGAACGTGACGTACTTGCCCTGTAGTCAATATTTGAGGTTGTGCCATATCGGATGTGAAAGCTTCATCAGAGGACAAGAATCGGGAGGCGATTGTTTTGATCTTTGCTCTTGATAACCAGTTAAGAAACCTGGAGAGTAGATCCTTGATATGATGGGAATCCTTGGAAAGTACTTCCAAAAGACTCAAGTATGCATCTGTTCTTGACTGATTTTGAACCATGCTTTCCAGACTTCTCTGCAAATCTCTTAGTTGATTTTTGAGATGGTTTGTTTCGGTTTCTTTGCTTTTGAAAAGAGATGTATTGACCATCATGTGTTGAGCCATGGTCATCATTTCTTGGTGAAGGTTATTGAGACGTCCATGGATCTCCATTATTGAACTCTGAAGACTGCTTAATCTTTTATTGTTACTGTTGGTGAGCAGATCAATTTGTGGTTGATCGTTGTTAGCAGCTGATTCTGAGCTAGAGCGTTCTCTGTTTGCCAGTTGAGAACCTTTTCTCCTTGGCTTAGCTGGTCAGGACCGGAAGAGTTGATGGCTTTTGAAAGGTTTTCGGAGTATGAGCGATATTGTCTTTGATGAAATCTTCAGGAGGAGGAAAATCGCTTTCTTGAATCATCATGAGTCTAGGCTCTTCTCTTTTATCTGAGTATTGGACAATAAACTCGTATTTTTCTCCTTCGCTAGTGGTCCGACTGTGGGGTCACCTTCGAGATACCTCTTATATAGTGTATCTTCTTTTTTCTCCGTCTTCTTCGTATATCTTCGTCAGATTCGTACAAGTCTTCTGTGCATGCTGTGCAGGAACAAACATCAAAGTATTGATGTCCTTCTTCATCCATGAATGGGTATACGACAGATCCATCTTGATTGAATCGGATCGGTTTTGGAATCTGCTCCTTTGCTGGACCATAGAACATGTCTTCGTCAATTTGTATAGCAAATTGAGTGAATAGCTGCTTTCTAAATGAAGATGTTCTTGGTTTTTCAAACTTGATCTCTGTTGTCCCATCACCTCGAGATTGGAAGCTAACTTCGGATGTTTGAATAGGTGATTGTGCTGCTAGATGTAGCTTCTCATAGCTGGTTACCCAAGATTCTGGTAATTTCTTGAGTAATTCTTCACGAGTGATTTGTCGGGGAATCTGAGCCGAATTTGGTGCCTGAGATGCTGAAGTCACTTCTAGGTATAGTGCGTCATCTGATGAGGGAAGTGAAAGATCTAGAGCATGATCTTGGATCCTGTAGACTATTTGATGATGTAGCGTTGCTATGACGCTCTTGTCTTGCATAGGTGCTCCAATGAGCTGTAGCTGGACTTTGAGCGTTTGTAGCAGGTTTGGATCCGCGAGTGAAACATTAAAGTTTGGAAACAGTGTTACAAATACTGTTCCGGTGTTTAATGTTGTTTGGACTGTTCCGATGCAGGCTTGCTGATATGATTTTAATCTTGAGTCGATTAAGGCCATTCGAGCGACGACGGGCAGACCTTTTCGAGCATGTAAGGTTAGCCCAATGCGAACAACTCCAAAGTGGAGGTGTGTGTAGCCTTGTTGTTGCCATAGTCTTGGTAGATTCTCCGGAATGTTGAGCGAGATGAACTGCTCCTCTTCCATAGCAGGAACTTGGCAAGACGAGAATTTGCTGGATTGCACATATTCCAGGACTTTTCTGTTGGAAGGTCTTACGAGTTCTTTGACTGCTTTTACAGAAAAAGCATTGGGTTTTTTTGAAAAGTATTCATAAGGATTTACCAAAGGGAGAGTTGTTTCAGGGAGTTGATCTCCGGGGACATATTCGATTTGGTAAAGGGAGTTTATATTTGGACGGTGGTGCGCTTTGGTGTTTCTCCATGAAAAACTGTAAGTCGCGAGATGATCTGATAAGAAGAGTTTCCGTAGAAGAAGACAAAGGTTTGCAGCGGCTTTCTCAAGTACAAGGATGGTTTTCAAGGGTAGAAGATATTGAGTCTCAGGTCAGTAAACTTCTCGAAGCTACATCAACTGAAACTAAAAGACTGTGTCTTTTTGGATATTGTTCTAGAAAGTGCTTCTCAAGCTGCGAGTATGGTAAAAAGGTATCTAAGATGTTGGAAGAAGTAAAAGAGCTTCTATCTAAAGGAGTTTTTGAAGTGGTGGCGGACAAAAACCCCGTACCAAAGGTGGAGAAGAAACATATTGAAACCAAGGTTGGTTTGGATTCAATGGTTGAAAAGGCATGGAACAGCCTCATGAACAAGGAACGAAAAGTTTTAGGTCTTTATGGGATGGGGGGAGTAGGCAAAACCACCCTCCTAGCTGGTGTCAACAACAAGTTCGTGAATGAGTTTGACGTTGTGATATGGGTTGTGGTCTCCAAAGATTTGCAAAATGAGAGCATTCAGAATCAGATTCTCCGAAGATTACGTCTTGACAAGGAATGGGTAAAGGAAAGAGAAGAGAAGAAAGCATCTTCCATATATCAGATCCTTAGCACAAAGAAATTTGTGTTGTTATTAGACGATCTATGGAGTGAGGTAGATCTGACCAAGATTGGAGTTCCACATCCGACTTGTGATAATGGAGCGAAGATAGTTTTTACCACACGTTCGAAGGAAGTTTGCAAAGACATGAAAGCTGACGATGAGCTGAAAGTTGAGTGTTTGTCTCCCGACGAATCATGGGAACTGTTTCGAACAATAGTTGGAGAAGTCACACTAAAGCGCCATGAAGATATTCCAATGCTTGCAAGAAAAATTGCTAAGAAATGTTATGGCTTGCCACTTGCACTCAATGTTATTGGCAAAGCCATGGCATATAAAGAAGAAGTACACGAATGGCGTCATGCTGTTAATGTTCTTAACTCGTCTAGCCACAAGTTTCCGGGTATGGAAAAGAAGATTTTGTCCATTTTGAAGTTTAGTTATGATGGTTTTAGGGATGAAAATGTCCAATCTTGCTTCCTATACTGTTCTTTGTTCCCGGAAGACTATGAAATTGAGAAGGAGGAGTTGATAGAATATTGGATATGCGAAGGATTTGTAAATGGAAACAGAGATGAAGATGGAAGTAACAACCAAGGTCATGCTATAATTGTTTTGTTAGTTCGTGCACATCTATTGACGGATGTTCATGGTAAATATAGAAAGATGGTGAAAATGCATGATGTTGTACGCGAGATGGCTCTTTGGATAGGGTCTAACTTGGGAGAAGGGAAAAAGAATTGGGTCAAATCTGGCGTGAAGTTACACTCTATACCAAAGGACATCAAGTGGGAAGTTGTGAGAAGGATCTCATTGATGAGTAATCAAATTAAAGAGATATCTTGCTGTCCTCCTCAATGCCCCAACCTTTCTACACTATTACTCGGTAATAACGATTTGGAGAGTATTTCGGGTGAATTCTTTCAGTTTATGCCAGCCCTTGTCGTCTTGGATCTTTCCTGGAACAAGTATCTTCGTAATTTGCCGGAAGAAATTTCCAATTTAACTTCCTTGCAATACCTCAATTTAGCACACACATGGATAAGATCGCTACCGATGAAGGGGTTGAGGAAACTAATAAGCTTGGACCTGGAGCATACTTGGTACCTTGAAAGCATTGATGGGCTAGGAGAAAGCTTACCAGATCTTCAAGTGTTGAAACTATATGCTTCTCATGTTCATATTGATGCAAGATTAATGGAAGAGCTACAACTGTTAGAGCACTTGACGATTTTAACAGGACGGGTAAAGGATGCTATGATTTTGGAAAGTATCCAAGGAATGGAGCGATTGGCAAGATGTGTCCAACGCCTTTGTATTTGGGAAATGTCAGCACAGGTTCTAACGTTAGCTCTGGGTGGTCTTCGACAACTTGATATTATGCACTCCACAATCTCAGAGATAAAGATAGATTGGGAGAGCAAAGAGAAAGAAGAGCTTCTATCTCCAATTTCTCCATGCTTCAAACACCTCTCCACTGTTTATATAAATCGTTTGGAAGGTCCAAAAGACTTGACGTGGCTCTTGCTGGCTCCAAAGCTCAGGTCTCTAATTGTGTGGGGGTCATCAAGCATAGAAGAAATAATAAATAGGGAGAAAGGAATGAGTATTAGCAACCTGCATCCTCATATCTCTCTTCCCTTTCAGAAGCTTGAACGCCTTAGTTTAAGCGATTTGCCTGGATTGAAGAGAATTTGCTCGAATCCTCCGTCTCTTCCAAACCTGAGGGAATTTCTTGTCGAATACTGCCCAAATCTGCCCAAAGCTGCGACTGAGTTCAGCTCTGCTGCTGGGTCCAACGATATGACTGTTATCGACGACAGGGAAGGCGACGAATAGGAGATGAAGGCTCCGCTTGCTTCTCTTTGTCTGAGCCTTCACCGTTTGCGTAAGTGTCCTTGATCTAGTTTATACAGACAGAGTTTGTCTTGCCTGTTGATACACAGGTTTTAACCCTAACTTCCTACTGCAAGTGCACAGCAAATCGTAGTAGTACTTAGGGGTCGATCCCACGAAGACCAAGTATTACACTACGGTTTTATAAGCTAGATTTAGAGCTAAGATGAATCAAGATAAAGCTGGTTTCGTGAATAGCAAGTAATAATCTAAAATCGGTGGTAAAAACTATATTAAGCAAGCGTTAGGTCAGGAATTTCGCAGGCAATTCAGAGCAACGGATCAAACAACTATTCAGGCAATGGTTAAACACAAGTCTAGAACTCAAACATAAATATAATATCAATCCACTGTCGTGGCATCAATAACTTTGTCTAGCGACCTAGAATCCTAACTGTCGTTGGCCCTAAAAATCGCAGACAAGCATTAAGGATAGGTTTGATATGTTCACAATTCTCCAATACATCTACTCTCGCAGGTAATGAATAAATTGCTCATCAATGTTTCTTCTAGCAACCTAGCAACTGTCGTTGTCTAAGCTAACCTAATATCATGAATTAAGCGGCCAGTTTAACTCAAGCAATAAGATCAACAAGGATGAAGACTATCGATTTCTAAGCCTCTTTGTGTTTAATCCCTTAGCTCATGAATTCCTTTGAAAACCTTAACCTAACTAAGAGATCTACTCAGACATAATAAAGAAGAAGAAAGCAAAGAGATTGAATAAATATAAAGCATCGATATTGAAATAAAAGAATAGGGTTCAGAAATCTTCTCCAGATGTTGCAGAGATTCTTCTCCCAAAAATAATACAAGCTCTCTAGAGAATAGGAAAACTAAAGGAAAAAGGAAAAAGGTTGTAAAGGAGATGATAAAAAACCTAAAACTAAAGAGGAGTTTATATAAAAGGCCTAGGCGGCAGGAAGGGCGGCTGCTTCCTTTTAAAGTCGGCGGGATTAGGTTAAGTTGTCTCCTTTTAATTCTCTTCCGCGGCGGCGAGCATGTGCTCGTTTGGTGGCCGAAAATTGCGAGCATGTGCTCGCCGATTGGAGTTGGTGATACTTTGCAGGATTTTCCTTCTTTTCTTCAATTCTTGTTCTTTTCTGTTCCAAAGGTTCCAAATGCTCCAAACTCCAATTTCAGCTCCAAAGCTACCTAAAATCTCCTGAAATAAACTCAAAAACTCTAAAAAGCAATTAGATAATAAGGTTAGAATGGGTCAAAATCCCAACATATCAATTCCCCCAGACTTAGATCTTTGTTTGTCCTCAAACAAACCAAAACCTAAATCGAGAAGAAAGAGTTGAAAACAGGGATCTCACATTCTCAATCAGAATAATCGCACCAACTGCTTAAACCTGTAATCCACATTCTTTATGAACCAATCCAAAAATCGACCACCATGTACTTCTCCTTAGCCACATCGCAGTTTTTCCAGATTAACTCCACAAAATCTCAACTTCTTTCACTATCCATCATTGCATAGAGACTAACAATGCTTCCAATGCCAAGAACCTTATAGACTCTTTCCCATACTATACCTTGACAAATACAACCATGTAATCCACCTATTTGGTACTCTTCTCCTCCCAGACTTATTCTTTTCTCATACTCTGCATTGATCTTTTGATCTTCTTTTTCTTTTCTTTTTCACGATTTTCTCTCTCTTCTTTTTTTTTTTTTTATTGCAAAGGTGTGACGAATAATGGGGTCATGGGAAATTTTCCTCTCCCTCGTTTCCACCTTTGTGTGATCATTCCTTTCAAAGTAAAATAATGGGGTCATGGGAAATTTTCCTACCCCTTTACTCAAAAGAAAATCATCTCATCTTTTCATTTGTTTCTCAGGATTTTCAGAATAAGGGAGAGGAGTACCATAGGCTTTTCACTACAGCCGCAGATGTCAGGAATGAATGAGAGAATCAAGCTCTTTGATCACCAGTTACACTTGAAAGATCTCCGTAAATAGCTCAGGTCTGTAAAATCGCTGGAAATATGGGTCTCTCTAGTGGACTGGTCAGACTTTGGATTTTTCATTAGTCTTAGCTGAATGGATCCTAAAGATATGGTCACTAAGTAAAAACAGCCAGCTCAACATTCTAAGAGACAGTTCATAAATCCCAATCAAAATTTTGACCCAATAAAATGGACTGACTCTAAATGAAATAACAAAAGACTCAAAAACACAAAGTAAAATAAGATGCAAGGTACGAACCTCCCCCAGACTTACTTCACACCGTCTCGGTGTGAAATTGAGCCAGAGAAGAATTGTAGAAAACGTACCTGGGTTGGCAGGGCAGAGCAGCAAGGCGGAGCATGTGCTCCGGAATAGAAGTGGGTGTGCTCGCCCGTTTTTTTTTTTTTTTTTTTTTTTTTTTTTTGTTAGAAATAAACTGAAACAACGAAAACCAAAACCAAAAATTAGTATCAAAGAAGAAAAATAAAAGTTAGAGACACTTACCAGTGGGTTGCCTCCCACCAAGCGCTTGGTTTAAGTCATTAGCTTGACTTTGGTGCCATGTATCAATCAGGTTGGGCTTGAGAGCTTGCTCCAAAACAAGCTCCATAATCAGGCATCCTTACGTTCAAAACCTTATTCATCATTCCATTCACAACACCAATACCCTTCTCTTTCAACTCTGATGGAAGAATAGCTCTAATTCTAGAGAAAGGTTTAGGACGACCTTTGCACTTCACCTTGTAGTCAACCGAGTTTCCATCATATCCTTGAGGGATCAAAGTCATTTGAGGACCTCCCGTGATCCTTTTGCTCTGCACATTTTCTCGCGTCTTTGCCTTCGCCCTAAATTTCCCGGGTGGTGGAGCAGGTGCTAGCGGGATTGGAGCATGTGCTTCTTCTCTATCCACTGCTGAGATGCAAGAGGCGTGTGTGGTGGTTTCTGTAGGAACGGCTTTGTAGAAAACCGTTTTGTCGATCTTGGAAAAACAGACTCGCTTATTAGGCATATCAATGATTGCACCCACTGTAGCCATGAATGGTCTTCCGAGAAGCAAGTGCATATCATACCCTTCTCGCATCTCCGCAACCTGAAAATCGGTTGGAATCAGGCAATCCCCTATTTGGACAGGTAGATCGTGAATGCTGCCAGACGATATTGTTGAGGAGGAGTTCGCAAATCGAAGATTCATTCGACTAGGCTTTATCTCAGAGATTTTCAACTTCTCTGCAAGAGCTTTTGACATGAGATTGACACTAGACCCAGAATCACAAAGAGCTTCTTTGAATTTAACTCCTGTAATGGAACATGGGACCAAAAACTTTCCAGGATCTTCAACCTTAGGCAATACCCTCAATGGTGGTGTACTCCTTGCTTCTACAAAGATCGCTTTAATCTCTTCCTGAGTCTCTCTGCAGTTCCAAAAGAAATCAAGTATGGGGCGATTTTCCAAGGCTTCTTCAAAAGAGATTTCCTTAGGAATCCTTCTCACCATCTTCTTAAAATCAGCTAGCTTCTCTGCACTGATAGACCCCCTCTGATCTCTAGGTGGAATTGGATAAGGAACTTTAGGAATGTAAACCCTTGCTGGAGGACTTCCTGCAGGTTTGGTGGGAGCATCTCGGGGGAGCATGTGCTCGAGGGTAGCGAGCATGTGCTCTGTCGGAGAGATGGAGTGCTCACTCATTTTTTCTACGCCAGGATCAATCAAACGAGGGTAAGAGGCAGGTACTCCAGATAATGAGGCGTAATCCATCTTCTTTTCTACGCCATGAGAAAATATTTCTCCCTTGAGCGGATGCTCCTCAGCTTGAATTGCAGAATTGACATATCCGATCCTAGGATTCACCTCTACTTTTCCTGGAAGAATTCCTAATGCCTCAGCAGTTTGACCAATCTGAATCTCAAGCTTCTTCACGTGAGTGCAAACAGCTTCGAACTTACTATGGAGATCATTGTACATGCTGTCCACCTTGACATTGATCTCATTAGCAGATTTCTGTTGGCTGAGTAGAACCAACTGCATAAGAGATTTCAGCTCGTCATGGGAGTTAGACGCCTGAGCTTGAAAGCTCTGATTCTCCATATAGCCTCCATTCAAGTAGTTCACCTCAGCATACGGTTCATCCCTTTTGTTCGCACAAAGCTGGACACTTCTCTGATTTCTTTTCAACAACAGGTCCACTTTTGCTGCCAGGTCATCAATCTTCTGCGATTCAACACTGTTGACGTATCTAGGCTCATCATACTCATGGCAGCGATTTCTAGAACTTGTAGCCAAGTTCTCAATCAGCTCAAACGCACCCTCCTTGGACCTTGTATAAAAATCGCCATTGCTGGCTGTATTCAAAGCATTCTTATAGTCCCAGTCAACACCATCATAGAATGTGCTCAGGATCTGCTCATCGCTGAACCCATGATGAGGGCAATCTCTTCTATACTCCTTAAATCTCTCCCACGCCTCGTTGAAGGTCTCTCCAGAGCGTTGCTGAAACGAGGATATCTTGTTCCTCAGAGCTGCGGTTTTTGACTTGGTGTAGAACTTGTCCAAGAACGCCGATCTAGCCTCAGCCCACGTTGCCAAAGATCCAGGTGGTAATGACTTCAGCCAGCGTGAAGCTTTTTCCGCAAGAGAGAAAGGAAAAAGCTTGCACTTCAGGAAATCCGGAGGTACACCACTCGAACCGGTTGTGCTGCAGATTTCTTCGAAATCTTCAATATGGTCCATCGGATTTTCTGCAGGGAAGCCGTGAAACAAGTGTTGCTTCACCAATGCGATCATCTGAGGTTTGATCTCGTAGTCCTGCCTCTGAATTGTGGGTGGAATGATTGCGGCTCTGTTTTGGTAGTAAGCATGAGGCGCATGTATGTCCCCAATGGCACGCTTTTGCTGTGGTTGTAGCTGTTGTTGCAACTGTTGCATCTGCTGCTCTATCCTTCGAATTTCAGCAGCTACATAGCCACTAGCAGCTCGCTCGTCGGTTTCGTCGCCCATGTTGGCTGGATCCGACTTCTTCTTCTATTCAGCTCGTTCTAACCTTGCTATCTCCTGATTGTCCTGAAACACACAGAGAAGAAAAGAAGAACAAGTTACTAAATCTTAGACTAAAAATTTCGCCGAAAACCAAAGGTAATAATTTGGTCCCCGGCAACGGCGCCAAAAACTTGATACACAGGTTTTAACCCTAACTTCCTACTGCAAGTGCACAGCAAATCGTAGTAGTACTTAGGGGTCGATCCCACGAAGACCAAGTATTACACTACGGTTTTATAAGCTAGATTTAGAGCTAAGATGAATCAAGATAAAGCTGGTTTCGTGAATAGCAAGTAATAATCTAAAATCGGTGGTAAAAACTATATTAAGCAAGCGTTAGGTCAGGGAATTTCGCAGGCAATTCAGAGCAACGGATCAAACAACTATTCAGGCAATGGTTAAACACAAGTCTAGAACTCAAACATAAATATAATATCAATCCACTGTCGTGGCATCAATAACTTTGTCTAGCGACCTAGAATCCTAACTGTCGTTGGCCCTAAAAATCGCAGACAAGCATTAAGGATAGGTTTGATATGTTCACAATTCTCCAATACATCTACTCTCGCAGGTAATGAATAAATTGCTCATCAATGTTTCTTCTAGCAACCTAGCAACTGTCGTTGTCTAAGCTAACCTAATATCATGAATTAAGCGGCCAGTTTAACTCAAGCAATAAGATCAACAAGGATGAAGACTATCGATTTCTAAGCCTCTTTGTGTTTAATCCCTTAGCTCATGAATTCCTTTGAAAACCTTAACCTAACTAAGAGATCTACTCAGACATAATAAAGAAGAAGAAAGCAAAGAGATTGAATAAATATAAAGCATCGATATTGAAATAAAAGAATAGGGTTCAGAAATCTTCTCCAGATGTTGCAGAGATTCTTCTCCCAAAAATAATACAAGCTCTCTAGAGAATAGGAAAACTAAAGGAAAAAGGAAAAAGGTTGTAAAGGAGATGATAAAAAACCTAAAACTAAAGAGGAGTATTTATATAAAAGGCCTAGGCGGCAGGAAGGGCGGCTGCTTCCTTTTAAAGTCGGCGGGATTAGGTTAAGTTGTCTCCTTTTAATTCTCTTCCGCGGCGGCGAGCATGTGCTCGTTTGGTGGCCGAAAATTGCGAGCATGTGCTCGCCGATTGGAGTTGGTGATACTTTGCAGGATTTTCCTTCTTTTCTTCAATTCTTGTTCTTTTCTGTTCCAAAGGTTCCAAATGCTCCAAACTCCAATTTCAGCTCCAAAGCTACCTAAAATCTCCTGAAATAAACTCAAAAACTCTAAAAAGCAATTAGATAATAAGGTTAGAATGGGTCAAAATCCCAACATATCACCTGTTTTGTGGTAAGGAGGATAGTTTCTCACTTTCAAGCATGTCTTGTGTTCCTTGAAGAGTTTGTCTTGCCTGTTTTGTGCACCACTCATTTCTTTAATTGGTTTTGTATAAGTTATAGACTTTGTTATCTACTCCACTTCCTTTGTAGCTCATCAGATGTATGGAATTCAAACATTATTACTGTTCTTTTCTTTGGCTGAAAAGGCGTATGTCACAGCACTATACTTGTGAAAAATGTATTGATGTAAAAGCTTTTAAGTCTGAGTTGCAGATTTTGTATCCTCAGATTAAAGAGCTTCTCAGGGAAGTGAAGTAAGGCTTGAGCATGTGAAATCTTTGGATCCGAGGAGCTATCGCAAGAAAAAAAGTAAATTCCATCATCAGTAAAAAATTATAATTTGTCCTGCTCAGAGTAAAGAGCTTCTCAAGTGAAGTTGAAGTGGAAAGATCTAATTTGATTTTCCGTCATTTCTCACATAACTTTAGATGTTAATACCATTATGGAAGAATCAATAGAGGTTTGATTTATAAGACGCAGCTCTTCTCCTAGATGATTAAAGCTATATGCGTAGAGCCTCTCTTTTGACAGAAAATGCAGCAAAGTAAACAAGAAGAAACCCACCAATATATCGGTTACTATACGGTAGTCTTTAAACAAGAGAATAAGCTCTGTACACCTCCTGGGGCTCCAAGTGTGATAGTACAATGGTCTTACAAAATATAGTCAAAGGAAGTACAATAACTGAAGAACACATCTTCTGGAAACGATTTGGAGAATCATATCTGACGCAGTATTTGAAAACCGTGGACTGGAGAGAGAGGATGACAAAGACCCTTTTTGATTATTTGGGTCTTATTTGGAATGAACTTCGCAGAGCATGTTAACTGTGTAGACAAATACAAAAGAGAAAGCATATATGAATTTTTTTCAATAAATTTATAGCAAAAGTTGATGCGGCCATTATTGAGTAATTGTGGAAATGTAGTGTTTTAAGGGCACATGGTGGTTGTCACCGTACTAGCTAGGCACATGGAGGAACCTTGTGATGGACAATTTATCAAGTACATAGTTATCATTGTGATGTATGTTGTCTTCTTAAATCCATAGTGTTATGGGTAGATTGATTTTGAGAGCCCTTTGCAAAACTATGAAACCTTGTGGAAGAAGAAAAAGAGGAAGAAAGAAGAACTCAGTGATAGTCAGACTTTTGTCACATAAAGAAGTCTCTCACTGGTGAAATCTCTTCTTCAACTCTGCTTAGTTATGTACAAGTGGAAAGAAACTTGGCAAACGTTTTCCTTTTTAATTAAGACACCTTACTTTTTGCCATTTTTATGTGAAACTTCTAAGAATAAATAACCAAAAAGTTTCATTTTTATGTGAAAAAACATGATAAATGCGATTGGAAGATGGAGCCATGGAGGCTCTGCTATTTTTTTTTTGGAACAGGTCGGTCCTGTTTATTTTACGAACGCTAGCTGTAAGATTATGCGGAATATATGAGGAGTAAAGAGATTTATGAAGAATTGATGAAGAACATGAAAAGAGAATTTAGAGTTTGAGCAAGATAATAGAGAGAGAATAATACTTGATTTCACAGAGAAAGAGAATACAAGACTTGTTATTTTACAAATGGAGGCTACAAAGGGTATTATAAGGGAAGGAGCTACAGAGACCAGAAGCCCTAAATAAGCTTCCTTATACGCCTTATGAAACCTTCCTAAAACTGTTGAAGTCTTTCTCAAGTCTGGCATGTACATTCTCAAGTCCAGTTACGAAACCCTTCCTAAATCTGTTGAAGTCTTTCTCAAGTCTGGCATGTACATTCTCAAGTCCAGCTTACACTCTCTGAAGTCTGGCTGATCATGTACTGACCAAGGTCAATACTCCCCCTCAAGCTAAGCATTATGGAATCACCCAAAGAATGTTTAGCTTGGATTACCTATGAAGTCTCACCTCATTAAAAACCCCAACAGAGAAAACCACGTGGGACAAAACTATGTTAGGTAAAAAGAGTATGAGCTTTCATGGGTGAGGGAAGTACTATTCCAATCATGGTCGTGCAAGGCTCACAAGACCCAACTTGGGATAGATATGATTGCATACCTTTGGTCTTGTGGCCTTGGTGAAGATGTCAGCCAGCTGATCTTCACTCCTGGTATAACAAGGTAGAACCGTGCCATCTATGATCTTCTCCCTCACTTTGTGGCAGTCCACCTCTATGTGCTTGGTTCGTTCGTGGAACACCGAGTTAGAGGCAATGTGAATGGCTGCCTGGTTGTCACAATGCATGGTCATAGGAGTAGTTTGGTTGATGTTAAGATCGACAAGAAGTCCTTTGAGCCAAGTCAATTCGTTGGTCAACTTCCTCATGGCTCGGTACTCTGCTTCTGCTGATGAACAAGCAACCACCTTCTGCTTCTTGGTCTTCCAAGTCACCAAGTTCCCGCCAATGAATGTGCAATAACCAGTTGTGGACCTCCTGTCCTTCCTATCTCCAGCCCAGTCAGCATCACAATACCCCACGATCTCGGTACTCTCGTTTCTTCCCATCCAAATACCATGATCCAAGCTCCCTTTGAGATATCTTAGGATCCTGTCCACCATACTCCAATGATACTTTGTGGGGGCCTTCATGTGTTGACTGACTTGATTTACAGCAAAGCAAAGGTCAGGTCGAGTGAGAGTCAAATAGATTAGCTTACCCACAAGCTTACGGTATCCAGCAACATCTTTAAATGGCTCATCCTCTTTCTCCCCCTCTCGGTTGACCTTGTAGCCATCTTCAAGTGGTGTCTTGGCTGGTTTTGTTTCAAGGTGATCTGTCTCAGTTAAGAGGTCAAGTGTATATTTCCGTTGGGAAAGAAACAGACCTTCAGGTGACCGGCATACTTCAATCCCAAGGAAGTACTTAAGTTCTCCAAGATCCTTAATATCAAAGACAGATTTGAGAAAAGATTTTGTAGATTGAATACCTTCCTTGTTATCTCCAGAGATGATAAGGTCATCTACATAGATGAGAACAACCACAATTCCTTGTGAATTTTGGAGAGTGAACAAGGTGTGATCAGCTTCTGATCTTCTGAATCCATAATCTCTGAGCGTGTGGCTAAGCTTATGATACCAAGCTCTTGGAGATTGCTTCAGACCATAGATTGCTTTTCTCAGTCTCAAGACTTTCCCGGGAGTTATAGTGTCTTCAAGACCGGGTGGCGGAGTCATGTAGACTTCATCCTCAAGCTCCCCCTGAAGAAATGCATTCTTAACATCCATTTGCCATAATTCCCATGACAAGTTAGTAGCCAAAGAGAGTATGACTCGCACTGTTGGAAGCTTAGCAACCGGTGCAAATGTATCATTGTAGTCATCTCCATAGGTTTGGGTGAAGCCTCTAGCAACCAGCCTAGCCTTATACCTTTCAATATCTCCATTGCTCTTATGCTTAATTGTGAAAACCCACTTTGAGCTGACGGCCTTCTTGCCTTTAGGAAGATCAGCTTCATCCCAAGTATGATTGCGCTCCATCGCTCCTACTTCATCACCAACGGCATCTCTCCAGACCTTTCTTTCTTTAGCTTCAGCATAGCTAATTGGAATCTGATCATTCTCTATCTTTACAAGGAAGGCTATGTGTTCAGATGGCAAACAGGCAAACGAGCAGACTGCTTGACTGGGATGAGCCACAGCTTGATTGTTGTAATAAACCTTGGTATCAACCCAGTGTGATGGCTTTCTGACCCTTGTACTGCGTCTTAAAGGGAGAGGATCCGGAGCTGTTGTTTCTTGAGTTCCACCATTCTCATCCATAGGTGTGTCTGATGCATTCTCCATGTCAGGTGTGGAAGATCCGTTCTCCTTTTCTGGTTGAACTGCTTCTTCTTCAACTTGAGTCTCAACCTCCTCTTGTCTTGCATCAGAAGCCGATGAATCATTGTTGATAGAGGAAGTAGATGGATTTGGCATTGCATTGCCTGCTGGAGATTTGGCATTGCCTTGACTACCAAGAAGACTCAGGAGATATTGCAAGCTGGTAGCTCTATCAGATGTGGAGTGAGATAAATCCTTTAGGCTCTCCCAATCCTTTTTATCATAGTAGTGATACACAGGTTTTAACCCTAACTTCCTACTGCAAGTGCACAGCAAATCGTAGTAGTACTTAGGGGTCGATCCCACGAAGACCAAGTATTACACTACGGTTTTATAAGCTAGATTTAGAGCTAAGATGAATCAAGATAAAGCTGGTTTCGTGAATAGCAAGTAATAATCTAAAATCGGTGGTAAAAACTATATTAAGCAAGCGTTAGGTCAGGGAATTTCGCAGGCAATTCAGAGCAACGGATCAAACAACTATTCAGGCAATGGTTAAACACAAGTCTAGAACTCAAACATAAATATAATATCAATCCACTGTCGTGGCATCAATAACTTTGTCTAGCGACCTAGAATCCTAACTGTCGTTGGCCCTAAAAATCGCAGACAAGCATTAAGGATAGGTTTGATATGTTCACAATTCTCCAATACATCTACTCTCGCAGGTAATGAATAAATTGCTCATCAATGTTTCTTCTAGCAACCTAGCAACTGTCGTTGTCTAAGCTAACCTAATATCATGAATTAAGCGGCCAGTTTAACTCAAGCAATAAGATCAACAAGGATGAAGACTATCGATTTCTAAGCCTCTTTGTGTTTAATCCCTTAGCTCATGAATTCCTTTGAAAACCTTAACCTAACTAAGAGATCTACTCAGACATAATTAAAGAAGAAGAAAGCAAAGAGATTGAATAAATATAAAGCATCGATATTGAAATAAAAGAATAGGGTTCAGAAATCTTCTCCAGATGTTGCAGAGATTCTTCTCCCAAAAATAATACAAGCTCTCTAGAGAATAGGAAAACTAAAGGAAAAAGGAAAAAGGTTGTAAAGGAGATGATAAAAAACCTAAAACTAAAGAGGAGTATTTATATAAAAAGGCCTAGGCGGCAGGAAGGGCGGCTGCTTCCTTTTAAAGTCGGCGGGATTAGGTTAAGTTGTCTCCTTTTAATTCTCTTCCGCGGCGGCGAGCATGTGCTCGTTTGGTGGCCGAAAATTGCGAGCATGTGCTCGCCGATTGGAGTTGGTGATACTTTGCAGGATTTTCCTTCTTTTCTTCAATTCTTGTTCTTTTCTGTTCCAAAGGTTCCAAATGCTCCAAACTCCAATTTCAGCTCCAAAGCTACCTAAAATCTCCTGAAATAAACTCAAAAACTCTAAAAAGCAATTAGATAATAAGGTTAGAATGGGTCAAAATCCCAACATATCAATTCCCCCAGACTTAGATCTTTGTTTGTCCTCAAACAAACCAAAACCTAAATCGAGAAGAAAGAGTTGAAAACAGGGATCTCACATTCTCAATCAGAATAATCGCACCAACTGCTTAAACCTGTAATCCACATTCTTTATGAACCAATCCAAAAATCGACCACCATGTACTTCTCCTTAGCCACATCGCAGTTTTTCCAGATTAACTCCACAAAATCTCAACTTCTTTCACTATCCATCATTGCATAGAGACTAACAATGCTTCCAATGCCAAGAACCTTATAGACTCTTTCCCATACTATACCTTGACAAATACAACCATGTAATCCACCTATTTGGTACTCTTTCTCTCCCCCAGACTTATTCTTTTCTCATACTCTGCATTGATCTTTTGATCTTCTTTTTCTTTTCTTTTTCACGATTTTCTCTCTCTTCTTTTTTTTTTTTTATTGCAAAGGTGTGACGAATAATGGGGTCATGGGAAATTTTCCTCTCCCTCGTTTCCACCTTTGTGTGATCATTCCTTTCAAAGTAAAATAATGGGGTCATGGGAAATTTTCCTACCCCTTTACTCAAAAGAAAATCATCTCATCTTTTCATTTGTTTCTCAGGATTTTCAGAATAAGGGAGAGGAGTACCATAGGCTTTTCACTACAGCCGCAGATGTCAGGAATGAATGAGAGAATCAAGCTCTTTGATCACCAGTTACACTTGAAAGATCTCCGTAAATAGCTCAGGTCTGTAAAATCGCTGGAAATATGGGTCTCTCTAGTGGACTGGTCAGACTTTGGATTTTTCATTAGTCTTAGCTGAATGGATCCTAAAGATATGGTCACTAAGTAAAAACAGCCAGCTCAACATTCTAAGAGACAGTTCATAAATCCCAATCAAAATTTTGACCCAATAAAATGGACTGACTCTAAATGAAATAACAAAAGACTCAAAAACACAAAGTAAAATAAGATGCAAGGTACGAACCTCCCCCAGACTTACTTCACACCGTCTCGGTGTGAAATTGAGCCAGAGAAGAATTGTAGAAAACGTACCTGGGTTGGCAGGGCAGAGCAGCAAGGCGGAGCATGTGCTCCGGAATAGAAGTGGGTGCTCGCCCGTTTTTTTTTTTTTTTTTTTTTTTTTTTTTGTTAGAAATAAACTGAAACAACGAAAACCAAAACCAAAAATTAGTATCAAAGAAGAAAAATAAAAGTTAGAGACACTTACCAGTGGGTTGCCTCCCACCAAGCGCTTGGTTTAAGTCATTAGCTTGACTTTGGTGCCATGTATCAATCAGGTTGGGCTTGAGAGCTTGCTCCAAAACAAGCTCCATAATCAGGCATCCTTACGTTCAAAACCTTATTCATCATTCCATTCACAACACCAATACCCTTCTCTTTCAACTCTGATGGAAGAATAGCTCTAATTCTAGAGAAAGGTTTAGGACGACCTTTGCACTTCACCTTGTAGTCAACCGAGTTTCCATCATATCCTTGAGGGATCAAAGTCATTTGAGGACCTCCCGTGATCCTTTTGCTCTGCACATTTTCTCGCGTCTTTGCCTTCGCCCTAAATTTCCCGGGTGGTGGAGCAGGTGCTAGCGGGATTGGAGCATGTGCTTCTTCTCTATCCACTGCTGAGATGCAAGAGGCGTGTGTGGTGGTTTCTGTAGGAACGGCTTTGTAGAAAACCGTTTTGTCGATCTTGGAAAAACAGACTCGCTTATTAGGCATATCAATGATTGCACCCACTGTAGCCATGAATGGTCTTCCGAGAAGCAAGTGCATATCATACCCTTCTCGCATCTCCGCAACCTGAAAATCGGTTGGAATCAGGCAATCCCCTATTTGGACAGGTAGATCGTGAATGCTGCCAGACGATATTGTTGAGGAGGAGTTCGCAAATCGAAGATTCATTCGACTAGGCTTTATCTCAGAGATTTTCAACTTCTCTGCAAGAGCTTTTGACATGAGATTGACACTAGACCCAGAATCACAAAGAGCTTCTTTGAATTTAACTCCTGTAATGGAACATGGGACCAAAAACTTTCCAGGATCTTCAACCTTAGGCAATACCCTCAATGGTGGTGTACTCCTTGCTTCTACAAAGATCGCTTTAATCTCTTCCTGAGTCTCTCTGCAGTTCCAAAAGAAATCAAGTATGGGGCGATTTTCCAAGGCTTCTTCAAAAGAGATTTCCTTAGGAATCCTTCTCACCATCTTCTTAAAATCAGCTAGCTTCTCTGCACTGATAGACCCCCTCTGATCTCTAGGTGGAATTGGATAAGGAACTTTAGGAATGTAAACCCTTGCTGGAGGACTTCCTGCAGGTTTGGTGGGAGCATCTCGGGGGAGCATGTGCTCGAGGGTAGCGAGCATGTGCTCTGTCGGAGAGATGGAGTGCTCACTCATTTTTTCTACGCCAGGATCAATCAAACGAGGGTAAGAGGCAGGTACTCCAGATAATGAGGCGTAATCCATCTTCTTTTCTACGCCATGAGAAAATATTTCTCCCTTGAGCGGATGCTCCTCAGCTTGAATTGCAGAATTGACATATCCGATCCTAGGATTCACCTCTACTTTTCCTGGAAGAATTCCTAATGCCTCAGCAGTTTGACCAATCTGAATCTCAAGCTTCTTCACGTGAGTGCAAACAGCTTCGAACTTACTATGGAGATCATTGTACATGCTGTCCACCTTGACATTGATCTCATTAGCAGATTTCTGTTGGCTGAGTAGAACCAACTGCATAAGAGATTTCAGCTCGTCATGGGAGTTAGACGCCTGAGCTTGAAAGCTCTGATTCTCCATATAGCCTCCATTCAAGTAGTTCACCTCAGCATACGGTTCATCCCTTTTGTTCGCACAAAGCTGGACACTTCTCTGATTTCTTTTCAACAACAGGTCCACTTTTGCTGCCAGGTCATCAATCTTCTGCGATTCAACACTGTTGACGTATCTAGGCTCATCATACTCATGGCAGCGATTTCTAGAACTTGTAGCCAAGTTCTCAATCAGCTCAAACGCACCCTCCTTGGACCTTGTATAAAAATCGCCATTGCTGGCTGTATTCAAAGCATTCTTATAGTCCCAGTCAACACCATCATAGAATGTGCTCAGGATCTGCTCATCGCTGAACCCATGATGAGGGCAATCTCTTCTATACTCCTTAAATCTCTCCCACGCCTCGTTGAAGGTCTCTCCAGAGCGTTGCTGAAACGAGGATATCTTGTTCCTCAGAGCTGCGGTTTTTGACTTGGTGTAGAACTTGTCCAAGAACGCCGATCTAGCCTCAGCCCACGTTGCCAAAGATCCAGGTGGTAATGACTTCAGCCAGCGTGAAGCTTTTTCCGCAAGAGAGAAAGGAAAAAGCTTGCACTTCAGGAAATCCGGAGGTACACCACTCGAACCGGTTGTGCTGCAGATTTCTTCGAAATCTTCAATATGGTCCATCGGATTTTCTGCAGGGAAGCCGTGAAACAAGTGTTGCTTCACCAATGCGATCATCTGAGGTTTGATCTCGTAGTCCTGCCTCTGAATTGTGGGTGGAATGATTGCGGCTCTGTTTTGGTAGTAAGCATGAGGCGCATGTATGTCCCCAATGGCACGCTTTTGCTGTGGTTGTAGCTGTTGTTGCAACTGTTGCATCTGCTGCTCTATCCTTCGAATTTCAGCAGCTACATAGCCACTAGCAGCTCGCTCGTCGGTTTCGTCGCCCATGTTGGCTGGATCCGACTTCTTCTTCTATTCAGCTCGTTCTAACCTTGCTATCTCCTGATTGTCCTGAAACACACAAGAGAAGAAAAGAAGAACAAGTTACTAAATCTTAGACTAAAAATTTCGCCGAAAACCAAAGGTAATAATTTGGTCCCCGGCAACGGCGCCAAAAACTTGATACACAGGTTTTAACCCTAACTTCCTACTGCAAGTGCACAGCAAATCGTAGTAGTACTTAGGGGTCGATCCCACGAAGACCAAGTATTACACTACGGTTTTATAAGCTAGATTTAGAGCTAAGATGAATCAAGATAAAGCTGGTTTCGTGAATAGCAAGTAATAATCTAAAATCGGTGGTAAAAACTATATTAAGCAAGCGTTAGGTCAGGGAATTTCGCAGGCAATTCAGAGCAACGGATCAAACAACTATTCAGGCAATGGTTAAACACAAGTCTAGAACTCAAACATAAATATAATATCAATCCACTGTCGTGGCATCAATAACTTTGTCTAGCGACCTAGAATCCTAACTGTCGTTGGCCCTAAAAATCGCAGACAAGCATTAAGGATAGGTTTGATATGTTCACAATTCTCCAATACATCTACTCTCGCAGGTAATGAATAAATTGCTCATCAATGTTTCTTCTAGCAACCTAGCAACTGTCGTTGTCTAAGCTAACCTAATATCATGAATTAAGCGGCCAGTTTAACTCAAGCAATAAGATCAACAAGGATGAAGACTATCGATTTCTAAGCCTCTTTGTGTTTAATCCCTTAGCTCATGAATTCCTTTGAAAACCTTAACCTAACTAAGAGATCTACTCAGACATAATTAAAGAAGAAGAAAGCAAAGAGATTGAATAAATATAAAGCATCGATATTGAAATAAAAGAATAGGGTTCAGAAATCTTCTCCAGATGTTGCAGAGATTCTTCTCCCAAAAATAATACAAGCTCTCTAGAGAATAGGAAAACTAAAGGAAAAAGGAAAAAGGTTGTAAAGGAGATGATAAAAAACCTAAAACTAAAGAGGAGTATTTATATAAAAAGGCCTAGGCGGCAGGAAGGGCGGCTGCTTCCTTTTAAAGTCGGCGGGATTAGGTTAAGTTGTCTCCTTTTAATTCTCTTCCGCGGCGGCGAGCATGTGCTCGTTTGGTGGCCGAAAATTGCGAGCATGTGCTCGCCGATTGGAGTTGGTGATACTTTGCAGGATTTTCCTTCTTTTCTTCAATTCTTGTTCTTTTCTGTTCCAAAGGTTCCAAATGCTCCAAACTCCAATTTCAGCTCCAAAGCTACCTAAAATCTCCTGAAATAAACTCAAAAACTCTAAAAAGCAATTAGATAATAAGGTTAGAATGGGTCAAAATCCCAACATATCAAGTAGCCACGGTCTTCCAAGAACTTCACATCCCGAGACACATAGGTACGACCATTGGTTGGATCATAACACTTGTACCCCTTTTGTGTAGTAGAATATCCCGTGAACATGCACCTTGTACTCTTTGGTTCCAATTTATTCCTTTGTTCTCCTGGAATAAGCACAAAGCAAACACATCCAAATATCCTTAGGTGATTGAGTGATGGTTTGGTCTTATTAAGTACCTCAAATGGAGACAAATCGTTCAAGACTTTGGTTGGAATGCGGTTGATAAGATAGCATGCTGTCATGACCGCATCTCCCCAGAACTTCTTTGGAACGTTTGTTTGGAACATCATAGCTCTTGCAACCTCCATAAGATGTCTATTCTTTCTTTCAGCCACTCCATTTTGTTGTGGGGTGTATGGACAACTGGTTTGATGTAGAATACCATGCTTTGACAGATGTTCTTTAAAACGATGGCTTGTGTATTCCCCTCCATTGTCTGATCTCAACACCTTTAGCTTGGCATTAAAGTGGTTGGTCACATAGCTTTGAAAGTTTAGGAAAGCCTCAAACACACGATCTTTAGATGGTAAGAGAGTTATCCAAGTATATTTGGACTTTTCATCAATGAATGTCACAAAATACTTGTTGTTATCTCTAGAGGCGCATGGCGATGTCCAAACATCTGAATGAACCAAGTCAAAACAGCTCTCATAGATGGTTGAGGATGACGGGAATACAGTTCTACAATGCTTCCCTAGAATGCAAGCCTCACAGCTTAAGTGATCAAATGACACATTAGGCATCACCAACTCAAGAGCTCTAGCATGTGGATGTCCTAGTCTAGCATGCCACACTGCGTTCAAAGCAGTAGTAGTGCTGTGGAAGACAGGCTGAGGGTTCCTTATTGAAGTATCCTCCAAAACATACATATCACCTTTGGTTCCCCCACTACCCAGAACCTTCCCCGTTTCAATCTCCTCAAACCGAACATCATTCGGCCCGAAAATAGCATGGCAGTTCAAATCAGTTGTTGCCTTTTTTACTGAAAGCAAGTTTGAGGTAAAGGTTGGCATGTAGAAAGCCTTGGAGTTTTTACCAAATAACTTTAGATTACCAATACCTCTAACTGGTACCTTATCACCATTAGCTATTCCCACATCTCCTAAGGCCGGTTCTATATTGTTGAGTAGACTAGGGTTGCTAATCATATGATGAGAAGCTCCTGAGTCTACCACTAGAGAGCTCATAGGCTTGTGAGATAAAAAGGTGGTACCGGATTCTTTGGATGAGGTAATGGACTTGATGACTGCCTCCAAGTCGGATTTCCTAACAACATCCTTGTAGAGAGATACTGCCTTTGCTTTTTCTTCTCTTTGCTTCTTGAGGAGCTCCCCCTTTCCTGCAAACAGATCAATGTTTCCTTGCTCCTTTTGAACCTTAGAACACACTTCTTTCAGAGTTGGAAGTTTGTCATCTCCAAGGGTGTGCTTGATGAAGTCATTGTAGCAAGGATTCAAGGAAATGAGAAGGTCAAAGACTTTGTCTTGCTCATGCCTCTCATTAAGTACCTTAGGATCCACACTCACTGGCCTTACCATCTCAAGTTCAGACCATAAAGTTTGAAGCTTTCCAAGATGCTTGGTGAATTCCATATCATCTTGGTGAGCCTCACTGATGGCCTTCTTGATCTCAAAGATTCGGCTATGCACAGCTTGTTGGTGCTCTTCCCATTTTTCTTCTTCTTCTTGAAGAGCTTCTTCTATCTCCTCTTCAGATAAGGCTTTTTTGTCTTTGCCTTTCTTCTTGAGATTTTTCTTTGGGCATTCTCTTGGAATGACATGCTCCCAAAGTCTTTTTCCACCAATGGCGGTTTTAGACCACAGAAGACAATTGTTTCCTTTGAGAATGGTTGAAACACAAGATCTCATCTTTTACAGAAACTGAGATTCGTTTAGGAATTTCGTCGAACACTTGGCGGAAGTATTCTGAACTGGGACAAAAGAAAAGATTTTGAAGAAAGATTTGAGAGAATAAACACCAGAATTAGGAGCCTGGCTCTGATACCATGTAAGATTATGCGGAATATATGAGGAGTAAAGAGATTTATGAAGAATTGATGAAGAACATGAAAAGAGAATTTAGAGTTTGAGCAAGATAATAGAGAGAGAATAATACTTGATTTCACAGAGAAAGAGAATACAAGACTTGTTATTTTACAAATGGAGGCTACAAAGGGTATTTATAAGGGAAGGAGCTACAGAGACCAGAAGCCCTAAATAAGCTTCCTTATACGCCTTATGAAACCCTTCCTAAAACTGTTGAAGTCTTTCTCAAGTCTGGCATGTACATTCTCAAGTCCAGTTACGAAACCCTTCCTAAATCTGTTGAAGTCTTTCTCAAGTCTGGCATGTACATTCTCAAGTCCAGCTTACACTCTCTGAAGTCTGGCTGATCATGTACTGACCAAGGTCAATACTAGCGACCGAAAAAAATAACTGTAGCAGAAGCAAATTTAATGGTCTGCTGATAAAAGGAGTTGCCAGCAGGATCATTCGAGACACAAAAGAAGAGACGTCTTTGTCGCTGATATTTTGAGCGTCGGGTTTTCTGGAATTTATTTGCCACTGATTTAACAACTTGATAAGTCCCGCCGGTGGTGTATTTGCCGTCTTTACAGATGTAAATTTCGATCCCAGCCGCTGGTCGCAGCGTTGAATAAACTCTCGAATGTTCTCCCATTTCAACAACTATAAACTGTACAGCTCAGAGGACTGACCACATGGTCATAAAGAGCCTTCATCAAGCTTCAGTCACCTCAAGCTTAGTTTGACTCATAGAACTATAGGGACCTGCCGAAGAACTACTCGAACTGTGCCACAGGTTCTCTCTCCTACTCGCACTTTCCTGAAGATTTTGTGCCATTGCTTCTGCATTTTGTTTAGAGAACCTTAAGTTCAGAAAAAGACATTACTGTTGGATTGATGGAAGGAGTTGTCGGTTCAATTTCACTTTGTTCAATTCTGGTTTAATTTCTCTTTGGTTCATTTTACAAGTTAATAATTTCAGTATACTTCGGTTTGGGATGAATTTGTTTAACCGGATTAGACATTCGAGTGTCCTGACTTTTTATACCACCAATGTGTCTGTGATGCACAAAAAACAATTTTAATAAAGCTTTTGGCCAACAAAAAAAAAAAGAAAAAGAAGACGTGTTCATTACTTGTGTTCCTGAATTATTGGTCTTGACTTACTATTTTCTCATCAAGTCAATTAAAGAAAAAGTGTGTTCTTTGTCTTGCTCATTCATCGAAGGCAGTGAGTTTGTTTTTCTGTTCTTTCTGAAAGTTTGTGAAAAGATGGGAGGCTGTGTATCACTGCAGTTATCATGTGATAAAGCGTTGGATCAAGCCTGTGGCTGCTTATTTGGTGGTAGAAATTACATTCACATGATGGAGGCTAATCTTGATGCTCTGCAGAAAGCTATTCAAGACCTTGAAGAAACGCGAGATGATCTGCTAAGAAGAGTTTCCATAGAAGAAGACAAAGGTTTACAGCGCCTTGCTAAAGTCCAAGGATGGTTTTCAAGGGTAGCAAGTATTGAGTCTCAGGTCCGTGATCTGTTTAAAGCTAAATCAAATGAAACTAAAAGATTGTGTCTTTTTGGATATTGTTCTAAAAAGTGCTTCTCAAGCTGTGAGTATGGTAAAAAGGTATCTAAGAAGCTGGAAGAAGTTAAAGAGCTTCTATCTAAAGGAGTTTTTGAAGTGGTGACAGACAAAAGCCCCGTACCAAAGGTGGAGAAGAAACATATTCAAACCACAATTGGTTTGGATTACATGGTTGAAAAGGCATGGAACAGCCTCATGAACGGTGAGCATACGAAAATTTTAGGTCTTTATGGCATGGGAGGAGTTGGGAAGACCACCCTATTAGCTCATATTAACAACAAGTTCGCCGAAGAAGTCACTGAAGAGGTAAATGAGATTGATGTTGTGATATGGGTTGTGGTCTCTAAAGATTTGCAAAATGAAAGTATTCAGAATCAGATTCTGGGAAGAGTGCGTATTGACAAAGAATGGAAAGGAGAAACAGAGGAAGAGAAAGCCTCGTCCATATACAATATCCTTAGCAGAAAGAAGAAATTTGTGTTGTTATTAGACGATCTTTGGAGCGAGGTAGATCTAAACAAGATTGGAGTTCCACATCCAACTTGTGACAATGGAGCGAAGATAGTTTTCACCACACGTTCGAAGGAAGTTTGCAAAGACATGAAAGCTGACGATGAGGTGAAAGTTGAATGTTTGTCTCCAGATGAAGCATGGGAACTCTTTCGAACAATAGTTGGAGAAGTCCCATTAAAGTGCCATCAAGATATTCCCAAACTAGCAAGAAAAGTTGCTGAGAAATGTTGTGGCTTGCCACTTGCACTTAATGTTATTGGCAAAGCCATGGCGTATAAAGAAGATGTACACGAATGGCGTCATGCTGTCTCCGCTCTCAACTCATCTAGCCACGAGTTCCCGGGTATGGAAGAAAAGATTCTGTCCATTTTGAAGTTTAGTTATGATGGTTTAGGGGATGAAAATGTCAAATCGTGCTTCCTATACTGTTCTCTGTTCCCGGAAGATTATGAAATATCCAAGGAGGAGTTGATAGAATATTGGATATGCGAAGGATTTATCAATGGAAACAGAGATGAAGATGGAAGTAACAACCAAGGTCATGCTATAATTGGTTCATTAGTCCGTGCGCATCTATTAATGGAAGTCACAACGATGGATATTGATGGTGAAGTCACAACGAGGGTGAAAATGCATGATGTTTTGCGCGAGATGGCTCTTTGGATAGGGTCTAACTTAGGAGAAGGGAAAAAGAATTGGGTCAAATCTGGCGTGCAGTTACACTGTATACCAGAGGACATCAACTGGGAAGTTGTGAGAAGGATCTCGTTGATGAATAATCAAATTAAAGAGATATCTTGCTGGCCTCCTGCACGCCCCTTCCTTTCTACACTCTTCCTCCGTAATAACGATTTGAGGAGTATTTCAGGTGAATTCTTTCTGTTTATGCGAGCCCTTGCCGTCTTGGATCTTTCAGAAAACATGAATCTTTGTTATTTCCCGGAAGAAATTTCCAATTTGACTTCCTTGCAATACCTCAATTTATCAGGCACAGGGATAAGTTGGTTACCGATGAAGGGGTTGAGGAAACTAATAACCTTGGACCTGGAGGATACTTTTTACCTTAAAAGCATTAAAGGGATTGGAACAAGCTTACCAAATCTTCAAGTGTTGAAACTATTTCATTCCCGTGTTTATATAGATGCAAGATCAATGGAAGAGCTACAACTCTTAAAGCACTTAAAGATTTTAACAGGACGGGTAAAAGATGCTTTGATTTTGGAAAGTATCCAAGGAATGGAGCTATTGGCAAGTTGTGTTCAACGCCTTGGTATTGAGTATATGTCAGCAAAGGTTGTAACGTTAAACACGGTGGCTCTGGGTAGTCTTCGAGAACTTATTATTTGGAAGTCCAAAATCTCAGAAATAAAGATTGATTGGGAAAGCAAAAAGAAAGAAGGGCCTCTATGTCCAACTTCTCCATTTTTCAAGCACCTCTCCACTGTTTCTGTAAGTGATCTGAAAGGGCCAAAAGACTTGACGTGGCTGTTGCTCATTCCAAATCTCAGGAATCTAACTGTGATGAGGTCATCAAGCATAGAAGAAATAATAAATAGGGAGAAAGGAATTAGTATTAGCAAGCTGCATCCAGATATCTCTGTTCCCTTTCAGAAGCTAGAAGTCCTTCGTTTAAGATCTTTGCCTGGATTAAAGAGAATTTGCTGGAATCTTCCGTCTCTTCCAAACTTGAGGGAATTTCTTGTCTACAACTGCCCAGAGGCAGAGCTGCCTGAAGCTGCCACTGAGTTTCCTAGCCATTAGGAGGAATAATGGATGGGGTAAGGAGGATAGTCTCTCACTTTACTTGTGAAAAATGTATTGATGTAAAAGCTTTTAAGTCATAGTTGCAGATTTTTGTATGCTCAGATAAAGAGCTTTCTCAGAGAAGTGAAGTGAGACTTGAACATCTGAAATCTTTGGATGCGAGGAGAAAATTCCATCATCAGTAAATGACAATTTGTCCTGTTCAGATAAAAAGCTTCTCAAGTAAGGTTAAAGTGGAAAGATCTAGTTTTTATTTTCCGTCATTTGTCACGTAACTTTAGGAGATGAAGGCTCCGCTTGCTTCTCTTTGTCTGAGCCTTCACTGTTTGCGTAAGTGTCCTTGATCTAGTTTATACAGACAAGAGTTTGTCTTGCCTGTTTTGTGGTAAGGAGGATAGTTTCTCACTTTCAAGCATGTCTTGTGTTCCTTGAAGAGTTTGTCTTGCCTGTTTTGTGCACCACTCATTTCTTTAATTTGATTTTGTATAAGTTTATAGACTTTGTTATCTACTCCACTTCCTTTGTAGCTCATCAGATGTATGGAATTCAAACATTATTACTGTTCTTTTCTTTGGCTGAAAAGGCGTATGTCACAGCACTATACTTGTGAAAAATGTATTGATGTAAAAGCTTTTAAGTCTGAGTTGCAGATTTTGTATCCTCAGATTAAAGAGCTTCTCAGGGAAGTGAAGTAAGGCTTGAGCATGTGAAATCTTTGGATCCGAGGAGCTATCGCAAGAAAAAAAGTAAATTCCATCATCAGTAAAAAATTATAATTTGTCCTGCTCAGAGTAAAGAGCTTCTCAAGTGAAGTTGAAGTGGAAAGATCTAATTTGATTTTCCGTCATTTCTCACATAACTTTAGATGTTTATACCATTATGGAAGAATCAATAGAGGTTTGATTTATAAGACGCAGCTCTTCTCCTAGATGATTAAAGTTATATAGGTAGAGCCTCTCTTTTGACAGAAAATGCAGCATAGTAAACAAGAAGAAACCCACCAATATATCGGTTACTATACGGTAGTCTTTAAACAAGAGAATAAGCTCCTGGGGCTCCAAGTGTGATAGTACAGAGAATAAGCTCCTGGGGCTCCAAGTGTGATAGTACAATGGTCTTACATAATATAGTCAAGGGAAGTACAATAACTGAAGAACACATCTTCTGGAAACGATTTGGAGAATCATATCTGACGCAGTATTTGAAAACCATGGACTGGAGAGAGAGGATGACAAAGACCCTTTTTGATGATTTGGGTCTTATTTGGAATGAACTTCGCAGAGCATGTTAACTGTGTAGACAAATACAAAAGAGAAAGCATATATGAATTTTTTTCAATAAATTTATAGCTAAAGTTGTGGGAATGTAGTGTTTTAAGGGCACATGGTGGTTGTCACCGTACTAGCTAGGCACATGGAGGAACCTTGTGATGGACAATTTTTCAAGTACATAATTATCATTGGGATGTATAGTTTCGCCCCTTATCATTGTGATGTATGTTGTCTTCTTAAATTCATAGTGTTATGGGTAGATTGATTTTGAGAGCCCTTTGCAAAACTATGAAACCTTGTGGAAGAAGAAAAAGAGGAAGAAAGAAGAACTCAGTGATAGTCAGACTTTTGTCACACAAAGATGAAAGAAGTCTCTCACTGGTGAAATCTCTTCTTCAACTCTGCTTAGTTATGTACAAGTGGAAAGAAACTTGGCAAACGTTTTCCTTTTTAAGACACCTTACTTTTTGCCATTTTTATGTGAAACTTCTAAGAATAAATAACCAAAAAGTTTCATTTTTATGTGAAAAAACATGATAAATGCGATTGTTTAGAGAACCCATTTAGTTCAGAAGAAGACATAAAGAATCGATAATTTTAGATCTTTTTCCTAACCAACATTACTGATGGATTGATGGAAGAAGGAGATGTCGGTTCAATTTCACTTTGTTTTTAATTTCTCTTTGGTTCATTTTAAAAGTTAATAATTTCAGTATACTTTCGGTTTGGGATGAATTTATTTAACCGGATTAGACATTCGAGTGTCCTGACTTTTTATACCACCAATGTGTATGTGATGCACAAAAAACAATTTTAATAAAGCTGGCCGAAAAAAGAAAAGAAAAAGAAAGACGTGTGGGGTTCATTACTTGTGTTCCTGAATTATTGGTCTTGACTTATTATTTGCTAATCAAGTCAATTAAAGAAGAAGTGTATTCTTTCTCTTGCTCATTCATCGAAGGCAGTGAGTTTGTTTTTCTGTTCTTTCTGAAAGTTTGAGAAAAGATGGGAGGCTGTGTATCACTGCAGTTATCATGTGATAAAGCGTTGGATCAAGCCTGTGGCTGCTTATTTGGCAATGGAAATTACATTCACATGATGGAGGCTAATCTTGATGCTCTGCAGAAAGCTATGCAAGACCTTGAAGAAACGCGAGATGATCTGCTAAGAAGAGTTTCCATAGAAGAAAACAAAGGTTTGCAGCGCCTTGCTAAAGTCCAAGGATGGTTTTCAAGGGTAGCAAGTATTGAGTCTCAGGTCAGTAAACTGCTCGAAGCTAAATCAACTGAAACTAAAAGACTGTGTCTTTTTGGATATTGTTCTAAAAACTGCTTCTCAAACTGCGAGTATGGTAAAAAAGTATCTAAGAAGTTGGAAGAAGTTAAAGAACTTCTATCTGAAGGAAACTTTGAAGTGGTGACAGACAAAAGCCCCGTACCAAAGGTGGAGAAGAGACATATTCAAACCACGGTTGGTTTGGATTCAATGGTTGAAAAAGCATGGAACAGCCTCATGAACAAGGAACGAAAAGTTTTAGGTCTTTATGGGATGGGGGGAGTAGGCAAAACCACCCTCCTCGCTGGTGTCAACAACAAGTTCGTGAATGAGTTTGACGTTGTGATATGGGTTGTGGTGTCCAAAGATTTGCAAAATGAGAGCATTCAGAATCAGATTCTCCGAAGATTACGTCTTGACAAGGAATGGGAAAAGGAAAGAGAAGAGAAGAAAGCATCTTCCATATATCAGATCCTTAGCACAAAGAAATTTGTTTTGTTATTAGACGATCTATGGAGTGAGGTAGATCTGACCAAGATTGGAGTTCCACATCCGACTTGTGATAATGGAGCGAAGATAGTTTTTACCACACGTTCGAAGGAAGTTTGCAAAGACATGAAAGCTGACGATGAGCTGAAAGTTGAGTGTTTGTCTCCCGATGAATCATGGGAACTGTTTCGAACAATTGTTGGAGAAGTCACACTAAAGCGCCATGAAGATATTCCAATGCTTGCAAGAAAAATTGCTGAGAAATGTTATGGCTTGCCACTTGCACTTAAAGATTTTAACAGGACAGGTAGAGGATGCTATGATTTTGGAAAGTATCCAAGGAATGGAGCGATTGGCAAGTTGTGTTCAACGCCTTCGTATTTGGCAAATGTCAGCACAGGTTGTAACGTTAAACACGGTAGCTCTGGGTGGTCTTCGAGAACTTCGTATCATGTTCTCCAAAACCTCAGAAATAAAGATAGATTGGGAAAGCAAAGAGAAAGAAGAGCTTCTATGTCCAACTTCTCCATGCTTCAATCACCTCTCCACTGTGTGTATAGGTTCTGTGACAGGTCCAAAAGACTTGACGTGGCTGTTGCTCGTTCCAAATCTCAGGAAGCTAATTGTGAGTGGTTCAGAAAGCATAGAAGAAATAATAAATAGGGAGAAAGGAATGAGTATTAGCAACCTGTATCCACATATCTCTCTTCCCTTTCAGAATCTAGAAGTCCTTCGATTAGAATATTTGCGTGGATTGAAGAGAATTTGGTCGAATCCTCCGTCTCTTCCAAAGCTGAGGGAATTTCGTGTCATAGACTGCCCAAATCTACCCAAAGCTGCCCAAACTGAGTTCACCTCTGCTTCTGGGTCCGAAGTCAGGGAAGGCGACGAATAGGAGATGGAGGCTCCGCTTGCTTCTCTTTGTCGAGCCTTCACCGTTTGCGTAAGTGTCCTTGATCTTGTTTATACAGACAAGAGTTTTGTCTTGCCTGTTTTGTGTTCGACGAAATGTCTCTGTGGTAAAGAGGATAGTCTCTCACTTTCAAGCTTAGAATAGATTACATAAGTGTGACTGCACTTCTCATATTTCTTTAATTTGGTTTTGTATAAGTTTATAGACTTTTTCGTGTGTACTTGTCATATGTTCTATGTTATCTCCTCCACCTCCTTTGTAGCACTATTTTCGAGTGCTTCAATGAAAAGAAAACTGCCGCTGAAAAGGCGTATGTCACAGCACTATACTTGTGAAATATGTATTGATGTAAAAGCTTTTTAAGTCATAGTTGCAGATTTTTGTATGCTCAGATAAAGAGCTTTCTCAGAGAAGTGAAGTGAGACTTGAACATCTGAAATCTTTGGATGTGAGGAGCAAATTCCATCATCAGTAAATGACAATTTTTCCTGTTCAGATAAAAAGCTTCTCAAGTGAGGTTGAAGTGGAAAGATCTAGTTTTGACTTTCCGTCATTTGTCACGTAACTTTAGGTGTTAATAGAGGTTTGGCTTCATCCAGAAACTAATACTATTATAAGACGCAGCTCTTCTCGTAGATGAATAAAGTTATGTACGTAGAGGTAGAGCCACTGTTTTTGTCCACGATTTTGAGAATTTCATCTGTCTTTTTTTCTGCTGCCAATAATAGAATTTCTACGTTTAAATCCTTTTACAGCAGCTTTCGTTTGTGAAATATTTCTTCTCTTTGTCCTGGATGTCGTACATTTATAGTTACTTTTCGGTGAGAAAAAGAAAGTTTCAGAACTGTTTCCGATCTGAACTCCACAGTTCTGGCTCGAAAGCTTGCTCGTGCTAAAACGGGATCCAGATAATTATGAGTTTCTCTTCAGTCAAAGCTCCATAGGTCAGTGTTTTTATAAACTGTAGCCGTGGAATCTAATTCTATTAATTCACAACTAGACTCGGACCCGCGCATCGGCGCGCTGAGATATGACTAATATTTTTGCAATGAAGTACATAATTTTATGATTTTTTTTTTCACTTTTATGATATAATTAGAATTTATAAAATTATTAAAAGTAAACAATTACATAAAGTTGTGGTGTGTATTATTTTGGGTTTTTTTATGGCTCTATTAGAAATTTTGAGAAATAAAGTAGTTATACAAAGCAAAAAAATTATGACTTACATCTAGGGCTGGGCGTTCGGGTAACCCGGTCCCATTCGGTTCGGGTAATTCGGGTTTTCGGATTTTCGGGTTTAGGCTTAGAGGTTCCATTCGGTTATTACGAAAAATCGGGTCGGGTTCGGTTCGGGTTATGCCGGGTTCGGGTCGGTTCGGGTTGTAAGCTAAAAACCCAAACCCCATACAGATTCGGTTCGGGTTGGGTTCGGGTTCGGTTATTTTTTAATAATAGAGCGAAAATCTTGAGTATACAACATAATTTGGGAGATTAGAGATCAAAATTTGTGATGATCTAATCTTTCTAGTTTCTAAAATCCTTGAAGATCAAAGATATAGTTTTGGAAAAAAAAATTTGGGAGAGAAAATCTTAAGTCCCGTATATACACTCAAAAAAGTTTATGCAGAGTCTTCCTTACTCAATAACTTCGGTTAACCTCTTTGGGTATCGGGTTCGGTTCGGATAAACCCGAAACCCATTGGATCTGGCTCATAAGTACCATTCGATTATTTCACTATAACCCATACTCGTACCGAACCGATTTTTTCGGGTCGGGACCGGGTTCGGATTTCGGGTTCGGGAAATTTTCCCAGCCCTACTTACATCAATGTGAATGAGAGACAAGTCAAACTTAATTTAAAAATAGAAAATTTAAGATACTAATATTTATAAAAATGTTTAGCTTAATATATTCATATTTGGAAAGTGGAACACATTATTATATATTGTCTGAATACTTATTTAATAGAGATAATGTTAATTTCCATAATCCATAATTACCCTTAATGAAATTTTACAAAATAAAGAATATTCAGTGGCATTACATGTAATATAACACATGGATAAAGGTTTATTTCAATTTTGTTTCCTTTTTTAATAGTATAGACTACAATAATATATAATTTATATTAATTTCATATTTATAGCATGATTATATAATATATCTATCGATTTATATATATATATATATATATATAGTTTTAACTATATTAATATATGAATATTATAGTTTGAGAAAATTGACAGACCCATTCATATATTAATATATTAAAGATGGGTTTTTACCCATAGGGTACCCTGAACTTGGTTATTTTTTTTGAGACCAAAACCTGCCCATTCAATATTAAATTTTCAGGGTTTAAAATGGGCGGGTTCTGTTTTATCATTTAGCTAATTGGGTTTACCTTGTTAGGTTTAGGGTACTCTATGAGTTTTTATTTAATTGTTTACTTAAAAAAATCAAACCAATAATAAAGTGGATTTCTTCAATTCTTTACGTTTTTGGCAGGAAAATGTATTTAGCATTTCTTTTTTTGTGAGAAAACACTAAAATAGGTTATTGATGGAAAAATGCGGAATTACGGTTTTGGCGGGAAAACGCAGAATCTCGGTTTTGGCGGGAAAACGCTGAATCTCGTTTTTAGCAGAAAACGCGGAATCGTGTTTTTGGCGGGAAAACACGTTTTTTGTAGAAAACGTGGAATTGAGTTTCTGGCGGGAAAACGCGGAATCGAGGTTTTGCACGAAAACGCCGAATCTGAGTTTTTTTGGCGGGAAAACGTCGAGTAGTGTTTTTGGCGGGAAAACACGGAGTCGCGTTTCTGACAGAATATGCCGAATCGCGTTTTTGGAGGAAAAAAGTGGAAATTGCGGAAACGCGTTTTGGCGGAAAAACGCGGAATCGCGTTTTTGGCGGGAAAACGCGGAATCGCGTTTTTGGCGGGAAAACGCGGAATCATGTTTTGTTTCGGGAAAACGCGGAATCGTTTTTTTGGCGGGACAACGCGGAATCGCGCTTTTGGCGTGAAATCGCAGAATCCTGTTTTTGGCGGGAAAACGCGGAATCGCGCTTTTGGCGGGAAATCGTGGGATCCTGTTATTGACGGGAAAACGCGGAATCCCGTTTTTGGCTGGAAAACGTGGAACCACAGTTTTGGCGGGAAAACACAGAATCGTTTTTTTGCGGAAAAACACGGAATCGAGTTTTTGGCGGGAAAACGCAGAATCGAGTTTTTGGCGGGAAAACGCGGAATCATATTGTTGACGAAAAAACGTGGAATCGAGTTTTTTCGGGAAAATAATATATTTTAATATTGTTAAATATGTGTTTTTTATATTTGATAAAGTTTATTAACGATATATATAATTTTTTTCAGCAATTCGGAGAACTTGCATGATTGTTTTCATATTCATAAGTTTTTTTTGTAGATTTGAGACTTTATGTTTTAAGACTTATATATTGAGACTTTGTATTTTGAGACTTTGTATTGAAACTTATCTAATCTAATTTCAAATTCAGAAAATAATTTAATCATTTGATTTGTATTTAAAATAATATTGACAAAAATAAAGAAAAGGGTAATAGGGTACCCATGGGTAATCCATATGTAATAGGGTTTCTTTTGGACTACCCTAACAAGTTTGGATAGTTTTATGGTACCCTAAATCTGTATCTCTGATGGATAAGACTTGGCTAGGGTAGGGTAAGGGTAGGGTATTTTTACTCACCACAACATTCCTATCCATTATATATAGATTTAAATGTAATTTCACATTTACAAAAAAAAAAAAAATGCTAACCCGTTAATTTATTAGTTATTTTTAATGTCATAGAATCAAAACAAATTAATTAAATATCTTAACCCATATTATTGTTATTTAAATATTTTAATAATAGAAACTATAAAAACTCTGTAATTATATATATATATATATAAAAAATTAACCTGTCTCACTATATCATTGAATAATCTAATATATATATAGACTTAGTTTTAATATTTTCATTTTATCAAGTTAAAATATATCGATCTAATTTAAGAATTTTATTTTCCAAGTTAAAAGTTTATGTTTTATTAATATTATATTTGAATTATTTATGTATGTTTTTATTTTTTAATAATTGAAGTATGTTCAAAAGCATATTTATTTATTTTGATTTTGTGATTTATAAAAACAATTGATGTGTTATATTATTTACTTATATTTATTATTTGATTTAATAATTTAATATGTATGATTTTATTTTATTTTCGTTTTTAATTAGTAAGAAAAGTGGAACCCATTATTTTATATTGGATACTTATTTGATAGAGATAATGTTAATTTCCATAATCCATAATTACCCTTAGTGAAATTTTACAAAATAACTAATATTTAGCGGCATTACATGTAATATAACACATGGATAAAGATATTTTGATTTTTTGTTTTTATATTTTCTATTTTGGATAAAGATATATTTTTGTAAGTCATAATTTGAGAAGTGTTGCTAATTTTATTTTGAATTGACTACAATAATATAATTTATATTAATTTCATATTTATAGTATGATTATATCATATATCTATCGATTTATATATATATAGCTTTAACTATTTTAATATATGAATATTATAGTTTGAGAAAATTGACAGATCCATTATATATAGATTTGAATGTAATTTCACGTTTACAAAAAAAATATGCTAACTCGTTAATTTATTAGTTATTTTTAATGTCATAGAATCAAAACAGATTAATTAAATATCTTAGCCCATATTATTGTTATTTAAATATTTTAATAATAGAAACTATAAAACCTTGTAATTATATATAAAAAAAAATTAACATGTCTCACTATATCATTGAATAATCTAATATATATAGACTTAGTTTTAATATTTTCATTTTATCAAGTTAAAATATATCAATCTAATTTAAGAATTTTATTTTCCAAGTTAAAAGTTTATACTTTATAAATTATATTTTATTAATATTATATTTGAATTATTTATGTATGTTTTTATTTTTTAATAATTGAAGTATGCTCAAAAGCATATTTATTTATTTGAATTTTGTGATTTATAAAAACAATTGATGTGTTATATTATTTACTTATATTTATTATTTGATTTAATAATTTAATGTGTATGATTTTATTTATTTTCGTTTTTAATTAGTAAGGAAATTGGAACCTATTATTTTATATTATTTGGATACTTATTTAATAGAGATAATGTTAATTTCCATAATATTAGGTAAGACCTAAAAAATTATTAGCTAATAAATAGATCCAAACAACCTTTTATAAGTAGATGTTTCCTCCCTTAATAGTATAGATGAATATATAGAACTAACATTTCCTATTTACATTATTTGTAGTTACAATTTAACGAAGTTTTAAAATTCATTAAACATAATAGTGTCAAATCAGTTCTAACTGATTAATTCATAATATATTTCAATATGTATTTTATTTTAAATATAAATGTAGTTTTTTTTTGATAAATATAATAAAATCTTATAAAAATCTTTTCAAACTCATTTAATTATTTAGAATTATTAATAATTTCGTAATTACTATTAGAAATTATAATAAATTAATTTTAACTAAATTTTTTAATCTATAAAAAATTAAATCCTATGATATTATATATATATCCGATAATAATAAATATAATTATATGATTTAATACACCAATTTATAAATTATAAACAAATTTAAGTATTTCACCGTTTCCACTTTCCAAATTAATTAAAAAGTAAAATAAAAATAAACTATATGTATTTAATTATCAAATCAAACTATAAATGTAGTTAAATAATTTAGTACATCTATTATTTTTATCATTAAATAAAATTATAGTAAACATACATAAAGCAACATAAATTAATATATTTTGAATATATTATAACTAATAAAAAAAGGTGAATAGAATAAATATGAAACTTAATATTAATAAATTTTGAAGTTATAAAATGTAAAAGATTAAAAATTAAGTCGATATATTTTTAACATGTTAAAAGTATGACTGATGTTTTATAATTTGCGATTTTTCATGGGTTACTCTATCAAAATATGCAAGATATTAGAAATCACTATTTGACGGATTAATCCATTTGATAATACATTTTTTAAATGAATTTCGACCACTAAAAATGGGTTAAAAGGATGAGTGAACCCATTACAACTATGAAAACATTATAACAAACTTGATAAATCAAATGAAAAAATTACTTATTTTGATTATCATTAATCATAATTATATTTATATTTATATGAAAGTATATATTTGATTTTAAATTAATAAAAACAATATATAACATATTATTCTATAAAATATACAAAATTAAATTAAATTTATATCATATCATTTCTAGAAAAATTATTTTAAAAATTAAATTATCACTAATCTATTTCAAAAATTTAGTCCCGTGTTGGAACCTAATTGAGTTTTACAATACAATGATTGAAAATATCTCTGTTGTGGTATATATTAGTGTTTTTCACTTTGTCTTAACATACTTGATTGCCAATAACTCTCTGTGTCTCAATAAAGTTGGTGGACTCTTTGCTATTTTTAATATATGGTAGTAGTAGAGCACTAATCAGCAGAAACAATATATGCAGAAGTTGTATGCTTTAGTTAGTGTACACATTCTAACTGATTTATAGAATAATAAGTTATTTATATACAAATATTTAATATGTTTACTCATACTGTCATACATACAATTTCAATATTTATATATACAATAATACGTATATTTTTTTGCTTGAAAATATTTATTCATGTTTGTCGTCTCTCTAAACAAAAGAAACTAAAGAAGACCTCAAGAGAGAAAGAAAACCTGAGTGAAACAAAACAGAGCGAAAGATAAAAAGAGAGAGAACAACCTGAGAAGTGAAACTTATTCTAACAAGATCAAGTAAGAAGTTCAACATAACATCTATCGTATTTTGTGAAGAGAATGTCCTGGAGATCATACTTGTATACACTCTAACATAGTTGTTAAGTCGAGATAAGACTATCATGTGATGTTGGGTAATTATAATGCTTTGCTAGAAGCCGCTTATAATTAATGAGTTGTGAACTCATTGCCAACATCATATGATCCTATAGGGTCACACACCTAAGCAAACTGGATAACGAGTACTGGGAATGATCATTAAAGTAATGATCTCATCAATGTGTAATTGTTGCACGTTGATATCGAGTTTATAAGTGGGTGTCGATCGACACCACTTATTGGTGTCGATCGACACCACTCGGGATTAATGATACCGGGTTTAAATTAACGACTCAATTTAAACCGGTTAATCTTAGGGTTATGGATTTCGTGCCTAACTCTTATATATACTAGTTAGAGCCACGAAATCTCCTAAGGAAGAAGGTCTTACCCTAGCCGTCGAGACAGAAACTCAAAAGCTCCCAGAGGCACTAGCATCCCTGATCCAGTCTTGTGTGCGTGTAGACTAGCTATAGAGGCGCAACGTTTGAGGCGCTACAGATCTCGTTTTACCTAATCATTCCGCTGCAAAACTCCAGGTAAATCCTTGATCTGAGGACATAGATTCAATAACATGATCTTGTGGCAATAGGAACTTGATAGTTTTAAAGAGTTAAAACCTGACAAATTCCTACAGTGGTATCAGAGCCATATGTTTAATTGAATCTGTAACATGCTATGTTTGTGTAATGAATTCGAATTTGAGTTTTGAAATCATTAGGAATCGCATGTTAGATCTTTTGTGTCAAAATCGTTTTGATAAAAAGAGATAATTAGGGTTTCTGCGCGGCGGTGTCGATCGACACCAAGCGTGTGTCGATCGACACCGGGTTTCCTCGCATCGAAAACTTTGTGTCGATCGATTGATCGACGTTCCGGAAATCGCAGTGTCGATCGACACAAGGGTGGTGTCGATCGACACGCGTCGATCGCGGTCGTTTCAATTGGATTGGACCGGACTGGTACGATCGGTCTAATCGGGCTTAATCGATTTCATCACGGTTGACCCGGTTAGCTGGTGTCGACCGACACAAGGGTTGTGTCGATCGACACCCGAGTTAACCGTCACCGGTTCAATTGGATTGAACCGAAATTGATTGGTTTAATCGGGTTAGTTTTTAACCGCGATTACATTAATCGACTGGTTTCTCGCGTATCGAATTGTGTGGTGTCGATCGGAACCAAGCGAGTGTCGATCGACACCAGCACAGATTCGAAGTTCCAACCTTAATCAATTTAATTAGATTAAAAGATTTTGTGAGAATTTTAATTCTAATCTTTCTCAATTACATATATGATATGTGTTGAGATTTATGTTTCATTCCTCAAACATAATATCAAACATTTCATGTCTTCCCAGTTCTTGTCAACTGCCAAGACTTGTTTTGTTGTGTGATGGGCTTGCCAAAGCAAGGCATTCGCAACTACACGAGTACGGCAGGTGGTAATCGTGATACTACATGACTCAAAGATTGGTTTGTTTGACTGGGCCATCAAAATGGTTTTGGGCCTAGAGACATATGATCGGTTGTGATATAAGATATCAATCCGAGACAAGAGTCATATTGGATATGATTAGCAAATGAGTTGCTTACCTAAATAACGGAAGTCTGGGCGATGAGCCAAAGCTCACTCAGTTTTCAGTGAAATATGGATCTTGGATCATTATATTCTATTAGAGGAAAATTAAATTAGAATATAATGTGAGTTTTCTTAATTGTTAAGATTTCTCAACTTTTGAAACATCAAAACTAGTCAAACTCTCTTCTTTTCTTGATTCAGCTATGTCAACCAACAACACAAACTCATTCACGTTGAGATCCGTCCTTGAGAAGGAAAAGTTGAAAGGATCCAACTTCTTGGAATGGTATCGGAACCTGAGAATAGTTCTCAGACAGGAAAAGAAGGACTATGTCCTTGAAAGGCCTCTTCCTGAAAAGCCGAGAACCAATGCTCCCAATGCAGAAAAGGAAAGGTGGGAAAAGCATTCGGATGATGTGACAAATGTGATTTGTCTGATGCTGGCCACGATGAACTCGGAACTGCAGAGGCAGTTCGAGAACGCAGGGTCACCGATCGAGATGATCACAACCCTGAAATCTATGTTTCAGGAGCAGGCTCGCACTGAGAGATACCAGACGGTCAAGTCTCTCATCGAGTGCAAGCTGTCTAAGGACGGTCCAGTGAGTCCTCATGTCATTAAGATGATGGGTTATATTGATAACCTGGCTCGACTGGACTCTCCCCTCAGCCAAGAGTTGGCTACGGACATCATCCTGCAATCCCTACCGTCTAGCTTTGATCAGTTTGTTCTAAACTACAATATGAACAATCTGACGAAGTCTCTGACTGAACTGCACGGCATGCTCAAGACGGCAGAGCCCAACATCAAGAAGGCCAAACCTGAAGTACTTATGGTACAGAAGGGTAAAGGGTTTAAGAAACCCGCTAGAGGCAAAGGAAAGGCCAAGGCTGTCCAGGTTGAGAATCAGGACAGGCCTGAGAAAAGTTCCAAGCCCAAGCGTGGCCCCACTGATGCTGACATTTGCCTTTATTGCAAGAAGTCGGGGCATTGGAGGAGGAATTGCAAAGAATTCCTGGAAGGTCTGAAGAACCTGAAGAAGTCGTACGAGACGACATCTAAAGGTATATATGTTATAGAAGTAAATGTTGCTTCATATTCAGGTTCTAGTTCTTGGGTATTGGATACCGGCTGTGGTGCTCATATTTGTACTAATATGCAGGATCTGCGCAGCAGTAGAACGCTGAAGAAAGGACAAGTGGACCTGCGAGTTGGGAATGGAGCAAGAGTTGCTGCATTAGCCGTAGGAACTTACCATTTGTCTTTGCCTTCTGGCATGGTTTTAGAGTTGGAGAATTGCTACTATGTACCTGCGATAAGCAGGAATATCATTTCTATTTCTGTTTTGGACATGAATGGTTTTGAATTTTCGATTAAGAACAAATGTTGCTCTTTTATTCGAAATAATATATTCTATGGTAGCGCCCAATTGGAGAATGGGCTTTATATTCTCAACCAATCAATGCCGGTCTATGACATAATTAACAAACGGTTTAAAACCAATGACTCGAACCCGACTTTTCTCTGGCATTGTCGTTTGGGCCACATTAACGAAAAGAGGATTCAAAAGCTCCATCGTGATGGGCTTTTAGACTCATTTGATTATGAATCATTTGAGAAATGTGAATCCTGCTTAATGGGCAAAATGACAAAAACCCCTTTCAACAAGAGAAATGAAAGGGCCAGTGACTTATTGGGCCTTATACATACCGATGTATGTGGCCCAATGAGCATTAGTGCTAGAGGAAACTTTAGGTACTTCATTACGTTTACTGATGATTTCAGTAGATACGGCTATGTTTATCTCATGAAACATAAGTCGGAATCCTTTGAAAAGTTCAAGGAGTTCCAGAATGAAGTACAGAACCAACTTGGCAAAAGTATTAAAGCTCTTCGATCTGATCGTGGAGGTGAGTACTTAAGCCAAGAGTTCGATGATCATCTTAAAGATTGTGGAATCATTTCACAACTTACTCCTCCTGGAACACCTCAATGGAACGGTGTGTCTGAGAGAAGGAATCGGACTTTATTGGATATGGTCCGATCGATGATGAGTCATGTAGATTTACCGTTATCCATCTGGGGATATGCTCTTGAGACGTCTGCGTTTATGCTGAACAGAGTCCCATATAAATCAGTTGAAAAGACTCCATATGAGATATGGACTGGAAAAGTTCCAAGTCTGTCTTTTCTGAAAATTTGGGGTTGTGAAGTTTATGTCAAGCGATTGATAACTGATAAACTTGCACCCAAGTCTGATAAGTGCTACTTCGTAGGTTACCCTAAGGAAACCAAGGCGTACTACTTCTACAACCGATCCGAGAACAAAGTGTTTGTTGCTCGGAATGGTGTTTTTCTCGAGAGAGAATTTCTTTCCAAGAAAGACAGTGGGAGTAAAGTACAACTCGAAGAGATTCGAGAGTCACAGGATGCTACTCAACCTAACGAGGAAGAACAGCCGTTGGATTCACAAGAGGTTGTGGAGCCAGCACCTGTGGTGCCTGTAGTTCGCAGATCCGAAAGGATTCGCAACGAGGTCGAGAGATATGGATTTCTCGTAACTCACTGCCATGATCTGTTGATCATTGAAAGCGACGAACCTGCGAATTTCGAAGAAGCCATGATGGGCCCTGACTCCGAAAAGTGGTTTGAGGCCGCTGGATCCGAAATGGGTTCCATGTCACATAACCAAGTATGGACTTTGGTTGATCCACCTGATGGTGTAAAAGCCATCGAGTGTAAATGGGTCTTCAAGAAGAAGATCGATGTGGATGGAAACGTTCAGATTTATAAAGCTAGATTGGTGGCAAAAGGTTTCAAACAAATTCATGGTATTGACTATGACGAAACCTATTCCCCAGTCGCCATGCTTAAATCTATTCGGATTCTCCTAGCAACTGCCGCTTATTATGATTATGAGATTTGGCAGATGGATGTGAAAACAGCTTTCCTTAACGGGATTCTGGAGGAGGATGTGTACATGACGCAGCCTCCAGGTTTCACAGATCCTAAAAACGCTGGGAAGGTATGTAAGCTTCATAAATCCATTTATGGATTGAAGCAAGTATCTCGGAGTTGGAACCTCCGTTTTGATGAAGCAGTCAAAATGTTTGACTTCATCAAGAACGAGGAGGAACCATGCGTATACAAGAAGACTAACGGGAGCGCAGTTGCATTTCTCGTGCTATACGTAGACGACATACTCCTTATTGGAAACGACGTTTCGTTGCTTCAGTCTGTAAAGACTTGGCTCGGAAGTTGCTTCTCGATGAAGGATATGGGAGAAGCCGCGTACATTCTTAGAATAAGAATCTATAGAGATAGATCAAAGAGGCTAATTGGACTATGTCAAGATACTTATATCGATAAGGTCTTACATAGGTTCAATATGCATGATTCCAAGAAGGGCTTACTTCCGATATCACATGGCATCACTCTCAGCAAGAAGTAGTGTCCTTCGACACCTGCGGAGCGAGAGCGCATGGGTAGGATTCCTTATGCTTCTGCAGTAGGATCTATCATGTATGCCATGCTATGTACACGTCCGGATGTCGCCTGTGCTTTGAGCATGACAAGCCGATACCAATCTGATCCCGGTGAGAGTCACTGGACTGCCGTCAAGACAATTCTGAAGTATTTGAGAAATACTAAGGATAAGTTCTTGGTGTACGGTGGATGTGATGAGCTTGTGTTGAGTGGATACACCGACACTAGTTTCCAGACGGACAGAGAAGATTCCCGATCTCAGTCTGGTTATGTCTTCTGTCTGAATGGCGGTGCTGTCAGTTGGAAGAGTTCCAAGCAGAGCACCGTGGCGGATTCCACAACCAAAGCTGAATACATTGTTGCTTCAGAAGCGGCAAAGGAGGCTGTTTGGATCAGAAAGTTCATGATTGAACTCGGTGTGATTCCTAGCATATCTGAGCCTGTGGCATTGCTGTGTGACAACAATGGTGCCATAGCTCAAGCAAAGGAACCCAGATCACACCAGAAGTACAAACACATCGAGAGAAGATATCATTTGATACGAGAGATCATCGAGAGAGGTGATGTGAAGATCAGCAGAGTTCCGACGGACGATAATGTTGCTGATCCTCTGACCAAGCCACTCCCACGGCCTAAGCATGAAAGTCATGTTGCTGCAATGGGAATTAGATTTCTTGAGCAGTAATCTTAGTTTCAGTGGGAGTTATTTATTTTGTTTTTGATGTTCATGTAAACATACTTGGGTTATATTTTATTTAATGAAATTGTTTCAGTGTTATTTAATTGCATAATTAGATAATTAAATAATAGTCCCAGAATAATTTGAGACATTCTTATAGGTCATCAAATGCGTGATTTGATCATGAAACCCTATAAATGATATATGTCATAAATCATTGAGGTCCCTGGTCGATGGTCATTAAATTGGGACATTAATGACTGAGTGAGATTAGTATGTGATGTGACTGATGACCAAGTTTCATGGTGTCATTGATAGGAGTATCAAAGTCAATCACATAGATATGTGTTGAGAACACATTATCAGACATGACCCGCTAATGAGAACTCAACAAGATTGTTATATGAGTGTCATATGAGTCTCTCATTACGACTATAGAGTATAGTCCTTAGACCTGAGTTCAGCATGATTTCCTGCACATGAATTGGTTTGCTTTGACATTGTCAAACGTCAGCCGTAACTGGTGACTATAAAGACATTGATTGGACACGTCATGAAGTGCGTGGGGAACAGAGGATGGAACAAGATGGAATTTGTCCCTCCTATATAACGGGAGATAATTATCTCTGGGCCTATCGGAGATTTGGTGCTGAGGAAATGTGTGGTCACACTCGAACGAGCTGAAAAGTCAGTCGTTTGCTTTTATCAGTACAAATCAGAGTTCGATAAACATGATTTGACTTTATAAGGATGACACGAGCTCTTGCCTTATGTTGAATCGAGATATAGAGACAAAGGGATTGTTGGAATAAGTTGATTCCAGTACAAGTGGGAGATTGAAGGGAATGTCCTGGAGATCATACTTGTATACACTCTAACATAGTTGTTAAGTCGAGATAATACTATCATGTGATGTTGGGTAATTATAATGCTTTGCTAGAAGTCGCTTATAATTAATGAGTTGTGAACTCATTGCCAACATCATATGATCCTATAGGGTCACACACCTAAGCAAACTGGATAACGAGTACTGGGAATGATCATTAAAGTAATGATCTCATCAATGTGTAATTGTTGCACGTTGATATCGAGTTTATAAGTGGGTGTCGATCGACACCACTTATTGGTGTCGATCGACACCACTCGGGATTAATGATACCGGGTTTAAATTAACGACTCAATTTAAACCGGTTAATCCTAGGGTTATGGGATTTCGTGCCTAACTCTTATATATACTAGTTAGAGCCACGAAATCTCCTAAGGAAGAAGGTCTTACCCTAGCCGTCGAGACAGAAACTCAAAAGCTCCCAGAGGCACTAGCATCCCTGATCCAGTCTTGTGTGCGTGTGGACTAGCTATAGAGGCGCAACGTTTGAGGCGCTACAGATCTCGTTTTACCTAATCATTCCGCTGCAAAACTCCAGGTAAATCCTTGATCTGAGGACATAGATTCAATAACATGATCTTGTGGCAATAGGAACTTGATAGTTTTAAAGAGTTAAAACCTGACAAATTCCTACATTTTGAACCCGCAAGGCACTGATGGTCTTTCAGAGCGCCAAAAATTGGTTCCATTTTGGTTACTATACGATTTGGATTTGGAAGCCCATAAATGATCTGACGTATAGGAAAAAAGAAGAAACTATCTTTAGAGCATATTGTTGAATATGCTGATTACCTACATAATGTTGTTATAGTGGTGTTAAAATACGATATACTAGATTTTGACACGCGATTCAAAAGCGCGGGAATACATTTCTGATAATATTTTAATTTAATAGAAAGAATTTCTACATTTCTATATTTTTAATTTGCTTAAGATTTTTTAAAATTTATTATATCTATTATTTTAAATAACATAGTTATATATTTGAAATTTTTAGTTAACAATTTTTTTCTACTATAGATGTATTATATAATAACATATTTTAACCTGTTAGCGAACAACATGTTTAGTGTAAGTGTAATTTACTATATTTTAACCCATTTGCCCTGCAATAAAAATCATTTCATAAAAAATATCAATCCCAATCCGTCCATCATATTATCAAATAACGTAAACAAAAAACAGGGACGGAAATGGAGACGGGAAACGACAAAGTAAAATTTCTATAGGTACATATACTTTAGGGATACTTCAATATATATATATATATATATATAAGAAAAAATACTCTTAAATTATAAATAAACTTAGAACAATTCATGAGTTTAATATCTTAAAACACAAAAAAAAAGCTAATCATTGACTAAATTCATTTTCGAACTCTGGGTCATCTAATGAAAGATCCGCAAACTCCAAAAACCCTGTATCTTCCATAGTATCAAATTCATCTTCACCAACATCCCACCCCATTTAATCCAAATTTCCTTTTATTGTCTTTTATTTTACTTTTTTGTTTGTAAAATTTTTTTTTTAAAAAGGAGAAACCATTTTTTAAAAATGGAGAAACGTCCCATAAAAAAGGACTAATTTGCGAAATGGGTACTTTTTAAGTTTTTATTGGCTTTTGGGTAGTTTCACATAGGGTATTTGGAAATAGGTAGTTTGTAGATGTGTAAGGTCCACCTGACCCTCTTCCTTCAAACGAAATTGCAAAATTGCCATTTAGATTTATTTAAATCCAAAAAATAAAACAAACATAAAATGGTGTGGTCAAAATTTTTTACCCTAAAACTATTATTCACTTTAGGTGTTTGTTTTCGGTTAGCTGATTGTCGAACGTAATTAGCAGAACATTATTACAGGAACCAACAAATTTGCAATAATGGCAAATTAATAGTTTGTCCCAACCGTCGCTCACAGTAACACACACTCTTGTCGAGTAAGCTCCGGAGGCGGCCAAGAAACTCAGAACACGGCGACACTGCAATTTTCCACCCTCTGAAGCTGCGAGAACTTAGATCGGATAGTGGGTCCGATGAAGCGAACGAAACTTCCGGCTAAATCGGATGGAGGTGAGAGACTCCTACGGAGCACGACCCATGCAACCGGAAAGGGAAACGAATCGTCCGGGTCCCCATCAAGGAACGCGAAAATGGGTTAGTGAATCCTTCCTTTAGAGGTCTGTCAAACTGTGTGATACTGTTTCGATTGCGAGTCTGAACTCGTTTGCGGGATTGATTTCGATTTTGAACCCTCTGAGTAGATGTCGCTAACTTCTGAAATGGGAACCAGAGTTTCGTGTTTGCGAATTGCAGTAGGTTGTTGCAAATTTGTTGGTATTACACCTCCACTGACGAAGTTTAGAACTGCCGAAAATTGAACGGTGTCAGTTGTGGAATTTGAATGGGTGTGTTCTGGAATGTATCCGCTCTTAACTTCTGAAATCGAAACGGTGTACATTATGAAATTGGAGAAGTTCCGTAACTGAACAAATTGTAATTCTCGAATTGTCCAATACAAACTTAAGGAATTGGAGAAGTTAGGTCCACTCTATATGACTTGTTCAGTTGAAACAGTGCTTGTTGGTTGGTCGCGCCCGAAACCAGCAAGTGGAACCCTTTCTCCTTCATTCTATTAATTGGACCGTTCTCTACCGTTTTCACTTACAAAATCACAATTGTGCAGGTATGGATGCTTCTACATCGGAAAAAAATGTTGGTCGCTCAACACTGCCGCGATGCCTATTTGCAAGGGGATGCTATCCTGTAGGGGCGCGCTTGAATATATACTCCAAATCTAGCATAATTGGCGAAGTTGTAGAAGCTATCAGTGGGACCGAGACTTTGGAATTTCTTCTCGGCAGTCAATTCCGACAACTCCTAATGATGCCGGTTGCTAGGTGCTGCAACTCTGGGAAACTGATACACGCGTTGTTGTCTCGGCAGTTGGTGACGAAAAAAAAATATGAGCTGTGGTTGACGTTTGGAGGGCAACCGTTGCGATTCTCTCTCATAGAATTTGAAAGGATCACCGGTTTAGAATGCGGTCCCATTCAAAGTGAGGATGAAGTGGAGGATGAAGGCGACGGCGAAGGCAAGAAAAAAGGGGATAGAGGTCCCATGTGGACGAAACTATTCGGACCAAACGAAGAAGCTGACGTGACGGTTCTGGACGCCTTAAAAATGCTTAAGGAGCCGGACTTGGAATCATGGAAAAGGTTATCTCTGACACTAATCATTCTTGTCGACGGTGTCCTCGTTTGCTCTAACAAATATGGGAAGCTCACACCGGCCTATGTGGAAATGTTGTACGATGTATCATACTTCGTGGAGTACCAATGGGGCAGGGTGTCTTTTAAAAAGACTCTATCAAGGTTCATTCCCATGCCGAAGAGTGCGGAAAATAAAGATCCTATCATGGAACTTAAGCAGAGGTTGAAGCAGCAAACAACATTATGCTACGGTTTTCCTCTTCCACTGCAACTGCTGGCGTTTGAAGCAATTCCGCTTCTCCTCACCAAAATACCGGAACCATCTAATCTTGCTACATTCGTTGACAACCCAAAAGGGTGTAAAACAATTACCCTTCTTTACCTTCAAGATATAACGGCGGTTGAGGCGGACGCGAAGGTAAATATACTGGTCGTCTTTCTATGAGTTGTCTGTAAAGTTATGAAATAAATCATAGTAAATAGTTATGGTTTATTCCTTCTCGCAGCTGAAGGTGGATGCGAGAATTTGTGAAGATGAGGGTGCGGGTAGACTTCAGTGGGATGATGAGGTCGAGGACGACCAAGTGACGTACATGGTGCAACTGATGAAGCAAAATCATTCATTCAGAGAGGACGATTTTGAAGGTGGTGATGCATCGCTACCCCCTATGCTTTTGCCTGAGGTAGATGAGTCGGGAGAGGTGGTGCCTGATACCATCGAGAAAGCGGTAGGTGACCGGCGACAAACCAGGTCACGAGTAAAGAAGGCAAAAGCTAGAGGCGACAGAAAACCTGCTCCACCTCGTCGTAGCAAAAGGGCAAGACCTTCACAGGACTCTGAAGACAGTGACGACTTTGTAGATGATGAAGCTGTAGGAGCAGACGGGTATCCGGCATTGATGCGCGAACTGAAAATGTGGATTCGGAAGGAAAACGCCACATTAAAAGCGGAGATTGTTGAGGAGGTGGTGAAAAGGCTGCGTGGTGAAAGAACCCCATCTCGACCGCCCACAAAACAAAAGATGGATGATCGTGAAGGAAAGGATCCGAAAGGTAAAAGGTCAACGGATGCACATCAGTGGAAAGAAAGCCCCCTTGGTCAAGAAAACATCCGAAGGCGTTCTAATAGGCTCCTTAAACAGAATCCAACAATGGCGCCATCTGAAAGTGACCGGAGTAGGCGAAAACGAAAACGGGACGCATTGGACGAAGTGCAACACGTGGAGAATAGAGACGGCGACAAGGACCAGAGAGATCGGGCGGACACAGAGGTTGCGGAGGAATTGTTGCAGGTGTCGGAGGAGAAGAAGGAGAAGAAGGTGGTGGATGAGAATGAGGAAAGGAACGTGGTGGATGAGGCCGAGGAGAACAAGGTGGTGGATGAGGCCGACGATTACAAAGTGGTGGATGAGGCGGAGGAGAACAAGGTGCTGGATGAGGCGGAGGAGAACAAGGTGCTGGATCAGGGGGAGGAGAACAAGGTGGTGGATGAGGCGGAGGAGAACAAGGTGCTGGATGAGGCCCAGGTGAACAAAGTGGCGGATGAGGCGGAGGAGAACAAGGTGGCGGATGAGGCTCAGGATAACAAGGTGGATGATGAAGAGAAAGAGTTGTTGGATGAGGAGAAAGAGAACTCTGATGCGGAGAAACATGTGGCGGACGAAGAGAAAGAGTTGGACAAAAAGGTGTCGGACGCCGAACAGAAGGAAGAGAATAATGAAAAGGCCGTGGAAGAAGGGAATTTTTTACAGAAAGAGAGAGAGCAACAGCCAGACCAGTTGGCGGATGCAAAGGAGGATGAGGTAATGTGGTTGCGTACACCATTATCTGAGCGTACGCCTTTACATCTACTAGCGTACACCGCGCATCTACATGCGTGCAGATTTAGTGTCGTACGCTTATGTACACCGGTACTGGTGTAATGACTTCGAATCTACTTTTGCTTTTATTAGGTGACGGAGATATTTAACCCACATTATGATTGGCAGATGGTTGTGGTAGAAGAAGTGCTAAAAGCATATCCTCTATCTTCTTGCTCTCCGGAAAAAGAGGACGCAAAGATAGAGCCAAGGACGCCAGGATCCCCTGAGTACAGTACTCCTCCTGAAGACGATAGTGGGTTCGGTGATGTTAGCGACGGTGAGAAAAGAAAAGGAAAGCGCATCCGGCATAGATCTAAAAAAATTGGAGGAGACTACACAAACGACGAAGTCATCAAGGCCTTGTTCCAGAGTCGGAAAAAACCTGATTATGCACCTCTAATGGCGGAGGAGGAAAGCATTTTCGAAGAGTTTAAAAAAATTCTTATGAACTCGAGAGACAGGTAAGTGTAAGATGATATGGCAAAAAAGAATTCTAAATATGTTTGTCGGATGTCTAACATTAACGTATGTATGGCAGGAAATTCAAAATTGCAACAGGCCACAAGGTGGACAACGAATTCTTCCTCGATATAGCGGAGCCCAGAAAATGGATTTATACATCGGTATGTGTCGCTAAATGAGACATCTGCAAATAAATACGTTTTGCCTAGTCTAAAATAGTGTGTGCGTGGGAATTGGTAATACAGCATATTTAGGTGTTAACGAATATGATTCAACGGCGACGAGGGCACATCATATTGAAAGATCGTGCTGCGTTTATAGACACATTCTTCATTTCGAAGCTGCAACAGATGCACAAATCTTTCAAGGCGTGGAAAGACAAGGGCAACTTCGACTGGGGGAAATTCGTGGAAGAAACCGTGAAAGGAAAACAGCGGGTCAAAAACTTGAAAGCAGGCTTCTTGGCGGATGTGGATTTGCTTTACGTGCCGATGAACTGGAAAGGGGACCACTGGGTCGGGCTTGTTATAAACTTACGGCTACGCAGTGTGGAGGTGTTTGACTCTTTCATAAAGCACACAAGACCCCATGTGGCGAACAGCTTAATGGCACCAGTTGTTGACTGCCTTCCATGGGTGTTAAAGCGATTTGGTCCTCCAGAATTGACGAAGACGCTCACCACGGAAGCATTCACATGGTCCCGTCCTCCTGGAATATATCAAAATCTGAGGGTTGGGGATTGTGGACCTTGTGCGGTGAAGTACTTAGAAATGTATGTGTCGGGTCAAACACCCGAAGATATGGCGTTGATTACTGATGAGATGGTGGACAGGTTTAGGGAGAAATACGCCGTTGATAGCTATGAGGAGTTTGTGGGAAACCCTGATGTGATGAACCCTCCAGATGTGTGAAAAATGTAATCCTGACGTGATCGATTTAGCTTTATATATTTACGTAATTTAATGAACCTTTATGTGTGAAATTACGTGTTGAAGAAAATATCCTTTTGGCGTACGCCATGTTTATCAGACCCTTGATGGTGGATGAATGATTTAAAAAACGAATATGGTGCATCTTACCAATTTGCTAATTTTTTCGATGTGCTGTGTTGACGGATATGTGTTTATTTATTAAGAATTATCGGAGTAACGACTTTGTGGTATATGTTTTCTTATATTATTATGAAATTTCGGTATAATGACAAAACGAAGTAAATGTGAATAACTTGACAAGACTTTTACCTGCATAACAAAGATATTTAGTAAATATTATCTGGATTACGAATACAAGAGGGAACTTCATATATAAACTCCAAAATTAAATTTATTTATTGTTAACAATTACTGCAGATGTGATATTTAACCGGCTGGAATTTATTCTACTACCCTTTACTCGATGCCTACCTAGAGAGATGTCAATTTTTGGTTACTGTAACATAACCGACGGGTGTGAATAGAAAACTGTTTAGTAGTACCTTTTCGTTTTCTTATATAACTCATATCTATCGAAAAGAAACAGCACTCCACTTCTCCAAACTCTTTTCTGTATTTTTTTATGTTGAGCCATTCAATGGAAGAATTTCACACCGTTGATCAACTACGTCCCTCCATTTTCGGGTGGCACATCTTAGGACACGTTCAGCGTGTTTTCCCTGCCCGAGATAGCAACCGTCTTCGTGTGATTATCGCCGATGAAAAGGTCTTTACAACTCAGCCCGTCTTCCCTGGGAATTGTTGCATAACTTCTAATTGTTGTCGCTTCTTATTGTAGGGTGTACGCATTGAATGTTCGATTCGCGCTGAATATGTGTCCCACTATGTCAACTTCTTGACAGAAAATAAGTGGATCTCCATAATGACCTTCCGTGTTGTCGAGAACAATATGCCGACGAGAGCAACCAACAATCCAGAAGTCAAATCCACCAACCATCCGTTCAAGATTGACTTCCTTCACAGCACAATTGTTAAGAGTGTCAATTCGGTAATTGGTACCCCTCCCCACAAATTGACCGAGTGCTCTGCTATCGCACATGGAACCGTCGACGGCACATACTTAGTTGGTTAGATTTCTCTCCTCCTTCGTACAGTGAAATTTGTTGGTGTACGAGAGTTTTATATGAAATTTCTGTTCAGTACGAGGTGTACATCTGATATTTTGAATTGTTTTGAATTTTTGGAGATGTCATTGGCGTCATATCTGATGTTGGGGATCTGGAGCATTTCCATCCGAAAAGGGAAGACATTGACGCCTTTAGACTTTCGTTTAAGCTCCGGGGGCCATGGTGAGTGGAAACATTTGTTTTTGTTCTTACGAATTATCAGAACGCTCTTTTGGCCGAGGTACTTAAACCACCGTATGAATACGATGCAGTGGTACAGTTTTGGACTGTATGGCATGCGGCCGTACGGCTGTTGAGTTCCATGACAACTACCACCTTGTCAAAGAGAAACCCCTCATCGCTATACTCCAGTTCTGGAGAGTGCACCGTTGGTGGGATGGTCCGAACAATGTTCGACTTGCTAGTGACGGTCCCATTTCGAAAGTGCTTCCTGAACCTGATGTTCCTGAGGTGGAGGATGTGAAAAACATGTAAGAAATCTACATAGCAACTGTTATCGCATATTTTCATTTTTTCGAAACAAACATTTATGTCATGTTGCAGGCTCACATGGATGGTTGATGCGGATGAACAGCACCCATGAAGATAAACTTATCTGTTCTATGAAGTGACTTATTTTATGTATTGGACTTATTTTATGTATTGGACTTATTTTATGTAATAGACTTATTTTATGTATGTTGGTTCTGCCATGTATTTTGAATCTACAATTGGCTGTTGTTTTTGTAAACCAGGAAGTAATGTTAAGTACTTTACATATGTGCACTTCACTGTTTCTGCTATTAATATGATAAGTCGTCTATCACATCTCTTTATTGTTTTGTTACCTATGCTTAGTTTGCACCGATTATAGAAGTGGACTTGTATTTACTCTGACCTCGGAAACAGAAGACATTAAAAGTAGGACATAATTATCATCTTCCCCAACAATTATGTACACCAACCACTAACCATTTGTCATAAATATCTTCTGTTACCCCGACGATGTTAATGTAATATATGTTATGTTATATAAATATATGATATGTTACCTAAATATAAGGGGTAGAAAGTGGCGTATGGTTTCTTATTTACATTTGTGTCGCATCCACGGAAGGGTGCATGATATGTACATCAACATTGTGTACACTTTCTATTACTAATGGCCCAATTTTTATTATTCTTCTATTACTGTCGACCCGATTTTTCACCAAAGTGGGCCGCGTTACTAATGGCCCAATTTCTATTATTCTCGACCCGATTTTCCACCAAAGTGGGCCGCGCTACAAATGGCTCAAAGTGAGCAAAACGCAGCGTTTACTAATATAAATTAGGGTTCCTCCTCCCCAATTTACAGCGAACACCATCTGTGGTATCTGATTTCGTCAACCTACCATCGTTACAATCTATTCGTCCCCCCATTAATTGCAAAGTGCGTGAAATTCAATATTCCTTGGTCTGAGCAGAAATGAGCTCCGTTACAGCCAGTTCCAGTGAACGCCGAACGGCCACTCCGGAGTATGGGCTGTTACCGAAATGCCTATGTGGTGAATCCGCGATAATTAAAATGTCTAGGACAGCTAAGAACCCAGGAAGGCGTTTCTACACATGTCCAAATAACGAGGTATGAACATTGTCCTCATATTTACTGATCTGAAATTGATGTTGTTTGGGTTTTCGATTGCGAACTATACTTGTGTAGGACGGAGGCACTCACATCTGGAAATGGTTGGATGATGCAATTATGGAGGAATTGTCTACCCTCAACGTCCAGATACAAGAGCAGAGTGGAGCGTATGAGCGCTTAGTCAAACGTCTTGAAGTTGGGGAGAGAGATATTAATCTAGGTCGTGCGAGGGATGTGGCTGAACTTAGGGCGGTTTTGGCCACGCACGAGCAAGCAATTGGTAGGCTGGAGAAGGAGGTTGCAAAAAAGGGTACTCACTTATGTGATGGGAAAGGAATGATTCTAGCTGGTTTAATTGCTATGTGGGGATTTTGGTATTTCCTAAAGTAGAGGTTAAGTTGTAATGTCTGTAATCGCAACTCTGTTACTCAGTCGTTGCCGCTCCATATCGTCTGCATTTGTATTGTTATGTTTTAATGGTCTAGCTTAATCCACCGGTACCTAGGCGTACAGGAGTTCCGCATCCGCCGGTACCTAGGCGTACAGGAGTTCCGCATCCGCCGGTACCTAGGCGGTACCTAGGCGTACAGGAGTTCCGCATCCGCCGTACCTAGGCGTACAGGAGTTCCGCATCCGCCGGTACCTAGGCGTACAGGAGTTCCGCATCCGCCGGTACCTAGGCGTACAGGAGTTCCGCATCCGCCGGTACCTAGGCGTACAGGAGTTCCGCATCCGCCGGTACCTAGGCGTACAGGAGTTCCGCATCCACCGTACCTAGGCGTACAGGAGTTCCGCATCCGCCGTACCTAGGCGTACAGGAGTTCCGCATCCGCCGGTACCTAGGCGTACACATAATATTAAACATTTTGCATATTAATTAAGATTTTTCCATTAATAAGCGTACAGAAGTTCCGTATCCACCGGTACCTAGGCGTACAGAAGTTCCGTATCCACCGTACCTAGGCGTACACATAATATTAAACATTTTGCATAATAATTAAAAATTTTCCATTAATAAGCGTACAGAAGTTCCGTATACACTAAGGCGTATAGATTAAAATTTTTCCATTAATGTGAACAGAGTAACACAACAATTACAGCAACCGGCAAACGCGGCGCGCAAGCCAATACATGTTGCATTTCCCGCAGAAAAGTGCATAGTCAGGGTCGTGATAATAGGCACAGTGGGGAATCTGAACTTGGTTGTTGTGTGGGAACTTAAATGGGATGAGGTATGTATCCAGCATGGGTGGGTCGAAGCACCTGAGTTCCCATATCAACTGTTCCCCTAACATGCGCGCATTCGCAGATGTCAGATCACCGTGGAACCGCATGAACAGCTCGAATGTTGCGGATGCGTTGTCTGCTTCACCGAGACAAACATGAAAAATGGCGGACGCAAGCGTTGCGTCTCCATGTTGCGGGATAATGGCTTCCAAAAGCTGAATACTCCCTCGGATGTCGCCACACTTGGCCGCTAGCCGTAATGCCTCGTGGTAAATAGCCTGCTTGTTCCCGCTAAGCAAGCACTTCTCAAAGAATGGGCGGGCGGCAGTTCCAATATCAATTTCCATTGGATCCCGGAACAACCATTGAAGGTTACACGTCTGCAGTACATCGACAGTGTACACCATCTCATAGGAATCTGTTCCTGCTTGTATGAAGGGGCGTAGATACCAAAACGAATCCTGGCCTGCTTTCTGTATAATTTTCACAAGTATTTCTTGAGGCAGTTCAGGTAGTGTCATTTTCTACGGGAAAGGAAATTAGGATTAGGCGCAATAATATTTCAACAGAAAGAGATAAGTGGAATAAGGTTGATAGATGAATGATAGCTGCTATTATAAGCGCGGTAAGATAAACTTAATGCGTCAGGGTAGATGGCAGTTGAATTTATTGACAGTACCATTAACTACACCAACTTAACGATTTAATACTGTCTAAGTTGCGTGAGCGAGTATACATAATTGCATTAAACATGTTCTGACACATTATTTTACTAAGTAAAGGATATCTGCTTCATTAAATTCTTTTATTTTAATCATTTATTTGCACCTCATGTACTATCAACTCCTTTCGGAAATAGTCAACAATTGAAGAAAACGAGGTGTACGCGATTTCTGTACACCAACTAAACAGCTACCAGACCTGCACGTACACCGATGTTGCAGCGACCTTATTGAACTTCTTTGAACTTATTTGATTAAAGCATTTTTGATATTCTCCGTGTTACATAAAATAGTCTGCAATCTGAGCAAACACCGTGGTCGTTTTCGTAGGCATCCTCACCACAATCCGGGATATTAATGACATCGTCATCTGGGTATCTGAACGTTTTAATGAACGTATCATGGTACGGTGGGTTGAACCACCACATTTCACTCTCCAATTTTTCCCAAAGCATTCCAATTTTTCGCGACCCTAGCCTGAAACCGTGTTTCGGAAGTAATTGGAATGTTTTAGAAGCTTTACTCTTGTCTCCGATGCAGACGCTGAAAATTCCTGAGGCTAGAGTTGCGGTGGGGTCGTACGGGACAACTTTATCCAACAAGTGGATGCCGCCGGGTAGGTCTTCACACCTTATACACAAACGTAAACCTTCTAAGTACGATGCTTGGAGATTACCATTCGCAAGACATTTCTCAAAGAAAGGGCGAGCAAGACCACCGGGATAGATATGCTCTGTATTCTGGGAAAGAGACCATATGTTACAACGGTACAGCACTTCTTCTCGTAACGCCATTTCGTTAGAATCTTTCCCCGCTATTAAAAAAGGCCCAAGATGGCTATAGTCGGAAAGAGACACTCTCAGAATGATGTTGCTTATTATATCCTCGGGGAGGATGGGGAGGGACATGATCAAGTATGTAATCTCCTTTTATGGTCTTGGAAAACTTATTAAGCAGCGGCAATTGACTTTATAAGAGGTCCATGAGTGGTGGAAGATATTACTCCTATAATAAATGTTTCTCAAATATGTTAGGTGAGATTAATTTGTCTACCTTGTGCCGTGTTACATTTATTGTTTGGTGGAGCGGTATCCAAAATATTGTTAGACACATATTGGGGAAACGTAACTACAAATTAGATAACAGGCAACGCGGTCATTACGGACGATAACTGATAAATTCAACATAACTAAAATACATTGCAGTTTAGTTAAAAACGGTACGATTAGGTCCGAAAGAAAAGATAGTAGACTTGTTAACAGTAATCTTTAAAGCATACGACAAACTCGGCGTGCAATCCAATACATCTTGCATGTGGAGCAGAATGTATCAAAGTTCATATCGTGGTCGAATGCACAATCTGGAAACTCGTCATCTGGATATTGGAAGGTGTTGAAGTAATTATTCATGCGGGCTGGGTTGAACCAAGATAGCTCCCAGATTAGCGACTCCCCAGTTATGCACGCGTGGTCTGAGGTTAGATCGGCGTGGTGGTTGACGAAAAGCTTGAATGTTTCCGATGCTTTATTTACTTCACCAAGACAGACGTAGAAGATGGCAGAGGCAAGCGTTGCGTCGTCGTGGTCAGGGAGAAGAGGTTCCAACAGCTGTAAACACAACGGCAAGTCCGCGCCTCTTGTTGCTTTCCGCAATCCTTCGAAGTATATAGCTTGGGGGTTTCCATTTTGAAGACACTTTTCGAAGAAGGGGCGGCCACGACCGATTAGGCATATGTCCTCCGGTTCCCGGCACAAAGCCCAAATGTTACAAGTCTTTAAGACTTCTGCCGACTGCACAATATTGTAGGACGATTTGCCAGCCCGTATAAAAGGCCCGAGTTGCCAAAATGCCTCCTTGCCGAGGATGGTTATGATCTTCGTCATTATCTCATCGGGAAGTATAGGGAGAGTCATAATTTTGCTTAGGTGTGTTTTAGTGTTGTTATTCTTCCCCATTTTTGGGCGCAGTTGATTATAAAAAGAGAGTGAGTACTGGGACTTGGCAGTTCGAATTTAATGACGCGTTCACTTTTACGGTTGGAATTTATTGACGCAACTACTTTCACTTCTACTCCTATGTCAATTGAATTTAATTTACGTACATGCTGCATGCAAAAAATGTCCCGGAAGATTTATGTGACGTTTAATTAACCGTCGTTTAGTACATTCCGAGTCGTTTCGTACACCTATTAATAAACCAAATGATACGTACGATAAAGAGGGATCCGCCAAATATGCGTACACCAAAAGTATTTATGATGAACCTAGAATCTCGTCTAAACAGACAGTTCAACCGACAGTTCAGGTTATAGTCGTACAGAAAACAAAAAACAGAAAGTATTCAACGGACAACCGCTCCACACGTCGTACGCTTATGTCCTGGTATTCCACACTTTGAACATTTGTTCTGACCCGTCTTCTTCTTTTCTGGGAGCTGAAATACGGTTGAAAAATTTCCGTGGACATTTAGAAACAAGGAAAATTTGATATGAATCGAACAACAAAAATGAATGTCGTACGCACCGGAAATTCTCCAGCGGATGGCTTCCTTTTATTTCCTGGTCTCCCTGGTGGACGCTTTGTCAGTGGTGGTAATATGACACCATCTTTTACTCCTGGAGGCACATCGATGTCATCCGGATCAGGTACAGGTAAAATCAAGCCAGAAATTGTCATCGACCACACTGATTTTTTATGAATATCATCAACGAAAGGCTGGTACGCGAACCCCCTGTGCGTTGCAGCTGCAATTGCGTGCCTGCATGGTAATTTCAATAACTGAAATCTACGACATGTACAAGTCTTACTCTCCAAGGACACATGGTGCCGGCCAAGACCACTCAGTGAGTTCACTTCGAATTCCAATGCCGACAGTGGCGACACTCCTAATCCTCTGCCTAAGTTCAACTGTTTCGTTAAGACTTTGTCAACTTCTGGAGGAATATCACCTCTCATTTTAGAAATTTTAACCCTTCTACTCTCGAACCATCTACTCAGCATCCGCCGGATAAATTCAAATAATGCCACAATAGGACTATCACGCGGCGGAAGTAGTGCGTTGTTCAACGACTCAGCAATATTACTGGACATTAAATTATATCGCATACCGGCCGAGTGCGATCGTGTCCAATGCTGAGGATCTATCCCCTCCAAGTATTCCCAGCATTTATAATCTGCTCGTTTAATCCTTTCGTAGATATTCCTGAAATGAGAAACTTTGTATGCTGACCCTGCTTGCCCAACCAGCTTTCTCTGTCCTTTTTTCCTGAATTTCGCCTGCACATTCCTCTGTAGGTGTACAAGGCACGCCCCGTGGTGCGCACGAGGATAGCAGGCTTCTTTAGCTGTATAGATAGACTGGCATCTATCTGAAATAATAGTCAAATCAGAGCGGTCTTCGATAATTTGTAATAGCTTCTCGAAAAACCATATCCATGATTCGTCATTCTCACTATCCACCACGGCAAATGCTATAGGGAATATTTGGTAGTTAGCATCTTGCCCACATGCTGTGAGCAGACATCCTTTGTACTTTCCAAACAAGTGTGTTCCATCGACTACGACAACCTTCCTCAAATGACGCCATCCATCAATAGAAGCTTTAAACGCCATGAAAGCGAATCTAAACCTTTTCTTTCCATTGCCATCCACCTCGGTTTCCAAATGACAAATGGATCCTGGATTTGCATGTTTAAGGACGTGGAAGTAAAGAGGCAACAAATTAAATGAGCTATCGTCCGTCCCATGCGCGGTCGCTATAGCCAATTCTCGCGCTTTCCAACATTTCCAATACGAAGCTCTGAACTTATGATCAATTCGGATCATATCTGGTAAATCTTTCGCTCGTGGACCACCAAATGCATTCTCGTACTTCGATCTGAGCAGCGCTGCAATTACCTTCGCTGTGCCGTGCTTCCTGTACTGCCGTCTGATTTCACCTTCACATGAATGCGTCAGGTACGCCTTCCTAACCTCATACGATCCAGATTTTCCCATTTCATGTGCCACTACCCGCCAGTCACACTTCGTATCAATACATCTCGCATCAACATAATATTTAGCATGTCTATGGAACCTGAACCTGAAGACATTCTGTAATGCGTTTATGTGAAGGGTTATTTTGAAACTTTCCTTCGTCCTGAACACTCTCCCTACGTACATTGCAGCATCTTCGTTACTCAAATCAATGTCCTCGTCGAAGTTAGCATCATCGAAAATTGGTTCCACATCAGCAAATCCATACATATCAACGACCCTTATCCCACACATCAGTTCTCTCCCACCATTATCAGACCTACCACCTCCAACCGAAGAAGAAGACTTCCAAATAGGACCGGTTTGGACGAATTCATCAGCATCACCAACATGACGAGCATCCCGAGAACGGGGATTTGTATCCTTCTTGGGTGGTGTTTCCAAGAATAAGTCTTCTTCGACTCCGCGGCTTCCTTCTCCGTTTGAACGCTTTTCCCTACGATAATCTTCCTTTCCATCTGCAGAGACAAAGTCATGCCACCAGTTCATGTCATAATCCGACTCGTACCCATCATTTTCTTCTTCTTCAGTTTCATCCTTCTTCCCATCGTTTCTATCATCGTCAGTGTCCCCATCCCCATCTTCTGCGTCCCACTCGGAGCCATTACCGTCGTCAACTCCAGTATCGTCGTCGTCGTCGTCATTATCATCACCATCATCACCATCATCATCATCTGCCGAAATAGGCGCAATTTTATACACCATTTCAGAGTTAACTACAGCCACTCCCAGTTGCTCTACAACAGAGCCTACTGCACGCGGTGCCGCTAATGTCGATGCCGCTTCAAGTGCCTCAGCGTGAGCCACTATTGCCTGACGCCATCCATCCTCGCATTCCGCATTTCCACTTCTTGATCCACCTCCTAAGCTGTCATCTTCTGTACGGGTTTCCTGTCCACCATTTCCCACATTTCTTCCCATATCAGGTTCTATGTTCCGTTTTGCCAAATCAAAATAATCCTCACCTTCCGCATTTCCACTTCTTGATCCACCACCTAAGATATCATCTTTTTTTACGGGTTTCCTGTCCACCACCTAAAATCGCATCTTTTTTACGGGTTTCATGTCCACCATTTCTCACATTTATTACCATATCAGCTTCTATGCCCTGTTTTGGTCCCAAAATAACCAATTCTTCCCCACGCAACTCTCTAAGAGTGACAAATATGTTGAAGGATTTATCTTTTTTATGAAGATACCGGAAGATTCTGTAGCAACGATTCGATACAATCTCAATTGGAGCTGTTCGTTTTCCATCCACAGGAGGAACGACATCATCTTTCCAATAAGTGAGCTCTATGTTCACCACGTTAGTGTTTACTCCGAACTTCGCACCAATTTCTTTTCTTAAACTCTCAGGTCCATCTATATCGCGGCAATTTATGCATCTACCCATCCTGGATTTGTCAATTTTAAAATCCCAATCCCCCGTCATGTACAATATCCACCGTCCCACCATAACAACAACATTTGCATCCACTTCAGCTGAATAGTAAATGAAACAGACTAAATTTTAGTAAGCATATCACCTTTCGCGTACAACACTAAACTTACTTCACTTTACCTTTCTCGATTGGTCCCCGTGATATCATACCTTCCCCGGTACCTGATAATGTACCCAAGTAACCTGGTAAATTGGTTCTCATAAAATCAGTTTCTTTATTTACCCAATATGTGAACCTAGGTGTACATAAACACTTTTTTACTTACCCACAGCATTGTTTCCTCTGATCCACCAATTTTTCCCAGGATAAGTACCCTCCGCCATAGTTGCGCCGCTCCTTGACTATGTTAGGGTTCCCCGCTAATATAACATATAATCGCTTTTCGTAATGATTTTTCTCTAATCACGGTCCCACATAGGAAGACCTTCCCGCGTTTTTGGTTTTTACCGCAGTAATGTTTACAAACGGGGAACAGGAAAACTTGAAGCGCGTGGGTAGTTTCCCTCGCACGCTCTCTCTCTCGATTGTCTGTTGGTTCACGCTCCACGAACGCAAGTGGGGATTAGAAGCTTTTGACTTTTCTTGAAATAAGGGCAAAAGGGGAACGAATTATTTATCTCTCCTAAACTACCCACAAAAAAACTACCAAACAGTACCAAAAACTACCTATTTCCAAATACCCTATGTGAAACTACCCAAAAGCCAATAAAAACTTGAAAAACTACCCATTTCGCAAATTCACCCCATAAAAAACCAAAACTTCCCCATGAATTCGAAACGTCAAGGAAACGTTTCAGCGCCGTCCCCACCAAGTCCCCGTCTCGGAGACAATACGGGTACGGGAAACGGCATCTCCTTGATGTCACCGTGCATCATAGTTTAAAATTTTAATTTGGTTATTTATTTTGGAGACTACACAACGGAGTTTACAGTATGTGGTTGCCTTGGGTAATACATTTCCTTCTACTAAGCAGAAAAGCAAACAGTAACATGTGAATTGTATTGTAATTTTCAAATTTCTTCCGCAATCACATATTACAGAGTTCTTACCTTGATATCATTACAAAAACTAACAGGTTTTTAGCCTTAAAAATTACTAGGAACTTAAAAATCAATTTTTATTATTTACTCTTTTCAATATATTTTTATTAGATAATAGAATTTTTTGAAAAATTTAGAAAAAAAATTGTTCTTAAAAAAAAGAGTTAAATTTGAAAGAAAAAAAAATAGAGGGATCAGATTAAAAAAAAATTGGAGCGCCCAATTGTCGTTTTCTCGAAAACCTACAGCCAAGCCAATGGGGAAACGCAAGAACACATCCACGGCTGACTCAAAACCAAAGGAATCAGCTCATGCCTCTTCTTCTAAGTCTAAGTCTAAGTCTTTGAAGAATGGTCAGAGCGTGTTAAAACCTTGTTCAGAGAGGAAAGAAAATCCGAAGAAGCAGAAGATACACAAGGAGAAATCAGAGGTTAGATTATGTGGAACCTTGTTCTTGCATGCCTAGAAACTACAAGCTTAATATTTCTATTTTATGCAGCTTTACCTGAACCTTGTTTTGACTACTTATCCTATTAAATCACATGTACGACTTTCGTTGCGATGTTTCATTCTTTGACAATAACCAAGTTTTTTGGTTGATTTTTGCAGGAATATGATGAAGATGAAAAAATAGTCTTGAAAAGTGTAAGTATCTACAATTCTTTTCTTGTTGTTGACATTAGTGCCATTTAAGATGGCTCATCACTCTCGCCCAAGTAGTGAGTTTTCTTATTCATTACTTTTAAACCGAAATTGGCAGGAAATCAAAGAATTGAAGAAATCTATGCAAGAGCTGTCTGAAGCTGTGAAAAAGCTACAAGAGAATATTCTACCGATCGCAAAAGCCGAGGTTTCATTGAAGGTATATGTTTTTGTTTTTATATTGTCTAAGTGTTTACTAGGATTCTTGTGTTATCTTTTTCTTTTTATATTATTAAAAAGAAATATCCTGTTTTTGTGTATAGGAGGAAGAAACCCAAAAGATAAAGGAGCTAGGAAGAGAAAGATACTTGCTGTTTCGACTTTGATGGAGAGTTTAAAAACAATGAAGAAACCATTTTCGTAAAGGGATTTCAAAATTTGGGACCTAGGGATGAAATCAGCAGTGAATTGCGTACCATCTTCGGTTCTTGTGGAGAGATCACAAGGCTTTTTGTTCCCTTCGAGTGTAAAAGCCGTCTTCCCTTGGGGTTTGTGACTTGTCCCTCCAGTTTTGTGACAAGTCTCTATCAAGTTAAAGATTGAACCCTTTTCTTTTATTCTTTTACAGATTTGCTTTCATCAATCTGAGAAATGTCAAAGACATTGAGAAGGCGTTAGAACTAAATGGAAGTTACATGGGAGGAAGGGAGCTTGAGGTGACGATGGCTACATATAGAGCGGATGAATACTCTGGCTTCACTGACTTTCGTGGATGTGAACGCTGTTGTCTTTTCTTATATAAGGCTGGGGGGAACCTCTGGTAATTCCCCAAAATACATGATTTTGCTTTTGTTGTTGATTCTTCTTTCTTGATAACAAAGTAACATGTCGTCGCTGATTCATGGATGCTTGTTTTTTGTATATTGCAGTGGCAGCCCCTAGCGACGGACCGGAGCTCGTTTTCTACTTTTGTTTATATCTACCAGCTACAACCAAACTTATTTTATTTTTATTGTGTAATTTATCGACCAGCTGCATCTCCTTGATGTCACCGTGCATCATAGTTTAAAATTTTAATTTGGTTATTTATTTTGGAGACTACACAACGGAGTTTACAGTATGTGGTTGCCTGGGTAATACATTTCCTTCTACTAAGCAGAAAAGCAAACAGTAACATGTGAATTGTATTGTAATTTTCAAATTTCTTCCGCAATCACATATTACAGAGTTCTTACCTTGATATCATTACAAAAACTAACAGGTTTTTAGCCTTAAAAATTACTAGGAACTTAAAAATACAATTTTTATTATTTACTCTTTTCAATATATTTTTATTAGATAATAGAATTTTTTGAAAAATTTAGAAAAAAAATTGTTCTTAAAAAAAAAGAGTTAAATTTGAAAGAAAAAAAAATAGAGGGATCAGATTAAAAAAAATTGGAGCGCCCAATTGTCGTTTTCTCGAAAACCTACAGCCAAGCCAATGGGGAAACGCAAGAACACATCCACGGCTGACTCAAAACCAAAGGAATCAGCTCATGCCTCTTCTTCTAAGTCTAAGTCTAAGTCTTTGAAGAATGGTCAGAGCGTGTTAAAACCTTGTTCAGAGAGGAAAGAAAATCCGAAGAAGCAGAAGATACACAAGGAGAAATCAGAGGTTAGATTATGTGGAACCTTGTTCTTGCATGCCTAGAAACTACAAGCTTAATATTTCTATTTTATGCAGCTTTACCTGAACCTTGTTTTGACTACTTATCCTATTAAATCACATGTACGACTTTCGTTGCGATGTTTCATTCTTTGACAATAACCAAGTTTTTTGGTTGATTTTTGCAGGAATATGATGAAGATGAAAAAATAGTCTTGAAAAGTGTAAGTATCTACAATTCTTTTCTTGTTGTTGACATTAGTGCCATTTAAGATGGCTCATCACTCTCGCCCAAGTAGTGAGTTTTCTTATTCATTACTTTTAAACCGAAATTGGCAGGAAATCAAAGAATTGAAGAAATCTATGCAAGAGCTGTCTGAAGCTGTGAAAAAGCTACAAGAGAATATTCTACCGATCGCAAAAGCCGAGGTTTCATTGAAGGTATATGTTTTTGTTTTTATATTGTCTAAGTGTTTACTAGGATTCTTGTGTTATCTTTTTCTTTTTATATTATTAAAAAGAAATATCCTGTTTTTGTGTATAGGAGGAAGAAACCCAAAAGATAAAGGAGCTAGGAAGAGAAAGATACTTGCTGTTTCGACTTTGATGGAGAGTTTAAAAACAATGAAGAAACCATTTTCGTAAAGGGATTTCAAAATTTGGGACCTAGGGATGAAATCAGCAGTGAATTGCGTACCATCTTCGGTTCTTGTGGAGAGATCACAAGGCTTTTTGTTCCCTTCGAGTGTAAAAGCCGTCTTCCCTTGGGGTTTGTGACTTGTCCCTCCAGTTTTGTGACAAGTCTCTATCAAGTTAAAGATTGAACCCTTTTCTTTTATTCTTTTACAGATTTGCTTTCATCAATCTGAGAAATGTCAAAGACATTGAGAAGGCGTTAGAACTAAATGGAAGTTACATGGGAGGAAGGGAGCTTGAGGTGACGATGGCTACATATAGAGCGGATGAATACTCTGGCTTCACTGACTTTCGTGGATGTGAACGCTGTTGTCTTTTCTTATATAAGGCTGGGGGGAACCTCTGGTAATTCCCCAAAATACATGATTTTGCTTTTGTTGTTGATTCTTCTTTCTTGATAACAAAGTAACATGTCGTCGCTGATTCATGGATGCTTGTTTTTTGTATATTGCAGTGGCAGCCCCTAGCGACGGACCGGAGCTCGTTTTCTACTTTTGTTTATCTACCAGCTACAACCAAACTTATTTTATTTTTATTGTGTAATTTATCGACCAGCTGCATCTCCTTGATGTCACCGTGCATCATAGTTTAAAATTTTAATTTGGTTATTTATTTTGGAGACTACACAACGGAGTTTACAGTATGTGGTTGCCTTGGGTAATACATTTCCTTCTACTAAGCAGAAAAGCACATATGGTACTAAAAACAGTAACATGTGAATTGTATTGTAATTTTCAAATTTCTTCCGCAATCACATATTACAGAGTTCTTACCTTGATATCATTACAAAAACTTATTAGGGAATACGGCTAAAACCCCCCTGAACTATAGGCCTAGCGTAAATTTCCCCCTCAACTTAAATAAATTGTTTAAAACCCCATGAACTTTGGGGAATACGGCTAAAACCCCCTGGACTATAGGTCTTGCGTAAATACCTCCCTCCACTTAAATAAATTGTTTAAAACCCCATGAACTTTGTTTTCTAGCGTAAATACCCCCCTCAACTTAAACAAATTGTTTAAAACCCCATGAACTTTGTTTTCATTTGAAATACACCCAAGAATTTTTGAATCTCTGTTAATTTCGACAAATTAACAGATCCGTCTAATCTTGATTAACGGCATAGTGACTCAGCTGACACGTCGAACGTGTCGTGTAAAACGAAAAAAAAAACTCATGACCATATACAAAACGACGCCGTATGGAATTGGGGAAAAAAAAATTTAGGTCACCCTCCTCTTTCTCTCTCGATTCCGTTCTCCTCCTCCTTCGTTCTTTATTACTTTAACCTTTAGGTTTACGAAAGAAGAGAATTTTCGGCATATTTCTTAACGTTTGCAGTTCTTGAAATGAAATCGGAAATCATAACAATGAAAAACAGTTTAATAATCGGTTTGATTCTGTAACATTATGAACACAAGAAGCTCATGACCAACTTCGAATATGGCTTTGTTTAAAACTCCCCCAAAAGCAAAAGATTCAGTTTTCTTTTTGTTCTTTCTTCTTTGCTAAACACTGAACTGAAACTATTCCAAACTAGGCGCCACTTCTGTTGGATTGGACTCGAAGACATCTTCCGAGTTGGAACTCTCTGCTTCATCGAGAAGGTCACGAGACTGAATCGCCTCCTTATACACTGGAGGAGGAGAACGGAATCGAGAGAGAGAGAGAGAGGAGGGTGACCTAAATTTTTTTTTCCCCAATTCCATACGGCGTCGTTTTGTATATGGTCATGAGTTTTTTTTTTTTTTTTTGTATATGGTCACGACACGTTCGACGTGTCAGCTGAGTCACTATGCCGTTAATCAAGATTAGACGGATCTGTTAATTTGTCGAAATTAACAGAGATTCAAAAATTCTTGGGTGTATTTCAAATGAAAACAAAGTTCATGGGGTTTTAAACAATTTGTTTAAGTTGAGGGGGGTATTTACGCTAGAAAACAAAGTTCATGGGGTTTTAAACAATTTATTTAAGTGGAGGGGGGTATTTACGCAAGACCTATAGTCCAGGGGGTTTTAGCCGTATTCCCCAAAGTTCATGGGGTTTTAAACAATTTATTTAAGTTGAGGGGGGAATTTACGCTAGGCCTATAGTTCAGGGGGGTTTTAGCCGTATTCCCTTACAAAAACTAACAGGTTTTTAGCCTTAAAAATTACTAGGAACTTAAAAATACAATTTTTGTTATGTATTCTTTTCAATATATTTTTATTAGATAAAATAGAATTTTTTAAAAAAACTAGAAAAAAATTTGTTCTTAAAAAAAGAGAGTTAAATTTGAAAAAAAAAAAATAGAGGGATCAGATTAAAAGAAAATTGGAGCGCCCAATTGTCGTAACAGGTTTGAGCGGAACGCTCTTCACGCAATTAAATATGCGAGATTCCCAATCCTCATTTCCCCTTTAAACCTGAAGGATCATGTTATCAATGTAACGCACTTCTTCTTCTTTTATAGGCCCACTCGTTATTACCCCTCTCTCTACCCAACCGATGTGGGACAAAACTAAAACTTACAATTTACTTCTTTGCCACGCCATTCCTTATCTATTTATTTACTTTCAGGTTTAAATAATGTTCGGTTTGGTTTGAGTTACTTCAGGTCGCTTCGGAATTTTGGTCCAACCTAACCTTCTATCTTCTTCATCTAACCAAAGGATAGCTTTGTTTATTTTTTTGGTGTAACAAAGAAACTCAGAAGTTATAAGGGAATCATACGTGCAACAAACAAAAGAAGAAAGACGAAATCTATTGTTGAAGAGAAGCTAAGACTACAATGCGAAGTGAACCGGTGACTATAACAATTCATGAGTCACTGGTTATGTCATCGGTGAGAATCTTATGCGCAAGTTTTTAGGAGATTTCTCCACTTAGAAAACAAAAATGTACAAGAAACATTTTTATATAAATTTTTACAAATTATTGCAATCTAAACTATATAAGAAAAGTAACAAATTAGTTGTATTGGGAGGAAAACTGACCTATATTAAACTATATATAAAAGAAACATTGTTTACACTCATAAGTTTCGAGATTTCTTTGAAAAATAGCAGCGGAAATTATTGTTGAGTTCGTTCTGCAGAACTGAATAAGATATACATGAAAGAAGACAAAACAAACAAACAAACAAACATTTCGTGTATAAGAAGTAGCAGTTAGGGTTTCCGAGTTGGAGGCGGAGGTGGAAGAGACGTAGTGGGATTATTGTTGGTCTGCGTCACTTGGAGAACGGCAGCCACCGTCCCAATCAAAGTCAACACCAGGAGAACAACGGCAGCCACGGTGGCAGTTCCGGTCCAAAGGTCTTTGAAATAAACTCGCCGGAGTGTGGCCACGGATCTGTTGAGACCGCTCTTGTAGTGATTGTTGAGTCTTTCAGCTATTGGATAATAGTAAGATCCAAAGTCCACGAGCCCTAAACACAGGTTGTTAACCATATCCGCCACCGATCCTTGATGACCTAACCAGTTCTTTACAACTCCTTTTGACGTAAAATGTGATGATATGTTAGGAATCGAAAACGTATCTATTCAACTTCTACATTACATAAGTCAGATATCCAAATTTATAATGTCTCATATTGTTTATAGGTTAGTTCAGAACTACGTCTTGGAAAAGTGTTTTACCTTTCTTGACGAGCAAGTGAACGTCTTGCTCGGTGTCGATGAGGAAATCCAAGAAGGCGATGTAGTTACAAACAAAAGCAGTAAGAGGGTAATGACATTGCTCGAGTGCCATTAAGTTCCTCATAATCCTTTCGGTGTTGTCTTCCGCTATGAAACAAGGCATTCTCAATATCCCGCCTTTGAAGTCAATCACCAAAGAAAATATATCCGCCGGAACGAACTTCACTCCTGCACTATCTAGTTTGTCTGCGTTGTGCAGATTGTTTATGGTCTTTAGTGGCTCATCCTTGCCTTCAGTAACTTGTTCTTCAGTCAAACCAAGTGTTTCGACACGAACACGCCGAACCAAATCTGTAAAATGTAGGAATTTTACTTCTTTCTTGATCTTTTTGTCGTACCCGAAAGTTCGAAGGATAATGTCACGGAATGTTTCTTGAGTTTTAAGTTTAGAGAAAAAAGGTTCGAAAAGTTCCTCTAGTAGAGCATAAGGAAGTTGGTTCTCGAGCAACATTAGGTCTTCCAAAATAGTGGCTATGAGACAAGGCTCCTGGAAGAGAATATCTCCTCTATTGTTGATGTTTTGAGCTCCGATTTGAATGAAGAACCCTAGCATGAATACAGAGTCGTGGAGGATCATTTTCACGAAATCTTCGGAGTTAATCCAATCCGTTGATTCGCCATAGCTTTCTCTTATGAATGTCTCATCTCTATTGATGATTCTCTTGAAATCTTCCACAGTTTGATCCCCATATATTTGAGCAATTTTCTCAAGGTACTTGACCTTGTGAATTTCCATGTTCATATAGTCCAAATATCTGGAATAATTCAAACGTAGCTTAACTATAAGTTAAATATATATATATATATATATATTATTGTTTCAAACGTATTAATCAATATATACTATGTTTACAAAGCTTTGCTTTTACGTGTGTATACAAATTTTACATGATATATGTTAGAAAACAATAATATACAAATACAATGAACTGTTAGAACTTATCAGAACTCTGCTTTTACCACGTGTCATCTTATAACTGGTTCATTTTTTAATTAATTATATCATTGTTTTTCAAGATATTAATATTTTTATTTGTTGAGATATTGATAGGCTTGCTCTTACATAAACATAAACGCGAATATAAACATCAAATCAAACACCAATACAGTTTGTAAGAAGTTAAAATCATATTTATTGGAAGAACAAGAGAAGATTAACCATTTCAGAAAAGATTCAGAAAAAAGAAGTCAAAAAGATTTGAAATGATATAAAAGAATTTCCAAAAAATAAAAAATCACCATTATTTTAATTTATTAATTTATATTAGTTTATGTGATGAGATTAATTATATCTCTATATAAGTTTAGGCCTATTGTGTCTTTATTTTTATGAGAATCTAATATAGTTCTTCCATATATACTTTAGTGTGATTTACTCTCATCAATTTATCATTATTTGATTTCGAAAAACACCAAAATGATCAAATGTAATAAATTAGCATATAAATGTCTATAAGAATATGTACCTTAAATCTGTTTTGGAGAGCTCAAGAGCTCCAGCTTTCCTGGAATGTTGAAGTGGACCAATAAGAAGCATCTGAGGAGTGAAAGCTTCTGGGTTCAATCTTCGTAACCGGTTTGGCACTCTATAGATGCAACAATACTCGTTGTTAACCGAAGAAGGCCATAAACCGGGAATCTCAAACTGAGAGGAAGAGTTCCGTTTAGGAGCCCATGGATCAAAATATCTTCCGCTCCTCCCCACGTTACCAGATTCATTTTCTTTCTCCACGATCAAGTCTTTTACTTCGTTTAAACTATTTACCATTGTTCCTAACTTTAGGTCCTACAAGTAAACAGTCGATTAATAAAACTGGTTGACCAAAAAGAACAATAATTTAGTTGACAAAATATATTGTTTTCGTCGAACCTTGGCCATGTATGCTGCTGATAAGTGTGGAAGGAGATATGAGAAGCAACGTTGTTTATATGACTTCAAGCTAATTTTGCATGGATTAGTACCACACGAGGATAAGGGTTTATAGTACAAAGGGGAATAGAGAAATATAAATGACGTGAGTGTGAATGTGAAGCCAATTAATTCGAGCATTTTTTGATTGCTTCCAACTTTGGAAAATCTTTTTAACTTTTTTTTTTTATTCCTTTTTTCGTTGTATTTATCCTTCGGGAAAAGAATTATGCTGTTAGGATTGAAAGACGAAAAGAAAAAAACAAAAACAAAAAGTCCAACGCAGAACACACCTGGACCATCTGATAATTCTCACACAAGTTTGTCACGTTTTTTAAACAATCTACTAATCCCATGACAATATTGGCCCACTGGACTTTAAGTCTGACCCAATAATAATTAGAGGCAATTAGGAAAATGGACATACATCTCGACTTAATTTGTAAAACGAACAAAAACACTGTACGGAAACTCTGTTCATGGATTAATTGTCTTTCTTAACCTTCTCTCTATATTATGATTGTTATAGAATATTATTATAATATGTTATTTATATGATGGATATATGATCTACTACTATAATATATTGTTTATAAGATATAAAGCAAAGTGAAGCTGTATTATTATTGTGGTAGGTGTTTTTGTTGAGAGAGAAAGGAGAACGAAAGGTGCAAGTGAATTGTTATTATGTTTTATGTGTTATACTCATTTACACCATCGTAGGCCTTTTTATAGCCAGTTAGTGATTGTAACAAAATGCTTAATCACCAACTTAACGTGTCGAACACATTTTACATGTTGTTTACCAAACGCACTAATACGTGTTTGTACACGTTTACAACACTCCCCTTTGATTTTTCATTTTGTATAACATACTGCCTCGTTAAAAACCTTATCATGAAAAATCCAGTGGGATAAAAACCATGACAAGAGAAAAAGAGTACAGTGACATAATCTCCCCCTGAGAATGGCAGATGTAGTCTTTAAATCATAAGTCACGTAGATGACGCATCCCGATACTATGAACGTGTTTTCTGAATGTAGTTGTTGGAAGCGCTTTCGTGAATAAATCGGCTGTATTGTCACTTGAACGAACATATTGAACATCCACTTCTTGATTCTTCTCGAGTTCTCGGATGTAAGAGAAATTTTTTGGAGGGATATGCTTCGTTCTGTCGCTCTTGATATAATCTTCCTTAATTTGGGCAATGCATGCAGAATTATCCTCAAACACTTTTATGGGTTCTTTCTTCGTGAGAATTCCACTTGATACTTATATGTGATGAGTCATTGATCTGAGCCATACACATTCCCTACATGCTTCATGAAGTGCAATGATTTCTGCATGATTTGAGGAAGCTGCAACCAATGTCTGTTTTTGGGAACGCCAAGAGATAGCAGTTCCGCCAACTGTGAAGACGTATCCAGTCTGCGATCGAGCTTTGTGCGGATCTGATAAATATCCTGCATCTGCAAAACCAACCAAACCAATCTCGGGGTTTCTCGAATAAAATAATCCTAAGTCAATTGTACCGTGAAGATAACAGAATAAATGCTTTATTTCGTTCCAATGCCTGCGAGTAGGAGATGAGTTATATCTTGCAAGCAGATTAGTAGCGAAAGCTATATCTGGTCGAGTACAGTTTGCAAGATACATAACTCCACCTATAGCGCTCATATAAGGTACTTCTTGACCTAATATTTCTTAGATATCTTCACAAGGTTTGAATGGATCTTTGTTAACATCAAGCGTTCGATTGACCATTGGGGTACTCAAAGGAGTCGCTTTATCCATATAAAAACGTTTCAAGATTCTTTTGATATAATTTGACTGATGTACAAATATTCCATCTCGGAGATGCTCAATCTGGAGTCCAAGACAAAATTTTGTCTGCCCTAGATCTTTCATTTCAAATTCTTCTTTCATATGAGCTCTTGCATCATCAATATCTTTTTGAGTTCCAATTATATTTAGGTCATCAACGTATACAGCTATGATCACAAAACCAGATGATGATTTCTTAATGAATACGCATGGGCATATCACATTGTTCATATAACATTTTCTCAACAAATATTTACTTAAGCGATTATACCACATGCGTCCGGATTGTTTTAATCCGTAAAGTGATCTCTGTAATTTGACCGAACATATTTCTTTGGATTTTGAGCTTAATGTTTTAGGCATTTTCATCCATTCGGGGATTTTCATGTATACATCATTATCCAGTGATCCATACAGATATGCTGTCACTCCATCCATAAGGTACATATCTAAATTTCTAGATGCCGCTAGACTCATCAAGTACCTGAATGTGATTCCATCCATGACCGGAGAATATGTCTCTGATAATCAATTCCTGGTCTTTGAGAAAAACCTTGGGCAACAAGACGGGCTTTATATCTTGTTATTTCATTTTTCTCATTTCTTTTCCGCACAAATACCCACTTGTACCCAACTGGTTTTACATTTTTAGGCATTGCGACAATAGGTCCAAAAACACTTCTTTTATTGAGGGAGGATAATTCAGTTTGTATTGCCATTTTCCATTTCTCCCAATCATGTCTTTTCTGACATTCCAATATGGACCTTGGATCAGGATCATCACTTTCTTGATCAATTTCTTTAGCTACGGAAAATGAGAATATTCCATCATCATCTTTTATTTTATTTCTAATACATAATTCTCCAGTTTGGACGTAATTGATGGAAATCTCATATTTTTCTGTTTCTTTTTCATCATCTCGATTTTCTTCCTTTTGTGGTTTTTCTAGAACCTTTTCACTTTGTTCTCCCAAATTCTTTTTCTTTCGTGGATTTTTATTTTTTAAACCCACTGGTCTCCCCCTCTTCAACTGAACCCTAGGTTCATTTGCTAAGTTCCTGTCAGTCTGTTCTTCAGGAACAATAATTCTTGAGGGACATTAGCAGCAGGTATATATGACTTTGTCACTCTTTTTGTATCTGTGAACGCATCTGGTAATTGATTTGCCAAATTTTGCAAATGTACAATTTTCTGAACTTCAATTTCACGTTGTTTCGTAGGAGGATCAATGTGTAATTAAGATGGTGTGCACCATGTAATAGCTTTAGGAACTTCCTTAATTCCTTCCCCTAACGCTGGAAATTCATCCTCATTAAAATAACAATCAGCAAATCTTGCTGTAAACATATCACCAGTTGTTTGGTTCAAGATATCTAATAATGCTCGGTGATGTATACCCAACGTATATTTTCAATCTCCTTTGCGGTCCCATTTTTTTTCTTTGCGATGGCGCTACCGGCACGAAAACCGCACATCCAAATACTCGTAGATGGGATATATCTGGCTCTTGGCCAGTTGCTAATTGTATTGGGGAGTATATATTATAAGCACTCGGTCTTAGTTGGATTAGAGCTGCTGCATGCAAGATAGCAAGACCCCATACAGAAATTGGGAGCTTTGTTCTCAATATTAATGGTCTTGCAATTAATTGCAACCGTTTAATCAAAGACTCAGCCATGCCATTTTGTGTATGAACATGGGGAACTGGGTGCTCAACATCAATCCCCATTGACATACAATAGTCATTAAATGTTGATGAGGTGAATTCACCAGCGTTATCAAGCCTTACTTTCTTAATTGAATGTTCAGGTAATTGTGCTTTCAACCTGATAATTTGGGCAATGAATTTTGCGAAAGCTGTATTTCGTGTGGTCAAGAGACACACATGTGACCATCTGCTAGATGCGTCAATTAATACCATAAAATACTGAAATGGCCCGCACGGTGGATGTATCGGTCCACATATATCACCATGTATTCTCTATAAAAATACAGGAGATTCATTCCCAATTTTAGCTGGTGATGGCCGAGTTATAAGTTTTTCTTGAGAACATGCATTACATAAAAACTCGCCCGATTGCAAATTTTTTTCGTTTTTCAACGGATGGCCATTAGAGTTTTGCACAATTTTTCGCATCATGATTGAACCAGGATGTCATAGCCTTTCATGCCAGACTTTAAGCGTACTAGTAAACTTTGAGTTTACTGTAATATATGATTCAATCATATTTATTTTTGTGCAATATAATCCGGAGGACAACATTTTTAATTCTTCCAATATATGTTTCCTCTCCGATGTAATGCAAAGATACTCAATGTCATTTTTACTCATAGTCTCAATATGATATCCATTTCCACGGATATCTTTAAAACTCAACAAATTTCGGTGAGACTTTGGGGAGTATAATGCACCATTAATTTCGAACTTTGTTCCCCTTGGCATTGAAAAACTGACTCTTCCAGAGCCCATAATGATTTTTGCATTACCTGATATAGTACTCATGCTTTCAGCGGAATCATGCATTTTGAGATAAGAGAAATATTTTTTATTATTAATAATCGTGTGCGTTATAGCACTATCTGCAAGACATATATCTCCATCTTGAATCTCAAATTTTTACATTTTCTGAATCATAAAACATATATTAGTAAATATTTAAACAGGAACACAAAACTTAGAAAAACACTTATATTATAACAAAAACTATTTTACAAAAAGGTAAATAATACATTAAAACAATTCAACTTTTATTCTTAAAAAGATAACCATATCACTTGGATTTTTCATTATTAGTTGATGTTCTCGGGATCAATCATGAAATCTGTAATGTCGAGATGAGTATCATCATTCAGGCCATGTGAGGAAGATCCGGGTTCATTCGATATGAAGTCGACTTCACTTTCTTTTTCATTTGTCTTTTGTGATTTCTGGTACAGATCGACAAAATGTTTTGGAGTACGACAAACATGTTCCCAATGCCCCTTCATGCTGCATCTGTAACAGGCATTTGCAGTTTGTTTTTTCACTTCCCGATTATCATCATTTTTAGGGAACTTTATATGATATCTTTCAGAACTTGAGTTACTTTGACGGAATCCTCTTCCTCGTCCTCGTCCACGACCACGACCTCGGTATCTACCGCGTCCGCGTCCACGCTCTTGCCAATTATTGTATATGGACGATGCAACATGCACTTCTGGTAATGGTGCAGATCCAGTTGGACGAGCTTGATGGTTCAATGTCACGAGCTCATTGTTTTGTTCCGCAACAAGGAGTACTTGCATCAACTCCGAATAACGAGTATATCCATTTGCTCGATATTGTTGTTGCAGGACTACGTTTCCAAGATGAAAGGTGGAGAGTGTTTTCTCTATCATATCATAATCACTTATTTCCTCTCCACATAATATCATTCTCGATGTAATTCCAAACATTGCGGAATTAAATTCACTAACACTTTTATAATCCTGGAAGCGGAGATTGATCCACTCGTGTTTGGCTTTTGGTAAGATCACATACTTCTGGTGATCAAACCTTTCCTTCAATGATTGCCATAGATCTGCGGGATCTTTTTTTGTGATATATTCGGCTTTCAAATCATCATGAATATGGTGGAACAGGAATATCATGGCCTTTGCTTTTTTCTCATCCGACGTCATTTCCGACTTATCAATGGTTTCAAGGAGCCCGTTTCCTCTTAAGTGCATTTTTGCACTTACTGCCCATGTCATGTAATTTTTTCCCGTTATCTCAAGGGCATTGATTTCGAGCTTTGCCAAGTTTGACATAATGACTGTATAAACAAATTTAAAGCATGATTAAATATCATAATTTAAATATGAAACTTAAAAAATATAATTCAAGACATAATTTAAATTGCAGAAAAGCAAAAATAAGTGCATAGGCATAAACCCTTTTATTAGCACATTTGTTTTAATTTCTTAAGATAAACAATTAATGAGACAAGCGATTACAAGAAATATTAATGCATAAAAATATAATGCAACGGTAATGATAAATTCTTCGGGAGTAAAATCTCCAACGAAGAGACCAAAAATAGAAGCGAAAATAATAATTGCACATAAAGTTAATAATATGCGAATCATCTTCTTTTCTTTTCTTTTTCTTCTCCAAAAATAAAAATTATTTGAAGAATATTTGATGAAAACTTTGATGAGAGAAGATGGAATAAAATGAATGAAGAATGAGTATATTTATAGATCGAAAATTACTGTTCATAACCGTTGTACTAGCCGTTTGAAAAGTAAAAACATTTCGAAAAATTACTTTTGTGACCGTTGAAAAAGTTAAATTTAATAATCATGTAGTCAAATATTTATTTATCATATTATTATAGTAATAGAATTATTTATAAGAAAATAAATACTGAATTAAAACAGAAATTAAATGCAAAATTTAATAGCATGAATTTAGATGCGAAATTTAAATTACAGAATAATTAAATTGCAATAAATTAAAATAATTTAGGAGGCACAGCCTACCATAAATTCAAGGAGGAGGTATAACCTTCCATTCCATAAATATTTGATCAATGAAGAGGTTTAACCTACCATTCCATAAAATGATCAAGGAGGAGGTTTAACCTTCCACTCCATTAATATATGATCTGAGGAGACACAGTCTACCATGCGATCATTTCGGAGAAGACAGTGCCATTCTTTCCGTATGAACATAAAATAAAAAGAATAAGTGAATAAAGTGAACATATTTTAAAACCCACTTTTTCGGTATAAGAGCACTCGTGGTGATAACGTGTTATAGAATATTATTATAATATGTTATTTATATGATCGATATTATGATCTACTACTATAATATATTGTTTATAAGATACAAAGCAAAGTGAAGCTGTATTATTATTGTGGTAGGTGTTTTCGTTAAGAAAGAAAGGAGAACGAAAGGTGCAAGTGAATTATTATTATGTTTTATATGTTATACTTATTTACACCATCGTAGGCCTTTTTATAGCGAGTTAGTGATTGTAACAAAATGCTTAATCACCAACTAAACGTGTCGAACACATTTTACACGTTGTTTACCAAACGCACTAATACGTGTTTGTACACGTTTACAACAATGATGTATTATATAGCCTACTTGACCCCTAGTTGACCCCTACGCGATGTTGTGACGTGAAGATGTGGTAAAAAAGGTTTTTACCTTTTTTTTTTTATAAATTCAGGATACTCGATTACGTTTCAGGCAGCGATAGTAACTGAAGAGATTAGTATAGTTGCTAACTTTGCGCATGCGCGGAGTGGTGTTCCATTGGTTATATGTTTAGTTTTTTCGTATTATATATAATTTCAATAGAATTATTCTTGGACACGTCACCTTTTTATATTTATTTGTCCGATTATGTATATTTTAAGAATTAGGATTTTCATATTATATAAGTATTCTAGCAAAATCCTCCATTCAACATAATATTTGTGAAAAGCAAAACGAAAATTAAACAAATAAATTAAAACAATTTTTTATGGTTTTTAAGAAAGAAAACAAAGCGATGTGCAGGGTATGTTTGCATTGTATTTTTTTCGTTTTCTATTTTTAACTTTTAAGTATAACTAATTTTTATTTATATTTAGTTGTATGGTTTCACTTATTTTGTATATATTCATTTTTATTTACTTATTTTACTTGTATTTTATTCCAATCTATTTAATCATGTAAATTATTAAAATTTTTGATTTTTATTATGTTCTTCTAATTTCAGTAGATTTAATATTAGTTAAGAAGGTTAGTTTCTTTTCTATCCGAAAATAATCTTATGTTTTATGCTTTGGTTTTATAATATATTTTTACAAAGTAAAAGATTATAATAATGTGTTAGTAGAAGAGAAAGAAAAGATGATACTAAGAAATACTACTCTCTAACATCTTTCCCCACAATTTCATGTGCCATTTATTATACCTATTTAATTCCCTTTTGTTCCTTCTAGTTCCTAACATCTTCGATCTTGAATCGTGAATCTTTTGATTACACTATTATTTTACTAGTATAATGTTCAAGATCTTATTGTGTGTTCTGTACAAAGGGTGTCTATCTCAGCTTCTCAGGCATATATTTCCTTCTCGTATTTTACCAAAAAATTTTAGTCTCCATTTTTCTATATTTATTTTCCAATTTTTTTGGTTTTCTCCCCTTAATTTGGATTCCTCTGTTTTTGTTTTTCTGTTTTGATAACTCAACTATAGTGAAGTGTAGCAATGATTGCTTTAATGTTTTCGTATGTGTTTATCTATTTATTTTGATATAATTAATCTCTTAAGGGTTATTTAATTAGTAGATAGTTTCAAAATATTGTTTAAATTGATTTTAATTTTTTAACCAAATGGCATATGTGTAGATAGTTTAAAAGTGTTGGTCTCAAAGTCTTTTACACAAAAGATTTATGTTAGATTAGTAAACTTGATTTTGAAGGTGTTAATCTAGTAATTATAGCCCAAATTCATGTCATTCTAGTAATTGTTCATCTCTTAAATTGATTTTTTTTTTTCCGGTTAATCTCTTATTTGGTTATCTGTTCCTCACCACCGCTTTTGATTCAAATCTGGTGTTATTGTTGCAAGCGATTAATTGTTGATCATATGACTGCTTCTTTTTCTTAGTCCTTTCGAGTGGTTTAACTTTGTTGGTTTTCTAAATGTAGTCTAAACAACTATTAGAATAAGCTTAGATAGATCAGATGTGATTTGCATCATCACTTTGAAGTTTTGACAACTTCTTTTCATGTTCAATCGTAAACCCTTCTCTAGCCTGCAGCTTCATCTATATCTCTTGTAATTGGTTAAATCATAACTCGAGAGAGATGCAAGGAAAGAAACAGACCTTGACTTCCTTATAGAGTTTCTTTTCCCAAGTCAATGGGGAACTAAACATTAAATCCTAAAAAATCCCCTATATATTATTTGAGGATCTTTTTTAATGACTAACCTCACCATCATGTAAAAAAAATACAAAACTAGACCTAAAAAAAAAGCGCAAAAGCTCCCTGACACGAACATAGAGACAAAGCTCCTTTCACCGTGTGTCGACGCCGGCGGAGCATAAGCTCGCCGGCGTCGTCTTCTCTCGTCCCCTCCTCTTCTCGCTTTGCTTCTTCTACGTCTTCACCTGGCTTCTCCTTGCTTTCAAAAGCTCCGTTCTTCGTCATCGCTCGCGGTCCTTCGCCTGTGCCGGAAGACGAGTTTCACCCTGGCTCGGCTGGATCTGCTACAGGCGTGCTCTGGAAAAGCGTGTGCTTCCACCGCCTCTCGCCAAGCCAAGCTCACCAGCTCGATTCCTCTCTCGGCTGTAACCCGAAGACTCTGCACCACTGCCATCACCTCTAGCCACTGCAGCGTCGCTTCAGTGTCAGTCAACTGACGTGCCATCTCTTTTGCCGGCAAAACATACCCATGCCCAACCCCCTGCTGCCGTTCTTCAAATCGTGTTTGGCCACCACCTCTCTCTGCGACGGCACCGTCGAACCTTAACCCTGGTGAACCCTATGGAGTGCCGGTTTATGGCCCTGGCCACGCAGCCGCCGGAGATCCCATCCAGCGTTTCAAACAACCCCAAAACCCTAACTCCAATCTGTTCAGCGATTTGGGCCTGGCCCAATACAGTACTGAGACTATTTTCCTCCCATGTCCCAGCCCATCAAGGTCTAATATACATATCCTCAACCAATCTCAGGAAAGACGAAGCTTATTGAGCCCAATTCCTCTTTTGGCGATGACTTACAATCTCCCTCTAACGCTTTCCTTCGTCGCCTCAAATAACCCATTCTCCAAAATTGCTGGTATGGAATCTGTACTCTATCAAGTTTATCTAAATTTAGATTCCCGTTTTGTCTTAGAAAATATATGGGACTGTAGCCTTCCAGCACATATTACCAGTTTGTTGGATTCTCATTTTTTCATAGAAAATATTTTGGATCTTAGCCCTCCAACACCCATCACGAGTTTGTGTTCATACTCTCCATCGACTTTACTTTTGGATGTGTATAACACAGTTTTAAAACTCTTTGCAGACAGCTCTAGAAAGCCAATATTTGTCCAGCTGCCAAATCCTAACCCTTTCCCTTTTGGCCGCCTATGGCCCAACCCGGATGCTTCCCTATCGAGATCAGCTCTTATGAACTGCACGATGCTGCTTTTCAGATCCTTTTACTATAGGGTTCTCCAACATTGTCTTTTAGCCAATCCGAAGGAACCACTCTCTCTCCATATCTTTCCATGGCTAACTGTTGTTTTGGAAGAAGTTGATAGAATGGATTCACTCTCGGCACTCTTCAAAGGCTCAACACTCTCAAGTGCAGCCCATCTTATGATTGATATATCCGTTCCGGATGTTGTTTCAATCCCGAGTATCCGTTCACTCTTTGTGTTCGTATTCTCCCCCGACATTATTCCTTTGCTTAGGTTCCACGCTGTCGAGACTCGAGGACTTCTCCACATTGTTTGCTACCTCTGTAAAATGATTGTCCCTATCTTATGCTTTAATGTTTTTCGCTTGTTTCTTATAACAGCGCTTCTATCTTTTGTATTCAACTTTCCCTTTAATGGGGGGTAATCTTTTTATATAAAGTTTGCTTTGTGACAAAAAAAAAAAAAACCTCACCATCATGTGTTAATTACAAGAGTGCCATGCTAAGGTGTCATTACAAGAGAGCTTCTTAAGTATCAAATAAAAAAAGTCTTACTTTACTAGACAAATTACATGTAATGCCATTATATACTGGACACTTATATTAATTACTTCATTATCACTACTACATAACACAAATTATGATATATCTCATGGACTCTAATTAAAATCCATATAATTTATTGATTCATACAATGATTTTTATATATGATTGTAGTTACATATTTGACCAATATAATTAAATATTTTTAAATTCATGTTTATTAAATAAATTTTACATAAAAACATATTTTATTATTCATTACATGATTACTCTCTTTAACTTATATTTATTAATTATAATAAAAATGATATCATTTATAATAATTTATTTACATAATTTTATATTATCTATATTTGTAATTTTTTGTTTTCACATATAAAATACAATATATTTCACATATAACTTATAAATACTTTTACTTTTTAATATTATATTCAGAAAATTATGATATAATAATAATAGTATGTTTTTCTTAAAAAGCAAGTTAAAGGCAATTTCAGTATATAAATAAGAATTATTAATTTATATCAATTTAACATGAATATTAGAGATATCTATAAAATATAACATAAAATTATTCTAAATTTCATTATAAAACTAATTCCAATATTTATTTGTTATTTCCTAAAATAAATCAACATCAAAACATTTTTTGGTATCTATACCAGTCAATAATAAAATATAGTAACAAACAATTATTCATTAGTTAGGTATAGTAACCACAATATATATTACAATAAGTAACCACATATTTATTTCCATTATATTTATTCCTATTTATATCAATTTAGTAATAAATTCTGGTCTATATGATATATCCTAATTTTCTGTTCAATCAATTATAATTAAAATTATTGACTTAACAAATTTATCTTATATATAGTGTATATAATTTAAGTCCTAGAATAGAAAAGGCATGTAAATCTTCTTCAAGTCATTTACCTATTCTATCGTGCACAATTATATCAAATAACAATTCATTTTAAATGTTGGCTGTATATGGAAACTCGATCCAACATTGTATCTATCATATAATAATCAATTAGTTAGATTTGAATTAGATAATTTCACATAGTAATACAGAAATATTTATATTTTTTGAATAAACTTTTTTATATTACAATGAGAATTCATTGATTTTGAATCATAAATACATCAAATTGAAATAAGGTCTACTATATAAGTGTGTTATAAATATTTTTAAGAAGTTTTCAAAACTAAAAAATCAAACTTTATAAATTTTTGATTTAAAATATAATTTTACATTAATTATTATAAATAACAAAAAAATTATCTCACTCCGCGCAAGGCGCGAGTTACTACCTAGTATATTTATTAATCTTGGTGAAACCCCCTTTTTTGGGCTTATGGCTTGAGATTACTGTATAATCCATATACTATGTTGACTTCGAAGGTGTCCATGTTTGAAAATTCAAATAAAACAATAGATGACAAAAAAAAAAATCTTGGTGAAACCAAAAAAAGAAAGTACGCGAGATAAAGAAACGGGGTATGCGTTTTTGTTTTTCTTACGGGCTTGTTTTTAAGTGGGCCGTGGATGCCCTTTTGATGTTTGATGGTCTTTTCGAAAATGAAGTGACCCTGGACACGTGGCAGAAATTTTAAAGTGACGTGAACACCCTCAATGGAGAGAGGGTTATGCCATTATATAATAGATTTTTCTGTCGATTTTCATCATTAGGAAACCAATACAGTAAAACCTGTATAAATTAATAACGTTGGGACCAGATAATTTTATTAATTTATAGAGGTATTAATTTAAAGAGGGATAAATATTTAATCCTTACTTTCATGAAAAAAATATTTTAAATTGTTTACATTTTTTTATATAATCATGTTTCCATATTATTTTAGAAATCTTTTTTTTTTTTAATTCTCAATTGTCTAACTATCTTTTTTACTTTTGACTTCCAAATTCATGCAATGGTAAGATTTTCCATTTTTTCTTACCATTTCCTATAGATCTCACGAGGATTTTGATTTTATATCTCTTTTTAATTGGCTTCATTCTCTCTTTCTTTTGTTACTCCAATACTAAAATTTTGATTAGAGATTTTTTGTCTTCAAGTGGAATTCTTGTGGTTTCCATTGCTAACAATGGCTTCTCATCTCAAATGTGTTACAAAGTCAACAATGACGGATCAAATTCGCAGAGAATTATGTGAGTACAAAAGAGATCATTCGGCATGTACTAAAAAAGATTGACAACTGTGGATTGAAGAAAAATTTCAATTAAAAATTAGTCGAGGGACAATCTCAAACACACTCAAACGATCAGCTTGAATTGTCACTATCGTGCCAACAAAAGAGCTTGGATTACAAGTGTGATTTTTGAAGAATATATCCGGTAGTTTGATAAGTAAATGCATGGGAGAAACGTTTTGTTTGTGGTAGATAATTGTCCAGCACATCCAAAAAACATTGAACGACTACGAAATGTTGAGTTATTCTTCTTGCCTCCTAACATGACATCAAAAGTTCAGCCTTGTGATGCTGGAATAATAAGATATTTTAAGATGCATTATCGTAGAAGATTTTACCGTGATCTCTTAGAAAGGCTACGAGTTGGGGCAATCTGATCCAAGTAAGATCAATGTTCTGGATGCTATCAATTTTGCGGTCTCAGCTTGGACAATTAATGTTCAACAAAAGAAAATAGCAAATTGCCTTCGACACTACAAAATTCGTTCAGAGGATGGTTTATCAAGGACTTTAGATGAATCTACCAGTGAGGATGACATGCTACATGAACTTGAGGTTATGATTAATAATATCGGTCACCGTAATAAAATGGATGTCAATACCCTATTGGACTATCCAGGTGAAAATGATACATGTTCAGATGTTCAGAGTTTAGAAGAAATTATGGCTAAAATCGTTAATGCTGATCATGAGACTGAAGATGATGTTACTGCATCTTTAGAAGCGGTTACACGTAAAGAAGCAATTCTTGCGTCTAGAGCCCTTCACAATTTTTTTATGCAATTCGAGAAGGCGACACTAGAACTTGTTAGTGCAGTAAGGAAAATTAGAGATGAACTTCAGCAAGATTTGAACTTTAAGACAAAACAAACAACACTAGAGTCTTATTTTACTTGATTGACTTTATGATGTATACATAATTTATATACATCATTATTAATTTATAATATTATTGGGACCATATATTTACACAGGGATTTTTTAATAAATTATTATCTTATTATCTTATCGATTTTTTTAAAAATTTTACACTTGCCCGGCTTGGGACCGGAGATTTTTATTAATTTATAGAGTTTATTAATTAATAGAGAATTAATTTATGGAGGTTATACTGCACATACTTGTGTAAGCAACTTTCTCTGCTTTTAGCTTTCTATAAAAAAGGTTATCTTGCTTAGCTTCCCTCACACTTCAACCAACACAGGTAAAACTCTAACAGTTCCGTAAACTAGTTTTCCCCTTTGTTCGCCTTTTTCAGTTCTCGCCGGTTAAAAAGTGTGTGGGGGTTCGGGGTAGATTCTCCTGGGTTTATGTTGCCTTTTACTCTCATTTATTAGGTTGCCATGTGAATCGAAATTTGTCTTTATTCCTTCTTTTAGTAGCTTCTTATGATGTATAAATGATACCGAATAAGGAGTAGGCCCTGAATCAACAGTAGCTGCTTCTGTCGCATAAATGCTGCCCGGATCATCAGAAAAACTGAATTAAAAGTCTAGATGTTAGGGTTTTCTTAAAAAGTGCAGTGGATATGTTCTCCATCTCATACCGTTTTGGGAAAAAAGCCCAGATAACTTTCGAATTTTCCATTACAATGCATTCTGTGTTTTTTGTATTACTTCGAATCGCACTACTACTTTGCTATAATCCACATACGTAGCTCAATAACTGTTTTTGAAGACAGATTCGGTCGTATATGTCTTATGTCTTTCATAAGTAGTTATTCTTTAGAGTGTATGCATAAAGGAGCTTAATTTTAACCCTTCGCTTTGCAGATGGGACGCTTAGTTCGCTTTCGCCATGGAGATTAGGTGAAGTTCCGAAGTGGTGACTGAGAGTTCATGGGTGATCCAACGCATCTAGGCTTCGGTGTTTTCGTCAACGAGAGTGACACGTACGATGATATGGTTTGGGATGTTCGTGTGCGTTTCTAAGTCGACGATAGGACTGTTTTGCTGCTGACATACCAGTACCCAGACTGGATGCTGGTTCCTAATGGGAGAAAAACACCGCCTCTAAGTATTTCTAACACTACAGATGTCCGCGCGTTGTTGACTTCACATATGTGGTATCCAGATGTAACTGTTTGTGTAACAATCGGCTCAGAAGCAGTTGCAAGGTTCCAGTTCCAAATGAGGGCGAACTTCCAAGTAGGAAGCTTTTCTTACACTGTTGTAAACCACAAATAATAATATTAATTTTATATCGTTGCATTTTTATCGACTTATAATTATAGTAATGAAAGAAAACTGCTTACAATTTCATCAACCCATCCACTCTAGCAAGAATACTCGCATTGGCACACGTTGATATGAGGCATTTTTACCTCATTCTAACCTTTGTTTTCTAGTTCTTATCGAGTCTTTTTAGTCTTTATCAAGTCGTTTCAGGTCATTAGGAAGCTTTGGACGAGGTTTGGAGTGATAGGAACCTTTGGAGCAGAAAAGAATCATATCAGAAGAATAGGAGCCAAATCGTATGAAGATTTACCAACTTCAACTCGCGAGCACCTGCTCAGCTACCAGCGAGCACCTGCTCGCGCTTTCCGAGAAAAATAAGGAAGGTTGATTTGACCTAATCCTAATCACGAAAAAAGAGGAGCAGCCGCCTAGAAACTTCGATTATATATACTCCCTTTAGTCTTAGGTTTTTGATCATCTTTCACATGATCTTTTACATCTTTTACCTTTTAGCTTTAGTTTTAAAAAAAAAATCTTTGGAGCTTTCTACTTGTATTTTTGGGAGAAGAATCTCTGCAACACCTTGAGAAGAATTCTGAACCCTCTTACTTCTGTTTCGATTTTAATGCATTCTATTTATTATATTGTTTTGTTTTCTTCTTATTTTATGTCTGAGTAGATCTCTTAGTTAGGTTAAGGTTTTCAAAGGAGTTCATGAGCTAAGGAATTAAACACAAATAGGTTTATAAATCGATGTCTTCACCCTTGTTGTTCTTAATGCTTGGATCGGATTGATCACTCGATTTTATGATCTTAGGTTAACTTAGACAGCGAGAGTTGCTAGGTTTCTAGAAGAAACATTGGTGAGCAATTTATTCTATGCCTGCGAGAGTAGATGTGTAGGAGAATTGTGAACAAATCAAACCTTGTCTCTAATGCTTGTCTGCGATTTTTAGAACCAACGAGAGTTAGGATTCTAGGTTGTTAGACAAAGTTATTGATACCATGAGAGTGGATTGATATTATCTTTATGTTTGAGTTTTAGACTTGTGCTTAATCATTGCCTGAATAGTTGTTTGATCATTTGCTCTGAATTGCCTGCGAATTACCTTGACCTAATGCTTGCTTATTATTATTTTTACATCCATTTTAGGTTAGTAACTTGCTACCCAAACAATCTTGATCTGTCTTAGCTTTAAATCTAGCTTATAAAACCATAGTGTAATACTTGGTCTTCGTGGGATCGACCCCTAAGTACTACTACGTTTGTTGTGCACTTGCAGTAGGAAAATAGGGTTCAAAAACCTGTGTATCAAGTTTTTGGCGCCGTTGCCGGGGACCAAATTATCACCTTTGGTTTTCGGCGAAACTTTTAGTCTAAGATTTACTAACTTGTTCTTCTTTTCTTCTCTAGTGTGTTTTTCAGGACAATCAGGAGATAGCAAGGTTAGAACGAGCTGATTAGAAGAAGAAGTCGGATCCAGCCAACATGGACGATGAAACTGACAACCGAGCTGCTAGTGGCTATGTAGCTGCTGAAATTCGAAGGATAGAACAGCAGATGCAACAGTTGCAGCAACAGCTACAACCACAGCAAAAGCGTTCCATTGGGGACATTCACGCGCCTCATGCTTACTACCAAAACAGAGCCGCAATCATTCTACCCTCAATTCAGAGGCAGGACTACGAGATCAAACCTCAGATGATCGCATTGGTGAAGCAACACTTGTTTCACGGCTTACTTGCAGAAAATCTGATGGACCATATTGAAGATTTCGAAGAAATCTGCAGCACAACCGGTTCGAATGGTGTACCTCCGGATTTTATGAAGTGCATGTTCCCTTTCTCTCTTGCGGAAAAAGCTTCACGCTGGCTGAAGTCATTGCCACCTGGATCTCTGGTGACATGGGCTGATGCTAGGTCGGCATTCCTGGACAAGTTCTACACTAAGTTCAAAACTGCATCTCTACGGAATAAGATCTCTTCGTTCCAACAGCAATCTGGTGAAGCTTTTTGCAAAGCTTAGGAAAGGTACAAGGAGTACCGCAGAGATTGCCCTCACTATGGGTTCAGCGATGAGCAGATCCTGAGCATTTTCTATGATGGCGTCAATTGGGACTGCAGAAACGCCCTGAATGCAACCAGCAATGGCAATTTTTATACAAAGTCCAAGGAGGGCGCGTTTGAGCTAATTGAGAACTTGGCTACAAGTTCTGGAAATAGCTGTCATGAGTATGATGAGCCTAGATACGTCAGCAGTGTTGAATCGCAGAAGATTGATGAGTTGGCAGCAAAAGTGGACTTGTTGTTGGAGAGAAATCAGAGAAGTGTCCAGCTTTGTGCGAACATAAGCTATGAGCAGCATGCAGAGGTGAACTACGTGAATGGAGGCTATGTGGAGAATCAGAGCTTTCAAGCCCAGGCGTCTAACTCTCAAGACGAGCTGAAGTCACTTATGCACTTGGTTTTACTCAACCAACAAAAATATGCTAAAGAGGTCGATGTCAAGGTGGACAGCATGTACAAGGATCTCAACAATAAGTTTGAAGCTGTTTGCACTCACATGAAGAAGCTTGAAATTCAGATTGCTCAAACTGCTGAGGCATCAGAAATTCCTCATGGGAAGGCAGAGGTGAATCCTTGGAAAGGGTATGTTAATGTAGTTGAGACAAGAAGTGGAAAGACACTGCAAACAGCTGCAGCACAAGCCCAGAAATCGGCAAAAGGGAAAGAAATAGCTGTGGAGCACCCGCTCCAGGGGAATCAGAACGCTCCAAGCGAAGGAAACTCGAGAGAGCACCCTGCGACATCGGGATCACCCGCTCTGTTTCCTACTCAGAGTGCTCCAAGCGGAAGTGCTGCGACAGAGCACCCCAACTCTCCGACAGAGCACATGCTCCACCGAGATGCTGCCACCAAACCTGCAGAAAATCTTCCAGCGAGGGTTTACACTCCTAAGGTGCCTTATCCAGTTCCACCACCACCATTGAGGGCATTACCTAAGGTTGAAGATCCTGGAAAGTTCTTGGTCCCATGCTCCATTACAGGATTTAACTTCAAAGAAGCTCTTTGTGATTCTGGGTCTACTGTTAATCTCATGTCAAAAGCTATTGCATTGAAGTTGAAAATTTCTGAGGTAAAGCCTAGTCATATGACTCTTCATTTTGCGAACTCCCCCTCAACAACATTGTCTGGCAGCATTCACGATTTACCTGTCCAAATAGGGGATTACCTGGTTCCAACTGATTTTCAGGTTGTGGAGATGCGAGAAGGTTATGATATGCACTTGCTTCTTGGGAGACTATTCATGGCTACCGTGGGTGCAATCATTGATATGCCTAATAAGCGAATCTGTTTTTCCAAGATCGACAAAACAGTTTTCTACAAAGCCATTCCCACAGAAACCACCACACACGCCTCTTGCATCTCAGCAGTGGATAGAGAGGAAGCACGTGCTCCAATCTCGCGAGCACCTTCTCCACCAACCGAGAAACTTAGGGAGAAGGCAAAGACGCAGGGAAAAGTGCAGTGCGAAAGAGGTGCTCAAATGACTTTGATCCCTCAAGGGTATGATGGACACTCGGTCGACTACAAGGTGAAGTGCAAAGGTCATCCTAAACCTTTCTCTAGAGTTAGAGTTATTCTTCCATCAGAGTTGAAAAAGGGGTATTGGTGTTGTGAATGGGATGCTGAGTAAGGTTCTGAACATGAGGATGTCTGATTATGGAGCTTGTTTTGGAGCAAGCTCTCAAGCCCAACCTGACTGATACATGGCACCAAAGTCAAGCTAGTGACTTAAACCAAGCGCTTAGTGGGAGGCACACCACTGGTAAGTGTACATACTTCCTTTTCTTCTTTTGTTTTTGATTTTTGGTTTTGGTTTTCGTTGTTTCAGGAAAAGAAAGTAGGTACACAGTGTTTCTAGGCGATCAGGCAAAGAAAACTCGAGCGAGCACCCAACCTCTACACGGAGCACCTGCTCCGTTTATCTCTCGGGGTGCTCTAATTTTCGTAACACTTTTCTACCTCCATTGTCTTATTCTATTTTTTATTTGTCCTAACTTCATATTTACTCTCACACCGAGGACGGTGTGAAGTAAGTGTGGGGGAGGGTGTTTGTTGCTACTGATTTGGTTTATTTTCTTTGGTTTTTATTTTGTCTCTCTGAGTCAGTGTTGGGGTCAAAATCCCCTCCTCGGAGATTGATAGGGAAAAATGCCGAAGTACGGTTAAACATTTCATATCCTGGCAGCAAGCCCACGAAATGAGACCACATTCCTGCACGGGTCGGGCTCTTGGCATTCAGCCCGGCAGATGAACTAAACGGACTGTGGCCGTTTGTACTCTTTTTCCTTATCCTTGGTTTTGTCCCAAAGGATTTTCCGGGAAAGGTTTTAACGAGGCAAATCGGTTCACTTGTCCTAAACCCATTCGGGAACCAATCGCCCCAAGAAACGGGACCGAACGCCTGCACGGGTCAAGCTCTTTGCCTTCGGCCCGGCAGATGAACTCTCAAGACGAATCTCTGCATATCTTCTCAACCAGGAGCATTCATCAAGCCAAGACGTAGGCCAATGCCGATTTCTACCTTCCTGGACCGGCCCTAAACGCCATTTCCCGACTAACGGGCCTCGGCCCAATAGTCTCCGAAGAAAACATCAAGCCATTTGAAGACGGACTTCCCGTTGTTCAGAATATGGAAAAACATCAAGGAGTTTACTTAAAATAAACCGGAAGCAAGGCTTTTACCCAGGGGAAATCGGACCAAAAGACCAAGAAGATAAGCTGGGCCAAAACAAGACAAACGGCCGTAATGGAAGCAGATGAGCGGTGGCCCATTAGATCAAGTCGACGGCTGGGAATGGAACTTTAAAACGTCCCACATTGCTTAGATCAGTCTTTGGGACCCTAGACTCTCTAGTATAAATATAGACCCCTGTATTCACTTTCAAGGCATCCCAACTCAAGTGCAAGAGGTTTCGAGATATAAGACAATAAGCCTTCTCGAATATTTTTGTACTTAGAGAACTATCAATAAAATCGTCTTTCTCATCTTTTTACTTTTTTGCCCTTTAGTTCTCGTTTATTAGAATTTTCGGATCCCTGCAAAATATAAATTTCGACAGTGTGAGTTTCGGCTCTCACAGTTTGGTGCCGTCTGTGGGAACGAGAAATATTCTTTATTCAAGAACAATAGGATACGGAGAGGAAGACCATGGCAGCCGAAAGAAGAACCGGTGGTACCGGCAATCAGCCGACCGGAGGAGTAGTTGGAACCGGATCAACCGTGGCCGGAACATCCGCAGCTGGAGCGACCGGAACCGGGACAGCGGCAACCAGGAATCCCACCGCCGCACAACCTCGGTTCAGAATGCCGATCGAAGAACCCGGAACGACAGAAGTGGCGATCACCGGCTCGACCGGTCTGGCCGAAGATATCACGGCAGTCGGAGACCTGAGAAACATGATAGCAGGGTTAGTAGAGCGACAAGACAGCCAAGAAAGAGCAATGGTGCAGGAGATGACGGCCATCCGAGAACTGGCGCAAGGTTCCCAACTGAGAAGACGCCTCCACTTCTCGCCGCTAACAAGCACCCTCGGAGAGCAGAATCTCGGTGAGCAAACTCCCATCAGGACGAGAACGGAACCATCGGAACCGCCACCGTTACATTGGAAAGGCACAACGAGACGTGGAGTCGAGCAGCCGGTCTCAACGGTAACCTGCGGAGAGGTCGCGGCAGAAGCTGACGGCTACGTCGAAGATGAAACAGACGAAGAGGAAAGAGATCTCACCGAAGAAGAGGAGAACATACTCCTGGTGAATCAGTAAATAAGAGCCAAAGAGCAAGGGAGAGCGGGCCGAACAAACTGATCCGCTAAACGAAGAAGCGAAATGGAATAGCTACGCGCCCAAATGGAGATAACGACGAACTAAATAAAAGAAATGAGATCCTAAGTCCACAAGGCGACCAATGTGGCTCCCAAGATCGACCGAGTTTTGGAGGAAACTCAGAAGGTTCCCTTCACTTCGAGAATCACAAGCGTGAGACTCTCCGACCCCGGCAAACTCAAGATCCCGTTCTACGAGGGAACGACGGATCCGAAGGCGCATATGACGGCTTTCAATATCGCAACGAGCCGGACCAAATTCAAGCCCGAGGAGAAAGACGCTGGCTTCTGTCTCTTATTCATCGAACACTTGAAAGGAGCAGCTTTATCATGGTTCTCACGGTTGGAAAGAGACTCGATCAAAAACTTCGAGCAGCTATCCGCGGCCTTCTTAAAGCATTATTCGCTTTTCATAAGCCGCTCAACATCTGACGCAATCCTCTACTCGCTGTCACAGGGACCCGAAGAGAGCCTTAGGGAGTTTATCGAAAGGTTCAAAGTAATCGTGTCAAAGATCGACGGTCTAAGCGACAATGCCGCGATAAACGCCCTAAAGAAGTCTCTGTGGTACGCCTCCAGCTTCCGGAAAGAGATCACTATTAACCCCCCCCCCCCCCCCCGGTTACCATCCAAGACGCTCTCCATCGCACCTCGAACTTCGTGATTCACGAGGAGGACATGAAGGCCTTGGTCAAAAGACATCAACCACAGAAAATATCGAAAAGTCCGGCTCAGCCCACGAATATCCCGACAGAAAGAAGAAGCAAACGAAGTGGCAGAGATGAAGAACCCGAAGCGAGCGGAGTGCATAACTACCATATAAACACAGGATACCGGGCGCGGCAGAGGGTCGTCAAACACCTGGACTCGGATAGGCTATGACGGGAATTCTTACTGCACCTTCCACCGAGCCAGAGGACACGTAACCGAATACTGCAGGATGATCGGGAGAAGACTCGCAGCTAAGCTACTGGCATGGGAGCTCGGAAACGACATAACCTTGGAGAGTCTCGGAGTACCAGAAGAAGATGCCGAAGCCCAGGCGGGACAACCTAACTGGGAGCGTCCCGAGAAGCCTCCAGAGGAGGCACCTAAACGAGGGAGAAGGCCGAACGGGGATGACCAAACCGGGAACCAGAGAAGGATCCACATGCATCGGAGGATCCCAATACTGCAAAGATACGGTGGCCTCGATAAAAGCTTTCCTCTGAAATAGAGACAAGGAGTCAAATCCACGAACCCCGATTGCCGGAAATGATGACCGGATCGCTTTCACCGAAGAGGATGCCGAAGGACTCGATCAGCCCCACGACGATCCCTTGGTCATAGAACTAGACATTAACGACCACGACGTGTCAAGGGTATAGATTGACACCGGAAGTTCGGTAGATGTCATATTCCGGGAGACACTCTGAAGAATGAACGTGGACCTATCAGAAGTGAAGCCAAATCCCAGATCACTCACTGGATTTTCCGGAGAAGTCACTATGACCGATGGGACGATCCGACTCCCGGTCCACGCTGGCGGAATCACGAAAGTTGTGAATTTTGCGGTGGCTAATCATCCCGCAATCTACAACGTTATCATGGGGACCCCGTGGATCAACTCGATACGAGCAATCTCATCGACGTACCATTTTTGTCTGAAGTTCCCGACTCCTAGCGGAATCAAGACTATCTGGGGAAACCAAAAAGAAGCCCAGATTTATTTCCTTACGGAACATAAACTCCGAAATCCGACCGTCCAGCAAAGAGAAAACCCGAAACGAAAGAAAGAAGCGGAAGACACAAACGCGGGAAAGAAGACAAGCAGAACAGACCTATTCGAGAGAACAGAGCTTGTACCCACAGAAGAGAAAGGCGCAAGAAGAAACGGTCACTGCCAAAAAGGGGATGTCCGAGACCGAAGAGCACGAAACGGTCAATTCCGTATTCTATAAAGCATAGACGCTTCCCAAAAAAAAAAAAAAAAAAACCGGAACTACGGGTGACTTGATCCCTTCTCACAAAGGGTACGTAGGCAGCTCGCTTAAAAAATGAGTTCAGTTACCCCCTCCATATAAAAAAAGGGGGGGACTCGGTCCGTATATACATACTCCCAAAGAAATTCTCGCAAAAAGGTAAAAAGGTCGAAACCTAGCACCTTAAAATCCCAAATTCAAAACTTCTCTAACAAGATCGTCAGTTGCTGGCCACAACGAGACTTCCTTGTTCGAGAAATCGCCTCTTGGCACACATCGCCTCTTGGCACACATCGCCTCTCGGCACACATCGCCTCTCGGCACACATACCGCCACTTGGCGTACGTATCAACCACCCGTGGCTGATCACAACAGGGTGACTTAAACCATGGTTCTTTCAACATCCAGCGATGGATAAACTTAGTGCGCTCTATAAATCTCCGGATAAACATCTGAACGGCGTGACCTGACATCCCGCGATCCTGCAGGGAGCGTCGAAGACGATGTTCTGTTAAGCTTATCTTCAGGAGCATTTCGCATAGGCAAATAGTGCGAAGTGTAAACCGCAAAATAAGCTCGTAAACCCAGTAAAACGCCTGACATGGAATCCTGGTCTTGAACATCTCCGAAAGCAGTACCAAACCGGCTCTGATACGAGATTCTAAATGCGTTTAGTCGAGAGAGGAATTTAAACGTGTAACTCCTCGACACCAAAACATGCAATAAACCCAGAAAACTCCCACAACGGAAACCTGGTCAAAAAGTTCGGAGTGTCCGGAAAATCACTCCAACACTATACATAACAACGCAAAACGCCTCTTGGCAAGCAACAAACAACATAAACGCCTCTCGGCAAGCATAACGAACCGCCTCTAGGCAAACGGACCAGTTGCCCACCTCTTTTGGAGATTGGGCCTGGTGTCCTTCTTTAAACAAGAAATGCTAAGCGGGAAAAGAAAAAGGCCTCAGAAACGGTTCAAACTTTTTCATCAATCTCAGAAGCAAAAGCCCATCCGGCCCATAAACAAGGCCGAACGATACAAGGAGTCAAAAAGACAAAACAAAATCAGAAACAAAAAAAAATCGAGAAATCAAAATTCCGGGCCCAACGCCTTAACCACGGCAAGGTCCGAGATCCCAGGAACGGCCTCATTGGATCCGGCTGGATCAAGAACTCCGATCAATGCGGCCTCCTCCTCAAGCGAGATAGGAACGATCGGATCACTGGAAAGAGGAACCAACTGAGAGTCGATATTCTCCCGAACCAGGACAATCATATCATCGAACTGACTATCAGCACCATCAAAGAGAACTTTCCATTTCAATAGCTTGGCCTTTTCTCGGTCTAAGTCGGGAAGTTCGTCACTCTGAAGCAACACAATCAACTCGAGGTTTCCCGTAATCTGGGCTAAATCCGCCTCACGAACCCTAGCTTCAGACAGCGAACCGAGAGTTCCTTTCAATTCTTCCAAGAAGACCGGAAGCTTGGCAGAACAAGCCTTGCAACCGTGAGCATCACGCGAGGCCCTGGCAGTCATGAGCTGGCCTGCCAAATCTTTCAGTTCCTCGGACTGGCGAGAAACCCTAGTCTCCAGGCGAATAGACATACACACGGCTCTGTCCTTTTCAGCTTGCAGCTCCGAGACTTATCTTTCAAGCAACTTGATCTGCCGCGAACTCGACGACTCAAGAATTTCAAGCTTCCTCTTCACCGAGTAAACACTTTCTTCGGCGCGACTTGCGAACCCCGCAAATGGTGGCGTCATACGAGCCAATGCACTTGTTCACGGAGGATATGAACTACAAACAAAAAAAGGAACGTCAGAAAAAAAGAAATATCGAAGAAAAGAAAGAAGGGAAAAAAGAAAAATTCACCTTCGATCCACACAAAGCCATCTCCTCGTATTTTTCAGATTCCTCGAGATCATCATATGGAGGAAACATGAAGCTCGAATCCACCGTCGCCGAAATTTTTTTGGCCGCTTAGCAACGGTTCTTGCAAACCGACTCCGGGAAAGCGAGCCGGGAATCCGACGGCGTGCCAGGCGAAGAAGAACTCTTCACTACGCCTTCTACAGGGCCGGTCTCTCGCCCTTGACGCAAAATGCCATCCGATCCTGTCAAGCTATAAACAACTCCCCGAGGCTCGAAAACACACTTCGCTGCATTACGCGCCAAGATTGCATCTTTCTTGAACGGAGTAAGCATAGTCAGTGGTGAAACCGGCATTCCAGCTGGCCATTCCGGTGGAGGAATGGCTAGAGAGCTCTCCGCCGGCTTAGGGGGGTAGGAATGGGCCGACGGCTTGGTCCCGGGCTTAGACGCCGACCGGCTGCCCATCCCCTTCGCATTCTTCCTGTCTTTTTCCATCTTCTCGCGAAGCGATAACCTAACCATGACAACAAACTAAAAAGAAGGGTTTCTTATGGGGGTATGCCAAAATCGTGAGAGACAGAAGAGGGGAGGGGCGCGTATTTATACAACAAGGAAGCCTGAATCCTGACATATTAGGGATTGGGAAATTTCCTATTCCTAATTCTGCAAAAAGAAAAAAGAAGTTTTTCCAATTCCTAATAGAAAATGAAGAAGAAGCTTTACATTTCCTAACACAACAAGAAAAAGGAAAATTTTCTTATCCTTAAACTTAAACAGGAAAAGGAAAATTTTCAGTTTCCTCACTTGTAAAAGGAAAAGGGAACTCCCCACAACACAAGCAACCGCCGGCGGATCTCAGGCCCAAGAAGAGAAATATTTTCAGCCAATCTCGGCCATTCAAGCTATATACAAAGGCCTTTTAACCTATCAATCCCGACAAACACTCCAATAACGCTCATCGCCCGTGCATACAAGGCCCACGAGCTGGCAGCAAGCCCACGAAATGAGGCCACATTCCTGCACGGGTCGGGCTCTTGGCATTCGGCCCAGCAGATGAACTAAACGGATTGTGGCCATTTATACTCTTATTCCTTATCCTTGGTTTTGTCCCAAAGGGTTTTCTGGGAAAGGTTTTAACGAGGCAAATCGGTTCACTTGTCCTAAACCCATTCGGGAACCAATCACCCCAAGAAACGGGACTGAACGCCAGCACGGGTCGAGCTCTTGGCCTTCGGCCCGGCAGATGAACTCTCAAGACGAATATCTGAATATCTTCTCAGCCAGGAGCATTCATCGAGCCAAGACGTAGGCCAATGCCGATTTCTACCTTCCTCGACCGGCCCTAAACACCATTTCGCGACTAACGGGCCTCGGCCCAATAGTCTCCGAAGAAAACATCACGCCATTTGAAGACGGACTTCCCACTGTTCAGAAGATGGAAAAACATCATGGAGTTTACTTAAAATAAACCGGAAGCAAGGCTTTTACCCAGGGAAAATCGGACCAGAAGACCAAGAAGATAAGCTGGGCCAAAACAAGACAAACGGGCCATAATGGAAGAAGATGGGCGGCGGCCCATTAGATCAAGTCGGCGGCTGGAAATGGAACTTTAAAACGTCCCACATTGCTTAGATCAGTCTTTGGGACCCTAGACTCTCTAGTATAAATATAGACCCCTGTATTCAATTTCAAGGCATCCCAACTCAAGTGCAAGAGCTTTCGAGATATAAAACAATAAGCCTTCTCGAATATTTTTGTACTTAGAGAATTATCAATAAAATCGTCTTTCTCATCTTTTTACTTTTTTGCCCTTTAGTTCTTGTTTATTAGAATTTTCGGATCCCCGCAAAATATAAATATCGACAGTGTGAGTTTCGGCTCTCACAGTCGGTCTGTTTTATTGAGTCAAAATTTGGTTGGGATTTATGAACTATCTCTTAGAATGTTGAGCTGGCTGTTTTTACTTAGTGACCATATCTGTAGGATCCATTCAGTTAAGATTAATGAAAAATCCAAAGTCTGACCAGTCCACTAGGGAGGCCCATATTTCCAGCAGATTTTACAGACCTGAGCTATTTACGGAGATCTTACAACTGTAGCTGGTGACCAAAGAGCTTGATTCTCTCATTCGCACCTGACATCGAAAGCTATTGTGAAAAGTTTATGGTACTCATTTCCCTTATTCTAAAAATCCTGAGAAACAAATGAAAAGATGAGATGATTTTCTTTTGAGTAAAGGGATAGGAAAATTTCCCAGGACCCCACTATTTTACTTTGAAAGGAATGATCACACAAAGGTGGAAACGAGGGATAGGAAAATTTCCCAGGACCCCATTAATCGTCACACCTTTGCAATAAAAAGAAATAAAAAAAGAAAGAAGATCGTAAAAAAAAAAAAAGATGATCAAAAGATAAATGCAGAGTATGAGAAAAGAATAAGTCTGGGGAGAGAAAGAGTACCAAATAGGTGGATTACACGGTTGTATTTGTCAAGGTATAGTATGGGAAAGAGTCTATAAGGTTTTTAGCATTGGAAGCATTGTTAGTCTCTATGCAATGAAGGATAGTGGAAGAAGTTGAGATTTTGTGGAGTTAATCTAGAAAAACTGCAATGTGGCTAAGGAGAAGTACATGGTGGTCGATTTTTGGATTGGTTCATAAAGAATGTGGATTACAGGTTTAAGCAGTTGGTGCGATTATTCTGATTGAGAAGGTGAGATCCCTGTTTTCAAACCTCTCTTCTGCAGCTTAAGCTTTAGTTTGTTTGAGGACAAACAAAGGTCTAAGTCTGGGGGAGTTGATATGTGTTAAAAACTGTTTGGTTATGGACTCGTGAAACCGGCCCAGTAGAGGTTATATCATAACCGGTCCTTAGGTTTATTCTAGATTAGTCTTAACCATTCTTTGTTGAACAAGGAATAGGTTTATAGAATGTTTCCTTTTCTATCCTTATGTAAACTTATATATAAAGACCTTTGGTCTCATCAATAAGATACACAGAATTTACAACACGTTATCAGCACGCGCTTGCTCTGGAGAAACCCTAGCTGCCGAAAACCAAAATCGCCGAACCCTAATCTTTGCCGCCGTCCGCCGCCGTAAACCGCCGACCGCCGCCGTTTTTTGCCTATCCAAAGCCTTAGTTTGACCGAGGTCTATTAGCTCCCGGTCCATACCATTTCAACCCCAAAAAAAAAGATCAAGGTAAATCCCTAATCTAAGAACAAAAGAAAATCGAATTGGACCTTAATGAATCTAAACCCTAAAATCGATTTCTCATCTAAACGTGTTTGTTCTTGTTAAAACAAATACTTGAACTTGGATCTAAGCTAAAGACAAGACCTAAAATCGATTTGTTTGTTTAACCTTGTTTGATCCTTGTTTAAACCAAATCGAATTTGACATGAGATTTATTAAACCCTAAAAATCGAATTCTATGCTTGTTTGGTTGATAAGTCAAAATCGTTTGCTTGCTTTTCTTGGATTGATTGTTTGCATGATTAAACCAAAAGCCATAGCTTGTTTTATTAATTGATAAAAATCGGATTGCATAAACATGTTTTTAAAACCGAATTTGAATCATCCATTGAAATCGCATGCTTGCTTGAATATCATCACTTGAAATCGGTTGTTTGATTCATGAGTTAGGGTTGATAGATTGGTTGCTGCATAAACTCATAAAAATCGAAAACACTAAGAGAAAGAGAAGAAGATGAAATCGTTTTTGTTAAACCCTAATCCTATTCCAAATAGGAAAATCTAGTTCCTTTCTTTTAGAAAAAGGAAAATTAGAAGATATCCTTATCCTTTTGCATGATTATCCTTTTATTGGTTTAGCCTTTAATTATATTTGTTTTAGGATTAATCTTGCATAAAGAATAAGTTAAAATCGAATTGTATAATTGCATGAATGTTTGATTAAAATCGGTTGCATGATTATTTGTTTGGATTGCATGATGGTTTGATCACATGAAGTTTAAAATCGGATCATGAAAATCAGTCATTTTTCTAAGGCCATGATTTTATTAAAAGCCCTAAGAGAAAGTTGATGCATATTCTTCAGATGTCTGAAGTCAACAACTCAGATTACCCGGTCCTAAGTCTCTCCAGAGATAATATCCTAGAATGGGTAATGAGCACTAGAAATGCTCTGCAAACTAGGGGACTCGGAAGATGCATCACAAATGGCAATCATGAAATAGAAAGCCAAAGGGAAAGAGCCATAACAATTATGCGCTTCCATCTCACTGAAGAACTGAGAGATCAGTACCAAAATGTTAAGGACCCTTTTGATCTTTGGACAAAGTTGGGTGAAAGGTATTCAATGGTACTGTGGCGAAACTCCATGGAAGGATGGGAGACTCTCGGTTTCCGGGATTTTGAATCCGCGGATGAATACAACTCTGTCCTAATGAAAATCGTCCATGGCCTCAAGCTATGTGGCGAAGTGGTAACATATGAGGATCTTTTGCAAAAGACCATCTCTACATTCCATCCAAAGGAATTGATTTTATCAATAAGGCCAAAAGCTTCACCAACTATAATGACCTATTTCATTACCTTAGAAGAGGGCAGAGGACCAAAGATATCATCAGTAGATTTGATGAACTGATGAAAAGATGCAGTGAGATGGAAACTCCTCAAACAAATGATGAGGAGGAAGCCTCGGACTGTGAGGGCAGCTCAAAAATTGACTAAACAATGAGATTCCAAAATTTTAAATTTCATGTTGCTTTTATGTTTGCTTTGATTTTATGTCTTTGGATTCATTTCTTTGGTTTTTAATGAATAATTTAAGGCTTTAAGACATAATTCTTGTTCTATGAAGGATGGACGAGTTCGTGGTGGATAGTGGGTCAAGCCACATGATTTTAAAAGATAAAAGATACTTCATAAATCTTACACTCAAAAAGGCAAACATAAGTACTATAGCAGGACCGGCCGGCCTTATAGAAGGTTTCGGCCGGACCAACATTTTAATGCCTAAAGGCACGCATCTAGAAATCTCTGATGCATTGTTTTCACCTAGCTCAAATCGTAACTTATTGAGTTTTAAAGACATTCGTTTGAATGGTCTTCATGTGGAAACAATGGGCGGAGGAAACAGAGAATTTCTTCAGATAGTTAAAATCACCCAAGGCCAAAAGAAAGTCCTTGAGACTATACCTGCTATAGCTACAGGCTTATACTGTATATAAATCAGTATGATAGAAGCCAATGCCACCGGTAACAAAGCCTTTACGGACATGTATACTTTATGGCATGACGGGCTGGGACATCCCGGGTCAAGTATGATGCGGAAATTAATATCAAATACAAGTGGACACGCCTTGAAAGAAAGGAGAGTGATCCCTAAAAATCTCACTTGTGTCTCATGTTCACAAGGAAAATTGATTGTAAGGCCATCACCAGTGAAAGTGACTAAGGAAACGATAAATTTCCTAGAAAGAATTCAAGGAGACATATGCGGACCAATTCACCCACCTTGTGGGACGTTCCGATATTTTATGGTCCTCATTGACGCATCTACAAGATGGTCACATGTATGCTTATTGTCAACACGGAACTTGGCATTTGCAAGACTCCTTGCGCAGATGATACGCCTAAGGGCACACTTTCCGGACTTTCCGTTAAAGACCATACGCATGGATAATGCTGGTGATTTTACGTCCCGTGCATTTGATGATTACTGTATGTCAAACGCATACAGCTGATTTCTATACCATTACTCATGAGGTCAAAGCTTCCGGTTTCAGCCTGGGGACATGCGGTCTTACACGCTGCTGAACTAATCCGTATCAGGCCATCTAGTGACCACAAATATTCTCCATCCCAATTAATAACGGGTCAAGAGCCAGACATATCCCATCTTAAGACACTTGGATGCTCAGTCTATGTGCCTATTGCACCACCACAGAGGACTAAGATGGGACCTCAAAGGAAGATGGGAATATATGTTGGATATGATTCACCCACAATCATAAAATATCTTGGGCAAACCACCGGTGATTTATTCAAGGTCAGATACGCGGATTGTCATTTTGACGAATCCGTTTTTCCAACATTAGGTGAAGTAAACCGGCTGGTAAAAGAAATTGAATGGAATCAAACATCCTTAAATTGGCAAGATCCTCGGACTCAAGAAAGTGATTTAGAAGTCCAAAAGATAATTCATATGCAAAAGCTAGCTATTCAATTGCCAGATTCCTTTGCTGACCCGCAGAGAGTAAATAAATCGTATATACCAGCCGTGAATGCACCAATACGAATTGATGTCCAAGATGGACCGCAAGTGGCTACAGAGTCTAAACCACGAGTGAAACGTGGAAGACCTACTGGTTCCAAAGATAAGGCTTCTCGAAAATCTAAGAAATGTGCTGAAATTCAGACCGAGGAGATAGTGGATGATCCGAACACAAATGAACCTAAGGTACCGGAAAATGAAGCTCGGGACGCCGAGCCTCATGGTCCTGAAGTTCCCGATAACAATGAGATCTCGATAAATTTTGTTATGTCCGGAATCTAGTGGAACAGAAAAAATGTCGACATTGATGATATATTTGCATGCAATGTAGCACTTGATGTAATGAATGAGGATCTAGAACCCACGTCAATCTCTGAGTGCACTCAACGATCGGATTGGATTAAATGGAAAGATGCTATAAACGTGAAGTTAAATTCTTTAAAGAAGAGAGAGGTTTTTGGTCCCATAATTCAGACACCTCATGATATAATCCCAGTTAGACATAAATGGGTCTTTGTGAGAAAGAGAAATGAACGAGGAGAAATCGTTAGGCTTGTTGCACAAGGATTCTCACAAAGGCCAGGAATCGATTATGAGGAGACATACTCCCCTGTGGTGGATGCAACGACTTTCCGATTCCTGATAAGTCTGGCCATAAGAGAAAAATTGGATTTACAGTTAATGGATGTTGTAACCGCCTATTTATATGGTCCACTGGATAATGAAATCTATATGCGATTACCAGAGGATATTGAGCTCAAAGATAAGAAAAGTTCTCGAGAAGAACACTGCATTAGGCTGAACAAATCCTTGTACGGACTGAAACAGAGTGGACGTATGTGGTACAACCGGTTAAGTGAATACTTAGTAAAGTCCCGTCAGTCCGTGTATTTTTATAAAAAAGTTTGCAAACAAAGGATTTGTGATTATAGCAGTATATGTGGATGATCTGAACATCCTCAGAACCTCTGATGAAATCGCCCAAACAGTAGAATACTTAAAGGCCGAATTTGAGATGAAAGACTTAGAAAATACTAAGTTCTGTTTGGGAATACAGCTTGAGTACATCAAAAATGGTTTCCTTGTGCATCAAATGGCATATACAGAAAAGGTACTCAAGAGATTTAATATGGACCAGGCCCACCCATTGAGCAGCCCAATGGTGGTGAGAAGCCTCGGATTGGACAGTGATCCATTCGGTCCAAAGAAAAAGGATGAAGAAGTCCTTGGTCCCGAAGTGCCATATCTCAGTGCCATAGGAGCGTTGTTATATTTGGCTAGTCACACTAGGCCGGATATATGTTTTTCCGTGAACCTCCTATCAAGATTCAGTTCTTGTCCGACCCAAAGGCACTGGAACGGGATTAAACACATACTTCGTTACCTACAAGGAACGAAGGACATGGGTCTGTTTTCTACTAACCTTAACGATAAAGGTTTAGTTAGTTTTGCTGATGCAGGTTATCTATCGGATCCACACAATGGTCGATCTCAGACAGGATATGTGTTCACTCACGGAGGAACAGCAATTTCATGGCGATCCATAAAGCAGACGCTCACGGCCACGTCGTTCAATCACGCAGAGATTTTGGCGATTCATGAAGCTAGCCATGAATGTGTTTGGTTGAGATCGATGACTCAGCACATAAGGCGAGATTGTGGGATGACCGATGGGAAGGAAGAACCAACTGTACTCTATGAGGACATTGATGTGTGAATAACTCAACTGAAAGGATGGATACATCAAGGGAGATCGGACGAAGCACATCCTGCCCAAATTCTTTTTCACTCACGATCTCCAGAAGGCTGGAGAAATTCAAGTGCTTCAAGTCCGTTCAAGCAAAAACTCAGCTGACTTGTTCACGAAGTCGCTCCCAACCTCCACGCTTAAGAAACTGATGTATCAGATTGGCATGCGCCGATTAAAGGACTTTAGTGATGTCTAAAACAGGGGGAGTAATACGTGATGTACTCTTTTTCTTCGCTATGGTTTTATCCCACTGGGTTTTCCTTAGAAAAGTTTTAATGAGGCAGCATCCCCAAGCGTATTACAAAGATCTTTGATAGCATCAGGCTCGGTTGTTTTGTCCAAGGGGGAGTGTTAAAAACTGTTTGGTTATGAACTCACGAAACCGGCCCAGTAGAGGTTATATCATAACCGGTCCTTAGGTTTATTCTAGATTAGTCTAACCATTCCTTGTTGAACAAGGAATAGGTTTATGGAATGTTTCCTTTTCTATCCTTATGTAAACTTATATATAAAGACATTTGGTCTCATCAATAAGATACACAGAATTTACAACAATATGAGGCATTTTTAAATCATTCTAACCTTTTTTTCTAGTTCTTATCGAGTCTTTTTAGTCTTTATCGAGTCGTTTCAGGTCATTAGGAAGCTTTGGACGAGGTTTGGAGTGATAGGAACCTTTGGAGCAGAAAAGAATCATATCGGAAGAATATGAGCCAAATCGTATGAAGATTTACCAACTTCAACTCGCGAGCACCTGCTCGGCTACCAGCGAGCACCTGCTCGCGCTTCTGGAGAAAAATAAGGAAGGTCGATTTGACATAATCCTAATCACGAAAAAGAGAAGCAGCCGCTTAGAAGCCTCGATTATATATACTCCCTTTAGTCTTAGGTTTTTGATCATCTTTCACATGATCTTTTACATCTTTTACCTTTTAGCTTTAGTTTTCAAAAAAGAATCTTTGGAGCTTTCTACTTGTATTTTTGGGAGAAGAATCTCTGCAACACCTTGAGAAGAATTCTCAACCCTCTTACTTCTGTTTCGATTTTAATGCATTCTATTCATTCTATTGTTTTGTTTTCTTCTTATTTTATGTCTGAGTAGATCTCTTAGTTAGGTTAAGGTTTTCAAAGGAATTCATGAGCTAAGGAATTAAACACAAATAGGTTTATAAATCGATGTCTTCACCCTTGTTGTTCTTAATGCTTGGATCGGATTGATCACTCAATTTTATGATCTTAGGTTAACTTAGACAGCGAGAGTTGCTAGGTTGCTAGAAGAAACATTGGTGAGCAATTTATTCTATGCCTGCGAGAGTAGATGTGTAGGAGAATTGTGAACAAATCAAACCTTGTCTCTAATGCTTGTCTGCGATTTTTAGAACCAACGAGAGTTAGGATTATAGGTTGTTAGGCAAAGTTATTGATATCGTGAGAGTGGATTGATATTATCTTTATGTTTGAGTTCTAGACTTGTGCTTAATCATTGCCTGAATAGTTGTTTGATCATTTGCTCTGAATGGCCTGCGAATTACCTTGACCTAACGCTTGCTTATTATTGTTTTTACATCCGTTTTAGATAAGTAACCTGCTACCCAAACAATCTTGATCTGTCTTAATTTTAAATCTAGCTTATAAAACCATAGTGTAATACTTGGTCTTCGTGGGATCGACCCCTAAGTACTACTACGTTTGTTGTGCACTTGCAGTAGGAAAATAGGGTTCAAAAACCTGTGTATCAAGTTTTTGGCGCCGTTGCCGGGGACCAAATTATTACCTTTGGTTTTCGACGAAATTTTTAGTCTAAGATTTACTAACTTGTTCTTCTTTTCTTCTCTAGTGTGTGTTTCAGGACAATCAGGAGATAGCAAGGTTAGAACGAGCGGATTAGAAGAAGAAGTCGGATCCAGCCAACATGGGCGATGAAACCGACAATCGAGCTGCTAGTGGATTTGTAGCTGCTGAAATTCGAAGGATAGAACAGCAGATGCAACAGTTGCAGCAACAGCTACAACCACAGCAAAAGCGTTCCATTGGGGACATTCACGCGCCTCATGCTTACTACCAAAACAGAGCCGCAATCATTCCACCCACAATTCAGAGCCAGGACTACGAGATCAAACCTCAGATGATCGCATTGGTGAAGCAACACTTGTTTCACGGCTTACTTGCAGAAAATCTGATGGACCATATTGAAGATTTCGAAGAAATCTGCAGCACAACCGGTTCGAATGGTGTACCTCTGGATTTTCTGAAGTGCATGTTCCCTTTCTTTCTTGCGGAAAAAGGTTCACGCTGGCTGAAGTCATTGCCACCTGGATCTCTGGTGACATGGCCTGATGCTAGGTCGGCATTCCTGGACAAGTTCTACACTAAGTCCAAAACTGCATCTCTACGGAATAAGATCTCTTCGTTCCAACAGCAATCTGGAGAAGCTTTTTGCGAAGCTTGGGAAAGGTACAAGGAGTACCGCAGAGATTGCCCTCACCATGGGTTCAGCGATGAGCAGATCCTGAGCATTTTCTATGATGGCGTCAATTAGGACTGCAGAAACGCCCTGAATGCAGCCAGCAATGACGATTTTTATACAAAGTCCAAGGAGGGTGCGTTTGAGCTAATTGAGAACTTGGCTACAAGTTCTGGAAATAGCTGTCATGAGTATGATGAGCTTAGATACGTCAGTAGTGTTGAATCGCAGAAGATTGATGAGTTGGCAGCAAAAGTGGACTTGTTGTTGGAGAGAAATTAGAGAAGTGTCCAGCTTTGTGCGAACAGAAGCTATGAGCAGCATGCAGAGGTGAACTACGTGAATGGAGGTTATGTGGAGAATCAGAGCTTTCAAGCCCAGGCGTCTAACTCTCAAGATGAGCTGAAGTGACTTATGCACTTGGTTTTACTCAACCAACAAAAATATGCTAAAGAGGTCGATGTCAAGGTGGACAGCGTGTACAAGGATCTCAACAATAAGTTTGAAGCTGTTTGCACTCACATGAAGAAGCTTGAAATTCAGATTGCTCAAACTGCTGAGGCATCAGAAATTCCTCATGGGAAGGCAGAGATGAATCCTTGGAAAGGGTATGTTAATGCAGTTGAGACAAGAAGTGGAAAGACACTGCAAACAGCTGCAGCACCAGCCCAGAAATCAGCAAAAGGGAAAGAAATAGCTGTGGAGCACCCGCTCCAGGGGAATCAGAACTCTCCAAGCGAAGGAAACTCGAGAGAGCACCCTACGACATCGGGAGCACCCGCTCTGTTTCCTACTCAGAGTGCTCCAAGCGGAAGTGCTGCGACAGAGCACACCAGCTCTCCGACAAAGCACATGCTCCACCGAGATGCTCCCACCAAACCTGCAGAAAATCTTCCAGCGAGGGTTTACACTCCTAAGGTGCCTTATCCAGTTCCACCACCACCATTGAGGGCATTACCTAAGGTTGAAGATCCTGGAAAGTTCTTGGTCCCATGCTCCATTACAGGAGTTAACTTCAAAGAAGCTCTTTGTGATTCTGGGTCTACTGTTAATCTCATGTCAAAAGCTATTGCATTGAAGTTGAAAATTTCTGAGGTAAAGCTTAGTCATATGACTCTTCATTTTGCGAACTCCTCCTCAACAACATTGTCTGGCAGCATTCACGATCTACCTGTCCAAATAGGGGATTGCCTGGTTCCAACTGATTTTCAGGTTGTGGAGATGCGAGAAGGTTATGATATGCACTTGCTTCTTGGGAGACCATTCATGGCTACCGTGGGTGCAATCATTGATATGCCTAATAAGCGAATCTGTTTTTCCAAGATTGACAAAACGGTTTTCTACAAAGCCATTCCCACAGGAACCACCACACACGCCTCTTGCATCTCAGCAATGGATAGAGAGGAAGCACGTGCTCCAATCCCGCGAGCACCTGCTCCACCAACCTAGAAACTTAGGGAGAAGGCAAAGACGCAGGGAAAAGTGCAGTGCGAAAGAGGTCCTCAAATGACTTTGATCCCTCAAGGGTATGATGGACACTCGGTCGACTACAAGGTGAAGTGCAAAGGTCATCCTAAACCTTTCTCTAGAGTTAGAGTTATTCTTCCATCAGAGTTGAAAAAGAAGGGTATTGGTGTTGTGAATGGGATGCTGAGTAAGGTTCTGAACATGAGGATGTCAGATTATGGAGCTTGTTTTGGAGCAAGCTCTCAAGCCCAACCTGACTGATACATGGCACCAAAGTCAAGCTAGTGACTTAAACCAAGCGCTTAGTGGGAGGCACACTTATACTTCCTTTTCTTCTTTTGTTTTTGATTTTTGGTTTTGGTTTTCGTTGTTTCAGGACAAGAAAGTAGGTACACAGTGTTTCTAGGCGATCAGGCGAAGAAAACTCGAGCGAGCACCCAACCTCTACACGGAGCACCTGCTCCGTTTATCTCTCGGGGTGCTCCGATTTTCGTAACACTTTTCTACCTCCATTGTCTTATTCTATTTTTTATTTTGTCCTAACTTCATATTTACTCTCACACCGGGGACGGTGTGAAGTAAGTGTGGGGGAGGGTGTTTGTTGCTACTGATTTGGTTTATTTTCTTTGATTTTTGTTTCGTCTCTCTGAGTCAGTCTGTTTTATTAAGTCAAAATTTGGTTGGGATTTATGAAATATCTCTTAGAATGTTGAGATGACTGTTTTTACTTAGTGACCATATCTGTAGGATCCATTCAGTTAAGACTAATGAAAAATCCAAAGTCTGACCAGTCCACTAGGGAGACCCATATTTCCAGCAGATTTTACAGACCTGAGCTATTTACGGAGATCTTTCAACTGTAGCTGGTGACCAAAGAGCTTGATTCTCTCATTCACACCTGATATCGACAGCTATTGTGAAAAGTCTATGGTACTCATTTCCCTTATTCTAAAAATCCTGAGAAACAAATGAAAAGATGAGATGATTTTTCTTTTGAGTAAACGAATAGGAAAATTTCTCAGGACCCCACTATTTTACTTTGAAAGGAATGATCACACAAAGGTGAAAACGAGGGATAGGAAAATTTTCTAGAACCCCATTATTCGTCACACCTTTGCAATAAAAAAAAAGATCGTAAAAAAAAGAAGAAGATGATCAAAAGATAAATGCAGAGTATGAGAAAAGAATAAGTCTGGGGGAGAGAAAGAGTACCAAATAGGTGGATTACATGGTTGTATTTGTCAACGTATAGTATGGGAAAGAGTCTATAAGGTTCTTAGCATTGGAAGCATTGTTAGTCTCTATGCAATGAAGGATAGTGGAAGAAGTTGAGATTTTGTGGAGTTAATCTGGAAAAACTGCAATGTGGCTAAGGAGAAGTACATGGTGGTCGACTTTTGGATTGGTTCATAAAAAATGTGGATTACGGGTTTAAGCAGTTGGTGCGATTATTCTGATTGAGAAGGTGAGATCCCTGTTTTCAAACCTTTCTTCTGCGGCTTAAGCTTTAGTTTGTTTGAGGACAAACATAGGTCTAAGTCTGGGGGAGTTGATATGAGGCATTTTTACCTCATTCTAACCTTTGTTTTCTAGTTCTTGTCGAGTCTTTTTAGTCTTTATCGAGTCATTTCAGGTCATTAGGAAGCTTTGGACGAGGTTTGGAGTGATAGGAACCTTTGGAGCAGAAAAGAATCATATCGGAAGAAAATGAGCCAAATCGTATGAAGATTTACCAACTTCAACTCACGAGCACCTGCTCGCGCTTCCGGAGAAAAATAAGGAAGGTCGATTTGACCTAATCCTAATCACGAAAAAAGAGGAGCAGCCGCCTAGAAGCCTCGATTATATATACTCCCTTTAGTCTTAGGTTTTTGATCATCTTTCACATGATATTTTACATCTTTTACCTTTTAGCTTTAGTTTTCAAAAAAAATCTTTGGAGCTTTCTACTTGTATTTTTGGGAGAAGAATCTCTGCAACACCTTGAGAAGAATTCTGAACCCTCTTACTTCTGTTTCGATTTTAATGCATTCTATTTATTCTATTGTTTTGTTTTCTTTTTATTTTATGTCTGAGTAGATCTCTTAGTTAGGTTAAGGTTTTCAAAGGAATTCATGAGCTAAGGAATTAAACACAAATAGGTTTATAAATCGATGTCTTCATCCTTGTTGTTCTTAATGCTTGGATCGGATTGATCACTCGATTTTATGATCTTAGGTTAACTTAGACATCGAGAGTTGCTAGGTTGCTAGAAGAAACATTGGTGAGCAATTTATTCTATGCCTGCAAAAGTAGATGTGTAGGAGAATTGTGAACAAATCGAACATTGTCTCTAATGCTTGTCTGCAATTTTTAGAACCAACGAAAGTTAGGATTCTCCAAGGATGGTTCTCGAATGGTCTTTCCTGAGTTAATATCCTGATACGCCATATCATCAGGACTAATAATACAGCCAAACTTTTAATGTTTACTGATTTATTTCCCAAATAGCATGATAATTTGGAACACATAGATACTATGTGTTCCATTTTATCTTTTTCTTAAAGATAAGTATTTTTAAAATTTCATTACATACTATATATGTATTTCAATTTTAACATGTCAAATTGGCTAAATAGAGCAACGAATGATAAATGCGAGAACATCTTATGCTTGAGTTTTGTGGTCACTTCATTGACCATACTAGGTCGGAACCCGCGCTACGCCGCGGGTGTTGGGTTTGGATATCTGGTTGACTGGTTTTTAGGCCTGAGATTTTTATCCGAAACCGAAACTCGAACCCGAACCCGAATCCAAACCCGAACCCGAACCTGAAAAAATATATTAAAAATCCTGATCCATTACAGTTTATCCAAACCTGAATAGACCGAACCGAACTTGACTTGAACCCGAAAAGATTTCTGTGTACTTATTTTATTCGGAAAACACCAGTTAAATATCTGTCAAATATAAACGTGAGTTGAGTTTTCAGTGTACTTACCAAATTGTTGACTGTTCTATGAATTAAATCTGTACATTTTGTTAACAATAGTTTTATTAAAATTAAAATTGGAAGTTGTGTTTCATATGCATTTTAAATAACACAATCTATAGAATAGATAGAAGCAAGATTACTGATTTTTACTTTTTCAGGAAAACTTCACTAAGTGAAAGGCAAATATAGAATTTGATTTTCAGTTGTTTTCTTGAAGCGTAGACAAAATTTAGAAAGAATAAATTAGCACTATTAGTGAAGAGTCTTATCGATCTCACTCATATGAGCCGCACTTATTTCTGGGACCCATGTTTCTTTGAGAACCATGGTTACCGTGAAACTCTGAACAGAAGACTGGAAATTGTATTTTGAGATTTTAACTTACAAGTTCATTGTTTTCCCAATCAGTTCCAAAAGCAATCTCGGTACCGTTTCGTTGCTGGACATGTTATCTTCTACTTGTTCCTGATATGGTCAATAAGAAAGTAGTTGGAACAAAAATAAACATTTTCAAATATCATGTTTGGACAATAACTTACTCTGGCTTGGATTACGCGTTCAGCCGTTGTGTTTGTAAGGTTCTTAACATCCCGATCAAATAGCACAAAAATAGTTGGTCTCTCAGGACATCCAACTATTAGCTCCACTCTGAACCTGTTTCCAGATAATGTCAACATTATATATATAACTCAGCGAATTAGTCAGGAATATTTATTTCGTAACCAATGACAAGTGAATCAAACCTTGCAATCCCGATAGTGCCGGTTTTATTACAATTGTTGCAAATTAAAGCTGTCTCAGACCTCACTAATTTCTTAGAGCATGTAGCACATGAAAGATATTTCCAACCAGTGTGATTGTTGATGTCAACGATGAATGCTTCTCCTTATTTTCACCGGAGGACACATATTCCAAAATATCCTCAAGAGTCCATAACTCCAGCTTCTGTTTCTTTTGTTCCTCGTCTATTATTTTCGTAGGAGTCGCTGTTGTTTCGGTCTCCACACTGGGGTTTGTCTAATTATACACGCATTTATTTGGTTTTAAAAGCATATTAGCGAAAGCAGTTACGATATAATACCTTCTCATAAATTCCGAAACAACTTCTATTTTATCGTTGAAATACACCTTTGTTGATCCGGTTGAGTTTAAGTGCAGTTTCCCTACAGAGGTTCCAATAACATGTCGGTACGTTTGTAAGTTAATATTTTATATGCTGTAAGCAATAAACCTTTACCTGCAAACATCTTCGGATTCATGCATGTGCATACAACAACATTAGATTGTCGAGCCAACTTGTGGAACTCAGTCGCTTGTTCATCCCACAGAGTTACGCGGATGGTGTCCTTGCTGAATAAATTCCAAGTACATAAACAATTAGAATGAGTCTTAAAATAGGCAATGTTATTAGGGGTACTGACTCTTGAAGCTAAAGAAGCAATATAATCTTCTGGTTAAAGTCTTCCGCACCCAATCGCGAGCCCTGAACTTCGATAACTTGCCCAACAACATCTTCCACACACCAACCAATTTAAACTTTAACGGTGATAGTATGAACCACACATAAGTTAGGTTTTAAAAACATTCATTTAATTTACCTAGCAACTGAAGGTTGGTCGCTGCGAAGCTTTGAAACTCCGCATAATTATGAATTCTGAATTTCTCACGTTTGATTGAACACAAACGTCTTCCCCAACTTCCTTGACCTGCGTTAAGTCCGTAAATCTGATGGAAAACTGATTGCTTGTCACCTTATAGTGATCGACCGTAAGCAGAGACCGTAAGTCCGTAAATTTAACACATTCTATTCTCGAATTACCTCATGATATTGGTCGAAATTATAGGGAAAGTAGGAGAATCATCTCATGCTGATTTCATTTCTTGCATCCTCTCATGCAGGACATTAAGAGATATTCCGAAGTATCCAGATGTCCACCACCATGGAAGAGCATACCAAAGAACACAGTTCTTATACATGAGTGTGCTAGGGCTGGAAATATTCATGCTATTTTTTTATGTGGGCTAATAGATTTCTATTTCCTTAAAAAAAAACAGAATCATGAACCAACCAACTCAAGAAAGCTGCAAAAGAAAATCATCCTGACGCCAACTGCTCTATCTAGAAGAAAATTTTCCGTTTTATCAATTACATGCACCATGTCTAAGTTTATTTCAAATTTTCAATTCATGTACCACAGTCGTTTTAATTTTTTCTAACCTATGTAAACACATTTTCATCGCAACAATAAAAAAAAACATGCAACACTATATCTAAATGCAGCGCAGACTTTTTAAGAAACGGTGCAATCAAAAGTTCGTTTGAGGTCTGAACCTTACTAACAGCTCTTAAATGTGAGGTCGTCAATCTAAAGTTCTTAACTCTTGCTGATTTTCTACAAGATTTATTCAAGACCCGTGGTGAAACCATGACCTGCAAAGAGATTGACAATTAGAGAGAGTGAATACATACTTTTACACGAGAGCTTGAAACCAATAACGTGAATTTCTCACGCACAAAGAGATGTAGACCTAAAAGAATCACAACCCTGGGAATCTCAAAGACTGTGTCCCTTAACCTCATACAAACAGATAAAACTGAAAAAGCAGAAATTTCAATTTACACTAAGCAAAAACCGATGTGGCAGATTATTCGAGTCCGTAAACATGAAACAAAAATTACAGAAAACAAAAATCGTAAAAAAGAAAACGCAGAACAGGACAAGTAAAGAGCTGATTGTCCGATTCGGTTCCTTACGATAATGGAACTCTGAAATCGATGTCATACACTCGGGTTCATACCTCCGACATAGTGAACCGGTTCACTGAACCCTTTTGACCGCCTTTTCGGATGAGCGAGACGACGACGTTTAGACTAATGCTGATTACCTTTGACGTGTACAAAATAAATGTTTTAATTGGTTTTCAATTTTTTTTTCATTTATTGACATGGCGCTTTGACAGCGCGCCTCACATCCTAGGTGCCGGCTTCTGGAGAGGCACTTGTCTTGTTATAGTGTTTGATTAAGTTGAGATTTTCCCAAGGATATGTAATATGTCCATAAGCTTGAGCAAACTAATGATCATGATCATCACAACTGATTATGTGGGATAGATTGATGAGTTGATTCGATTATTGAGAAATGGTTATGAATGTAATCGAGTCATTATTGATGGGCTTCGATTCGTAGGCGTGAATGGTTCCAAGTATGGAAACTTTAGGTTCAAGATCGAAGTTGACCATGAATCTCTGATTAGAACATGGATTATTGCGGTCTTCGAAACTTCAATCCCATGACTCCGTTTACACCCAACCAAAAACTTTCAACGTTTTTTCCTTTGATCATTTTTTTTTGACGGCCATAATATTAAACCCGAAAAGGACCACAGAAGTCAAAAGATACAGGCCCACTAAGAGGCAAATACACGAAAGAGATAAAAAATTTAAATACACGTGTAGACATTAGAATATTTCTGCAACGTGGCTCTTTCTTCTCCAAGAAGCTGCCGCCATCGTAACAGATCTACCACCGCCTCGTGAAGCTTCAGAACCTGCAACTCAGATGACTTCTGCTATCTTCTTCCTCGCAATCACTGTGACTCTCTTCAAATCTGCATCTAGATGTTGACACCAAGGAAGCTTCAGAGGTGACTAACCCAATATAATGATTAGTCTTTGAAGATGGAAAGCTCCATCACTGCTCCGCCGGTTGAGCAAAGACCTCCCGAAGAAATTACTCCAAGCGAATCAACAAAGATGAGGAAAAGAAAGATCTCAGCATAAAAGATATAAACTGAGGAAGGAGATTTAAAAAGTTCTAGGAAACCGAGAACAAATCGAAACTCTCTCCACAGATATGAACACAAAAAGGAAGAGAAATTTCGAAGATTTATTATCCGAACAAAAGCCGGAGCTCAAAATCCGATAAACGGAACCAAAAGATCCGGAGAACCGGAAAACTATATCCGATTGACATCGAAAACAAAAAGAAACGAAATTGCTTTCTCTCTCTCAAAGATGCGAGAGAGAGAAGAGTTTCCTTTGATCATTTATAATAATTTTATTATCACGTTGAGATATCAAATAAATAATTAGATCGCTTATTATTTCAACACAATATATTAAAAGAGAAGACGTTTTGCCACATGTCTCAAGGAGATTAAATTGAGGAAAAATAACCAATCAGAATATTTATTTTGTACGTGTCATTAAAAAGTTCACCTTTAATGGGCATGCTTAATGGACATCTGTTTACAAAACTCAATCTAATATAGCCCAAATGAAGTTGAACTTTCATTTTTTTCTAATTTGGTTATATATATCAAAGGTTTTTTTTTTACAAATGAAGAGATATTTGATAAACTATCATTTGTAAAAATTATAAAAATCTTATGACTTTTATAATTTTTAACTATTTTTATGAAGTAGTTAAAAAAAAATTACAACCCATTTGTATATATCGATTTTTTTTTCTAATTCGTTTTGGTTAAATTTAGTGGGTTTTATTTGTTTAAGGTCAATATATTGGTTAAATTTAAAGATATGTCAATTTAATTCTAAAAAATTAAAATATGATTTTAAATATTTCATATTTAAAAATAGTTATTAAACTATACAGAATTTCTTTGATTATATTTTAGAAAATATTAAACAGAAAAACATATAATCAACCAATATAAAAAATATTTATAACTTTTAACCTACTAAACAAACACAAAATAGAATACACACATAATACAATTATTCAAACACCAATCAACACAATATATAATCTCACATAACACAATTCTTCTAACATCAACAAAAAAAAACTCGCACAACAAACAACTACAAATAGTACAATAGCCATAAGAACTTGACTATTATGATAACAATTTATATAATAATCAACTATATACAAAATATTATACCCGCACAGGGTGCGGGCTATCATCTAGTGTTGTATTATAAAAATTTATCTATTTTATTTCGTAATTTGAGAATTTTCAGTGATCAAATTTCGTTTTGAAACAAAAGAATTATATAATAACCAAAACTTTTAGCCAAGCGATTGAATGCCAATTCATAGAAATTCCTTTGTCCCCAAACCACACGAATAATAGTAATAATATTATCATCGCACTATATTTATAACTAGATTAGGACTTGCGTATCAGTGAAATATTTGAAATCTAAAACTGATAACCCGCATAACATAATTAATATTTTTAGATTTTAGATTAATATTAATATTAAATTATCCAAAAACTACATTTATAACTCGCAGTTGAGAAACTCGCGAGAAACCAGGAGAAACAATTTTTCTAAATTAAAAAAGGATTCCAAAAACATTTCTTAAATATTATATTACTTAACAAATATTTCAATGAATTAAATAAAAGTATTAAATATATAAACTATAAAAAGGAAAAGTTTTATATTAAAAACATAAATTTGTTCATAGGTAATCACACACAATAACACTATTATTAAGTAATTATTGTATATTTTTATCTTAAAATAATTTTTTGCGGCAAAATCGGATAGATAGATTTGACATTGGTTACGATTATATTAATTAATACTTTGAACATCAAATTTTATATAATAAGATAAAATATTTGATTTTCCTTTTCCTTTTATGAATAAGGAAAAAAAAATTATTTGTTTTTTATTTAACTGATCTAGTGTTAAATAATTTTCTGAGTTCATCGTTTTTTTATGATATAGAAATGTAAATCTATACCAGAGAAACAGATTTATTATTTTTGATTGTATTGTATTTGATGCTTGGTGTAAATTATGAAAGAGCTAAGTTCTTCATATAGACATCATAAATATTAATTTGCAAGCTTTTAAGAAGGTAATTATATTTTTCTTAAATTATCCATTTTATTGATTATATTTCTCTTTTTAGTTGAAAGACTAAATTTTTTTAATAAAATGTTAATAAGTTTATTTTCTTAAGTTATCTTTGAAATTAAGCGATTTTTGTATGTTTTCCTTTTTAATTCTTTTTTTCAATTCCATTTTATAGTGTTGTCATGATTTCCTTTTGCTTCCTTTTTCCATTTTAATTCCTTTTTGTTTCAATTCCTTTTCAATTCCTTTTTGCTTCAAACTTTTTCAATTCTTTTTTTGCTTCAATTCCTTTTTCAATTATGTTTCGCTTCAGATTTAAAATTTATATCACCGTCATATTTTATTATGGGCTTTCTATTTCCTTTTCAATTTGTTTTTGCTTCAGATATAATTTTTTTTTGTCTATATTTTCCTTTTTCTTCATATCACTGAATATCTTAAATTATTTTTGGTTTAATATATTAAATTCTTTAAGATTTAAATATATTTTTCCCTATATTTTCCCTTTTTCTTTAACACTTTTGTTTATTAATTATTGAGAGAATTAAAAAGTAATATTCTCTATATTTTCTTTTTTGGTTCATAAATTTTTATTTATTAATTATTAAGGAAATTAGAACAATAATGATCTTTTTTTCTTTATTTAACACATGTTAAAATCTTAAGATAATAAAATGCCACTTGACACAATCTTGTGAATTACTAACTTTTGAAACTCAACTTTATATAATAAGATAATCAAAGAAGACCATATATTATTTGTTTTACATTTCCATCGACCGACTCTAGCAAGGGTACTCACATTGGCACAACCTAAAATTACCAAGGGTGACACAAGATCCACGTCCATTGCTATATTTTGTTGCACAATTCGTATCACAGCATTCATCAGGACAATTTTGACTGCACATACCAGCCCCAGCATTGCACATCTTGGGTGGTGATCCGCATGGGTAGATGCACGTGCATTGCTTCTTCCCAGGAGGACCGTCACACTGGGTTTGAACCGTTGGCCCGTATTTGGCCAAGCATTTCTGGTCACAGTTTTCGCAAGGTCCTTCAGTTTTGAAGCATCTTGATGCACTGCCCTGATTCACCACTGCATAATTTTTATACATTTAATCATTTTAAAACATAAAATAATTATTCAAAGTTTTATCTATTTGATTTGTATGTTTTTTTATGATCCAGAAATATTAAATTTTAAATGTGTTAATCATTGTAAACATCAATCAGTACAAAAAGATATCATACAGTACAATTATACTAATTTTTTGTTTGTTTTTGGAGAAGTGACTATCGGCAATTGGCGATAATATTGTGATCACATAATCATATATTTTAGAATATTTGAAACTTTTTTTTTTTGGTCGAAGATTATTTGAAACCGAAAGTTAAATTTTTCAAATGAACAAAAAACATTCAAACGTAGTACCTAAGGTAAACATGATAAGTAAGCTAACAAGGAATATAAGTGAAGTTATATTTTGCATATTTCCAAGTTTTCAAGATTTCTCTTATTTTTTCTGAGGTTAATCGATTTTATGTTATTGAGAGATTTATAGTTAGCTATTTAAAGTAAACATAAAACTCCAAATTGAAATATTTTGACTCTTCTTCAAATTTAGAATTGAGGACATTTCATATCTTTCCACATCATGATTATTTAAATCTACACTGATTTATTTCCAAAAATGAGTATGGCCCATAAAGTTTTTATATGTAAAGAGATTTTTTCTATATGTCAACAACATGCCATATACAAATTTGAATTAAACAAAAATAGCACAACAATAATGTTACAAGCAGTGGTCCAGTCAAAAGAGTTGTTATGCGAAAGAAATATAAGATGCTTAAACTTCACTCCTTAGTTTCTATAAACTCTAAAAATTAACAAAATTTTCAATTACAAAATTTTATTATTTAAATTGATTTTTCAAAAAAATCTCCTAAACATTTATGAGAAGCTACTCTTTTTTAAAAAAAAATGTTAATGTGCCCTTACCACGTTTAGTTTCAGAAAAAGAGACATGACTATATAAAAATTATAACATGTCTTCAAAAAAATAGGACATGTAAAATTTCATTTATACATATTTATATTTTTGAAAATATTGTAATAATTATATTTGGATTAATAATAAAAGAAACCATATATATCACTAATCTTCTAATCAATTAATATTTTATTGACATATTTCACAACATAAAAAATAGATCTTAAACTCGAATACATGAGAAATATATATATTCCACAGTTGATTTTTTTTTTTCTCAAAGCAATGCGGGTGAAAACAATTTTCTATGTAGATTTCTGTGATTAATCAATTGATTGCTAGAACTTAACAGCTATAACGACTTTTTTCAATTGATTATTTAGTACACGGTGCATTTTTTGGCGTCATCTTATCGGGGAATAGTTAGTGCGTAAAGCACCAAAACATGGATGTTTCAGAGTAAACGAATAAATGCATAAAAGTCCCGTCCCAATTAATTAACAGCCTAATTAATTGATCGAGATAAATGAAAGAATATCGATACCTGAAGCAAGCATGATATATAAGATGATAAAAACCACAAGTGTGACTGCCTTCTTCATGTTTAGCTTCTTTTTTTTTTCCTATTGTCAATTGAATGAGAAAACTGTTAGTATATTATTTGAACATTTAGTTGGTCTATATATAATGTAACCACCCCCAAAAATATTTATTAATATGTTTCCGAAATATCATTACCTTATTCAGTATATCATTGTCCCTTAATTTAATTTAGTCAAATTTCTTTTGAGAATTTAATTTCAGTCTTCAAAATATTAAATTAATATTATTAATCTTTGGGAAGCATATTGACACTACATTAATTGTATATTGACCATTTGACCTCCATTATCATATTACTAAATATTTGAAACAGAATTCAAACTTCTGAATGAACCGAGACATAAATGATTAAATGTATTTTTATCCCTTGTTCGGGATCTCGCTATGCGCTATACGTACGGTCGATAGGGGACTAGCGAGTTACCAATTACTCGGAGATTATTCGGGGATTACTCGGGGAGTAATTTTAAAACATTTTATTATAATTTTGTTTATAAATTTGTTTTAGTTAATAATATTAATAGAATAACATGATTTAATGATTAGAAAACTATTAAAAATCATGAGATCAGTGTTCTAAGTGATTTTTTTTCATTTTTCTACCACTCTAACTACTTCATCTTCATCTTTTACATACTTTTAGTCAATTTTTCTTTTTATTTTGTTATTTAGAATAAAATATAACAAATTTGTCAAATTATTATCGATTTAAGTGATCTAAATTGATTTAGTTGTCATATTTATACGTCGTTTTTTCCAATTATATGGTTTAGACGGAAAAAAACACTAGTCACTGTATAATATAGCCGTATAACTCAACTCGACACGCTCCACCACCGCCTAGAGTATTCTCGGACGTATACTCGGCTAGGCGGACGAGTTTTCGAACAAGGTTTCTATCTAATATTATTTCCGTTGACTAGAAGATCTAACAATGGCCTCATTTCCAACCTATATATGTATATTACAAACTACAGATGACTTCTTGCACTAGAATCATTTAAATAACTTTGTTGTGGATTATTTCTGCATTTAGGATGTAAATATATCTGTCTATACAATTTTTAGAATGCACAAGCGATGGTCAAATTCCTACATTTCGAGGTATAAGATGCTCTGTGTCACGCCATATTTTTCTAAAAAATCATTAAGCTTTTATAAAATGTTTTACATACGAATACAAATAAGAAATAATGTCACAATATGGATATGTTGGCATTCACCAATTTTCCACTAAATAGACTATTTTGTCCTTCATTCAAGAATTCGTCATAAGTTTACATTCTAATTTTTGTTCTAGACATATATCCGTTATAGACCGCATTTATCCACTAAAATACATATTTGCTTAATTTTTCACTTTTCACATATATATATGTGCAGATACCTTGGCTAGAGAGATATTAAGGTCCAATTTACAGTGGCATTTATTTCATGTTTGTCCCCTGTGTTTACAATCTGCTGTAACTAACGATTTAAACTAACCCAGTAATAAAAGTTAAGTTGGCAAAAAAAATAATATATATATATATATATATATATATATATAAACCATGAAGATGCAGAGGAATAGCTTCTCATTAGTTTTTTTTTAAATCTAATTTTATTTATGTATAATATTCAATATTACATAAATTACAATAAAAACCCAAAATATTCGAATATAATAAAATAAAATAAAATATACTTAGCGAAACTTTCGAAGAAAAAATTTACTCGCTCTAAAATCCGCATTTCAAAGATTGCGATCTTCATCTTCAATTATACAAACTAGTAAAACTGCGAACGCGGGGTGTTCTTCTTTTTTGTTTTTTGTTTTTTATTTTCTTTTATATTTATATTTAGTTTCAAAAAAACAACGCGTGTGTTAATATTGCTAAAAAATAGCTGCTTCGGTAGTGTAACTGAACTTGTTTTCATTGAAGTTATATTTAAAGTGATTTAAAAGAGATTTTGTATAGTTGACCGATTAGATATTTTAATTTGTGATGAAAAAAAGTTGCAGGATTATAGATTGCAGAGGTTTCTTTTATTAATTAATATTTTGTACTGCGGTAATTTAAAAGAATGAACCAATTTGAGAATTTGACTTTGTAGCAGTTGGAAGGAAAGATGAATCATTTGAACCAATTAATTAATAATATATTTGTTTTTCCTACTGTCAAGTAAACTTCTATGAAAAAAAAATACCCTCAAAGGAAGAGAAATGTGAGAAGACGAAGGCTTTAGATAGGATCATATCTGTTTGTTTTAAGTTTCTCATTGAAGACAATATTCGCTGGTGTAAGTTAATATGGTGATTGAAGATAAGCCTGCTGTTTGGTTTATTTTTATTTTTTGGTTTTCAGTTTTCAGGAATATTAGGTCCTTATTTCTTATTAACATAAATGGAAGAAAGGATTTTATAAATTTCCTTTTGTAAAGTTAAAAATAGATAGAAGAAGATAGAAAACAGAGTCATTTGTACACATATCAATTCAGAAAAATAGATAGAAGAAGGACAAAATAAAAAAGAAAGAGCGACCAAGTTTTTTCTTATCACTGTATCAATCAAAGAAAAAAAAAAGACTATTTTTTTGCTTCTCCATAACTTCCAAGGCTTGCAACAGGAGGAAAAAAGTCCGGCGATAACGGTTGGTACCTACAGCAACACAGCGAGGTTGAGGACAACAGACAAGAAACACAGAAACAGGAGGTACTTAGAAAAACAAAGAACAATACTTTTAAATAGGAGTATTAGCTCCGGACTGATCTTTTAAATAGGAGTTTATGAAGAAGTTATAGTTATGGTGATCAACATTTAGCTGTTTCATCCATGAATCCGCAGCGGTTTGACGGTAAGGCATCCGATCTTGATCGAATCCTGTCTTTCACAGCACTCTGTTTTATCGTTGCCTTTGTTGTTGCTGTGATCTCCTTCCATCACATTATCTGCAGCTCTTGAAGCCGTTTTATAAACAGGAATGGTGGTTGATCGTAGGTACCTTGAAAAGAAGAAGATATAGTTTTATAAGTAAGGAAATTTGCAGGTTGGGATGTGATATATCGGGTACCTAATTCATCAAATCATCACACTTTTCAATAAAAAATTATGTTAACTAAACCTGAAGCATTGTATTAACTAAAGACTGATCACTTACCATGCAACATCCATCAAACTTGCAAGAGACATACCGACAATTCGTTTATCTGAAGAGAATTCAAGTACAGTACATTTGCATAAATGTTTACACAGAGATATGTAGTTTTGAATGCGGCTGATAAATCTCTGGTTAAGAAGATTTTACACTGTTGTTATATTTTGCTCTTCTTTACACAGTCCATCTAAATTATCCACAGAAATATCTATCTGATCAGGCTTCTCACTGTGTAACACTTTTCTGTTTTGTAAACCCAGTTGTTGTACACAGTGTTATCAAACCCCATAATCTGTATATAGCAAAAAATCTAACCTAACGAAAGACGCAACCACTTAAATATATATACACAATCAATGTGATCTAAGTCCTGCAGAACTTGGACGGGGTAGGAGAATTCTCCTATAAACCACATTGATAAGAACACATGTTACTACTCTAGTTTGGAACATTTGCTTATAACCTTCTGGACTTCTTCTTTTTATTACTTATGCGTACATATAATCTATGAGTACAATAACAAAAGCCGGATATACAACAAGTTAAATCTCCTCCCAATAATAAAATATATTATACTCCCAATAATACTCCCAATAATAAAATATATTATACTCCCAATAATATTTGCACTGACATTTGGTCAAATGTCATCAGGAGTAGCTTCCTCTCCACGTCTAAGGCCTCATTTGAATTGATATTCATTGACAGAAAGAATTTAAGTCTCGAAAAGGCAATGAAACTGTAACAAACCGAACAATCACAGATATTTTGCTCCACAACAGATGCGACTGGACAATCCCGTTATAGCAAGCAACACATGATATAAAAGTTGCGAAATGGTTTCTGATAAAGATATATCCAGTATGATCTCTAAATAAACAAAACAAAAAAAGGCAAATGCGACGAAAAGAAACGACCTGCGAACGAAGACATATCTATCTAAGCATCTGTGGAAGTGTCAAAGTTGTCAATTTTCAGAGGAGTGATGTCATCTGCAACTTTGAACCCTCCGATGACTCGGGCAAAGAACACCATCTGCTGCTCCAGTGTGTATTTGATGTTCTCCGCCTGTTAACCAATTATATAAGTATGCACTGCTAATAGTATGATTCTTAAAAGACTTGTCATTGTGAACGCAAGTGATCTTACCTTGCGAAAACCGTGTTGTTCTCCTTCGTACTCGACAAGAGCAACAGGCAGGCCTTTTTCCTTTAATGCTTGATAGATTTTACGAGATTGATCTGGAGTTACAACCTGCAACGTATCCAGCATTAGTACATATCATATCCAAGAGACAAAAAAAATCAGGATTCAAGAACACAAACTGAAAATGCATCCTCCATTGAAATGAGGAAGAGGTGTAAGAAGTTCGAAAGGAAAGAACAAGATCGGAAAATTTAAGAACCTTGTCTTCCAATCCTTGGAAAAGGATGATGGGGCAAGAGAACCTATCGACGAAGTTGATTGGTGATCTCTCATAGAAATCCTTTTCCTCTCCTGCAATTATGTTACTAGAGAATTATGGCAAGCCGATCCAAAGTACTAAAAGCAAAGATAAATGCTCGCTTCAATACGCTTTGACTCACCAACAAGATTGTCGATGTAGCGGGATTCGAACTTATGACCTTCTTCTTTCAACATTTTTAAGTCAGCCACCTGCATTAAGAAAAGCCAAAGTAATATGAATTATCAGTTGTTAATAAGTATTTGAAGAGATCAATTAGTCACAGTATATCTAAAGTTATGTACTGACCCCATATAAGGACGCTCCGGCCTTGAATACATCTCTGAACGCCAATGATGCAAGAGTCGTGTAACCTCCTGCAGAACCTCCAGATATACACAGCCGCTTAACATCTGCCTTTCCTGAAGAGACCTGCCAAAACCAAAAAAAGTTTTGAAATTGCTTCCAAGTTTATTTCAAATAAAGTAGGAAAACGTAGAACATACCAAATATTTAGCACAGCCACAGCAGTCATCAACGTCGACAATCCCCCACCGCCGTAACAACCGCTCCCGATACTCTCGACCATAACCTTTCAAATAATGTTACACGTTGTCACAATAAACCAAGGCTTGTGTGGGGACATGTGAGAATGAGTCATCGAAAAAACAGGATGTCTCCAGATGAAAATACTTCAAACAAGAATGGCCAATAAAAGGATGCAAATGAATAACATTGCGATAAAGGAATTTAGGGAAAAATGTAGCTAGACTGGAAGAAAAATCTTGGAACCATAACAACAAACCTGTGCTTCCACCATAATTAACGTCAACAAATGCCCACCCTCGACTTGTCCAGTACTGGATATTCAGATTTAAGGATCCTCGTGATTCAGCAGTAGGTCCTCCTGCAGAATCAGATTGTCAAACATAAATATAGAGCATGTATAGCTGATTGCGCTATTTATGTTGTGGCTAAATCACATACTTGAAACAGAAACATAGTCTTTAGATGAACAAGGTTTGAAACTGAGGAAGCATTTTGGTCACGTTTAAAAACGTTGGATCTCGTAATTCTAACATACCATGACTCTTCACTAGCAACGGAGGTTTCTCTTCCATGCTAGCATTGTAGAGCGGATTGGTTGGAGGATAAAAGTAAGCATAAGCGTTTTCACCAGGAACCTCTGTTGGAAATTCAATCAACTCTGGCACGCTGAAGAAATCCTTGTACTTCAAAACATCGGGCGAAGACGACCAAACAATCTCAGAACTGAGTGCTTTCATCTTATGCTGATCTAGTGTTACCTGTTAATAGAAGAAACTATAAATCTACTGCTACCATCACACACAAATTATCCTCAATTAAATCCTAAAATGGGAATAATTTTCACCTTGGCAACTGATGGTGGAAGAACTGCTGATGCTCCCTCGACATAAAGGCAATGGTCTCCTAATGTCTGAAAATGGAAGCACAATTTTCGTTACTTTTGGATTCAATTGGGAATTAAATGCAGAAATTTAAAAAAAATACATAAAGGAAGCCAGGAGAAAGCTATATTACAATGCTATCAAAATCAGTTAACTGAATATCGAGCAGAGAACATGAACCCTTCGAATCATCCAAAATGCCAAGATACGACTTCCCTTTCTGCCTGCATTATTGTTATCAAAACAAAAATACAATTTTGCCAGCATTAATATAAATGGAATATCCCAGAATGGGTGAAAGTATTTGAATATTGGGTTTGCTCAGTATTACCTGTAGCTACATGCGATTATGTTCTTCTCTTCAGAGCACTCAATTATTTCATAGGAGTTTGTACCGAAAACCCATAGTGGTTTTGCAAACTCACCATCGAGAGGATATACAGAAACAACCTCATTGGTACTTTCAATCTGTGACACAAAAGAGAAACCGGAAATACAAATATAAGGAGCAAACTAGAAATTGTGAACCAAGTAAATTTACTGTAAAAGAAGTTTCAAGTGCCCAATATCAGTGGCACTTGGCAATATTAATAACTAACAAAACAAATATTAGATCTACCACTTGGGATGTATATAGTAGGCTGAGAATCCAACTCTCTTAAACAGGATGTGTCTAAATGTAGATATATACGGCCTTTCCTTCCAATTCCCCAAAGGTTTATTTCTTAATTCCTGAAGTATGAAGGCACTTTTGGAGTCCTTCCACTTCTTCGAGAACAAAGATTATAATTTCAGCGTCCTGCTAGTCAGCTTTGTAAGAAGCCAAGGATAAAAATTCCTCCACGCTTCTATTAGTGATTAAAGGCAGACTAGAAAACTGTAACTATAAATGGTAAATGGAAGAGATTTTTTACCCATTTATGAATATTCCAAAATCCGTTCTTTCTGTCAGTTACAAAAAAGAGTTCACCTGCATAGTAAAGTCAGAGGGTCTCAGGTCAATGGAACTATGAGACATACCAAAGATTGACAGAGTTAACTACGATATGACAGATATAACTAATTCACCATTTTTAAGGTTCCAATAAAACACACTATGGTCTAGAGAACAAACATGATGACATCAATTGAAAGACTCAAGTTTCAGCTAATACTTCAAAGGACTTCTTAATTGCTAAAAATAGTAAAGATAGGAATTCCAAAGCACATGCAAGGAAATTGTCGATCAACTTTCTCCAGTAGACTTCACAATCTTTGTCACTTTGTTAGAAGAAGAAATATGATTGCAATAAGTGGAACGAAAAGAGAGCAGAAGAAAAGGAATTCCTTTTAATGGTGAAATACCCTAGTTTAGTCTAAAACGGTTAAAACTTATGAGAAAGGTTCAACTGCTTATGTTATCTCCTAGAGGCTTTCACAATCCTTGCAAGTGAGTAATTTTCTGTATAAATTTTATTTCAGACATATACCTCTTGATGACCACTTCGGCTCCGTGGGAGATTCGACGTACTCGGGATCACAGCCAGCAACACATACACGTTTATCAATAATTCTACAAAAAGGTATAGCTCTGATTAGTACCATGCAAGTGGGAAGGGATTAAAAAAACAATAAAGGCATGAAAATCAGCGGTTCAGTAATAAGAATTTGAGCTAATAGATATGCAGTGGATTTAAAGAAACCAGCACATGCTCACCCGCCCTCTGAAATGTACCCAACCCACAGCTCTGCTTTATCCCAAGGCATATTAGGGTGACTCCACTCAATCCATGCCAGTCGCTCACACTTGGGGTCCAACCGTGGAAATGCATAGAAATCATTGCCACTCACGAGTACTTTTGGTTCTGGTTTTCAAATTTTAGAAAGAAACACATGTGAGTGAATATAAAATTGGAAACATACGCTACTACTTAACCTTAGTCACATCACATGTAGACTCATTTCACTTTAAACAATAATACTTCATTCATCAAATCTTGATATGTAACCTACCTTCAAGTGTCTCTCCACTTAGATTGACCTCCACAATCGTGGTAATTGGGTTTGATCTGTCCTTTCGACCATCTATAAACTCCAGCCAATTAGTTAATACATAAGTAAATCACTTCAAATACACAAATGTAAATGTCAGACAAAAACCTAATACTTAGCATTAGAGACCAACGAACCTTCCCTAACAGTGATGTAGCGGTCAAAGCGTGCATCAAAGACTCCATCTGCATAAGTAACAGCTGGTTCACCATAATCTGGAGTAATTGGCCTCGGAGATGAATCTGAAAGTAGAAGAACTTGCCACGGTAACTTCAAGGAACTTTATGAAAAGAAGAATCAAGAGGTTTATTATCATCCACCTTTGTCAGTAATTTCTTGCTTGTAGAGTCGCTGATCTTTGTAATTGGAGAAAACAAGCTTATCGTCTGATGAAATACAGAAAGCACCACCACCATACTCTTGAGTTAAAGTTCTCACAGCGAACTCTTTTGGTGTGATATCAATTGGTTCATCTCCCCCCACCACCAAAACACCTCTCCTTCAAACAGAAATTAAGCAAGAAATTAGGTTTTTCACTTAGTTTTGCTTTCGAAATTCTGAAAATAATCAAAGTAGGAATTGATACCCGGATTCATTAGGGCGAGACTCGAGCCAGACGAGACGGCCGCGAGAATCTACGGCGGTGCCGCCAAGACGCTTTGAAGCACCGGAGACGACGTCGGCGGTGATCGGAGACTTCCAGGTTCCGTAAGGGGAGGTGGTTTTCTCTTGATGAGCTGTCTCGGAACCGTGGTGTGGGGAAGAAGAAGACATGGATGCGGAAAAGGGACTGAATCTTCTGATCGAAGAAGATGGAGAAAGGAAGAGACGGCGAGCGTTGGAGGAGAAGGAAGAAGATGAAGCAGGAGAGCGAGTGAGTAAGACCAAGTGATTGAGTGAGGTCAAGACTGCCATTTATTTACACGTCATCGTTTCTGTTTTCTCCTTTGCTTCTTCTCTCTTATAATCATTTTTATGAAATGAAGTAACCGGACGGACACATGGCAAAACACTGAAAATGTATAATGAAACGATGCCTTCCCTAAGGGGGAAAATGAGAAAAATCAACCTGAACTTTTTTATACGGAAATTTTCATACCCGAACTTTCACAACAGGTATTTTCATACCCGAACTTTCACAACAGGTATTTTCATACCCGAACTCTTTTTAAATTAAAATTCATACCTGAATTACAATAATTTGGTGAAATCCAACATTGACTCAGATGATATTTAGTCAAACATTAAATTTTGATGAATATAGAGTTGATATAGCACGAGTTATGGAGTACGATGTAATTTTAATCGAATAAAACTAAAAAGTGGAATAATATAAAGCTTTGAATTGGCGATATTAAAGTGAAATAGCTAAAAATTTGTTATTTAGTTCTGATATTACGGGTTCGAAATCTGGTATTTTATGATTCTTTTAGCTTTATTCAATTAAAATTATATCATATCCCCTTAACTTGTGCTATACCGACTCTACATTCATCAAAATTTGACGTTTGACTAAATATTATCCGAGTCAATGTTGGAATTCACCAAATTATTTTAGTTCAGGTATGAATTTTTAATTTTAAAAGAGTTCGGGTAAGAAAATACCTATTGTGAAAATTCGGGTATGAAAATCCCCGTAGAAAAAACAGGTTGGTTTTCCCCTTTTTCCCTTCACTAAAGATGTTGAATCTGGGCGGAACCGGAAGGAAATAACAATTTGGGTTACGGTTTAAATTCACATTATACATAATTATAATATATGTGTACATGAAACACATTAAATTAAATATAAATTAAATTATACATTATTAAAATATTGAGTTGCTAGCTCAGCTATTGGATCTGATTGGTGACACTAATATAAAGCTGTTAGAAAAAAACTTAATAATGATTATCAATCACCAAATTGTTAAACAAATTGTTAAAAAAAAAATGAATAGTCAAAATATTTCAACAGTAAAAGACAGCTTACAATTTTCACTTACAATTTTTCACTATTTCCTAATCGCTTACAACTTGCTAACAGCTAAAATTATTGTTCCGTTTTTGTTCACCAATCGGACCAATCGACTTCCTATGAGTTTCAAATGTGAGTTGAACATATTCAAGAAAGACTTTTACTCTTTAGAGCTTTATTGAAATGGAAAATAGCTCATTGAACTTTATTCAAAACAAAGAACAAGAAAGAAAGAATCTTTAGGTATGCCCTTAAGAACAAAAAAAGATTTTGATTATCTCATTCAAAATAAGAAAGGAGAGAGTTGCTTATAAGGCAACTCAAAGTTACATTGAAATGTATTTATACTACTTTAATTACTTGGATAAAACCCTAAACACATTTAAGAAGAAAAAAAACCCTAAACACATGGGCTTAAGACATCATAATAGATTTCTATTGGGCTTGTATTAATACTCACCCTCAAACTTGGAGTCGGGTGAAAGCAAGAAGCCAAGTTTGAAGATGCAAATAGGGATGGCTTTGAGAGATGGCTTGGCACGAAGATGAGTAGTCAAAGTATCACACCTAAAACAGTGGATTCAGAACTAGATGGGAACTCGTGGTTTATACTTGGAGATCTATCATATTCCCTCAGAGGTACCTTTTTACTTGGAGAGTTTAGTATAGTCCCTCTGGCGTATTTAGATCATTATTCCTCACAAAACTATTGGTTGTTCTGCAGCATCACTTAGCAAACAAGTATATGCCGACAACTACTAAAAATCTTCAACTCTCTACTTCTCATTCATTTAGCCAACAAAATATCTGCATCTTCACAATCTGTCTCTCTCTTTATGGGCATTTAACCAAACACCTTATGTGCATTCATCAAAACCTTGTAATTGCCACATACAAATGACATATTGCATTTTTTCATTACATTGGTTACTTTGATTTTGAAAAAACCCAAAAAACCCGAACCCGAACTTGAAGTAAAACCCGATCGGGTTTTATATGAAACCCGACCCGAACCCGAAATAAACCGAACCGAACCCGAAATACAGTTAGAAAAAACCAGATCGGTTTCTATACGCCGAAACCCGAAAAACCGAAAGAAACTGAATCACCCGGCCCGAACCCGGAAAATTAACCGAAGTCACAAGCCTATTAAAGAAAAAGAACAGGAAAGAAAGAAGCTTTAGGTTTGCCTTCATGAACAAGAACATATTTCGATTATCTTATTCAAAATAAGAAAGAAGAGAGTTGTTTATGAGGTAACTCAAAGTTACATTGAGAGTTCTCATAAAAAAAAGTATTTATACTACTTTGCTTGCATAAAACCCTAAACATATAGACTAGACATCATATTGGACTTCCGTTGGGCTTGTATTAACTTGTGGAGTTAACACTTTCATTACAACATTAGTCTCACTTTTTAAAAACATAATTTTTTTTTTCAGTTTTCAAATCTTTTGGTTAAGAAGGTAATGCAAAGACGATTCATGCTTTAAAAGTATAGCAATTTAAAAGTACGGCCAGTCACTAATGGTTTGCTAAGATACATTATGATGTGACTCTATGCAACTCTGTCTCAGAGAAATAACCTTTCAGAGAAATAACCCTCTTGTCCAGCTGATATAATGTCATTTCCTATATATAGATCAATAAGAAGCAATTTGAAACTCATAAGTAAATTAATTATTTTTACTTTTTTTTGTGTCTCTCATAAATGGATGATTCTAGTAAACGTTTTGGAATCAACCCACCTTGACAAAAAAAAAAAAAAAAAGTAAACGTTTTGGTTTTTCTTTCCTCATTTATCATTTTGTAGCATGCATGCCATCTCTGTAATTCCTTGGCAATGTGCATGAATTTTGGTTGTGGCCATTACATATGTCCACCATGCTTTTGAGGTAATGTTTGTTTTGTAATTCTGAAATTGACAACATGTTTCCATAGTTGTTTTGAGGTAATATAATCACATACAATGAGTTTTCAACTGAATATTTAAAACTCTTTTGCTGTTTATAAACATCGCCAGTTGCAGCATCAGTAATAATCTATCCAAAGTTATCAAGGTGTATAGAAAGAAGGATAAGCGTTTTTATATATACTTATATATAATGTATATATGTATTTCTATTAATGACATGTGTTATTTTCTGTAAATCGTGTATTTTCCAACTTTTGAGACTTGGCTATGACATTGATATCTTAATCTCTATCAATAATAGTTCACATTTGATTATCATATCCACAATCTATTGTTCTCATCTATCATTTCACAGCCAGACATTCTATTGTCTTTCGTAGCAATTTGTTTAAAGAGATTTGGAAAGTACAATATTTGCACAAAACCCATCAAATTGTACAACTCTTTGCAAGAAGCGTAAATATAGCTAATATTTCCTCATTTTTACAAAAGTGTCATTTTAGAGAGTGTCATTTTGTGTTTTCAATGCAATTTTGTTAATATAAGTATGCGATTAACATCCAGGTCCTCCTTTTCTTCTTCCAAAATATGCGATTTTTTTCCTTTGTTTGTGAAGGTCAGAAACTCGTCCTCTCCTAATTGATTGTCGTTTAGAAACTTCTCCCATCCTTTTCTCTCCATAAGGTAACATCCCATGAATTTAGAGAGATTCACTGTCCAAGATCTTCCCCAAACCACTTTCAAAATCACCTTAAGTGGAAAATTCTTGCATTCACTTCCTCTCAAGAACTTGTGTGGAATCATCCTCTTTGGACACACACACAAACACTATAATGAAGATATCAAACAGAGAAACATGACATTTAAAGCTAAAACTTCGATCTTGTATTGTTATATTAACCAGGAATTCAAAACAAAAGACACATTGTTCATTTTACAGGCAAAAAACAGTTAAACGTTTTCACACTTATCAATAATTTAGGGCAAAAATAAATTGGTAAAGAACAGAGCGAAATGTACCCAAGATGAAAGATAGAGATGGCTGAAAAAAACTCACACAGAGAATGTGAATGATTCAAACTATGTGATGAGGCCATCGACCCAAACCAGGACCAAGCACCCATACCGGTGGTCCGAGAAGCTCCCATGACACGATCTAGGACAAGGAGACTGAGAGAAGGCTTCAATCTGCCGTTCAAGGCATATTGGACCTTTGAGGAAGAAGAAGTCTCACCATTCCAGCCGGACACCAAACCATCCGAACAACGAGATAGCAATGGTAAGACTATCTTATTGGCAGGTACCGACCACAATGCAATGGAAGACCTCGTGCTAGGACTTCAAGAACTCACAATTGAAGGTGTAGAAGAGACCAATGAAGAAGGCAACAGCAAGGACCGCACCAAAGAAGGCCCGGACCAAGATCAAATCAAGTTCATTCGACCATGGACCATGCCGCACCAAAACCAGGTATTTTCCATTTATTCAATTTGTGCAGATAAGAAGGACCATCCTAATGGTCAATGAAGCACAGCCAAGCATAAGAGTTGCCAAGATCAAGCCGCACCAAGCTCTTTTTATTTTTATTTAGTTAGTTTCCTTTTTGGCCTTAAGCCGCGAATGTTAGCTTGCGTTTTCTTTATTTCTTTTACTTTGGTCATGTCGTTTAGAGTCTTTCCTTTTTCTTTGAGTCGACCAATAGGTCTCAGCTGAAAACCATATTAATAAGGCTCCCCTGCAGCTTTGTAACACACACTTTTTACCCTAATCAATAAACGCAGTTCTTCTTCAAGCAGCCGCCGAGATCTTGAGAACACCTTTGTTCTTGTTCTTTGTGTGGAATCACTAAGAGCTAGAGCCGTGAGCAGTATCAGAGATCTATCCATTATCTCTGTGGTGCACTTCGATCCACTTCACAACTCATTCAACCGATTCAACAAGAGAGAGCGTGAAAGCCAGCTTGTTCGATCCCATCCCTCAAGGCGTGTTCATCAAGTCTTGAGTCCATCTTCTCGCCCATCCATTGAACCACGAGAGATAGCGTGAAAGCCAGTTCGTGATACCCACCCCACCTTCTATCCAAGAGCCTAGTCTTAGACCGAGGTTCATATCATCTGGTATCAAAGCCGAAAGGTCCACAACCTTTGGTTCATCTTTTCCCCTTTTACTCTTTTCGTTTGCGATTTGTTAGTTTCTTGTTCTTAGTCAATATATATATATATATATATATATATGTCGATCCTTCTTTTGTTTCTTTTGTCTGCTGCTTAAACCGATTGCTTAGGTTGTTGGCATAAGTAGTTCTTGTTTTGTTTCGATCTTAGTTTAAAAAAAAAAAATATACAAGTTAGGGTTGTTGCGAATTGGAAGCTTTGTTAATCTCAAAGTTTGCTTGCTATTGATCTTGTTTGCGTTAGTTGTGGCCGAAGTTGTTTGTTTTGATTAAAACCTTGCATCCATAGCCGCCAGCTGAATCGCAAATACTAGGTTGCTAGGTTTAGCCGCTCGAGTTAGCTCTTTCCTTTTTCTTGTTTTGATTCTTTCCTTTTCTTGTTCATTGCCGAGTTTGTTATTTTTTTTTCCTTTTTTGTTTGAGATCGATTGTTTACTTTTCTTTGTTTCTGTTCCTTTACTTGTGTTTTGCGCGGCTAAAGATTTTAAAACTCTCTTTGCCGTTCGTGCTCTTAACTACTTGTCGTTTTTGTAAGTGCAAGAACCGCATGCCTTAAGCATTGATGGGAGACTTGGGAGGCAATCAACCGGGGAACCAACCAGATTTCATGGCTCAAATGATGGCAGCCATGCGAGAGGAGGTGAGGAACGCCATGGGCACACTTGGACGAGAACTCGGAACTAGGCTGGACCGACTAGAACAGCGACCAAGAAGAGAGCCTATTTGTAACCTCAACCAACCAAGGAGGAACAATGAAGAAGATGTGACAGATGAAGACATGCCGAAATTGGATGATGATGATCCACCTGACCGAGATCAACGCAACCAACCAAGGAGGCGAGACCCACCTACGGGACGCCGTGATGGAGAGGACAACTACCGGGGAAAGAACCATGAAATTAAACTAACCCCACCTACTTTTTGCAGGCAAGTCCGATCCTGAAGCTTACATGGATTGGGAGAGGCGCATGGAGTACATATTCGATTGTTATGGATATGGAGAGAACAAGAAGGTAGTCATAGCAGCTGCACAGCTCACGGAGAATGCACTCTCCTGGTGGGATAGAGCCATAGCTGAGCGAAGGAGGCAACGGTTCGGATCTATTGCAAGATGGGCCGACATGAAATACCTTATAAGGTCCAGGTACATTCCAGATCATTATGTTAGAGACTTACAAAAGCGTTTTCGTAAGTTGACACATGGATCAAGGACCGTGGATGAATACTTTGAGGAGTTTGAAAAGCTTATGAACTTGTTGGAGCTAGAAGAGTCCGAGGAGGCATTGATGGCACAATTCATTGATGGTCTCCAAGATCGAATTGCTAGGAAGGTAGAGAGAGCCCAATACACTGGATTACATGAGCTACTACACTTGGCGGTTCAAATTGAAAAGCAGATAAAGAAGAAGACAGCTCAAACAAACCGAAGCAAATCACAACCGTGGGCATCAAGTAGTAAGACGGTTGACAAGGGCAAGGCTGTAAAGGTTGAATCGCGGTTCAAAAGTAAGGCCAATGATCAAACCAAAACCAGCCGACCAGAGCAAGGTAAGTCCTCTAGTACCACTCATAGAACTCGTGATATAACATGTTTTAAATGTCAAGGCAGAGGAAATATGGCAAGAGAGTGCCCAAACCAACGAGTAATGATCATGAACACGGCTGGAGATTATGAATCTCAAGAGGAGCGTGAGACCACGGATGAGGAGCAAGATGAGGAAGCCGAGTATGCGGAAGTTGGAGAGATGTTAGTGACCAGGTGTGAGAGCCGAAACTCACACTGTCAAAACTTATATTTTATGGGGGCTCGAAAATTCTATTTTAAAGAACTAAAGGACCGAAAATGCAAAAGGAGAGATTTTATTGATGATTTCCGAAAGTACAAGAATAATTAGCAAAAGCTAAAAAGTCTTATATTGCTAAAACTCCTAATACACGGATTTGGGATGGGATTAACAATTACATGAGCGTACATATATATACTGAACTTCCTAGGGTGCTAAGACTTCAGATTTTCGATGTGGGACTTTGTCCTTTCTTCCCAGCCGCCGACCTAACCTTTTGGGCCCGATACCCGGCCCGAGAGTCTTCCGTGATCCGTCTGTGCGTTCTGACCCAAGTTTGGCCCGCCGGTGAATAGTAATCTAAATCTCGGTTTAGGCTTAATTCAATTCTTCGGTTAACTTTGTCTCGAGATGAATAATGTTTTTAACGGTTTTTCCCGCGTGAATAGTAATCCGACGTTTTACGACTCTTGAGATTTGAGCCGCCCGTTCTTTATTCGAACTTCCAGCCACCGGTTTCGGTAATGATGGCCAGCCGCCAGTTCCTTTGGCTTGTGTGCTTGGCGACTGGTCCATGGACGGCTGAACGTTAGTCACGGTCTTTCGGGGAATGTTTATAGACGTTTTGGAGTCGGAACATGCAAATGCCTAGTCTTCGGGTCGGTCCGGGCTTAGAGTTATGTTTGATGGTCGGTCGACTGGACGATGTTCGGATAATGAGTCTTGACTGAGAAATGATCGTGGCGGCTGGCCTTATACTAGCCGCCGGTCCGTGCTTGAAGAAGACCCGGCGGCTGGCCTTATCCCAGCCGCCGGTTGATGCATGGAGAAGACCCGGCGGCTGGCCTTATCCCAGCCATCGGTCGGTGTGTGATGAAGACCCGGCGGCTGGCTTTATCCCAGCCGCCGGTTGATGCATGGAGAAGACCCGGCGGCTGGCCTTATCCCAGCCGCCGGTCGGTGTGTGATGAAGACCCGGCGGCTGGCCTTATCCCAGCCGCCGGACATGGTCTTGGAGGGATCACGGGCGGCTGGTCTTATCCCAGTTGCCGGGTCATGTCCCGGATCGTGGGCAGTCGGCCTTAGCTTGTCCGGTTCATGCCCGGGATTCATGCCATTTGATCTCGATCTTCACTTCTCATTCCGTCAATCTTCGAGGAGGGGATTTTGACCCCAACACCAGGCGTGTCTTGAGTGTGATGTTAGACCCTGAGGAGACAGCCCAAAGAGAGAACGTCTTCCACACTCGGTGCACCATTAAAACCAAGGTATGCAATTTGGTTATTGATGGAGGATCTTGTACTAACGTGGCTAACAAATTTATGGTGTCCAAGCTTGGCCTTGAGACGACTAAACATCCCAGGCCTTATAAGTTACAATGGCTGGACAACAAGACCCAATTAAAGGTCACGGAACAAGTCACCATACCTTTCAGCGTGGGCAAGTACCAAGATGAGGTGTTGTGCGATGTTTTACATATGCAAGCTGGGCATATTCTACTTGGAGACCTTGGCAATTTGACCGAGCTACCTGGCATAATGGACGCACCAATTTCTATTCCTTTACCTTTAAGGATCGGAAATACAACTTAGCTCCATTAAAACCAACTAAGGTGCGTGAGCTTCAATCCAAAATGGATAAGGAGGCCCAGGTAAGTAAGACTAGTCTCTATGTTTCTTCTGGGTCTATTTGTAAGACCTTAAATGCTGAGGGCACTGTGCTACTAATGGTCTACAAAGAATGTTTAAGTACAGGTTATCAGGAACTTGAGCTTCCAAGCGAAGTGCAAGCTGTGCTAGAGAAGTACTTAGATGTGTTTCCTGAGGAGATACCAGTCGGATTGCCTCTAAATGTGGTATAGAACATCAGATAGACCTGGTGTCAGGCTCAGCTCTTCCTAAAAAACCCGCGTAGAGGATGAATCCGGAGGAGAGCAAGGAGCTAGAATGACAAGTTCAAGACCTTATGGTCAAAGGCTACATCAAAGAAAGCCTCAATCCTTGTGCAGTACCGGTTCTTTTGGTGCCAAAGAAGGATGGCACATGGAGGATGTGTGTGGACTGCCGTGCTATCAACAACATTATCATTAAGTACCGTGATACACAGGTTTTAAACCTTATTTTCCTACTGCAAGTGCACAGCAAATCGTAGTAGTACTTAGGGGTCGATCCCACGAAGACCAAGTATTACACTATGGTTCTATAAGCTAGATTTAGAGCTAAGACAGATCAATAAGAGTTTGATTGCTTCGGTAACAAATAACTAATCTAAAATCGGGATGTAAAAATAAATAAAGCAAGCGTTAGGTCAAGGGATTTCGCAGGCGATTCAGAGCAACGGGTCAAACAACTATTCAGGCAACGTTTAAGCACAAGTCTAGAACTCAAACATAAAGATAATATCAATCCACTCTCGTGGCATCAATAACTTTATCTAACAACCTAAAATCCTAACTCTCGTTGGTTTTAGAAATCGCAGACAAGCATTAAGGATAGGTTTGATTTGTTCACAATTCTCCTACACATCTACTCTCGCAGGCATAGAACAAATTGCTCACCAATGTTTCTTCTAGCAACCTAGCAACTCTCGCTGTCTAGATTTAACCTAATATCATAAAATCAAGTGATCAATTTGATTTAAGCATTAAGAACAACAAGGGTGAAGACATTGATTGATTAGCCTATTTGTGTTTAACCCTAGCTCATGAATTCCTTTGAAAACCCTAACCTAACTAAGAGATCTACTCAAGCATGAATAAAGAAGAAGAAAGCAAAAAGATTGAATTAAAAGAATGCATCGATATTAAAATAAAGAAATAGGGTTCAGAATTCTTCTCCAGATGCTGCAGAGATTCTTCTCCCAAAAATAATACAAAGCTCCTTAGAGAATAGGAAAACTAAAGGTAGAAAGTAGAAAAGAAAAGGTAGGATGTAAAAGATGATAAAAAACCTAAAACTAAGGGGAATATATATATTCAGGTCATCATAGGCGGCTGCTTCTCTTATTTTCGTGATAAGGATTAGGTCAAAACGACCTTCCTTATTTTTCTCCGAAATTGCGAGCAGGTGCTCGCTGGGTGCCGAGCACGTGCTCGGAAGTGAAATTGGTAATTCTTCACAGATTCACCTTCTTTTCTTCCAATATGATTCTTTTATGCTTCAAAGGCTCTAATCACTCCAAACTTCGTCCAAAGCCTCTTAATGACCTGAAACGACTCGATAAAGACCAAAAAGACTCGAAAAGGACTTGAAAACAATGGTTAAAATGAGGTGAAAATGCCTCATATCATACCGGCACCCTATTCCGAGATTGGACGACATGTTGGACGAGTTGAGTGGAGCCACAGTCTTTTAAAGGTGGATTTGAAGAGTGGCTATCATCAAGTCCGGATGCGTGAAGGAGATGAATGGAAGACAGCATTTAAAACCAAGCAAGGCCTCTACGAGTGGTTGGTTATGCCATTCGGCCTAACTAATGCACCAAGCACATTCATGTGACTTATGAACCAGGTTATAAGGTCTTTCATTAGCAAATTCGTAGTGGTGTACTTTGATGATATATTGATCTATAGTAAATGCCTGAATGATCATCTTAGACACTTAGAACTCGTTTTGCAAACACTTCGAAAGGAAGGTCTATATGCCAACCTCAAGAAGTGCACATTTTGTACTGATCAGCTTATCTTTTTAGGTTTTGTGATAAGCAGGCAAGGTTTACAGGTTGATGAAGAGAAGATCAAAGCCATTCAAGAGTGACCCACGCCTATTACTATTGGACAAGTTCGGAGCTTTCATGGATTGGCCAGCTTCTACAGACGGTTGGTAAGGGATTTCAGCTCGATAGCTGCTCCTTTAACCGCGGTCATCAAGAAGAATGCACCGTTTACTTGGGGACGTGCACAAAACCAAGCGTTCAGTACCCTTAAGGAACGTTTGACACAAGCACCGGTTCTCGCTTTACTAAACTTTGAGGAGATGTTCTAGGTGGAGTGCGATGCATCAGGAATTGGCACTGAAGCTGTGTTGCACCTGAGTAAGAAGCCAGTTGCCTTTTTCAGTGAGAAGCTGAGTGGAGCTACACTCAATTATCCACTTATGATAAGGAGTTGTACGCGTTGGTTAGAGCATTGGAGACTTGGCAGCATTACTTGCTATCCAAGGAATTCATCATTCATACAGATCATGAAACCTTGAAGCATTTGTGTGGCCAGACATCCCTGAAGAGAAGGCATGCTAAGTTGTTGGAGTTTGTTGAGACATTCCCTTATGTGATCAAATAAAAGAAGGGCAAAGATAATGTGGTCGCTGATGCATTATCAAAGAGGCATTTACTCATCTCTACAATGGAGTCTAAGGTGCTGGGTTTTGAACTCATCAAGGATCAGTACCAAGAAAATCCAGATTTTGGGGAAGCATACAAGGAACATGGCAAAGGACCGTATGGAGCTTACTATCTTCAAGATGGGTTCCTTTTTCAAGACAAGAGGCTATGTATACCGCAAGGATCAATCCAGGAATTACCGATCAAGGAAGCGCATGGAGGAGGACTAATGGGGCACTTTGGAGTAGCCAAGACCATGGCTGTGATCTCTGAACATTTCTTTTGGCCACGCCTCAAGAAAGATGTGGAGAAGCATTGTGCACGATGCATTATTTGCCATAATGCTAAGTCTAGGTTACATCCTCATGGATTATATCTTCCTCTACCTATTTCTAACAAACCTTGGGTGGATATTTCTATGGACTTTGTGCTAGGATTACCCAAGATCAGGCATAAGGATCCGGCATTTGTTGTGGTGGACCGATTTTCAAAGATGGCACATTTCATACTTTGTGACAAAACCAATGATGCCACCCAAACAGCCGATTTGTTCTTCAAGGAAGTTGTTCATTTACATGGAGTCCCTAGAACATTGCGTCAGATCATGACTCTAAGTTCCTCAGCCACTTCTGGAGGGCCTTATGGAGAAAGCTGGGGAACCAAACTTGTGTTTTCCACAACTTGTCATCCCCAAACGGATGGACAGACCGAAGTGGTAAACCGAACACTCTCAACTTGGCTTAGGACAACTCTTGGTCAAAATCTTAAGACTTGGTTAGATTGCATTCCATTTATTGAATTTGCATATAACCATGCTACTCACTCTGCTACCAAGTTGTCTCCTTTCGAAGTAGTTTATGGATTCCAACCGTTGATAGCATTAGACATGACTCCCATTCCACAAACGGATCAAATCAGTATCGTGGGGCAAGACAAAGTAGAGTATATCCGCAAACTGCACCAGGAGGTTAAGGAAAACATTGAGAAGAAGACCGAAGAGTACAAGAGGAGAGCATACAAAGGACGCAAGCATCTGGTTTTTGAACCTGGAGAATGGGTTTGGCTCCATATGCGATCAGAAAGGTTTCCACAACAAAGGAGCTCAAAGCTATCACCGCGTGGAGATGGACCATTCAAAGTGCTAGAGCGGATCAATGACAATACATACCGTCTAGACTTGCCAGGTGAGTACACAATGTCCCATAGTTTTAATGTAACCGATTTGTCTCCATGTGATGCAGACGATCCAGTTTTGAGGACAAAACATTTTCAAGAGGGAGGGAATGATGAGGCCATCGACCCAAACCAGGACCAAGCACCCATACCGGTGGTCTGAGAAGCTCCCATGACACGATATAGGACAAGGAGACTGAGAGAAGGCTTCAATCTCGCCGTTCAAGGCATATTGGATACCTTTGAGGCAGAAGAACTCTCACCATTCCAGCTGGACACCAAACCATCCGAACAACGAGATAGCAATGGTAAGACTATCTTATTGGCAGGTACCAACCACAATGCAATGGAAGACCTCGTGCTAGGACTTCAAATACTCACAATTGAAGGTGTAGAAGAGAACAAGGAAGAAGGCAACAGCAAGGACCGCACCAAAGAAGGCCCGGACCAAGATCAAATCAAGTTCATTCGACCATGGACCATGCCGCACCGCCCAATGGTTAATGAAGCACAGCCAAGCATAAGAGGTGCCAAGATCAAGCCGCACCAAGCTCTTTTTATTTTTGTTTAGTTAGTTTCCTTTTTGGCCTTAAGCGGCGAATGTTAGCTTGTGTTTTCTTTATTTCTTTTACTTTGGTCCTATCGTTTAGATTCTTTACTTTTTCTTTGAGTCGACCAATAGGTCTCAGCTGAAGAGCATATTAATAAGGCTCCCCTGCAGCTTTGTAACACACACTTTTTACCCTAATCAATAAACGCAGTTCTTCTTCAAGCAGCCGTCGAGTTCTTGAGAACACCTTTGTTCTTGTTCTTTGTGTGGAATCACTAAGAGCTAGAGCCGTGAGCACTATCAGAGATCTATCCATCATCTTTGTGGTGCCCTTCGATCCACTGCACAACTCATTCAACCGATCCAACAAAAGAGAGCGTGAAAGCCAGCTTGTTCGATCCCATCCCTCAAGGCGTGTCCCTTGAGTCCATCTTCTCGCCCATCCATTGAACCACGAGAGAGAGCGTGAAAGCCAGTTCGTGATTCCCACCCCACCTTCTATCCAAGAGCATAGTCTTATACCGAGGTTCATATCACTATGTTCCTACTAGACAAATCAAACATGGAAGACCAAAGATTCACCTTTCAACATTTCAGACCAGGGAAAAAACAACAAATTTTAAGAAAATGATGATGAGGTTAAGAACATGACAACCATGGATTCAGATTATAGATCTTCCTCTACAAGAATTTTGAAGAAGCTCTTTTTCCCGTCCTCTTGAATCCTACCAAATGCTCTGTTTCTAGCCATCTTATGAAGACAATTCCTTCTTCTCTTCTCCTATAATATTTCACTCTCCCTATCTCTCTCCTCTCTCTAGCGCTCTATCTCTGGGAAAAACCTTTGAGAGAGCCCAAAATGATTATTCTCTTCTGTAAGGGTTAATTGAAAGAGAACAGCTCCATGTTTTTAATCATCAATTTCGAAATTTGTTGATAGTCACAAGGAAAAAAGTACAAAAAAACACAATAGCATTATTAGACACGCTAAAAAAGTAGAAGTCTTTTGCTTGTTTTAGCACCTGAGTTTCTCCTCTGCTACAAAAAAAAAAAAAAAGACAAAAGACTATATACCTATTTGGTGAAATATAAAAATAATTCATTCAATTTTATTTTTGATTTAATTGCCATTATTGGTCTTCAACAACATCCACATTCATCTACTTGATTATCATATTCACAATCTATTGTTCTCATCTATCATTTCACAGCCAGACATTCTATTGTCTTTCGTAGCAATTTGTTTAAAGAGATTTGGAAAGTACAATGTTTACACAAAACCCATCAAATTGTACAACTCTTTGCAAGATGCGTAAATATAGCTAATATTTCCTCATTTTTACAAAAGTGTCATTTTAGAGAGTGTCATTTTGTGTTTTCAATGCAATTTTGTTAATAAAAGTTTCTTTTTAAATTGTTATACTAATATATTAATTAGGAAGATAAAAAATTTAATGCATTTATAAGAAGTATAATAGAATTTTTTAAAAAATTAATATGTGTGAAAAAAGAATATAATGACATTTTTTGTGAAACAAACGAAGTATATTTTATCTAGGTCTCTTCTTTTGGATTTCATAACGTGTGACAGAACAAAAACCAAAAAATCTAGTTTTGACAAAAAAAAATAAATAAAAAAGACATTACACCAGCGGGATAAGAAGGTTGCATAAATATGGCTTTATGCCTTTATATATATCAAAATTGCATTTTGAGATAAATACAATAAGATAAAAACCAAGGTCTCTGAGACAAAGTTGCATAAAGTCATATCATAATGTATCTTAGCAAACCATTGGTCTAGGGTCATACTTTTAAATTGCTACACTTTTAAAGCATGAATCTGTAACATCCCCCAACCACCACCACCACCACCACCACCATTTCCCTTTTAATCATAACCCACAAACTAAACCCCACCATTTTCTTCTTCTTCTTTTTTTGATTCATTTAATTCCTTCTTCCCCTTTGATAATCATTTTCACCGAGAGAAAGAAAGAAAGAAGAGAGAGAGAGAGAGAGAGAAAGAAAGAGAAGAAGAAGAGAAGAAGAAGAAGAAGAAGAAGAAGAAGAAGAAGAAGAAGAAGAAGAGGAGGAAGAAGTAGAAGAAGGAGGAAGCACCTATTGGTCTCTCCTCCACCGATCCGCGGCTCAGGTACACCGGAAAACCCGTTTTCCGATTTGCATCTTATTGGCCGGATCGTAAATCGAGCATAACTTTCTAACCGTTTCGAATCTCGCAAATCTGAGGCCACCACCAGATTCAGGACGACGAGACGAGTCCGTAGACACCAAGATCATGCCGAACCGCCACCGGACGCGCCCGCAATCGCCGTTGGAAGATCTGCGCGTGTTGTTCACGCGCCGCCGCGCCGCCGGACGCGCCGCCGCCCGCCGTCGCCGGTCGCCGGAAACCGCCGCGACTCGCCGTCGCCGGTCGCCGGAAACCGCCGCGACTCGCAGTCGCCGAAAACCGCCGCGACTCGCCGTCGCCGGTTGCCGGAGACTCGCCGGCGATTTGCCGCCGGTTTGAGTCCGGTTTGGCTTAACCGGCCGGTTCGATTTCGGTTTGGTACGGTTCGATCGGTTTAATTCAATTCGATTTCGGTTTGATTCAATTTCTGGTTTAAATCAATTGAGTCCGGTTTAGTCTGGTTCGATCCGGTTTAATCCGGTTTAGTCGCGGTTTGATTTTGACCTGGTCAGACCGTTGACTTTGACCGGGTTGACCGTTAACCGTTGACTTTCTGACCGTTGACCGTTGACTTTGACCGTTTTGACCCGTTAACCGTTTTTCGCCGTTCGAAAGCCGTTCTGACTCGAAATTTCGTTCTGATTTCAGATTCAGCGTCCGTTTTAGCATCCGGAGTTCAGAAGCCGCAGTAATCATCCGTTTTAGCTAAGGTGAGGGCTTTCTGCAGAATATCGTATTTTTTCATCGAAAAGCGCCGTAGATAGGATTAGTACTAAATGTGTTCTGTTTCTATGCTAGAGTCTTTTTAGGATTGTTTGTAAATCGGACTTAGGAATAATAGATGATCCAACCCACTGTTTGTGCATTTAACTGTTAATTGATTCTTTTAAACCTGCTAGAACTAGGTTAGTCGACTATGTGAGTCGTTAGGGATTGCGGGGGTACAGAGGCGTGACTTCTGTACTTGCGTCGCGTGTTGTTTGAGAGGAGGGGGCTGGCAGCCATAACTCGATCTGTTGTCAGTGCTCCGGAGATCGAGAAATCGTCTACGGGCGGTGTTGTTGGGCACTATCCCATAAGTTATCCTCCGAGTAAGAGGGTGTTGCCGGTCACTGTATCCGGTAATTAGGACATTGACTGCTCGTTGGGTACTTTAGGTTCCGTGATTGTGCATGTTTAGTATATTCTTATGTATGGCGTGCTATGGTCAGATTTACGTTTTCTGTGATTAGCATCCCATACCTCACTGAGCGACTCCCCTGTTGCTCACCCCTCTTTCTTCCCTTTCCAGTTTTTCAGGTGAGACGGACAAGTATTTTACGCTTTGACGATACGGTGCTTCTTTGGGATTTTTATACGTTTTCTCCGTATTTTATCATGTACATATAGCATTGAGGTAGTTGGGTTATGAGACACTGTAGAGTGGGGTATTTGATGTATGTGACGTGGTTAGTGGCACGCCGTTCTCGAGTGTCGAGGGGACGGGTGTTACATTTTGGTATCAGAGCCTAGGTATTGTCGTCTCGGTTCTGACCCGAGAGACGGGTAGTAGGAAGCATGATTGCATATTCGGTTTTAAACGGTTTAAAAAAAAAAATAATAATAAAATAATAATAATTTCCTGGGACTTGTGTATTTAAAAAAAAAAAAAAAAAAAAAAAAAAACAAAGGAGCACTCATTCTGTCAAGTATTAATCTATTTTAAGTTCGTCTCATTTCAGCCTCAGTTTAAACAGGTTTTCAGTTGCTATCAAGGAAGATAATTGATTCGCGCCAGGTTGTCAGCTCGTTGTTCAACAGGTTATGCCGAAGAGACCAGTGTTCAGCAGATTAATCAGGATGTCATCAGTCAGACCGCTCAAGAGGCTCAAGAGACAGTTAGGTAAGTTTCTCAGGAGTCCATGCAGCAGTTGCATAAAAGACCGCAACAGGTTGCTGCACATAAAGATGATCGGATAGTTGTATCGAGATTTATCGCCAGTTCGGTCTTCAAGCAGAGTAAGCATCGCCGCTGTTCAACCGTCACCACCATATGCACCATCGGTTAAGGTTCAGGGAGCGTAGCCAATCCTCAGTAATTCAGAAATGTGGATGGAGCTTCAGAGATACCGCGAGAGTTAAGGGCAGCAGCATGCTTCTCAGGTTGTTGATCTTCAGTCGCCACCGCACAGAGAGGGACCCCCGTAAAGGAAGCTAATAAGATACATGTCATAGGTTTGGAATCAGTTTGGAAGGACAGTGGATACTGTCACCGCAGACAATTAAAGGAAGAATTTGACTGTAACTTGGAGCATAAAAAGTGTACAACGGAGTTTTAATTGGATTTGATTGCTCAATATCTGTGGGATGATGCCTTTATCCGGTTAAAGGGAGTTGTTGAGAGTAGTTGCAGTTGTTATGAGTTAACCTACAACCACTCTAGAGGGAGTTCGTCAGGACGTTCTTTCCTCGTAAAGCCAGACACAGGAATGCCAATGCTTTTAAGCACCTTTCTCAAGGCACTAGGATTATCAGGGAGTACGAGTAAGTGTTTTGTCGTCTTTGAAGATTTTCTGGGAGTATCATAGCCAATATGGATTTATTCAAGAGGTTCTTGAATGGCAACAAGTGTATAATTGTAATCGTGATGTCGTACGGGTTTACACCAGTCCAATCGATTGGTTGAGAAGACTTTTCGTTCATGAGGCAGAGATAGTGGAGAAGTAATATTTCTTCAAGGTGGCTCAGTAAAGCTGTCGGGATTGCCATCGTGTTGTTTCGTCACTACCGTCATCATGTTGAGAGAGCGTGTTCAGTGCTTTCATGAAGATGGTTGGATTATGTCATAACTTACTACCAGTCTGTGTTAGTGGATGCGTCGTTTGTCAGTTAGATTGCAGCACCAGCAGTTAGACCGAGTTGTTCAGTTGTGGTTAGCATGTTCTCATTTTCAGGGATTGTTCACAGTGAGTTCAGGGTTGTTTCTGCCACCACCCAAGCGCCAAGCTATTGTCGCGAGTATTGTTATTGGAGACCACGAGATAGTGAGTCTATTCTTTTTGACGTTGTGGATTTGAGATTGTGGATTTGAGTTGTGGTTCGAGTATGTCGTTTATGTGGAAACCATTGATTTAGTACTTGTGTTGGTCGATTGTCGCTTGGGGTGGGACAGCTTATACCCGATTGGTTATTGGAGCTACTTATAGTTTTGTATGTCAGGCCTAGTCGAGTATTGGTCATCCAGGATGTGTTCGAGCCGAAGAGTAGACAGACTTAGCAGTGATGGAGCTAAACCACCATGATGTGACTTTAAGGATGGGTCGGTGACCATGGCATTGAGTATAGTTTGAGAACGACAGTGCATATTCCAGGAGCCGAAAGGATTTTCATTCCTCAGGATATTCAAAACAACAGGAGAACTCTTCATTAAATTTGTGTTGCATTCAGGAAGATCGTTATAAGGCCAGCGCCGTTTTCACCAACAGTCACAAAGTAAAAAGAATTTGCGATTAGCCAACCAGTGGCAGTTCCGGGGCGTCAAGAAGCAAAAGTTAGGAGAAGTGACTCGATGGTAAGAGTCTGTTGAAGGAAGATGAAATTCAAGAAGACGTATGCGAGACCGAGAGTCATTTGAGGAAGGAGATTCTCCAGCAGGCGCATCATTCCCAGTTTTCCATTCATCCAGGAAGTAATAAGATGTATCGGGATCTTAAGCGGTATTACCATTGGACCGGCATGAAGAGGGACGTGGCAACCTTCGTGTCGTGTTGTCAGACTTGCCAGTTGGTTAAGGCAGAGCATCAGGTGCCGAGTGGTTTACTGCAGAGTCTTCCACTACCCGAGTGGAAGTGAGACATGGTGACTATAGACTTCATCACCGGATTACCAAGGACAGATGGCGGGAAGGATGTTATCTGGGTTATTGTTGATCGACTCACCAAGTCAGCTCACTTCTTAGCAATTAAGAAAACAGACAGAGCAGAGCCGCTAGCGCAGAGATTCATTGCTGAGATTGTGAGATTGCATGGAGTACCAGTCAGTATAGTGTCGGATCGTGATACGAAGTTCACATCGATATTTTGGCAAGCTTTTCAGAAGGCACTGGGGACTAAGGTTTATTTAAGTACGGCCTATCATCTGCAGACAGATGGTCAGTCTGAGAGGACTATTCAGACACTTAGGATATGCTCAGGCTTGTGTTTTGGATTGGGAAGGAAGCTGCGTTAAGTACTTACCGTTGGCCGAGTTCGCGTACAACAACAGCTTTCATTCGAGCATTGAGATGGCACCGTATGAGGCTCTTTATGGTAGACCGTGCCATACCCCACTTTGTTGGACAGAGGTGGTAGAGCGCCGAGATTTAGAACCAGCAATGGTCCAGGAGACAATTGAGCAAGTGGAAATGCTCAAGAGACGGTTTAAGGAAGCCCATGATTGTCAGAAGAGTTATGCTGATAAGCGCCGAAGAGATTTGGAGTTTGAGGTGGGCGACCTCGTATTTATTAAGATGCGGACATTTCAGGGAGGTTCTAAAACCAGGAAGCTGAAGAAGCTTAAGCCGAGATATATGGGTCTGTATCCTATCATCGAGCGGATTGGAGCAGTAGCATACCGCTTAGCGCTATCAGCAGAGTTGGCTGGGATTCACCATGTGTTTCATGTGTCAGTTCTGAGGAAAGTCGTTCAGGAGCCAGAGCTCATTCTTCAGCAACCGCCTAGTGACATCAGGAGAGATTTGACTGCAGTTAGCCAGCCAGTGTCAGTCCTAGAACGCCAAGATAGAGTTGTTCAGGGGGAAGTGCTTCCGATGGTCAGAGTTAGTTGGGAGAGAGACGGCATTCAGGAGGAGACTTGGGAGTTCGAGTCTCATATGAAGTCTGGATTTCCAGAGTTTTTAAGGATGACGAGCAGTTGACTCAGGGCTAGAATTCGAGGACGAATTCCTCGTTAGTAGGGAAGAATTGTAACATCCCCCAACCACCACCACCACCACCACCACCATTTCCCTTTTAATCATAACCCACAAACTAAACCCCACCATTTTCTTCTTCTTCTTTTTTTGATTCATTTAATTCCTTCTTCCCCTTTGATAATCATTTTCACCGAGAGAAAGAAAGAAAGAAGAGAGAGAGAGAGAGAGAGAAAGAAAGAGAAGAAGAAGAGAGAAGAAGAAGAGAAGAAGAAGAAGAAGAAGAAGAAGAAGAAGAGGAGGAAGAAGTAGAAGAAGGAGGAAGCACCTATTGGTCTCTCCTCCACCGATCCGCGGCTCAGGTACACCGGAAAACCCGTTTTCCGATTTGCATCTTATTGGCCGGATCGTAAATGGAGCATAACTTTCTAACCGTTTCGAATCTCGCAAATCTGAGGCCACCACCAGATTCAGGACGACGAGACGAGTCCGTAGACACCAAGATCATGCCGAACCGCCACGGACGCGCCCGCAATCGCCGTTGGAAGATCTGCGCGTGTTGTTCACGCGCCGCCGCGCCGCCGGACGCGCCGCCGCCCGCCGTCGCCGGTCGCCGGAAACCGCCGCGACTCGCCGTCGCCGGTCGCCGGAAACCGCCGCGACTCGCCGTCGCCGGTCGCCGGAAACCGCCGCGACTCGCCGTCGCCGGTCGCCGGAAACCGCCGCGACTCGCAGTCGCCGGAAACCGCCGCGACTCGCCGTCGCCGGTCGCCGGAGACTCGCCGGCGATTTGCCGCCGGTTTGAGTCCGGTTTGGCTTAACCGGCCGGTTCGATTTCGGTTTGGTACGGTTCGATCGGTTTAATTCAATTCGATTTCGGTTTGATTCAATTTCTGGTTTAAATCAATTGAGTCCGGTTTAGTCTGGTTCGATCCGGTTTAATCCGGTTTAGTCGCGGTTTGATTTTGACCTGGTCAGACCGTTGACTTTGACCGGGTTGACCGTTGACCGTTGACTTTCTGACCGTTGACCGTTGACTTTGACCGTTTTGACCCGTTAACCGTTTTTCGCCGTTCGAAAGCCGTTCTGACTCGAAATTTCGTTCTGATTTCAGATTCAGCGTCCGTTTTAGCATCCGGAGTTCAGAAGCCGCAGTAATCATCCGTTTTAGCTAAGGTGAGGGCTTTCTGCATAATATCGTATTTTTTCATCGAAAAGCGCCGTAGATAGGATTAGTACTAAATGTGTTCTGTTTCTATGCTAGAGTCTTTTTAGGATTGTTTGTAAATCGGACTTAGGAATAATAGATGATCCAACCCACTGTTTGTGCATTTAGCTGTTAATTGATTCTTTTAAACCTGCTAGAACTAGGTTAGTCGACTATGTGAGTCGTTAGGGATTGCGGGGGTACAGAGGCGTGACTTCTGTACTTGCGTCGCGTGTTGTTTGAGAGGAGGGGGCTGGCAGCCATAACTCGATCTGTTGTCAGTGCTCCGGAGATCGAGAAATCGTCTACGGGCGGTGTTGTTGGGCACTATCCCATAAGTTGTCCTCCGAGTAAGAGGGTGTTGCCGGTCACTGTATCCGGTAATTAGGACATTGACTGCTCGTTGGGTACTTTAGGTTCCGTGATTGTGCATGTTTAGTATATTCTTATGTATGGCGTGCTATGGTCAGATTTACGTTTTCTGTGATTAGCATCCCATACCTCACTGAGCGACTCCCCTGTTGCTCACCCCTCTTTCTTCCCTTTCCAGTTTTTCAGGTGAGACGGACAAGTATTTTACGCTTTGACGATACGGTACTTCTTTGGGATTTTTATACGTTTTCTCCGTATTTTATCATGTACATATAGCATTGAGGTAGTTGGGTTATGAGACACTGTAGAGTGGGGTATTTGATGTATGTGACGTGGTTAGTGGCACGCCGTTCTCGAGTGTCGGGGACGGGTGTTACAGAATCGTCATTACATTATCTTCTTAACCAAAAGACTTGGGAATTAAACATTTTAATAGACAAAAAAACTATCAATCCAAACAAAAATCAGAGATGGAAAATCATACAAATTAGCCAGCAAGAGCAAATAAAGCGCAAGGATTTTAAAGTGAGAAATCTAAGGACAAGACAAAAGTGAGGAATATAAAAGCATAAACCTTCGTTCAGATCAGACTTGGAAATCTTCTTCGCCATCACTCGGTCTATCTTTTAATCCAACATAAACAAAACGAAAAATAATAGAAGTCGAAAGGTTATTACGGGGATAGATTAGTTTATGTAATCATAAGTGACTTTGCCAAGGGAAAGATTAACGCAAGAGTGAATTGTTGCTCGAGGAAGAAAGTTTGCCACATGTACACTTAAAAGCTAAACATAGAGATGGCTTCTTGAGGTCCAAACCAACTCCTTTCATTTAGTATAGATGTTCATTATAGTTAAATTTATAATTTGAGTATGAACATATTTTTGATTTATAACAATTTTGAGACTCTAAGGCCAGGGGCAGCCGTCTAGTTTATATATATATATATATATATAAAGCCATATTATACAATAAGATAAATACATAACCATATTAAAAAAAAAAAGATAAATACATAAGAGAATAATAGATTTGCACATATTCTAACATGTCTGTTAGTCTGTCATACATCTTTCATCCGTACCTTTACGAAAAAATCTTATGTAGAAATGGACGAGCTTTGCAAATGGCTTGCAACGGAACTGCTTTGGGTACTGTATTACCAGTTCCTTCCTTCATATCCACTTCCTCTTCTCCAACTCTCTCCCATTCAAAGCATTGTATCAATGACCCGAGAGCAAGACCCACGATCCGCTGGGCCAAACCCGATCCAGGACACGCCCTTCTCCCTAGTCCAAAGGCCAGAAGCTTTTGTGCTTCCTCTTCTTTCTCAAACCGCTCTGGTTTAAAGCTATCCGGATCCTCCCACATGTTTGGATCCCTATGTATGGCCCATGCATTCACCAACAACATTGTGCCACGTGGCATATCATAGGACCCCACCTTGCAATCTTCTGCTGCCATGTGTGGGACTAGCAATGGTGTTGCCGGGTGTAGCCTGAGTGTCTCGAGGACGATGTTCTTGAGATATGGTAGCTGGCTAAGATCTGACTCTTCGATAAACCGGTCTAAACCAACCCGGTTATCGATTTCTGCTCTCGCTTTACATATTACGTCAGGATGGTTAAGCAAATTGGAAAGTGCCCATTCTACAGTGACTGCTGATGTGTTAGTCCCTGCTATTACCATAACCTACGTTACCATAAAAAGTAGTTTTAGTTTAGTGATAATACCTAACAATTTAACAAATAAAGATATCTGTTGTGATTTAATTTATGATATATGTATGATTTATTTATGTGTTTGTATTATATAAGTATATTATATATTTGGCTTGTGAAGAGAGAGTTTAAGGAGAGGTATGGTAGTAATATTTTTTGGGATGATCAAATTACAAAGACAATGACTCCTTTATATAGAGGAGTAATGAGTTGGTAGGTGTAAGATTTTTTAGATCAAATATAAAATAATGGATAATCATTTAACACATGTTTTTTTAACACTCCCCCTTGATTATCCATTTTGTATTACGTACTGCCTCGTTAAAAACCTTATTATAGAAAAACCATTTGGGATAAAAACCATAACAAGGAAAAAAGAGTGCAGTAACGCTCCCCCTGGAAAGGATATCTATAAGTCTTTTAGATGACGCATTCCGATACTATGAACGTGTTTTCTGAATGTAGTTGTTGGAAGCGCTTTCGTGAATAAATCGGCTACATTGTCGCTTGAACGAACATATTGAATATCCACTTCTTGATTCTTCTCGAGTTCTCGGATGTAAGAGAAAAATTTTGGAGGGATATGTTTCGTCCTGTCGCTTTTGATATAATCTTCCTTAATTTGGGAAATGCATGCAGAATTATCTTCAAACACTTTTGTGGATTCTTTCTTCGTGAGAATTCCACTTGATACTTGTATGTGATGAGTCATTGATCTGAGCCACACACATTCCCTACATGCTTCGTGAAGTGCAATGATTTCTGCATGATTTGAAGAAGTTGCAACCAATGTCTGTTTTTGGGAACGCCAGGAGATAGCAGTTCCGCCAACTGTGAAGACGTATCCAGTCTGCGATCGAGCTTTGTGCGGATCTGATAAATATCCTGCATCTGCAAAACCAACCAAACCAATCTCGGGGTTTCTCGGATAAAATAATCCTAAGTCAATTGTACCTTGAAGATAACGGAATAAATGTTTTATTCCGTTCCAATGCCTCCGTGTAGGTGCTGAGTTATACCTTGCAAGTAGGTTAGTAGCGAAAGCTATATCTGGTCGAGTACAGTTTGCAAGATACATAAGTCCACCTATAGCGCTCATATAAGGTACTTCTTGACCTAATATTTCTTCGCTATTTTCACAAGGTCTGAATGGATCTTTGTTAACATCAAGTGATCGATTGACCATTGGGGTACTCAAAGGAGTCGCTTTATCCATATAAAAACGCTTCAAGATTCTTTTGATATAATTTGACTGATGCACAAATATTCCATCTCGGAGATGCTCAATCTGGAGCCCAAGACAGAATTTTGTCTGCCCTAGATCTTTCATTTCAAATTCTTCTTTCATATGAGCTCTTGCATCATCAATATCCTTTTGCGTTCCAATTATATTTAGGTCATCAACGTATACAGCTATGATCACAAAACCAGATGATGATTTCTTAATGAATACGCATGGGCATATCGCATTGTTCATATAACCTTTTCTCAACAAATATTCACTTAAGCGATTATACCACATTCGTCCGGATTGTTTTAATCCGTAAAGTGATCTCTGTAATTTGACCGAACATATTTCTTTGGATTTTGAGCTTAATATTTCAGGCATTTTCATCCCTTCGGGGATTTTCATGTATACATCATTATCCAGTGATCCATACAGATATGCTGTCACAACATCCATAAGGTACATATCTAAATTTCTAGATGCTGCTAGACTCATCAAGTACCTGAATGTGATTGCATCCATGACCGGAGAATATGTCTCTTCATAATCAATTCCTGGTCTTTGAGAAAAACCTTGGGCAACAAGACGGGCTTTATATCTTGTTATTTCATTTTTCTCATTTCTTTTCCGCACAAATACCCATTTGTACCCAACTGGTTTTACATTTTCAGGTGTTGCGACAATAGGTCCAAAACACTTCTTTTATTGAGGGAGGATAATTCAGTTTGTATTGCCATTTTCCATTTCTCCCAATCATGTCTTTTCTGACATTCCAATATGGACCTTGGATCAGGATCATCACTTTCTTGATCAATTTCTTTTGCTACGGAAAAAGAGAATATTCCATCATCATCTTTTATTTCATTTCTAATACATAACTCTCCAGTTTGGGCATAATTGATGGAATCTCATATTTTTCTGTTTCTTTTTCATCATCTCGATCTTCTTCCTTTTGTGGTTCTTCTAGAACCTTTTCACTTTGTTCTCCCAAATTCTTTTTCTTTCGTGGATTTTTATTTTTTGAACCCACTGGTCTCCCCCTCTTCAACTGAACCCTAGGTTCATTTGCTAAGTTCCTGTCAGTATGTTCTTCAGGAACAATAATTCTTGAGGGGACATTAGCAGCAGGTATATATGACTTTGTCACTCTTTTTGTATCTGTGAACGCATCTGGTAATTGATTTGCCAAACTTTGCAAATGTATAATTTTCTGAACTTCCAGTTCACGTTGATTCGTAGGAGGGTCAAGATGTACTAAAGTTGGTGAAAACCACGTAATATCTTGTGAGACTTGCTTAATTCCTCCCCCTAATGCTGGAAATTCATCTTCATTAAAATGGCAATCGGCAAAGCGTGCCGTAAACATATCACCAGTTTGTGGTTCAAGATATCTTATTATGCTTGGGGATGTGTATCCAACATATATTCCTAATCTCCTTTGTGGCCCCATTTTTGTTCTTTGCGGTGGCGCTATAGGAACATAAACCGCACACCCGAAAACACGGAGATGAGATATATTTGGTTCTTGACCAGAAGCTAACTGTAATGGGGAATATTGATTATATGCGCTTGGTCTAATCTGGACCAATGCTGAGGCATGCAGTATAGCATGTCCCCACACAGAAATTGGGAGTTTTGTTCTCATTATCATTGGCCTTGCAATTAGCTGCAATCGTTTATTAAGCTCTCAGCCATGCCATTTTGTGTATGCACATGGGGAACTGGGTGCTCAACATCAATCCCTATTGACGTGCAATAATCATCAAAGGCTTTTGAAGTGAATTCACCAGCATTATCAGTCTCACTTTCTTTATGGTATAATCAGGGAACTGTACTTTCAGTCTGATTATTTGGGCAATGAATTTTGCGAAAGCCGTATTTCTTGTGGTCAAAAGACATACATGTGACCATCTGCTAGATGCATCAATTAATACCATAAAAACCGAAATGGCCCGCACGGTGGATGTATCGGTCCACATATGTCTCCATGTATTCTTTCCAAAAATACAGGGGATTCATTTCCAATTTTAGCTGGTGATGGCCGAGTTATAAGTTTTCCTTGAGAACATGCATTACATAAAAACTCGCCCGATTGCAGAATTTTTTCGTTTTTCAACGGATGGCCATTAGAGTTTTGCACAATTTTTCGCATCATGCTTGAACCAGGATGTCCTAGCCTTTCATGCCAGACTTTAAACGTATTAGTAAACTTTGAGTTTACTGTAATATATGATTCAATCGTATTTATTTTTGTGCAATATAATCCGGAGGACAACATTTTCAATTCTTCCAATATATGTTTCCTCTCCGATGTAATGCAAAGATACTCAATGCCATTTCTATTCATAGTCTCAATATGATATCCATTTCCACGGATATCTTTAAAACTCAACAAATTTCGGTGAGACTTTGGGGAGTATAATGCACCATTAATTTCGAACTTTGTTCCCCTTTGCATTGAAAAACTGACTTTTCCAGAGCCCATAATGATTTTTGCATTACCGGATATAGTACTCACGCTTTCAGCGGAATCATGCATTTTGAGATAAGAGAAATATTTTTTATTATTAATAATCGTGTGCGTTGTAGCACTATCTGCAAGACATATATCTCCATCTTGAATCTCAAATTTTGACATTTTCTGGATCATAAAACATATATTAGTAAATATTTAAACAGGAACACAAAAACTTAGAAAAACACTTATATTACAACAAACACTATTTTACAAAAGGTATATAATACATTAAAACGATCCAACTTTTATTCTTAAAAAAGATAACCATATCACTTGGATTTTTTTTTTTTTTTTTTTTTTTTCTTCTTTTATTTTCATTATTATTGATGTTCTCGGGATCAATCAGGAAATCTGAAATATCGAGATGAGTGTCGTCATCGAGACCATGTGAGGAAGATCCGGGTTCATTCGATATGAAGTTGACTTCACTTTCTTTTTCATTTGCCTTTTGTGATTTCTGGTACAGATCGACAAAATGTTTTGGGGTACGACAAACACGTTCCCAATGCCCCTTCATGCCGCATCTGTAACATGCATTATTTGTTTTTCTCACTTCCCGGTTATCGTCATTTTTAGGGAACCTTTTATGATATCTTTCAGAACTTGAGTTACTTTGACGGAATCCTCTTCCTCGTCCTTGCCCACGTCCTCGTCCACGACCACGACCTCGGTATCTACCGCGTCCGCGTCCACGCTCTTGCCAATTATTGTATCTGGACGATGCAGCATTCACTTCTGGTAATGGTGCAGATCCAGTTGGACGAGCTTGATGGTTTAATGTCACGAGCTCATTGTTTTGTTCTGCAACAAGGAGTACTTGCATCAACTCCGAATAACGAGTATATCCTTGTGCTCGATATTGTTGTTGCAGGATTACGTTTCCAGGATGAAAGGTGGAGAGTGTTTTCTCTCTATCATATCATAATCACTTATTTCCTCTCCACATAATATCATTCTTGATGTAATTCCAAACATTGCGGAATTAAACTCACTAACACTTTTATAATCCTGGAAGCGGAGATTGATCCACTCGTGTTTGGCTTTTGGTAAGATCACATACTTCTGGTGATCAAACCTTTCCTTCAATGATTGCCATAGATCTGCGGGATCTTCTTTTATGATATATTCGGCTTTTAAACCATCATGATATGGTGAAGCAAGAATATCATGGCCTTTGCTTTTTTCTCATCCGACGTCGTTTCCGACTTATCGATGGTTTCAAGGAGCCCGTTTCCTCTTAAGTGCATTTTTGCACTTATTGCCCATGTCATGTAATTTTTTCCCGTTATATCAAGGGCATTGATTTCGAGCTTCGCCAAGTTTGACATAATGACTGTATAAACAAATTTAAAACATGATTAAATATCATAATTTAAATATGAAATTTAAAATTATAATTCAAAATATAATTTAAATTGCAGAAAAAGCAAAAATAAGTGCAGAGGCATAAACCCCTTTTATTAGTACATTTATTTTAATTTCTTAAGATAAACAATTGATGAAGCAAACGATTACAAGGAATATTAATGCATAAAAACATAATACAGCGGTAATGATAATTCTCTCCGGGAGTAAAATCTCCAACAAAGAGACTATAAATAGAAGCAAAAATAAGAATTGCATATAAAGTTAAAAATATGCGAAACAATATGCGAATCATCTTCTCTTCTTTTCTTCTTCTTTTTTCCAAAATAAAATTGTTTGAAGAATATTTGATGAAAACTTTGATGAGAGAGGATGGGATGAAATGAATGAAGAATGAGTATTTATAGATCGAAAATTACTGTTCATGGCCGTTGTACTAGCCGTTTGAAGGGTAAAAATTTTTAAAATTATTTTTATGACCGTTTGAAAAGTTAGATTTAATAATCATGTAGTCAAATTTTATTTATCATATTATTATAGTAATAGAATTATTTATAAGAAAATAAATACTGAATTAAGATAGAAAATAAATGCAAAAATTTAATAGCATGAATTTAGATGCAAAATTTAAATTACAGAATAATTAAATTGCAATAAAATTAAAATTAATTTAGGAGGCATAGCCTACCATAAATTTAAGGAGGAGTATAACCTTCCATTCCATAAATATTTGATCAAGGAAGAGGTTTAACCTACCATTCCATAAAATGATCAAGGAGGAGGTTTAACCTTCCACTCCATTTATATATGATCTGAGGAGACACAGTCTACCATGCGATCATTTCGGAGAAGGCAGTGCCATTCTTTCCGTATGAACATAAAATAAAAAGAATAAATTAATAAATTAAACATAATTTAAAACTCACCTTTTCGGTATAAGAGCACTCGTGCTGATAACGTGTTGTGATTTAATTTATGATATATGTATGATTTATTTATGTGTTTGTATTATAAAGTATATTATATATTGGCTTGTGAAGAGAGAGTTTAAGGAGAGGTATGGTAGTAATATTTTTTGGGATGATCAAATTACAAAGACAATGACTCCTTTATATAGAGGAGTAATGAGTTGGTAGGTGTAAGATTTTTTTAGATCAAATATAAAATAATGGATAATCATTTAACACATGTTTTTTTAACATATCAAATTAATATAGATGAAGAAGAGACAAACCAGTATGATGCCTTTGATGATTTGATCGGTGTAATACTCAGTATCTGATTTTTGGAGAACAAGCAAATGGTCGATCATTGTATTACCGGTTTCTTCTTGTCTACGTTTATCGTCGATAAGACCTTGTAAGAACTCATCTGTCTTCTCCCCTAGTTTTTTCACCCTTTTCTCATAACTTGAGAATAGTCTCAAGATCGGAACGTAGTCAACGGCATTGCCCGAACTCGTGTTGGCCCCGACATCCGCCACTAACTTTCGGACACGTTTCGCTTCTTCCTCATCCGTTGTTTCTTCGCCGTAGTATCGTTTTCCTGTCATCATTCTCATTATGTTGTTGAATGTCAAGTCCATTAGCATTGGTTTCATTTCCACAATCGTTTTTTCAGTTCCTGCAATTAATTAAAAGAAAATAATTAAACCTCTGTTAAGAGAAGACAATATAGAGTTAACAAGCCTCTTTCTTCGTGTAACACACTATTTTAGATATGATATAATAAATACTAAACACATAAACCCTTATAATTTCAACAGATTTGCCAATTTTTAACAACAAAAAAAAAAAAGTTGCCATTCTATCATATAAACCCTTATAATTTAACTTACAAAACCAATCAATTAAAAGGATACGATTTACAGCCACAAGCTATGTCATCAACTATTTCATATCATTCACATGTCACATGTACTATTATTGCGTACTTTATATTATTTGTCTGTGGTTAATACAACACAGATATCACCAAAATGAATGGAAAGTTGACTATGTCAACAAAATTTTGTAATGGTACGAAGCACATGTAGCATGTATATACCTGCTGCACGGAAGAGGCGGCTTATGAGGCGGCGTACTTCGTCGGTACGGACAGAAAGAAAGCAGTTAAGGCGATGGGTGGAGAAGATCTCAATGGTGCAGAGGCGACGAAGGTTGCGCCAGTGATCACCGTAAGGTGCGGCGATCATATTTGTGTTGTTGTACCCAACGTATTTTCCGATGGTCACTTGAGGCCGGTTGGCTAGAACGACGTCGTTCTTACCGAAGCACTCCTCCGCCGCGATAGTATGTGACGATACCACGTAGACTAGGCGTGATCCAAGTCGGAGGGACATCACGCCGCCTCCGCCGCCGTGGAGGGACTCGGAGAGGGAGCGGAGGGTGCGGTGGATGGGCGGCTTCAAGTGACGGAGGTGGCCTATCACTGGCAACCATCCCGGAGGAGACGGCGGAAGATTCTGCTTGTTTGATTTCAAGAACTTGAGAGAGATAATCAAGATGATGAGAGAGAATATGGAGTAGAGAACAACTCCGCTGTAGTTTTCATCCATTCGTTGTTTCCTTTTTTCCTTTAGTTATTGTCTTTAGTACAAGTTGTTTATATAAAGTGTTGAAATAGCATAAAGTTGGTTATATGATTTGAATTTCCGCACGTTGATAATTAGGATTTAATAATGAGAAAGAAATGTATATGGTTTTGAATTTTGATCTAATCAAATTGGAGTTGAAATATGCTTTAAGCTATGTGATTGTGATGGGATGCGACCAAGTAAGATGTATATGTTTGGAACACTATACTAGAAGTATAATATTATAACGTTTTCAATATTACAAAATAGCTTTTGGGTTTTTTTAAAGCCCATGTCCAACTTTTTCATTAGTATGATATTGTTCGTTTTGGGTCCAAGTGGAATATCCCTCACGGATTTGTTTATGGTTTCCTTCCCAAAAGGCCTCATACTATTCTGAGTTGGACACTACTTATATATTAGACACTTTCTGTCTAATCTTTCGATGTGGGACTTGGATTGTATCCCAACAATCTCCCCTTCAAGCCAAAGACCACATTATCCTTTGGCCTCTAACTTTGATGCGGAATCTTAACACGCCTCCTAGAGATGATAACTCCATCTCGAATCGATCCCTTACTCGGATCGATAATAAGCCCCTTTCTTAAGCCCCTATTACTCGGGTTGAGGTATGTCCGTATCAATTTTTCTTGAGGGTTCTCTTCCCACAATGAAGATGCAGGCCCACCAACCCACTTCTCCAGATCCACTCTTTGCAACATGTTGTGATACCAATTTTTGGGCTTTTCTAAAGCCTGTGTCCAACTTTCTCATTAGTATGATATTGTCCGCTTTGCGTCCAAGTGGAATAGCCCTCACGGATTTGTTTATGGTTTCCTTCCCAAAAAAGCCTCATACTAATTAGAGTTGGACACTACTTATATATTAGACACATTCTGTCTAAACTTCCGATGTGGGACTTGGATTGTATCCCAACATTCTCCCATTCAAACCAAGAACTACATCAACTCGTGGCTTCTCCCTTAGCGAAACTTGGCACTCAACTTGTACTGCCGTACTCACTCTACGAAACTCTTTACAAGTCTTTCTGGCACCCTTATCGCAAGGTTATTTTGAGGGTTCTTCCTCCCACAACGAACATGCAGGCCCAACCCACTTCTCCAGATCCACTCTTTGCAACATGTTCTGATACCAATTTTTGGGCTTTTTTAAAGCCTGTGTCCAACTTTCTCATTAGTATGATATTGTCCGCTTTGGGCCCAAGTGGAATAGCCCTCACGGATTTGTTTATGGTTTCCTTCCCAAAAAAGCCTCATACTAATTAGAGTTGGACACTACTTATATATTAGACACATTCTGTCTAAACTTCCGATGTGGGACTTGGATTGTATCCCAACATTCTCCCATTCAAACCAAGAACCACATCAACTCGTGGCTTCTCCCTTAGCGAAACTTGGCACTCAACTTGTACTGCCGTACTCACTCTACGAAACTCTTTACAAGTCTTTCTGGCACCCTTATCGCAAGGTTATTTTGAGGGTTCTTCCTCCCACAACGAACATGCAGGCCCAACCCACTTCTCCAGATCCACTCTTTGCAACATGGCTCTGATACCAATTTTTTGGCTTTTTTAAAGCCCGTGTCCAACTTTCTCATTAGTATGATATTGTCCGCTTTGTGCCCAAGTGGAATAGCCCTCACGGATTTGTTTATGGTTTCCTTCCCAAAAGGCCTCATACTAATCTGAGTTGGACACTACTTATATATTACACTCTCTGTCTAATCTTTCGATGTGGGACTTGGATTGTATCCCAACAACACCTAGATAAAACACAAGTTTTTGGTTTTACTTTGAAAATACATTTAGCAATAATCTCAAACTAAGCTGCATACGATTTGTGTAACAATGTTTTTGGTTGAATACAATTTGACATTCAATTTAAAAAATGAATTTATAAATTAAAATTCTTAACTTGTTTTTTGTTTTTTCACAAAATTCTTAACTTGATTTAAACTCATATATATATGAACAAATTTTGATTTTTTTTTTTTTAAAATAGATTACCATATATATGCGAGTATAATTATAAATTTACATTTGAAATTCATAATCTGCTTAATAAAAAACTATAGAATTGTATTATATATATATATCCACATTTAATTATTCAAAAATATGTTTTATAAATTTTCAGTTGAAATATATCTTTAGAATCGATTTATCTATATAAATAAGAGGGTTTAGAAATATATTTCAAATTTTATAGCACCTCAAACTGAATTGAATATGAAAAAACATTAATATGATTCAAAAAGTATACATTTTATAATATTTAACTTTTTATGTATTTGGGAATTTCTTTAGTATAATTGAAGAAAATCCAGACGTGTAAAATAATTTTGTAAATAAGAAAATCAACCTTCAATAAAACATAATTTTCATTTAACATTGGGAATGGAGTAATTTAGGTATTTTGCTATGTTTTGTCCAAAAAAAAAAATATTTTGCTACGGGAAAAATGTTATAAAAATCATAAACTTTCAAATTATGGCCATTTAAAGCATGAACTTTCGTTGACTATTTTTTTTAGCATTAACTTTCGTTGACTAGGCCAAAATGAGCATGAAGTTAACTTATTTAACATAACTATTAACCGACGTTAATGCACTGTTACCATTATCCGTTAATCACAAAACGACGCCGTATTAGTTTTGGAGAAAAATGTCATTTAAAGCACAAACTTTTAAATTGAGGCCATTTAAAGCATGAAGTTTCAAATTGATGTCATTTAAAGCATGAACTATGAATATAAACTATTACAAGCATAAACTTTTGATATATGTATTTTAAGCATTAACTTTCGTTAACTGCTTTTTATAAGCATTATGTTTTGTTAAGCTAGCCAAAATGAATATGATATTACCACATTTAACATAACTATTAACATGTGTTAAATGAGCGGTTAAACAACAACATCGTTTTGATTCCCATTTTCAGCATACCACTCTAATAACTTTTCCTGAGCATTGTTTACCTGTGAAAACAAAAGAAGTTTAAGCCGCAGAAACTGAAAAAAAAAACAGATATTCAGATGGTGAAAACTAACCTAAGTGTTCACAAGAAGTTTCTTGAGCATTGACTTTTTAAAATGTTGCAACATCATGATCATTTTGGCCAAGAAACCGAAACAATATTGTTGTTTAACCGCTCATTTAATAAATGTTAATAGTTATGTTAAATGTGGTAGTGTAATGTTCATTTTGGCTACCTTAACGAAACGTAATGTTTATAAAAACAGTTAACGAAAGTCAATGCTTAAAATACTGATATCAAAAAGTTCATGCTTTTAAGTAGATCATGTATTAAATTCAAGTTTTTAGTTAGTTCATGTATTTTTTAGCACGCTTAATTCGTGTATGAATAAACTGGAGAGACATAGTTCATAGAGGTTAAAAGAATTGATTTGGCTACCTATGTCACCAAAGTGCACTTACCTTTTCGGTTGCACATCCAGAGAGAACTCCAGAGTTAAGCGTGCTTGACCTGGAGTAGTCAAAGGATGGGTGACCTACCGGGAAGTGATTCGCGGTACCGTGTGAGTGAGGACAAAACACGGAGAACGGTCATGTGGTGATTGCAGGGACAGTATATCATGACTTTCGAGCCTTCCAGAATAACGCACCGACCATCGGACAGAGGTGGGGCCAATGGGCCTAATGAGAGGATATGTGGGCCGAGTGAGAGGCCCAATCGACCTAATGAGAGGACATTTGGGCTCACTGGTAGGGGCGGTTGGGGCGTTATACAAAGTTCATGTTTTATATGGCCATAATTTGAAAGTTCATGCTTTTTATAACATTTTTCCCAATGGTCACTTCAGTGTCAGCCGTGAGTATTTAAGATATATGTAATACCATGTGAATAGAGGGTAGACATTTATTCTATCGGAGGATGAAGTATGATATCCTGTATGGGTCATGGAAACATCTTTTGGGGAAAAACATTCTGCATATATTGAACGACCTCAAAAGCCGGGAGGGAAAGCAAGAGGTTTTCCTTCCGAAGACTCTTCAACGCTTAAATTTGGCATCTTCCATTAAGAGTGATTGTTACAAAAATGTTAATTGGATACGAGAGGAACCTCGTAAAAAAAAATAGGGGATCATATATATTGTAAGTGTTTAGTATTTGTGGGCATATGAAGAGAGTCGTAAGTAAGTGGGTTGAAAATCTTCTTTAACCTTGATTTGTGGAGTAAAGCTTAGAAGAAACAACTTACCTTAACTTTTATTCGGGAATCCTTTCCCGAAGATCCTCCGTTTTGAATCCTTCAGTCCTCTATTTATAGAGATATTCGGTGGTCTGATTCCCCTAGTCGATTGCCTATGACTGAACCGTCCTATCATCCATAATTAAGTTGGGTTAATAGTAGAACATGAGTGTGTGGTGGATCCCTCTCAAGCTTAGGCTCATGATGTATCCGTAAAATAGTCTTTCCGTTTTAGGTCGTGTGTGTGACCTTCCTCTTACAGGTTATATGAATCCTAGGTATGACCCCTTTATCAAGTGTTGCTACTCGGTTGGTCCATGTAATCGCTCCTCCGCGTTATATGTGGTTGCTCTAATTTTGAGGTGATATAAAATTGGAATCCACCAGATCTTACGGATTACAAGATGTCAAAGTTGAAAATAGTCTTTCCGTGTAAGGCCGTGTGTGTGACCTTCCTCTTACATGTTATATGACTCCTTGGTATGACCCCTCTATCAAGTGTTGCTACTCGGTTGGTCCATGTAATCGCTCCTCCGCGTTATATGTGGTAGTCCTGATTTTGAGGTGATATAAAATTGGAATCCACCAGATATTACGGATCACAAGATGTCAAAATTGAAAGACTTGAAGGTGGATTAAGGATCGCTAAAAAGAGTTGTGGTATTCTTTTTGATAATATCATGAATCAAGTCTATGTGAACCCACACATTAGACTATGATCCACACTTGTATTATAGCAGGAATCACACACAACTAAAAATAATAAGTAACCAAAAAAAAAAAAAACTAAAGGAATCCACCTAAAGACTCATTTGAATAAAACACAAATGTAAAAAATATATAAATGATTATGTTTTTATTATCAAATTTGTTGATGTTTACAATGAGAACAATTGAACTCTTTTTGTAGATCTTACTTATAAGATAATCTTTACAATAATTACATTAAAATCAATTATTTGAATTTAAACAAAAGAAAAAATTTAGCCAAATAAAATATATTTGTCTTCATTCCATCAATTCAGACTTTTACATTGAATGAGAATCTTTGATTTGTCAAATTATAAGGATAATATTCTCATAAAAAAATCAATGTGTTAAATATCTTTAATTCACTTTTTGATATTACATCTTGAGGCTTCTTTTTTCAACGCATAACTAGAACCATACCCGCGCGTCGGCGCGCGGGACTATATTTTATTTAATATTAATTTTTTTCCAAATTTAAAATTTACAGTTTTTTAATTATCGATATAATTATAAAAGTATGTGTTTCACGTAATAAAATTAAAACAAACATTAAGAGCGGGATGATATTATTTAAATTGGAATTATACGAATCTTGTCAGTATTATAGAGGCTTTTAATGTCTTTGTTAAAAATCGAGAGTAAGACTGTTGTTTTAAACGGTCAAGAAGTACGCGGGAAGAATAAATTTAAAATAATATAAGTCGATGTTAAAGTAAAATTTAGATAGTAATGTTAAGGCTAATATTTATATTTGTTAATATTCATTACGTATATTGCTAATAATATATTTTTTCAGCATTTTATTTTAAAAAAAAACACTAAATATAATAGTATTATGTATTTTTATTTTGAAAAAATTAGTAAAAAAAATATTCAATTTATAAATTCATTTTTAAATTTGGATTTTAAAATACTTGCTTTAATTAAGGATTTTTGATTTTTACAATTTTTTTCGAATTAGCCCATTTTTAAAGTTCATTTTATGGCCCAACAAAAAAGGCCCAAAATCGAGAATAATAAAGTTCTGAAAGTCAAAACTTTAACTCAGACGTTCTTCTCCTTCGCCTCGCCATTATCTCCGCTCTCGTCGAAAGTCGAAACTTGAAGATCAGGCTCGAGCGACGGTATGATTGATCTTCTCTCTGTTTTTTTATGGGTTTCATTTATTCGAACTTTCAAAAGATTACATCTAATTTTTTGCCGAGAGTATCTGATTTTTGAATATATAATTTCTTTCTCCTTTGCATGCAATGTGGAATTGATAATCGAAACTTGAAGATCAGGCTCAATCTCGATCCAGGTATCAGTCATCTACTTCGCCTTCAGTAGGACAGTCCAAATTTGTTTTTTTTTTTTTTGCTTTTTGTGTAATCGAAATCAATTTGGGTTCTTTGTTTCATTTAATCAAATCTTGAAATTAATTGGATTGATTAAGACATTTCTTTTGTCAAAAACGAAAACTGGATTTTGGGTCCTCTGAGAGAGTTAAGTGAGTTTGTTTGTCATTGTTTCGTTCTTTTCTGTAAAGACGCTTGCATATTCGTGTCCTTTTGGTTTCTCTCCTTTGTAGTTTTTGATATTTTGTCCGTGTAATTGATGAATGTGGAAAGTTCTAACAAATGTGCAATGCAGCGATGATCACGTATTATGGACCTGAAGTTTCAACAGATTCAACCTTCATGAGAACTTATAAATCTCAGATTGTTCACAGTGTGGTATGTTATAAGAATGTTCTTTAAATTGTGTTTCGAATTTTAAAATAGGAATGGATTGATTTTGTTTTAGTTAATCTTCAACTATCTTACACCGTCTCTCTTTGGTAATCAACTTTCTTTAGTATGTGTTTTCTTTAACATAAAAATATCTTCTTTTTACATTTGTTCTAATCTCTGTTTTTTACCAGAAAATTCCAAAGAAGATCATGAAGAGACTTAAGGAAGGAAACCAAAACCGCAAATATGTTACTCTGAGTTGTGCGGTTAAACCTGGCAGGCTGTGGGGAGCACATACTTGATATGTTGGGATTTTGACCCATACTAACCTTATTATCTAATTGCTTTTTAGAGTTTTAGAGTTTATTTCAGGAGATTTTTGGTAGCTTTGGAGCTGTTATTGGAGTTTGGAGCATTTGGAACCTTTTGAAAAGAAAAGAACAAGAATTGAAGAAAAGAAGGAAAATCCTGCAAAGTATCACTAACTCCAATCGGCGAGCACATGCTCGCGATTTTCGGCCACCAAGCGAGCACATGCTCGCCGCGGAAAAATAAAAAGAAGGGGATTTAACCTAATGATTGCCGCCGACTTTTAAGGGTGCAGCCACCTCCCAGCCGCCTATCTCTCCTAATATAAATACTCCTCTTAGTCTTAGGTTTTAATATATCCTTTATATTCTATTCTTTTTGCTTTTTGGCTTTTAGCTTTTCAATACCTAGGATTTCTATTGTAAGGGAGAAGATTTCTGCCACAACTCTGAGAAGATTTCTGAACCCTATCTTTTTAATATCGATTTCAATGCAGTCTTTTTATATTATTGTTTTGCTTTCTTCTTTAATTATGTCTGAGTAGATCTATTAGTTAGGTTAAGGTTTTCAAGGGAATTCATGAGCTAGGGTTGAACACAAATAGGATATCAAAATCGATAGTCTTCATCTAGGTCGTTCTTATTGCTTAGATCGATTTGATCACTTGATTCCATGATCTTAGGTTTACTTAGACAGCGAGAGTTGCTAGGTTGCTAGAAGAGATTTAGATGAGCAATTTATTCATTACCTGCGAGAGTAGATGTATTGGAGAATTGTGAACAAATCAAACCTAATCAATAATGCTTATCTGCGATTCTGATACCAACGAGAGTTAGGATTTTTAGGTTGCTAGATAAAGGTATTAGTACCACGGGAGTGGATTAATATTATCTTTGTGTTTGAGTTCTAGACTTGTTCTTATAAATCGCCTGAATAGTTGTTTGACCTTTGCTCTGAATCTCCTGCGAATTGCCTTGACCTAACGCCTGCTTTATTATTGTTTACAACCGATTTATTTCCATTACTTGCTTGTCACGATTTCAACAAACCCATATTTGAATCTCTTAGCTCTTGATTTTAGCCTATAAATCCATAGTGTGAACTTGGTCTTCGTGGGATCGACCCCTAAGTACTACTCTGATTTGCTGTGCACTTGCAGTAGGAAATATGGTTTAAAACTGGTACATCAAGTTTTTGGCGCCGTTGCCGGGGACCAAATTTTTACCTTTGGTTTACGGCTAAATCATTAGACTAAGAACCCTACTAAACTCGTTTTTCTCTTTTTCTTTTCTTTGTGTTTCAGGTGCATGACCAGGAGCACAAGGAGCAAGAATACCGAGAATCTTGTGAACTTGACAAACGACGAGCTAGCAAGGAGAGAACGAGAGAACAGGCAGAGATGAAACACACCTGTTCCGGATCCAGAAACAACTGATACCGCCTCTACAGAGATGGGCGATCAAACCGACATGGCAGCTCAGCTGCGAACTCTTCAGGCAACCATGGAGCAGCTGCGCTTGCAGCAAGAGCGGCAGCTCGTTCAACAACCGGCTTTCGGGGACAAGGACGCAGCACATGCTTATTACCAGGATCGATCTGTGATCGTTACCCCAACCATTCAGAGGCAAGATTACGAGATCAAGCCTCAGATGATTGCCCTCGTGAAGCAACACTTGTTCCACGGTCTGCCTGCTGAGATTCCGATGGATCACATCGAGAACTTCGAAGAGATCTGTAGCACAACCGGCTCCAATGGTGTGCCTCCAGATTTCTTGAAGTGCAAGCTTTTCCCCTTCTCTCTTGCGGGAAAAGCATCACGGTGGTTAAAGTCTTTACCACCAGGGTCTTTGGCGACTTGGGCTGATACGAGATCAGCTTTCCTGGACAAATTCTACACCAAGTCCAAGACCGCAGCTTTGAGGAACAAGATCTCCTCATTCGAGCAACATCCCGGCGAGTCATTCAATGAAGCGTGGGAGCGATTCAAAGAGTATAAGCGTGAGTGCCCTCACCATGGGTTTAGCGACGAGCAGCTACTCAGCACCTTCTACGACGGAGTAGAATGGGACTACAGAAACGCCCTCAATGCTGCCAGTAATGGGGACTTCTACACGAAATCAAAGGAGGGAGCTCTGGAGCTGATTGAGAACCTTGCCGCGAGTTCCAGCAATAGGAGTCCGGAGTACGATAGGAAGAAGGTCAACAGCGTGGAGTCCAAGCAAATTGCGGAGCTCGCAGCCAAGGTTAACCTTCTCTTGAAGGGAAACCAGAAATCGGTCCACTTTGTGGATGAGAATGAAGGAACCGGTGATGATCGAAGGGAGGTCAATTATGTGAACGGACAAGGTTTCGGACAGAACCGCGGTTTTAACAACCAAGGTTTCAACACTCATCCGAACCTGTCATATAAGAGCACCGATGTGGAGAATCCGCAAGATCAGGTCTATCCTAAGCAAGGAAATCAGCCACATATGGGTTTTCAGAAGAGCTACTCCAACAACTACCAGAACCAGCCATTCGTTCCAAATCAGAACCGTTTCCAAGCAGGGGTTCAACCGAGACAGTCTTTCGCAAATCCGCAGCCTTCATCTTCAGCAACCGGCTCTCAAGACGAGCTGAAGGACATGATGCAACAACTACTGACAGGACAGCAAAAAGCCGCGGCTGAGATCAACTCCAAGGTTGAAACAATGTATGTCGATCTTAATGGGAAGTATGAGGCTGTGTGGACTCACATGAAGCAGCTCGACACTCAGATTTCACAAATCGCTGAATCGACTAAGAGGACGCCAGGGACTCACGCAGAGGTAAACTACGTGAATGGAGGCTATGTTGAGAATCAGAACTTTCAAGCTCCAGCGTCTAACTCCCAAGACGAGCTGAAGTCCCTTATGCATTTGGTTTTACTCAACCAACAGAAATCTGCTCATGAGATCGATGTCAAGGTGGACAGCATGTACAATGACCTCAACAGTAAGTTTGAAGCTGTCTGCACTCATATGAAGAAGCTTGAGATTCAGATTGGTCAAACTGCTGAGGCATCAGGAACTCTTCCAGGGAAGACAGAATTCATTAACGTAATCGAATTGCGCAGTGGAAAGACACTACACGCATCTGCAGCTTCATCTCCAAAATCGGCAAAAGAAAAAGAGGCGATCTCGGAGCACGTGCTCCCACCCGGCGAGCACTTGCTCAGTGGAAATCAAGGCATCCGTGAAAATGATGGTGCAAACGACGGTACAGCACGCGCTGGCGCATCAACCTCATCCATTGATATTTTCGAAGACGACACAACATGGCACCCCCACAGATCTGCAGAGCACGTGCTCGACCAGGCTACACATGCCACTTCCACCCCGAAATTCGCAATGATTCCAGAGAGGGTGTACACTCCCAAGGTGCCTTATCCAGCTCCACCACGACCATTGAGGGTATTGCCTAAGGTTAAAGATCCTGGAAAATTCCTTGTCCCATGTTCCATTGCAGGAGTTGAATTTAAAGAATCTTTTTGTGATTCTGGGTCTAGTGTTAATCTCATGTCAAAGGCTATTGCAGAGAGGTTGAAAATTTCCGAGATAAAGCCTAGTCGAATGAATCTTCGATTTGCGAACTCCTCCTCAACAACATCGTCTGGCAGCATTCACGATCTACCTGTCCGAATAGGGGATTGCCTAGTTCCAACTGATTTTCAGGTTGTGGAGATGCGAGAAGGTTATGGAACGCCCTTACTTCTTGGAAGACCATTCATGGCTACAGTGGGTGCAGTCATCGATATGCCGAATAAGCGAGTTTGCTTTTCTAAGATTGACAAGAAGGTCTTCTACAAAGTCGTTCCCATAGGAACCACCACACACGCCTCTTGCGTCTCTGCAGTGGATAGCGAGGAAGCACCTGCTCTGATCCCGCGAGCACCTGCTCCACCACCCGGGAGATTTAGGGAGAAGGCAACGACGCGAGAAAACGTGCAGTGCAAAAGGATCATGGGAGGTCCTCAAATGACTTTGATCCCTCAAGGATATGATGGACACTCTATAGCCTACAAAGTGAAGTGCAAAGGCCATCCTAAACCTTTCTCTAAAGTTAGAGCTATTCTTCCATCAGGGTTGAAAGAGAAGGATATTGGTGTTGTGAATGGAATGCTGAGTAAAGTTCTGAACATGAGGATGTCTGATTGCGGAGCCTGTTTTGGAGCAAGCTCTCAAGCCCAACCTGATTGATACATGACACCAAAGTCAAGCTAATGACTTAAACCAAGCGCTTGGTGGGAGGCAACCCACTGGTAAGTGTTTTTACTTTATTTTATTTTATTTTCTTTTGCTTTTGATTTTTCGTTTTGGTTTTCTTTGTTTCAGATAAAAAAAAAAAGAAGAAGCAAAACGGGCAAGCACCCGACTCTATTCCAGAGCACCTGCTCCGCCATGGTGCTCTTCCTGCCGACTCAGGTAAGTTTTCTCGGAGCTTTCTCTAGCTCATTTTCACACCGAGACGGTGTGAAGTAAGTCTGGGGGAGGTTCGTACCTTGCATCTTATTTTACTTTGTGTTTTTGAGTCTTTTTATTTTATTTTCTATTTAGAGTCAGTCTGTTTATTGGGTCAAAATTTCGATTGGGATTTATGAACTGTCTCTTAGAATGTTGAGCTGGCTGTTTTTACTTAGTGACCATATCTTTAGGATCCATTCAATTAAGACTAATGAAAAATCCAAAGTCTGTCCAGTCCACTAGAAACACCCATATTTCCAGCAGAATTTACAGACCTGAGCTATTTACGGAGATCTTTCAACTGCAGCTGGTGATCAAAGAGCTTGATTCTCTCATTCATACCTGACATCTGCGGCTGTAGTGAAAAGCCTATGGTACTCCTCTCCCTTATTCTGAAAATCCTGAGAAACAAATGAAAAGATGAGATGATTTTCTTTTGAGTAAAGGGGTAGGAAAATTTCCCATGACCCCATTATTTTACTTTGAAAGGAATGATCACACAAAGGTGGAAACGAGGGAGAGGAAAATTTCCCATGACCCCATTATTCGTCACACCTTTGCAATAAAAAAAAAAAAAAAGAAAGGGAAGAAGAAAGGAAATCGTAAAAAAAAAAAAAAAGATGATCAAAAGATCAATGCAGAGTATGAGAAAAGAATAAGTCTGGGGGAGAGAAAGAGTACCAAATAGGTGGATTACATGGTTGTATTTGTCAAGGTATAGTATGGGAAAGAGTCTATAAGGTTCTTGGCATTGGAAGCATTGTTAGTCTCTATGCAATGATGGATAGTGGATGAAGTTGAGATTTTGTGGAGTTAATCTGGAAAAACTGCGATGTGGCTAAGGAGAAGTACATGGTGGTCGATTTTTGGATTGGTTCATAAAAGAATGTGGATTACAGGTTAAGCAGTTGGTGCAATTATTCTGATTGAGAATGTGAGATCCCTGTTTTCAACTCTTTCTTCTCGGTTTAGGTTTTAGTTTGTTTGAGGACAAACAAAGATCTAAGTCTGGGAGAATTGATATGTTGGGATTTTGACCCATACTAACCTTATTATCTAATTGCTTTTTAGAGTTTTTGAGTTTATTTCAGGAGATTTTTGGTAGCTTTGGAGCTGTTATTGGAGTTTGGAGCATTTGGAACCTTTTGAAAAGAAAAGAACAAGAATTGAAGAAAAGAAGGAAAATCCTGCAAAGTATCACTAACTCCAATCGGCGAGCACATGCTCGCGATTTTCGGCCACCAAGCGAGCACATGCTCGCCGCGGAAAAATAAAAAGAAGGGGATTTAACCTAATGATTGCCGCCGACTTTTAAGGGTGCAGCCACCTCCCAGCCGCCTATCTCTCCTAATATAAATACTCCTCTTAGTCTTAGGTTTTAATATATCCTTTATATTCTATTCTTTTTGCTTTTTGGCTTTTAGCTTTTCAATACCTAGGATTTCTATTGTAAGGGAGAAGATTTCTGCCACAACTCTGAGAAGATTTCTGAACCCTATCTTTTTAATATCGATTTCAATGCAGTCTTTTTATATTATTGTTTTGCTTTCTTCTTTAATTATGTCTGAGTAGATCTATTAGTTAGGTTAAGGTTTTCAAGGGAATTCATGAGCTAGGGTTGAACACAAATAGGATATCAAAATCGATAGTCTTCATCTAGGTCGTTCTTATTGCTTGGATCGATTTGATCACTTGATTCCATGATCTTAGGTTTACTTAGACAGCGAGAGTTGCTAGGTTGCTAGAAGAGATTTAGATGAGCAATTTATTCATTACCTGCGAGAGTAGATGTATTGGAGAATTGTGAACAAATCAAACCTAATCAATAATGCTTATCTGCGATTCTGATACCAACGAGAGTTAGGATTTTTAGGTTGCTAGATAAAGGTATTAGTACCACGGGAGTGGATTAATATTATCTTTGTGTTTGAGTTCTAGACTTGTTCTTATAAATCGCCAGAATAGTTGTTTGACCTTTGCTCTGAATCTCCTGCGAATTGCCTTGACCTATCGCCTGCTTTATTATTGTTTACAACCGATTTATTTCCATTACTTGCTTGTCACGATTTCAACCAACTCATATTGATTCTCTTAGCTTGCGATTTAGCCTATTAATCCATAGTGTAATACTTGGTCTTCGTGGGATCGACCCCTAAGTACTACTACGATTTGCTGTGCACTTGCAGTAGGAAAATAGGGTTTTAAAACTCGTCTATCAATACTGTAGGGAGAAAGCTTTCCTTTGGATGAGAAAAGTTTGCAAAGGACAATTCCTTCGTTGATGGTGATTTGCTCTTATTTAAATACAATAAAAGAACCAGGTTCCATGTGGAAAGATTCCATTCAATCGCCAATACTGTGGACCTTGATGCCAGAGGTAATTGTCTATATAAGTTAAACACTATACATAAGTGTTCATTTGCTAAGTATGGTTGGTTTAATTGAATCCATGGCAGGAAACAAAGGAAGATACCGAACAATATCTCGCAATAATCAGGACGCAGCACCCTTTGGTAATTATCTATATCTGTTAAATACTATAAAAAAGTGTTTTCTTTAATAAGGATGGTTGGTTTATTTGAATACATGGCAGGAAACGAAGGAAGAAACAGACCAAATTCTCGCAATACTCAGGAGGCTGCGGCGTCAGATAATAGTCTTTATAAGTTAAATACTATAAAGAAGTCTTCTCATGCTAAGTATCGTTTTTTAATTGAATGTATTACAGGAAATGAAGGAAGAAGTACATGCACTGTAACTATCACAGCCGATAAGATTGAAAGAAGTAGGATGGTGAGTCCCTCCTCATTTGCGGTTGTAATTATAATCATTTACTAATTTGTTTCCTATCTAGAATGTGTTGTATTTAACTATTTAATAGCGATGGTCATGACCTTGGTATTTTACAATATTTACAGTACCTCCCACAAGATTTTTGTACGGTTAATGGACTGCACAAGTTTGCTGGGAAGGAAATTGCTTTGGTCGATCAAGACGGAACTTCATTTGCTGTTAAACTTGGGACTCAATCTTTCACTGATTTGAAGAGGTTGCAACTACAAAATGGTCTTAGGGAGTTCTTTGAAGAGAATGATATACACACCAACGATCAAATAACCTTGGAGCTGCTGTTGGATAACATGTCACTTCTTAAGCTGAAGCTCCGCTCAAAGGTTATCTTGGTTCCTAATTAACTTAGCTTAATAAGTCAGTAGAGGTAGCTCCAATTTTCCACTCTTTTGGTGAGCTAGCTCCTAATCTTTCGGAATTTGTTGACTATTTCCCCTTGTTTAACAATGTCTTCTTATGTTACTAAAAGAGTTCTCTACGGCTTAGTAGACTATTTCAGACATATTGTATCATCTACTATATTAATTTTCTCTTTCGTTTATGTTGGCTATATTCTGATTGTTGTGATGGACAAAATAAGTTAGATGATTATGGGCTCATAAAATATGAAAGACAAAGTTAAAACGAAAACAGTTTAACTATGGGCACATAAGAAATACAAAACAATGATCTTAAGATATGGGCCAATGTTGAAGTCTATCTATTTTATAACTTTATCAAAATTTTAAATCAATTCGAACAGATCCATTGTTTCATAGCACATTTGCTGTCGCCGAAGAAAACTGGAAAAAAAAAATTCAAAATCTCTGCCCTTTCGTTGTCCTTTCGACTTTTCCGGATTCTTCAGATGAGGTAACCTTCCATTTCTTCTCGCCTTCTTTCCTTTCCTAATCCGTTCTCGTACTCTTCTTTCTGATGTTCGATTTAATCTGGATTCTTTTTTTCCTTTTCAATGTAACCTGGATTTCATCGATGAGTATTCAAAACAGAGAGCATCAACAGATTTTGTAAACAGTCATAGTTTAATTCAGGTGAGATTAATCTCAATCTCTCATTCTCTTATATGACTTTATTTTAATTAGATAACAATACACAAACATCCGATTATGTGAGATTGTTAATCACTTATTTTTTCCACATTTTTTGCGAGGATAAATCTCCACTTATGTGAAAGTGTGTAGAAGAATGTCTACAAAGCTGGAAAGAGGAGATGATCAGCCGGTGCATTTACCTGCATTGGAACCAAAGGAAGGTGATTCAGTCACAAACCTATATTTTTAATTTATATCCGAATTATGAAAGATATTGGACTCATCAGATATAGGTTGGTTAGTAAAAACCGCTCAGTCTGTCATTGAACTACGAATTGCTTGATTGCTACGAATTGCTGTTTTTAATCTTGTACTTATGAAGATTTTAATGATCTAAGAACTGTTAGAAGGTGGTTAGAGTATCATTACAAATAATATTTCGCTGTCTGCTCTTTGATTTAAAAATATAATCATGCTCCAAAAAAATATGTAGAATGAAATTCTTGAAGATGTCTGCAACTATCTTTGGTTGTGTCTCAAAGATATGAAGGTGTATTTCTTATTGAAAATACAATATCAAAACGCCTTCGCTTGTAATATAAAAAAACACTTTAACTATCTCTGGTTATGTCCCAAGATATCAACGTCTCTTTCTTATTTAAAGAAAAATAATAAAATGTCTCTGTTTGAAAGATAAGAGAACACTCGACAAATCTTTCAACGAATACATTTACTTCATCTCCTTTATTGTCCCTTCTCGATTACAGAGATATTCAGTTCATTGCAAGTTAGTGAAAACTTGCTTGAAAACTACATTCATAGTTTCTCTTTCAGGCTTTCCGTCCTTATCCACGATCAATATTCTCAGTCCTTTCTTTGTTGTTACTCTCGATATAGCAACATAGAGCTGACCATGTGAAAACACTGGTCTATGTAAAAATAGACCCACTTTAGAAAGAGACTGACCTTGACTTTTGTTGATTGTCATGGCAAATGCAACGGAGATAGGTAATTGTCTTCGACGCATCTTGAATGGCAATCGAGCATCAGATGGAGAGATTAACAATCTAGGGATAAGCACTATTTCGCCAACCTTTTTTTCCAGTAATAACTCTGGCTTCGACCATAAAATCGGCCATTTGAGTAATCTGAAGTCTAGTTCCATTCATCAAACCTCCTGTAGGATCAATATTCCTTAACATCATCACAGGACAACCAATCTTCAATCTCAAACGGTGATTTGGTAAACCAGACACTCTAATACTGTTCAAAAAATCTGGAGTTAGAGCTTCATCGCTAGCTGCTTTTTTATCAAGGGGATCTAGAGTATCTGAACTTAAAGTGCTACAACATATATGTCATTCCTTATAACAAGAAGCTATCTATCAAGTATCGAGCTCACATTAACGTAGAATGGTGCAATCAACTGGCTCTATTAAGTACTTATTCAAGTATATCAACAAAGGTCCAGATCGTGTATGTTTTGTTATTGAACCGCCGGGAAAAGCAAATGATTCGGGAAACCAACAAGGAAATGTGCAGAATAAGCCTAATGAAATCAAAGATTTCTTTGACTGCAGGTACATTTTCAATATGCCGAAAACAATATCTACATTTTATTTCCAAGTTAATTGTTGTTCTTTTACTTATTTTGATATCATTTTCATCCTTGAAAGGTATGTTTCTGCATGTGAAGCTTCTTGGAGATTATTCAAATATCCTATACATTATCGATCCACAGCATTTGAAAAGCTTTCGTTCCATTTACCAGGAAAACAGAATGTCATTTTCAAAGGCAACGACAAGATGAGTTCAGTTGTCAACCGGAAACTAATCCAAAATACTATGTTCTTAGGCTGGTTTGAGTTGAATAAAGTTGATTCTTTTGCAAGAACTCTGACTTACATTCAGATTCCAAACTATTATCGGTGGAATAAGAAGGACAAAACGTTCAGCAGAAGGAAAAGGGGATTTAGGGTTGGAAGAATTAACTATGCTCCTCGCAAGATGGAAGATGCCTATTTTCTACGATTATTGCTGAACCATGTCACTGGTCCTAGAAGCTTTGATGAGTTGAAGACTTTCAACAACGTTCTTTACGAAGGATATAAAGAGGCTTGCAATGCTAGGGGATTGCTAGAGGATGACCAAGAGTATGTCGATGATATAATAAGGAGGAGTTTTTTCAGTACAGCAAATGCCCTGCGACGACTTTTTATGGTCATGCTGCTCTCTGATACTCTATCAAGGCCAGAGGTCGTTTGGGAGAAGACATGGGAATACCTTGCAGAAGATATTGAGTTTAACATGAGAGCAGATTTGAATCGCCCAGGTATGAGCTCTATATCGAATGTTGTTATTTTACATCTCCTATGTTATGTGTATGGCATCTGTCATGAGTTTTTTTATTTGCAGGGCTCATATTAAGTGACATGGAGAAAAAACACTATGTCCTTAAAGAGATAGAGGATCTTTTGAAAAGAAACGGGAGTTCTCTGCATAGATATAGGAATATGCCTAAGCCAGCACCGGAACATGACATACACGAGACTGTGTTGATCGTTGATGAACGTAACTACAATTATTAGCAGTTGAAGGCAAATCATGATATGGATATTGAAAAGCTCACTGATGAGCAAAGGAAAGCGTACGATAACATAATGGCTGCGGTGTTACATAGAAAGGGTGGTCTGTTTTTTGTTTATGGATTTGGGGCTACTGGAAAAACTTTTCTTTGGAGGGTACTATCTGCTGCGATTAGGTGTAAATGTGATATTTTTTTGAATGTGGCATCTAGCGGAATCGCTTCTCTTCTGTTAGAAGGTGGTAGGACAACCCATTCCAGGTTTGGCATACCTTTGAACCCTGATGAGTTATCTACATGTAACATAAGTCACGGAACAGATCAAACGAATTTAATCAAGGAAGATTCTCTCACTATATGGGATGAAGCTCCCATGATGAGCAAACATTGTATCGAATCTTTGGATAGAAGTTTATCTGATATAATTGGGAAATCCACAGACAAGCCTTTTGGTGGAAAGGTTGTTGTTCTTGGTGGTGATTTTAGGCAAATTCTACCGGTTATAAACGGAGGTGGTAGGGCTGATATAGTCATGGTTGTACTAAATTCATCTTATCTTTGGGAACATTGTCAAGTGTTGAAGCTTACTAAGAACATGTGTCTACAGTCTAATAATTTGAGTGTCGATTCGGCTAAGGATCTTAAAGAGTTTTCTGAATGGATATTAGCTATTGGAAATGGAAAGTATGGAGGCTCTAACGATGGTGAGGCTCTAATAAAGATTTCCAGATGAAAAACCTGAAGGGAATGTCCTGGAGATCATACTTGTATACACTCTAACATAGTTGTTAAGTCGAGATAAGACTATCATGTGATGTTGGGTAATTATAATGCTTTGCTAGAAGCCGCTTATAATTTATGAGTTGTGAACTCATTGCCAACATCATATGATCCTATAGGGTCACACACCTAAGCAAACTGGATAACGAGTACTGGGAATGATCATTAAAGTAATGATCTCATCAATGTGTAATTGTTGCACGTTGATATCGAGTTTATAAGTGGGTGTCGATCGACACCACTTATTGGTGTTGATCGACACCACTCGGGATTAATGATACCAGGTTTAAATTAACGACTCAATTTAAACCGGTTAATCCTAGGGTTATGGGATTTCGTGCCTAACTCTTATATATACTAGTTAGAGCCACGAAATCTCCCAAGTTAGAACGTCTTACCCTAGCCGTCGAGACAGAAACTCAAAAGCTCCCAGAGGCACTAGCATCCCTGATCCAGTCTTGTGTGCGTGTGGACTAGCTATAGGGGCGCAACGTTTGAGGCGCTACAGATCTCATCTTACCTAATCATTCCGCTGCAAAACTCCAGGTAAATCCTTGATCTGAGGACATAGATTCAATAACATGATCTTGTGGCAATAGGAACTTGATAGTTTTAAAGAGTTAAAACCTGATAAATTCCTACAGTGGTATCAGAGCCATATGTTTAATTGAATCTGTAACATGCTATGTTTGTGTAATGAATTCGAATTTGAGTTTTGAAATCATTAGGAATCGCATGTTAGATCTTTTGTGTCAAAAACGTTTTGATAAAAAGAGATAATTAGGGTTTCTGCGCGGCGGTGTCGATCGACACCAAGCGTGTGTCGATCGACATCGGGTTTCCTCGCATCGAAAACTTTGTGTCGATCGATTGATCGACGTTCCGGAAATCGCAGTGTCGATCGACACAAGGGTGGTGTCGATCGACACGCGTCGATCGCGGTCGTTTCAATTGGATTGGACCGGACTGGTATGATCGGTCTAATCGGGCTTAATCGATTTCATCACGGTTGACCCGATTAGCTGGTGTCGACCGACACAAGGGTTGTGTCGATCGACACCCGAGTTAACCGTCACCGTTCAATTGGATTGAACCGAAATTGATTGGTTTAATCGGGTTAGTTTTTAACCGCGATTACATTAATCGACTGGTTTCTCGCGTATCGAATTGTGTGGTGTCGATCGACACCAAGCGAGTGTCGATCGACACCAGCACAGATTCGAAGTTCCAACCTTAATCAATTTAATTAGATTAAAAGATTTTGTGAGAATTTTAATTCTAATCTTTCTCAATTACATATATGATATGTGTTGAGATTTATGTTTCATTCCTCAAACATAATATCAACATTTCATGTCTTCCCAGTTCTTGTCAACTGCCAAGACTTGTTTTGTTGTGTGATGGGCTTGCCAAAGCAAGGCATTCGCAACTACACGAGTACGGCAGGTGGTAATCGTGATACTACATGACTCGAAGATTGGTTTGTTTGACTGGGCCATCAAAATGGTTTTGGGCCTAGAGACATATGATCGGTTGTGATATAAGATATCAATCCGAGACAAGAGTCATATTGGATATGATTAGCAAATGAGTTGCTTACCTAAATAACGGAAGTCTGGGTGATGAGCCAAAGCTCACTCAGTTTTCAGTGAAATATGGATCTTGGATCATTATATTCTACTAGAAGAAAATTAAATTAGAAAATAATGTGAGTTTTCTTAATTGTTAAGATTTCTCAACTTCTGAAACATCAAAACTAATCAAACTCTCTTCTTTTCTTGATTCAGTTATGTCAACCAACAACACAAACTCATTCACGTTGAGATCCGTCCTTGAGAAGGAAAAGTTGAAAGGATCCAACTTCTTGGAATGGTATCGGAACCTGAGAATAGTTCTCAGACAGGAAAAGAAGGATTATGTCCTTGAAAGGCCTCTTCCTGAAAAGCCGAGAACCAATGCTCCCAATGCAGAAAAGGAAAGGTGGGAAAAGCATTCGGATGATGTGACAAATGTGATTTGTCTGATGCTGGCCACGATGAACTCGGAACTACAGAAACAGTTCGAGAACGCGGGGTCACCGATCGAGATGATCACAACCCTGAAATCTATGTTTCAGGAGCAGACTCGCACTGAGAGATACCAGACGGTCAAGTCTCTCATCGAGTGCAAGCTGTCTAAGGACGGTCCAGTGAGTCCTCATGTCATTAAGATGATGGGTTATATTGATAACCTGGCTCGACAGGACTCTCCCCTCAGCCAAGAGTCGGCTACGGACATCATCCTGCAATCCCTGCCGTCTAGCTTTGATCAGTTTGTTCTAAACTACAATATGAACAATCTGACGAAGTCTCTGACTGAACTGCACGGCATGCTCAAGATGGCAGAGCCCAACATCAAGAAGGCCAAACCTGAAGTACTTATGGTACAGAAGGGTAAAGGGTTTAAGAAACCCGCTAAAGGCAAAGGAAAGGCCAAGGCTGTCTAGGTTGAGAATCAGGACAGGCCTGAGCAAAGTTCCAAGCCCAAGCATGGCCCCACTGATGCTGACATTTGCCTTTATTGCAAGAAGCCGGGGCATTGGAGGAGGAATTGCAAAGAATTCCTGGAAGGTCTGAAGAACCTGAAGAAGTCGTACGAGACGACATCTAAAGGTATATATGTTATAGAAGTAAATGTTGCTTCATATTCAGGTTCTAGTTCTTGGGTATTGGATACCGGCTGTGGTGCTCATATTTGTACTAATATGCAGGACCTGCGCAGCAGTAGAACGCTGAAGAAAGGACAAGTGGACCTGTGAGTTGGGAATGGAGCAAGAGTTGCTGCATTAGCCGTAGGAACTTACCATTTGTCTTTGCCTTCTGGCATGGTTTTAGAGTTGGAGAATTGCTACTATGTACCTGCGATAATCAGGAATATCATTTCTATTTCTGTTTTGGACATGAATGGTTTTGAATTTTCGATTAAGAACAAATGTTGCTCTTTTATTCGAAATAAAATATTCTATGGTAGCGCCCCATTGGAGAATGGGCTTTATATTCTCAACCAATCAATGCCGGTCTATAACATAATTAACAAACGGTTTAAAACCAATGACTCGAACCCGACTTTTCTCTGGCATTGTCGTTTGGGCCACATTAATGAAAAGAGGATTCAAAAGCTCCATCGTGATGGGCTTTTAGACTCATTTGATTATGAATCATTTGAGAAATGTGAATCCTGCTTAATGGGCAAAATGACTAAAACCCCTTTCAACAAGAGAAATGAAAGGGCCAGTGACTTATTGGGCCTTATACATACCGATGTATGTGGCCCAATGAGCATTAGTGCTAGAGGAAACTTTAGGTACTTCATTACGTTTACTGATGATTTCAGTAGATACAGCTATGTTTATCTCATGAAACATAAGTCGGAATCCTTTGAAAAGTTCAAGGAGTTCCAGAATGAAGTACATAACCAACTTGGCAAAAGTATTAAAGCTCTTCGATCTGATCGTGGAGGTGAGTACTTAAGCCAAGAGTTCGATGATCATCTTAAAGATTGTGGAATCATTTCACAACTTACTCCTCCTGGAACACCTCAATGGAACGGTGTGTCTGAGAGAAGGAATCGGACTTTATTGGATATGGTCCGATCGATGATGAGTCATGTAGATTTACCGTTATCCTTCTGGGGATATGCTCTTGAGACGTCTGCGTTTATGCTGAACAGAGTCCCATCTAAATCAGTTGAAAAGACTCCATATGAGATATGGACTGGAAAAGTTCCAAATCTGTCTTTTCTGAAAATTTGGGGTTGTGAAGTTAATGTCAAGCGATTGATAACTGATAAACTTGCACCCAAGTCTGATAAGTGCTACTTCGTAGGTTACCCTAAGGAAACCAAGGCGTACTACTTCTACAACCGATCCGAGAACAAAGTGTTTGTTGCTCGGAATGGTATTTTTCTCGAGAGAGAATTTCTTTCCAAGAAAGACAGTGGGAGTAAAGTACAACTCGAAGAGATTTGAGAGTCACAGGACGCTACTCAACCTAACGAGGAAGAGCAGCCGTTGGATTCACAAGAGGTTGTGGAACCAACACAGCCGTTGGATTCACAAGAGGTTGTGGAGCCAGCACCTGTGGTGCCTGTAGTTCGCAGATCCGAAAGGATTCGCAACGAGGTCGAGAGATATGGATTTCTCGTAACTCACTGCCATGATCTGTTGATCATTGACAGCGACGAACCTGCGAATTTCGAAGAAGCCATGATGGGCCCTGACTCCGAAAAGTGGCTTGAGGCCGCTGGATCCGAAATGGGTTCCATGTCACAGAACCAAGTATGTACTTTGGTTGATCCACCTGATGGTGTAAAAGCCATCGTTTTTAAATGGGTCTTCAAGAAGAAGATCGATGTGGATGGAAACGTTCAGATTTATAAAGCTAGATTGGTGGCAAAAGGTTTCAAACAAATTCATGGTATTGACTATGACGAAACCTATTCCCCAGTCGCCATGCTTAAATCTATTCGGATTCTTCTAGCAACTGCCGCTTATTATGATTATGAGATTTGGCAGATGGATGTGAAAACAGCTTTCCTTAACGGGATTCTGGAGGAGGATGTGTACATGACGCAGCCTCCAGGTTTCACAGATCCTAAAAACGCTGGGAAGGTATGTAAGCTTTATGGATTGAAGCAAGCATCTCGGAGTTGGAACCTCCGTTTTGATGAAGCAGTCAAAATGTTTGACTTCATCAAGAACGAGGAGGAACCATGCGTATACAAGAAGACTAATGGGAGCGCAGTTGCATTTCTCGTGCTGTACGTAGACGACATACTCCTTATTGGAAACGACGTTTCGTTGCTTCAGTCTCTAAAGACTTGGCTCGGAAGTTCCTTCTCGATGAAGGATATGGGAGAAGCCGCGTACATTCTTGGAATAAGAATCTATAGAGATAGATCAAAGAGGCTAATTGGACTATGTCAAGATACTTATATCGATAAGGTCTTACATAGGTTCAATATGCATGATTCCAAGAAGGGCTTACTTCCGATGTCACATGGCATCACTCTCAGCAAGAAGCAGTGTCCTTCGACACCTGCGGAGCGAGAGCGCATGGGTAGGATTCCTTATGCTTGTGCAGTAGGATCTATCATGTATGCCATGCTATGTACACGTCCGGATGTCGCCTGTGCTTTGAGCATGACAAGCCGATACCAATCTGATCCCGGTGAGAGTCACTGGACTGCTGTCAAGACAATTCTGAAGTATTTGAGAAATACTAAGGATAAGTTCTTGGTGTACGGTGGATGTGATGAGCTTGTGTTGAGTGGATACACCGACGCTAGTTTCCAGACGGACAGAGACGATTCCCGATCTCAGTCTGGTTATGTCTTCTGTCTGAATGGCGGTGCTGTCAGTTGGAAGAGTTCCAAGCAGAGCACCGTGGCGGATTCCACAACCTAAGCTGAATACATTGCTGCTTCAGAAGCGGCAAAGGAGGCTGTTTGGATCAGAAAGTTCATGATTGAACTCGGTGTGATTCCTAGCATATCTGAGCCTGTGGCATTGCTGTGTGACAACAATGGTGCCATAGCTCAAGCAAAGGAACCCAGATCACACCAGAAGTCCAAACACATCGAGAGAAGATATCATTTGATACGAGAGATTATCGAGAGAGGTGATGTGAAGATCAGCAGAGTTCCGACGGACGATAATGTTGCTGATCCTCTGACCAAGCCACTCCCACGGCCTAAGCATGAAAGTCATGTTGCTGCAATGGGAATTAGATTTCTTGAGCAGTAATCTTAGTTTTAGTGGGAGTTATTTATTTTGTTTTTGATGTTCATGTAAACATACTTGGGTTATGTTTTATTTAATGAAATTGTTTCAATGTTATTTAATTGCATAATTAGATAATTAAATAATAGTCCCAGAATAATTTGAGATATTCTTATAGGTCATCAAATGCGTGATTTGATCATGAAACTCTATAAATGATAAATGTCATAAATCATTGAGGTCCCTGGTCGATGGTCATTAAATTGGGACATTAATGACCGAGTGAGATTAGTATGTGATGTGACTGATGACCAAGTTTCATGGTGTCATTGATAGGAGTATCAAAGTCAATCACAAAGATATGTGTTGAGAACACAGTATCGGACATGACCCGCTAATGAGAACTCAACAAGATTGTTATATGAGTGTCATATGAGTCTCTCATTACGACTATAGAGTATAGTCCTTAGACCTGAGTTCATCATGATTTCCTGCACATGAATTGGTTTGCTTTGACATTGTCAAACGTTAGCCGTAACTGGTGACTATAAAGACATTGATTGGACACGTCATGAAGTGCGTGGGGAACAGGGGATGGAACAAGATGGAATTTGTCCCTCCTATATAACGGGAGATAAATATCTCTGGGCCTATCGGAGATTTGGTGCTGAAGAAATGTGTGGCCACACTCGAACGAGCGGAAAAGTCAGTCGTTTGCTTTTATCAGTACAAATCAGAGTTCGATAAACATGATTTGACTTTATAAGGATGACACGAGCTCTTGCCTTATGTTGAATCGAGATATAGAGACAAAGGGATTATTGGAATAAGTTGATTCCAGTACAAGTGGGAGATTGAAGGGAATGTCCTGGAGATCATACTTGTATACACTCTAACATAGTTGTTAAGTCGAGATAAGACTATCATGTGATGTTGGGTAATTATAATGCTTTGCTAGAAGCCGCTTATAATTTATGAGTTGTGAACTCATTGCCAACATCATATGATCCTATAGGGTCACACACCTAAGCAAACTGGATAACGAGTACTGGGAATGATCATTAAAGTAATGATCTCATCAATGTGTAATTGTTGCACGTTGATATCGAGTTTATAAGTGGGTGTCGATCGACACCACTTATTGGTGTCGATCGACACCACTCGAGATTAATGATACCGGGTTTAAATTAACGACTCAATTTAAACCGGTTAATCCTAGGGTTATGGGATTTCGTGCCTAACTCTTATATATACTAGTTAGAGCCACAAAATCTCCCAAGTTAGAACGTCTTACCCTAGCCGTCGAGACAGAAACTCAAAAGCTCCCAGAGGCACTAGCATCCCTGATCCAGTCTTGTGTGCGTGTGGACTAGCTATAGAGGCGCAACGTTTGAGGCGCTACAGATCTCGTTTTACCTAATCATTCCGCTGCAAAACTCCAGGTAAATCCTTGATTTGAGGACATAGATTCAATAACATGATCTTGTGGCAATAGGAACTTGATAGTTTTAAAGAGTTAAAACCTGTTAAATTCCTACAAAACCTTCTTTGTTAATTGTTGTCTGATATTATCGGTTTTTAACGTATTTTGATTCGTTTTTAGTATTCGGTTTGAGTTTTGATTTGCATCTTTCGTTGGTTTTTCGAGTCTTTTCTTTTGTTTTGAGTCTTTTACAGATTTTATGGAGTTCCGGAGGAGTTTGGCGTTTACGGACATATTCGAGTCGAGTTGACGTGGAAAACACGAGAAAGGATCAACTGAGGAGAACGACCGTTCTTGGGGCAGAACGACCAACCAGAACGATCGTTCCCTCCAAGGAACGGTCGTTCCCCACCTTACCAACCTTGCCGACAAATCTATGGATCGATCGTTCCATCCCATGCAGCCCGTTCCACACTCACCTACCCTGCCGACAAAAATACCAGGGAACGACCGTTCTCCCCTGAGAACGATCGTTCTCCATCTCACCTACCACCACGTTTTTCGATCGACCAAGGGGAACGATCGTTCTCCACCTAGAACGACCGTTCCCCGTCCTACCTACTCTCCTCACCTTGGCCTATAAATAGAACTCACTCTTGTTGTTCCAAAACACACCATCTTCTTCCTCCTCTCTTCTCTAGCTCCTAAGCATTGCTTCTAGTCTCTTTTAAGCTTTTAAGTTTAAGTTTTTATTAAGTTCTTATTAGTTTGTTTTAAGCTTTAAACATTTATGCTTTAATCAAGTTCTATTAAGTTTACTTTCAGTTCTTATTTATATTTATGCTTTAATTAAGTTTTACTTTCAGTTCTTATTTATATTTATGCTTTAATTAAGTCCTTACAAGTTTATTTACAGCTTTTACTATCTATATTTATGCTTTACTTAAGTACTTATAAGTTTATATTTATGCTTTACTTAAGTTCTTATTAAGTTATTTTCAGCTTTCATTATCTATTCAAGCTTTTATTATGAACTCTATAATCTCTTTGTTTTCTTCTTTAATTATGTCTGAGTAGATCTCTTAGTTAGGTTAAGGTTTGTCAAAAGGAATTCATGAGCTAAAGGATTAAACACAAATAGGCTAATAGAATCGATGTCTTCACCTTTGTTGTTCTTAATGCTTAGATCGAGTTGATCACTTGATTTTATGATATGAGGTTTAACTTAGACAACGACAGTTGCTAGGTTGCTAGAATAAACATTGGTGAGCAATTTATTCATTACCTACGACAGTAGATGTAGTGGAGAATTGTGAACAAATCGAACCTATCCTTAATGCTTGTTTGCGATTTCTAGTACCAACGACAGTTAGGATTTCTAGGTCGCTAGACAAAGTTATTGATACCACGACAGTGGATTGATATTATCTTTATGTTTGAGTTCTAGACTTGTGCTTAAACACTGCCTGAATAGTTGTTTAATCCGTTGCTCTGAATCTCCTGCGATATTCCTTGACCTAACGCTTGTTAAAATTATCTTTACAACCGATTTCGCTTTCATTACTAGTTATAAAAAAAACCCAAAAACATATTTGAATTGTCTTAGCTTTTAATTTAGCTCATTAGATCAAAGTGTGAAAACTGGTCTTCGTGGGATCGACCCCTAAATACTACTTCGTATGCTGTGCACTTGCAGTAGGAAATAAGGGTTTAAAACTCGTGTATCATTGTCTTCTCTGCATAAGGTTTAGGATATAACTTATCACATTTCTCGGATTCCATGCATGGTAAATTCTTGTTAGCAGCACCACATAAATCGTCTTGTCTATGTCTTCCGGCGTGTAGAGTTTAGATGACTTATCCATAAAAAGCAAAATGTGAGCATGTGGAAGACCTCTTTTCTGAAACTCAATGGTATACATGGCTTCCAATAAAAAATTTATTAAGTTAGTTGTTTGAGTAACAATAGGTAGAAAAAATAGATAAACAGGAAAATTAGATAGCGAAAGAAAAATAAAACTCACATGCCACTGTTTTTTCCAAGAGATTCTTCTTAGTCAAATCATTCACCAAAGAGTCAAGTTTCATCTTGAACATCCTACTAATAATGTCTGGTCTGCCTTCAAATTGCGCAACTTCACATACCTAGTGATTTCTGGCCACTTTGGGTTGCATATAAATGTGATGAAAAGATCTGGGAATCCAAAATGTTTACATATCGCCATAGCGTCCAAGTAGTTGTTCTTCATGTATCTCGGTCCACCAATAAAAGTAGCTGGTAAGAGAAACTGACTCCCTTGTTGGTCCAAATCTTCAACAGCAGCATTCTCGGCCTGTTTAATTGAGTCGTATGAATCAGAACGTAAACATGCCTGGTTCTTCTTGAAATAGCGCAGTCTGTTTGTTTCCACCATTGTGAAGGCATCTACAAGAAACTGTTGATAAAGGCGTCTTGATTTTAGAAGAGCATGAGACTCCTCCTTTCTTTCTTGTAGTCGAAATGCAAACCACTGTCGAAGAGATATAGAGTCCTTCTTAAACTTCTTCCCATTCTGAGAAACTTTCTTAATACCAAGCCTAAAATCATCTTCACCATAAGTAAATATCAGTGGATACTGGAGAGGAAGGTATGAGACATGAATTTCATTTATCCTTTTGAGTCGTCCAGATTTTCTTTCCAAAACAATATCTCTCCTATCCATCAATAAGTTCAAATCTCCGGGAATGATTGCAGCTACTTCAGAAGCTGTGGGGATATTATAGGTCCTTCCATCTCTTGGACGGTTACTAACTATCCTCATATGAAAAGCTTCATCAGGATTAGTATCAAACCTCTCTCTGGCTCTCCGAAACTTCTCAACATAGGGGTTGACTTTGTTTAGCATCTGAATTAGAGGAGATATAATCTCTTTTTTCAATTGTTCTTTGTTGTTTTTCTTGGGAACTTTAGACTTGCTGTAGTTTATAAACAGAACAAACTTTGATTCAGCACGACAGTAAAGGGCTTTATATTATACAACTATAAAGTAGAAAAACATACCTTAAAACGGTTGCTCTGTTTTCCACTTCATTTTCTGTGTCAACACTATACAGCTGACTGAACTTTGCATAATCTCCATCTACTGGTTTAAGACTTCCCATCAAATGATAGTTTTCACCTTGAAGTTCAAACATCTGAGGTCCACGACCCTTACTAATAGATTTTTTCAACCTTTCCCCCGAGAGAAGTGAAAGAAAAAGCCATGTTATAAGGTCTTAGATTTTTTTGGAAATGTTTACTGAGTGAATCATTACCATCAAGAAGGTTCTTCAAAAACTATTGTGGCTCCTTTAATAAGGGCAACTTCACCATGCCTTGCATACAACAGAGTGAAAACTTTGGTGTGTCAGATCTCTTTCTCTTATTTAGCCTTTCTCCATACCACATTATAGCTTCACAATATTGACATGTGTATGTAGGATCTCCCTCATCAACATAGCCTGCATAATATATGTATATATATATATCTATCCATGATTGTCGACTTAAAGGTAATCACTATAAAATATACGTAGGTAGAAATCAGGAATAAGATACCATTATCTTTTTTTGGAGCATGATTCACCCAATCGCTAAATATTGTTTGTAGTATCCTTGACACCGCCAACACTCTCTCTCCTTGTTCTTTAGTTTGATAATTATCATTTGTCTCCAAATCTGAATCATCCTCTTCTGAAGAGCCACCGTCCTGGCTACTACAATCAACTACTTGTTCGTCGTATTCTTCATTTGTACCTGGAGAACCAGAACTATTCGTGTTCATGAGCATTGAAAGCTAGAAAAAATAATAATAAATATGTTGTGAAGAAGTACAGACCTTCAGATGAATCATCATAGTCGGGATTGTAATCTTCTAAATCAGATGATGAGTTTTCATCATTTTCCTCGTCAAATGATAACTCGATTGGCTTTACTTTCCGAGGTGCTCTAGAACTGGCCGGTTTGTTAATGCTAGCGTTGAAAATGTTTTTTGATTGATTTGTGAGATTGGTAAGATCACTTAATGGGGTCGAGGTTAAGGGTGATAAAGCTGTAGGTGTTGCTGTCAAGATAAACAAATGATTTAGGAACCATAAAATTAATATATGCATGTATCTAAACTTACAACATTGGAGATGATTCATCCTCTTGTTTGATCTCTTGGAGATATCAGTGTTTTCTTTATTATCACCTACATTGATGTGCATTAAGATAGGAATAGAAAAATCCAATGCGCGGATAATAAGATATCAACAGAAGTTAAGGTTATAAGACTATACTGCAGAAGAGTTTTCTTTTTCTTCTCGAAATAACAGATGTGGTATCACATGCCTCTCTTCCAGATTGATGATTTGGTTCTGCATTGTTTTGGTTCTTTGGTCTCTTCGAGATATATTTGTTTTCTTTATCATCACCTACATGATTGACCTTTAAGATATTATCTAAAAAATCGAAACCGCTAAGATTAAGAATAAAGCAAGAAGAGTTTATAAGACTATACTGGAGGAGAGATTTCTTTTTCTCGTCGGAATAACAGATTTGTTAGCAGATGCCTATATTCCTGATTGTTGATTTGGTTCTCCAGTGATATTTGTGATATTTGATAGGACTCTTCTAAAAACAGAACTCACTGATATACTTGTCCTCCTTGTGCCATCATCATTAGATTGAGACGTGTTCTGTGTCGCATTTGTAGTATTTGTTTCTCTCATCTTGGGTGTTTGCCTACAATTTAAGTGCGGTTCGATTTAGTATCAATATAGTATCGTAATTTATTTGATACGAATATCTCCTTAAATATTTAAGTTCTGATTTAGGGTTGTTAAAGATTATGGGAATGAGATTTATGAAAGTAAAATCTGACAAGTAAACAATTTACTCGAGAGATTCTCTATAATATAACAAATGGGACACGAATAGAGAGAATTACTATCAGACTATATGAGCAACTAACTGTTATGTCGTTATATATTGTATAATATGATCAGTGTGAGTAAGTGGCCTCTATACTGTGTTTCCGGAGGGACATTGTTTTTTCCATCTAATAACATAAAAGTCTTATGGTCTTTTTATTTGTTGACATATAATTTGTACGCTTTTTATAAATTCATGGACAGGAAGAGAATTAGAAATTGCGGAATAACAGTAATAGGATTACTTTATTGTTGGAAAAACAGTAAAGGATTGAATTCAATGTTATAAGGATAGCAAAGAGCACTGAAAACAAATTGAAAAAAATGACAGTTCTAAAATCTTTCAACACCAAATAGACATTGGTTCAACTAATTCTCTTCGTTGACTTCACCAATCAGCTTCTTTTCTTCATCTGTTAGCTTCTCCGTTTTAACCACTTTAGTGCATTGTTTCTTGGATGAGGAACTCAAATCAGGTAGATTGGTTTCAGATGATCTTTTGGAAGAAGGAGTTGATATGCCAGAATTTGTTTCGCTTGTCATTGAAATGAGAGACATCTATATATGTACAAAAATAGAAACATTATTACGACTTCAATTTCAATAAAATAATATTGCAAAATCTGTAACAATAACTTATTTGTTTACCTCTTCAGGAGTTGCCAATGTGCTCACGGTGTGAACCTGAGAGTCATCTTTCGTATAGCATTCATCCTTCAACAAGTGTGTTCGCACCCATACCTTTCCACACTTGTAAGTCTCATTCCCATATTCAATATTCTCTTTCTTAACCAATACACCAAACTCGAAACTCTGGCCAATTAGTTCTTTGAGAGGCTGAGGCAATGCTTCAGGATCTTCCATCTATGTTATAGATTATAATTTTGAACTAAGTTTAACACTTCACAACAACACAAACATTATACAAAACACAAATAGATTAAAATATATCACCTCATCAAAAGAACCATTGAGCAACTGATTAGCAGACTGGGAAAGAATGCCTTGCGCAATTGAATCGAGAAGCATCATATTTATCTGATCTGAGTCATCTTTGATTTTAATATGCAGCTTGAACCTTCAAATGTAAATAAGCAAAACCATTTAATCACGGAATCAAAGAATGATTTTCAAATGAATCGACTATTAAAAGTGTTCAATGTGACCTACTTGGCTGAGACATCTGTAACTGTAGCATTACAAAACTCACAATAAAATCTGAGTTCCTTTTTCTCTTATCGCCTCCAATACTTTTTTGCTATTGAACCTTCCGATTGCACTTGTTGTGTCCAATATAGTACCAAGCATAATCTGTGTCTAGAGCATGTATGGTACATAGCACTCTGCATGGTTACTCCTGTATCAAAATGTTTAGGTACATCAGACTAAGACAATAGGTATGGTAGGTGTTTAAGATGAACAATAACTAACCTCGGTAGAAGACAGCAATTCTGAGAGTGATTTGTTTGGAACATCATCCCATTCAATTTTTGGTTGTTGCAATCTGCTAAACCTCTCATGTTTGGTCTCCACAATAGATAAAGCCAGTCCATCATTAGGTAGACTGTAATGAATCAAACACATATGTCTTGTTTTGGTCCCGGATCTGTTTATAACACAAATTGTTAACGATGATAGTTACCTTTTCTTGAACTCATTGATCTCAGGCAAGTCTTCATCAATTACCAGCTTCGACATATCAAAAGCGTTTGATATTTGGCAATTCCCTACGATACATAAATTTTAAATTAAACTGTAAGCATGAAAAGTTCATGATAAAAACTGTTATATTTGACAAACCTCGAACTGGTTGATCTTAGCAAACCTAAGTAAACAGACAACAGCATCACGTCCAGAATTTTCACAATAAAAAGAGAGTTGGTCAGCAAATCTCACTCATAGTACACATGGCATCCGGTTGTTGCTGTAGAAGTTAAATATAACAATTACAAATAAATCATGAAAATAGTAGGATTTGAAATTTTTTTGTGTAAATATAAAAAGAACACCAACTCTTTGTCTCTGACATGAAACTCAAGTTTCTTATTTTCTTTTCCTCCTTGACATTGAAGAGTGTCGACCTGACCAATGTCAACAACTTGACCAATAACATCTACAACACATAAATCAATGTTACAATTTAGTCGATCTCCTAAAACATTATAAACAAATATCAGTATTAAAAATTCACTTACCAATCAGAAAATGACTTTTCACCTCGTTACTTATGATCTGATCAAAACTTTTCAATGATAAAAAACTTTGAGTAGACTTAAGTTTCGAAGGCATGACGGCGGTGTTGCCCAAAAAACTCATCCTAAACGGATGTTCGGTTGGTCGGTATTGACCAGTTGCTGGAGACAAGTTGAAGTTTTGGATAACTCTCCATTCACCTAAAGGAAGTTCCTTCTGAAGCTTCGCAACATAGGTCTTTTTGCAAGACCCATGAATTTTCATCCCCTGAACAATAGAAAACATAGCAAACGTGAGTAAGATTGTGGAAACTAATTTAGTAGATAGATTTTTATTTACGCCTTACTGTCTCGTCCGCTAAGATCATCTCCAAACCCTCACCTGGATACGCCAACTCGACTTATAAGGCTTCAGATCTTTGAGGTATGTCAAAGAACTCTGAGAAACCATTTTTTGGATATCGAGTCTTAGGTTTTGCTAGGAGGCGTTTAATTGCTTGAAGGTCGTGTAGTAGAAAATCATTATATAGAACTTGAAATACCTAAATATCATTTATTATTGTGAAGCTTTTTATTTGGCAAGAAAATATAGATTTTATGGTTGAGAATATGTTTTAACCGAATTGTATACAATATATTGATATATTTTTCATTCTAAATTGCCCAAAATATATTACGAAGATCTCGGGATTTATAATATAGGATCTCGGTTAGAAGATTTACAATAAGTGTAGAGTAGAGTTATCAAAGAATATATTTTGTTTTGGAATGTATTCTGTTTTGGATGATATTTAGTATATTATACCTTCCTGAATCTAAACAATGTAAACAAATTGATATTACATATGTTAAATAAAATCATTTAAAACGTTTAATAAATACAGAATGTAAACAAAAAAGATATAGTTACTATGATTACAAAATAGAATATATTCCAAAACAGAATATATTTTTTAATAACTCTACTCTACACTTATTGTAAATAATCTTTAATCATCCAAAATAGAATATATTCCAAAACAGAATATATTATTTGATAACTCTACTATACACTTATTGTAAATTTTATTGGTGTACAGGATGTAAACAAAACCGATATAGTTACTATGATTACAAAATATATAAATATATTTTTAAACTGTTCATCCATTGTGAAAATCTCATAACTATATTGATCATATAGTTTTTGTCTTTTTGAATCTGAATATATCCCCTATATATTAATAGAGAAGACATCCAGAGAGATTTCTGCCACGTGTCTCACTGAGAGCAATTTAAGGAAAATTGAACCAATGAAATATTTTTATTTAGCCATGTCATTACTAACTATTTAACTTATTAAAACTTTAGTAGCCCATTAATAGCCCATTAGCTATAAAAACTAGGGCGAAGCCAGATATCCGGATTTTTTTAGGTATTCATATCCGGATATTGATCCGGATCCAGAGCTTCCGGATTTTGGATATCCGCCTAAAAATCAAGATATCTGCTGCCGGATCCGTAAAATATATATTAAAATATATAAAATAATATTAATAATAAAATATAATATACTATTAGCAAAAAATAAAAATAAAGAATATTATATAAATAATTTTTAAGTTCGTTTTTATGTATAATTCTTAATATATTTAAAAATTTATTAATAAAATAGATTAATATAGTATATTTAAAGGATCCGGATCTGGCCGGACTTAAAAAATCAGATATTTGGATCCTAAGTTTTATTATCCGGATCCGACCCTCCGGATATCCGGATATTCAGATTGGATACGGAGCAGATCCCGGATATGGATCCGGATCCCGATAATATATTTCCAACCTATAGATCTGGATCTCAGATAGGTCATTTAAAATTCGAACCCTTTTTCTTTTGAAAATAAAGGATTCCCGCTCATCCCTGAAATATCTTCTCGCTTCTTTCCAAAGTTTTTAAAGTTCAAATTGAACAAAAAATTACAACTATGCAATAACATGTAATATGTTAATAATTAGTGTATTTTGAATATATATTTATATATATATATTTCAAATTTATACTATCAAAACAACTATATTGGTTTTTTTTTTTAAAAATTTAATTTTAAGTAGATTATATTATGAATATATAATACCCGAGCCGGGCTCGGGTTATAATCTAGTTTATAATAATGTTTAGACATATTTTTTGACCTTTGGTCATTTCCATATTTTAAGCTCTGATAAAGGAGGAGTCCTTTGGTTTTTTCATAAAGGAGGAGTCCTTTATTCTTTTCTTTGATGGATCATCTATGAATTATTTGTGTGAATTAATTATTTTTGAAATCGTAACTTGAAAATAAACATATAATAATTTAAATTACTTAAATTGGTAGTGTAATAATGTAGAAGAAAACATAAGAATTAAAATACCATCAATTAAAAAAAAAGTAGGTACCAAACAAACAAAGATAGCATAACAATAAAATAGTAAACAATAGAAAAAGCAAATTAAAACCAAAATCCAAATAAAACCCATGAACTCATTCTCCCTTCTTGCATTCGACCTCATGATTCTTTTGTGTTTCCCACTTCACATTTGGAGTTGACGTTAAAATCATCCATACAGCTCTGGAAATGATAACATGGAAACTTTAGAATCCTCCATGCAGCTTCACAAGCTGATACAGATCTACAAAAAACCAGAAGTCAATTATGTGAAAACGTATTTCTTATCTTCAATACAAAATGGTTTGTATATATATAAAACAATATCTACCGGTAAAATGTCCAAGTACCTGCAATTGATATAGTGTCTGATTTCATTCTTTAGGGTGTCCTGATCATTTCGTCCTTTATTTCCCTCCCGATGTGAACTCGTTTTCCTTCCTCTCTTGCCAGAACGAATCAATGATTTGCTGCTAGTATGCATGAATAGAACTATTTGGGCATGTGCAAGTCCTACTTGCTGAAATTCAACTGTGTAGAAAGCTAAAAGGAATAAAAGAAAGAGTGTATCAGTAACATGAACTCATTTGCAAATCTTTACATAAGGGAAACGCACTAAAAATAATGTTAAATCACTAACCTGAAACCGTGTTTCCGTTATGTTCTACCTGGGTTAAATCTTTCATAAGCGCATCAAGTTTGATCTTGAAAATCCGCCATACAATATCTGCCTATCATCATACTTTAACTTTCGTTTCTCAAGAAATCTAGTAATCTCAGGCCATTTGAGATTACATGTAAATGGAATGATGAGTTTCATATCGTTATTCATTTTTTTTTAGTTTGAGATGGTAGGTGCCGAATGTTTTAAAGGAGGTTTAAATAGAACAATACATGAATAGGTTTAGAGGATTGGTTAGGATATCATTTATTATTGCTAAGATTGTTTAGAATTCACATTTAAGTTTGTTAGAATTAGTTAATGGCAATGATATATTTTCGGAATTCATGGAGATTTTTCAATTAATGGATACCTACCTACAATGGTCAGTACCGGTCCAAACTTTACAAATCTCTTTAATTGCCCTAAACCAAACCAGGTTTTTGTGCCCCAAACCCATGTTAAAAAAAAAAAATTGTAATGAAAATTGTTGAAAATGATCTGTGGACCCTACACCACCGCTTACCTCGCCTATGCCATGGGCCGGCCCTGACAATGGTAGAGCATGTTCCTAAAAATATGGTAACCACTAATTCTGTAAAATCTTTAGATATGATTACAATAAATTAGATTTCACATAGATTCGTAGATTGTTTTTTTAATTATAGTGTCGAATTTAAGATATCAATAAGGTAACAATATGTTTTTTTTAAATATAAATATAACATATAAAATACCATAGGTTTCGGAATACAATTTTTTAAAATGTTATTGGTGTATGAATAACATGAAAAATGATATTATATGTATTGTGTACGTTTTTATTCAAAATATAATTATAACTGTAACACATAAAATATAACATATGTTTGTAAAACAATTTTTTATAATATGATTGGTGTATGAATAACATGAAAAATGATATTATATGTATTGTGTACGTTTTTATTCAAAATATAAGTATAACTGTAACATGTAAAATGCAATATATGTTTGTAAAACAATTTTTTAAAATATGATTGGTGTATGAATAAGATGAACAATACTATTATATCTTATTATATCTTATTGTACGTTTAATAATCATGAACCGGTTTTATTGGTGTACGATTAGTATGATTAATCATAGGATGTTGAACCGGTTTAGTACTTGATTAATCACAAACCGTTCGTTTAAAAATGTGATCGAAAATGATGATGCTTTCATAAAATCAAATCGTATGTGATATTCTTTAATAAGAAGATAATGTAGTAGATAATTAATTGGTACCAAAAAAGCATGCCCATATTACCCTTAATGAATTTTTTTTTGAAATCAAAGGAGACCAATGACACAAAAAGTAATATGCCAATGTCCTTTTGTCTTTTTTCCTAAATGACTCCTCCTTTAATATAGTAGATGAGTAAGAGAGGACTGCAAACAACACTTAATCCTGCTATTCTGATAGCATTGGATGAAATGTAGCATTACCTAGGTGTCCTGGTCACTTTAGGGCCCCCTAAACCTCTGTGGTGGCGACTTTGATGATTAGTGGCTGAATTGGCTATGAATGGAGAATCATTCTATTTTTGGGAGAACTCTGGTGAGACACATGGCACTGGGGTGGGAGTGCACGGCTAGACTAATGAATCCTGCTTTAATAGTATCCCTTTGTCCGTCGATGAGTCATTGGGGTTGCTGATTCGTCAATGGCTATTATCCTTTTCTGGCCATTTTCTATGAGCTTCCGATCCATACTAAGTATGGTTGCATGAATTGGGGGTGTTGTGCGGTGTTAACTTTCGAGTATGGTCGCGATCTGACTGGGGTGATTTGCCTTCTTTCAGACCCGAGTCTTCCCAGGGAGCAAATCCTCTAGTGACTAGTGGTATATATGTTTGGTTGACCAATAGAGAATTGGTTGGGTGATGAGTTTGGAAGTACGATAGTACGTCTTCTAATATTTTAGTTTTCTAACAAAATTAAGTAAAAAACTAATTTAGTGAAAGTCCAATATGTTTGAACTTGGAATGTTCTTTCTCTTTTGCTTCTTTTTTTTTCTTCTTTTTATAGCTTGACACACATTTAATGTTTCATTTATTCTGCTGTTTCTGGTCAAAACACTTACTTTTTGGTTTTTTAAAAATAATTCTTCAATTCGTTTTAGAATTGATCTTAAGTTTGGCCACATAAATACACATAGGGCTGGGCGTTCGGGTAACCCGGTCCCCTTCGGTTCGGATAATTCGGGTTTTTGGGTTTTCGGGTTTAAGCTTAGAGGTCCCATTCGGTTATTACGAAAAATCGGGTCGGGTTCGGTTCGGGTTATGCCGGGTTCGGGTCGGTTCGGGTTGTAAGCTAAAAACCCAAACCCCATACGGATTCGGTTCGGGTTCGGTTCGGGTTCGGTTATTTTTTAATAATAGAGCGAAAATCTTGATTATATAACATAATTTGGGAGATTAGAGATCAAAATTTGTGATGATCTGATCTTTCTAGTTTCTAAAATCTTCGAAGATCAAAGATCCAAAACTATCGTTTTGGGAAAAAAAAATTTTGGGGAAGAAAATCTTAAATCCCGTATATACACTCAAGAAAGTTTCTGCAGATTCTTCATTACTTAATAACTTCGGTTAACCCTTTTGGGTATCGGGTTCGGTTCGGATAAACCCGAAACCCATTGGATCTGGCTCATAAGTACCATTCGGTTATTTCACTATAACCCATACTCGTACCGAACCGATTTTTCCGGGTCGGGACCGGGTTCGGGTTTCGGGTTCGGGAAATTTGCCCAGCCCTAAATACACATAACATAATAATCTTAATTCATTGCTTAAATTTGATTGGTATTTTCTATTTTGATAATGCGATTCACTTTGGGTTTAGAATTTTCTGTATAGTTCTGACATGAAATTTACACACCAGTAATTAGCCTGTACAATTTATTATTCTGTATAGTTTATTCTTAGAGAGGTTTATTGGTTAAGGAATTTGGAAAATTTTGGAGATTATTATATTTGATGGAACTTAGGTGAATTTTGAAGATATTTGGGTGGGCTCGATGAGATTTTAAAATATAAATAAAAATTTACGAGTGATTTGGTATGACACTTTTTTCAATAAATTTTGGGGCATTTTGAATGATTTAACAATAATAATAAAAGAAAATGGCTAAAAATCTGAAAACAGTTATTTGGTCTATATATCGACTTCAAATAAAGAGATTTGATATTTGGGTGGATTTGAAAAAAAAAAACTTAAGATATTTGAGATTACTTTTTTTTTCAATCCTTAAAAGTTATTTAAAATGATATATAATATTAAAAAAAAACTTTTTCTATAAAAATGAAAAGATGATATAAATTTTTTTAAAAGTATTTAAAATTTTATTGAAAATTAAAATTTTAAATATTTTTTTTCAATGAAAATTTCAAATACCATCGTAAGAGGTGATGTTTCTATGCGTTAAGTTTGACTATAAATTGTTGGGAAGACGGGGTACAACCACACATAAACTTTGCAAACCGGCTCTGCACATACGGAACTTTGACCTCTTTAGCTACACAAAAATTGTTTCATGGTTTTAAACCACACATACTTCTTTTTTTCTGGCTTGAACCGCATAACCGTCTAATTTTGATGGTTTTTGTTTAATTCGTACCTAAACCGTATTAAAATCGAACTTAAACCAAATGACCAATTTAAATCTGGTCTACAACCAATGATTTCGATGATTAACCAAAATCAAACTTTTAAACCAAAATCAAACCTTTAAACCCAAAATCAAACCTTTAAACCCAAAAAATCAAAAACTAAACAAAAAAAACATAAATTAAACCCGATTCTTCACCCTAAATCGAAAAACCCCCATGGACAAAAGAAAAAAAAGAATCGAAGATAAGTTGAGATTAGGGCTCTTGAGAGAGGTGAGAGATTTTTTTTTTCTTTTTTTTTTTGTCGACGGGGGTTTTAGATTTAGTGTTTAATTTATGTTTTTTGTTTTTGTTTAGTTTTTGATTTTTGGGTTTAAAGGTTTGATTTTCCGGTTTAAATGTTTGATTTTTGGGTTTAAAGGTTTGATTTTCCGGTTTAAATGTTTGATTTTGGATTAAAGGTTTGATTTTGGTTAATCATCGAAATCATTGGTTGTAGACCAGATTTAAATTGGTCATTTGGTTTAAGTTCGATTTTAACACGGTTTAGATACAGATTAAACGGAAATCGTCAAAATTAGACGGTTATGTGGTTCAAGCCAGAAACAAAGATGTATATGTGGTTTAAAACCATTGAACAATTTTTGTGTAGCTAAAGTAAGAGGTCAAAAATGGTGGAATAACCAGGAAGAGGACCCTATTGTTAAAAAATTGGATCGAGCTTTAATCAATGGATGCTGGCAGGATAAATTTCCACGCTCATCCGCCTCTTTTGAAGCGAATGGAATCTCTGACCACGCCCGCTGTTTCATCTCTCTCTCAATGGAACAGAGAATGCAGAAACACCATCACTTCCAGTTCTTCAACTATCTGGCTGACCATCCGAATTTTTTGGACATAATTTCCGAGATTTGGAATCAGACGGAACCTCTTTTCCATTCTCGTGTAGCTTTGAGTCGACTGCACGAAAAGCTTAAACTCCTTAAGCCTCATCTCCGGGCCCTAAACAATGATAGATACGGCGACATCACTAAACGTACAAAAGTTGCTTTTGATGTTCTCTGTGCACGACATTAGGAGGTTCTGAGAAATCCCAGCCCTGAAAATGTTGAAGCAGAGCACCGGGCATCAGAGGAATGGAATCATTTGGCTGGGGCAGAGGAGAAGTTTTTTCAGCAAAAGTCTCACATCACTTGGCTCAAGCACGGGGATCGTAACACCTCTGTTTTCCACAGAGCAGTGGTCACTCGACGATCTCGAAATGCTATTCAGAAGCTTATCTCTGCCGAAGGACATATTTTAACGGACGCAAAAGACATCAAAAAGGAAGCTGTGGGCTATTTTGAAAAGTTCCTAAATGAAGACACTAATGTGCAGCCTTCAACACTAAGTGATCTACTACACCTTATTCCATACTGATGTCCAGAGCACATGGCTGTTTCCCTCACCAAGGAAGTTACTAAGGAAGAGAACTATGAAACGCTCCAGAGGCTCCCATCGAACAAAACGTCGGGACCGGATGGATTCACGAAAGAATTTTTTCTGAAAGCTTGGCCAATTGTGGGTCCTGATCTTGTGGTTGCTATCCAGTCTTTCTTCATGAATGGCTTCATGCCGAGAGGAGTTAACACTACAATTATGGCTCTAATACCAAAAACAACTGATGCGGAAGTAATGAAAGACTTTAGGCCTATCTCCTGTTGTAACACTGTGTATAAGATGGTATCCAAGATCCTTGCAGGCCGCTTGAAATCTTTGCTCCATGATGCAGTGCTGCCTAATCGAAGCGCTTTTGTTCAGGGACGCCTTCTGCTTGAAAACGTTCTCTTGGCAACCGAGCTGGTTAAGGGGTACCAAAAAGACTCTATCTCTCCCAGATGTGTTCTAAAACTGGACATTACGAAAGCTTTTGACACTGTTAATTGGGATTTTCTCATGTCTACTCTAGCCACAATGGATCTCCCAGATATTTTCAGAGAATGGCTTCACAGTTGCATTATTACAGCGTCTTTCTCGGTTTGTCTTAATGGGGAACTTGAAGATTTTTTTACAAGCTCAAGGGGTCTTAGACAAGGTTGTGCTCTCTCTCCGATTCTGTTTGCTCTAGTAATAAATTTCCTCTCCTATCGTCTGAATAAGGCTGCGGCGGAAGGAAGGTTTGCGTATCATCCCTATTGTAAGGATCTACATCTCACTCATCTTAGTTTTGCAGACGACCTTATGGTTTTTACGGATGGTTCCGCCAGATCGCTTATGGGAATTGCTGAGGTTCTGAAGGAGTTCGAAACTGAATCGGGGCTTGCTATAAATTTGAGGAAATCGGCCTTGTACTCTGCGGGGAAAACCCACCAGAATCTCCTTGATACGGCTACTGAATTTGGGGCTCCCTGTTGAACAGTTCCCTATCCGCTATCTTGGTCTTCCCTTAACAACTCAGAACATGACCAGTAAAGACTATGAGCCTCTCATGGACCGCATCAGAACTCGGTTAACCGCCTGGTCCAAAAAAACACTGTCATTCGCCGGCCGCCTGCAGCTGATTCAATCAGTCATCACTAGCACAACAAACTTCTGGTGCTCTGCCTTCCGATTGCCGCAGCGCTGTTTGGACAAAATCGAGAGCATGTGTTCTGCTTTCCTCTGGTCCGGAAACCCAAGCATTACTACCAAAGCTAAAATTGCATGGAATGATCTTACTATTCCAAAACAGGAAGGTGGTTATGCTGAAGCTCATATGGCGCCTCTTCTCCCACCCTGGTTCTCTTTGGGTCACTTAGACCAGACATTTCTTGCTGCGTCAGTCATCGTTCTGGGATATTCCTATCACAACCACGAGGGGTTCTTGGATGTGGAAGAAGCTCTTACGACTCAGACCTCTTGCTTCACAATTCCTCAAGATTAAACTGAGAGATGGTATGTCCACTCACTTTTGGTTTGATAACTGACTTGAATCTGGACCTCTGTTCACAACTATGGGTGAGGCTGGACCTCGCATTCTGGGCATTCAAAGAAATGATAAGGTCATACAGGCAGTGCAGGGGAACGCTTGGAAACAATGGCGTGTGCAGGGAGTCCACTCTCGAGCCATTGTTTCATCGATACTGAGTCGGCCTATCCCAACCTCTGCAGCGGGTTCCGACATTATCCTATAGAAGCAGACACCAGACAGATATGATCGGAAATTCTCTTCTAAGAGAACATGGAATCTGCTTCGTCAACCATACCCAGTCGTTGAGTGGCACAAACTGGTTTGGTTCCGGCAAGCAATTCCCCGTCAAAGCTTTATCCTCTGGATCACTATGAGAGATCGTCTTCCTACAGGCAATATGATGCGAACATGGGGACACAATCAACATTGCCCCCTTTGCGGCGAACCCGACGAAGCTCGGGATCACTTGTTCATGGCCTGTCCTTATTCATATACAGTTTGGACAAACATTGCAGCAAATCTGCTTCGCACGAGGATGACGCTGGACTGGAGCAGGCTTGTAACCTCGCTTCTTCGCAGCAGACTGTCCGTGACGGACAAGGAGCTAGCTAAAATGGCGTTTCAATCTGCGGTCTACTGGATATGGAGGGAGAGAAACGACCGAATTCATACTGGGACCTCGCACTCAACCGAATTCACGACCATGACGATTCATAAGGAAATGCAGCTACGCCTTCGAATGGAGGAAGACACTGACGAAGAGAGCCTCACTCGCTGGAACTCACTTTCAAATTTGAATATGTAAATTTGTACCCTCTTAAATTTTCCAAGCTTTGTCCAAACTCTTAGCCGTCCGTGTGTTTTATCGGGATTTTTTCTTTTTTGTTGATATATAAATTTCACATTTCAAAAAAAAAAAAGTAAGAGTTCAAAGTTCCGTGTTTGCATAACCGGTTTACAAAGTTTATGTGTGGTTATTTCCCATAAATTGTCTCTCAAATTCTTCCATATTCTATTTGATAGATTTAGCTGATGAAATTCTAATTTTTAAGGTGAAAATTTTAAAGAATTTGTACAAATATCAAAATCCAATAAGAGAAAATTTGAAAAACAATTGAAATTCCCTCGAATCTCTGATGGAATATGTCTTTCTTTAAACAGTTGGGTATACGATCTTGAGTCCAAAACCAAAAGCTTTTTACCGAGTTACTTAGATCATAAGATATTTTTGGTGGTGATTAAGGGGTAAATTCGTCTTTTTCAGTTATCTTCGGTGTTATCTCTACTTATAGCGTCGAGACCGATACTCGTTTGTCACAGCATCGCCTACTTCAGCTTTTGTCAGTTTATCTCTCTTTCTTCTTCTTCTTCACTCTCGATACCCTTTTTTCTTGCTTCTTACAAACTCTCAGATCCACAGAGTCTCATCTCTTCTTTGATCCCTCTTCATCTTGGTTTATGAGGTAAGGTTCCCACTCTCTCGCACATCCCACTTCGTACGTTTGAGCGATGGATAGATAATATCTTCTTCCTGTTTTTCTTTTTGTCCTCGCGAAATCTGTAATTTGAAAAAAGATTGTTTCTTTCTCTTCCCGAGTATGAAATATCCTCTGATGTCTTCTTTGCCATTGATTGACCCCATTGCTGTCGATTTGGAATCGAGCTATTTGGTAATATAAGAATTAGGGCTTGTGAAAAATTGGATCTTTTTTCTTCTTTTGGAATTGGGGAATTTAATTAGAGTGTGTCCGTTCCTGAATCACTTCATTTTGGTTCCGAATGTGTATTCTTGAATTTTTAGGGTTTCTTGAGATAAGCAAGTTTCGTTCTTCTTTGTTCATTTCTTGATTTTTCTCTAATATGTTCTCGTTTGTTTCTTGTGCAGCTCGAAGGAGAAACCCACTCTCGGGTAAGTGATCCCTCTCTGTTTGGAGTTCATTTTTTTTTTTTTACTAGGACAAGTTGTGCATCCACTCATCGGTTTTGTTCTTTGTTCAAAAAGTTTAAGGTTTTTTTTTTCTTGATTAACTCAAATTCTAAATTTGACACCCTGTATATTACAGTAGTGATTCGTTTCCTATAGTTTGTTGTTAGATAATAGTCAGAACTTATCCTTTTATAGTGTAGCGGCTAAAAATGTTCTTGTGGAGTTTTCTGCATTTTCTTTCTTTGCTTAACATGTTTACTTAGAAGCTGCTAGTATTTTATTTGCTCTTTATCTGTACGTGTGTTGTTGTTGTTTGAACCATCGGTTGTTTTCTGTTTGAACAGTTTTAAGTGCTTTTTTGTTTGTTCATAACTTTATATTAGCATTTAATTTTCAAATTAAAGATGAGCTGATTTCTGTTGACATAACAAGTGGATCTTGTCTTTTAGTTTGTGGTTGGAAAATTCTCAGAACTTGTCCTGTTAGAGTGTAAGAGGCCTGTTTAAGTTATTCTTTTTGACTTGAGATTTCCTATTGAGCTGCGTTTTTCTTCTTTACATAACATGTATATTTATTCTCTCTCTGTGTACGTGCAGAGGTACGCGGATTAAGACCCGCAAGCGGAATATTGCTGCTCCTCTGGACCCTGCAGCTTTTTCTGATGCAGTGGTCCAGATTTACCTTGATAATGCTGGTGATCTGGTATGTTTGATTGTTCCTGTCAATAGTTTGATGTCCTACTTGTTGTTGTGTTTGATTCTAAACTTATAGATCTTGTTTGCTTGATTCAGGAACTTGTTGCCAAAAGTATTGAGTCATCAGACCTTAATTTCTCAAGATACGGTGACATCTTCTTTGAGGTAATCTTACAAAAAACTTTGTGGACATAATCTCTTGCTTAGAATTTCTTGTGCGTAGTGCTCCTAATTTGTGTCCCCTATGTTTTGTAAGACTCTTGATTCGGAGATCTTGTGTACTTTAAGGTTGTTTTCATAGGACGACGTACACAACCTGGAACAGTGAAACCTGATGAAGGGGAACGCCATCCTTACTCTGTAATCGACTGCGATCCCAAGCGTGAAGCCATTTTGCCATCTGTTGTCTACATACAGAAAATCCTGCGGAGGAGGCCGTCCCTCATCAAGAACCTTGAGAATGTTACTCGGAGGTTCCTCCAGTCACTGGAGCTTTTCGAGGAAAATGAAAGGAAGAAGCTTGCGATCTTCACAGCACTTGCCTTCTCCCAGAAGCTCTCTGGATTGCCTCCGGAGACTGTCTTCCAGCCTTTGCTCAAGGATAATCTTGTTGCCAAAGGGATAGTGCTCACTTTTGTGACAGACTTCTTCAAGGAGTATTTGGTCGAGAACAGTCTTGAAGACTTGATTTCTATTCTGAGACGTGGGAAAATGGAAGACAACCTTTTGGATTTCTTACCACCCGTAAGGCGTTCCGCTGAAAGTTTTGCTGAGCATTTCACGTGAGTTTGATATTCTTTGATCATTATTCACTACATGCAGAGTTTTCATTCTTTGCTTATGTATGCTGTGTTAGTACTATTGATTTGACAAATACTTCGTGGATTCTTTTTAGGAAAGAGGGGTTGACTGATCTAGTAGAGTACCATGCAAAGAAAATGTTTGAGGTGAAGCTGAAGGAGATCAAAACCGTCCTTACAAGCAAGGTCACAGAGGAAATTAATGTGGATGAAGTCATTGAGACGGTGAAACAGCTGGTCAAAGATGCTAACCTCCCAGAGATTGAGGTTGTGCGTGTCATTTGGGATGGTTTAATGGATGCTGTTCAGTGGTCTGGTAAAAACCAGCAGCAAAACGCAAACTCTGTTCTGCGCCAGGTGAGAGATGCCTCCTGTACAAATAAGAGTTCCATATAGTCTGTGTAAATGACTTTAAGTGCTAATCACAGACCTTAAAACTGTTGATGAAAAGCACTATAGACTCATGAATAATGAGGTCACCAAGGCTAATCATCTTTGGTGTTATATGTGATCCCTATATGTATGGTCACGACGTCACGTTATTTATCTCTTGAGGTTTTGACCTGTGCGTAGGTGAAAACATGGGCTCCGCTTCTGAACACGTTCTGCAGCAGCGGAAAGCTAGAGCTGGAGCTGATGTACAAAGTCCAAATGCAATGCTATGAGGATGCGAAGCTGATGAAAGTTTTCCCAGAAGTAGTGAGGTCGCTCTATGAACTGGATGTCCTCGCTGAAGACACCATCCTCCACTGGTTCCGTAAAGGAACCAACTCAAAGGGCAGGTTAGTTACATGACATCATATATTACACTTCATTGGGTGAAAGCTGTTTTCTTGAACAAAATTATCTGATGTTTCTTTTATGTCCTTGTTGCAGGCAAACCTTTGTGAAGAGCCTTGAGCCATTTGTGAACTGGCTTGAAGAGGCAGAGGAAGAAGAGTGAGTGTGAGAAGTATGTTTCTAATAAAAAGCCTACTCAGTATTTTTGTTTCTTTATCTAAAGACCAATGATTCAGAGTCTTTCTATCTTATCTTAAACTCTTTTGCTTTCTGATGTTTTGCTGTTGCGTTCTTGCTTTTCTTGATGTATTTTGGCAATAAGTCCTTGTGTTTCCTTTCTGTTTGACGATTTGTCTGTTGAAGTCTTTTTGCTAACGGATTTATGCGAATCATGTCTGAGATGCAGATGCATGTATATTAATTAGAAAAAAAAAAATTTAATGTGTGAAAATCAATCTTAATGTGAAAAAATAGAAAAAAAATCCAATCTTCATGTGATTCTTAAGAAGACAAAAAGGATAATAATTGCTGTATTTTCTTGAAGTTTTTATCTTTTAAATTCTTCTCAATTCTAGTTTTGCTAAAAATATATATATAAAGAAAAAAAAAAGTCATCCTTTACAGAGAGAGAGAGAACCAGAGCGCCATTATCGCAAGAAATTTGTGGTTTTTCCTGGAAATCCGATTCTGATTCTCTCCTTTAGATCCGATTCTGTCTCCACCTTGAAGCAAATATTCGACTCGCTACTCTCTCTCTCTCTCTTCCATCTTAAAAAGATTCTCTTTTTCGATTTGTGTTTGTGGATGAGATTGTGGATAAAACCATATTCTATTTCTCAACTGCTGAAACTGGAGATTCTGATAAGCTCCTGTCCTGTCTGATTCTCTTCTTATTCCCTTTCTCTCTTCGCTCTTAAGTCTTCCCATTCATCTGCACTTTTGCATTAATCTGACAGCTACACGACAAATTCCTTCTGATTGAGCAAATTGTCTGAAGAACGTTTGGGTTTGTTTTTCACCATCACATCGGTCCGTTTCTGTTTCAATTCTACAATCCTGGCGGTGAGCGAAGGCCTGAGGTTGAAGATTCCGTCACCGGAAACCAAAAGCTTTGATTTTGATTGCGTTGGTGGTCTGGAGTGCCTGATAAGCGTCATCAGGGCCCTTGATATGGGGTCCTGCTTATCATCTTCAGGAGGGACCAGGAGGAGATCCATTCATGGGTCTCCACGTGTTCCTCCTGGATCGCATGTTGGTCCCAGAAGGAGGAAGAGTTCCAAGAGGAGATCTTGCAGTTCTTCTTTTGACAACATTGGAGAAGACGAGCCACTTCTCCACAGGATCCCTGGAAGGATGTTCTTGAATGGCTCTACGGACAATGCGTCTCTCTTCTCTCAACAAGGCAAGAAAGGAACTAATCAGGACGCAATGATTGTCTGGGAGGTGAGATTGCGCAATTAAAACCACATTTGTTGTTATTCTCTTCTTGTTTACTTGTCCGTGTCTGGTTTTGTTGTTTCTGGCGGATTCAATACGCTTTCGATCAGGTCTTGAACGGTTCTTTATGCGTATGTGTACATTCTCTCATCAAATGTAGTACTCTAAGGACCAATTGATTCACTTTAGTTTCCGTATCGTTCTTGTTACAGTCTTTGAGGTCTTGAAACTTATGTTTGTGTTCAGTATATTTGCAATCTGGAGCTACATTCTTACCACTTCAAGGGACAATTGATTTACTTGTAGCTGTCAAGATAATTTCTCAAACGAATGAGCTGATTAACGCTCTGCTGTTTTGTAGTTTTATCTTTTTGTAATATGATCTTCTCCTATAGTTAGTTGTAGAGCCTAGTGTCATTCCTCTGAGCTTCAGCTGGATATTGATTCTTCTTAATGCTCTTTATACGTTTCAGAATTTTGGGTCTATGGCGGACACCGTGTTTTGTGGTGTTTTTGATGGACATGGTCCGTATGGTCACATTGTCGCAAAGAGAGTCAGGGATTTGCTTCCACTTAAACTAGGCTCTCACCTGGAGTCCTATGTGTCCTGCGAGGAGGTTCTTAAAGAGATCAGCCTCAACACTGCTGATAAAAAGATCTCTGAAAGCCTTGTGCACATATCTGCTAATGGAGAATCCCGAGTCTATAATAAGGATTCCGTAAAGGATCAGGATGTGGTGCAGACACTGTTAAGCTCAATTGTTAAAGCCTACAGGTTCATGGACAAGGAACTGAAGATGCAAGTGGATGTTGATTGTTTTTGCAGTGGAACAACTGCAGTGACCATGGTCAAGCAGGTACTTGGACCAAAAGTATGTTGTCTCTGAGTAAAGTCGTTTGCATTTGTCTTGATTGTTTATTTTGGTAGGGTCAACATCTTGTTGTCGGAAATATTGGGGATTCAAGAGCAGTATTGGGTACGAGGAACAAAGAGAACAAGCTTGTTCCTTTTCAGATAACTGAAGATCTCAAACCAGATGTTCCAGGTTATTTACCGTCCTTTTACTCCTACATTCGACTCTTTAATAAGTTACCAGGATGTGGGACATATAGTGGAACTTCAGTTTCGGCCTAGACATTTGATTAGATAATAATATCAATTAAAGTTTGAGCTTTCTTGTTCTCAGCGGAAGCAGCAAGGATAAAGAGATGCAGAGGACGTATATTTGCTCTTCGAGATGAACCGGGCGTTGCTCGCCTGTGGCTTCCTAACCACAATTCTCCTGGTCTCGCCATGGCACGTGCTTTTGGAGACTTTTGCCTCAAGGACTTTGGTCTCATTTCTGTGCCTGACGTGTCCTATCGACGCCTCTCTGAGAAAGATGAATTTGTTGTCTTGGCAACTGATGGGGTAAGAGACATCACAATGCCTATGAAAATGTCCAATAGTTTTGGAACTAGTGAGCTTGTTCTTTGGATATAAGTTATATGATGATGGATGTACAAAACTATTTGGTCTTAAAGTTTACTTCTTTCTAAAAACCTTGCTAGATTTGGGATGTATTGACGAATGCAGAAGTTGTGGAGATTGTAGCGAAAGCACCAACACGTTGTGCAGCAGGTCGAGCCTTGGTGGAAGCTGCAGTGCGGAGTTGGAGATGGAAGTTCCCGACTTCAAAAGTCGATGACTGTGCTGTAGTGTGCCTCTTTCTTGACTCCAAGCCAAACAAATTGTCAAGAGCTTCTTTCTCAGAGGACAGAGACATCAGCAATGGCCTTACTGAACTGGAACCGGACACAGCATCAACATCAACTTCAGGCTCGGGAACCGGATCACCTGAGCTCAATGGAGTCAATAGAATCGACACACTCGTGAATCTCCCCGTATACGTGCCAAACAAAGAGTAGGAAGAAAGAACAGAGGCAGGAGGTGAAGATGTGAGATCAGACTTTGTCTATCTCTCTTTCACAAGTTTTTTTTCTTTTTTGAGTCTCAGTGTCTCTTATTGCTCTATGTTGATGTCAACAGTCACTGTTTGGGTTATTTTGGTTGGGTAAATTAGTGTGGCTGTTTGTATATATATATATACATAAATCTACTCTGCCAATACTTTTGCTACAATCTTTCTTTTGTTTTGTTTGTAAATAAATTTCTGAAGCCGCATTTTGAGTTTGTTTGAGCAATTTTTATCTATCCGAAAATGCAATTTGCTTTTTAGAAACGGAAGAACAATGCTGTTTTGAGTGTTTACTCTGCTTTTGTGAACGTTTTCGATGTCATTCAACGTTCTGTGATCCTTCCTCAGATTAAGAAAAAGTAGTTGTAAATCAAATTATCTATCTCAGTAACCATGTGAGAATTCATGCTCTTGAAAGTCTTAGGGCATGTGCAACGGGAAGGATCGGTCCGCCAGGAAGAGATTTAAGGACTGAATCCTTGCTGACATGGCAGCATGTGATTGGCTCACCTCTATTAAAAAAAAAAAAAAAAAAATATAGCTAAGGATCCCACATGGGTATCAGCGTTGCACATGCCCTTAAGACCTTAAGACCGAACCCGCTAGGCGTATGGTCGGTCTGAGCATACCGAGTAACTTTTAGACAGTTTATTGTAATATTGTTTGTATATTTTATTTGATAAATAATATATAGAAAAATACCTTGAAATTCATGTTTTTGTGACAAAATTAGCACATGGTAAAAATGATAAAATAGCATTTATTAAAGGACAATTCTCAAAAATAGCACACTTTCATGTTTTCATCTCAAAAATAGCACACCATAACGAAAATGACAAAAATAGCATTCGTTAAAGAATAAAAAGACTATTTTAACTTTACTTTTCATTTGTTTTTTCTTAATTTTGTAACTCTAAACTCTAAACCCTAAAATCTAAACCATAATTAATGATTTGTGAACCCAAATTCATTAGTGTAATACATTTAAAAATGATTAAAATGTGTTTTTATTGTCATTTTTACCCTAGTGTGCTATTTTGGTGACAAAAACATGCAAGTGTGCTATTTGAGGGTATTTCTCTTTATATTAAACTAGGTTTGGACCCGTGCGTGGACGCACGGGTTGTTATTTTTTTCAATTTTTTATTAATTGCAAATTATAATATAAATTTAAACATATTCCAAGTGGAAGGATACAATGCATGAAATATGGTCGATGAGTTTTAGATACAATCGATGAGTTTAAAAAACCGAACGTATTATTACTCGGGATATCTGATTTAGTATCAGTCAGTAACAGTTTGGGTTGACAATGTTATTGTTGTTATTTGAAAGTAGAAATTTGTTTTGGGTTGAGAATGTGATATTTGATTTGATATGTTTAAACTTTTGAATTGATTGTATGCAAAAGTCATTACTTTGATTGAGAAGATAGTAATGTTTACACTCTTATTCGAATTAACATTGTATAATTGATAGAGTTTAGATATAATCATTGGATAACGTTTTTGGATTGTTGTTCACGTTAAACTCAAATCTATTGTCTCATCAATTTGTTCTTAGACATAATGAACTTATGGAAAACAAAATATGATAATGAATGTGTGTTTTGAATTATTTTTACTGACTCTATATCTCATCTTCTTCCATTCCAGCACCTGTATTAAAAATAAAGAAATTACTAAAAGTTAGTAACAAATAATGAGAAATTAAATAAACTTAACACGGGGAAAGAAAAATAACTAACAATTCATTGATTTTTGGACTTTATGGAATATCTCTTTGAAAACAACATTCTTCGTTTTACGCTGCGGCTTTCCGTCTTGGTCAAGTATAAAAACTTTCAAAGCGGCTTTGCATGTGACTCTCGAAAGGGCAACATAAAGCTGTCCGTGCGAAAACACAGGGCGAGGAAGATACAACCCAACATTAGATAGCGTCTGACCTTGGCTTTTATTTATAGTCATAGCGAATGAGACATTCAAAGGAAATTGTCTTCTACGCATCTTGAAAGGAAGCTTGGGATCCGAAAGTGTTATGATAAGCCGAGGAATGTGAACTTTATCTCCCACTCTTGTTCCTGTAATAACCAATGCTTCCACTGTCCTTTCGTATAATGCCGTGATTTGAAGTCTTGTACCATTACATAAGTCTTCTTTAGGACATATGTTTCTGAGCAGCATAACCGGGCAACCAACCTTCAACCTCAACGAATGCATAGGTAATCCAGATAACTTAATAATATTCAGAAATTCTGGAGAGTAAATTGGATTATCAAGTGAACTTGCGTCGGATGGATCTATAGAATCAGCACTGAGATACGTCCTCTCATCTCCTGGAAAAGAAATATAAGAATATATTTGAATATCTAAATTTTTAAAAGCAAAATAAATATAGCACAGAACACTAACCTCGCAATTCTGATAACAAATACTCATTAATCTGGTTTACATCATGGTTAGTAGGACATAGTAGGGCTCGCTTCTGGAAAAAAATTGGATTCTTCGGCTTGTCTAAGTCCTCTCCGTATATAGCTGCAACTATAGCTTGAATGGGTTCAGTTGCTTCTGCGATAAGAAACTCATCAGGTATATCGATGTCTGCCTCCCCATCATTTTCAGTTATTTTTCCATCACCGACATCTAACAACCACTGAGAGAACGCTTGAATATTTTCGGCTTCATCTGGACTCAAATTTGCTAGAAGTCGCATATTTTTCGTGAGAGTCAGAACTTTACAGTTCTTCCAGAGATAAGAGGAACAAAGCGAAGCCCGGACAATGTCTTGACGACTGCCACCCGTAATAACTGGCAATACCTGTCTGAAATCACCTCCAAAAACTACAACCTTTCCCCCAAACGGTTTGTCACTTGCGCCTACAACAACATCTCTCATACTTCTATCCAAAGATCGAAACAGTACTTGCTCATCATCGGTGCTTCATCCTAAATGATCATATATGCTTCCTTTACTAACTCTGCAAGTTCTGTTCCACGCTTCATATTGCACATGCTGGTCTCATTAACATTGATAGGAATTCCAAACCTCGAATGAGCTGTCCTACCACCAATCAAAAGCAAGGAAGCTATACCGCTGGATGCTACATTAAGAGAAATAAGGCCTCTTGTTTTCCCGGTTCCACAAAAACCATAAACAAAATAAGCTCCTCCAGTATTGTTCAAAACAGCACCAACAATCTCATCATAGATTTTTCTCTGCTCATCGGTTAGTCTATCTACCCATTCACCAAGAAATGCATTCAACTCACCGGGCTTGTAATTCCTTTCCTCCCGTATTAAACGGTTATATCTTTCAATACCTTCCAAATCTGGTTGGGGCATTGACTGAAAATTGGCGAGGGAACTTCCATTATATGCTAGCTGGTTCTCTATCTCTATAAGACCAAAAAAAATTTTCTTTTCATCACTCAAACGAAGGTTTGCATAATAAATACCAAGGTTTAAAAAATTAATATAAATATATTAATACCAAAACAAACAACATTGTTTATAATGATAGTTCAGTTACCTTTTTGATTCCTTAGATTTCTTTGTAATCGCTCGATGTCATCGCATATATGTCTCCATGTAGCTTCCCAAACGGCCGCAGGCGAAGTTAGAGAATCAGAAAGAAGCATGATCACATAAAGTTTCCTCGTGAAGTGGCCATGTGCCCAGAAAGCTGTTTCTACAATACTTTCAATGTACTCTCTGTCATCTTCTAACAAACCTTTAGCCCAACACGCTTCTTTAAACGTTGGATGAACAACGTCATCAACTCTTTTCATGTCGTCAAAACTTTTTACTCCTTTAGCCGAATTCAAAAGCATACGCATATAATTGTTCTTCTAATTCGAGGAATGTAATTAATCCTTCCAACAGTGAATCCTTTCTTCCTTTTCCTGAAAATCATATTCTTCTTGTTCCACATAAACTTGATGGGGATCTGTTCATATGTGCAATCTTCGGCCAGCTTTTGGATTCTTCTGTCTTCATCATTATTGAGGTCAAACCAAGAAAGAAGCTGACTACCTTTCGCAAAAATATGCTCTAAGACACTCTCTGGTGTTTCATTCTCTTTGTAAATTACATTTTGATTTCCAGGGAGATGAAACTGAAGCTTTTCGACGGGTGTACTTTGGTAACACATCGGGAATGCAAGAATTCTCCAAGCAGCTTCACATGAAGATAGGTACCTGATATCATTATTCAGTACGTAAATTTGAAGGGATTATTATAAAACGGTATGTTAAGTATATATAGATGTTTTAAAGAAAATCAGAAAATTACCTGCAGTCGAAAAAGTCTTGAGTCTCATCTTTAGGACCTTGTTTCTTCTTTGCCGGTTTCACAGCTACTGTCGCCATATCGGGCCCTTTATGAATATACTTGAATAAGTATTTAATAGATCCAGCTTGATTTCACCATTCAACATTGATGTGCGCTCGATATCTTAGAGACAATGCTCGGTTATAAGGGACAACCCATCTATTGTCCAGCTTGATGCCATATTTTTCGACGTATCTATTCGTATTCCGTCTTTTATAAACAGGGTATCCGTCGTCATCAACTGTTGTGATATCCTTGTGAGACTTGGGGAAGAACTTGGAACATTTTTCGTCGACCATACATGAAGCATTGTAGTTCACAGCGCCACATGGACCATGCATCAAATTAGTTTTCACAACGTCATAAAGTTCTTTATCTTTAACCGGGTCTGGTATCTCTGCGGAAATAATTCTATCGATGTCACTGGGACATGGAAACTTGGATTTCTGGTCCATAAAGAGTAGAATATGAGCATGGGGGAGTCCTCTCTTTTGGAATTCAATTGTGTACATCGCTGAATATAAAAAAAAAAATTGGTAAGCACTACAACTAAAACAAAAAAAACAAAACAGAGCAAAAAGAAATACCAAGCTGGGTTAAGCGTTAATGCCTACCTGACACGACTTTTCCTAGTAAGGATTTCTTTTGAAGATCTTCCATCAATCTGTTTAACTTTATCTTGAACATTATGCATATAATTGCTGATCTATCTTCTGGAAGTAAGTTGGCTTTATTAAGATGTCGAGTTATCTCCGGCCATTTCGGATTATATGTAAATGTGATAAATAAGTCTGGAAATCCGAAATGCTTACAGACGGCCATATCATCCAAATAATGCTGCTGCATATATCGAGGTCCATAAGAAAAAGAAGATGGTAGAAACACTCTGTTACCCTCATCAGCAAGTTCCGTGCCAGCCTCAGATTCCTTCTTGACTGAATCAGCATTGGTTGACCGTAAATTATCCTGGTTTTTCCTAATATAAGACATCTTATTTGACTCGATAGTAGTCCAACCATCTACCAAAAATTGCTGGTATAGTCTTCTCGAACGCAGTAGTATGTGTTTATTCTCTCTTTTCCTCTCTTGGATCCGAAAGGCGAAAATCTGCCTCATACTAATCCCCCTATCATTTTTCTTTCCCGCTTCTTGGAACACGATGCTGCACCTTTCTTAATTCCAACCTGAAAGCCATCTTCACCGTAAAGGAATAACAAAGGATATTGTAAGGCTAAATAACACGGATGTATCTCTCTAATCCGTTTAAGCTTCCCATTATTTCGATTCTGAATAACAATATCGCGTCTGTCCATCCCTTCTTTATCCTCATCGACAATCAATGCTGCCACTTCATTTGATGTAGGAGTATTCCAAGTCCTTGGATCTTTTCTTCTCGCACATATAATCCTCAGGACGTACTCTTCTTCCTCATCGACATCTATCCAATCTCTGGTTGTCCTTAGAACTTCCACATAAGGGTTAACTTCATCCAGAACTTGAATAAGTGTCTCAAGAACACTATCTCGCAATCCTTTCTGGTTAGTTTGTTTGCTTTGCTTAAAATTCTTTCCTTTGCTGCGATTAGATGAGGAAGTATTAGTTTTGGTATTTAATAACACAATTAAAGCAGTTGCTAAACAAATAAAAAAGAATTAACAAAAAAAAGCAACAAAAAACTTTACCTTGCTGCAACTTTCCGGTTCTGGATTTCATTGTCAGTGTCTACAATATATACCTGGGAAAATTTTGCAAAATCGGTTCTTTCTGGTTTCAAGCGACCCATTAGATGATAGTTTTCTCCTTGTAAGCGAAACATGGAGGGACCTCTACCTTTTATGACAGAACGATCAACTCTTCCACCAAGCGAAGTCATTGAGAAAACCATGTTGTATATTCTAATAAGCGACCGAAAATGCCGGGCGTTACTGGAATCTTCAGAGACCATTTTTTGTAGAAAAACGGGAGATGCTTTAAGATAAGGTAATCTCACATCTCCTCTAGAACCACACAGTAAAAATTCCGAGTTCTTAGTATGACGGCGCCTGTTAATTCGTTCATTATAACAGAAAATAGCATCACAATGCCTATATTCGTAAACGGGATCACCTTCATCAAGGTATTCTGCAATTTATTTGTCACACATATTAAGACGTACAACTATATAGTAGTAATTTAATTTCTTGTAGCTGAAGAATTATATATAGAGTTTTAATAAATAGCTGATTACCATGTAAAGTCGTGGATCATCACTATCAGATGTGTACTCATCCTCCGAATCACTTTCTTCTTGACTACTACAATCCATTATCTGCTCATTGGATTCTTCGTCGACATCTGCATGATGCTCAGCAATTACTATTTGTCAGTTTTTCTTTAGTTGATAATGTAAGTTGCAATTTCAATGTAAAGAAACCTGATTTATAAAACTGAAAAACATCGTCATCAGAGTCATCATCGTCACTATCAGTATTATGCCCAAACAACATTCTGTAGATATCGTCAGTTGTAGGTGTTGACTCCACAAACTCTGTTATGGCATTTATATTAAGTATCACTAAGTATACGAAGTTTGCTATTCATTAGTCAACATGTATTGTTATCTTTAGATCGCTTTCTGAGTGGATCGGAATTTTGACTTGAGTTTCCAGCGTCAGTTACGCATTCTCCAAATTCATAAGACCATAAGACCATAATATTTCTTACGCATTCTCCATATTTTTTTTTATTAAAATGCATAATATTTGTCCATGATCTCCAAAGTTGCCATTTTAAGACCATTATATGTTTTTGGCTGAAATTTTATCTTGGTGTTTCTCGAAGTTATATTTCGTTATCCTCCTTTTCTTTGGTTGATATTTTATAATCTTCATTCATATATTACAAATTTTGTCTCCAAAGTTGCTTATCTATATGAAAAAACAAAAATTGGAGCAAATGAAAACATAGAAGCAAAAAACCGATCAAAAGGAGGAGGGGATATATTTTAATGATTGACAAATAAAAAGATTTTGTGTGTACACATAGTAGAATAAGGTTAGATAGGATTTTCAATTTAAAAAAATAAAAAATTATTTTTATTCTAGAAGATAATTATTATGGTTAAAATTTGTAAAGATCTATGATAAAAATCAGGAAGAAAATTGTAGGTGGTTTAAAATTGTCTTTTATTTATGAGATTTGTAGTCTACATAATTTAGGTTTCGTAAAACATAAATACCATGGGATTTTTAATATTTTAATTTAGAAATGATATTTTAATTAATGGCTCATGTTGAGAAAAAAACCCCAAAATTTATTATAAAAATACAACAGCTAAGATTAGAAATCCATAAACAAAAAGTTCTCTTTTTAAAAAAAAATCGGATGGAAATAAATATTAAACATAACAGAATGTTTTGACAATATCTTTACATTTTTTAGAAATGAAGTTGTTCTGATATGAATTTGACTATTATTTTTTGTTTAATAATATTTTTGTTATAAAATATTAAAAACTGAATATCAAACGAATGAAAGTCTTTTAGTATACTTTCTTGGAATTTAGACGTGTGGCTATTGTTGTTATCAGCCTATATGGATACTATTGGATATGTCATTACAGACTTTTGTCAATCTTTGTTTGTTTGCAGAAAAAATGGATTTAATCAATTTAATTGTTATGATACAGATACACCATGTTTTGGATGTTAATCCTCAAAATAATTTAAAGATTATATATGGTTTTGCAAAATTTTTGTAGTCATAATCTATTCATTTGAAGAAAAAAGAGGTGAAATACATATAAAAAGACTCTTCTTAGTCATATATGTTAGTAATTTTGCAAGTTTTAGTAAATAAAAGTCAAAATGGCTTATGAAGAAACAAAATAAATTAAGAATGCTAACTACAACATATCTTACCAATTGGCTTTAAAATTTGAAAGGTTGACTGAGTTATTATCAAATTTGCTTAATCCTCATTTCTTTTGGTGATTTTAAGATAGTTTAAATTAATTATATATATATTATTATACATAATTAATTAAGCATATATACTATCCGAAAATCATATTCAATTAGTATGCGAACATATAAAAAAATTCAAAACATAATTTATTTTAATGTTCACTACCACATCTATGTACAAAAACAAAACTCACCAAAATAGTATACACATCGAAGGCAACAAAATGGTTCAAGTGGGCTACACAGAACATATAATAAACCAAATCCAGCAAATTTCATCTCAACTCGAGCAGTAAACTGTCATTCACAGAGAAGAAAAGGAAACAAACCCAACTAAAGAGGATTGCGCTGAGAAAGATAGGGTTGTAAATCCTAAATTCAGCACCCAAAAGAAAATGTATCATACAGACTCTGAAGATAAAAACGAAGCTTGGAGATTCTCACGGACATTCTCGATCTCCTTGTACTTGTCGGAATCACTACGGAAAAGCATCGCATTCCTTAGCATCATCCTCTAATTCGACATCAAAGTATATTTAAAAACCAATCAGAATTCACGAAATCTGAAACCCATAAAAAGAGAAATTGAGAAACATGAAATCGCAGCTGAAAACAAAGCAATATATCACAAAACAAAACATAAAGGCAGCTCCCTCTTGATTTTTTATTACTATATATTTATAGAAGATTTGATTTAACTTAGAAAATCTTAACAAAAAATCTAAATATTTAATGCATATGAAATTGTGAGCAATATTCTCTCTGAATATCTTTCATAATATTTTATAACTAATACAATAAGCAATAAATTCCAAATTTATATAAATTTTGAAATAAATGCTAATAAACAAAATTGGTAGTCACGTAATTATTTCCATTTATGAATGAGTCTTTTTAGGCTGAGAATTAGGAAACAATAAAATATTTAGTAATAAATAATATTAAATACATTAAATTTGATTAGAAGATAATCATGAAATATTCTTTTTTTTAAATATATTGTTAAGATATTTTTAGCAATATTTTTAGATTAGAACAATAATAATTTAACGGATGAGATTTAAATAAGCATGAGATCCGCGTTTTTTACCGACTTCACTCGGGTTAGACCTGATTTAATTGGTTTGATACGAAAATTTTGTTTCAGATTATATTTTTATAAATACGAAATTGCCTTATTTATCAAAAATAAAATATTTATGAGATCTATAGTCTCCCTGAATCCACGATATGTAACTATAATACATTATTAGTATTTGAAATAGATTAAAATCAATCTGCATATATTCAAATATTCTCTCCATTAGCATCAACTTTTTAGTATAATACTATTTTTAATTTCAAAATAAAGAAAAATAGATCTCAAAAGAATGATAATAAAATATTAATTTTTAATTAGTTAAAATTTGATTGTGATACAATTAATATAATATTAAAATATAGGTTTTCATTACTTTGGGGAAGAAAAGAAAAAATGACACTAACTAAAAAGAAAAAATAACAATAATAAAAAAAAAAAATTCATGCGTAAGAAAGATCATAAAGTAAATGATTTAAATAGAAGTTTGAGTACTTTTTAATCTCAACATCACCATTAATCCCTTTCACATCAATATTTTTCTTTTCCACTTCTCTCTCCTTCTCCTCCTAAACAAACAAAATACAAATTATCAGCTTATTTAAAAAACAAATGTACTATCAACGAAAAATGAAACATAATAACTAAACAAAGAATAAAATTGAGAATTTGACTGTAATTGTTTATCTTTGGGGAAGAAAAAAAAATAACAATACCTAAAAATAAAAAAGTTCATGATGTAATGATTTGTCTTCCAATTCCATTTGAATAACCTGAATTTAAAAAAGAAATCAAGATATATAGAATTATATTTTTCTCCATTGTTTAAAAAATCTAATGCAAATAGTTAAACATAACTGAATTTTTGACAAATGAAGTTGTTCAGATAGGAGATTGACTGTACCTTTTAATCTTAATATCACCATCTCTTTCACATCAATATTTCTCTCTTCCATTTACTTCTCCTCTTCCACCTAAACAAAAAAAAATACAAACTATCAGATTATCTTAAGAAAAAATTGTAATACGAACAAAAAAATTTAAACAGAATAACTAAATAAAGAACACAACTGAGAAAAACAAACTAAAACAAAAAAAAATATAATTCGATCAGTTACAGAATTAGAGAAGGCTGCTCTGGGTTTTGCATTGTATTTATAGGAAATGATATTCGTCTACACATTTAGGTTTAATCTAAAAAATCTAAATATTAATTGCATATCAAGTCTGTGAGCTACGTTCTCTCCGAATATCTTTTAGAATATTTGATAACTGCTACAATTAAAAAGAAAGATATAAATGCTACATTAAAATCGAATATCAAGCATTAACAATATGGATCTTGGAGATCTGATCTCTTTGAATATGATATTATTATTTTTGTGCACAACTAAAAACGTGTTAAAATATTATATTATTGGATATTAGAATTTTTTTTTTGCATTTTTTTTCAAATTCGAAAATGTGATAATTTAATGATTTTTTTTTACTATAATTAACTAACATATAAGAAAATAGATATAAAATGAGAATAAAATATTAATTCGTCATTATTATATCCCGAAATTTTTGGCATCAAAAACTGAATTTGTTAAGGAATTTTAGTTATTTAGTAATTTAGATTTAAATTAATATTCAGTTATTATTTTGAATTTTAATTATATTCCATAAAAAATTTTGTATGGTTAAATGATTTAATATAATAATTTCAAATTGATTTATATAAAAATGGATCTCAAAAGAATGAGAATAAAATATTAATTCTTAATTAGTCAAAATTTGATTGTGATAAGATTAATATAATGTTAAAATATAAGTTTTGAATACTTTAGGGGAAGAAAATAAAAAAATATAAATATTCACGTTTTTTCAAATAACTCTGATCTTAATGAAGTATTTTCTCATCAGCTTCATATCGCACATTTTTTTTTATTACATGGTTTCTTCACTTAAATTTTTACTGTATTATAAATCAAATTCTAGGTATCATTGTTAATGATTTAGTATAATAATTTTAAATTGACTTATATAAAAATGGATTTCAAAAGATTGAGAATAAAATAATCATTATTAATTAAAAAAACTGATTATGAAAAAATTAATACAATGTAAAAATATGAGTTTTGATAACTTTGGGGAAGAAAATAAAACAATAATAATTGTTTAAAATATAGAAAGAAGTTTCTGCGTATGGAAATATGAGAGAGATTGATTTTTTTGAATTAATTTTTTTTATTAGTCATTGTCAAATCACCAAGTCCAATCATTCAGATCAATTTAATTGGACGGTTCAGATTTTAAAATTGTTTATGACCCGCGTGTTTTACCGCTTTCACTTGGGTTATACCCGATTCGATTGGTTTGACCATATTTTTTTAATACTATTCTACCCTTTCAATCATTCATTGAAAATCGTAATGGCACTGGTATTTCTTGTAATTTTAGCTATAACGTTTGGGCATCTCCATATTTGTACTTCATTTTTAATAGTATTAAGATGGTTTAAAAACAATTAAACTAATGAATTTGAGTTTATAAGTCATTAATTAGAGTTTATATTTTGGGTTTTAAGGTTTACGGTTACGAGTTTGAGAAGAAACGAAATGAAAAGTAAGAATATTTTACTTTTTAATGAATATTATTTTGTCATTTTTACATTGGTGTGCTATTTTGTCATAAAAACATGAAAATGTGCTATTTTGGGGAACTGCCCATATATACATTGTAATATGATATTTTTCTCTCCTCTAAAAGTGTTCACATAATCACTTTTAAATTTATTAATTTTGGATCACATTTATCAATAAACCCACATTAATCAATATTAAAAACAACTCAAACTATATTATAATTAAACCCACTAATAAAAACTCAAAATCATATATTCATCTTCCGATACAGGAATCTAAGTAAAATTTATGGCGCTGACACCGATAAAGGCACCACTTGATTGAGTGGGAAGTCTCTATAACCTAATCGAAGAATGGGACAGATAAACGAGGAGAGAGGTGCAACGAAATTAAGACGGGAAACATGGAGACCGTGGTGAGGGATCTGTCGAAACTGCCGCCAAAGATGAAGCTGGTTGCGAGAATGGGAAGGTGGGTGTGGAAGAAAGGAAATAACGGTTAGGCCGAATGGAACAAAGTTTGTTATAATGGTGGTGAATTTGCGGAGCTGAAGGAATCATATTGCTGATTAAAAATGTGTTGAAAGGAATGGAAGTTGTGGAGAAAATGAGAGAAGTTAAGATAGTAATGGATAACATCAGATTTCCTTATTTCAGATAATATAAATTTTAATATTGACGGTTGGATTTAAATACTTTTTTAAAGATTAATGGTTGTGGTTTAGTGGTGATGGTGAAACATAGTGACTAAGATAATCCAAGATAAAGGTGGCAGAGAGAGGGTGTAAGCATAAACCAAAAGGTTTAGAGAAGAATAATCAAGACTATTTTTTCATAAAGATACAAAAATATAATTATAAATAAACAAAAAAAATATTTACTTACAATGAAAAAACAACTGAAGGGAAAAACAGATAATGAGCCTAACAAAAAAATAACAAAATATATGAAACGACCAAAATTATTTCTAGAATATAGAAAAATATATATTTACAAAATATTACAAAATTCATTATATTTCCAAAAAATAACACAAAAGAAGATATATATATTGAAACGAAAAAAGAAAAATACTTATAAAATTTTAAAACACTCACAATAAGTAATTGAAACATATAAAAACGAATAAATATTGTGCGTCAGCGCGAGTAAATTTCTAGTATTGATAGAATAACATGGTTTAATGGTTAGAAAACTATTAAAAAATCATGAGATTAGTACTCGAGTGATTTTCTTCACTTTTCTACAACCCTAATTACTTCATCTTCATCTTTTGCATAATTTTTTTTTGTCTAGTACAAAGTATAACAAAATTTTCAAGTTATTATCGATTTAAGTGATTTGAGTTGAATCAGTTTTTTTTTTCTGTCAACATGTATTAAAATAAACTACAACGACTCGGCAAGGCAAGCCGGAATATCAACCCCAACATGAATCATGGATGACAGAGATAGCCTAGCACACCTTGCTAGTTTATCCGCTCTTGAATTGGTTGATCTTGGAATAAGAATGATCGAAAACCTGTCAAAAAACTCATTGCTCCTCTAGAACTCCTCTAGATGTATAGTGAAGGCTGGTCACAATAAAGGTTCAGACACCATCTTCACCACATCAGAGCAGTCACTTGCAAACGTAACGTCCTTGAATTGTAAAATACTCATACAATCCATTGTCCAAATGAGGGCTGTTAATTCCGCATGTACTGGTGATAGACTACCACAGACATTCCTGACCCCATAGTTCCTTCCCTCTCTGCATGAACCGTGAACCATCCTTGTCCAGAGAAAGCGTCCCCTTCTTTCCATGATTCATCAACTTTGCAGTATCTACCCTGTAGAAACTGTACCGGGTCGCCTCCACTAATAACCCTGAAGTTCTCTCTCAATAAAACCGATTCTTCTACCAGTTGAGCATCCTCCCACACTTTCGCCTCTGATTCTGCCAGTTTGACAAGTTCCCTTGGATCTTTATCTATGTTATTGAAACATTTATCATTTCTACTTTTCCATATATACCATAAGTGCCATGGAAACATCTATCCCTCAGCGTCTGAAGTTAACCTCCAAAATAAATAATTCATATTAGAAAATACCGATGAACCCAGAAAAGATGTCGCATTTGATGGTACTTTAGATAAGGCTTAAGCCTGAACCGTAGGGGAACATTCAAAAAGTACATGATTAATTGTCTCAACCTCCACCCCACACCGTACACACTGCGTGTCACACTGAATCCCTCGAAAATTCAGGTTACCAAGAATGGGTAAATAGCCCAATATAGCTTGCCACATAAATTGTTTAAGTTTTAGGGGACATTTCCCCATCCATGAAATCTTGTAACAGCTTAATGTTAGGCCATACACCTGGGGATCAAACCTCAGCTTTCACTTCTCGTTCCGTATGATTCCCCGATTTAACTGTATATTGACCAGATTTAGTATAATGCCAACCGTATGAGTCCGGTCGACGAAATCGACTAACCGGTATACCTAAAATCATCGCCGCATCATCAGGACAAAAGAGGTCCATAACCATCATAACATTCCAAGACATTGTACGCACATCTATTAGAGTGCTGGTTTAAGTTAGCCTCCCATCCTCTGCAGTTTGTCTGTTATATTTTTTGGTGCTCAAATTAAACCTACATTGATGGAAGGGGCTAGTTTTCAATCTGGTCGTGTGTGCCTTTTTTTGGCTCATATTTTGGCATGGTCTGTATAGGCTACTTCTCGATCCCATCTTATATATTTCGTCAGATGTTTAAAAATTGGGTCCTATATGTCCAGCCCAAAAAAACCAAGCCTTGACGTTGAGGAAGATCATGCACCCGTACGTAATCCAGATCCACGTTGTAGGGAAAAAAGAATTTAGAAACTTAAGAAGCACGTTGAACATGCATGTGGAGTAGAAATAACAGAAAAAGACTGGGTATTATACATTGAACCCATTGTTTCCATAATCTCTATAAATATCCCAGTCAAGCTTTTATTCTTGCTTGTTGCAATAACATCATTTGGTATTGTTGTAGCTGATGTGATGTATTATTGGATTGTTCGCATATATATAGTCGTAAAGTTATCATAATGTGAATCCACATTATGTAAACTTTCCTGAACACATATTGGAAATATGCTAAAAGTTTTTTGAGATATAATTGTTCTTCAAATGCTTTCATATAATATTTCACAATAATTCAAACAGAGAAAGATAGGGATGAGGGTTCCAACGAACGAATGGCCGTTCGACAACTTCGCTTCGTTCTGAATTCTGGCCACATTGTTTTTGTTTTTATCTTATCAATTTAAATTCACTTACTAAAACAAGAATCCAAAATGATTTCCACCATGTATTTTTTTTTTCTTTACAAACTAGTTTTTACACCATATCAACAAGGGACAAAACTTAAAAAGAAAAATAAAAAAATGAAAAACCCTACAGTACTAATCCAACTTAATAACCACAACCAAGGGTTAAAAAGACAAGAGAAACGACATATTTCTTTTTTATAAGTATTATAGTTTTGAATGCGATTGACACATCATAATCGTTTGTGTAATTTTTGTTTATCAGTTTTAAAGAGATCGTAATCTGGTCTAGTTTCGTTTTTTCATTGGTTATACATTATTTGATAAATAATACACTGAAATTAATTGTGGTTGGTGTGGATTTTAGTTTCGAACTTTCTTTTGTTTCATATGTAAATATGTTTTGAACTTTCAAATTGTGGGAATATAAATTTTAAACTTTCAAAAGGTAGAGAACTAAGATGAGATTGAGACTTGTGTACATTTGTTACTTAAACATATCAAAGAAGAAATATGTCGTTTTCTCAAAACCAAGTTTTTAGTTAATTTCCACTTTTACTATAAACTTGTTTAGAATATATTATGTCGTTTTCTCATAATAGAAAATATTAAATATTAATATATCTGCTAAAATATTCATTTAAATATTTTTCTAGAAAAGATGTGTGATCCAATGTGATCCAGTGAATTTTATGAATGGAAATCGATTTGTATGATCATCATGTAAGTCTAGATTAAGTAGTTCATCTTAGCAGCAGTCAGAGAAAAAGTTAGAGAGAAGTTAATCTTTTTCATATGTTTCCATGTCTAGGTTTGAGTTTCCCTTTTTAATCTTTTCTTTTCAAAATTATTTTCTATTTCGCTGATTTATGTATCCTATTTTTTTTTTGTATTTTTATGTATAAAAGATACTTGTATTGAATCTCAAGAGTCTTACAACATAAAAGAACTTCGACAGTTACAGGACTATAAGAAATTAATGGCTTTGGAGTTGGACCAGGGGAATTTGTTATAACACATTAATGACCACAGCTAGCACCTTTAAGCCAAGACTTCAAAATCACCAATAAGCATTCAAACACACTTGGCAACACCCCAACACCAATTCTCAAGTTAAGAAGAAGGATTCTTATAAGAATCCAAACAGCAAGGATAGATGTTTGCCTTTGTCCAAACAGTTCCAAAAGAGGAAGCTTCATAGAAGATTGCTCTTATAGCCGCTGGACAAAATGAGGAGAAAGCTGAAGGGAATGTCCTGAAATCAGACTTGTATTTATTCTATTAGAGTCGTGATGTCGAGATAAGACAATCATATGATATTGGATGGTTATAATGTTTTGCTAGAAGCCGCTTATAACTTATGAGTTATGAACTCATTACCATTATCATATGATCCTATAGGGTCACACACCTAAGCAAACTGGATATTATAAATTGGGTTTTGATCATTAGAGTAATGATTGTGATCAACGTATATAAGATATACGTCGATATCGACTTTCTGTGAGGGTGTCGATCGACACCATGGTGGGTGTCGATCGACACTTGTTCGGTCACGACTTCTAGAAGTATTAACTTTTGGATGGTGTCGATCGACACCAATTAGGTTGGTGTCGATCGACACCCGTCGGCAGCTCCAGCCTATATATATGATATAGGGGCTGCTCGACAAGATATAACAAAAACATATCAGAAGTTGTTCAGAAGTTGTTTTGAGCTTCAGAAAAACACAGAAACGAAGATAGAAACCCGAAGGCGAATCGTTCGCTCTCCGCACTAGCATCCCGTCGTCCAGTTTGTGTGTGTGTGGACTTCTGTAGAGGCGCAGCACTAAGGCGCTTGAGATCTCGATTACCTGTTCTTATTCCGCTGCAAAACCTTCAGGTATGTTCGAGATTTCATATATATTCAAACATAGATTCAATTGGCACGATCCGTGGATTTAGGATTGTTGTTAGGGCTGTTTTAATATGATTAAAACCTGAACGAAATCCATCAGTGGTATCAGCGGTGTGCTTCTATTGAATCTGTTGAATTTTGTTAAAATCCACCTGTTAAAATCGTTTTGACGAAGAACGCCGTTCTGGGTTCTTCGGTGTCGACCGACACCAATTCGGTGTCGATCGACACCACTACGATTTTCACATAAAAACTTTGTTTTATTGAATCTGAAGCATGAAATGAATTAGTTGAATTCAAATCGTGATATATATGATATATAGGATTGCATGCTAGATTTGTTATGTTCAAAAATCGTTTTTGCTGCATAAATCGTTCGTTCTTGTTTTTGGCGAAACGGGTGTCGATCGACACCATGTGAGTGTCGATCGACACCGATCGGGTTTTTCGCGTGGACTTTTAGGTCACGATCGAAGATCGTGTTTCCAATCGGTTCATCGCGATTGGTTCAATTGGATTGAACCAGGTAATCGCAATCGGTTCAAGCGGTAATCGGTTATCGTTCTTTAAACTGATTTGGTTGGTGTCGACCGACACTAATGTAGTGTCGATCGACACCGGTCGGATATTTGCAAATTGATTCGATCGGTTTAATCGGTTAATAGTTTATCGCGATTGAACCGGATCGGAATTTGTCGGTCAACACAAACCAGTTGTGTCGATCGACACTGATCTGGTGTCGATCGACACCATTCCAGAATTTGCGATCCTAACTTGTTTAACTTAAGAAAATTTTAAAGGTTTCAAACAAGTTAAAATATCTAGGATATAAATTGATATAAACTAGATTTAAGGTTCAGTTCCTCAAACATAATATTAAGCTTTTAAATATCTTCCCAATCTTGTCAACTGTCAAGCTCGTTTCATTGTGTGATGGGTCTGCCAAAGCAGGGTGTCCGCAATTACATGAGTGAGGCAGGTTGTAATCGTTACTACGGACTTAAAAGATTGGTTTGCTTAACTGGGCTATCAAAATAGTTTTGGGCTCAGAGATATAGGATCGGATTTGATATAAGATATTAATCCGAGACAAGAATTATATATGATATAATTAGCAAAGTGTTGCTTACCTAAATAGCTAAAGTTTGGGCGATGGGCCAAAGCTCACTCAAATTTTTGTGAAATATGGATCTTGGATCATTATATTCAATTGAGGAAAATTGTTTTGAATATAATGTGAGTTTCTTAATTGTTAAGATTTCTCATTTCTTGAACATCAAAACTAAACTCTCATTTTGTGTTTTTCAGCAATGGCTAGCTCCCCTCACAGAAACACATTCTCGCTTCGATCCGTCCTTGAGAAGGACAAGCTTAATGGATCGAACTTCCTTGAATGGTATCGGAACTTGAGAATTGTTCTCAAACAGGAGAAAAAGGAATATGTCCTTGAAAAGGTTCTCCCTGAGAAACCGAAGTCCAATGCCGGACACGCTGAAAGGAATGCTTGGGAGAAGCATTCTAATGATGAGGTCGATGTGAGTTGTCTCATGCTGGCTACCATGAACTCGGACTTGCAGAAGCAATACGAGAACGTGGTGTCACCTGTTGAGATGATCACTAGCCTGAAAGGGATGTTTCAGGAGCAGCACGAACTGAGAGATACCAGACGGTTAAGTCTCTCATTGAGTGCAAGCTACCAAAAGATGGTCCAGTTAGCCCACATGTCATTAAGATGATGGGTTATATTGATAACTTGGCAAAACTGGATTGTCCCCTTAGCCAAGAGTTGGCTACGGACATCATTTTGCAGTCGTTGCCGTCAAGCTTTGATCAGTTTATCATGAACTATAACATGAATAACATGACAAAGACTTTGACGGAACTGCATGGCATGCTCAAAACAGCTGAGCCAAACATCAAAAAGGGCACCCCTAATGTACTTATGGTACAAGGGGGTAAAAAGTTTAAGAAACATGCTAAGGGTAAAGGAAAAGCTAAGGCATTCCCGATTGAGAATCAGGATAAGCCTGAGACTTCTTCCAAACCCAAACGCGGCCCTACTGATGCTGATAAATGCCATTACTGCAACAAGTCTGTGCATTGGAAGAGAAATTGCAAAGAGTATCTGGGAGATCTAAAGAACTCGAAGAAGACGTATGAGACGACTTCTTCAGGTATCTATGTTATAGAAGTAAATGTTACTACTTCAGGTTCTAAGTCTTGGGTATTAGATACCGGCTGTGGCGCTCATATTTGTACAAATATGCAGGGTCTAAGCAACAGTAGAACGCTGGAGAAGGGACAAGTGGACCTACGCGTTGGGAATGGAGCAAGAGTTGCTGCATTGGCCGTAGGAACTTATCATTTGTCTTTGCCGTCAGGCTTATCTTTGGAATTGAATAATTGCTACTATGTACCTGCTATAAGCAGAAACATCATTTCTATTTCTGTTTTGGATTTAGAAGACTTTCATTTTTCGATTAAAAACAAGTGTTGTTCTTTTGATCGTAATGAAATGTTTTATGGTAGCGCTCCATTAGAGAATGGACTTTATATTCTTAACCAATCTTTGCCTGTCTATAACATAAGTACTAAACGGTTAAGAACTAATGACTCGAACCCCACGTTTCTCTGGCATTGTCGTTTGGGCCACATTAATGAGAAAAGGATTCAAAAGCTTCATAATGATGGGCTTTTAGACTCATTTGATTTTGAATCATTTGAGAAGTGTGAATCCTGCTTAATGGGCAAAATGACAAAGGCCCCTTTCAACAAATTTAATGAAAGGGCCTGTGACCTATTGGGCCTTATACATACCGATGTATGTGGTCCAATGAGTGTTAGTGCTAGAGGAAACTTTCAGTACTTCATCACGTTTACTGATGATTTCAGTAGATTTGGTTATGTCTATTTAATGAGACATAAATCGGAATCCTTTGAAAAGTTCAAGGAGTTCCAAAATGAAGTGCAGAACCAACTTGGCAAAAGTATTAAAGCTCTTCGATCAGATCGTGGAGGTGAATACTTAAGCCAAGAGTTCAGTGATCATCTGAGTAATTGTGGAATTGTTTCACAACTCACTCCTCCTGGAACACCTCAGTGAAATGGTGTATCTGAAAGGAGGAATCGGACTTTATTAGATATGGTTCGATCGATGATGAGTCAAGTAGATCTTCCATTATCCTTTTGGGGATACGCTCTAGAAACGTCTGCGTTTACGCTAAACAGAGTTCCATCAAAATCAGTCGAGAAGACGCCATATGAGATGTGGACTGGAAAAGTTCCAAGTTTGTCTTTTCTTAAAATTTGGGGTTGTGAAGCTTATGTCAAACGGTTGATATCTGATAAGCTTGAACCCAAATCTGATAAGTGCTACTTCGTTGGTTATCCTAAGGAAACCAAGGCTTACTACTTTTACAACCGTTCTGAGAACAAAGTGTTTGTTGCTAAGAACTGTGTTTTTCTTGAGAAAGAATTTCTTTCCAAGAACAGTGGGAGTAAAGTACAACTCGAAGAAGTTCGAGAATCACAGGAGCCTGCTCAACCTGTCGAGGAAGAGCAGCGACTGGATCTACAAAGAGTTGTAGAGCCCGAGCTGGATCTACAAGAGTTGTAGAGCCCGAGCCTGTGATGCCAGAAGTTCGCAGATCCGAAAGGATTCGTCAAGAGCCCGAGAGATATGGATTTCTCGTGACTAATTGTCATGATCTCTTGATCATTGACAGTGACGAACCTGCGACTTTCGAAGAAGCAATGATGGGCCCTGACTCCGAAAAGTGGTTTAAGGCCGCTGAATCCGAAATCGGTTCCATGTCACAAAACCAAGTATGGACTTTGGGTGATTTACCTGATGGTGTAAAGCCATGAGTGTAAATGGGTCTTCAAGAAGAAGATCGATGTGAATGGAAACGTTCAGATTTACAAAGCTAGGTTGGTGGCAAAAGGTTTCAAACAAGTTCAAGGTGTTGACTATGATGAAACCTATTCCCCAGTCGCTATGCTTAAATCTATTCGGATTCTCTAGCAACAGCCGCTCATTATGATTATGAGATTTGGCAAATGGATGTGAAAACAGCTTTCCTTAACGGATTCTGGAGGAGGATGTGTACATGACACAACCTCCGGGTTTCACTAATCCTGATGCTGCTGGGAAAGTATGCAAGCTTCATAAATCCATTTATGGATTGAAGCAAGCATCTCGGAGTTGGAACCTACGTTTTGATGAAGCAGTTAAAAAGTTTAACTTCATCAGAAACGAAGAGGAACCTTGCGTTTACAAGAAGACTAGTGGGAGCGCAGTTGCATTTCTCGTACTGTATGTAGATGACATACTTCTCATAGGAGATGATATTCCATTACTTCAGTCAGTAAAGGACTGGCTCGGAAGTTGTTTCTCGATGAAAGACATGGGCGAAGCCGCCTATATTCTTGGAATAAGGATCTATAGAGATAGATCAAAGAGGGTGATTGGACTGTGCCAGGACACTTATATAGATAAGGTTCTACACAGGTTCAACATGCATGATTCCAAGAAGGGCTTGCTTCCGATGTCTCATGGCATTACTCTCAGCAAGAAGCAGTGTCCTTCGACACCTGCTGAGCGAGAGCGCATGAGTAGGATTCCTTTTGCTTCTGCAGTAGGATCTATTATGTATGCCATGCTTTGTACTCGTCCAGATGTTGCTTGTGCTTTAAGCATGACGAGTCGATACCAGTCAGATCCCGGTGAGAGTCACTGGACTGCCGTCAAGACTATCCTAAAGTATTTGAGAAATACCAAGGATAAGTTCTTGGTTTATGGAGGATGTGATGAGCTTGTATAGGAGTGGTTATACGGACGCCAGCTTTCAGACAGATAGAGACGATTTTCGATCTCAGTCTGGTTACGTCTTCTGTCTGAATGGAGGTGCAGTTAGTTGGAAGAGTTCCAAGCAGAGCACCGTGGCGGATTCGACGACCGAGGCTGAATACATCGCTGCTTCGGAAGCGGCGAAGGAGGCTGTTTGGATTAGGAAGTTCATTACTGAGCTTGGTGTGATTCCTAGCATTTCTGAGCCAGTGACATTGTTTTGTGACAACAATGGAGCCATAGCTCAAGCTAAGGAGCCCAGATCACACCAGAAATCCAAACACATTGAGAGGAGATATCATCTGATTCGTGATATTATTGAGAGAGGCGACGTCAAGATCAGCAGAGTTCCGACAGACGAGAACGTTGCTGACCCATTGACTAAGCCACTTCCACGACCAAAGCATGAGAGTCATGCTGCTGCTATAGGCATTAGATTCCTTAAGCATTAATCTTGTTTTAGTGGGAGTTATCATATTTATGTTTTGATGTTCATGTAAACATACATTGGTTATGTTTTATTTAATGAAATTGTTTCATTGTTATTTAATGGTGTTATTAAATAATTGTCCAAAAGTAATTTATGGCATTCTTATAGATCATCAAATACGTGATTTGATCATGAAACTCTATAAGTGATAGATGACATAAATTATTTTCGTCCATAGTCGAGGTTATTAAAATTGGACATTAATAACCGCGTGAGACTAGTATGTGAGGTGACTGATGACTAAGTTTCATGGAGTCATTAATAAGAGTATTAAAGTCAATCACATAGATATGTGTTAGAGAACACATGATCGGACATGACCCGCTAATGAGAACTCTACAAGATTGTTATATGAGTGTCATAAGAGTTTCTCATTACGACTATAGAGTATAGTCCTTAGACCTGAGTTCATCATGATTTCTTACATATGAATTGGTGTGCTTTGACCTTGTCAAACGTCAGCCGTAACTGGTGGCTATAAAGGCATTGATTGGGCATATTATGAAGTGTGTAGGGAACAGGGATGGAACAAGATGGAATTTGTCCCTCCCATATAACGGGAGATAAATATCTCAGGGCCTATCGAAGATTTGATACTGGAAATGCGTGGCCGCGCTCAAACGGATTGAATGTCAATCGTTTGTATTTTATCAGTATAAATCGGAGTTCGATAACATGGTTTGGTTGATTAAGGATGACACGAGTTCTTGCCTTATGCCAGATCGAGATCGAGATTATGGAGAGAAAGGCAGGGGGGAGACAGTACAAGTGGGAGATTGAAGGGAATGTCCTGAAATCAGACTTGTATTTATTCTATTAGAGTCGTGATGTCGAGATAAGACAATCATATGATATTGGATTGTTATAATGTTTTGCTAGAAGCCGCTTATAACTTATGAGTTATGAACTCATTACCATTATCATATGATCCTATAGGGTCACACACCTAAGCAAACTGGATATTATAAATTGGGTTTTGATCATTAGAGTAATGATTGTGATCAACGTATATAAGATATACGTCGATATCGACTTTCTGTGAGGGTGTCGATCGACACCAATGGTGGGTGTCGATCGACACTTGTTCGGTCACGACTTCTAGAAGTATGACTTTTGGATGGTGTCGATCGACACCAATTAGGTTGGTGTCGATCGACACCGTCGGCAGCTCCAGCCTATATATATGATATAGGGGCTGCTCGACAAGATAAAAAAAAACATATCAGAAGTTGTTCAAAGTTGTTTTGAGCTTCAGAAAAACACAGAAACGAAGATAGAAACCCGAAGGCGAATCGTTCGCTCCGGCACTAGCATCCCGTCGTCCAGTTTGTGTGCGTGTGGACTTCTGTAGAGGCGCAGCACTTAAGGCGCTTGAGATCGATTACCTGTTCTTATTCCGCTGCAAAACCTTCAGGTATGTTCGAGATTTCATATATATTCAAACATAGATTCAATTGGCACGATCCGTGGATTTAGGATTGTTGTTAGGGCTGTTTTAATATGATTAAAACCTGAACGAAATCCATCAAAAGCAACAACAACAAGATAACCATAAACAAAAGAGACTTTTTTTTTTTTTTTGGAACTGAACAAAAGAAACTATTACGAAACACTAATAAATTCCAAGCTATAACCTCATGCACGCTAATAAAGTTATGCTCTAAACATAGAGAAGAGGGGTTATTTAATTGTTGACCTTAAAATCTAAAGGTGTCATGCACAACCAAATACGTTAACCTACTATTTTTTACAATGAAAAAGTTGCATTTTAATTGTTTTAAAGGTGTCAATTATTGTATCCCCTAGTGATAACGTAGGTCCACCACTGGTCACATTAATGTGTCGTGTAAGGTGAAAAAGATGAATAGAAACGCTCTTGTATTGGCCACATAGGAGATTGATATGTCGATATCGATATCAACGTAGTACTGTCCCGTGCGTAAGCAAATTTATAAATGGTGGCCTTTAGAAAAAAAAAAAAAAAAATCTAAGAATATTATGATATTGTATTGAAACATATGAAAGAATGACAGTCAAAAAATAGGAATGAATCACAAATTCTTGTTTCACTTTTTCTATGGAATTATCTTTAATTTTATCCAAGTGTGGTAATATTTTTTTCTTTTTTGTTAAAAATAAGTGGTAATATTGAAAAATCTTAAGAAAAAAAAAGACAGCCTTAAACCATCTTCATCAATTCTTAAATTTTATAGACATAAATATACAGCATATTTTTAATATATGTAATAATTAAAATATTTGTTGATTGTCATATAATTTTAATCAGTTTTAGTTAAAACCCCAAGCATTTTCATATATAGTTGGTAATCATATCTTATTATATAAAGCTTGATTTCAAAGTTACTAATTAACAAGATTTTGCCATGTGATATTTTATTATTATAGGATTTTGACATGTGTCAAATAAAGAAGAAGATTATTAATATATTTCAAGAAAAAATATTACTTTTTAATTCCCTAAATAATTAATAAACAAAAAATTCAAAAGCAAAAAGGAATATATAAAAAATAGATATAATGAAATCTCTGAATTAAAAAGGAAAGGAAAATATACAAAATATTCATTGTTCGGTTAATTCTAAAAATAACTAAAGGAAATAAATTTATTAATATTTTATTAATAAAGAAAAGGATTTTAGCATTTCAAAAAAAAATATATATATAATCAATAAAAATGTATAATAATAAAAAGATTCTTACTTTTTTTAAAAGATTACAAATATTTATGATGTGTATATAAAGAACTAAGCTCTTTCATAATTTACACCAATCATTCAAATACATTACAATATAAAATAATACATTCATCTTTGGTAAAATAACACTTATGCTTCTTTCATTTAGATTTACATCTTTATATCATCAAAGAAACGATGAATTCAAGAAATTATTTATCAAAGATTAGTCCTAAAAAAGGATTGTTAGTTTCTATAATTCATAAAATAAAAAGAAAAATCAAATATCTTATATTATTGTATAAAGCTTCATGTTTGAAAATTAATATACTCGCGATATGTGTCAAATCAATCTATAAACACATAAAAAATATTCAAGATAAAAAGATATACAATAATTAATTTATACCAGTGTTAATGTTTCATATGTGAAAATTTTAGATTTTAATGTTAAACATTTTTTTCTCAATTTTAAAGTTTACAAATCTGAACTTTTATATATTAATTCATTTAAATATTAAATTTTAAGTAATATAATATTTAAATTATTTTTTAGAACCCTATTGTTTATCTAAAATAAACATTTTTCTATATTTCTCGAGTTTCTTAACTGTGAGTTATAAAACATATTTTTTTGGATAATATAACGCAAATTTAAACTACAATCTGAATATATAAAATATGCCATGCAGGTTATATTTTGAATTTTTACTTTCACCCGCGTGATGGACCTTATCTAGTATTTAATACACTGATGTACAAATCGGTGGATAAAGTAGAAAAATCAGATAAAATCAGTTGGATAAGTTTAATGGGTTTATATTTTCTAGTTTTAGAAATGATAAAATAAACTAAAATTTATTTCTGTACTTGTATAAATATATGTAGCGGGGATCGGATGCAAAGTAAAAGTAAGCAAAATAGAAGAAGCAAATAGATAAAAGATGTTTTGTAGACAGTCGTGGTCGAGTCTCCAGACTTCGAACATAGTGCAGATTCTCAGCTCTCCGTTCCCTAAACCATCAGCACTCATCAACCCCATCTCGGCAAGACGTCGTGACAAGCTGCGTCCTCGTCCAAACCGCAGAGGACGATGTATGGTCAAAGCCTCGCAGTCTAATATTGATTGGGAAGGTAAAGCGGTAAAACATAACGTTAAGAAAGTCAAAGTAAAGGGGTACATAACGGCGCAAGAAGGGTTGCTGGAGGGCCTAGGTTGGTTGAGACCTCTCGATGCCATTACGGATATCCGCGGCAGATCACTTCTCGTTGAGCTAATTAGCGCTGAGACTGACCCTCGTGAGTGCAAACAAACATATTATGGTTCTAAAAATAAGAAGCTATAATATTTATTCGTTGGTCATTAATGATAAGGATACTTGTAACCAAGTGCATGCATATGTCAGGGACGCTGATGGAGAAGGATCCGGTGGAGGACTACGCACAACGTGTATGGTTTGAAGCACCTCATGAGAAGTACGAGTGTGTGTTTGACATGCCGGAAGACTTTGGAGTCGTGGGTGCCATCAGAGTTCAAAACCAGCACCATAGAGAGATGTTCCTCAAGGAAATGGAGCTTGAGCTACCCGATGGCTCTGTTACGTTTACATGCAACTCGTGGGTAGCCCCCAAGTCCGTAGACCCAGCCAAGCGGATATTCTTCTCCAACAAGTCGTACTTGCCTTTCGAAACCCCGGAGCCTCTTAAACAGTTTCGAAAGGAGAAGCTGGAGACCTTGCAAGGCAAGAACCGGGAGCGAGTTGGTGAATTCGACAAGTTCGAGCGCGTTTATGATTATGACGTGTACAACGATGTGGGTGACCCTGACAGAGATCCCAAACTTTCCCGTCCTGTTCTTGGAGGCCGCTCTCATCCGTATCCAAGGCGCTGCAAGACTGGTCGCAACCCTTGCGACAATGACCCCTCCTCAGAGAAACGCCAAGGGGAGTTTTATGTCCCCAGAGACGAGGAGTTCTCTACAGTGAAGGGCATTGCATTCACGGAAAAGACAGTCTTGGCGGCTCTTCCCTCCGTGTTCCCACAGATCGAGTCTGCTCTGTTGGATCCCAACTTGTCCTTCCCACACTTTAAGTCCATAGAAGATCTCTTTGAAGTAGGCATCGAGTTTCCCAAGGATGCTGGCCTTTTGTCTGTGATCCCAAGACTTATCAAAGCTGTTTCTGAAGCTCCAAATGATCTTCTCCAGTTTGATCCCCCTATTCTCCTTAACAGTACCAAGGCTCCCTCTCTCCTCTTTAATCCTCCATTATATATATCCAACTCTATACACCTCTCTTTACTATATGCTTCACATTGATCCAGAGGATAGATTTTCATGGATCCGAGACGACGAGTTCGCCCGCCAGACACTTGCAGGCCTTAATCCATATTGCATTCAGTTAGTTCAAGTAAGATACATAAGCTTTAGCTAATAGTCTTTTGTTCTGATTGTTCCAATAAAGAAAAATCTATGCGTACATAGTTGGTGAAAAAACAAGTTAAGATCCCATTGTGGTTCCAGGAGTGGCCGCTGAAAAGCAAACTAGACCCTGCGGTTTATGGTGAACCAAACTCACTCGTAACTAATGAAGTTGTGGAAAGAGAAATCAGAGGAGTCATGTCGGTTGATGAGGTATAAGATTAATATCGACAGGTTTTAAGAAAATGCATATATCCATCCACATGGAGAAATTTCGTAATGAATAAATATCAATGGATATGCGCAGGCTCTAAAGAACAAGAGATTGTTCATGTTGGATTATCATGATTTGCTTCTACCGTATGTGAACAAAGTGAGAGAGTTGGATGATACCACCTTATATGCTTCTCGAACACTATTCTTCCTCAGCGATGATAGCACATTGAGACCTGTTGCCATTGAGTTGACTCGTCCCCCAGATGTCAACAGGCCCCAATGGAGGAAGGTATTCACGCCAGGCTATGATGATACCTCCTTCTGGCTATGGAGTCTTGCTAAGACTCACGTGATTGCTCATGATTCCGGTTATCACCAGCTTATTTCCCACTGGTACTGAACACAACCGAATAGACCCTTACTTATGGTTTTTTAATGACAACAAATGTTTTATTTTAACTGCATATATATTACATTACACGTATGTGTTTATCTATGGCTAAATCGTAAAGAGATAGAAAATATTTACAGGCTGAGGACTCACTGCTGTATGGAGCCATACATTATAGCGGCAAACAGGCAACTAAGTACTATGCATCCCATCTATAGGCTGATGCATCCCCACTTCCGCTACACCATGGAGATCAATGCTCGTGCACGCCAAAGTCTCGTCAATGCAGGTGGAATCATTGAGACTTGTTTCTGGCCCGGAAAGTACTCACTAGAGCTAAGTTCAGACGTCTATGATAAACTATGGAGGTTCGACAGGGAAGGCTTACCTGCAGACCTTATCAACAGGTAATTCTTAGGATTATACTTTTTTTTTTCTTCTCTTTTTGTAAATATTGTCACTACAATTAAATTACTAACTAGATTATGGCTCGTCCTAACGACGGGATTTATATATATATATATATTTAATTCTATTTTTAATAATATATATTTATAAATTTAGAAATTTAAGGTATGCTAATAGTTTTATTTTTTGCATAGATATAATATATAGTTTTGGATATATTATGAGAATAGACAATATTTTTAGTTGGTTTGTATTTTTATTTTTTTCTATTTTGTATGAAAAATATATTTGTGAAATTTATAATTTTAGATATGTTAATAATTTTATTTTGAAATAGATGATAATAGTTAAAGTATGATTATATAATATACTTATCGAATTTTCTATATATATATATATATATGAAATTCATATTTATAGTTTTCAAATGCCATTTTGTTTTGTATAATATTTTGTTTTTCATAAAATAATTATTTTAGTTTGAAGAATATAATTTCATATTTATAAAAGTAAATAAGGCTAACCCTTCAATTAATATGTCCGAGTCAAATAGTTATAATTTGGATAATTTGACTAAGCAACCGGCAAAAAACTTAATTATTTATTTACTTTGTCAAATAATTATATGACCCATTATTTTTAGATTATATTGATACATGTAAATACAACATATATATATATACATATATATGTATATATACTCATATTTATTTTTTATTGTATCATATGTTGTACTATTTTATTTTGTACAATACTATATCATATATATATTAAAAAATAGTTTAAATTAATGCAATTTTACATTTATGAAAATAAAATTGGTTTATTGATTAATTTAATATGGTATGTGTTAAATAATTTTATATATTTATCGTTATGAAATGTATATATATATTTTTTTTATAGAGTAATTCATGAAAAACCGCAAGTATAACACGGTAGAATATGTTTCATCTATAATATTTATTGTTTTAATAGTACAGATTAGGCTTAAAAAAATTTTTACATAAACAAAATTTACTCTATCTCAGAGGGCTGGCTGTGGAAGATGAGACAGCGGAACATGGGGTGCGGCTGACGATACCAGACTACCCATTTGCGAATGACGGTCTAATATTATGGGATGCTCTTAAGGCATGGATCACAGACTATGTGAAGCACTACTATCCAGATGCAGGATTGATCATGGTGGACGTGGAACTCCAAGGATGGTGGAGTGAAGTGAGGAATATAGGGCATGGAGATAAGAAAGACGAGCCATGGTGGCCTGTCCTCAGAACACAAGATGACTTGATCAGCGTGCTGGTTACGATTGCGTGGGTTGCCTCAGGTCACCATGCAGCCGTAAATTTTGGACAGTACGGGTACGGAGGATACTTTCCCAACCGACCAACCGTAACAAGGATAAGAATGCCACTGGAAGAGCCGACAGAGGAAGTGCTGAAAGAGTTCTATGAGGAGCCAGAGAAGGTGATGCTTAAGACATTCCCGTCACAGAGGCAGGCGACTCAAGTGATGGTGACTCTGGATCTTCTATCGTCCCATTCACCAGACGAAGAGTACCTGGGAAAAGAGCCAGAAGCATCTTGGACCAACGATCCTGTCATCTATGCTGCATATGAACGATTCAAAGGCAGGCTCCGATACCTAGAAAGAGTGATAGACGAGAGGAACGTCAACGTTTCTCTAAAGAATAGAACTGGAGCAGGTGTTGTTAAGTACGAGCTTTTGAAGCCCATCTCTGAACCAGGTGTTACTGGAATGGGTGTTCCCTATAGTGTTTCTATTTGATCTAATGCATAATTTGTTTCTCTGAAATTATCCTGAATCTTTCTTTCCTTCTTAATAAAATCATAACTAAATGATATATCCGTTGCTTTTTTTTTATAATAATGAATCTCAACCTGCTCAAGACTACCAATCAATACTTTTGATACAAAAAAAAAAAAAAAAAAAAACCCTTCAACAATCCTCCCGTATCCATTGGCCATTGCAGCACATCCTTACTTTTAGGTCAAATAATGATTGTATTTAGAGCAAATCACTCAACCATCAAGACCTTTTGGAGGCAAATTATTTTGCCTAAAAATTTCAGAAGTAACATTGGACAAAAAAAAAAAGTTGGAGCCAAAATTTGTAGTGGAGGCAATGAAACAAAATTTAAAAATTTGGAAGTGGATATATTATTGATACCGACTTTCGACATACTCAAGTGAATCTATGGCTTTTAATCTAAATTTTTCACCTGCAAGAAATGAAAAAATTGCTTTTTCGATTTAAATCTTTCACACATGGATCATAATGATTCTGTCTCTCATATGGAAGACTTACGTGATGATACTGAATCAGTTCATCCAAATGAAGAAACAAATACTGACGATGGAGGATCATTACCAATAATGGTGGTATTGTCTTCACAAGGTACTCTTTCAATCGATTTGAATTTAAGCCCCATGGAAGAGTCAGATGTAGAACTCTTAGAGTTGAATCTCAGTCAACTGAATGAAGAGAATGGAGATAACTTTGTTGAAAATCCACGTATATATTAAATCCTACTGTATTTTTTATATACGTACTCTAACTATATCTATTCCATTCACAATCCTATTTTGGTTTTCATATCTAGTTCCTAACAACGACTTTCACTCTACTCCATCTATACGTATAGAATATTTACATCATACTTATGAAATTTTAAATATTTTGAACAGAACAAGACGATCATCATTCAAATGAAACTAAAAAGAATGTCACTAATGATCAAACGTGGGCAATTTACAATGCCTTGTTGGAAAGGAGCATCGATGGAAACTTGAAGAAAAATACAACAAAAGAAGTATCAGAGTTGTTCTCGATTCATCGTTGGACGGTTCAACGAATATGGGCACGAGCTAAAGAGACTCCCATTGGTGCACCCGTTGATGTGTCTGAAAGGAAGACAAAAAATTGTGGACGTAAAAAAGTTCCGATTGACTTACAACGGATCGTTGATGTTCCGTTTCACCGGCGAACAACTTTGAGAACGTTGGGAGAAGCACTTGGGGTAAGTTACACATCACTACATAGACGCGTGAAAGAAGGTCTTTTACGACGTCACACTAATGCGTTGAAACCACATCTGAAAGAGGAAACTAAGATAGCACGTCTACGATTCTGCATGTCTATGCTGGATCAACACACTTTGCTTCATGAGCCTAAATTTGTTGATATGTACAATATAGTACATATTGATGAAAAGTGGTTCTACATGACAAAAAAGTCTGAAAACTATTACGTACATCCAGCTGAAGACGAACCGTTGCGGACATGTCAAAGTAAGAACTTCATTGGAAAAGTTATGTTTTTAGTTGCCATGGCTCGTCCTAGGTTTAATAATGTGGGTAATGAATTATTCTCGGGAAAGATTGGAGTATTTCCCTTTGTCACGATTCAACCTGCACAAAGACGGAGCAGAAACAGAGAAGCAGGGATCATGGAGATAAAACCAATTACTTCCGTGCAGTGTTCTAAAAATCGCCCTCGGCGGCGTCTAGGCGTCCGAGTAGGCGCTGTAATACACTGAACCGCCGCGATTTTGAGGTAGGCGGCTGAAAAAATCGGTTGAAAACAAAAACTATGAAAAACTTTGATTATGGCTACAAATCCGTCGATTAACTGTTGTTTTGTGTAATATTGGTGAAGAAGCGTGAAAAAATCATGCAAAAACGAAAGAAATCGGTGAAAAAATTGAAACAGAAAACGCAGAGACCATTTTCGACGGCTAGGATTTCCAAGGTAGAAGATGACTCATGATCAAATTACGATTTCACCCTTCTCAATTATGTCTAAAAAATAAATTGTGCCTAACGGCGCTCGAACCCTGGCGCATGAGGAGAATTAATAGACTCTGAACCACCAAGCTGCTTTAACTTTTGACATTTTAAACGATTTTAACTAAATATAAACCATATATCAATAAAAAATATTAAATTCCTTGTTAATTTTTTCTAACGCCTAGTCCCCGATTAATTCCCGTGTAGACCGCTTAGGCGCTAGGCGCTACTTCACCGCCCGACTAGCGCCTAGCGATTTTTAGAACATTGCTTCCGTGAAAAGAGAACACATAAAGAGATGTTTAATCGAAGAAGTTCTTCCCATCATTCATGAAAAGTGGCCAGCTCAAGATTCGGGGAAACCCATATTCATTCAGCAAGATAATGCACGGACGCATGTGAACCCGAACGATAAAGACTTTCAAGAGGCTGGTTCAAAAAACGGGTTTGATATGAGGTTGATGTGTCAACCACCGAGTTCTCCGGATTTGAATGTTCTCGACCTTGGATTTTTTAGTGCTATCCAAGCCTTGCAGCACAAGGTATGTTACACAAATGTTGAAGAGCTTATAAGTGCTGTCAAACAATCGTTTGAAGAATATCCTACAAAAAAGATCAACCATATCTTTTTCACCTTGCAACTTTGTATGAGAGAAACTATGAGAGTTGGAGGTTCCAATAACTATAAAATACCACATTTGAAGAAAGAAGCACTGGAAAGATCGGGGCTTCTGCCAAAATAAATAAACTGTGATCCTACTATTGTAGAGAGTGTAAGAAATCAGTTAGAAACTTAAGTTTGGCTTTGTTCTTTTCTTTTTTTTCTTTTTCTATGTAGGTATTTGTTTGGTTTTGCTTATGATATTGCAGAATTCTTTTAGAATCAGTAGTAATATTTTATCATCAATAATGTTACTTGTCCAGAGATTTCTTGGAGAAGCTGTATATTCATGTGTTGTTGTTGCGTTTTGTTGTCGTTGGTTTTTTTTTATTGCCCTGTGTCCGTTATGCTCTGTTTTAGTAAGGTAAAACAGAGGTACCTTTTTGCACATTATGAAATGAAGAAGAATATACAGTTTTAACAAAATCGTTAGTGGAGAATGGAGATTATCTAATTCATTTTATTAAAAATTAAATAGTATAAAAAAATCATAAAGCAAACATAGAGAATTTTATTGATAATCATTCAAACCCAGAAACAACAATTCAGCTAAATACCTTATCATTGAAAATATTTTGGAAGATAAATTTTAATCATCTCCATTACCATGTTTTGTTCCTCCTTGCTAGGATAAAGCCCTTCTTCTGGAAAAAGTGATTTGTTTAGATCAAAGTCATGTACCACTTTAGCTTCCACTTCTTGAATTTGAGTTTCCTTATTGACTTGAAGCTCTTCTTCTTCTTCGTAAGGTAATTTGTTCAGATCAAAATCATGAACAACTTTAACATCAACATCATGGATTTGTTTTTGATACTCCACCTTGATTTTTTCTTCAACCTGAAAATTTTGTATATATTTTTTAGCCATATTTGTTGTGTTCATAACACAGAAATGACTTTTGAGTATTTTTATTTGTAAATTGGTGGATTAAAAAGTCAAATTAATTATTACACCTAGATGAATTGGGAAGAAGAACATGGTTGTCTTGTAGTGGCTTTTCATATTTTTATTTTATTTTAATGTCAAATATTTAGTCATTAAGATTAAGGGTAAAAAAGAAAAACTTTGGTATAAGTTGTATTGAAATTCTCAAATGACATTCTTTTTGTAACAAAAAAAATAGTGTCAAAATGACACTCTTAAAGAAACGGAGGGAGTATATAATACTTGATCAACTTTCTCCATCCTTCTGCCACGTCAGCACCGGAAAAGCCGACACGTGTCCTAAAATTAAAATGGTAATCGTCGTCGACCTCCGTTTTCCATCTTTCGTCTTCGTATCGGCTGCGCTTCTTTTGCCTCTCCTCGATTGTTCCGCCTTCCTTTCTCCTTTAGATCAGACTCGCCTCATTTGTTTATTGCCAAAGGAAACGACTACTGCTCCTTCTCAAGATTCGCTGATATCGCATTTTATGCCAATCGAATAAAACTCTGGTTATAATTGCGTCTCCTGGATTCATGAGCTCTATTGGATTCAGATCACTTATACCCTTCCTCCTCCGCTTTCAACTCGCGCCGCTTTCAATCCGTCTGCATCTCTCTGTTCGCGACTCATTTAGTATTCCTACTCATAAATTTTCATCCATTGATGAGCTACAATCATTTTAAATCCAGTGTACATAAATTTTCGCTTCATAGAAAACCTTAAATAAATTAAACCAACCTCCATTCAAACCAAAATCGATATCCACTGATTGCATTTTTCCTTCTCTTTAACATGTGGATTTGCTAATCGGAATCGAAAGACCAGTGTTTTGGTTTCATCGATAGCAGTTTAGGTTAAGTCGTCACCCTACCCAATGTGGGAAGAAACCTCACCCGTAAGTTTGTTCTCACTCCTTAGATTTTATGTTATTGTAAAGTCGCAGTCTAAGCTAAAACATTGTGTATTTTGAAATTATAGTTTCTGGAAGTGTTCTGTGACATTTCCTGTGAAAACTAGCGACTCACAACTGGAACCACTACAAGAAAACGTTGATATTCTGAGGGAAATTCCGAGGGAAAATGATTTTCCTCGGAATTTTCCGACGAAAAACCGAGGAAATTCCGACGGACCCTGTTTCCTCGGAATTTCGTCGGAAAATTCCGAGGAACACATGTTTCCTCGGAAATTTCCGACGAAATTCCGAGGAAACAGGGTCCGTCGGAATAAACCGACGGATATTTCTAAAATACCGAGGAAAGTTAGAAGCCGTTAGAGACCCGTTGGGGGAGCCGTTGTGGTATTTCAATAATTCCGAGGAAATACCGAGGAACGGGGGTTTTTCCTCGGAATTTCCTTGGAATTTCGTCAGTATTGTCGGCAGAAGCCGTTAGAGACCCGTTGGGGGAGCCGTTTTGGAAATCAAGTATTTGGGCTTGCTTGGATTGCGCTGTACTGTTTTCTACTGTGATTGGCACGACAACACTCCAGATCGAGGTGTGAGAACAGATGCATTTGGTGTTACATCAGTACATTCGAGGCGAAAGCTACAATATTATGATCCTTTCATTCTTGCTTCTCAGGCCGATCAGGTAAGTTAATGTTTGTACGAATTCAGAATGATTGATCATAATTCATACTTTTACTAATATTTTTTTAAATGTTACAGGTTTCTTATATCAAGTACCCACGGGTAAGGAACAGAGATGATCCATGGGTTACGGTTACAAGAGTCAACCCGAGAGGCCGAGTTCAGGGAACTTCAGAGCTGGAAGACCCACTGCAACCAATTACATCCGCCAACTTAAGTGCAGCAGAAGATGTAGCGGAAGGTGGCCTTGTAGTCGATTTGACCGACTTCGCAGAGGACGCCGTCGTTTACACAGAAGATGAACCCGTTATTGGAGAGTTTCACCAAGATCCAGATTCTGATTCATCTGGTGATGATGCTTCCGAGTCAGAGTAGAGTTTTTTTTTTTTTTTTAAAAAAAACAAGAAATTCCGACGAATTTCCGAGGGAATTTAGGGTTTCATCGGAATTCCGTCGAAAATCAAATTAACGAGTTATTAATTTTGATTAATAATGATTTTCCTCGGAATTTCCTCGGAAATTTCCGAGGAAATTCCGAGGAAAACTGTTAAAAACCCTATCTCCTCGGAATTCCGTCGGAAATTTCCGAGGAAATTCCGAGGCGAGCTTGGATTTTGGGAATTTCCTCGGAATGTCCTCGGAAATTTCCGACGGCATTCCGAGGAGATGGGGTTTTTAAACCGATATCGACGTTTTGCGGATCGAATAACACATATATAACCTTCATTGAGTTTCTTAACCACATTTTGAAGTCAAACGTCAGTGTTTTACACAATAACAAACACTTTTACGATTGGGCCGACAAAAATCACACATTATAAGGTAAACACTTATACACTTTAACAAACGTTAAAGGACTTACTTACAATTATTTTTGAATTTTTGTTATTTCATGTTTTATGATCATCTACACAAAGTATCCTCAATGATATGAATTGCATTTGTATTAAAAATGATATACCGAAAAAAAATAGGAATTCGGAACCCTAAACCACGTTTCCTCGGAATTTCCTCGGAAATTTCCGAGGAAATACTGTTTCTCCTCGGAATTTCCTCGGAAATTTCCGAGGAAATACCGAGGAACAACGTATCCGTCGGAAAATACTTACCGGGAAAACAAAAACGTTGAATTATTTCGAGAACCGCGTGTTGGTATTATATTTAATAATTCCGACGGATTTCCGACGACAAGGATCCGTCGGAATTATTAAATATAATACCTAACTTCCTTCTTCTTCTTCTCCGCCGCTTCACCTCAAAAAATCGATCCTCTCTCTCTCCTCTCGATCCTCTCTCTCCTGTCGATCCTCTCCTCCGGAAACTTCTCACGCCGCCGGTTCTCTCTCATCTTGCCGTCGGAATCTCTCCTGCACTTCAATAATCATGTAAGAATCAACCAAAACTTCATATTTCTCTTGGATTTTAGGTTGTTAGATGTATAGTTTCGGATTTTAGGTTGTTAGATGGATAGTTTAGGATTGAATTTCGGATTTTAGGTTCTTGTTTTATTTTTCTATGGAATTATTTGTAGTGTGAAAAACGTTTTTTTTCGATTTTTTAAAAACGTTTTTGATTTTTAAAAACGTTTTTGATTTTTAAAAACGTTTTTGATTTTTAAAAACGTTTTTGATTTTTAAAAACGTTTCTTAAAATTTTTAAAAACGTTTTTAAATGATTTTTAAAAAGGTTTTACTATTTTATAATGGGTTTTTTTGATATAAAAACTATTTTTGTAATATTAAAACTATTTTTATAAGTATTAAAACATTTTTTCATTTTAAAAAACATGTATATGTTTTCTAAAAACGTTTTTTTATTTTTTAAATCGTTTTTCAATGATTTTTAAAAAGGTTTTCCCAATTTTTAAAATTGTTTTTTCAACTTTCCAGGAACAATAAAACATATTTAATAAATTTTAAAAATATTTATAAACCTTTTTGTCGACTTACTAATCATGTATACTAACTTTTTTTTTTCAATTTTTATATATTTAAACTTCAGGTCTTACGATGATCAGACCCCCACTCCTGCTCGACAGCGTCGTGTTCGTCGCTCGGGAAGCCACGACTTTCAGGGTTCCCCATCGCCCCGCAGCTCCCACCAGACATCTCCCTCTCCATTTCCCGAAGCTCCTTCTGGCTCCGGTGATGCACCCACTATTCCTCCGAACTTTCAGGGTCCTCCGGAACTAATGAGGGTTGCGGAGTTTGTTCGACAGCCGGGTCGTCACCATCTTCCGTTTCTCACTCCGTATCCATCTGGACCGGGTCAAACATGGTTCGATCGATCCTCGAACGGGATCAGCGCATGGATCAACCGTATGATGTATCGTGTTTTGGACTACGGACATCCGACTTTCACCGACTTTCCAAGAGGCAAACAAGTTCTATGGTTTGAACAGTTTGCGGTAAAAATTCTTATTTTTTTTTAATTTATTTTTTATATAAATTTTATACTAATTGTGTTTTTTTTTTTTCAGCAAGAATTCAACTGGAATCCTGATTATACGGCGTTTGTCTATTACCACTTCGTGCACAAAGTTATGACCAACTATGGGTATCAAATTTACGAGTGGAAGCAGAAGTGGCTAAAGAACAAGGTTTGTTTTTTTATTTTTAAAACAATTTTTAAATTTATTAAATTATTTTTTAATTCATCTAACAATTTTTTTTTTAAAGATCCCAAAGTCGATGAACCTCGACGTCTGGCAGCAGTTGATTGTGCATTGGAGTAAGGAAGATACGAAATCGACTTCTACCACCAACTCCTCCAACCGCAAGAGCGAACGTAAAGGGAAGGGCGTCTACAAGCACAACTTGGGTGCTCAGTCCCAAGCCACTCTGAGGGATCGCATGGTAATTTCGGTCCCTTTTTATTCTATTTTAAATTTTTAAAAATTTTAAACTATCATTATTTCTTCTAACTACTAATTTTTATATTGATATAAAGGTGGAAGCAAATGATGGTGAGCCGGTTGATGATTTCAGCTTAATGAAGATGGCGTATACGAACAAGAAGACCGGCCAGATTGATGATGGTGTTGTGGCGGGTGTCGTCGACCTCATCCACAGTCAGGTGGAAGAAGCAGCGTCTCAGCTGCAAACCGAAGACGAAGATTCGACGGGTTCCCAATTGCCTCGGGAGCAGATCAACGAAATCGTTGCAAAGGTACGTTTTTTTTTAAAAAAATTTCATTTCATCTTAATTATTATTCACATATTCATTTTTTTTTTCAGTCGGTTCCAAAGAAGAAGGGCCGAATGTTGGGTTTGGCTCGTCGGTCCCGGTCGGTTACGTCTTCTTCTGCAGCCCCTCCTTTTGTTGATCCGTCCGAACTTATGGGTCAGTTGCAGGACAAGGACCAACGCATATCTGCGTTGGAGACTCAGATGGCAAATCAACAGGCGAGCTTCGAGGCACAACAGGCGAGCTTCGAGGCACAGAGGAAGATGAACGAGCAGATGATGGAAATGATGAGGAGGTTGCACCCGAACGTCGATTTCCCGACCATGCAAGATCCCACACACAAAACCCGTAGCTTTTTATTTTTGCTCAAAAACATTGAATGTTTTTTTTTTTATTTGTACCACTTTCAATTTTAAATTTATATTTTCGAAACTAAATTTCTAAATTTTAATTTTTAATTTTCGATTTTAATTTCATATTTTCGATTTTAAATATCTAATTATTAATTTTTTTAAAAAATAATATTTTATATAATTCCGACGAAATCATCCCTCGGAAATTTCCGAGGGATGAGTTCGTCGGAAATTTCCGAGGAAACCGTCCCTCGGAAATTTCCGAGGAAACCGTCCCTCGGAAATTTCCGAGGAAATCATCCCTCGGAAATTTCCGAGGAAATCATCCCTCGGAAATTTCCGAGGAAATCGTCCCTCGGAAATTTCCGAGGAAATCATCCGTCGGAAATTTCCGAGGAAAACCATCCCTCGAAATTTCCGACTATTTGTCACCTCGGAATATTCCTCGGTTTATTCCGACGAATCTATCCGTCGGTTTTTTCCGACGACCTCTCCGACGACTGCTTGTCCTCGATATGTCCTCGGAATGTGTAATCCTCGGAATTCCGTCGGAAATTTCCGAGGAAATTCCGAGGAACTACAAAATTCCGAGGAAATTTTTCCGACGGAAAGAATCATCGGTATTTCGTCGGAATAACGTTATTCCGACGGAAAACCGAGGAATTCGTCCCTCGGTATTCACTTGTTTTCTTGTAGTGAACCAAGGTGGAGTTTACTCTCTCCGTGATCAATAGGAAATAGAATCGTCCAAGTCCCGAGTAATTTACATTGAAGCAACAAAGAAAAGTCAAGAGCCCATCAGTTTTGGGTATGGTGCTTCTCTTCTAAAATATGGACATGGTTGGGAGTTCAAGACAGTGCTTGATGGTAACTAAAGTTCTTAGTCTATTTCTGGAGAACATGTCAGGTCTTTGTGTAACAAAATCAGATATCTTTTTCATCTTCTATTCTTTTTGGCTACTTGAAAACTGAATTTTGCATATATGTATTTTAAAACAATTAGAAACTCCAATTTCTTCCCCTTTTTTAATCACCAAATCATTATGATCATTTGTTACCCTATCCAAATCCTAACTTTTTTTTGAACGAAATCAAAATCCAAATCCTACCTTGCATTATTATTTGGATGTAATCTATTATATTAAAGGAGGAGTCTTTTAGAAAAAAACCCTAAACCCAAAACGCTAAACCCTATACCCAAAACGCTAAACCCTAAGTCCAATACGCTAAACCCTAAACCCAAAACGCTAAAACTTAAACCCAAAACGCTAAACCCAAAATGCGAAACGCTAAACCCAAAACATTAAACTCTAAATCCTTAACCCAAAACGTTAAACCCTAAACCCTAAACCCAAAACACTAAACCCTAAACCCAAAACGCTAAACCATAAACCCTAAACCCAAAACGCTAATCCCTAAACCCAAAACGCTAAACCCAAAACGCTAAACGCTAAACCCAAAACACTAAACCCTAAACCCAAAACGCTAAACCCTAAACCCAAAACGCTAAACTCTAAACCCAAATCGTTAAACTCCAAGGCCAAAACTTTAAACTTAAAATAATTTTTATTTTTGTTTCATTTAACTCTATTATTTTATTTGTTTTGAAAATAATGACATGGCAATTTGATTGATTTTTTAAAAAGGGGTGCATTTATAGATTCACCCTAAGGGGTGAACCTAAGTACTTCTCAGTATTTCTCTATTTTTTGTGTCATTGGTCTCCTTTGCATTTAAAAAAAAATCATTAAGGGTATTATAGGTTTCAAAATTTGGTACGATTTGGATTTATTTGGGTTTCATTAAGGGAAATATAATTTACTATATATAATAATAGTTTACCATAACCAAATAATTTGGATTTACCAAACCGAATTTGTTTTTCTGAACAAAAGGCCAGACAATTTAACCAAATATCGTAAGCTATTATTATATAACCAAATAGTTTAACTTTAATCACACATATAGCTAGGTTTATATGTTGTCCAAAACCATTCAGTTTGGTAAATCTAAATTATAATGTTTAGATGATTCAATTATAAAATTAACCACACAAAAATCCAATTACGATTGGAACCTTAGGTTTCAAAGTTCTATAAACAAGTATATCATTCATCCGCCATTCCAAAATTATAGATCAATCATATATTATCATTAGAATAAACTATAACACTAAGCTATATTTTCAACTGGATATAAATATAAAGTTATTTTAAAATTAGATATATAGTATAAAGAACAAATTATATTTTTGGTTAGGTTAAGATTACATATTATCATCCGAGATTCTATTGAAACAATATATTCGGTTAGGTTACATATTACATATAAACAGTATATTCGGTTTGGTTAAGATTAATTGAGTATTACATATAATTGATTACATATAAACAATATATTCGATTAAAAGAACCAATTATATTTTTGGTTAAGTTAAGTTATTTTGAAATTAGATATATAGTATAAAGAACCAATTATATTTTTAGTTACATTAAGATTACATATTATTATCCGAGATTCTAGATTACATATAAACAATATATTCAATTATAAACAATATATTTCCTGTTTAAATGAGTAGGCTTGAATTGAAATTTTAAAAACCGAATATATTGTTAAGATATAGAATCTCAGATATTTATAATATCATATCAAACTTAAGATCCCATACCTAATTTTAAAAACACTAAATATATTCCTTCTATTTGTGTATCCAAATTAAAATCTATAGCCAATCATATTCTTTCTATAAATCTATAACAAAATACTATTTCAATAAATATAAACCATAGGAATACAATAAAAAAATATCGGTTTAAAAATATTCAGAAAGATATTATCGATATATTGTTACCATATAAATATCTTAACAATAAAAGATAATAACTATGTATTTCTTCACAATATCTAATATCGCTATTATGAGATCAAAACCAAAATTTCGGCAAAAAATCTACTATCCAATATTACGTTTTCTATATCAGAACCAAAATTGTTCATTTTAGATATTCAGAAAGGTATTCTGAAACACTTTCAATCTAAATTCTATTTAAATACCGTAATTGTTCTATACCCTATTCATTCTCCCAAGATCTATCAAACATACATGGACAAAAAATGGTTTCACAGACTTATGAGTTGGATCTTAGCTGAGACAGTAAGGGGGGCTTATTGGATCAGTGATTTGAGAGGAATTCATTTTCTGTATGAATCCTCCTTTATTGGATTTAACATTCGTAAAAGTTCCTTAAAATCTCAGCTTATTGGATTAAACATTTGTACAATTCATTTAAAATTTCAGCTTATTGAAAATTTGGGATTTCATCAATAAATTCCATCAGATATAATTTGAAGGAATTTGAAAGACAAGTTATAGTTAAAAATGAAGGAATACAAATACCACATCTTATGGTGGTATCTGAAGTTTTTTTTTTTTAAGTTTTTAGTTTCAATTTCAAAAAAGTAAATCAAAACTTTTAAAATGAGAAAAAGACAAAAATTAGTTGAAAATTTAAAATTTGAAATTTTCAATATCATTTTTTCATTTTATAGAATACAAAACTTGACAAAAAAATATTATATATCATTTTCAATAATTTTAAAAGTTGAAAATCCTATTTGTTCCAAATATACCCAAATTTCATTTTTTTTACATTTTATATGAATAAGAAATATAAACCAAATAATTTTCAGATTTTTAATCCCAATTTTTTTACATTTTAAATGTGATCCCAAAAATTACTTCTTTAAGAAAAAATGAAATCCCAGATTTCTTAAAATTCTCTTGGATTATTAAATCAAATCCCACCTTAGATTTATATATATTCAAATTCTCTCAATTCTTTAGTCCAATAAGCCCCCCTAAGTTGAACCTTTTATCTTTGTATTTACTTATCTTTAGATTTTATATAAAAACTAACTCAAGTTCTATATTTCTTATATTTAACAGGGAATAAAAATTCATTGCTCATGCAGAAAAGAAAAAAGAAAAACTTGAGTAGGTTTACAAAAAATATTAGACCCAATCAATTTCATAAAATATGAATATATTTTTTTTTTAAGTCCAATATCATAACAATTATGAATATATTAAGCTACAATTTATAAATATTCGTATCTAAATATTAAATTTTCTATTTTTAAATTAACTTTGTCTTATTTTTCAGTCACATTGATGTAAATCATTTTTTTTTTGCTGTTTCTTTCTTCTTTGATTAAAACCACTATCTTTATCTCAATTTCTAATCAAGCGATCAAAAAAAAAATTACTCATAATTCTGACCGCAATTTTTAAATATAGTGTTATGTTTATGTGCAATGTTATTGTTGTTTTCTAATACTTTGATAATGATACTTATATTTATAGATAAATTTATAAAATTATTTATTTAAATACAAAAATAAATTAAATCCCGCGTTCATGCGCGGGTTCGGTTCTAGTCGTCTCTTATATACTTCCACCATTCTAGAATTGGTGTTAGATTTGTTCGAGTAATAATAAATAAATTATAATGTGTAGAGTTTACACTTGATTAGTATTATAACGTATGTAAATGTAGTCGTCACCCAAAAGGACGTTAGATTTTGAGAATGTAAATGAAGAGTAAGCAAGAATTAGAGAGGGAGAGTGTAGGCTTGTAGAGATTAGAAAGAGAATTGAGAAAGAGAGAAAAATATTTTCTTTATATTGATTTATGGGAAAAAACTAGATTAGCTCTAAAATTAATGTTAATTAGTAGAATAGCTCTATTATATTTAAATTATTGACTATAAATAGCTATACTACTCTCCTAAGTTTTGACAGGAAAAAAATAAAGTCCTTACTATTATTCATAATCAATTTACATTATAATTGTTTTTGAATAACTACAAAACACACATTTAAAATATTACAAGCAATATCAATTCATAAAACATATTAGTATTGTTGTATTTTTATTTCGGTATTATTTATGTTTCTATGTAATTTTATTTCTTTTGTTATTTTATTTTGTATTAATTGTGTTTAATGTAACGTCATTGATTTATAATATTTTGTTTTAGTGTTATTTAATGTCTTTTTATATTAATAATTTATTTTTATCTTAACTATTTCTTTATTTTATATATAAATAAAATTTATAAAAAATATATATCATATAAATAAAATATAATTATTTGACGGCTAAAATTAATGAATTATATAATTTGAGGTTTTGAGGTGTCTTTTAGAGATGCTCTTAAATGTTGTGACAGACTAATCACACAGACTTAATTTTTTTGACAAGTTTTTACTCTCATTTGATAACAAATTTAGTTTCACGACATGTTTTTAGTTTTCTGACAGATTTATAAATCAACTGATAGTAGGTTTTATTTTTATTAGAATGACCTTTTCTCATTTTTTTCTTTTGACAACAGATTTTTCTAACAGGTTTTTTTCGCTTTAACAACAGATTTATCCTATTAACGTTATGGCAATTTTTATAGTTTTTGAATTTTTCAATTAAAAAAAAACAGATTTGTCCTACAGAAACAGTAGCAAGTTTTCTAACTTGGGACTATCAACTTTTTCTTCTCCTACATTGCCCTACAACTCGACAACTATGTTTAGCACTTGTAACATGGTTTTCTAGCTAGATATATATATAACCCAAAATCAATTGAATTTCTCACTAATTTTCTCTTCTTAACTGCTTTTTCAGCTTGACATATACGTTTTTTTTGGGTTACATGTTTGTTTCCTATATGCTTCTATTGTCTCTGTTTAGTTTTTTTTTTTACATTTCAGTTTTTTTACATGACAGTCTTCGATCAAGGGTTTTTTTACGTGCCAATGACAAAAAGTAGTAATATATGATCATAGTTATGAAACACGTGTCTTCCAGAAAAATTCAAAACATTTTAGTACCAAATAGACACGATTGCATAAACACGAGTAAACATTTTAAAACCAAAAAGAACCAAACAGATTCTGGGGGTGAAAAAAATTGCAAAACAGTTGAAAATAATTAAAAAAAACTGCATAATAAACTCCAACTTCAATTAAAAACTAAGTAGACATAAGTAGTACATAGTTTAGTAGCTAAACCATTAAACATAAGAGCAACTTAAGAGTAATACGTAGTTCTTAGAATACCTAACCATGAAACATAAGATTATTTCCTCCGTTTCAAATTATTAGATGTTTTAGAAAAAAAATTGTTTTTTTTAAAATAGATGTTTTAAGTTTTCTATGCATTTTTATTAATTAATGCTGATAAATTGTAAACTTCAAAAAAATTAAATTGGTTTATTAAAATACTATTGGTTTAGAGTTATAGAAAATTGTGAAACACAAAAAATGATGTATTTATAATCAAATTTAATATGTGAGTCTGTTCTAAAACATCTAATAATTTGAAATAGAGGGAGTAAAAACGACCATATGGAGTAACATCTTCAACCAGAGACGTTGAATCATGAGATGTTCAACAATGTGAGGCTAAGCCCTTGAAATTTAGCAATAACCCCAACCGAGGAATTCTTCACCCTCGTCCTGCATCCACTCCAATACCATGTTTGAACATTTTCAAATTAGACAAGAAACAGTTGTGATTCATGCTCTTTGCACTCTTTGGAGCATTTCTATCTATGTATTGCTAGTTGATGAAGTCATGTCTATAAGAACAATAAAACCATGACATGAGTAGAAAACAACAAAATTATCAGCTAAATAATTAGCATAATCAAGAAATCATATGAAATAAATTTGGTGCATTGTCAATTAATTGTGTGTCAAAATTAATAAAAATGTGAGTTATATAGTATATACTATATAACCAATGAAACTTAATATGCTTGAGATTTAAATCCGGATCACCTTAAACGAAGACCTTAAACGAAGACCAAGGCTTAGACTTCTAGCCTACCACAGCTCCTAAATCCGGATCTAGACTTTCCACGGCTCACCATCTCTAAAACTCACTTTTTATCTCTCGGTTTCGGGTTTACTTTTACGAACTAAGGGAGAACAAAGAAGGAACGTGGATGAGGAGTATCTGAAGAGGAATGGAGGTATTTATAGCCTTCTAAGGTTTCCAGGAGCGCGACACCTTGCCTGACACTAATCACAGCTTAGAGTCTGACACCTTTCACTTGACACCAATCACTGCTCAGAGTCTAACACCTCGCTGACAATCCCTCCCCATAGTCTGACACCTTCTGTTCTTCCAAGGATTAGTCTGAAAACGACGTGGATGGTTGGTCCCTGACTGACCTGCCTTAACTTTGCTCGGCATTGCCCGTATTCGAGCTTCGAACGGCTTATGTCATAAAAACCGCGTCTACCGTTCAAAAAGTGATCTGATTCTTTCTGAATGCTCTTTCAGATGTCCTTAGAGTTTCCACAAAGTTTCACTCCATTTGTATGTGTGACGCATCTCCTATTGACAAATCTTCTCGGCTTATCTCATTTCGGAGCTCCTTGGCAGTTTTCCCATAACTTCTGCGTCAACTGTCCAAAAATGTATTTTCTTCGATCATAATCTTCGTTAAGTCTCCATAAGAGCTCCACAAAATCTCAGAATTGTTTGATGGGCGACGCTCAGTCTGTGAATTATTTCTCTCGGAGTGTCCTTTCTCAGATCTATCGGCTTCTCCGATTTTTATAGGTCACGTTAGAATGTTTCTTGAGATGAATCCTTTTGCATTGACTCCACTGATGTCTTGTGCATCTTCGATCCAATTCCCAGAATTTTTAAAATTGTCTGCATCGGTCTTCAAAAATTATTTCTGCTCCAGGGTAATTTCCTCTTTAGACTGGGGTAGTACACGGTCGCCTTGAAGTATTGATCTCGTGGAAATGATTGCCTGATCATGAGAATACGTGGTTTGGTGTGTGTGATCTAAAACATCAGTTCCCCACGTTTCAGTTTGAGGACAAAATAAATTCTGGAGCGGGGTATTGATATGCCGTGGAGAGTTTATACACGAAAGGGCAAGAGATCAGAAGGCGCGGGAAAAAGAGAATTGAAGAAGAAGAGCAAAGACTCTACCAAGGGAGAGACTTTGCTGTTACAGAATAGGGAGTATAAATAAAGAGTGAACTTTGTAGTGAGGCTTTATCGATATATTAAGTTTAAGTTCATCTTGTATGTGAGAGAGAGATTCTGGAGAGCTTGATCTCTGATACTGTGGTATTGCGTGTGGTTATTGAATAAGAAAAGTATTATTCATAACACGTTTATTTTTATCTATTTCATTGTTTGCATTCTACTTTACAAGTATCTTGATTCAGTTAAAAATCATATGTTGTAATTGTAACACTAAGAGATGATTAATAAAATAGTTGTTATGAAACCTCATTATATACATTTTAATATTAATGACCTAAAACATTATTCTCTTACACTACATTGTACTAAAAATGAACAAAAAGTAATGGACGTCACACCTTTACTTTGTCATGAAGATAAATTCTTTTATTTTTTATACTCAGCAAAAAAAAGAAAAAAAAACCACTTTTTGCGAAACATAAAAAGGCGATTTTTTTTTTTTTTTTTTTTTTTGAATAACCGGGGGTATACCAGACCTATGGAAGGGCCCAGACTAATCCCCAGGGGAAGGAATGCCCACGGATAGACGCCCCTCCCAGTTTTTCAAATGGGCCGAAAGCAAGGGCCCATATCCGTGTGGGTGAGCAAACAAATGTGACTTAGTTTCGCATAGCAGGTGGATCGAACTCAAGACGTGTAAGCCCCAAACCCGAGCTCCTTACCACTTGACCACAAGTGTTCGCTCACGATTTTCTTTTCTGCAAATATGTTTGTCTCGTCTTCCTCTTTGTTATGTTAGGTTCACCGAGTTCAATGCTTGTTGGAGATTCTAGAGGCTGAAAAAATCCAGTGTTTGCCATGTATATATATTTGATGTCATCTACAATACATGCACAATAGATGACATCAAATATATATATATAAGCACATTTATAAATATATCAAACCAAGAGGATAAATCCGTTAAAATAATATGTTGGACAATATATAAATATAAGATTAAAGTGAGTAGAGAACTTTTTATTGCATGATAAGGAATGCTAAAGCATAGCCGATTTGCTCCATTCGCCATGCACCGGCCCCATTCACCGGCCCCATTCACCTGATTCTCGTAGAGGCTGTAAAAACTTTTTCTTCTGTTCGTTGCAATGGAACTGAACGTTCCAAGTGCATTGGGTCTATCTTAAGCGGGGCGTACCAACAGGTATGAGTTCAATACAGGGCAGAGGAAAGAAATTTTTCTTTATAATATTTTCAGTTGCAGAAGAAAAAACATAACACGTTAATGGAGAAGAAGTTGACTTTTGGTCGTACAAAGAAAAAAAAACAATTAAGAAAAATATTTATGAGCAATATCTTCAAAAACTTACTGATTTGAAAAAAAAAAAAAATGAAAACAAAGATCTTAGTTTTTTGTTTGTATGAAAAATTAAGAGTTTTGGAAGATCAATGCATCTTACGTTAAGAAACGTGAAGAAAATGTTAGCGTTTTGGTTTTTTATACCAATTATTTTATATCTACTTTTTATGTAAGGTTTTTGTCTAATACAACAAACAAATAAACGAAAATCTTTTATTAATATATTTTTAGAAAAAAAGAAGCTACACCTTGATTGGTTAAAATTGATAGAATTTTTCTGTAGTAAAAATTAAAAATATAGTATGGTTGGTTGGGCATGGGGCCGGGCCTGAGCAGAAGCCAGCCAAGCCTGTGCTTGGGGCCACCAGTGTATTTAATAATTTTAGGGGCCACCTTTTTCACCAAAAACCGTAGTAGCTCTGTTGGTAATTGTTAGAATCTGTATGATGGAGGTCTCAAGCTCGATTCTTTTGTATAGATTTTAAGAATTTTTTTTCGTATATTAATTTATTGGGCCAAAGTTTATTTTCATGCTTAAGGCCCAGAAATATTCAGGCCCGGGCATTGATGTTTTTAAAAAAATCAAGACCGTATGAGTAAGGTACAACCTAACCAATCATACATTAAATCTTAAGTACATAAATTTATACAAATAATCTTACTTGTAAGTGATCATAATGATTATTCCTCTGTGAGACAGGTGTGAAAGCAAATAATCTGGACAACATATATGTATTTTTACATGTTGTATTATCTCTCGGGTTAATTGGTTTGGATTTATCAAAGATTTTTCAATCAAATACATTCGTTAAAATACTATAACCAATAACTTCCACTAAAAATGAATCAAAGAGCAATCTTCGAATGATACTGTTGTCAATTTCTAGAAATAACGAATACAAACGTCGGAAAAAATGAATGATGAATTTTGTTTCTATCGACCACTTTGAATTACATCAAGAGTGAGCGGATCAAGTGCAACATGTAATCTCTAGTATTCCACTCCGTTTTTATACACAGGAATTTAAAGAGGTAACAAAAATACAATACAGGGGACGATAAAACATCAGTCTTAAAAAAAGTGTAAAAACAATCAGAAAATATAGTAACATAAATCATGTGTAGTAAACAATCGTTGAATCCGCTACTGTCGCCACCATCGCCTCGTAACCGCCGTTGTCCCCTTTTCAGCGGTGGTTACATCTCTTTCGACCGCCGTCCTGCTCGTCCTTATCATGCAATAAAAAGTTCTCTACTCACTTTAATCTTATATTTATATATTGTCCAACATATTATTTTAACGGATTTATCCTCTTGGTTTGATATATTTATAAATGTGCTTATATATATATATTTGATGTCATCTATTGTGCATGTATTGTAGATGACATCAAATATATATACATGGCAAACACTGGATTTTTTCAGCCTCTAGAATCTCCAACAAGCATTGAACTCGGTGAACCTAACATAACAAAGAGGAAGACGAGACAAACATATTTGCAGAAAAGAAAATCGTGAGCGAACACTTGTGGTCAAGTGGTAAGGAGCTCGGGCTTGAGGCTTACACGTCTTGAGTTCGATCCACCTGCTATGCGAAACTAAGTCACATTTGTTTGCTCACCCACACGGATATGGGCCCTTGCTTTCGGCCCATTTGAAAAACTGGGAGGGGCGTCTATCCGTGGGCATTCCTTCCCCTGGGGATTAGTCTGGGCCCTTCCATAGGTCTGGGATACCCCCGGTTATTCAAAAAAAAAAAAAAAAAAAAAAAAAATCGCCTTTTTATGTTTCGCAAAAAGTGGTTTTTTTTTTCTTTTTTTTTGCTGAGTATAAAAAATAAAAGAATTTACCTTCATGACAAAGTAAATGTGTGACGTCCATTACTTTTTGTTCATTTTTAGTACAATGTAGTGTAAGAGAATAATGTTTTAGGTCATTAATATTAAAATGTATATAATGAGGTTTCATAACAACTATTTTATTAATCATCTCTTAGTGTTACAATTACAACATATGATTTTTAACTGAATCAAGATACTTGTAAAGTAGAATGCAAACAATGAAATAGATAAAAATAAACGTGTTATGAATAATACTTTTCTTATTCAATAACCACACGCAATACCACAGTATCAGAGATCAAGCTCTCCAGAATCTCTCTCTCACATACAAGATGAACTTAAACTTAATATATCGATAAAGCCTCACTACAAAGTTCACTCTTTATTTATACTCCCTATTCTGTAACAGCAAAGTCTCTCCCTTGGTAGAGTCTTTGCTCTTCTTCTTCAATTCTCTTTTTCCCGCGCCTTCTGATCTCTTGCCCTTTCGTGTATAAACTCTCCACGGCATATCAATACCCCGCTCCAGAATTTATTTTGTCCTCAAACTGAAACGTGGGGAACTGATGTTTTAGATCACACACACCAAACCACGTATTCTCATGATCAGGCAATCATTTCCACGAGATCAATACTTCAAGGCGACCGTGTACTACCCCAGTCTAAAGAGGAAATTACCCTGGAGCAGAAATAATTTTTGAAGACCGATGCAGACAATTTTAAAAATTCTGGGAATTGGATCGAAGATGCACAAGACATCAGTGGAGTCAATGCAAAAGGATTCATCTCAAGAAACATTCTAACGCGACCTATAAAAATCGGAGAAGTCGATAGATCTGAGAAAGGACACTCCGAGAGAAATAATTCACAGACTGAGCGTCGCCCATCAAACAATTCTGAGATTTTGTGGAGCTCTTATGGAGACTTAACGAAGATTATGATCGAAGAAAATCCATTTTTGGACAGTTGACGCAGAAGTTATGGGAAAACTGCCAAGGAGCTCCGAAATGAGATAAGCCGAGAAGATTTGTCAATAGGAGATGCGTCACACATACAAATGGAGTGAAACTTTGTGGAAACTCTAAGGACATCTGAAAGAGCATTCAGAAAGAATCAGATCACTTTTTGAACGGTAGACGCGGTTTTTATGACATAAGCCGTTCGAAGCTCGAATACGGGCAATGCCGAGCAAAGTTAAGGCAGGTCAGTCAGGGACCAACCATCCACGTCGTTTTCAGACTAATCCTTGGAAGAACAGAAGGTGTCAGACTATGGGGAGGGATTGTCAGCGAGGTGTTAGACTCTGAACAGTGATTGGTGTCAAGTGAAAGGTGTCAGACTCTAAGCTGTGATTAGTGTCAGGCAAGGTGTCGCGCTCCTGGAAACCTTAGAAGGCTATAAATACCTCCATTCCTCTTCAGATACTCCTCATCCACGTTCCTTCTTTGTTCTCCCTTAGTTCGTAAAAGTAAACCCGAAACCGAGAGATAAAAAGTGAGTTTTAGAGATGGTGAGCCGTGGAAAGTCTAGATCCGGATTTAGGAGCTGTGGTAGGCTAGAAGTCTAAGCCTTGGTCTTCGTTTAAGGTGAGTTCCGTGTTTAGTAGCCCGTCGTTTTTATTTTCTGCACCATGACGTGAAAGCGTTATGCTGCCGAAATAATTATGATGGAACCTTGTTTCTTCTTTGGTTGGTTGTGCTGCTTGATTTTCTGTTTCTTTTATTACTTTGATTGCTTGAGTTGTTGATCATATGGTTATATATGCATGTTTGCGTGTTGCATGAGGACTGGTATGATGTAATTCTGGGTACCGTCGTGTACTTTGGATTATATTAGCCCAGATCCGTGTTTGTGAGTTAACCTTTGTTGCAGGTGGTTTGTTGGTTATGTATTTGTGAGAGATAGGCATTCGTTTTTCTTTGTGGGATCGATTGTGCACCTATCTCCTTTGCGGAACCGGAGGATCGGTTCAGTGGCGGCGTGTGTGTGTATTTCCCATGTTTGTTCCTCACGGCATGAATGGACAAAGAGGTGGGAAGACCCGACGGGGTAGGCTTGCCGAGGGTGATCCCTGAGTGGGCACTCGGTATAGCGTGATCCGGCTTGTGATTTCATGTGATAGCAAGTCCGGGATCGTGTTTGGGGAAATACACCGCGCTTTGAGATCTCTATGCCCACGCGTGTGATGAGGACTTTCGAGTGATCATATAGTATTAGGATGCATGCTTCGGCTATTCTGTGTTTACTTTGCTTCGGCTATTTGTTTGCTTGATTTTGTGATGCATCTTTGGGTTGGGTATCAATATTGTTTTGCTCTGAGCTCACTGAGTAATCTTATGATTGCTCACCCCTTTCCTTCCCTCTTGCAGGTAACCCTTTGTAGCTCGTAGTCTGGGTGGTGGAACGCTAGGAGGACCGGAAGTAGTTTAGCTTGACTTTTGCAAAAGACTCGTTTGTAAGAAAGTAGGTGATGTTTTTCTTTTGGTTTCTAAATGCGATCGCAGTACGGTTTACATTTGTAAAAGTTCGTTTGGAACCTTATGAATAAAATGGAATGTTTTTGTGAACTTAGCTGGCTCAATGATATTAGTCTTGTCCGGACTAACACAACTCAAGACTGAGGTACGGGTTGAAAAGCCTTAGGCCGAGGTGGAGAGGTAACTCACTGTCGAATGAGACGGGTTGAAAAGCCTTGACCTTCGGTGGTGGGGGTCGATGTTGGTTCGATGGACTGGCCTTAAGCTTAGTGACCTCTAAGACGGGCCGAACTATCTGACTAACCTCGGCTTTTGTGGCGTCCGCGGGTCGGAGTAGATGTGCCTTGGTCTCTCGTGTTCTTATTTGATTGTCGTTTGGTCGGGCATGTCTATTCCGGTTCGGGGGTGTTACAGACCGTCTGCATCATAACGAGTATCCAAGACCGCCGCAGGCTCCACCACAAACTCATCATCTGGTGATAACTCGTCGGTAGAGGAATCACATGATGGCCATCGCCTAACAAAGGCTTCAACTGAGAAACATGGAAAACAGGATGTATCCTTGAATGGGACGGCAGCTCCAACTTATATGCAACTGCCCCAATCCGATCCAGCACCTTAAAGAGACCATAATACTTTGCTGCAAGTTTCTGGCAAAACCGTTTAACAACAGTGGTCTGCCTATAAGGCCGCAGTTTCAAAAATACCATAGAGCCTACTTCAAACGTCAGGTCACGGCGATTTTTGTCTGCATTGTTCTTCATTATGTCTTGAGCTCGCACCAACTGAGCTCGCGCGTCTGCTATCATGAGATCGCGTTCACGCAACATGTCCTCCAACTCGCCATTAATCGTAGAGCCAGCCTCATAACACAACAAGGCAGGTGGATCACAACCATAAAACATCTAAAAGGGTGAAGTCTTCGTGGCTGTATGATACGAGGTGTTATAAGAGAACTCAGCCCAACTCAGGAACTTGTACCAACGTTTCGGATGAACAGAGGAGAAACACCGTAGATATGTCTCCAAGCATCTATTTAACACCTCTGTTTGACCATCACTCTGCGGATGATAAGCAGTGCTAAACTTCAATTGTGTTCCAGCCAATTTAAACAACTCCTTCCAGAAGTGACTTTGGAAAATCTTATCCCGATCCAAGACAATGGATCGTGGGAAACCATGAAGACGCACTACTTCTTGGATAAAACACTGAACATCAGTGGCTGTATAAGGTTGGTGAAGACTAATAAAATGGCCATACTTAGAAAGTCGATCAACCACCACCAATATCATGTTCTTCCCTTGTGAAACCGGTAAGCCTTCTATAAAGTCCATTGAAATATCTTCCCAAATCCTCTCTGGAATTAGTAAAAGTCTGTAACAGTCCAGCAGGTAAGAGAGTGGAATGTTTACTTGTTTGACAAACATAACACTGAGCCACGTATTTCTGCACATCCAGGCGCATGCCAATCCAATAAAATTGAAGTTGTATCCGCTTCAACGTCTTCAAGATACAAGCATGTCCGCCAACTAATCCATCATGACATTCCAGAAGTATCAGTGGAATGAACTTTGAGGTGGCCGGTATCACCAACCGGCTCTTGTATAACAAACGTCCCTTTCTCAACGTATAACCCTGTTTAACCTCTGTCATTCTTAATATGACTGATAATGTCCTGGATCACAGCACACTCCTCTATCTCCTTCAGAATATCTTGCAACTGTAGAGTGTTCAGTATTGTTAAGGCCAATAGCGTATTAAAATCTGGTCCTCTAGTTCCAATGGGTATTCGTGATAAGCCATCTGCAGCCTTATTTTCAACCCCCGGTTTATAAACAATATCAAAGTCATACCCCAACAACTTATGTATTCACTTTTGATATTCAACATTCACCTCTCTTTGTTCCAGTAGATATTTCAAACTTTTCTAATCTGTGTGCACAATAAACCTCTTCCCAATCAAATAGTGACGCCAACGCTGTACTGCCATCACAATTGCCATTAACTCTCCCTCTTAGATCGGCTACAATTGTTCTTTCTCTTTCAATCCATAACTACAGTAGCGATCGGATTCTGTTGTTGCATCAACACAGAACCCAACCCAAACCCAGAAGCATCAGATTCCACAATAAACGTATCTGAGAAATTTGAAAGTGCTAAAACTGGAGCCTGAATCATTGCTCGTTTCAAGTTATCAAAAGCAGACTGAGCTTCAGAAGACCACTCAAATTTATCCTTCTTCAGCAAGTTCGTTAGTGGCTTCGCAATAGCACCATAACCGCGAACAAATTTCCTGTAATAGCCAGTCAATCCTAGAAACCCCCGAAGGTCATTCACTGATGTAGGGCATGTCCATTTCTCCATAGCCATTGTCTTACTCTTATCTGTTGCTACTCCTTCAACATAGATAATATGACCAAGATACTCTACATGAGATTGACCAAACGAACACTTCTTCTGATTGGCAAACAGCTGATGATTACGCAAAATGGTCAATACATCTGGTAAATGACGTTCATGACATTGCAGATCTTTGTTGTACACCAAGATATCATCAAAGAACACCAACACAAACTTCATGAGCAATGGTCTGAAAATCCCATTCATCAATGCTTGGAATGTGGCTGGAGCATTAGTAAGACCAAACGGCATCACTAAAAATTTGTAGTGTCCTTCATGAGTTCGAAAGGCTGTCTTCTCCACATCCTGCTCAACCATTCGTATCTGATGGTAGCCTGATCTTAGATCCAATTTTGAGAATACTGCTGCTCCATGTAACTCATCCAGTAGCTGCTCAATAAATGGAATCGGGAACTTGTCAGTTATAGTTACACGATTCAGAGCTATGTAATCAACGCAGAACCGAGATGATCCATCCTTCTTTTTCACCAAAAGAACAGGACTAGAGTATGGACTACGGCTCGCTTGTATAATGCCTGTCTCAAGCATTTGATTGACCAACTTTTCCATTTCCTCCTTCTGACGATGCGGATCAATTCCAGCTTCTACTCTTCAGGATATTGGACATCTTCATGTTCTCCAACATCTTCATCTAACGTTGTTTGATAATACATGGAAGGAATTCGAGATAATATTGCTATAACTTTGTGGAATAGTCGTAGATAAAATTTATTATTATTTAGCTAAGGTTTTATTAGATTTTTTAATTTTTTATGTTTTTTATTTAATTTTGGATAATTTTATAATTTTTTAAATTCTAATAAGGGATAACTTTCATAATTTATTTTGTTTACTAATACAAAGTATTTTTATTAATAGAAATATAATTATTTTATATATGTAACACACATCTTATAGTTTACCAATCGTATTTTATCTAAAAAATATCCACAACCAAAAATTTACAGCTACAACTAATATAAAATCATATTATAATTTACACCCGAAAAGTTTTTTTCTTTTTTTTTTTTTTTTAACCTTGGGGGTATCCCGAGCTTAGCTCAGACTAATCCCCAAAGAGGCGCGTGACCCACGGGTAGGCTCGTGCACCGGGTTTACAAATGGGCCGAAAGCAAGGCCCATACACGTGTGGTGTCCAGAAGAGGCAAAGTTGTTTCCAATGGCGCTCGAACTCGGGTGGGGTCCCCTCAAACCCACCCCCGAAAAGTTGACCAAAACAAAACAATATATTTATCTCTTTGATTTATACAACAAAGAATGAGTAAGTTAGTTGTCTATGTAAATTACATGACTCGAAAAAAAAGCCAAATCACATCCACAAAGAGGATCAAATGAATCAAATAATAATAAAAAAAAACCAATGTATATCCTTTTAGCAAAACTATGAAGTAAAAGAAATGAAAACCGAAATTAGTATCGACAATAACGTTACAAGACTTGTAACGTTAATCACGGAAGAAGAAGCAGATATGAGATTATCTGCTCCGAGTGCGTAAGCAGCTCCTGATCCATCTTTCACTTTGATCTCTGACGAACCTAACAAACACACACACAAAAACATATTGGTTTGGTTTGATCGACCGTGCGGTCTAGTTTAGTTCTCGGTGTTGTAGATACTTACAGTTGTGGTCTGCCCATCCAATAGACTCATTATCCAGATCGTATACTACTAACTTGTTCGATAGCACCAAATCTACATCAAGTGTAACACATAAAGTCACACAACTTTTGCTCTGTTTGCAAATCTATATCTAAATGCTATCACCTAACAATCTGCAAACTTTGTGTTGTGACTAAATGAAAAACAAAAGTGAGTCTTATAAGGATGTTTCGTGCTTGAAGACATGTAAGTCTACATAGAAACTTCAAGTGCATATGGTTTAAAGTTTACCTCCCAAAAGGATTACATCAGATCCGTCCTGAGTCGTCATCCCACCAGATTGCCAACCAAAGCAGTACATATCTTCCTGCTCGAGAAACCAAAAGAAAATAAGAGAGAGAGAGAGAACTCAATTTGTGGATGAGATACATCAAAGTAAGAAGGTGCTTATTGACTTACACGAAGTGAGAAAAGATAATCGTGTGGATAAACAGTAAGCTTGAGTGAGTCCTCGAAATGAAGATTGACTACCGGAAACGCTTTATCTGTGCTGCAGGTACAATGGAAGAATATTTTAGCACTGAAGAAAACAAAAGAAGAAGACATCCTTGGCACTTGTACGGTTGAGAAACACCAAGCAAGTCATCTTACTTTGAAGTGAAACTGAAGCACGCAAAAGTCTCCTGTACCATGTGCAGTTTCACTGGTTGCCGAGCAGTAATCTGTATACACAGATAACATCCATGTCAGGGTTGTGATTATAAGTTAGAAACAAAGACTGAACAAAAAAGGAGTTTCACCTTTTCAAGTAGTGAGTTGTATAGATTCTGTGGTAAGTAAGCTAAAGTTGTACCACTGTCAATTATGGTTCCTCCATTTCCACCGGAACTAACTAAGCTTGGTGGGAGATCAACAGGTTCGCCATCTACATCTATTCCCTTCAATATGACGTTGTAATGTACCCTAAAGAAATAGTTGAATAAAGTTATTACAAGAAACAATATCTAAAATGCATACACAAAGAGAAGACAGAAACCAAACAAAAGTTTTCAGACACAAACTGTAATCTCTTAACTTTAGATGACTTGAAGATGGTCTCTCACTTACTGGTTAGGAACCAAAGGGGTTGTTTTCACAACTGGAGACTCCACTTCCCCAACAGCGAAGATTCCACCTCCCTTTACATTGTCCAAGCAATGTGAGAAAACTCTCTTAATATTCCCAGCGGCAGCGAGTTGCGAAATGATTGAGGTGTTTGCTTGTCCAAACCCCATAATCCCATCAACAGCTGAGTCAGTCTGCCCGAGTTGACCAGATTGGTTGCTTCCACACCTGTCTCACAGAGGAACCATTATGATCACTCATCACAAGTCACGACTCATATGTAGAGTTTGAAAAACCGACAACAATGGATAGGACAAGAACAGAACAGAAAAAAGTGTAATGCCTATGGTTCTCACCCGAAAACCACTTCCTGGGCAAGTGGGGCAGTACGGAGATTACCAGTGACTTGTTCCAACGTGATGTTATCTTTAACAAAATCTCCATCACTTGTGCTTCCATCTCCATAGACAACATGGTAACTACATGGCTTCGACTTAGGTTCGCAAGTGGCTGATTGCGAGATAAACGAGCAGAAATCATCTTCACACCCAACTTTCTTCGAAGTCGATGAAGCTTTTGAGTCGTACAACGACAAAGGTATCTGCGTAGCACAAAACATAAAAGCTGAGAATTCTAAAAAAAGTGTTTTAAGTTTCAGACAAAACACAAGTGGTTAAAGGAGAAGAAAGCATACACCAAGATCAGTTTTGACAGGACATTTCGGACAAGGTGCACAATTGACCCAAAGTATATCACTTCCTGTATCAACTTGAACATAATAATCCTTTGGTGGTGATCCAAGCTGGATTTTCGTGAAGTACAATCTGAACAAAAAATGTTAAATTTCTCATTTTAGAACGAAGATCCAATCTAAAAAATCACATATTGAATCAAGAAAAGGATCAAGAAGAGAACCCGATTGAATCAGCGCGGCTATCGCCGCCGAGAGGGAGATCGAGGTTCGAAAGCATTCGAGCGTGACGGAAGGTGTCGTGAGATTTGAGCTCCGATAACTGTTTATCTTTTCCGGCGAACTTATGCGTCACGTTAAACACGAAGTTACCGGAAGCAAATTGGATCGCCACCATGAAAACCGCCGCGAAAATGTGTAAATGTAGACTCAGATCCATCGTCGTCAACGTAGTCACCGCAGATTTTTGATTATCTCAGCTCCGATTTTCAAATCCGAGAAAGAAAAAAAAAAGATTGAAAACAGAAAGATGAAATATTCTTTGAATTATTTTTTATATTTTTTTATAAATCTAAAGAGTTGTTTTTATTTCTGATGATCGGAAATGAGTTTCAAACATAAACCAAAGGAAGCAAGAGAGGAAGGGAGGGAGACATGGGAACGAGAAGAGAGGGAAACGTAAGAGAAAGCGACGCGTTTTCAACGGTGGATTTTACCGAATTTTTGGTATTATAAGAAAACTTTTTATAAATAATATTTGAAAAGCGGAAAAAAACGATGTAAAGCCTTTTTTATTCCTTCGCTTTTTGCTTTTCTTTTCTTGTTCAATTCTCAATTTCCATCTTCACGTTTTCCTCACTTTTTTATTTTATTTTTTATTTGTTGATAAAAACGTTTTCCTCACTTTCCCACGATGTGTGATATTAAGTTTCCTTTACAAATCTATTAATATTAATATAAATTAGTATAAAAGACATAGATTTGTATAATGAAAATATAATGTAATTATAATCAAGTTACTGACGTTTATAGTTTTTAAAAATATATATATGTTATGATATATGTAGAATAGGGGAAACAAATTTAAAAGAGAAAATATGAAAAAGTCAGTTTATGTTTCAAATATGAAAAATTGCCAGAAATGCAACTTGATATCACTTTGTAAAACTTTAATCACTTAAAAAACTGGGCAGTTTGAAACTCTTTCTGCAAAATCTTATCTTAGAAACACAATCAGATTTTATATCGGAACATTTGATTTCAGATAATATTATGCATGTAAAAAAAACATCCGTGTCGCAAAAAAAAATCTAGAAACCCTAAAAGTTGGTGAATCACAATTGTAGTTAGCTGCGAAAGACAAACCCAACATCATTTAAATACTCGTAGATGATCCATTCTCAATTTCCGCTTGCTTTCGTGCTTCACTTCATTCACCATTTTGCGTAACTTAAACTCTTGAATTTATACTATTAAAACAGAATCACACAACTTGATCTAATCTCTAGAGATGTAAGATATTACATATAATATTATTGATTTTTAGTTGTTTTTCAAATGTTTATTAGTGACATTTTAGTCAAATGAAATAGGGGAAATTGCTGATTTTAGACCTTTTTTCATCTTGAATGCAAATGTAGACCCGCTATTGCACATTCGACAGATCTAGACCTTGAGGGTAGTGAAAGTACTACTTTCTCCCTGATGAACAAACAAAAAACCCGCTAGAAAAATTACCCTTATAACCTTTGAGAAGTCTGCCCACGAAGTCTACTGGTTGGCTACAGACTTCTATATACAGTCTACTCCGTGATTATATCTTAAAATTTAATTAGAAAATTATTAAAAAAACGTTTGATAAAAAAATGGTATACATAAATAACACATAGGTAGTTTTGACCTTTGTAAAATAAAATTTCATAAAAATCCATAAATTTAAACCAACTAAGTTTACATATCATCTAAAAGTATAGAAATAGACTTCTTTATCAAGTTGAAGTCTACTTCGTGATTAAATGTTAGATTTTAATTATAAAAATTATAAAAATTAATCTGATAAAAAAATTTGTATACATAATTAACATATAGGTAATTGGCACTTATGTAAAATAAAATTTCATAAAAATAAGTCAATTTAAACGAATGATGATGAATGAGGGTAGAAACTAAAACATGTAAGGTTGAAGTATATGGTTTAACATGGATAGATAGTAGGGTTATGGTTTTGATAAACATAAATTTTATATAAATCAGAGTTTATGTTTAAGATTATATTTCAGTTCATCTCGGATGTAGAATTACGAATATACTAATAATTATCTTGTTTAATATTCAATTTTTTATAACTTTTGAATTGAGGGTTACTGTTCTTTTGAGGTTTAGGGTAAAAAAGACTTCTTCATAAAGTCTGCATCACTTCGAAAAGAAGTCTGAAAGTTAAATTATGAAAAGCGAGAAAGAAAATTAAATGAGCGGAAAATAAAACTAAATAGACCGACAACAAAATTGAATAGGCAGATTTTTATGAAATTATTAAATTAATTTACATAACCCTAGGTTTAAAAGCCTCATTTTTCTCATCTCTTCTTCTTCCACGCCGCCTCCATTTTTTAGTCTCTCTGCTTCAAATCTAAACTTTCTTCCTCTTCTTCCGACGGATCTCCAGATCTTAACCTTCTTTTTTTTTTGTAGTCTCTCCAGACAGCCGCCGTCTTCTTCAGACCTGAATGTGCAATCAAACTCGTGTTAGATCTATGGCTCTCGATTCTTCAGGCAAACAATCCGAGCAGCAGCATCCGCGAGCCTCCTTCGCAATCGGTGGCGCCGCGAAATCCGAGCAGCAGCAACCGCGAGCATCCTCCCGAATCGGTGGCGCCGCAAAATCCGAGCAGCAGCAACCACGACCTTCTTCTATACTCCCATGACAGTGAGTGAATCCAGGTAAAGTTTCCATCTTTTTCTCTCAGTTCTCGTTAGTTTGAGCTTTCGTTCCTTGAAACTGAGCTTGAATTTGTACCTCGTTTCTTCTTTGGAACAGATTCAGAGGCATAGAGAGTACAGGCAGAAAATCTTGTCTTCTTACCAGATCAAAGTTTTCTTCTTTGTGTATATCGAACTGGGCTAACGCGTCTTATCTGAATTGTGTCACTGAATCTTTCTTGCTTGTTCTTCATCTGATTTTCCAGCGTTTGCATAGAGAGATCTATTCTCTTGACACTTTTCAAATGCTTCAGAGGAGAGGTTTAAAAGAATAATTGTTCGATCGTCTCCTGGGATTTACACTTTTCAAATGCTTCAGTCACGGTTTTGTGAAATGTTACTAGAAGAGGTACGGGAATTGGGTTAAAGTTATTGTTTTGTTTGCTTTTTTTTGGCTATAGGCTACTCTTCTTTGTTGTTTTTGTGGCTATAGGCTATAGCTTCCTTTTTTTTTCACCTCAAAGAACATTTTTTTTGGCTATAGGCTATTGATTCCTTTTTCTTGCATACAATCATCTCAGCTGCTCTCACACTAGTCATGGGACAGCGTTACTTGCTCACTCAAAAGATTATGCCCGCTGGTTTGGTTACTGGGATCAGGTCATCATCTTTCTCTTTTTTTTTTTTAATCTCATTTCTTGTGTCAAATTTGTTTATCTTTGTTTGCATCCACAGCTTTGTATTTTGATTCGACTATTAACACTAGCTACAACCCTATCTGTATTGCAGTGATCTTATGACTTGTTTTATGTATACAAGATCGCCACTGGTATCTGCAACAAAATCCCATACAAAGCTGAATGATGGTTATGCAACTCTGAGTTTTTCTCCTGGATGAAGATGATACTTCTGCTTAGTTGAATTTGTTTGATTAAAAATATCTTGTGTTTTTTTTTCTTCTGAGATTAGTTTGTAATACTCGAACAATGCATATGGTCATGTGTGTTTCTGAAATTAGTTTCTTTGTCATCGTGTTTATTTTTGTTAACCACAAATAGTTTTGAGTTATATATGAAAGATATATGACGCTTCGATACACATTCTTGGCCAGAGGCCCTGAGTACTGAGAAAATCGTAAAATAAACCTTGAAAATGACCGAGTTTTGCTCACACAAATTTGACACAAGAACATAGGTCTTCCACATAATCAAAACACATCAGAAACAAAGTAATCCACATAATCAAAACACATCAGAAATCTAAGTACAAAGAGTAGACTTTGATCTGAAATCTAATTATAGTGAGCTAACTATAAAATGAAACAAGAAATCTGATTCACTCATTTATATAACAGTCAAACTCACACACAAAAGTAAGTTGGCTAAAACTAACGCATGAACAAGAAAATCTTAAAAATTCATTCAAAATATGTTACAATTACAACTTTGAAAAAAGTCATTCGGTAGTAGACTTCTATATGAATTCTAATGATTTGATTTCATAGTGAAGTCTACTACTAGGCGGGAAATAAAATTAAATAGGCGGGAAACGAAACTAAATAAGCGGGAAACGAGACTAAATAGACGGGAAACGAAATTAAATATACTTCTTTTTGAAGTCTACTGTTAGTGAGTTAATTCCAAAATGAAACAAGAAAACTGATTCAGCCATTCATATAACAAATAAACATGTAAAAAGTCACACACAAGCAAGTAGGTTTGCTAAGACTAACGCATGAACAAGAAAATCTTAAAAATTCGTTCTAAATATGTTATACTATAATCTAATTAATTTTAAATATCAGACCAAACACTAAGTTTGAAAATCGAAAAGCTACCTAATATAAATCAAAATTAAAAATATAAAAATCACACATGAGATAACAGTAAATCATACTAGAGAAAGACATAATGAAAACAAATCAGAATACTAAGTACAATGAGTATACTTCGATGTGAAGTCTACTACTAGTGAGCTAACTGCAAAATGAAACAAGAAATCTGATTCAGCCATGCATATAACAAATAAACATGTCAAAATCACACACTAGCAAGTAGGTTGGCTAAAACTTACACATGAACAAGAAAATCTCAAAAATTTGTAATTAATATGCTACAATTACAACTTTGAAAAAATCTTATGGTTGTAGACTTCTATATGAAGTCGGACGAGTAAACTTCGGGTGAAGTCTACTAAAACAGGTCATTTTTGCAATTGACAATTTACGAAGGCAGACTTCATCCGAAGTCTACTACTCCGAGCAGACTTCATTCGAAGTCTGCATTCGTTAAAAAAAGTAGACTTCAAATGAAGTCTACTCCGAAAATGGGTCAATTTTGCAATTGACCAAACTTTGACTTTATTAGGTAGACTTTGTTTTAAAAGGCAGACTTCGATAAGATGTCTTCTCGAAAAGTAGACTTCTTCCGGGTTAGTTTTGCAATTGAATTCTTAGACGTTGACTTCAATAAGACGTCTACTACATAGTAGACTTCAGGAGAAGTCTACTCGCGTTGACCAATGTTATGATTTTTTCAGATATTGTAGACTTCACATGAAGTCTGCTGATTTTTCGATAATTATTAGACTTCGGCCGAAGTCTACTCTTTTAAAAATATTATTGGTCAATGTTTTGATGTTTTCGTCAACCCCAAAACTAAACCTCTGTAGACTTCCCCCGAAGTCTATTATTTTGGTCAATATCTGGTCAAATGCAATACTAACCTCACTTTAACGTAGACTTCTGGTCGAAGTCTTCTCCGAAAAAGTCCTCCTTTGGTCAAATGCAAAACTAACCTGGCCAGTACGAGGTAGATATGTCATCAACTTTTTTCTTACCAAAGGAAAGTAGTAGACTTCACATGAAGTCTACTGGGGTTTAAGATCCAAATTGGTCAAATGCAAAACTAACTTGTCTTTGACTAGTAGACATCACACTGAAGTCTACTTTCGCGAAACAGATGAAAAAACCCAGAAATCAAGTTTGAATTACACGAATCTGGTTTTTGGCTTCGTTGAATGACAGAATCTAGGCTGCTCACTACCACTAAAGAAACCCAGGCTCTGGGTATGCAAGAATCACCTAGTGTGGACATATACAAGGATTTTAAATTTTGAAAACTTGAATTAAGGAGATTTAGAGATGAAAATCAAGAGAAAGTGGTGAACAAAGAACTGGCGAACCCAAATGATGAGTTTTAAGAGGTTAAAGTGTGGTGGTTACAGCATTAAGAGCTTCAGATCTGGTTGTTAATGGTGGTTGGAAGAATTGATGTCGATGGCATTTTCGTGAATAAGTGAGGTAGATGGGGATGTGTTTGTCTTTGCCGTTTCAAAAATAAATCAAATAAAATTAAAAGTAATGGCATTTTCGTGAATTATCAGATCTGATAAGGTTAGATGAGAGAAAATAGGGCATTTTGAAGGGGGAAAAAATTCAGGATCTACGTTTGCAATTGACTGCAAATAAGGGTCTATTTGTGCAAGCGCCCCAATGAAATATGCCAATTATGATTAAAATTTAAATCAAAATTTAATCATAATTAAAACAAAACCAAATCTCAGAATATCTTTAATCAAAGTAAAACAAAACTTCCTTTCAAACATATTTAAAATTTTAGATTTTAGATTTTATGCAAAAAAATGTTATACAATAAATTTTGATTAGATGTATATATTTATAAAAACGAAAATTATCAAACTAAAACGAAAATTAATAGTAATTATTTTTAATTTACAAAATGAAGATTTTACTTTAATAAAAATTAATAATATTAGAAATTAGATTGATATATATTTAATTTAATAAAAAAATAAATATTAAAAATTATTCAATATTTATATTATTCGATTATATAGTCAATGGGTTAAAATTAATATTTGTTGCAATTGAACGGTTGGGATTATAACATAATCTAAAATAAATATTTTTCATATCTTTCATTTTCTCCAAAATTAAGAAAACTATTACTAACTGTGAAAATAATAAAATAAATTATTAAATTAAATTTCATCTATAAAATGAAAAAATGGAAATCCTATAATATATAAATATTTCACAAGTACAGTTAAACTATTAAATCTAGTGGTAAATGTAAATAAAATAAATTAGTACACAAATTGTTTTATATTTAGATTTAGTTAGAAATACTTTTAGTTTAATAAATTTTTAATATTATAAATTACTCAATATTTACGTTATGGACGGTTGAGCTTGATGTTTTTTACGAAATGATTTTTATTGCATGGTTAATTATCAAACATGCAAAATTTTAGACCAGTGTAAAATGAGTTTAAAAAACGAAAAAAAATAAAAATGTTGTTCGCTAACAGGTTAAAATTTAGTGGGTTAAAATTTAGTAAATTCTATGATACACCTATAGTAGAAAAAAAAACTATTAACATATCTAAAATTTTCAAATATATAAATATGTTATTTAAAATAAATAAATATCAGAAAATTTTGAAAAAATCTTAAGCAAATTAAAAATTAAAAAAAACATTCATTTTTTTCTTTTTATCTCCTGGTGACTTTTGTCTTCAAGTTTTCTTATTTATAAATTTTGACAATTTTAATCTCTGCTACAACAAATAATATGAAAATGAGCTGATTTCGTGAGGTAACCTTACAAAAACAATATTGTGAAAATTGGCATGCATGGTTATCACACATTCACACTAATTTCTCCCTCTATAAGTCTCTCCCTCCATATATAAGACTGTAAATGGTGATAAAAAAGTGGAATAAATTTATTGAGAAAAAAATATTAATGAAAGGATAAATATGGGTGGAATATTGGCAATGAAATGAACAAAATAAGAAAAAGTTTGATACATTAATTCCTTTACTATTTGTTCAAATAATAAATTTTAGCGGAATACTTATTTTCTAGGACCTTAATCAAATATGCCCTAGTGGCTCTTCTGAAAATCAAATATGCCCTCGTTATATAAACTAATTTCTTTTTGATTTTTGTTTTTAACCAAAACGCGAGAAATGACGGAAAAGGGTTTAATGATTCTGACAAATTACGATCCAACCAACTTTTTTTTAATTATCTTTTAACTTATCTAACAATTTTTTTTTTCTGTCTTCTTCTTCGGGACTCTTCTTCGTGGCTTTTCTTCTTTTTCAATCTCTTTCTTTCTTCTTCTTCCGCTTGCAGCAAAAATTAATCTTTGCTATCTCTTCTAAAAAAAACCTTACCTCTAGAATTTGAAATCAAGTATATTCTCCTTCTCCTCTTTCTTCCTCTGATTTCGCCATCTCAGATTCATTTTTCTCCACAACCACAAGCAACGGAACTGATTCCGGCGATTCGCCCAGCCCATCCGCGTCTTCAAGAAGCTTCGTCCTCAAAAGTCTCCCTCCGCCGATCACTGGCGCGTACAAGCCTCTCGCCGTCCTCTCCGCTCACGTTGACTCTGTTTCCTCGTTGGCAGTTCTTGCTGAGTGCGTCTCTTCAGAAATCTTTGTTGTCTTTTTTTCTTTGTTTCTCGATCGTTTTTTTTTTTGGGATTCCCCCATGTTTTCGAGATTTCTTTCCAGATTCCTTATAAACCAAGGAATTTCGATTTTGTTTTTGTTTTATCTGATGAATGACCAGTGTCGTACTTAATCCAATTATTCTTCTTGTTGTGCTTGGTGGTCTTAGTCACGTGAAGATCTAGGGACTAATGAGATGGTCAACTGGAATCAACCGAGTTGTGTTCCTGAGTGCATGCTGTCGATACTTTGGGAGGCCACAAGATAGAGAGATTGCGGTTTATATCTTGAATCGCCACTTGAGGACAGCATTTCTGGGCTGATGAAAACGAACATGATGTCCCAACCCTTAAGATGATCAAGGAGTTGACACTCTCTTCCCGAGCTTCAAGCACATGCGAACTCGTGTTTGTTGAGTAATACAAGGTTGTACAAAGTTATACTTAGTTGTACAAAGTTGTACCAAGTTGTCTCAAATACACATCAACATATATTTCATTTAGGTTTGGTAATCCAAAATTTTTAGTTTAATTTGGATTGAACCGATTGATTTCTCAGATAATTTCTTTTAAATAACCAAATTATACCAAATTATATTGCTTTATACCAATTGCTTTATACCAATGTTGGACCAGTTTTTACCAATAGCCAAATTTACCCAAATTCAATAAGCCAAATATTTTATAAGGTACATTTTATGAGGTTTTATAAAGTCTTATAATGTTTTTATTAAGTTTTGGAAAGTAATTTTATGAAGTTTATAAGATATTATAAAGTTTTGTAAGGTTTTATAAGGTTTTATAAGATTTTATAAAGTATTATAAGATTTTAAGATATTATAACATTTTATAAGGTACATTAATTTTATGAGGTTTTATAAAGTATAATAAAGTTTTATGAGGTTATAAGGTATTATAAAGTTTTATAAGGTTTATAAGGTATTATAAAGTTTTATAAGGTTTTATAAGATTTTTATAAGATTTCATAAGGTATTATAAGGCTTACTTATATTACCTAGAACTATAAGTTTTTTTATAAAACTACTTATAAAGCCTTATAAAGGCTAAAGACTTTATTTGTGGATTGTGCACGTTTAAACAGGTCGTTTGGATGATTTTAATAGGTTAAGAGTTGGCAGTTTGAGGATATTACTTACAACAAAAAATCGTGAAAAACTACTAGATCACTTGGGGTACAACTATGACTAAAACCAAAAATCATCATATTTATTAATTAAAAAAACGTAACACCGTCAAGTAACACCGTCAACAAATGCAGTTCTGTAACTCCGTTATTTCGTAAAAAAAAATAATTTAAGTTTGGCCATAGTAGTACCCAAGTTTTTAGTAATACTACCTACCACATAGTTGTATTTTGGCACTTTTAAGGTTTTTTTTAGTAGTACCGATTTAAAATCTACTTTTAGTAGTAGTACTGATGATTTTAGAGGTCTAAGATGCATTTCACATATTCTCATACAATAAAAACGTCGAAAATACTTAATTTGCACGAAAACCCTCACAGTTGGAAACATATTGTGCCATTCACCTTATAAGTATAAGGTTACTTTGGTTTAAAAGACATGTTTGTAAAAAAAATTCAAATTTGTGAAATTTAAAGGTTTCATCAAACAAAACAGTACTAAATAGCTTCTAATAGACAGTATTACTAAATGCATGTATTAAATACGTGGCCTAATAGAATTAAAATCACATTTGGCAATTCCCAAGCAAAAAACACATAGTTGTTCCACAGTTGGTCCAGTCGTCTCACAAAAACATAGTCAACCTAGTAGTACGCAGGCGTCCACACAAAACAAAGTTAAACCAGTTATCCTAGTCGTACCAAACTAAAAACTACACGAATATGAGTTCTGATTACACAATTACACCAGTGGTACCTGAGACCTCATAATACAAAATAAGCTATAAAATGATTGTAGTAACTCGAGAACATGTATGCAACTTATTGTAAGTACTAATCATGAAACGATCAGAATTGTTCTACCAAATAAAATTTCGAGTAGAAATATTGTAGATGGAGATCTCTTCCTCTGCTCATATATTCGATTTCCACGAAAGGCATAAGCTTTTGGGTGGTTGGTACTTCTATTGAACTCTTCATATGGATGTTACACCATTCAGCTAATTTGGCCACTATCACATCAATTGTTGGCAACAATGAGTACTTTCTTGCTTGAACAAAAACACCGTTAATAAATTCTGTATAATTGGTGGTATCAATGTTGTACATTTCTTCTACATTGATATTTATTTACTTGGAGTAGATAACCAAAAACATCTTCATCATTCCATATATGATGGTTTCTTCGGATTCAAGACAAAAGGAAAGTAAATAATTTTCAGCTGCGATTTAGCTTCATCCATCATAAGCTTCCTGCAAATTCTCTCAACCAACCCACTTTAACTGACTTCCTCTAATGGTGTTTTCATCACTAACTTCTGAATTGTATCTTCTCCTGAAATCCATTTCATGTCATCGCCTTCCTTTGAATAACATCCCCCATGGTCGAAACATATGATTGTGCAATGACTTTTACTCATCGGTCCCTAAAAAAACAAAATAGTATATCTTAGTAACACTAGTTGTCATAGTTGTACAATAATGTCATAGTAATACTAGTTGACGTAGTAGTTTTGATAAGGCACAATAACACCGTTAGTCCTAGTAATTCCCAGAAAATTCGATTTTTACGTTCGATTCACTAAAATTAATGTTAATTCATTGCTCGTTCACCCAATATATCTTCTAGAGTTAACAATTTAAGGTTTTAACAAACTTACCCAACAAATCCGCTTACCAAAAATGACTGAAAACAAAAATATTCAAATTTATAATTTAAATCTTCAAATTGAGAAGAATCACTAAATATTGGTATACCCATTACATAAAACTTGAAAATTTAATCATGAAAATGAAAATAGCATACAAATTAGCATAATCTAACCTTCAATTTTGAGCTTAAAATTTTCGTTAATGGTGGAAGGAGAGGTGGAGAAGAAGACGTTGAAGGAAAGAGAAAGAATAAAGTGGGTCCAGCTGTATTATTTTAATTGTTGTAATTAAATATAAATTATTTTAGTTTTTATTTATTTTATTTGTTGTAGATGAATATTTTAATGTATAATAGAGAGGGTAAAGATGAGAAGATTTATGGGGAAGGGTATTTTGATTTGAAGGAGGGTAGAGTGACTATTTTTAGAGCTATTAGGACATATCTGGTGATGGTCCCATCTTCTCAAATGTCCCTAAAATATAAACAACAATCTTCTATATCCCTCTTTAATCTCTTATATCCCTATTTCATTAATCAATCATGATAATACCAAAATACCCTTCAATTGAAATTGAATTGAAATTGAAAAACAGAAAAAAAAAATGAGAATTGACAAATTGAATATCGAGACCATCGGCGACTCCTCACGAGACTCTCCCTCCCCTCGACTCACTCACTCTATTCCGGTGACTCACCTCCGGCGACTCACCTGCAGTCACTTCGAGTCACCTCCGTCGCCGCATTCCGTCGCAGAGAGTTGAAACCAGGTGCTCCATTCTTCCCTTTTCTCCACCTGCATTTAGTAGAAATTAGGTTTATGGGTTTCAAATTTAGATTCGATTGAGATTTGATGAATTTGGTACGCACATTGTTGTATTACCTATGTTTCTGGGTCGATTAGTAAGTTTAATTGGTAAAAAATGGATTTCAGTGGTTGAATGGATCGAATTGGCAGTACATTTGCACTCGAAACCACTGATTTTGGGTAGAACTAGGTAGAACTAGTAGAACTGATAAATGTAGTATAACTGGTAACACTGGTATTACTGAAAATGTGTAATTGGTATAACTGTGGATAACTATGAATAATTTATTGAGTTTTTTGCATTGTTTTGGCAGGATACAATGACTACGCACGTCACCATATATTTTAAATTTCAAGGTCGCATGTGTAGTGTAATTTTGAAGACATCGGTGGAGGAGATATCTTTGTCAGTGATAGAAGCTAGGCTGTATAAGAAGCTTGGGTTAGATGAAAGTAAGGTTAAACTGGAGCCGGTCAGGGTCGTGGTCGTGATATCCAGTTAGAACTACATGACCTGTGCACAAAATATTACTTGACGGAGCTATGAGCATTGGCTTACTACAAGACGATTTATGTAGTGCCGGATAGGTCTGAATGGAATGTACCGGATTACATCAGAACATTGCGTAAAAGGCAAACCTATAAAGGGTGAATGAATTTATTGCCATATTTTGTCTTGTAAAACTTGTATGATTAAGACTCCTACGTAAAACTAAGTATAACTGTGTCAACTATATTTGATTTGTCGCCATGTTTGAGTGCGAACGTATTTGATTTATTGTCATCTTTTGTGTTGTACAACTTGTATGATTTGGACTACTGTGTAAAACTAAGTATAACTATGTGTAATATATTTGACTTATCCCCATCTTGAGTGCGAACATGTTACTACGTTGAACAATCCGAATTATCTGCCTAAACAATTATATCAACGGTAAAACGAAAATAACAAAGTTTTTATTAAGGTAATACTAGGAAAAGCTAATTTTGGATGATTTTCAAATTAAATTAGTATTCCCTCTAAAAAGTTAAATCAACGGTAAAACTAAAAAAACAAATTCGATTTTATTGTATTTACATATAATTTTTACAAATATATGATTTTGATTTTTACATTTGATTTTTGTTACACAAGCCCAACATTTCTCCAATATACTTCCTTATACATTCATGAACACTTTGTTGGTGACAACCAACTTAGTAAGGAGAAGTTAACGAAATTATGATTTAAACATATTTTTCCATAAAACAATCAGTCTTACATGTTAAATCAGTAAATGTAACTGTAAAACTACTAAAACATATTTGAAGGTTAAGTAATACTAATTAAAACGAAAACCACCAAAAGTAGAACTTTGAAGAACTTTCGTACTACTACTATCTTAGGTATTACTAAGAACGATTTTTGGAGGGAAATATTCCCACCAATTTTTGGACGAAAATTTATGTCATTTCTCTGTTTTCGTTATCAGCCATCCATTTCTCTCTCTCATTTTCTCATTTCTCTCTCTCTCATTTTCTCATTTTTCTCTCTCAATTCTCTCAATTCTCCCATTTCTCTCTCTCGGTTCTCTCATTTCTCTCCATTTCTCTATCACTTCTCTCTTTCTTCACGATTTTTGCCAGTCATGGATCCTTGAGCATTCTTTGAAGTAAATTTGAGGTAAATTTAGATTCTTGAGCATTCTTTGAAGAAAAACTGGTAAATTTAGGTAGAACTACTTGCGATTTCTGGAAAGTAGAACTGGTGAAACTAGGTAAAACTTTTTGAGAATAATGGATAGTAGAACTGGTACTTCTCGGTAAAACTAGTAAACCTGGTGAAACTTGGTAAAACTATTTGAGAATAATGAATAGTAGAACTGGTACTTCTCGGTAAAACTGGTGAAACTGGGTAAAACTATTTGAGAATAATGGATAAATTTTTATATGCTTTGATTGCAGAATGATGGCCTCCACTTTCGGCAACCATGGGTTTTTGGTGTCGAGGAAGAGGTTAAGGACTTAAGGAAGATGGTGGAAGAGATGGCCGCAGATATTGGGTTTTTGGTGTCGAGGAAGAGGTTAAGGACTTAAGGAAGATGGTGGAAGAGATGGCCGCAGATATTGCAAAACTCAAGGAGCTGGTGACCCGTAAACTCGGTTAAATTCTCTTTGTATCAGTTTGTGTTTCTTAAGACTTATTTTAACAACTTTATCCACTTTATGTTATTGTTAAAACTTGTGTTTGGTATGATTTATGTTGTGTTAAATTCTCAATCAATTGTATTATCTATTCTAGGATTTAACATGATAGTGAGTTTAAACTAAAATAAGAAGAATTACCACAATAATTTCAACCAGTCCTAAAACCACAAAAACAAGTTCCCAAAACAACTTGGACACATAAAAATAATGTGTTTCCAAAAGAAGTTACCAAAACGTGAACACAAAAAAAAACCACAACCAGAACTCAAAGTTTCCCATGAAGTTTCAAACATCAACCACAAAACAAGTTTGCCTTCACTCTCCTTCCTTTTTCCTTTCTGAGCTTCCTTGACAAACGTTTCAACTGGGGCTAACCTTCCCTCAAATTCTTTTTGAAATATGTTTACCTTCTTCCCAACTCTCGCTAGTTGACCTTCTATCTTTTTGAAATATGTCTACCTTTTTCATCCTCAGCCTCTGCCAAAGCTTCATCTTCTTCAACCTCAGGCTCCTCCAATGGAGCCTCCGCAACTCGCGACTCCGCAACGACCTGCTCCTCTACACTCTCCGCCTCCCTAATCATACGCCTCAGTTCTTCTTCTTCTTCTTCAGCCGTAACAACTCGCACCTTCCTAGCCGCCTCCGATTTCGTTAGCTTCCGAGTCTTGGATTTTGTTATCTCCTTCGAAGCCTCATTTCTTTTCCCACCTCGCCTTGTTTCCACCATTATAGACTCGATTGGAAGATAATAGAGAGAGAGAAGAACAGGTTTCGGAAGAACTGGACTCCAATTTAGAGAGAAGAGTGTCTCGTCTTGCTCGTTACGTCGCGAGTTTAGAGAGAGAGAGACGTTTCTCCAAATTAGAGAATTAGGGATTTGAAGAGGGAAAATGGCTCATATACTCCTCAAATGGCCGGAATAATCTCAAATGCTCTCGTTATAAACCCCTTTTCTTAAACAATTTCTTTTAAATCGAAAAGAATGGAAATGACTATAAAACCAGGTGAAAACTCTGAGATTTACGAGTTGACTACGGGCTTGAAATGGGTCTTTCCGAAGTTAGGTCAGACCCAAAAAAATTTGGGGGAATTACTTCAATTTCGGGATCCCTCAATTTTCCCCACTCTCTTCTCCCACTCTCTTATCTCCTTAGAATCTCAAATGAATCCTCTCTCTCACGAAAGCACCGGGATCCGAAACCACCTCCCGAAACCCTAACCTAACAGCGACGGAGCGACTGTTTCACGGCAAGGAAGATGGCACCAAGGACGAGGAAAATGCGGAAGGAGAACCCGACCCCGAGTGAGAAGCCGGCGAAGAAGATGAAGACTAAATCGAATGAAGAAGAAACGGAACCGACGACGGAGGCTCTCCCGATAGACGCCGAGCCGACAGAAGCTGACCCGACTGAGGCGGAGCAGACGGAGGCTGTCCAGACCGAGGCGGAGCAGACGGAGGCTGTCCATACCGAGGCGGAGCAGACGGAGGCTGTCCAGACCGAGGCGGAGCAGACGGAGGCTGTCCCGACGGAGCCTGAGCAGACGGAGGCTGAGCAGACGGAGGCTGAGCAGACGGAGCCGGAGCAGACGGAGGCTGTCTCGACGGAGCCTGAGCAGACGGAGCCGGAGCGGACGGAGGCTGAGCAAGAAGAAGAGGAAGAAGAAGACGATGCCTGCTACGAAGACGAAGAAGAAGAAGACGTTGACTCGGAAGAAGAAGAAGAAGAAGAAGAAGAAACCGATGCCGCCGAATAAGAACAAGAAGATGAAGAAGCCGAGGCCGAAGCCTCTGAAAGCGAGGCCGAGTCTCCACCGAGTAACGTAAGCTAATCCTTTCTCACATGTTTTTTGTTGGAATTATGATCGGAATTTGCAATGTCTCAATTTCCGAAAATTGAGACACTAGGTTAACTAGGTAATAGTAGAATAATTGCGGGAAAATACTTGGATGTAATAATTTAATAATTAGGTAATATGCTGGGATTCAAAAAAATGCGGGAAATTGGAAGTATTATTTGGTAATACTAATAGAATGGTGGTAAAAGTAAGAAAATTGTGTATAACAAAAAATGTAATAGTCTGTTAAATTGTGTTCCAGGGTGCGATGCGACCAGTGTTGTTCTTGAAGCCGGATGTATATTGCAAGAGCATTAAACTACCCACGAGGTGTTTCTTGGAAGAAGTTGTGGAGACATTTGAGAAATTGGAGATGAGTGATATGGAAAGAGAATGGTTCGAGAATCATCCACAGTTCAGACACATTCTGCACATGCCCATTTCAAATCATATGGTTCAACCGCTATGGATGATGTTGATGCGTACTGCCAAGATCGAGAGGAAGAAAGAGGCGTGGTTTGTGGTGAATGGGGTTCCCATCCGGTATGGGTTGCAGGAGCTTCCGTTAATCTCAGGACTGAACTGCTACAACTACCTGATGGACTGGAGCAAAAAAGAGAAGTATTACATGAAGGAGAAGTATTTTCCTGATCACAAGAAGGTTTTAAGGGAGGATGTGAAGAAGAAGCTTGAGGAGATGGAGGCGGATGATAGTGGAGAAAGGCTCAAGATGATGGTGTTGTACTTCTTGAGCAGCATCATCTACGCTCCCAAAAAAACCGGAGCTGATGGAACAGCCGTGCTCAATGTATTTTTAAAATACGCCGGTGATCTGGAGAAGTGTAAGACCTTTCCTTGGGGCAGATTGGCTTTCGATCGCATGATAGAGTCTATCTCGGATGTAATGAATCATTTGGTTGAGAATGGGTTGGGCGAGGCATGCTCGTTGCCTGGTTTTTGCATCCCTTTGGAGGTAAGAAATTATTTTCCTTTGCATTATTTTCCTTTTCATATAGGTGTAATCATATGTGTGTGTTTTGTAGATATTGCCAACGGAGGCCATTCTGCAACTGAAAGAGGAATTGCGAGGAGATGTGGAAATTCCTGAGGAGGATTGCCCAAGGATGTGCAAGTCAAAGTGGAAGAAATGCTCGTTGAGAGGTTGGCCACTTGACACTGTTTACGAGAAGCTCGGATCTAACAGCCAGGTTAGTAGTTAATGGTGTTTTGAAATTATTTGGAAACTTGGTAATATTGTATGTTAAACTGTGTTTGACTTGTGTTTGACTTCACAGGACATTGAGAATGTGTTGTTCGCTTCGGATGAGGAGAAGGCGAGGATGGATTTAATATTAGAACCGGAGGATGATGACGATGTGCACGATCCTATTGTTGAAAGCTGGGAAAACTGTATAGATGGTGGATTCGCTGTGGTGTTTGAAGACATGAAGGAGGAAGATGTGAATGGCCGACGAATTAATGTCGAGGAAGGAGGAAGGCCAAAAAACCGAGACAAGAGAATGTCTCCGAGGGATGTTGTCGCCGCCATGGACAACATGACATCGCAGTTGGAGTTGCTGAATAAAAAGGTTGGTGAAATGGAAGAGAGGATAAAGACACTGGAACACACTCTCAAGACGCAGCAACACTAAGGCACTTGGACCTTGTTTTATGTTATTTTGGAACCTTGTTTTATGTTGTTATGTTGAAACCTTGTTTTATGTTATGTAATTTTGGAACCTCGTTTTATATTAGGGATTGGGATTATGTTTTATTATCGGATTGATGCTAAGTGAGTTTATGAAGAAGTAACATTAGTAAACCTAAGTGATACTATGATGAAATAACATTAGTGATACTAAATAAAACTATGTAACATTTATAATACTAAGTAAAACTAAGTGATACTAAGTGATACTATGACGAAGTAATACTAGTGATACTAAATAAAACTATGTAACATTTATAATACTAAGTAAAACTAAGTGATACTATGACGAAGTAATACTAGTGATACTAAATAAAACTATGTAACATTTATAATACTAAGTAAAACTAAGTTATACTATAACGAGTTCAAGTAGTGATACTTACTAAATAACATTCAACCATGGAATTAGTTCATTCAACAATAATTGAAACCGAGAAGTTCATGAAAGGAAATTGCAAAATACGACATTAAAAGTCTTCAACAAAGAAAATTGAAAGGAAACCCATTACATTTTCCCTAAGGAAATTGTTGGCCGACTTTCAGCTTGGCTATCTCTTCAGCTTGACTCTTAATCGTCTTTTTCATTTCGTCAACTTGCCTTTTCATCTCTTCAACTTTATTTCCAATGTGACGGATCTCTCCTTTTACTCCGAAAACCCATGGCTGGCGAAAGTGGAGTCCATTATCCTACAAAAACGGAGCAGCTCCAAAATTGCAGATATTACCCACAAAAAAGGGACACAAAAAAAACCCAGATCTGAGATTGCAGATGTTATACCTTGAATTTGGGGCAGGTCCAGTATCTCTGACCTGGGCAGGTATCGAAATCGTGCATACTTTTAGGAGTTTTGCATACTTCTTCCTTCATCCATCCACCGCATGGGCATCTGATGGGAATCCCAAATTGGGCGTCGGCAGTGTAAGAAGCCATCTCATTGTGCCTAAGCGCCTTTCGTGTTTCCTCGAAATTCCTCTCCTCTTCCTCCTCTGAATCGTATTCGAAAAGTCATCGTGCTGCGTGTTCTCAGACTCTTCCACCTCCTTCCTTATGGCCTCGTAGCTCATTTTTCCCTTACCCTTCTCCATTTGAGAGATGAAAGAGAGATGAATGAGGGAAGAAAGATTTTCGGAAGAGAGAGAAAGATAGATGAGAGATTTTGTGCAGCGAGAGAAAGATAGATGAGAGATTTTGTGCAGAGAGAGAAAGTGGGAGGTTCGAATGAGAGAGAGAGATGAATGAAAGAGAGAGAAAGAGAGATGATCGATATTATATATTTGTTGGGGGAGGTTGAAATGTGTTGAAAACTGTTTTGATTTTTTTTTTTTTTGGCTTCAGATATTTGGATGTGCCGCCCAAATTTTTCTAATTTCCCTCCCAAAATTTACACACTTCTCCGGAAAAAATTAAATTCCCGCCCAACAAATACACATAGTAATACCAAGTTCCTGGTTATACAGAATTTAGCATTTTTGGACCCAGAAATGTCAACACCTTACCCTAATATTACACCACCTAGAACTTATAATTTCTAGTATTACAGTTCAAGTACATGGTTTTCCATGTGAATATCATAGTCCTATGCAATAATATGTTCGAAAATGATATTCTCGAACTTTTCACTTCAGAAGTTGGTTCTCCTTATGAAAGAGTTTGTTAAAGTATAAGAAAGTTTCTTGGAAAAACAATATAAGTTGAAGTTTCTTTGAAAATAAGTTATTTTGTTAATTATTATGTTTGTTTGCCATATGAATTGTAATTCTAACACTAAAAACTAATCCATCTCAAAAATCAGTTATTTTTTTTAAATTATTATGTTTGTTTGCCATATAATTTGTAGTTCTAGCAACCATTTGCTTTGAAAAGTCAAATGAAACGCAATATTGATAATGTTACCACTATTATACAGAAAACAATAAAATAACCCGTTAGGGAGAAGAATTGTATTAAATTACAAAAATCAAACGTTGAAAAGTCAACTCAAACACAAATTCATAGTTTTACCAGTATTACAAAAAGACAATACAAAATCACAAATCGAAGTTTTCTCCAAAAATCAACTCTCCTAGTCCCCTTCCACGCTTGGATTTGTTTTGTGTCATTCCCTTCTTCGTCCTTACCCTTCGGCGCCTCTCTCCCGCTGATGGAAATCTGTTTTCTTTTCGACGACCCTTTTTCGTGATACGATCCGGAGGTATGATCTCCTTCTCCTTGATGTAATCCGGTACATTCCACGAAGACAATTCCGGCACAGGGTATATCGATTTGCTATACGCCAATATCCATGAGTCCGTCCAATAGTACTCCGAACACAAGTCGTAATATTCCATGCGGATATCACGGCGACTCTCATGCTTCTGGAAATAAATAAAAGCAGCTAACGCGTGAAGACAAGGGTACCTATAGATATCGAAGAACCTGCAAGCACAACTTTTACTGCTCAAGTCCACCAAATAAGGCTTTCGGTCCTCTTCGATGACTTCGTATTCAAGTAGACAACCGTTTATCTCTTGCACATCTAATTTCTAGGCTATAGGCCAATTTACGTGTAATAAGTTCTCAACCAAAGGAACCAGTTTATTATTACTCGTTCCTCCCACAGACTCGTTCCTATGCTCGTTGAACCAATCCGAAAAACTTCCGAACTATTGTATCAAGCATGGGTATGAAGCAGTACCTCCTTGCATCCCTAAAGGTTTTGTTTAGAGATTCCACATAATTGCTTGTGTCGAGGTTGTATCTAGCAACTGGAGAATAACATCTTGCCCACTTTTCTGGCACCGTGGTCTTCTCCACATACTTTGCTGCAGCTTGATATCTCGTCTTAAACTCCACATAAAGCTCAATGAAGTCAGCCACCGGAGCCTTACCTACCAGTTAGAATTCTTCGGCAACATCTCCCCTGGATGTGCTTGGAGCATTTTGTTTAACGTTTTGCGCCAAATGCCATAAGCAAAATCCATGATGAGCTGCTGGATACACGTTCGCTACGGCGTTGATGAAGCTCGCATTTCTATCACTCACAAATACCAACTCCGAAGAGTACTCGACAACAGTTTTCAGTTTCTCAAAAAACCAGAGCCAACTTGCATTGTTCTCGCCGTCGAGTACACCAAATGCTATGGGATAAATGTGACGATTTGGATCCTGAGCTACGGCGAAAACAAGTACACCACCAAATCCGGCCTTCAAAAAAGTAGCATCCACCATAATTACTTTCCTCATGTATTTAAACCCATCTATGGAAACACCCAAAGCTACGAATAAATACTTGAATTTCCCCACCATATCCACTTCTACAGCTATTTTCGTACCCTCATTCAGCTCCTCTAACACGTACAGATAACGATACAACACCTTGTAGTTATCTTCCGGACTACCAAAAACATCAGCAATTGCTCTATTCTTCCCTCTCAAAGCCGTGGAGTATGATACCTCCACACCAACTACCCTCTTCACAAGTGACATGATCTCTTTAGGAGTTGGAGTCTCCAGTTTCCCGGGATAATGCTCACTCACAATAGCTGCAACCATCCATACTGATCCTTTCCTCTTACGGCTGCATTCTTCACTCTGAATAGCTCGGTTACATGTGTGCATATTCTTGTAAGTTCTGGTCGAAAAAGCATCCGAGTTTGGGATTTTTACTGCTCGTATATGCCAAGGACAAGTTGTTTGCGTGCATTTTACCACCCATCTCTTTTTATCATAATTTTTAATCACATACCCGAACGATTTCACAAATGCGCCTCTATGAACCACATCGACAACAACATCCTTACTAGGAAATTCTTCATCAATTCTCAAATCCAAACCGTCTTCCCATTCATGTATACTCTGACTAGATTCAACTACAAGTGCTGGCTCAACATAATAATCACGTCTATCTGATGCTTCCACACCGTTACCCCCACCATCATCTCCATCATCATCAGAATCACTGTCAGAATCACTATCAGAATCATCATCCTCTTCTTCTACTTCATTTCCACCTCCGTTGTCAACATGCAGCGTTATTGCGTTGGGTCCTATTTCTACGCTTTCATCATCAACACGCTCATAATTCTTACCATAAGAGCTTTTTCCGGCTCTCGATTGTTGCACGGGCTCTTCCGTTCTACTAAGCAACTCCACAAGCAAAACACATCTTCGGTTCTCACTATCAAAATGCGTTAGATATACCAAGAGATCCTCATCATCACAAATATACGACTTTCCCTCACATCCAGCCAATCTAGCAATGTAACTCAATTCCAATCTAATCTTACTTTCATCTAACCCAAGCTTCTTGTATAACCTGGCTTCTATCATCGGTATTGTTATCTCCTCAATTGATGTCTTGAACACTAGACCATTGATGCGTCCTTCGCATTGATAATGTATGTTCACATTGTTGGTCATCCTAACCTGCCCAAACAAATGCCACAAAATCTCAATCAATACAGTTTTTTGCTTCACAGTTATACTCTAGTATTACCAGCTATACATCGTCTCCAGTATTTCTAGTATTACTAGTTATACTATTTTCGCAACCATTCCCAGATCTACTCGAAATTGCAAAATAATTTTTAATCCCTAACGATTCATTCAGCCGTTGTAGTGCTCGCTCCCATTCGTAGGGGATAGTCAATATGCAGTCATATTCAAGCCAGATAAATTCGTTATACACCAATGCATCATTATAATTTCTCCTACTTTTACAATTTCAAATCTCTGAAAAACAACTACTTAACAGAACACGTACCTCAATTTTTAGCTCAATGAATGTCGAATGGAGGTCGTCGGAGCTCGTTGGCCGTCGAACGGATGTCGCCGGAGCTCGTCGGGAGCTCCGATAAGAGAGGAGAGAGAGACGACAAGAAGAGAGGCGAGAGGAGGAGAGAGAACGAAGAGAGAGATTATCGGGACATGTCAAACTCGGGTCGGGTCGAGTAGGGGCGACTCGGGTCGGGGAACGGGATCGGGTGGGTGAGAAGTCAAACTCAAGGTCAACATTCATTAAGGGTAAAACCGTAACACCACTTACTGGAGATGGGCGAGATTGAAGGAGAGTATTGTGGATCACTTTTTTTTGTAAAGGAGCATCTGAGCTCTTGTCCCATTTGAAGATGGATGGGACGATGAATTTGAGGACTTGGTCGGATATGAGATAGAGATTGGTTTATCTCATCTCGGTTTAGGGAAGTCGGTTTAGGTTAGGTAAACTTGTAATTCTTTTAAATTGGAGAGGGTTTATAGTCAGTTTGCTTATTTTCGATCAAAAGATAATGTAAAATGAAATCCTTTTTAGAAGGAGGACATGAGAGACTTTATTTAGAGATAAAGGGACATACGAGACGATGTCTCCTACAATAATGTTGACTAAAAATACGATTTGAACAATTCTCCTATTTTTGGTTGTGAAATATCAACCGCTACGAGAAGGATTAGCACGAACCCAATAAGCCGGAGAATATATATATCCTAACAACTAAAGAAAGGTTTAGTTTAAGAAGAAAAAAAAAAGAACAATATGAACAATCTCTTAATCTTCCTGATTCTTCTTAGTCTATGCATAGGAAATACAATCGGAGTAAGTAAACTTGTGCTCACGAACGAGCTGGACAATAAAATCCTCGCGGTGCGTTGTAAATCTAAGGACAACCACCTTGGCGATCATTATTTGCGCGTTGGCCAAAGCAAAGACTTTGAGTTCGACGACAATGTTTGGTTGAGGACGCTTTTCTGGTGTCGTATGTGGAAAGGGCCTAATTTCAAGATTCACCAAGTGTTTGTTGCTTACAAATCTAAGATGAAAAAGAATAAAGGACCAACGTACTTTTGGATAGGAAGAGAGGATGGGATCTACTTTAGAGAAGACCCCGATGGTATACCTCCCGTGAAAAGATTTGAATGGAATCTTACGGCACCTTGATGATCAGGAAGAGAAGATGCCACCTTCTTCCTTCAAGCACGTGGTGTCCGTGCCTCCTTTTAAGGATGCCATAAAAGAATATTTACAAAAAAATGTTAATATTTTATAGAATTGTGTATCAAATTTTGATTTTTTTTAAAGTTTTGACTTTGAAAAAAACAATTTTATAGGCTTCACATGAAAAAAAAATATATTTTTAACTTGTACAATGGCATCAAATTACATTTTAAAAAATTGAAATAATTTCTTTTTTTATTTTTATTTTTAAAGGTGAATATAAGCAACTTTCAAAAAGAAATTAAAAGAAAAATCAGACGTGTTGACAAAAAAAAAAAAAATAGACGTCAATGAATTGTTCTAAAGTTACAACATAAGCAAAGCTCTGCATGCACGTGTATGTTTGTTGTTGAGATAGAACATGTCTGGAGTGAAAGGTTCAAATATTTTTGTTTTTAATTAGACGTAAATGACTTTTTTTTTGTAAAATTACAACATGAGTTACAACATGAGCATAGCTCTGCATACACGTATATGCTTGATGTTGGCTGAGACTACACACTTGCAAGTTCAAGTTAAGGTCCGTTCATGCTACGATGACCAAGGTAAACTAACAAACCTTTACTTTGGGTGTAAATGTAATTCCATAAGCAAGCTGATTTTGCCATACGATTTTTGGTCTAGAGTATAATCTGCAAAAACTGGAAGATCAGGCAATAGAAAAGTTTTGGAAGTGGAACCAGTAGGGACACGATCTTCGGTTCTCTACCCTAAATGAAGAAGCAGAGAATGAGGACGAGAGTGATAATGAAGAAAGTGAAGAAGAAAAAGAGAGTACTCATGACAAATATGGAAAAGTAGAACAGGAGAAACAGAGAGTTTTTTTGTGCGTTTCTGCTTTACCAAGAAAAAAGGGGAAAAATAAATAAAAAGGTAAAAAAGGAGTTCCGCACGTGAATATTTATTTAAATAGGGCTCAATTGCAATTAACTTGCAAAATTCGACCAAACAAGTTTTTATTGTTGGATCCAAACCTCTCTCGGTCTCTTCTTCTTCCCTCTGCTTAGAATCGATCACATACTCCGGCGACGGGTGAACCATGTCGAACCTCAGACTTCTCCTCTTCCTCTCCTCTTTACTATTCTCCTCCTCCTTCGCTTTCCAATCAGACGAGCTCCTCCTCGACGACGAGGAGTTTGGTCTCGAAGGAGCCAACCCTCGCTCGCCGGAACCAGTTTTCACCGATTCACCGGCGTCGTATTCTCCGCCGAAACAGACTCCGAGTATCCGCAGACGGTACTTGGATCCTGATTCGGACTCCAAGATCCAGTTCACTCTCGAACATGCCTTGGGAGACTCTGGTTTCTCCTCGGCAGGTACTTTCTCCGCTCGCCTCAAGACTTGGAGCCATGGCGGTCAGGTCTTGCTCTCTTTTCCCGACAGATCATCTCTTAATCCAAAGTTTGGTTTTGTTAACCTTAAAATCTTGTTGGATGCAGACATTAACGAAACTTCGGTTCTCTAGGAATGAGTTTTCCGATGAAGAGAAAGATGCCTTTATAGTAAGTTATGTTTCTTTTTAGTTTATAGTTTTTGTTGAGAAACATAAGTGTGTGTAATGGCTTTGATTGTGAAAACCCATTTGTAGAAACTGCTGAAAGGAGATGACTTTTATAGAATAAGGCTTCCTTCTAATGTAGTCTCCCCACCTGGGAGAGAGTATGTGACTGCATCAGTCAGAGCTGTAAGTCCATCTTCTTTGATTTCTCTCTAAATGTTTCGCTATTCTTCTTTTATTCTGCTTTCTCAAGTAGTCAAGTTTGAAGTTGATATCACCAGAACTCTTGCTTGTAACTATCATCCACTAGGAAGTTTTTTTAATATCAAATAATACGGTTTGCTAAAGAGATTTTTTCTGTGTATCATTGGTGCCTGCTTGTAGATTAATAAGTTTGTTCGATTGAGTTCAGCTTTTGAACTCCCACTATGTTAGTCTTGTTGCAGCTTTTTAGAAATCTTTACCATTCCCTTTTTGCTTCATTGAGATAAGAGAAGCTTGCTTCTGTGTTTCCATTCAAATTTAGTAACTTACTTGTTGAGTCCAAACCCATTTCCTCGGAATGATTAAAGAACCGTTTCCATTGCGATAATGTTATTTGCTGTTGTTGTTTTCTTTTCTCTCTTTGGTTTTAAAAGACTATTATGTTTGATTACAGAGATGTCTTCCACGGGATGGTTTGGATGAACATATCGTTATACACATGGTAATATATTCTTATGGTATCAGTATTTTCAGTCTCCCGAGATCAAACTTTAGGTTCTTGTCACAATCTGTGTTAGTTCCTCGCTATTCAACTTGTCACACTTTCCGATTCAATTGCAGGATGGTGCCAACATTCTGGCAGTTAGTTATGGCTCTCCTGGCGCATGCCCGTATCCTCGAGAGTTGAAACTTGTGAGTGAAACTTGCGATCCCATCGTTATTTCGTTGCAGAAAGCTGACTGAATTTATTAGGATTTGGGCTTACCTTCGTTTCTCTTGGGGTCATGAGTAGAATAGTAATGTAGATTATGTGATGGAGTTGTGCCATTGCCTTTTTTTTGTCAATAGTTTTGGGAAACTTTGGCATGATTGGATAGTATTCTAAGAACTGTACTGGAACTGTCTTCTTTGTGCAAAAGCACTTTATTTGCAGTTTTATATTCTGTTACATGTACTGAACCCTGAAAGCTTATAATGGCAGAAAGGTACAATATAGGGATATATCTGTTTTTATATTAACAAGTCTGATTAACGTTTTGTGTTTAATGTAGCCAGGAAAATGGACATTTAACTCCCACACTATCTTGAAGAGTAGTGATCAGGCACCAAGGTAGAAACATTGGTTCTGCATTTTGCATTTATAGTTCTTACCTTTTCATGTACATCCATTTGTTAACATACACAAGCCTGAGTGGTAATTTTTCTTAATATACCCTGTCTGTGGTGCAGAACTCCGATATTCTCGGAGGAGATTCTTGGCAATAGCGAGAATGTGGAGGGTGAAGCAGAACCACCAGTAGAGAGATCATTTTGGGCAAAATATGTAAGTATCATTGAGTAAAACACATTAGTTTTCGTTTATTTGATGGTTTTTAAAAACAGTGGATGTGACTTGATATAACGAAACTGTGATATGGACAGTGGATGTATTTGATACCACTTGGGCTCATAGTGATGAATGCTGTGACACAAGCAACCAACATGGCGGAAGAACAACCCGCAGGGTCTCAAGGGCAAGCACCAGCAACGATTCAGCGCGGTTCAGGTTCAGCCCCACCCAGGAGAAGATGATTCCTTTCTCACTTTCTTTTGATCTAATCATATATTGTTTCTTAATATTAGTGACTTCAGTATCCTAAAGTGGAGCTCTATGTCACTTGAACACCCTGCATTCATAGGCTAGTTAGTGTAACGACCAGACTATACAGCTGGTGTTATGATTGGCTTTAACATTTTGATTATTATTGAACTGGCATTGTGTCATTTGATTTTACATATAAGGCAGATAATTTAGCCCTCTTTGTTTGAATTGGTTAAAAGAAATCATAGTGGTATGATTCAGTTTGTTACATTATATGTCAAAAGTGCATTTTGGAACCATTGTTAAGGTGCTGTTAAAAGACAAATAGTTCAAAAATACCACAAGAACAATTGTTTTTCCACATATATATAACAACTGTTTCATTTTTTATTAAGCCTCTTTAATATGATTAGTTTTAGAACACTTATTCTAATTTTCAGATTTACAGCATTGTGAAATTAAGGATCACAAAAAGAAAAGAAAAAAGTCAGGAGTTAAATACTTTATACGAAAGTGTAAAGAAAAATTGAAGAATGTTGGGAGGCACGTAAACATTTGATTGAATTATTTATAAACCTCACACATCAAATGTTGTTGCAGGCACGACATGACTTAAGAAACCAGCAATAATCATGCTCTTGATATCCACTATAAAAATGGTATAGTAGTTATGACAATATTTGTCGAAACACAAAACAAAACAAACACAAAAATGGGAATCGAAGTCTGCGTGAAGGCAGCTTCTGGTGCTCCTGATGTTCTCGGTGACTGTCCTTTTAGTCAAAGGGTTCTTCTCACCTTAGAGGCAAAACTTCCGTTGGTGAAGTTCGACGATTATGAGAACTGGGTGGCTGATTCCGATGTTATAGTTGGAATCATCGAGGAGAAATATCCGGAGCCTTCTCTTGTGACGAGTCCTCCTGAGTTTGCCTCTGTGGGATCCAAGATCATCGGTGCTTTTATCATGTTTCTGAAGAGCAAAGATCATGCGAATGATGGAACCGAGACGGCTTTGTTGGATGAACTGGAGGCCTTGGAGAATCACTTCAAGATTCATGGTGGTTCTTTCGTGGCTGGTGAAGCTGTCACAGCGGTGGATTTGAACTTAGCTCCAAAGCTTTACCAACGAGAGATCGCGTTAGGACATTTCAAGGATTGGTCTGTCCCTGAGAGCGTGACCAATGTCCATGACTACATGAAGCTTTTGTTCTCGCTAGATTCTTTTGAGAAAACTAAAGCTGCCAAAGAATATGTGATCGCGAGTTGGGCTCCTAAACTTGAGGTTTTATGCATTACTGATCCGTTGTGTTATCACTAGATGTGGTCCAAAGTCTTATTTTCCTTATCCATTAAATAATGGAATTGCACCAAAGTGTTGGTGTCTTCATATTCAACCCCCTTTTCTTTGTAATGTTTTCTTGTCAACAAATACAAAAAAAAATATTTTAATAAATTCCGCTAACCAAACTGGAAATTTAGTATTAACATGAATGATTTTTGAAGGGAAAATTCAAATACTTTGTGTCAGTTTGTCAACTTTAAATTTCTTTGCGCAAGGAACTAGCTTGATAAAAATAGTGATCAAAAGTTTATTCTATCCCTTAAATTCTTCCAAATATGTGGGAAAATAGGTAATTCCGAAAGTAAAAGATACTATTTTCATCAAATCAGAATATTATACTGCAAGAAGCATACTAATCGAAGGGCATTTCCTATTGCGAGCGAGAAGGGCAACTTTAGGGTTTTGGGTGCAGGCGATCAAGATACGGCTATGTTAGATTCGGTGGAGCAAGGGCGTCCCCCGGGAGACCCTCCAGACATGTCGGGTTCGTGGGTGAGGAAGGTAACGGGATCGAATGCCGGAGGATTGCCAAAACCGGAGGAGTTGATTGATGATGCTTTTGTTTCCGAGAGAGTCAGATTGGAGCTTCCGAATGGAGAAGAGGGAGAACCAGTGATTACCATTGAACAAGAGGTCCTGGAAGCCATGAATGGATTATGGAAGAATTGCATGATTGTGAAGGTCCTAGGGCGAGTAACCTCCATTGCGGCCTTGACCCGGAAGCTTCGGGAGTTGTGGAAGCCTAAGGGTTCTTTGTACGTAATGGACCTCCCGCGACAATACTTTATGATTAGGTTTGGAGATGAGGAGGAGTATTTGGTGGCGCTGGCAGGAGGTCCTTGGAGAGTGTTCGGTAGTTACCTCGTTGTACAAGCATGGACACCCTCCTTCGATCCTTTGAGCGATGACATCGTGACGACTCCTGTGTGGATCCGATTGGCAAATATTCCAATTAATTTCTATCGTAGATCCATTTTGATGGGAATTGCAAAGGGGATAGGCAAGCCGGTAAAAGTGGATTTAACGACATTGAATTTCGAGAGGGGTAGGTTTGCCAGGGTCTGTGTTGAGGTGAATCTGAGGAAACCATTGAAGGGTTCAATAATGATAAATGAAGACAGATACTTCGTATCTTATGAAGGTCTCTCGCAAATCTGCTCGAGCTGCGGCATGTTTGGTCACTTAGTGCATACATGTCCTAATGTTAGCAAAGAGCAAAGTGTCAAAGAAAGAGTCTTTCAAGAACGGAGGAATACACAGGCGGAAGTACCGCAGGGTGCCGCTAACGAAACGCTCCAAACAGATCAGGGAGATGACGGATTTACGCTGGTAAGGCAAGGAGTAAGAAGAGGGGAAAATTCGCGAAGCAAGGCGGCGGCAGGGAAGCAGAGGGAAGGTCCCAGTCGAAATCTCCGGGAGATCTCGAGAAATAAGGAAACACAGAATATTCTGATATCAAACAGTTTTGGAAGATTGATGGATGATTTGGAAGCTCCGGAAATAAGGCAAGAAGCGGCTGGCCAAGGAGAGAATAAGGAAAACGAGATTTTCAAGGGGAATACGAATATTCAAATTCATAAAAATCAGGTGCAGAGTGTGAATCACGAATCGAGGATGATTTTTAAGGCGGGAAATTCAAAAGAGAATCAATCCAAGGTTAGCCCACCGATAACTAAAACCAAATCCGGAGCGAATAAAGGCCCGGAAAATAGAAATGCAAAGCCCAAATCTTTCCCAAAGTCGAAGCCCATGAGAGGACTTGTTTTTAGCGACACCGGGGAAGAGATCGAATTATCGACCAACGGAAAGCGTTTGCGAGTGGAGCAAGAGGATTTGGGGAGAGCTGGTGGTCCCTTCCTCCAGGACAGCCCGGTCCGAGTAGATGATGCTCCTTCTCAATTGGTTGTTGTGTGTCCTGAACCGAGCACGGACGTGGAGGTGGTCGATGCGAATTTGGTCGATGCGGAATTGGGAGAAACTGCAACTTTGCACGACGTCCCAGCGGAGACCATGGGGTCTCAGGAGGCATAACAATTGTCCCCGGCTTTCCTTAACGATTGGCGTATATTAATAATGAAGATTCTTATGTGGAATTGCCGGGGGGCCAATAAACCCAATTTCCGACGTTCGATCCGTTACTTATTGAAGAAATATAGTACTGATGTTCTTGCAGTTTTTGAGACCCACGCAGGAGGAGATCGTGCTGGGCGTAAATGTCAGAACTTAGGTTTTGATCAGAATTTTAGGGTGGACTCGGTGGGACAGAGTGGAGGTCTTTCGCTTCTGTGGAAATCTGACGTAGGAGATGTTGAGATCGTGAAATACTCCGACCAGTTTATCCATGCTAGAGTCAGGAATGGTTCGGAGACTCTAAGTCTAGTGGTTGTATACGCTGCACCGTCCGCAACCAGGCGCAGAGGGCTTTGGGATCAACTTAGCGAGGTGGTTCGTTTAGCAAGTGATCCAGTTGTGATAGGAGGGGATTTTAATACGATTCTACGACTTGACGAACGGATGGGAGGGAGTGGACGCCTTTCACAGGACTCCTTGGAATTTGGCAGGTGGATAAACGCTAGTTTACTCATCGACATGGGATTTCGAGGTCAACAGTTTACATGGAAAAGAGGGAGATCGGAGAGTCTCTTTATTGCGAAGCGGTTAGATCGTGTGCTTTGTTGCCCCCATGCCCGACTCAAATGGCAAGAGGCAACAGTCACACACCTACCTTTCCTTGCTTCGGATCACGCACCACTTTATGTTGAGCTGGAGCCGACCCCGCAGATGAATAAGAGTCGTCGTCCATTCCGCTTTGAGGCGGCCTGGTTAACTCATGACGGGTTTAAGGATCTACTGGCAGCTTCGTGGGATAGTAATGTGGATACGAGGATGGCTTTAGAAAAATTACAAGGAGTGTTGAGGAGATGGAATAAAGAAGTCTTTGGTGCAGTTCAGAGGAGGAAAGAGAAATTACTGAATGAGATTCAGATTGTGCAACGAATGATCGTAAATAACCCGACAGATGAGCTTATACAAAAGGAGAGTACATTGACAAATGAGCTCGACGTGGTTCTGGAACAGGAGGAGCTTATATGGTATCAGAAATCTCGGGAGAAACTTCTTACTCACGGAGACCGGAATACAAAATTCTTCCACACGTCTACGATCATCCGAAGAAGGAAGAACAGGATAGATATGCTAAAAAACGCAGAAGGGCAGTGGCTGACTGACGTGGCAGAGTTGGAGAAGTTGGCTATCACCTACTATAAGAGACTGTATTCACTGGAGGACGTTGAGCAGTCAGTGGAAGCACTACCCCAGGGCCGGATGGATTTCAACCAGTTTTCTATCAGCGTTGTTGGGATATGGTAGGAAACTCGGTTACCCAATTCGTGCTTGATTTTTTCAGGACGGGAGACTTACCTCAAGATACGAACAATGCAGTTTTGATGCTTATTGCGAAGGTTGTGAGACCAGAAACAATAATGCAATTTCGACCAATAAGCCTATGCAATGTCCTCTTTAAAACGATCACAAAGACTTTGGTAGGGAGGATGAAAAGTTGTATGAACAAACTCGTTGGGCCAGCTCAATCAAGTTTTCTCCCGGGCCGACTGAGTACGGACAATATAGTGGTAGTCCAGGAAGCAGTCCACTCAATGCGCCGGAAGAAGGGCAAGAAGGGGTGGATGCTCTTGAAACTGGACCTAGAAAAAGCTTATGACAGAATTCGCTTGGACTTTCTTGAGGATACACTTCAAGCATCTGGTTTTCCTGATATTTGGGTGAGGTGGATTCTGCAATGTGTTACAGGACCATCGATGAGTTTGTTGTGGAATGGGGAGATGACTGATAGTTTCCAGCCGCTGAGGGGCCTACGGCAAGGCGATCCTCTATCCCCGTACCTCTTTGTTCTGTGTATGGAACGACTTTGCCACCTGATCGAGGGAGCTGTGGTGGAGAAAAAATGGAAGTCGATACGACTGTCGCGAGGAGGTCCATTGCTATCCCATATCTGCTTCGCAGATGATCTTATACTCTTTACGGAGGCTTCAGTTACCCAGATACGCGTCATTAGAGGTGTACTGGAAAGATTCTGCACAGCTTCTGGTCAGAAAGTCAGCTTAGAAAAGTCAAAAATCTTCTTCTCATCAAATGTATCTCGGGATTTGGGGAGGTTGATCAGTAATGAGAGTGGCATTCAATCAACGTGTGATCTCGAAAAATACCTCGGAATGCCGGTACTACAGAGACGAATTAATAAACAAACCTTTGGAGAGGTACTTGAGAGGGTATCATCACGTCTTACAGGCTGGAAGAGTCATACTCTGAGTTTTGCTGGACGTGTGACACTCACTAAAGCGGTGTTGTCTTCGATTCCGGTGCATACCATGAGCACTATCATGCTCCCACAAAGTACTCTGGACAGGTTTGATAGACTTGCGCGTGACTTCCTCTGGGGGAGCTCCTCTGATCGACGCAAACTTCACCTTGTGGCTTGGGATAGAGTCTGCCAGCAGAAGAGTGAAGGTGGGTTAGGGATCCGGCGCGCAAAGGAGATGAATAAAGCCCTGATTGCAAAAGTGGGATGGCGAGTCATGCATAATACGCATAGTCTATGGGCTCAGGTGGTGAGGAAGAAATATCACGTTGGGGATATCAGGGATACGAGATGGATGGTGGCTAAAGGAACTTGGTCGTCTACTTGGAGGAGTGTTGGTCTCGGACTAAGAGAGGTTGTTGTTCGAGGTCATAGATGGGTCCTCGGAGACGGAAGACAAATCAAGTTTTGGGCGGACTCTTGGCTATCGAATGACCCTCTGCAGATGTCGACCACGTCTGCTCTGCCACAAGGTTCTGAAAATTTGCTGATTAAAGATTTGTGGAAAGATGGCATGGGTTGGGATCTGCAGAATATTGCACCGTTCCTTCCTGAGGATAAATAACTTGAATTGCTTGCAGTTGTTCCTGATAATATAACAGGGGCGAAAGATAGAATGGCTTGGAAAGGAACCCCGAATGGAAGCTTCTCGGTAAGGTCCGCTTACAGATTGCTAACCACTGCGGATTCACAGGGACAAAGTATGGAAAAATTTTATAAGCGTATATGGTCTGTTGTGGCTCCGGAGAGAGTGCGATGTTTTGTATGGCTGGTTGGACAGCAGGTCATTCTGACCAACTGCGAACGATACAGAAGACATCTAAGAGTTGCGGATACGTGCGAAGTTTGTAAGAGTGCTCCTGAGACGATTTTACATGTCCTTAGAGATTGTCCGGCCATAGAGGGAATATGGAATCGTGTAGTTCCTATGGGCATGAGGCAGGCCTTCTTTACGCAGTCACTTCTTGAATGGCTCTTTACAAACTTGGGTGATGATCGAATGGTAGGGGAGAGCACATGGTCAACTTTTTTTGCAATAACGGTATGGTGGTCCTGGAAATGGAGGTGTGGAAACGTCTTCTTGGACACTAGACTGTGCAGGGACCGAGTACGATTTGTTAAGGAGAAAGCATTAGAGGTGACGAAAGCGAACCGTACAATAGGAGTTTCGAGAGGTGGTCCGATACGTGAGGAGAGTATGATAGATAGGGTGGAAACCTCCGAATGATGAGTGGTTTAAACTCAATACAGATGGGGCATCGCATGGAAACCCAGGAGCTGCTACCGCGGGTGGAGTTCTGCGAAACAGATTTGGTGACTGGTGCGGAGGTTTTGCACTGAACATTGGTCGTTGCTCTGCGCCAATGGCGGAATTATGGGGAGTTTATTATGGGCTTGTTCTAGCATGGGAGAAGAGGATCACGAGATTGGAGTTAGAGGTTGATTCAGCAGTTGTCGTCGGATTTCTTAAGACAGGAATTGAGGAGACTCATCCACTGTCGTTCCTGGTACGTCTGTGCCATGGCTTACTCGCGAAGGACTGGATTGTCCGGATTGATCACGTGTATAGGGAAGCTAACTGTCTTGTCGATGGGTTAGCTAACTATGCGTTTACCTTACCATTAGGAATTCATACGTTTGATTCTGTTCCGTATTATGTAATATCGATTCTTGAGGACGATGTGCTAGGCGTTTCACGACCTCGGCAAGTCACTCTGTCGTAGTTTATTTGTTCTCTTACTAATATAGGGAGAATTCTCTCCCTTTTGCCCACCAAAAAAAAAGAAAATTATACTGCAAAAACCATCTGATTATACTGAACAACCTTTTTAGTAATGTTTCTCTTTAATTTTTAAAGACTTGAAAAGTTAAAAAAATTTCTTTATTTACAACAACATTATTTCAACGAAAGAAACAATTTTAGAAATAAAGAAAGAGGCTATAGAATACAAGAAGTCAGATGACAAATATTAAAAAGTCATAAAATAAAATGAAGAAAAGAAATATAGTTGCCTCAGTTCAGCGTTTAATGGTACAAGGGAGCCAAATTTAGCCTCAATTGATAAAACCATACATCTTCATTATTCTGCTCTAACCATATGACCTATAGGCTCCAACTTCAATTACAATCTTCTCAATATTAGCAATATGATGCTTAACAAATAGTAGTAAAATGAAAAATGCCTCACTCTGGCAAAGAAATAAGATTGATTTCCTTTTACTCACCTTATGCATGAATATTTCATAAGCTAATTTTGATTGTGATAGGATCCAGTGGGAATTGATATAGAAGTGAAACTTCAAAGACAAGTTTAGTGTTTTTTTATATAGTAGGCATAATCATTCATATGTTTTGCTTGTTTCTTCTGCTACAGTATGTTAGCTTATAACATATGTCATATAAAACTAATTAAACTGCATGATTAAACCTATATAAAGTGATGAATAAATGCATCTTTTTCTTGGCAGGTGCACAATGGATTTCCCTTAACACACATATTGAATTGTCTTTGATGAGTTACACAATATGAGAGAAAAGATAGAACCATTGGACATCAACAACTATTCATCATTTGGTTACGTGAAGAATCTTCAAGATGTAATCGTTATTCTCATAATTGAGAAGCACATTTTTTGGCGCAGTAATGTTGTTTAGATGATTGGGCCAAGAAACGTCCTGCTCAACCATGAAAATAGCGATTTTCTGAATACATCTTGAAAATTCTTCATATAACCAAATGTTGAATAGTTCTTAATATCCAATGGTTCTATCTTTTCTCTCATATTGTGTTGGAGTGTGTTGAGGGAGATCTGCTAAGGAAAAACCATACTTCCACTATTCTGGAGCACTTAGAATAAAAGTTAATGAACTAGAATTTATGTTGTACTTTCAGACACAAAGACAAACAAAAAATGTGTATGAGATTATCTGATGGTGATGATCGTTTTTTCTGTGTACCATCCAACTTGCAAACAAGCCTTTTTATAGAAAAGTAGTGAGAAGCAATGTCATAACTCATAAGTCATAACGTAATGGTTTTGAAAACCAAAACGGGCAAGTGATATAATGGAAAATTTAATATACGTATAAATCACAATAAATTAAAACACCATTATCACTCACGATTTTTTTTGGGGTGAACAGTTACACTAAAGATTTCATCACATAATTAATATGAAGATATTATGTTGACCAATTTGATAAACAATAACATATAATAGATTTGCTTTCTTGTGTGAACTAAATCCAACACAAAAGATTGACATAACTTTGGTACAAAATAATGTCAATGGACTTACATAAACATAATGTCCGCTTAGCAAATTAAAAGGATCTAAATCCAAATCCATAATACCCAATGTGAGTAACTGCTAATTTTGACACTCAGATAAATTTTAAAGTATTACAAGCTGCATCCATTTTGGATTTCTATTTCTCATTCATACGAAATATTTTTGACATATGACTTCACTATCTCATACTGTTCGCAATAAGAAAATGAAAGATCCAAGATTCAATCATTCCGACAACTAAATGACTCGAAAAAATGCTTCCAGAACATTAGCCAACGCCATTGTCCAAAAAATGGTCCAACACAAATATGACATAATCCAAAGGGGAGGTGTTACAAAATATAAGACATCGTAAATGAATCATAAACTTTCTTAGCTAGAGAGAATATTTGCTACCATGTTACATTCCAGATTGACATGATCTAATGAGCATAAAAAAAGCTTTTGTATCTGATAATAAATATAAAATACATTAGTTAATTATAACTATGACTAAATAAATATTCTGATTACCACTTTTTCTTTAGAAAAAACCTTAAAATATTAACGGAAATTCTCAATATTGATACTTTAAAAATGGGCAAGTCAACTGCCTAACATTAATTGCCTTAATATTTTGACTACAATTTATGGTGGATAAAATATTGGGCTAATTAGCTGATAACACTTTTATGTGATCTGATGTGTAACTAGCTACAGCTGGAGGTGTGTTGCGAAATAGTGATGGAGAGTGGTGTGTTGGTTTTGTGCTCAATATCGGTCGATGTTCGGCAACGCTTGCGGAACTTTGGGGTGTGTATTACGGTCTTGCGATTGCTTGGGATCGAGGGGTTGCTCGGCTGGTGTTGGAGGTGGATTCTAAGATTGTGGTGGAGTTTCTCACAGATGGGATCGGAGATTCTCATCCACTTTCATTCCTGGTGCGTTTGTGCCATGGCTTTTTATCGAGGGACTGGATAGTCCGTGTTGTGCATGTGTATAGGGAAGCAAACTGTCTTGCAGATAGTCTTGCTAACTATGTGTTTGATTTTCCTTTGGGTTTACATTCTTTTGAGTTTATTCCTGAGTATGTTACCTCTTTGTATAACAATGACGTTGAAGGTCGAGCCTTTGTTCGACAAATTCGTGTGTAACTCTTTTTGTTTTTTTTTTAATAAAATACGGAGATACTAACCCGGCCATTCAACAAAAAAAAAACTAGATTTAGTGATTAACATAAAAGAAAAAAAACTGAAAAAATACCTGTATTTTTTTGTATTTATGAAAATTTGGAATCTCTTTTTTCTATTTATGAATATTTAGAATCTTTTTTAGAAAATCAAGTTATTCCTTTTTAAAAAATCAAGGTCACTTTTTTAAAACCGATAAAAACCAGTTAAATTTGGCAAAATCGATGATCACTTTAATACAAAAACCTATTTTTTTTTCAAATTTAAATCATAAAATTAATTCTGTTTCAATTTAAATAGTTTTATTTCAAAAGGTTTCACATTTACTACTATTTTTTATTTCCAGTTTTATACAAATTCAAAATCGTTATTTTTATTATTGTCACGTGATAATATTTTTCATGTTTAAATTTATGTGATTTTTTAATTATAGTTTTGAATATTTTTAGTTAATTATATTCATTTACATAAATTTTTTGTACTGATAAAAATATTATATAAATGATCATAAGTTAATTATATATTCTATACATATATATGATTTAAAATAAAATAAAATAAAATAAAATAAATATTCTGTTGAACTGGTCTGACTATTAAATCCAATCATACTATTAGCATCCCGTCTGATTTTCAATACATTGCCTTTTTTATTACACCTACACAACGCTGGAATAACACAAAGAAACAACAAAAAAACACAAACTCAAGATGCAACACAAAGATATGACAAAGGAAATTAAATTGGATACAACAAGATATCGACCATAACCAGAATTGTGTTTTAACCGCAAGATTGCTCACATTTTGTTTTAAACACGATAAAAACGCAAAACAGAAACAAAGTTGTTGCCATGGTTGGTTCCAAAGGATAAACTTTCAAGCAAACATCACACAACAGTTGAGAATAAAATGGTTGAGATTAGCCCCTCTGCAACAACGTTTAGACTCCTCCCAAAGAATCTCATCCACCTCTAGAGACGGGCGGCACTTGTAAACCACCATTCTCTGAGACTGAGGTCGAGCCAGTGAAGCTCCAATCACCAAAAGTTCATCTCCAAGCGACTTTAACGCAACACCCCAACCTCTCGTGAAATGTGCTCCCACAGGTACAACCCCAAGTTTCTTCCAAATGTTTGTGTTCACATCATACACAAAGAGCTCGTTCAAAGATGTTTCCAGCAAGTATAGATCATCTTTAACCACAGCAACACGTGGTGGTGCTTGGCAAAACGATAAAGACATGTGTTCCAACATATTCGGTATCAACTCCCAAGAGTTTGTCTCCTCGTTGTAACTTTCTGCACAAGTTAGGTTTTCATCGTTTTCATTCTGACCGCCGAAAACATAAAGCTTACCACGTAAAAAGCATGCCGAACATAACTTCCTTCGCTTGTGCATTTCATGAACCGTCGTCCATGTTTTTGTTTCAGCATCGTACTTTTCTACTATGCTCACAACTTCAGACCCGTCTTTACTTATCTTAACTCCGCCGGCGAAAAATGCATTAGTCCCCTGGCTCGCGGAACCAAACATGATTCTTGGTGTGATCATTGCAGGACCTTTGTCCCATTTGTGCATCTCTAGCTCGTACCGCCACACCTTAATGCCCTCCACCTCCTTCCCGATGACGATTATTTGTGTACCCACACTAGTAATCTCCTTATCACCACTGAAAAAACAAATGTCAGAAAAGAGTTTCGGAAGTCTCTTGAAATTCTTGAAGTCCTCATCAAATATAGTCCAACGACTGGCACCACTTGATAGCAAAACAATGTATGGCTTCACAAGTCCGAGATCTCGCCTTATTCTGAAAATCTCACTGCTTTTTAGCAACTGAGAAAACCGTTTGTTGAGAAACTGCAGTTTCCAATACTCAGTGCATGGAACACGGGCAAAGATCTCGACCTGAAGCTCGTACAAGAGCTCAGGATCAACATCATATGCATTCTGAGACTCAAAACATGTGAGGTTTTGAGCTGGTTCTTCTGTTTCTCCTATCTCTTCTCCTTCTGAATCGGAACAAGAATCTGCATTCATGTCGAGGATAATAGGCATAGTGCCAATAATCAAAAGCTTCTTCCTTGTTTGGGATTGGCTTAAGAGTGACATCACTATCTGTAACAAACCACATGAAAAAATATATATATTTTATCACCAGTCACCTCTCAATTTATTTGCAAAAAAAATGCTATAGCATTTCCAACATATAAAACTACAGTTTTTAGGTTTGTTAAGAGGTTTCGATAACTAAAATGAAACTTAGTTATTTTGAAAATGATGCTAATATATTAATTTAATTTAGAATGTGCTTGAATCAAAATAGTGTCTCAGCACTCGAAACAATAACGAAAACAACTAGAAAAAACCAACTTGCTACATAAGAACCCAATGAATTCTATCATCAGGTTACACATATGTTCAATTTTTCTCAATCTATATGATAAATTCAGTTCAAATAACTTATTTTAGATTTTGTGCATATGGAATGTATAAAATCGAGAAATCCTATGGAGGTATTTTAAATGTCAGTCAACATTTTCAGAAAAAAATTTAGTGTCACAATGGTAAAAATTAGACAAATAACAATCAATAGACAAAAAACTTCTAATACATGGAAATAACAGACGAAAGCATAATACCATTACAATTTCTATTAACAACGTTTTTACAATCCCAAAAGATGTAAATTATAATTAAAATTATTATCAACATAATGACAAAAAAAAAACTTTCGTGTTTATAATTAACATATCATACACTATCCGCTTATGCAAACTTGAAAACCTATTGAATTTGTAATAAATGTACTTTCATAATTCATTTCAAAATTTTGAATTATTAATCCAATTCTTTTATTTCTTATTTTCTATTCATTGTAAGTAACTCATTTATTCGTTGATAAATAAATTTTATCATTCACAAAAAATAAAAACTTTAATAGTAGACACAAATTTTTTTGATAAAGTATTTACAATATAATTACATAATTAATGAATAAATGTATAGAAAATATGTTTATGTGTTTATACCTTTTTCGTAGAAAATGATGATGATATCGTCGAACTCACAAATCACGGTGTATATGGTGCCGGTAATAATATAAATTAGAAAAAATGTGAGATTATATAGTATTTATATTTTTTTTCAAAGAAGAGATTATATAGTATATAAATTTTTAATTTTCTACCAAATAATTATTTTGACTAAAAAATTGGTTATTTATTGAAGAAAAGTTATTGATAAATTAGGTAGTAAATTCTGTTTTTGACTATTTTTTGATTTTAAGTCAAGTTATTTAATTTAAAGTTACTTTTATGTTTTAAAATTTGACCAAATGTTTTACGGTGAAGTTAGTCAAACAAAATATAAAGAAAAAAGGAAGAAATAATATATTGAATTAAAATACAAAAGAAGAGAAAAATTGAATGTAATTGTTATCTAAAATAGGGGAAAGTGAAGCTTTTAAATGTTGACGATTTTCTCGAAATGGTAGCTAATATATATGAGTAGTCTGAATGTGAATGCTATTAATGAGATTGGGCCATCATTTTCTTGAATTCACTTCCATTAAGCTAATAAGCTACGACCAGTTCAAGCATACTCTTAAGTATGGGAAAGACTCATTGTCTTTAGAGGAAGTCAAGTGATAGCAGAGTAGCGAGATCAAAGCAAAGGGAAATATCTGAGAGCTGCAGGTTAGATAACGGAGATCAAATCCACCGCTGTAACGGAGTCCCTAAGTGATTGGATCCTTTATCAACATCTTTATGATTTTTTCCAACAGATTTTTCGACGGATTCTTTTCCCGTGAATTTCCCACATATCATTTTCCAACATATTTCCAAGGAAACACGAAATTTTTATATATTAATATTTTTCAAAACAATTGGATAATTAAAATTGATATTAAATCATAGAAAGTTATAACATTTTTTTATTAAAATTTTAAAATTGGCACTAAAACATGAAAATAAAAGGTGGACAATCGTCGAAATTTGATTTTATAAAATTTAGTATGAATTCTGGACTTGTTAGAATAGAAAATTTTCTATTTTGAACATCAAATTTAAAAAAAAATGTTATTGTAATATCATAAGTGTTTCTTATTGTTTTGAAATTTCTTATATTTTTTGAATTTTCAAAATATTTATTTGATTTTGTTAGATATATTTAAGAGGTAATGTAATCAACTTTTGATAAAAAAAAATCAATAGAAATGTACGTGAACAAAAAGATCACAATTTCTGACCTAGTGGTGGTCAGAATATTCATTATATTTAAGAAAAAGATTATTACTTTTTAATTCTCTTAATAATTAATAAACATAAAGTTCGGAAGCAAAAAGGAAAATATAAAGATACATAAAGGAAATAGATTATTTAATGACATAATATAATGAAATTTCTAAAATAAAAAGGAAGACATACAAAAATATTCAGAGAAATTGATGATAAAGAAAATAAATAGACATAATCAAATATCAAAAGTCAAAAGGAATATATACAGAAAATCATTGTTCGGTTAATTTTCCAAAACTAACGGAAATATATTTATTAATATTTTATTAAAAAGGATTTTAGCCTTTTTAACAGAAAAAATATAATCAAAAGGGAAATATAATCAATAAAAAGGAAATGATTATTACTTTTTTCAAATGCTTACCAAAATTTATGATGTCTATATAAAATAGTTAGCTCTTTTATAATTTACACCAAACATTCAAATACAATAAAATCAAAATTAATATATATGCTTATTTGGTGTAGATTTACATCCTTATATCGTCAAAGAAATGTGATTTGAGAAGATTATTTAACACTAGATTAGTTAAATAAAAACGTTCTTATTTCATCAAAAAAATAAATAAAAATGTCCTTATCATTGTATTACTAAAAAGTGGGAGGCAATAAATTTAAAGAAAAATAATGGGCTCATAAGAATAAATTTAATTACAAAAAAGCAAAATTAACAGCAGACCACCTAAACCAATAACCCTATGGGTCCGGTTATGAGAAAACACCGAACCACTAATGCTATACAAAACCATACACGTAAAAAGCAAAAAAATAATAATAATAATTTAGTATTCCTAATTAGGTAATCTCTGTACCATTTTCAACTTTTTCTGACTAAAATAAACCAGAAAACTCATTTGGACCAAAATGTTTCATTAATCATTGTCTTACCCTTGTTCACAACAACCTACGCTTTGTTCTAAAAAAAACTAGTGGACCATTTCTTACCGTCTCTTCTACGTGTTGCCGGAAGCCGTCTTCTGCCGAAACCTAGCTGAAGTCCACCGTTGACAGAGACGACGACGACGACGAAGACCTAGCCTTCTTCTGATCTTTTCTCCTTCCGTCTTTAGCTAGCTCTCTCAATCTCTAGCTCTGGTTTCCGAATTGCAGACAGAGATTTTCGAATTGGATCAGAGATTGATCAGTCTGAATCGAAGGGAAGAGATGGAGGATCAGAGTGAAATAGCTGTGATCGGCGTCATATCTTGGCAACATCGTCACCACTTGTTTGTCTCTCTCTGTTCCTTTTAAACTTCGCGTTTTTTTTCGGTTCTATATTGCTCGTACTAGATATCTGATGTATAAAGTTCTTTAATTTTGTTTATCCATCGCCTTATAAGATATCTTATTCATTAGGGTTCGAATATATTGGTCATAGAATACAAAACCCTTTGTTTTTTATACCACTTATTGATGGCTGAATCTTGATGTTTGAAGTCCCTTTGTTAAAATCTATCGTATTATGTTGAAGGGGATGTTTGATTTTGACTTTGTGTGTTCTTATTCTCCAGGTAAGAGAGAGCCTGTTAAAATCTATCATATTATGTTGGAGAGCTCTGACGACTCATCTGAATCTCATGGTTGATTCATTCGTCTGAAAACTTAAATCAAGTTTACATGTGTTTGCTGTATATCTCATAGTAAGTTATGTATTGTTTATGTTTATTGAGATGTTTTCAAAGTACCCTGTGCTTATTCGCCATCTTCAAATTATTTTAGGCTAAGAAAGTTCCTGCCAAGAAGGCTCCTGCCAAAGCTGCTTCAAGCAGTGATGACTCATCTGACGACTCTTCTTCAGATGATGTAAGAGCTTTGTGTCTGTTTATCACTGTGCTGTCAGTTTTGAATCTTGTGGGGCATGTTGCTATAATTTTCAGTTCTGTTTTTGAAGGAACCCGCACCTAAGAAGGCTGTTGTTTCTACTAATGGAACCGTTACAAAGAAAGCAAAAGATGACTCATCATCTGAGGAGGAATCTACAGATGAGGTTAATATCTGGTTACTATGCAAGTTTAGCCTGCTCTTGCTTAGTATGTAATTATGTATGCTAAGTTGGAAATGATTGGAAGAATATGATGGTTATTTACCAGGAAAGGTGGCTGGCTACTTTGATGAAGCTTTTTGGATTCATGTCATTAGCTTATTTTTTGCTTGGTTAGTTTGGTTTCTGCAGTTTGCGGTTTGTTCAGTTCTGGAATATTATATTTCAACTGCAGTTTTGAAATTTTCAAGAATATTTAGGAAGGTTTTCCTAATTTGTATGAACCTTTACTAAAAGTTCAAGAAATTTTCATAAATTCCACAACTATCATTTCTAGATATCTAAAAACACTGTTACAGATTTTAGTAAGATCTTCATAAAAGTTTAGAATAGATTGCTATTTTCTTTTTTATCAACTAGTAATTAACATACAATTTAGGATGTTCTTCCTAAATTTGTATGATTTTTTTTCTAAAAATTCAAGAAAGCTTCATAAAGTTCAAAATTCAAAACTAACATTTTCGGATATCTAAAAATACTCGTACAAATTTTAGTAAGGACTTTCTAAAAATATATTATGTATTTCTCAATTTCTAAGAATGTCATTTAAAAAAATAGAAAAACTTTTTAAAAATTTCAGGAAAGCCTTCCGAAAAATTTAGAAGAGTTTGCTAAATTTGTTTTTATCTTTGTAAGAGGAATTATAAAGGTGTACCAGTATTTGATCGACTGGTAATTAACATACAATTTGTGATGGTTTTCCTAATTTGTAAGAATCTCTCCTAAAAATTCAAGAAAATTTCATAAATTTCAAGATGAGCAATGATAAATTTCATAAATTTGTATTTCTCAATATTTAAGAATGTAATTTTAAAACAAAAGAAAAATTTTAAAATATTTCAGGAAAGTTTCCTAAAAATTTAGAAAAGCTTTCTAAATTTGTTTTTAATAAACTAGTAATTAAAATACAATTTACGTTGATGGTCTTCTTAAAATTGTATGAATCTTTCCTAAAAATTCAAGAAACTTCATAAATTCCAAAACTAACATTTCTAAATATCTAAAAATACTCATCCAAACTTTAGTAAGATCTTCCTAAAAATTTATAATTTATTTCTCAATCTCTAAGAATATCTTTTAAAACAATAGAAAAACTTTTAAAAAATTCAGGAAAGCCTTCCTAAAATTGTAGAAAATCTTCATAAATTTGTTTTTGATCAACTAATAATTAACATACAATTTAGGATAGTATTCCTGAATTTGTATGAATCTTTCCTAAACATTCAAGTAAGCTTAATGTCAAAAAATTCTTGATAAAAAAATATCATGAAGGCTTCAGAAAATTTCTTAAATACTAAATAAATTTTTTTCTAAAGAAAGTCTTCATAAAAAATTTTAGTAAGAGTTTCCTAACATTTAGGAAGATATTTGTAAAATTTATAAAATGCAACTAAAATGTTTACATGAATTTCTGTAAAATTTCGAAAAGCTGGTATTTTAGAAAGAGTTTAGGAAGGCCTTACGGAAAATCGTTTCTTTAACTTTTGCGATTTTTTTAGGTGCATAAATGGATGATTCTTTTTCAGCAATGATTAAAATTCCCCAATTGAAATTCAAGATTGGATATAGTTCGTTTTTTGATTCTGATGAAGACGAAAAGTCATAGTCCAAACAGATTCAAAATATATATTTTTTATTTTATCAAAATCATGTTGTCGGAACAGCTTAACGGATGATTATTATGGTTTGTATTAACAGATGATGCTTGTGGTTTGTATTAATGGATGATTATTACTGTATTAATCAATGTGTATTATCGTCTTCCAAAATTTGTATGAATAATTCCTAAAAATTCAAGAATACTTCATAAATTCCAAAACTAACATTCCTAGGTATCTAAAAATACTCATAAAAATTTTAGTAAGGTTTTACTAAAAATTTATATTGCATTTCTCAGTCTCTAAAAATATCTTTTAAAACAATATAATTTTTTTAAAAAATTCAGGAAAGTCTTTATAAAAGTTTAGAAAAGCTTCCTAAATTTGTTTTTAATCAACTAGTAATTAACATACAATTTAGCATGGTCTTTCTAAATTTATATGAATATTTCCTAAAAATTCAATAAACTTCATAAATTCCAAAACTAACATTCCTATGTATCTAAAAATACTCATAAAATTTTCCTAAAAATTTATATTTTTATTTCTCAATCTCTAAGAATATCTTTTAAAACAATAGAATCTTTTTTAAAAATTTCAGAAAAGTCTTCCTAAAAGTTTAGAAACGCTTTAAATTTGTTTTTAACCAACTAGTAATTAATATACAGTTTAGGATGGTCTTCCTAAATTTGTATGAATCATTCCTAAAAATTCAAGAAAACTTCATAAATTTCAGAACTAACATTCTTCGATATCTTAAAAGTACTCATACAAATTTTAGTAATCTTCCTAAATATTTATAATGTATTTCTCAATCTCTAAGAATATATTTCAAAACAGTAGAAAACTTTTTAAACTTTATACACCAACAACCTCTCGTCTTCCACAACGCAAAAACCAAGAAGCGGAACCAAATTCGGATGCCTGATCTGACCTAACCTGTTCATCTCAGACCTGAACTGCTTTTCACCAAGCTCGTAACCACAGCTAAGCCTCTTGACCACAAGTGCAGACCCATCAGGCAAATCAGTTCTGTAAGTAACCCCAGTTCTAGACGAAGCAACGATATTGTCGGAATCGAAACTATTCGTAGCTACAATCAAATCAGCCAATTCGATCTTCACAATAGGTTTCTGAAACAGAGTTACCTGAACGAGCTTATGCGATTTCAACAAACCAATCCAAGCTGAACACTAATCCCAATTGATTATCATCAACAAAAACTAATTGTCCTCAATTGAAGATGATTGAGATCTTCTAGTGTGTTGTATCCAAAAACAAAAGTGATGAGAAGTAGTCACCGGCAAAGAAAACCAACGACAGAGGGAGAGGTTCGACTGAAAGATTGAGATCGACGGAGAGGGAGAGATGACGAAAATTGAGATCGACGGAAAGAGATTCTATTTTTTATTTTCACTATTGCTGGTTTGGTTTTGACTGAGAGAAAAGGGTAAAATATTCAATTTTTATAACATCTATGTCATAATTCTCTTGTTAGTTTATTTTGGTCATAAAAATTTGAAAATGGTTTATTTTAGGATATTTCTCTTCCTAATTTATAAAAGATAGTTTTAGATAATTTAACACAAATTTTAAACTTTCAAATCTAAATGTGTAAATTATGTTATACGGGTTATCAATTTTAAATTTCGAATCTTTCACTTCAGCTGTGTATCACACGATTATATTTTTTTTATGTTGTATTTCTAGGGAAGGAAACTACTTTGTGATTAATAAAAAACTGGTCGAATTCTTGTATAGAAAAAAAAACTACAACATAATTGATTAAGTATTAATATTTTTAGTATAAGTAAAAGAATAGAAGCAAAATACAGCTCGACCAAACTTTGCAATTTTTATAGTATACGTTTTTTTATAAAAAAAAAAAAGATACTAGTATACGTTTATTATTTTGTAAAATCGTGTGAGTTGTTTTTTTTGTAAATTCACGGTTTAATTTAATTACATTACACAAGTCACAAGCTTTGAAAATCCCTCACAGATCTCTGTTTATCAGCAGCACATCGCGAGGATTGTTCACACGCTGAAGCTCTCACCGATTCTTCCAATGCTTTTCTGAATCGTAACTCGTAAGTCACTTTTCTTCTTCTTCATTTTCTCAGATCCCAACGTCTCGCTCTTTCCCAAGAAAATTGAAACGGAATTATTCATCTTCTTCTTCGTCAATCACAGATCTGTACTCCTCTCGCAAACGCTCATGGGTTTGAAATCAAACCCAACGGGTCTCATCACCCGCCTGCTTCTCGTCTCCACCGTCTTCTTCTTTTTAATCTTCGTTTCCCCCATCTCTGCTCAGGTATACCATTTTCCTCCACGGATTGGAGAAAATCCTTTTTGAATTGATCCGATTGTATGTGATTAACGATTTTGTTCCTTTACTAGGAGTCTGGGGTTGATAATGAGAAGCAGGATTCTGAAGGATCTGGTAAAGAGCTTGGCCGTCGTGGAATGGTGATCTAATCTCACTTTTTTTAAGCTCGATCTGCTTTTTTCGCCTTTTTCGAATTGGTATCTTTCTCTAGATTCGAATTCTGTTGGAATCTGGATTTTTAATGTTCATAGATTCTTTATTTGATTTGAAGATCGGCACTGAACGAATTGGACTTGATGCTGCTGGTGATCTTGCTGCTCTTGGTTTGAACCTCGAATCCACTGGCCCTGGTGTGTTTGATGCATTGTTTTCGAGTTTCTCCATGATTCTTGTCACCGAGGTTCGTGGATAGTGTGCTATTTTATGTTGATTTGGGTCAAGACGCCAAACTCATTCTTAGTCGCACAAAGTTAAAAGTGTGAATCTTTGTTCTCAGATTGGCGATGAAACGTTTATCATAGCGGCACTGATGGCTATGCGACACCCTAAAGCTACTGTTTTATCTGGTGCACTTTCCGCTTTGTTTGTTATGACTGTAAGTGCAAGATTACTTCTTGGATCTTCATTATTAGTTTCTCATGTTTCTTTGAGAAATTATAGTTACTACAACAAAAGGGTATGCTTAATCGTTTATGATTCTCCTGAATTCCATTTAGATACTTTCAACTGGACTTGGTAGGATAGTGCCAAACTTGATATCGAGGAAGCACACTAACAGCGCCGCCACAGGTATGTACTTCTCTCATATGGTGTAAAGTGCCACTGTCGTGCTATATGGTTATGAGTTTTGTCCTCCAGAAATGTATTGACCGAAGCTTGAAACTTATCCCATCATCTTTTAGTGTGTTTTGTGATCATAATTTGCAACTCTAGCTTACTTGAACTGTATATCTTGGTATCGAAGTTTATCTGGCATTATGAAATGGAAGGGGTTTGAATTGTTTAATAGAAAGGTTGTTATCATTACTGATTTTTCGTCTTTTCTTATGAGTTTTCAATTTTTTTTTGTTCTTGTTTATTTGTTCTGTATTATTTACAGTATTGCTGCACTTGATTAGAAGTGTATGTGGCTCCTTCCATTTTCTTTTTTATGATCTGAGTCTCACTTGAAGGATCTTACATCTTTGAACATGCAGTTCTCTATGCATTTTTCGGTTTGCGATTCAAAGTCAAATCAGAAGAAGGAAATGGAGGAAGTAAGTAGTTCTCAAGCCACCTGTGTTGCCAATTGTTTTCTTCTTCTCGCTAGAGATTTTGCCTAACGTTCTTATTAGTTACTCACATTAAAATTTATCATTATCTTTCCTTCCTCTGTTCCTGGACTTGTTTATGGCTGTTCCCTTAATTTGGACTATGACGTTGACTGACTTTTCATTATCTGCTGTAAAGGTTGAAGAGAAGCTCGAGTCAGGCCAAGGGAAGACACCTTTCCGTCGCTTGTTCTCAAGATTCTGTACCCCAATCTTTCTAGAGGTATTCTTCTAATTTCCTTATACAGTTTAGTTTTTCTTTTCATCAAACATGACTTTTGACCCGTGTCTTTAATCTTTATGCAGTCCTTCATCTTAACCTTTCTAGCTGAATGGGGCGACCGTAGCCAGATTGCTACAATAGCTGTAAGAGAAGAGTCCCTTTCAATCTCTAACATTATCTTAACTTGTTACAATGCTAAGACCAATCCACTTTTGTCTCTTGTGAAGTTGGCGACACACAAGAACGCTGTAGGAGTGGCCATAGGGGCATCAGTAGGACACACGATTTGTACATCACTGGCGGTTGTAGGAGGAAGCATGTTGGCTTCAAGGATCTCTCAACGCACCGTCGCAACTGTTGGAGGTTTACTGTTCCTTGGCTTTTCAGTCTCTTCTTATTTCTATCCTCCTCTGTAGTCTCTTCTTTCTTTTACTTGCGAAAATGGGTGTTAGAGACATTATCTAAGTAAAGTATCTCTCGTCTTTTTTTCTTTTTCCTTTTCCTGAGTTCGATGGTAAAACCAAGGAATCCAAAGCCAATGCTTTCTTAAGTGTAACCATTCTCGTGTGATTGAATTAGATTTTTTTTTTTTTTTTTTGTTTTTGTCAACTATAACCATATATTGAATCAAATTCTGCTTATATTCTGAAATTTCGTATAATTCAAAGTCGCTGGACGTGTATGATTTATATTGTCAACTTTAACATTTGTTTATTTTTATTACTTGAATTTTACAAAGCTGAAACCGTTATAAAGTTACAAATTGATCACAAAACTACAACAAACGAGAAGCTAATACTTTGAAGTTTCAAGTCTCACTTAAAAATGTATGTGGTCACTTACTTTCACGTCCTCTTATTTTTGCTACCAAAAAGCAAGGCGAAGTAAAACAAGATCCTAAAGAAGAGACCCGAAGCCAACGTGATCCACAAGCAATCCCATTTACTTAATTGAGTGATACCTTGCAGTTTAAGTAAGTCAGACCCAGTCCTCAAGCATGTGGACTCCGTTATCGTCTGTTTCAGAGATCTACTTAGAGTTTGAAGAAGCTCAACCTTTCTCGTATCACTCACTCGTCCGAGAAGGGTACCATCGAATACTTGAACTCCCTTAACAAAGCAACGAGACGGGTCATTAAACTCATTGATTAATACAGCTTCGTATGGATACTTCAGCGGCGACATGTAATGAAACCATATCCAGTAGCTCGGTATCCGACACTACAAGAATTATCCAAAATAGTTGCGGACTTGCGACAACATTTCCGTAGCCATGATTATTAGCTACATAAATGGTGAGGGATGGCTACACACTAGCTAGAAAGATTGTCGCTAAAAAAATTCTAATTACAAACTCTAAGTATAAATATTAAATCATAAATCTCAAACTATATACCTCAAACCATATATTCAAACTCTAACCTAAAACTTTAAATATTTAATTTATTTAAATCAAAGAAATTAGAACATAAACCATAAAATGATGTCAATTTAAAAGAATAAATATGTTATCAAATATGACTTTGAAAATAATATTAAGATATACAATTAATTTATCATTAACATTGGTGATTATTTCTAAATGAGTTTGTGAAATAACTTTTAATATAAATCTAGAAATTTTACATTTTTGTAATTGTAATATAAATTTTTATTTCAAGATAATGTAAATAAAAAAGAGAAAAAAAAATTACAAACTTTCACATTAACTGAACTTCTTACAAATAATATCATAAGTATACAATTGTTATAAAAAGAAACCAGTTTTGGGGGTTTAGGGATTCAGATGATATTGTCACTGAATATTAGTGACTAACCAACTTTTATTTGTGGCTAACTTAAATACCGGGAAATGTTTCCATAAATTTTGAGAATTTCATTCAACCGGGAAAAATTTCCCACCATTTCTTTTTGTTGCTACGGATATACTGTGGCCAAAACGTTGGATAAAAGCTCTACCTAATTCAGTCTTTTTTATTTGTTCTCTTAAAGACCTAATTCAGACTTATCTTCACTTGTTCACTCCGCCTCTCTCTCTCGCCGCTCTCAGGTTTGTCACCTCCACCCTCTGTCTTATTTGGGATTTGGTTGATGTCTTTGTCGACCATTTCTTCTCTAAAAGACCTATATATCTCTATCTCTTTCTTTTTTTTCTGTGTAGCGCAGAGAAACCACTCCTCTCTAAGGTCCGATTCTTCTCTCATTTTCAATTTATAGTTTTCAGTTTTATTGTTGGTGAAATCATGCGATTTGGATTTGGTACTCAATTTTTATAATTTGAAATTGATTGAGGGTTCAGTTTCTTCTTTGAATCTCTGTGTTTCTGGTGGATTTATACTATTCTGCGTGGGTAATGGCTGTTTATTATGTTGAAGTCGACCTAAGGTTCATTATTCTATTCTGATTTGGGTGATGCCTGTTTATTATGCTGAAATCGATCTAGTGTTCATTCTTCTACACGGATTTGGGTAATAGCTGAATTTTTGTATTGTTTTGTACCGAGTCTACTCGGATTTCTCTGAATCTCTATAAGTAGTTTTGATGTGAAGGGCGAGATTTAGATTTACTTCTTATATATCATTTATCCTCATTAGCTCTATAACTATTATTGTGACTATGGTTATCGTCTTATGTTCTAAACTTGGTATTTTTGGTCATCTGCTTTTGTCCAGTTTAGGTCTCGAGATAAGCAGAAGAAAAAGGCATCGAGGATCCGATGCAAGTTGTGACTCTATGGTCACGACTCCTCAATATTCGCTTATAGAGATGTGAGGAGTCATATCGGGTATTGTTTCTTTATACAATTTACCTTTTCCTGCCTTTTCTCTTAGCCTAATCACTTGGCTTTATTCTTAGATTACTCTCGATACCAGAGGAGCAGAGTTACAGCCTTACAGGTGTTATCTTTAATACATTATCTAAAAAATTATGTGTTTTGACCAGTTATTGGTACTTTTTATTGATAATGGAGTGTAACATTTGATTTGTTTTATATCTCTTTCAGTTATAATACCACGATCAGCCCTTGATTGTCTGGTATGTTGTTTTCATTTGCTTTTATGATTCCAGCTTCTTTTCAATTGACCTGGTATGATTTACACTATGATTCTATTCACTTCGTGATAATCCCTCGTTCTAATCATTTGATTTGCTTGCTTAGTGATTGGTGAGAACGAGGTTGAATATTTATATGTGATACTTATATATCAAGCTTGCTAAGCTATTGATGTGTATGTTGTTTCACGGAAGAGGACTGCTGTGTTGAGTGCACCGCTGGAATTTTTGCTGGGTATCATCAACGAGTTACTGTAGGCACCAAAGGAATTTTCGACTTGTGATGTTTGAACTTCTGTGACTTTTGTTTTCACTTTACAGGTTTGAACATTTGTTTGGCAACTATGATGTTTAACTATTTCTTATTATACTTGACGATTTGTTATGACATATTTATATGGTTTATATGGTTTTAAATACAATTTATATGGTTTTTTTATATATTGAAAACCAAATATTCTTTTAGCCTTAGATAATATGTAGCAACCTCTCTAGCTAAGGCAAATGCATGGTTGTTGCTAAATCCAAAGTCAATAGCCACAAATAATCGGTAACCAAATTTGTGGCAACATTCGCTACAGATTTGTTAGAAGAATCTGTGGTTAAAGTCTGTAACTACATAGTCATGGAAAAACCGTTGCTAAATTTGTCACTAATGAGCTACAGAACAAATCGTAGCCACATCGTTGCTATTAGCTACCGAAATTACTCTTGCAAATCTGTTGCCACATCGCTACAAATTGGCTACAGAAAAAGAATAGCGTCGGTGCTGAGGCCAGGACATTTTTCTGTAGCTATCCGTTGCCCACCTGATTTTAGCAACGGAATATGACCTATAGCTACGTAATAATCGATAGCTATTTTACTAAATTCTTGTAGTGCGATCACGGATGACGTAGAATCCACTCAAGAGTAAACAGTAGGCGACATAGGCGATGGTGACCATGTAACTTAACATGATATTCGGAACAAGACCAGATATGAAAGTAACCACAGAGGAACCAGACCAAAACGAGGCATAGATTATGAGGTAATAGAAGATAAAACCTTCTAATCCGCCATGCAAACCAACCGTCCAGAAAGTGATCGATGAAAATACTAAGGAAGGGGCAATTAGCTGAGGCAGGGACACCAGCGAGTGAGATATGACGTAGGAAGATGTTCTGTACGCATTGTGACTTGTCTCTCTCAAGAAAATGTATCGTTCTTGTATGAAAACGGGGACATTGTCTAAACATAAGTAGAACGTTGTTGGCACGACGAATGCGAAGAAGGTCAGTCGCTCTTCTGCACCTCTTGGAGTGTTGTCCACCTTCCAGTAGACAGTGGCTAAGAGAAAAGCGGTTACCATAACGATGGCGATTCGTGTTCCTAAGAGCTCAGGCATCCGGATCCAGTTCTTCATGTAACGTTTGGCTAAGATGAATGTTTCGAACAGTGAGGGGTTTGCGTATGAAGAGACTGTTTCCATGGAAATGGGATTGGCTCCAGATGAGCCTGAGACTAGTTTGCCTCTTGATACACTTGCACTGATCGCTTCTTTTAAGGATAAGCCTTGGTCATGAGGTGTGGTTTGTGGGGTGGCTTGAGCGGAGTGGCTGAGTCCGAGCTTGTTTTGCTGCCACTTCTCGTTGAAGTCTACTAACTCTCTGGTTCCTTCTGTGGATCCTTCGAGTTTTCGAACTAAATCAAGTGCGAACTCGGTGATGTTCTCTTTCTCTGGGATTGGATGTCCGAAATAAGACAAGAATCGAGGGAGACAAGCCGGAGATCCACTGAAAACGTTCTTGCCGCGAGATAAGATGATAAGACGATAAGACGATCAAGCAAGTCGATGATTCGAGCGCTAGGTTGATGTATAGACATAACTACGATGCTGCCACTTTGAGCGATACGTTGCAGAACTTGCTGTAAGTTCAAGAACACAAGCCACAACAGAACACAAAGAAGCAAAAACAAGATTCTCTCTAAATTTGGTTGCTCTTATTAGAAATCACATAAACAAGTTACACTTGCTTACCCAGAATGACACGACTTCACCATCTGTGAAACGACACTGGCCAATTCCTAATCTCTCAACCTTACTCACACAGCAACAGCTGTAGAAACTCTTGATTCACTCACCAAGAAACCCTTACACAAGGAAAACACTCTCTTGCAATCTCAATCAAGCGGCTCCCCTAGAAAGACACACTAGTAAAGCCTTTTATACTAGCAAGCACTTGTCAACAAGAAAACCCTTCTTGTTCCACGTCTTCTAGTGTCTTTCAATCAGATCATTAAACAATGCCACGTCACTTGTTATTTTATTAAACAAAGCAGCATCAACTCGCGTTGCACACACACATGAGTGTTCAGCGTTCAGCTGCAGAATCCTTGTGCTAACAATCTCCCCCTTTTTCACTGAGTTTTTCAACTCAAGCTCAGTAGCTACTCGACACACACTCAGCCTACTCATCATACACACCCATCACCAGTCTGTCTCAAACTCCCCCTCAATCAAGTATCACCAACTCTTCAATCTCCCTCTGTTTGAGTGACAAAACTCTGTGAAAATACTAAACTCATCCAATGAATCTTTGTCACTCCAGCTGAACATCAATCAATACTTCTGTTTCCCAGATCCAAACACCAAGCCCTTAATTTCCTTTTCTTGACTGAGCATCTTACCTGTAGCATTCAGCTTATTTGCACACATATGTGTACCTTGAACAGCTTCAACCTTAAACACCACAAGCTCATGATTTGTATTATGTTTGGGATACAAATCATGCTTAGCTATCCACACTTTACCATAGTACTTGGGTTCAACATAGCACTTATTAAGGTTCCAAGCTTTTCTAACCTTGTTTTTAAGCTCATAGCAGTGCCTGTGAATATGACCATCCTTTCACAGAAATAACATCCTCGTTTGACTTTAGGAGTGCTCACCTCAATACATCCATCATTTTTTCTTACGGTTGAACACTGGGAGTGTTGTTCAGCACTATTGGACTTTGCTTCAGATGTGGCTTTGGCACGAACGAAATTCCCTAGTCCTTCTGCTGCCAAGTCGAGACTTTTACCATCTGTTTCACGAAAACCATTATATCCTAGACCCCAATTCTGCTTGGCAGGCTGACCCATTGCAAGAAGTTGATCCAAATCCTTGGTACCTTTGTTCAGCATCCTGATTTTCTTGTGATTTTCATTAAGATTGTGCTCAAGATTTCTGTTTTTCTCCTTTTCTTGAGACAAAAAATCTGTCAGCCTACTTATCTTTAACTCCAATTCATGTGTTTTTTCCTGTGAAACATGCATCTGGTTGTGTAACTCACCATCATTTTTCCCTGCAATTGTTAGCATATCAGGCTCCACCCTCTCAGGTTTTTCCATCTTCATTATATTAATCTGAGCTTCAGTAATGCCTTGTCCTTTAGCAATTTCAGATTGTCGTTGCTCAACTCCACCCAGCTGTCATAGATCTTTCTATACTCAACTTTAGGATCTATCTCCTCATTGTCTGACTCTGAATCAAGATCTACGTCTACATCGTTTGCTTGACCAGACAGTGCAACCATATTGAGCATTTCTTCATCAGAATCTGTGTCGCTGGAACTGATTAGTGAGTTGTCATTCCACTTCTCAAGATTTGGACATTCACTTTTGACATGCCCATGTCCTTTGCATTCTCCATCTCATTTTCTTGCGCTTCGTCAAAGGACAATCAGCTTTGTAATGACCAAATCCATCACACTCATGACACTGAACATTCCATTTCTTGTTACTAGTCTGGCTAGAATCACCTCGCATATTTCTGTCCAGTTTCCAATCTTGACCAGAGTCACTGTTTTGTTGAAATTTTAGGCTTCTTCCTTGACCTCTTTCGATTTTCTTCAGAGCTTTCTTGAAATTTCGAGCCAGTGAACTCACACTGTCATCCACTTTCTGATTCAGGCTATCCTGAAGACTCTGAATACGATCTGTCTGTTTTTCAGCAGCAAAGGCAATTCCTTTTCCTGCCTTCCCACTTCCAGAAGCAACAGCCAGTGATGTCTCCATTTCTTCAGCCTTGAGTATGCCGACCAATTGAGAGAATTTCATCTCATCTGTATTCATACCAGCTTTGAACAGAGCCTTGTAGGATGAGAATTTCTCAGGCAAACAGCGAATCATTTTCTTAACCAGTTTTTTGTCTTTATAATCCTTACCTAGAACACTTGCTTCATTTGCAATAGCAGTAAGCTTTGAGCTGAAGGTTGTTATGGATTCTTCTTCATTCATCCTCAAGTTTTCAAATTGAGAAGCCAAGAAATCTAACCTTGTTCGTTTAACAGTGCTGGTTCCTTCAAAATACTCAACCAAGGTATCCCAAGCTTCTTTAGCAGACTTGCAGCCTTGAACAAGTTTGAACTGTTCAGGACTGATACCATTGTAGATTTCTGAAATCGCCTTGGAGTTGAACTTAGATTTCAGCTTGTCAGTTTCAGTCCATGAGCTTTTGGGTTTAGCCACAAAATTCCTTCATCTGTCTTGACTGTAGGTTCCAACCAACCCTCTTCAACCGCTGTCCACACATCTTCTTCAATTCCTTTGAGCCTTTGTTTCATCCTTACTTTCCAATGTCCAAAGTTGTCTTCATCCAAGGTAAGTGACTTTCGAACCACCATAACTTCGCCTGTTGTTCCCATGTTCTTTGCAGGACCTCAACCTGTATGTAGATCTAGTAATCTAACAGAGGTGACCCGCTCTGATACCAATTGAAAGTTCAAGAACACAAGCCACAACAGAACACAAAGAAGCAAAAACAAGGTTCTCTCTAAATTGGTTGCTCTTATTAGAAATCACATAAACAAGTTACACTTGCTTACCCAGAATGACACGACTTCACCATCTGTGAATCGACACTGGCCAATTCCTAATCTACCCAACCTTACTCACACAGCAACAGCTGTAGAAACTCTTGATTCACTCACCAAGAAACCCTTACACAAGGAAAACACTCTCTTGCAATCTCAATCAAGCGGCTCCCCTAGAAAGACACACTAGTAAAGCCTTTTATACTAGCAAGCACTTGTCAACAAGAAAACCCTTCTTGTTCCACGTCTTCTAGTGTCTTTCAATCAGATCATTAAACAATGCCACGTCACTTGTTATTTTATTAAACAAAGCAGCATCAACTCGCGTTGCACACACACATGAGTGTTCAGCGTTCAGCTGCAGAATCCTTGTGCTAACACTTGCACCACCATAAACGCGTTGGTTGAATCCAAACCGATGTAGGTTCGTCGAGGAACAAGACAATAGGGTCGTGGACGATGTCGATGCCGATGGAAACGCGTCGTCGCTCTCCACCGGAGACTCCACGGTGTCCTTCGTCTCCGATAACTGTGTCAGCCGCGTTTCTGAGCCCTAGTTGGTCTATTAGGGCTTGAACACGCTCCACCTTCTTCGACTTGGCCAAGCTTCTAGGGAGGCGAAACTCGGAAGCAAACATTAGGGTTTCTTTGACGGTGAGCATCGGGAAGAGAAGATCGTCTTGCATCACATATGCAGATATCACTTTCAACACTCGAGTCTGCAAAACATTCTCTCCGTTTAGTGTCACGGAGCCTCTAAGACTCTCCTTCGCAACACGTCCGGCCAATGCATCGATCAAGGTGGATTTTCCAGCTCCGCTTGCACCGAGAACGGCGAGGATATTTCCATCACAAGCCTCTCCAGAAACATCATCGAGTAGAGTCTTCACTGAACCGGAGCTTCGCCGCAACCGCCGGCGAAATGTGACTTTGTATTCAAGATTGTTAAAGGCTAAGACAAACCGCACAGGTCGTACGTGCAAAGCTTCGACATCTATTATGTGATGAGCTGGATCGTCGCTTCTGACCACGACGGAGGTAGAATCTTCCTTCCGGAAACTGTCGCAGTCTTTCAGCAACTCGACGAGCGTAGGTGATCCGACGGGAATGGTATATTCCGGTTCCTCCACAACACGTTGCATCGCAATATCTTAAGCGCCAAGTGATGAAATGGAAAGTTTCTAATATTGATTCTTGTAGTAGTGGAAAGAAGTGGTTCGCTACGTTGAGTATTTATAGGTAAACAATAATTGTGTTCCCTTCTAAGTTCTAACCAAAAGCATTAAAAAACTAAACAACAAAAGAGGAAAAGTACTATAATTTGTGTGAAGCATGAAGGAGCCACGGAGTAAGTAGCTTATGTGTGTGGTCTATTAGGGCAGATTATTTCATGAAGTTTCATTTTCGACATAAATGTTAACGAAGAACCAAACATAAATCGTGTGTTTCATGTTTATTGACTTTGTGATACTTGGAAGAAATGCAATTTGGCTTCTTCTACTCGAGGCGCAATTTAATACCATTTAGGGACATACTATTCTAAATTCAAAGTGTGAATCTTTGTTTCTCAGATTGGTGATGAAACGTTTATTATAGCGGCACTGATGGCTATGCGACACCCTAAAGCTACTGTTTTATCTGGTGCACTCTCCGCTTTGTTTGTTATGACTGTAAGTGCAAGATTACTTCTCGGATCTTCATTATTAGTTTCTCATGTTTCTTTGAGAAATTATAGTCACTACAACAAAAGGGTATGTTTAATCGTATATGATTGTCCATTTAGATACTTTCAACTGGACTTGGTCGGATAGTGCCAAACTTGATATCGAGGAAGCACACTAACAGCGCCGCCACAGGTATGTACTTCTCTCATATGGTGTAAATGTGCCACTGTCATGCTATATGGTTATGAGTTTTATCCTCGAAAAGTGTATTGACCGAAGCTTGAAACTTATATAATCATCTATTAGTGCATCTTGTGATCATAATTAGCAACTCTAGCTTACTTGAACTGTATATCTTGGTATCTAAGTTTATCTGGCATTATGAAATGTAAGGGTTTTGAATTGTTTATAGAAAGTTGCTATCGTTACTGATTTTTTCATGTTTTCTTATGAGTTTTCAATTTTGTTCCTGTTCTTGTTTATATTTTCTGTATTATTTACAGCATTGTTGCACTTGATTAAAAGTGTATGTGGCTCCTTTTCTTTTTTATAATCCGAGTCTCACTTGAAGGATCTTACATCTTTGAACATGCAGTTCTCTATGCATTTTTCGGTTTGCGACTACTCTACATTGCTTGGAGGTCTACTGATTCAAAGTCAAATCAGAAGAAGGAAATGGAGGAAGTAAGTAGTTCTCAAGCCACCTGTGTTGCCAATTGTTTTCGTCTTCTTGCTAGAGATTTTGCCTAACGTTCTATTAGTTACTCGCATTAAAAGTTTATCATTATCTTCCTTCCTCCGTTCCTAGACTTGTTTATGGCTGTTCCCTTACTTTGGACTATGACGTTGACTAACTTTTCATTATCTGCTATAAAGGTTGAAGAAAGCTTGAGTCAGGCCAAGGGAAGACACCTTTCCGTCGCTTGTTCTCAAGATTCTGTACCCCAATCTTTCTAGAGGTATTCTTCTAATTTCCTTATACAGTTTAGTTTTTCTTTTCATCAACATGACTTTTGACCCGTGTCTTTAATCTTTTTGTGCAGTCCTTCATCTTAACCTTTCTAGCTGAATGGGGCGACCGTAGCCAGATTGCTACAATAGCTGTAAGAGAAGAGTCCCTTTCAATCTCTAACATTATCTTAACTGTTACAATGCTAAGACCAATCCACTTTTATGTCTTGTGAAGTTGGCGACACACAAGAACGCTGTAGGAGTGGCCATAGGGGCATCAGTAGGACACACGATTTGTACATCACTGGCGGTTGTAGGAGGAAGCATGTTGGCTTCAAGGATCTCTCAACGCACCGTCGCAACTGTTGGAGGTTTACTGTTCCTCGGCTTTTCAGTCTCTTCTTATTTCTATCCTCCACTGTAGTCTCTTCTTTCTTTTACTTGCGAAAATGGGTGTTAGAGTAGAGACATTATCTAAGTAAAGTATCTCTCGTCTTTTTTTCTTCTTCCTTTTCCTCTTTGAGTTTTGTATGAGTTCGATGGTGAAACCAAGGAATCCAAAGCCAATGCTTTCTTAAGTGTAACCAATCTCGTGTGATTGAATTAGATTTTTTTTTTTTTTGTCAACTATAACCATATATTGAATCAAATTCTGTTTATATTCTGAAATTTCGTATAATTCAAAGTCGCTGGACGTGTATGATTTATATTGTCAACTATAACATTTGTTTATTTTTATTACTTGAATTTTACAAAGCTGAAACCGTTATAAAAGTTACAAATTGATCACAAAACTACAACAAACGAGAAGCTAATGCTTTGAAGTTTCAAGTCTCACTTAAAAATGTATGTGGTCACTTTCACGTCCTCTTATTTTTGCTACCAAAAAGCAAGGCGAAGTAAAACAAGATCCTAAAGAAGAGACCCGAAGCCAACGTAATCCACAGGCAATCCCATTTACTAAATTGAGTGATACCTTGCAGTGCAAGTAAGTCAGTCCCAGTCCTCAAGCATGTGGACTCCGTTATCGTCTGTCTCAGAGATCTACTTAGAGTTTGAAGAAGCTCAACTTTTCTCGTATCACTCACTCGTCCGAGAAGAGTACCATCGAATACTTGAACTCCCTTAACAAAGCAACGAGACGGGTCATGAAACTCATTGATTAATACAGCTTCGTATGGATACTTCAGCGGCGACATGTAATGAAACCATATCCAGTAGCTCGGTATCCGATCACGGATGACGTAGAATCCACTCAAGAGTAAACAGTAGGCGACATAGGCGATTGTGACCATGTAACTTAACATGATATTCGGAACAAGACCAGATATGAAAGTAACCACCGAGGATCCGGACCAAAACGAGGCGTAGATTATGAGGTAATAGAAGATAAAACCTTCTAAGCCGCCATGCAAACCAACCGTCCAGAAAGTGATCGATGAAAATACTAAGGAAGGGGCAATTAGCTGAGGCAGGGACACCAGCGAGTGAGATATGACGTAGGAAGATGTTCTGTAGGCATTGTGACTTGTCTCTCTCAAGAAAATGTATCGTTCTTGTATGAAAACGGGGACATTGTCTAAACATAAGTAGAACGTTGTTGGCACGACGAATGCGAATAAGGTCAGTCGCTCTTCTGCACCTCTTGGAGTGTTGTCCAGCTTCCAGTAGACAGTGGCTAAGAGAAAAGCGGTTACCATAACGATGGCGATTCTTGTTCCTAAGAGCTCAGGCATCCGGATCCAGTTCTTCATGTAACGTTTGGCTAAGATGAATGTTTCGAACAGTGATGGGTTTGCGTATGAAGATACTGTTTCCATGGAAATGGGATTGGCTCCAGATGCGCCTGAGACTAGTTTGCCTCTTGATACACTTGCACTGATCGCTTCTTTTAAGGATAAGCCTTGGTGAGGTGGGGTGGCTTGAGCGGAGTGGCTGAGTTCGAGCTTGTTTTGCTGCCACTTCTCGTTGAAGTCTACTAACTCTCTGGTTCCTTCTGTGGATCCTTCGAGTTGTCGAACTAAATCAAGTGCGAACTCGGTGATGTTCTCTTTCTCAGGGATTGGATGTCCGAAATGGGACAAGAATCGAGGGAGACAAGCCGGAGATCCACTGAAAACATTCTTGCCGCGAGATAAGATGATAAGACGATCAAGCAAGTCAATGATTCGAGCGCTAGGTTGATGGATAGCCACTTTCAGCGATACGTTTCAGAACTTGCACCACCATAAACGCGTTGGTTGAATCCAAACCCGATGTAGTTCGTCGAGGAACAAGACAATAGGATCGTGGACGATGTCGACTCCGATGGAAACGCGTCGTCGCTCACCAGAGACTCCACGGTGTCCTTCGTCTCCGATAACTGTGTCAGCCGCGTTTCTGAGCCCTAGTTGGTCTATTAGGGCTTGAACACGCTCCACCTTCTTCGACTTGGGCAAGCTTCTAGGGAGGCGAAACTCGGAAGCAAACATTAGGGTTTCTTTGACGGTGAGCATCGGGAAGAGAAGATCGTCTTGCATCACATATGCAGATATCACTTTCAACACTCGAGACTGCAAAACATTCTCTCCGTTTAGTGTCACGGAGCCTCTAAGACTCTCCTTTGCAACACGTCCCGCCAACGCATCGATCAAGGTTGATTTTCCAGCTCCGCTTGCACCAAGAACGGCGAGTATACTTCCATCACAAGCCTCTCCAGAAACATCATCGAGTAGAGTCTTCACTGAACCGGAGCTTCGCCGCAACCGCCGGCGAAATGTTACTTTGTATTCAATATTGTTGAAGGCTAAGACGAACCGCACAGGTCGTACGTGCAAAGCTTCGACATCTATTATGTGATGAGCAGGATCGTCGCTTCTGACCACGACGGAGGTAGAATCTTCCTTCCGGAAACTGTCGCAGTCTTTCAGCAACTCGACGAGTGTAGGTGATCCGACGGGAATGGTATATTCCGGTTCCTCCACAACACGTTCCATCGCAATATCTTAAGCGCCAAGTGATGAAATGGAAAGTTTCTAATATTGATTCTTGTAGTAGTGGAAAGAAGTGGTTCGCTACGTTGAGTATTTATAGGTAAACAATAATTGTGTTCCCTTCTAAGTTCTAACCAAAAGCATTAAAAACTAAAAACAAAAGAGGAAAAGTAAGCATGAAGGAGCCACGGAGTAAGTAGCTTATGTGTGTGGTCTGTATGAACTCGACATACATAATCATCATATCTATTAGGCCAGATTTATTTCATGAAGTTTCATTTTCCACATAAATGTTTATTGACTTCGTGATACTAGGAAGAAATGCAATTTGGCTTCTTCTACTTGAGGCGCAATTTAATACCATATAGGGACATACTATTCTAAACTCGGACATGTACCAAATTTTATTTAAAGCGATGTTTTTGTGCACAAACACGCATTTTTAATGACGATAAAATTCAGACCTTGTGATAAGATCCTTATCAACTAGATCAAGCATTTCATTATAAATGTTTTTCACGCATACTACTAAAATTATTGAAAATTCTAACGTTAGTTTAATCTACCTTTCTAGGCTCTTATAGATTTTTTTTTATCTATAAGTTGTATTTAGATGTTCCATCGAAATGGCTCTTATAGCATTTGAATGTTGTATGTTTTATTTTCGGTTGTATATATATTTAGATAGTGCATCTGGATGTAACTTTGTTTGTCAACAAACGTTTGGCTAGTTCTCTGTGAGTTAGACATTTTCATGTAGATGCGTGTAATAAGAAAATGACTAAAATGTATATGTTTTAATCTCACACTATATATTTTTATCTTAATTAATTATATTTATTTTTAATCCAACGTATATTGACAACTAAATAATTTTCAAGTTATTAATTTTGACATTTAGAAATAGATTTTTGTCACGTAGATTCATGTAATCTTATAAGATAAGATCCAAATTCGCATTTATTAATTGATATTGGTTATTTATTTGATGAAATTAACTTGATATTGATTGTTGACCAAAAATAAATTGATTTTGGTCAATAATGTCAAGAAAAATAAATTTGTAGGAAAATGCAATTTTTGTGATTTTGGTAGAAAATGTAATTTTGTGTTTTTGGTCGAAAAGTATGATTTTGTGGTTTTACTAGAAAATGTAATTTTGCGGTTCCAGTAACAAAATCTGGTTTTTACGATTTTTATGATAAAATGTGATTTTACTATTTTGATGGAAAATACAAGTATGCGTTTCTAGTTAAAACAGAAACATCTAAACACAAATCGATGGACACACGAAATGCCATAACATCACCACAACACAATATATATTGGTCTTAGAAGTTTCACATAAAAATGGCAAAAAGTAAGGTGTCTTAAAAAGGAAAACGTTTGCCAAGTTTCTTTCCACTTCTACATAACTGATACACAGGTTTTAAACTCTAATTTCTTACTGCAAGTGCACAGCAAACGAAGTAGTATTTAGGGGTCGAATCCCACAAGGACCATGTCTACACTATAGTTTAATGAGCTAAATCAAAAGCTAAGATGAATCAATATGAAGTCGGTTTCGTGAATAGCAAGTAATAATCTAAAATCGGTTGTAAAACTAATGATAAGCAAGTGTTAGGTCAAGGCAAATCGCAGATAATTCAGAGCAAGGATCAAACAACTATTCAGGCAATTATTAAGCACAAGTCTAGAACTCAAACATAAAGATAATATCAATCCATTCTCGTGGCATCAATAACTTTGTCTAACAACCTAGAAATCCTAACTCTCGTTGGTTCTAGAAATCGCAAACAAGCATTATAGATCAGGTTTGATTTGTTCACAATTCTCCTACACATATACTCTCGCATGCATAGAATAAATTGCTCACCAATTTTTCTTCTAGCAACCTAGAAACTCTCGCTGTCTAGACTAACCTAAGATCAAGAATAGATTAGCCAAATCGATTCAAGCAATAAGATCAACAGAGATGAAGATAATCGATTGATAACCCATTTGTGTTTAATCCTTAACTCATGAATTCCTTTGAAAACCTTAACCTAACTAAGAGATCTACTCAGACATAAATAAAAAAGAAAGCAAAGCAATAGAATTAAAAGAATGCATCGATATTAAAACAAAGAAATAGGGTTTAGAAATCTTCTCAGATTGAAACAGAGATCTTCTCTCTTACAAGTAGAAAGCTCTAAAGACTTGAAAAAACTAAAAGCTAAGAAGTAAAAGATGATTAAAAACCTAAGACTATAGAGAGTATATATAATCGGGCTCTCCTAGGCGGCTGCTCCTTTTTTTCGCCATTAGGATTAGGTCAAAACGACCTTCCTTATTTTCCTCCGGAAGCGCGAGCAGGTGCTCGCTGGTGGCTAAAAGTCGGGAGCATGTGCTCGCTAGTTCGAGTCGGTAATACTTCATAAGATTCGCCTTATTTTCTTCAATTCTGGTTCTTTTCTGATCCAAAGGTTCCAATTGCTCCAAACTCCATAACAGCTTCACAACTACCTAAAATCACTTCAAACATATTCGAAAAACTCTAGAAAAGGGTTAGATACTAAGGTTAGTATGGATCAAAATCACAACATATCATGAGTTGAAGAAGAAAATTTCACCAGTGAGAGACTTCTTTATGTTACAAAAGTCTGAGTATCACTGAGTTCTTCTTTCTTCCTCTTTTTCTTCTTCCACAAGGTTTCATAGTTTTGCAAAGGGCTCTCAAAATAAATCTACCCATAACACTATGAATTTAAGAAGACAACATACATCACAATGATAAGGGGCGAAACTATACATCACAATGATAACTATGTACTTGAAAATTTGTCCATCACATGGTTCCTCCATGTGCCTAGCTAGTACGGTGACAACCACCATGTGCCCTTAAAACACTACATTTCCACAATTACTCAATGGCCGCATCAACTTTTGCTATGAATTTATTGAAAAAAGTTCATATATGCTTTTTCTCTTTTGTATTTGTCTACACAGTAAACATACTCTGCGAAGTTCATTCCAAATAAGACCCAAATAATCAAAAAGGGTCTTTGTCATCCTCTCTCTCCAGTCCATGGTTTTCAAATACTGCGTCAGATATGATTCTCCAAATCGTTTCCAGAAGATGTGTTCTTCAGTTATTGTACTTCCTTTGACTATATTTTGTAAGACCATTGTACTAACGTGATGCTTTTCTGCCTATGTATTGATACACGAGTTTTAAACCCTTATTTCCTACTGCAAGTGCACAGCATACAAAGTAGTATTTAGGGGTTGATCCCACGAAGACCAGTTTCACACTTTATCTAATGAGCTAAATCAAAAGCTAAGAAAATTCAATTATGTTTTTGGTTTTTATAAATAGCAAATAATAAAAGCAAAATCGGTTGTAAAGATAATATTAAACAAGCGTTAGGTCAAGGAATATCGCAGGAGATTCAGAGCAACGGATTAAACAACTATTCAGGCAGTGATTAAGCACAAGTCTAGAGAGCCTGGTGGTAAAGATTTTAACCACCGTGATGCTTTTCCCGTAAGAGAGAAGGAGAAAAGCTTGCACTTCAAGAAATCTGGAGGCACACCATTGGAGCCGGTTGTGCTACAGATCTCTTCGAAGTTCTCGATGTGATCCATTGGAATCTCAGCAGGCAGGCCGTGGAACAGGTGTTGCTTCACGAGGGCGATCATTTGAGGCTTGATCTCGTAATCTTGCCTTTGGATGGTCGGGGTAACGATCGCAGATCGATCCTGGTAGTACGTGTGGGCCGCATCTTTGTCCCCGAAAGCAGGTTGTGCAACGAGTTGCCTCTCCTGTTGCAAACGAAGCTGCTCCATGGCTGCTTGAAGTTGTTGCTCGATGTCTATTTGTCCGCCCATCTCTGAGTTGGCGGTGTCAGACATTTCTGCTTCTTTAACGGGTGTGTTGCGTCTTCTGTTTCCTCGTTCTATCCTTGCTAGCTCGTCGTTTGTCAAGCAAGAAGGTCTTTGTTGTTTTTGCTCCTTGTGCTCCTTGTGGAGATGCACCTGAAACACAAAAACAAAGAAGAAAAGAAAACAGGTTCAGTAAAGTTCTTAGTCTAATAATTCAACCGTAAACCAAAAGTGAAAATTTGGTCCCCGGAAACGGCGCCAAAAACTTGATACACGAGTTTTAAACCCTTATTTCCTACTGCAAGTGCACAGCATACGAAGTAGTATTTAGGGGTCGATCCCACGAAGACCAGTTTCACACTTTGATCTAATGAGCTAAATCAAAAGCTAAGACAATTCAATTATGTTTTTGGTTTTTATAAATAGCAAATAATAAAAGCAAAATCGGTTGTAAAGATAATATTAAACAAGCGTTAGGTCAAGGAATATCGCAGGAGATTCAGAGCAACGGATTAAACAACTATTCAGGCAGTGATTAAGCACAAGTCTAGAACTCAAACATAAAGATAATATCAATCCACTCTCGTGGTATCAATATCTTTGTCTATCAACCTAGAATTCCTAACTCTCGTTGGTACTAGAAATCGTAGACAAGCTTTAAGATCAGGTTTAATATGTTCACAATTCTCCAATACATCTACTCTCGCAGGTAATGAATAAATTGCTCACCAATGTTCTTTCTAGCAACCTAGCAACTCTCGCTGTCTAAGTTAAACCCAATATCATAAAATCAAGTGATCAATTCGATCTAAGCATTAAGAACAACAAAGGTGAAGACATCGATTTGAATAGCCTATTTGTGTTTAACCCTAAAGCTCATGAATTCCTTTGACAAACCTTAACCTAACTAAGAGATCTACTCAGACATAATTAAAGAAGAAGAAAACATAGAGATTATAGAGTTCATCATAAAAGCTTGAATAGATAATGAAAGCTGAAAATAACTTAATAAGAACTTGAACAAAGCATAAATATAGATAACAAAAGCTGGAAATAAACTTATAAGAACTTAATCAAAAGCATAAATATAAGAACTGAAAGTAAAACTTAATTAAAGCATAAATATAAGAACTGAAAGTAAAACTTAATTAAAGCATAAATATAAGAACTGAAAGTAAAACTTAATTAAAGCATAAATGTTTAAAGCTTAAAAGAAACTAATAAGAACTTGATAAAAAACATAAACATTAAAGCTTAAAAGAGAGAAGAAGCAATGTTTAGAAGCTAGAGAAGAGTGGGAGAAGAAGATGGTGTGTTTTGAAACATCAAGAGTGAGTTCTATATATAGGCCAAGGTGTAGGGGAGTAGGTAGGACGGGGAACGATCGTTCTGATTGGAGAACGATCGTTCTCCGTTGTCGATCGAAGTAGGTGGTTGTAGGTGAGATGGGGAACGATCGTTCTGAGGGGAGAACGGTCGTTCCTTAGTGCTTTTGTCGGCAGGGTAGGTGAGTGAGGGAACGGTCACATGGGAGAGAACGGTCGATCTCCTGCTTTTGTCGGCAGGGTAGGTGAGTGAGGGAACGGTCGTTCTACGCATAGAATGGTCGTTCCTTTGCTTGGCCAGAACGATCGTTCTTCTTCAGAACGGTCGTTCTCTTGTGTTTGGTCCTTTTCTCGTTTTTTCATCTTAACTCGACTCGAACATGTCCGTAAACGCCAAACTCCTTCGGAACTCCATAAAATCTGTAAAAAGACTCGAAACAATAGAAAAGACTCGAAAAACTGACGAAAGATGCAAATCAAAACTCAAACCGAATACTAAAAACAAATCAAAATATGTTAAAAATACATAATATCAACTCTCCCCAACTAAAACCTTTGCTTGTCCCAAAGCAAAACTAGAGATTTTACAAAGAGGAGAGGTTTGAAAAACGTGTGAAACTCGTAAAACTTATAGGACCATACTCTAAATCAATTGCCCGTAAACCGCATTCGCAAGGTTCAGATCAAACCGTACTTCATTGTACTTCTCCATAACCGTAGTAAATAAATGAAATTTCATGATCAAGCAGAACTCAATATTTAACATTCATTATCAAATGCGTGTACTCTCACAAAGGGAATATCTAACACGTTATGGTCTAGGTATCAAGGTTGGTATTTGGTGGCTCAAGTGTTTCGGTTTCTTTTAGCAGTGTAAACGGATGCAAATCATTATGCAAAATCACAGTGAGACAAGGACCAATTAGGAGGTACACAACTCTCCTTAACTCTAATCCTTCTACCCTTATTTAACAAAGTCACAAACAAGAACATGATTTCTTTTAACGTTTCATGAAATTTAAAGATATTACCTTGACGACTTTCCCGGTTCCTTCTGTTTTTTTAAATTTTTTTTTTTTTTATATATACATCGGAGAATGGAACCGGTTAGTCTCTAAGATCTGCATCAAAAGAATTTCAACAATGTAAGCTTATTTCTTGAATGTGAATAAAATCTTCTACCCATTAGAACCTCATCCTCTTTTGAAACGAAAATTTTCGATGGATATATTCAAAAAGAGATCACATTTCAAGACACATCCCATGAGTCTAATCAGAAAGAGACCACCTATTCTAGACACGGTCCTAAAGAAAAGTTGTATCGGTCCGTATACTCCATAGTTTTTGCACATGAATGCAAATGACAGTAAACGAAAATAAGTGGGTTTCAACATGGAAATGGTAAGGGTGTGGTACTAGACTAAGGATAAGTCTAGCCATTTGGAGTTAGCAAAGATTGGTAGAAATGATGCAAAGAAAACTCCAAATGTAAAATCCAATACATGATTATCAACCCCCTAAGTGAGATAAATTAAGTCCATATAAGTTCCAATAATTCGATTAAGTTCAGATGATTTGAGAAATTCACTAAATGATCAAGTTATGGATTTTTCTGCGTTTCCAAACTATCCTCAAACAATGCTAAGCAGTCGTAAGGCAATGACATCGAACATGTTGCAATTCCAAAAAGTTAACAAATTCACACGATGTCTTGACTCGATAAAATTTTTTTTTTTTTTTTTTTGAAAATATAAACACACCAAAATAAAACCAAAATAAAACATAAGAAATAGACATCCATAAAACACAACGTTAGTACACAAATAAATCCCTCCCCCAGACTTGTTTTTAACCGTCCCGGTTTAAACAAAACTGAAAGAGAAACCCGTAAAATAAAATAAAGTGTCATAAAATAAAAATGGATATAACAAGGGTGATAGAAATAACCACAGCTCAGTGGTCGCTGGTGGAGCTATCGGTGCTGCTCTCTAACCTTCATCCGCTCAACCGATCTTGTCTCGCCTTGGTCCTCCTCTCATGGTCATCGCTGGAGTCGTCGCTGTCATCTCCTCGTGTCTGCGAACCTGATGCACAAGAACAAGGTCGAATCTTTTGGATCGCTCCCCAGATCTTTCTCATCATCGAGTTGTTCTTCTTTTGCGATTTGATGATCCACTGGAGTTGTTGCGCGGTGTCATCTGCTGGAGGGCTCGGCGGTAAGCGGTATCTGTCAGCGCTGTGTGGGAGGAGTTGGCATGGCTGTGATTCTTCTTCTTCTTCGATATCATCTCCACCCTCTGCCATCTCATCATCACTCTCGTCGTCAGGCTGTGATGCGCGCTGTGGTCTGAGTATCTTGCGACGTCGCGAAACTTGTGCGACTTGCCCCGCTGGATCTGGTATCAAAAACTCCTGACCAATATCAAACTTCAAACTGTCCTGATCAATGAGAGAAGTGATACCTCTGTTCGGGAGTCTACAAAAACGGGCCACTCCGTCGCGCCCATAGAACTGGTAGACGTCCTTCTTGTTGAGGACTGTGCAACGGATGAGATGGTCGATGTCAATACTCTCCCATTTGTTCAAAACCTCCTCCCCGGACAGATCAACCTGCGTGTGTTGGAAGATAGGTGTGAGGATGTTGCTTACATATGCTATCTTTGGAGGCCTCGTCTTGATCTTCACCAACATGTCACACAACACAGCAGCATAGTTCTCCGTAGGACCGTCCGTATCTGCGTATATCGGAATGAGATGCTTCACCCCATAGAAGAGCATCCACAACTCATCATCTCGTACAGCTCCCGATTCCTTCTTGCAGAAGAAGGTGTTGCTTATGATTTTGACCACAACTCTCAAAACCGGATTCCTGATCGCGGTTATCTTAGCGTTTCGCGGAACATACTGCCCACTAGCAATGATCGCCCAGAAGTCACCCGCATCTTCTTTTCTGAACTTGGAGAATTTGACGTCTTCTCCTTTGTGGAAACCATATACATCGCAAATCTCGAAGAGGCTGTACTTGTAGTGTTGCTTGTTGAGGAAGAAGGTGAGAGTACCCTCACTCGCCTTTGGTTTTTCGGGATTGGCGTAGGTGAGACGGCAAGTTGCGAGGAACCCCTTCACCAACTTAGGATAGATGGGCACGTTGATCTTCCACAGTCGTCCGAACCCAATGTTCTCGAACACAATCTCCACATCCTCCTTTAGATCCAGTGCCTCCAATGTAGCCTCACTACCCAACCGGTTTGGCATAAGTTTCGTTTGTCGCAAGTCCGCCAAAAACTTGGTGTCGTATGAATCCCACTTTCCGGTTATGGGTCTGAGGAGCGGGTTCTTGTCACGCGTCGTCTTACGCTTCTTGCTCGTGTTGCTCGAGCTTCCCACTTCTCGTTGAACTCCGCTCATCCTACAAAATCGACAAATTTCGATCCATTTTAGCAAATTTGCACAAAAAAATTTTCATGAGCTACTTTTCATGGAGAATTCATCAAACATGAGTTCCTATATCATTAGAAACAAGAATCAATCTTCTTCAAGCACTGAATTCGAATGCACAACTCTTTTTTTTCAACTTGGTTGGATTTGTTTGAACAACCAAAACCCAAATTCGATTTTTCTTATGAAACCATCAATGCAACCTAAAATCAAGTTCCTATATCCATCCTAGACAAGAATCTAGCAATATTTCACCATCAAACAACAATGGACACAAGATACAAGCAATTTTTTTTCTCAACAATGGCGAATTGGTTTTCATAAATTTCAAACTCATACCTTTGCTAATCGTGAGAATGGTTTCCAGAATCAGAAAGAGCTCGAAAATTGAGTGGATTAGCAACAAGAATTGATGAAAACCCCCAAAATTTGAGAGAGTTATGGCAAATCAAAAAAAAAAAAATTTTAGGTTTTGTTCTTGGGAAGAAGAAGAAGAACGATGAACTTGTTGAAAATGAGAGAAATCGATCGTTCTCTTTGATAAACAAGGTGTTTTTCCGGTTTAATCTAAGTAAAAACCGGTTTAGATTTGAATTTGGGGGAGAAATCGAACCTGGGAACGACCGTTCTTACCCTGGAACGATCGTTCCGTCGTGGTTAAATGACTCGAACGACCGTTCTAGGTAGAGAACGGTCGTTCCGTCGTAAAACGCGAGATGACGGATGGCTTACAGAACGACTGTTCTTCGTTGGGATCGATCGTTCTTCCGTGTAGAACGACCGTTCTTGTTAGGAACGATCGATCTATTCACTCCCAGCAGAGCGGTTTCTTGAACACTCAATAAAAGCCTGCAAAACAATCTCAAAAAAAACAAGAAACGTAAATAAAACAAGAACGAAAAATTTCACGATATTTACATGTTACCTGGGGGGTTGCCTCCCACGAAAGCGCTTGTTTTACGTCGCTAAGCTTGACGTGGTGAGTTGATTATGCATGAGGAGGCTCGGTCAAGGGAGTTTCTTCCCCATCTCCGAGTTGTGTGTCGGCAAGATATGGTTTCAATCGCTGCCCATTGACCATGAACTCTTCTCCTTTGGTGTTGAACAAGACGACAGCTCCATATGGTCGTACTTCTTTTATGGTGAAGGGCCCCGACCATCTCGATCGCAACTTCCCGGGAAACAGCTTCAGCCGAGAGTTGAAGAGTAGAACCTGGTCGTTGGGGGCGAAGTTACGAGCCAGGATGCGCTTGTCGTGGTATGCTTTGGTTCGTTCCTTGTAGATTTTGGAGTTCTCATAGGCGAGATGCCTAATCTCCTGAAGCTCGTGTAGCTGCATCATGCGTCGTTCGGAAGCCGGCTTAATGTCATAGTTGAGCATCTTGACAGCCCATGCGGCTTTGAATTCGAGCTCAACGGGGAGGTGACATGCTTTGCCGTAAACAAGGTGGAAAGGAGTGGTCCCGAGAGGCGTTTTGTAGGCGGTCCTGTAAGCCCATAGAGCGTCGTCTAGCTTGGAAGCCCAGTCCTTCCGAGTTATACTCACAGTCTTCTGAAGGATGCTCTTGATTTCGCGGTTAGATATCTCAACTTGCCCACTCGTTTGCGGATGGTAAGGCGTTGCGACTTTGTGCTTTACACTGTTCTTGCGCAATAGATTCTCGAAGATCTTGTTGATGAAGTGAGAGCCTCCATCGCTGATGACAACTCGCGGAACACCAAATCTAGGGAAAATGATAGACATGAACATCTTGATCACCACCTTTGCATCGTTCGTGGGACTCGCCAATGCCTCAACCCATTTAGACACATAGTCAACAGCCACGAGTATGTACTCATTCCCGAAAGAAGATGGGAATGGTCCCATAAAATCAATCCCCCATACGTCAAAGACCTCCACTTCGAGAATGAAGTTCTGTGGCATCTCATTGCGCTTGCTGATGTTGCCCTGTCGCTGGCATGAATCGCATCTAGAGATAAAGCGCTGAGCATCTTTAAACATTGTTGGCCACCAATATCCAGCTTGCAGAACCTTGGAGACCGTTTTGAAAGTAGTGAAGTGTCCGGCATAAGAAGAGCCATGACAGTGAAACAGAATCTCCGGTATCTCCTCCTCAGCCATACAACGTCTGAATACTCCATCTGGGCAATGCTTGTACAGGTATGGCTCATCCCAGAAGTAATGGCGAATATCCTTTAGGAATTTCTTCCTTTTGTTGCCCACAAAACCGTGAGGTTCTAGATCAGCAGCTAGGTAATTTGCAATCTCACCAAACCAAGGAATCTGAGGATGTTGGCTGCTTTCGGTTTGGTTGCAGAATTCGGACTGAGCAGGTGCTCGCTGTGCGGGAGCATGTGCTTCCTCGATGTGGAATACTCCGATCGAGTAAACTTGTTCTTCAGGGAGGCTGTCGTTGAGTGGGACTTCTTCATCAATCCGCATCCTAGATAAATGGTCGGCAGCTCCATTATCTATTCCCTTCTTGTCTTTGATCTCCAGGTCGAATTCTTGAAGTAGGAGAATCCACCTAAGTAGCTGCGGCTTAGCGTCTTTCTTGGTCAGTAGATACTTGAGCGCTGCATGATCAGTATGAACTATGACCTTTGATCCAACGAGATAGGACCGAAATTTCTCAAAGGCGAAGACGACGGCCAGAAGCTCCTTTTCTGTCGTAGCATACTTGCACTGAGCATCATCCAATGTGCGAATAGCGTAGTAGATAACGTGGAGCTTCTTGTCTTTCCTCTGGCCGAGAACTGCACCAACAGCATAGTGATGTACGAGTTTTAAACCCTATTTCCTACTGCAAGTGCACAGCAAATCAGAGTAGTACTTAGGGGTCGATCCCACGAAGACCAAGTTCACACTATGGATTAATAAGCTAAAATCAAGAGCTAAGAGATTCAATATTGGGTTGTAAGAAATCGTGACTAGCAAGTTACTAAAGCAAATCGGTTTTAACAATTATAAATCAAGCGTTAGGTCAAGGCAATTCGCAGGAAATTCAGAACAAGGTCAAACAACTATTCAGGTTTTTATTAAGAACAAGTCTAGAACTCAAAACACAAGGATAATATTAATCCACTCTCGTGGTACTAATAACTTTATCTAGCAACCTAAAAATCCTAACTCTCGTTGGTATCAGAATCGCAGATAAGCATTAATGATCAAGTTTGATTTGTTCACAATTCTCCAATACATCTACTCTCGCAGGTAATGAATGAATTGCTCATCTAGATCACCTCTAGCAACCTAGCAACTCTCGCTGTCTAGATAAACCTAAGATCATAAATAGATTGGCCAAATCGATTTAAGCACTAAGAACAACCTAGATGAAGACCATCGATTTTGATTCCTATTTGTGTTCAACCTTAGCTCATGAATTCCTTTGAAAACCTTAACCTAACTAATAGATCTACTCAGACATAAGTAAAGATGAAAGAAATAAAACAGATGATATAGAAGAAAGCATGAAATCAATATTAAAAACAAGGAGTACTAGGGTTCAGAAATCTTCTCCAAATTGTAGCTTGAGATCTTCTCCCTTACAAAATAATTCCAAAAGCTAAAGGTAGATAAAAGATAAAGATCCTCAAAAGATATATATAAAACCTAAAACTATGGAGAGTATTTATATTAGGTGTCATAGGCGGCTGGAAGGAGGCTGGGCTTCTTAAAAGTCGGCGGCAATCATTAGGGTAAAACCCTTCTTTTTGTTTACTTCCGCGGCGAGCAGGTGCTCACTTGGTGGCCGAAATCCGCGAGCATGTGCTCATCGATTGGAGTTGGTGATTCTTCATAAGATTTTCCTTCTTTTCTTCACATTTGATTCTTTTCTGTTCCAAAGGTCCCAAATGTTCCAAACTCTAATTTCAGCTCCAAAGCTACCTAAAACTCCTAATATACACTCAAAAACTCTAGAAAACAATTAGATAAAAGGGGTTAGAAAGGGTAAAAATCCCAACATATCAATTCCCCCAGACTTAGATCTTTGTTTGTCCTCAAACAAAACTAAAATCAAGACTTAGAGAAATCGGTGGAGACTCACAAAATCTCAGAAACCATGAGTAAACCAATTTCATCAGACCACATACCTTAGAATAAGAGATACATTGCCTTACCGAAAACCTCAACAACAAAGTTCACCAACCTCAAACCATATGGCTTACAATCCCAGAAAAATCTAAGTTCAAGACAATAGACCCTCTATATTCAATTAGAGGTGGCGTGAGCTTCTTGCTAAAGACACTAGCTAAGTAAAACGAGGCTTGGTATAGATCAGGCTTATAATTGGTGGTGGAGCTTAAGCGTGTTTAGAGTTACCTTGTTTCAAGAGAGTGCAGGATATTGCACAAAACGGCAAGGGAGAATGGACTCATTGATGTCCACAACCTCTAATTCACTCTCCTCCTTAATTCGATTTTATCTTCATTCCTCTTTTCCTTCCTTGCTTTCTTGCGATTACTCATGCTTCGGGATACACATTTTGAGTTACTAACTCGCCACCCCATATCCTTGAGCTACTAGCTCGGTTTTTCTCTCTTTTTTTTTTTTTTTTTTTTTTTTTTTTTTTTTAAAAGAGTTACCTTATGGATAGAGGGGCTTTACTTGTGTATGTGTCCTTTGGCTAAAATGATCCTTTTTCGTCTCCATACCCCAGCAGGTCGTTTAGACTTGTTTCTTTCCTGAACATCGCTTGGGCAGGTGCTCTAAATCAGCGAGCATAGCGAGCGTGTGCTCGTGAACTTTCACTCTCTTTCTCTGACATCTTCTTCAGCGAGAGTGAATCAGAAGCTGCGTCAGTCCTTTTCTCCCCGACCTTTTTGCACATATCTGCATAGATGAGAAATAAAAATACAAGTGCATGTGGTATAGAAAGATGGTTAGGGTCAGGGTGAGGTACTAACTAAAAGCTAGCTATTCAGGATCAGCAAGAGTGGCAAAGGGATAAGAAGTCCTGAATATATTATGTAACACGTTTTCTAATCCTAGTGCCAATAACAAGAAGAATTAAAGTCCAGATTAAGTCCATATAAAATAGAGTCTAGAGCCTATCCGATAAACCTAAAGGGATTGAAGTTTTCTGGCCTGAGGAAGGATCCGAATGTGAGAAGGCGTCGGCTCGTCTCTGTACTCTAAATTCTGCAGCAATGTTCACTAGAAAATAGGTCATACTCATAGATGGTTAAAACTCATCATAGATTTTGGTCATAATCTCCAGAAGTTGTGATTTGACCCTTATAACAGACTGACTCAAAATAAAGAAAATAACAGGAAACAAAGTGCAGACTCGATAATAACCTCCCCCAGACTTACTTCACACCGACCCGGTGTGAAAATAAAGTAGAGGAGCAGCAAAGAAAACAGAGAAATCAAAGAAAGCAAAAAGAAAAACGGATAAAACATAGAGATAGAGATGGGTACGGGGCGTCAGTCGACAGGTGGGTCCTCTGGGCTCTCGCTCCTGGCTCTGCCGGTACGTCTACGGCGTCTCGGGTGTCGCTCGGAGGGGCTCGTCGCAGCAGCTGCAGAATGGTGGCAACAGCCACTGGAAAGGCGCTCTAGGATCCGCTGCATGAGGCTGTTGTTCTTCCTCTGCGAGGTAACCATCCAGCGCCTGTACTCGGCGGTATCTGCCTCGTCGGAGATGGGAGGAAGATCGTACTCGCTGGTGACAGCTGATGTAGAGGGGCGACGAGACTGCGGGGTGCTGTGGATGAAGTCGTCCTCCAGGTGAGGCATAGGGCTGTGAGAAGAGCTGGCAAAGTCCTGGTCTGAGAGAGAGCGTCGCGTGAAATCGTCCAAGAGAAGGACTTTGTGTATGAAGCGTAAATCCTCGATGGAGCAAAGCTGTGTCTTTGCTGGGTCCAGGAGGTAGATGTGCTGCGGTAGCCCGTTGAGACCTGTGTACTGATAGAGATGCTGATCTGATCTGGAGGGAGAGAGAATGCGAGAATGGAGCAGATGCCTAATGTCCATACGCTCGCCCTGCTCCACGTAACTGAAGTAGCAGAGCTGGATGTGAGCGATCTCGAAGAGTCCAGTTAGAAGGCTGCCAATCCGCTCTGTTTGCTTCGTCTTGCGGTCTTTGATGCTGCATATCAGCTCGGCGAAGTGCATGCCGAGGTTGGAGCGGTAAAACTCCGGTGGTGGTGCGCCGAGCAGAAGGGAGTTGACTCCATGAGGGCCAACGATAACGTCGCTGCAACCAAGATACAGCAGGATCATCTCTTCCGTGTGGACCTTGTTTCCGGATGGGCGGTTGAGTACCATGTTGCTGAAGATCCGGGCGCAGATGCGGAGGCCGGATGTCGGATGCAGGACTGAGCGGCTGAGTTGGAGGAGTAAGGGCCGCGACCGATCGTCTCCCAGAAAGTCTTTACTTCCTTGAACCGCGTGGGGAAGTCTAGGCGCTCCACTTCATGCCTGAAACCATACAGAGTTGTGAAATTCACCATGGGGATGTCGAATCGTCGACCGCCGGCTTTGAACATGAACGTAGCGCCAGCTAGAGTCCGGTTCTCGGGATCCTGATGAATGATCCGCGCTGAGGCGAGACACTGACGGACTAGCTCGGATAGAGGATCGACTCTTCAAAGGAGAAAGCAAGGCAGTGGGCGTTGGAGAGTATCCTGGTGACGGTGTCGTGCAGTCCAAGTATCTCCAATGTCTCGCGGCAAACAAAACGCGTCGGCGCAATAGTGAGCTTAAGCATCTGATTGTAGTATGATGCATCCGTTGATCCCACACTTCGTCGGATTGAACAGGCAAGTTGTGTTCCGGCAGGGCAAATGGCGTGTTTTCTGGGCGAGGCCATGGGTACAGCCATGGTGAGGGGACTGATTCCTTGCCCTTGCGACTTTGTTTTGGAGCCATTGGTACCTGCGCAAAACAAAACGAACGAGCATGAGCTCATGGGGGATAAATCGCAAATCGCCGATAGAAAACCAACAACCAAGCAATCCACATTCAGCGAGTCCTATTCGAGATGTAACCATGGATGAACAAACCGAGAGGCTAGTCTAAATCCCTAGATCGACATCAGTTTCCAAACCGCCATTAATGGCTCATCAAAGCTTTTCGAGGTTGTGCATGTGAAGTCTAAAGTGCGAAATCATGGCCAATCATGCGAAATCAGTGTAAATAGACAGAGATAGTGTCTAATCTAAACCAGTTTACACAAAAGAGAGAGAGATTTCGAGACTTTCCTTAACCATGGCGGACTGAAAAATCAAGTTTTGAAGACGTACCTTGCTCGGTGAGGAAAGCGATGGAGGATTTGAAGAGAGGGCGAGAAGGCGTATGAAATCGACCCAAAAATCGTTGAAATCCGTGAAGAATTGAAAAATCTGGTTTTGGGGGTTTTTGGAAATCGGCAAGAGAGAAGAAGAAAGACTCGGGGAAGAAGAAGAAAGGAAAAGAAGGAGAAGAAAAGGAAGAATAGGAAAAGGAAAATATTTTTGTTTTTTTTTTTTTTTTATATTATTTTTTTTTTTTTGTTTTGGAAAAACGCGGGATTAAAATCCGTTTGAAATTTCGGAGGACTTACCTGGAACGAGCAGGTGTTCGGGAGTCTCCGCAGATCGAGCAGGTGCTCGTATCGAATCGCCGATTTTTCCCAAATTTTTTTTTTTTTTTTTTTTTTTTTTTTTTTTTTTTTTTTTAATCTGAAACAAAGAAAAACAAAACCAAAAATCAATAGCAAAGGGAGAATAAAAAGAAATAATTACACTTACTAGTGGGTTGCCTCCCACTCAGCGCTTGGTTTAAGTCGTTAGCTTGACTTGGTGAGCTGATCAGGCTTGTGGAGGTTCGGTCAGGGGAAATCTTCCCCTTCCTCGAGTTGTGCGTCGGCAAGATAGGGCTTCAATCGCTGCCCATTACCACGAACTCTTCGCCTTTGTCGTTTATCAAAACGACTGCTCCATACGGCCGTACTTCCTTGATGGTGAATGGTCCTGACCACCGTGAGCGCAGCTTCCCAGGAAATAACTTCAACCGAGAATTGAAGAGCAGGACTTGGTCAGCTGGGGCAAAGTTGCGAGCCAAGATACGCTTATCGTGATATGCCTTAGTCCGCTCCTTGTATATTTTAGAGTTCTCGTAGGCGAGATGCCTAATTTCCTGAAGTTCATGCAGCTGCATCATCCGTCTCTCTGAAGCTGGCTTAATGTCATAGTTAAGGAACTTGACTGCCCAGGTGGCTTTGAACTCCAATTCAACGGGAAGATGGCAAGCTTTTCCATAGACAAGGTTGAAGGGCGTGGTTCCTAATGGCGTTTTGTAAGCTGTCCGGTATGCCCATACAGCATCGTCCAACTTAGAAGCCCAATCCTTACGAGTAGTACTCACGGTTTTCTGCAGGATACTCTTGATCTCGCGGTTGGAAACCTCGACCTGCCCACTCGTTTGCGGATGATAGGGAGTGGCGACTTTGTGCTTAACACCATTCTTGTGCAGCAAAGATTCAAAGATCTTGTTGATGAAGTGAGAGCCTCCATCACTGATAACCACTTGCGGAACTCCAAACCTGGGGAAGATGATAGATTTGAACATTTTGGTCACGACCCGTGCGTCGTTAGTAGGGCTTGCAATAGCCTCAACCCATTTGGACACATAGTCCACCGCGACAAGTATGTACTCGTTCCCAAAAGAGGAAGGAAACGGGCCCATAAAGTCGATTCCCCAGACATCGAATACCTCAACCTCGAGAATGAAGTTTTGTGGCATCTCATTGCGCCTACTAATGTTCCTGTCGCTGGCATGAATCGCACGTGAGACAAATCTCTGCGCGTCCCGAACATAGTCGGCCACCAGTATCCTGCTTGCAGTGCCTTGGAAACCGTCTTGAAGGTGGCGAAATGCCCTGCGTACGAAGAACCATGGCAGTGAAACAATATGTCTGGAATCTCTGCTTCAGTCACGCATCTTCGGAAAACTCCATCTGGACAGTGCTGTACAGGTAAGGCTCATCCCAGAAGTAGTGGCGGATGTCCTTGAGAAACTTCTTTCTCATGTACCCTGTGAATTCCGTGGCTCCTGATCAGCGGCCAAGTAATTGGCGATCTCAGCGAACCAATGCGCAGAGGCGTGTTCGGCGTGTGCGACGGTGCGCAGAACTCCTTTTGAGCAGGTGCTCGATGAGGAGGAGCACGTGTTTCTTCATTCTGGAAAATGCCGACAGAGAAAATCTGTTCCTCTGGAAGACTGTCATCAAGAGGGTATCAACATCAATTCGCATTCTAGACAGATGGTCGGCAGCGCCATTGTCTATCCCCTTTTTGTCCTTAATCTCGAGATCGAATTCTTGTAAGAGAAGAATCCATCTGAGTAGGCGCGGCTTTGCATCCTTCTTGGTCAGCAAATACTTGAGAGCTGCGTGATCAGTGTGAACGATGACCTTAGATCCAACAAGGTAGGATCGGAATTTCTCAAAAGCAAAGACAACCGCGAGAAGTTCCTTCTCGGTAGTGGCATACTTGCATTGTGCGTCATCTAAGGTGCGGCTAGCATAGTAGATAACATGAAGCTTCTTGTCCTTTCTCTGTCCGAGAACTGCTCCAACGGCGTAATCACTAGCGTCAGTCATCACCTCAAAAGGAAGGCTCCAATGGCGGTTGCACAATGGGTGCGCTGATGAGAGCTCCCTTGATCGTATGGAAGGCTTCGAGGCATGCGTCATCAAACTCAAACTTCACTTCCTTGCAGAGTAGGCGTGTAAGAGGCCTGGCGATTTTTGAGAAATCTTTGATGAAGCGTCTGTAAAAACCGGCATGACCTAGGAAACTGCGGATCCCTTTAACTGATGTTGGCGGCTGCAAGTTCATCATGACTTCGATCTTGGCCTTGTCTACTTCGATCCCATCCTCTGAAATCCGATGTCCGAGCACAATCCCATTCCTGACCATGAAGTGGCACTTCTCCCAATAAGAACCAGATGTTTTTCCTCGCATCGTTGAGTACCCTGCACAGATTAGACAAACAATCAGAGAAAGAGTTCCCGTACACCGAGAAATCGTCCAGAACACCTCCATAATGTCTTCAATAAGGTCCGTGAAGATGGACATCATGCATCGTTGGAAGGTAGCTGGGGCGTTACACAATCCAAACGGCATGCGCCGGTAAGCGAACGTGCCGTAGGGACATGTAAACGTCGTCTTCTCCTGATCGTCTTTGTGAATGGGTATCTGAAAGAAACCTGAGTAACCATCTAAAAAACAGTAGTATGGATGGTTAGCAAGTCTTTCAAGCATCTGATCAATAAAAGGGAGAGGAAGTGGTCCTTGCGAGTTGCGGCATTCAGCTTACGGTAGTCTATGCACATCCTATGTCCGGTTACAGTCCTAGTTGGTATCAGCTCATCTCTATCGTTTTTAATGACAGTGATTCCCCCCTTCTTAGGGACTACATGAACAGGACTGACCCAAGTACTATCAGATATGGCATAAAACTATCTTCTAGAAGTTCATTATCTCTTTCTTAACAACATCTTTTAGATTCGGGTTTAGCCTCCTCTGATGTTCTATAGAACTCATCGATTCATCTTCTAGATGTATCCTATGCATGCAAAGATCAGGTGAAATACCAGGAATGTCAGCAAGCGAGTAGCCTATAGCCTTTCTATACTTCCTAAGTTCACATAAGAGTAAGGCTACTTCTACATTGTTCAGGTCGGCATTTATAATCACAGGGTAGGTAGAGTTTGTTCCCAGAAATGCGTACCTGAGCCCGGCTGGAAGAGTTTTAAGTTCCAGTTTAGGAGCTTTCAACTCGCTCCAGGGGCTGTCGATCGGATCGAGAGGTGGAGCAGGTGCTCGCGGAATCTGCGCAGGTGCTCCAGCGGTCTCTAATGGTTCTCTTCATCGTCAAGACTCATGTAGGCCACCATCTGTTCCATTCTGCGGCTCGAATCTAGCATCTTGGCGGGCTGTCAGCTTCTTCATTCATGAAACCGTGTTCCCTTTCAGCTAGGGTGAGGGCGGTTTCGAGAGGATCCGGGCAGAGAATTCTTCAGCTGCCTCCTCATAGACGTCGTCTACTCCTTCCACAACGAAGGTCTGTCCGTCCAGCATGGGTTTCTTCAGCAGCTTATCCATCTCAAACGTCATAACCATGTCTCCCAGCTGAAGATCGATCACTCCATTCTGGACGTCTATAATCGCACCAGCTGTGCATAGGAAAGGACGACCTAGAATCAGAGGATCTTTCGGCTCTTCGTCGAGTTCCAGAACCACAAAATCGGCCGGAATCATGTATCTCCTATCCGCACATATATATCTTCCAGACTCCTTTAGGGAGCTTGGTTGACCGATCAGCAAAAACCAAGGAGATGCGCGTGGGTTTGAACTTGGTGAACCCAAACGCTTGGCAAACGAGTAGGGCATTAGATTCACGCTGGAACCAAGATCGCATAGAGAGCATGAAAAGTCATAGGGCCGATCGTGACAGATAAAACAAATCGCCCAGGATCACCTCTCTTCTTCACAACCTTGTTCTGAAGGACCGCACTACACTCCTTTGAAACCGTCATTACCTTCTCTTCCTCCACGATTTTTCCAGAAACCAAAGTCTTCATGTACCGTTTTAGAGCTGGTATCATCTGAACTGCATCAGCGAGAGGGAGCTTTATGGTAAATCCTTAAGCATCTCTCTACACTTAGCATCTTCAAGTCTTTGCGAGACTTCTTAGGCGGCACAGGGTAAGGAACCTTAGGCTTGTATACTCTCTCTGGAATCGCCGTGGTTTTAGAGGTAAGTGGTGTGGTCCGACCGAGCACCTGCTCGGATATGCCTCCAGGGTGCTCGGTTGAATCATCCTCAAAATGTCGAATGGTGAAGGTGTTGATTCAGCTTGTGTCGAGTGGTTACTTGTTTCACGCGGTTCGTATGCGCCTTGATCCGATCCGAGCAGGTGCTCGTAGTCGGCTTCTCCTACTTTGCCTTTGTCCGATCGCGAGGTTGATCTATCCTGGAGTGTCTTCCCACTTCTCAGCTCAATGGCGTTGACAAACTCCTTCCTTGGCGCCTCAACTTTTCCAGCAGAGTCCTGGTGCCCTTTTATAGACTCAGCAGTCTGAGCAATCTGAACATCCAGCTGCTTCATATGCGTCCACACAGCTTCATATTTCCCGTTGAGATCCACGTACATGGTGTCAACCTTGGCATTGATTTCTGCTGCGGCTTTCTGTTGTCCAGCTAGAAGTTGTTGCATCATGTTTTTCAGCTCATCCTGAGATCCGGATGCTGGAGAGGGAGACCGCGGATTCTGAAACTGCGGAAGCTGTGGGTTTTGAAACTGCTGAGGTTGCGGATTATTGTACGGCTGCCTAGGTTGATTTCCTCCTTGAAGTCGGTTCTGGTTAGGAATGATGGTCGGTTCTGGCTCTGATAGTTGCTGGAGTACCCTCTCTGAAAATTCGTCTGAGGTTGAGTTCCCTTGGGGTAGACTTGATCCTGAGGATTTTCCACATTGTTGCTTCTGTAGGACAGGTTGGGTGAGAGTTGAAACCTTGGTTATTGAAGCCACGGTTTTGCCCAAAACCTTGTCCACTCACGTAATTTACCTCCAACTGATCATCGCTTGTTTCCTCTCCAAAGACCTGGGCGATGGGCTCTTCTCCATTCTCATCCACGAAGTGGACCGACTTTTGGTTTCCCTTAAGCAGAAGGTTAACCTTGGCTGTGAGCTCATCTATCTTCTTTGACTCCACGCTATGGACCTTTTTTCTGTCATACTCCGGAGACTTGTTGCTGGAGCTTGCGGCAAGGTTCTCAATTAGCTCCAGGGCCCCTTCTTTTGATTTGGTGTAGAAATCTCCATTGCTGGCGGCATTGAGGGCGTTTCTGTAGTCCCATTCTACTCCATCATAGAAAGTACTGAGCAGCTGCTCATCGCTAAAGCCGTGGTGAGGGCACTCACGCTTTACTCCTTAAAGCGTTCCCACGCTTCATTAAAAGTCTCTCCGGGAAGTTGCTCAAACGTGGATATCTTGCTCCTTAAGGCTGCGGTCTTTGACTTTGTATAGAATTTGTCCAAGAAGGCCGATCTTGCATCAGCCCATGTCGCTAGAGAGCCTGGTGGTAGAGACTTCAACCACCGTGAAGCTTTTCCCGCAAGAGAGAAGGGGAAAAGCTTGCACTTCAAAAAATCTGGAGACACACCATTAGAGCCGGTTGTGCTGCAGATTTCCTCGAAGTTCTCGATGTGATCCATCGGAATTTCAGCAGGTAGGCCATGGAAGAGATGTTGCTTGACAAGTGCAATCATCTGAGGCTTGATCTCATAGTCTTGCCTCTGAATGGTTGGAGTGACAATGGTTGAGCGATCTTGGTAGTAAGCATGTGCTGCGTCTTTATCCCCAAACGCTGGTTGTTGAACGAGCTGTCGCTCTTGTTGCAAGCACAGCTGCTCCATGGTCGCCTGAAGAGTTCGCAGCTGAGCTGCCATGTCTGGGTGATCGCCCATCTCTGGATAGTCGGTGTCGGTTGTTTCTGGTTCCGGAACAGGTGTGTTACGTCTTTGCCTGTTCTCTCGTTCCCTTCTTGCTAATTCGTCGTTAGATAAATTGACAAGATCCTCGTTATTCTTACTCCTTGTGCTCCTGGTCATACACCTGAAACGCAAAGAAGAAGAAAAACAGTAAACGAGTTTAGTAGTGTTCTTAGTCTAATGATCTAGCCGTAAACCAAAGGTGAATGTTTGGTCCCCGGCAACGGCGCCAAAAACTTGATGTACGAGTTTTAAACCCTATTTCCTACTGCAAGTGCACAGCAAATCAGACTAGTACTTAGGGTCGATCCCACGAAGACCAAGTTCACACTATGGATTAATAAGCTAAAATCAAGAGCTAAGAGATTCAATATTGGGTTGTAAGAAATCGTGACTAGCAAGTTACTAAAGCAAATCGGTTTTAACAATTATAAAGCAAGAGTTAGGTCAAGGCAATTCGCAGGAAATTCAGAACAAGGTCAAACAACTATTCAGGTTTTTATTAAGAACAAGTCTAGAACTCAAAACACAAGGATAATATTAATCCACTCTCGTGGTACTAATAACTTTATCTAGCAACCTAAAAATCCTAACTCTCGTTGGTATCAGAATCGCAGATAAGCATTAATGATCAAGTTTGATTTGTTCACAATTCTCCAATACATCTACTCGCGCAGGTAATGAATGAATTGCTCATCTAGATCACCTCTAGCAACCTAGCAACTCTCTCTGTCTAGATAAACCTAAGATCATAAATAGATTGGCCAAATCGATTTAAGCACTAAGAACAACCTAGATGAAGACCATCGATTTTGATTCCTATTTGTGTTCAACCTTAGCTCATGAATTCCTTTGAAAACCTAACCTAACTAATAGATCTACTCAGACATAAGTAAAGATGAAAGAAATAAAACAGATGATATAGAAGAAAGCATGAAATCGATATTAAAAATAAGGAGTACTAGGATTCAGAAATCTTCTCCAAATTATAGCTTGAGATCTTCTCCCTTACAAAATAATTCCAAAAGCTAAAGGTAGATAAAAGATAAAGATCCTCAAAAGATATATATAAAACCTAAAACTATGGAGAGTATTATATTAGGTGTCATAGGCGGCTGGAAGGAGGCTGGGCTTCTTAAAATTCGGCGGCAATCATTAGGGTAAAACCCTTCTTTTTGTTTACTTCCGCGGCGAGCAGGTGCTCACTTGGTGGCCGAAATCCGCGAGCATGTGCTCATCGATTGGAGTTGGTGATTCTTCATAAGATTTTCCTTCTTTTCTTCACATTTGATTCTTTTCTGTTCCAAAGGTCCCAAATGTTCCAAACTCTAATTTCAGCTCCAAAGCTACCTAAAACTCCTAATATACACTCAAAAACTCTAGAAAACAATTAGATAAAAGGGGTTAGAAAGGGTAAAAATCCCAACATATCACATAGTCGCTAGCATCCGTCATAACCTCGAAAGGTAGGCTCCAATCTGGTGGCTGCACAATGGGTGCGCTGACCAATGCTCCTTTGATCGTATGAAAATCCTTAAGACAGTTGCTATCAAATTCGAACTTCACCTCCTTGCACAACAGCCTCGTGAGGGGTCTAGCTATCTTTGAAAAATCCTTGATGAACCTGCGATAGAAGCCTGCATGCCCTAGAAAGCTGCGGATTCCCTTGACAGAAGTAGGTGGTTGTAGGTTCATCATAACCTCGATTTTAGCCTTATCCACTTCGATGCCATCTTCTGATATGCGGTGCCCAAGTACAATCCCATTCCTGACCATGAAGTGACACTTCTCCCAATTTAGAACTAGGTGTTTTTCCTCACATCGCTGAAGTACCCTGCATAGATTAGATAAACAGTGAGAGAAAGAGTCTCCATACACCGAGAAGTCATCCATGAACACCTCCACTATGTCTTCGATCAAGTCGGAAAAAATGGACATCATGCAATGCTGGAAAGTTGTCGGAGCGTTGCACAATCCGAATGGCATGCGCCGGTAAGCAAATGTGCCATATGGACACGTGAATGTCGTCTTCTCCTGGTCGTCCGGATAAATGGGGATCTGAAAGAAGCCTGAATAACCGTCTAAAAAACAGTAGTATGGATGGTTAGCAAGTCTTTCAAGCATCTGATCAATAAAGGGCAAAGGGAAGTGATCCTTGCGAGTTGCAGCATTCAGTTTACGATAATCTATGCACATTCTATGGCCGGTTATGGTCCTAGTCGGTATCAGTTCATTCCTATCATTCTTTATTACAGTGATTCCGCCTTTCTTAGGAACTACATGAACTGGACTAACCCAAGTACTATCAGAAATAGCATAAATTACACCGGCTTCTAGAAGTTTCATTATCTCTTTTTTAACAACATCTTTCAGATTCGGATTCAACCTCCTTTGATGTTCTATAGAACTCATTGATTCATTTTCTAGATGTATCCTATGCATGCAAAGATCAGGGGAGATGCCAGTGATATCATCGAGTGAATACCCTATAGCTTTTCTATACTTCCTAAGCTCGCATAAAAGTAAAGCTACTTCCACATTATTCAAATCATCATTTACAATCACCGGGTAAGTTGAGTTTGTTCCAAGGAATGCGTACCTGAGCCCGGCTGGAAGAGTTTTGAGCTCCAGTTTGGGTGCTTTCAATTCGCTCCAAGGGCTGTCTATCGGGTCAAGTGGCGGAGCAGGTGCTCGAGGGATTGGAGCGGGTGCTCCGTCTGTTTCTGCCGAGTTCTCCTCATCATCTAGGCTCGTGTACGCTACCATTTGCTCCATTCTTTGGCTGGAATCTAGCATCTTGGCAAAGCTGTCGGCATCCTCGCTCAGGAAACCATGCTCTCTTTCAGCTAGAGTTAGGGCGGTTTCAAGAGGATCCGGGCACAGAAGCTCTTCAGCTGCCTCATCATATACATCATCCACGCCTTCCACAGTGAAGGTCTGTCCATCCATCATCGGTTTCTTCAACAATTTATCCATCTCGAATGACATTACCATGTCGCCTAGCTGAAGGTCAATCACTCCATTCTGTACATCGATTATTGCACCAGCTGTGCATAAGAATGGCCGGCCAAGAACCAGAGATCTTTCGGTTCTTCTTCAAGCTCTAGAACCACGAAATCAGCTGGGATGAGTGTGTCTCCAATTCGCACATGAAGATCCTCTAACATACCCACCGGAAGCTTTGTTGATCTGTCTGCGAAGACCAATGAGATGCGCGTGGGTTTGAAATTTGTGAACCCTAACCGTTTTGCCACAGAGTATGGCATAAGGTTGACACTGGAACCGAGATCGCACAGAGAGCATGCGAATGTCATGGGGCCGATCTTGACTGATAAAACGAATCTGCCAGGATCGCTTCTCTTCTTAAGGACTTTGTTCTGCAGAACAGCACTGCATTCTTTGGAGACTACCATCACGTTTTCCTCCTCAGCTACTTTTCCGGAGACTAGAGTTTTCACATACCGTTTGAGAGCCGGTATCATCTGAACGGCATCCGTGAGAGGCAGCTTCACGGTTAGGTCTCTGAGCATCTCTCTGCATTTAGCATCCTCTAAATCTTTGCGAGACTTCTTGGGTGGTACAGGGTATGGGACCTTGGGTTTGTACACCCTTGCTTCCGGATTGCTGGCTGAAGTTGTTGGAGTTTCTTCGCTTAGCATGTGCTCAGTTGACAGGCCAGGGTGCTCGGTTGTCGCTTCTTTTCCTTTTTCCGATCCGGAAATTGTTTCCGAATTTAATGTTTTCCCGCTCCTTAGCTCGATGGCGTTGACAAACTCTTTCCTAGGTGCTTCAGCTTTTCCAGGCAGAGTCCCTGGTGTTCTTTTTATAGACTCGGCAGTTTGTGCAATCTGAACATCCAGTTGCTTCATGTGGGTCCATACAGCCTCATACTTCCCATTAAGATCAGCATACATAGTGTCGACTTTGGAGTTGATCTCTGCTGCCGCCTTTTGTTGACTCGCCATCAACTGCTGCATCATGTTCTTCAGCTCGTCTTGGGAGCCGGTTGCTGAAGATGAAGGTTGCGAGTTTGTGAAAGGCTGGGGCTGCGAGTTTGTGAAAGGCTGCCTTGGCTGATTCCCTCCTTGGAAACGGTTCTGATTAGGAACGAATGGCCGGTTTTGGTAGTTGTTGGAGTAGTTCTTCTGAAAACCCATCTGCGACTGATTTCCTTGCTTAGGATAGGTCTGATCTTGCGGATTCTCCACATTGGTGCTCCTATAGGACAAGTTCGGATGAGTGTTGAAGCCTTGGTTGTTGAAACCGCGGTTCTGCCCGAAACTTTGTCCCGTCACATAATTCACCTCCATTTGATCATTCCCGGTTTCTTCCTCATAGGCTTGAGCGATAGGTGCTTCCCCATTCTCGTCCACAAAGTGGACTGACTTCTGGTTCTTTTTTAGCAAAAGGTTAACCATGGCCGAGAGCTCATCAATCTTCTTGGAGTCCACACTGTTGACCTTCTTTCTGTCGTACTCCGAGTTTTTGTTGCTGGAACTTGCGGCTAGGTTCTCGATCAGCTCCAGAGCTCCTTCCTTTGACTTAGTGTAGAAGTCACCGTTACTAGCTGCATTCAGGACGTTTCTGTAGTCCCAATCTACTCCGTCATAGAAGGTGCTGAGCAGCTGCTCATCACTAAACCCATGGTGAGGGCACTCGTGCTTGTACTCCTTAAACCGCTCCCATGCTTCATTGAAGGATTCGCCGGACTGTTGCTCGAATGAGGAGATCTTGTTCCTCAAGGCTGCGGTCTTGGATTTCGTGTAGAACTTATCTAAGAAGGCTGCTCGTGCATTAGCCCAAGTCGTAGAGAGCCTGGTGGTAAAGATTTTAACCACCGTGATGCTTTTCCCGTAAGAGAGAAGGAGAAAGCTTACACTTCAAGAAATCTGGAGGCACACCATGGAGCCGGTTGTGCTACAGATCTCTTCGAAGTTCTCGATGTGATCCATTGGAATCTCAGCAGGCAGGCCGTGGAACAGGTGTTGCTTCACGAGGGCGATCATTTGAGGCTTGATCTCGTAATCTTGCCTTTGATGGTCGGGTAACGATCGCAGATCGATCCTGGTAGTACGTGTGGGCCGCATCTTTGTCCCCGAAAGCAGGTTGTGCAACGAGTTGCCTCTCCTGTTGCAAACGAAGCTGCTCCATGGCTGCTTGAAGTTGTTGCTCGATGTCTATTTGTCCGCCCATCTCTGAGTTGGCGGTGTCAGACATTTCTGCTTCTTTAACGGGTGTGTTGCGTCTTCTGTTTCCTCGTTCTATCCTTGCTAGCTCGTCGTTTGTCAAGCAAGAAGGTCTTTGTTGTTTTTGCTCCTTGTGCTCCTTGTGGACATGCACCTGAAACACAAAAACAAAGAAGAAAAGAAAACAGGTTCAGTAAAGTTCTTAGTCTAATAATTCAACCGTAAACCAAAAGTGAAAATTTGGTCCCGGCAACGGCGCCAAAACTTGATACACGAGTTTTAAACCCTTATTTCCTACTGCAAGTGCACAGCATACGAAGTAGTATTTAGGGGTCGATCCCACGAAGACCAGTTTCACACTTTGATCTAATGAGCTAAATCAAAAGCTAAGACAATTCAATTATGTTTTGGGTTTATAAATAGCAAAATAAATCAAAATCGGTTGTAAAGATAATATTAAACAGGCGTTAGGTCAAGGAATATCGCAGGAGATTCAGAGCAACGGATTAAACAACTATTCAGGCAGTGATTAAGCACAAGTCTAGAACTCAAACATAAAGATAATATCAATCCACTCTCGTGGTATCAATATCTTTGTCTATCACCTAGAATTCCTAACTCTCGTGGTACTAGAAATCGTAGACAGCTTTAAGATCAGGTTTAATATGTCACAATTCTCCAATACATCTACTCTCGCAGGTAATGAATAAATTGCTCACCAATGTTCTTTCTAGCAACCTAGCAACTCTCGCTGTCTAAGTTAAACCCAATATCATAAAATCAAGTGATCAATTCGATCTAAGCATTAAGAACAACAAAGGTGAAGACATCGATTTGAATAGCCTATTTGTGTTTAACCCTAAAGCTCATGAATTCCTTTGACAAACCTTAACCTAACTAAGAGATCTACTCAGACATAATTAAAGAAGAAGAAAACATAGAGATTATAGAGTTCATCATAAAAGCTTGAATAGATAATGAAAGCTGAAAATAACTTAATAAGAACTTGAACAAAGCATAAATATAGATAACAAAAGCTGGAAATAAACTTATAAGAACTTAATCAAAAGCATAAATATAAGAACTGAAAGTAAAACTTAATTAAAGCATAAATATAAGAACTGAAAGTAAAACTTAATTAAAGCATAAATATAAGAACTGAAAGTAAAACTTAATTAAAGCATAAATGTTTAAAGCTTAAAAGAAACTAATAAGAACTTGATAAAAAACATAAACATTAAAGCTTAAAAGAGAGAAGAAGCAATGTTTAGAAGCTAGAGAAGAGTGGGAGAAGAAGATGGTGTGTTTTGAAACATCAAGAGTGAGTTCTATATATAGGCCAAGGTGTAGGGGAGTAGGTAGGACGGGGAACGATCGTTCTGATTGGAGAACGATCGTTCTCCGTTGTCGATCGAAGTAGGTGGTTGTAGGTGAGATGGGGAACGATCGTTCTGAGGGGAGAACGGTCGTTCCTTAGTGCTTTTGTCGGCAGGGTAGGTGAGTGAGGGAACGGTCACATGGGAGAGAACGGTCGATCTCCTGCTTTTGTCGGCAGGGTAGGTGAGTGAGGGAACGGTCGTTCTACGCATAGAATGGTCGTTCCTTTGCTTGGCCAGAACGATCGTTCTTCTTCAGAACGGTCGTTCTCTTGTGTTTGGTCCTTTTCTCGTTTTTTCATCTTAACTCGACTCGAACATGTCCGTAAACGCCAAACTCCTTCGGAACTCCATAAAATCTGTAAAAAGACTCGAAACAATAGAAAAGACTCGAAAAACTGACGAAAGATGCAAATCAAAACTCAACCGAATACTAAAACAAAATCAAAATATGTTAAAAATACATAATATCAACTCTCCCCAACTAAAACCTTTGCTTGTCCAAAGCAAAACTAGAGATTTTACAAAGAGGAGAGGTTTGAAAAACGTGTGAAACTCGTAAAACTTATAGGACCATACTCTAAATCAATTGCCCGTAAACCGCATTCGCAAGGTTCAGATCAAACCGTACTTCATTGTACTTCTCTATAACCGTAGTAAATAAATTACCAGTCCTAACTTCTCTAATTTCTAACATTTCCTTGCGTGCTTCTTATGATGATTTACCATTTGTCTTCTGAACCATGGGTTGTATTACGTTCCTGAACTGGGTTTTTCAATTGGATATCAAGCCACCTGGAATATTATTGGACATACTTTTGTGAATCCTTAGAAAATGCACGTCAAGCCGGTCTTCAGATTCTTAACCATATGAAAAGAGAGATTAATTCCCCACGAGACCAGGATGGGACTTACTCCCATCGGCTAGGTTTCTTTGTCACTTGTTTTTCTTTTAACCTTAGCTAATAAAACTTCTCCTGTTCAAACTAAAGAATTATGTTTGGCTTGCAGCCACTTTGAATTACACCAACGATGCATTTCCTAGCTTGATCGGACCTATGGGTGCCCTCAAGAGGAAGATTGAAGAGGAAACAAGTTATTCTTTTGACATATCTGTTAGATATCATTCCAAAAATAAAACAGATTAAACCATATACCAATACACTCGAACACACCAATACATGATAGCTAATAACGAAAAAACAGGATAAAAAAAAATACATATAATAAAACTACAAAATGAGACAAACATAATTTTAAATTTTTGCAATATAGCTTAAAAAGTTTTATAAAAAATGACAAGAAAAAAAAAGACAGATGAAATTCTAAAAATAGTGGACAAATGAGAGGCTCTACGCATATAACTTTAATCATCTAGGAGAAGAGCTGCGTCTTATAAATCAAACCTCTATTAATTCTTCTATAATGCTAGGTATTAACATCTAAAGTTATGTGAGAAATGACGGAAAATCAAATTAGATCTTTCCACTTCAACTTCACTTGAGAAGCTCTTTACTCTGCGCAGGACAAATTGTAATATACTGATGATGGAATTTACTTTTTGCTTGTGATAGCTCCTCGCATCCAAAGATTTCACATGCTCAAGCCTTACTTCACTTCCCTGAGGATAAAAAAATCTGCAACTCAGACTTAAAAGCTTTTACGTCAATACATTTTTCACAAGTATAGTGCTGTGACATACGCTTTTTCAGCCGCAGTCTTCTGATAAAAAAAAACAAGAACAATAATATAATGTTTGATTGCCATACATACATCTGATGAACTACAAAGGAAGTGGAGGAGATAACATAGAACATATAACAAGTACACACGACAAAGTCTATAAACTTATACAAAACCAAATTAAAGAAATGAGTGGTGCGTGCAGTCACACTTATGTAATGGCTTTATCTCTTCTTTAAGCTTCAAAGTGAGAGACTATCCTCTTTTCCACAGAGACATTTCGTCGAACACAAAACAGGCAAGACAAAACTCTTGTCTGTATAAACAAGATCAAGGACACTTACGCAAACGGCCAAGGCTCGACAAAGAGAAGCGGAGCCTCCATCTCCTATTCGTAGCCTTCCCTATCGTCGATAATAGTCATATCGTTGGACCCAGAAGCAGAGGCGAACTCAGTTTGGGCAGCTTTGGGAAGATTTGGGCATTTCTCGACAACAAGTTTCCTCAGCTTTGGAAGAGACGGAGGATTCGAGCAAATTCTCTTCAATCCACGCAAATTGAATAAACGAAGGCGTTCAAGCTTCTGAAAGGGAAGAGAGATATGAGGATGCAGGTTGCTAATACTGATTCCTTTCTCCCTATTTATTATTTCTTCTATGCTTGGTGAATACAGCACAGTTAGATTCCTGAGATTTGGAACGAGCAACAGCCACGTCAAGTCTTTTGGACCTTCCAATTCACCTATAAAAACAGTGGAGAGGTGATTGAAGCATGGAGAAGTTGGACATAGAAGCTCTTCTTTCTCTTTGCTTTCCCAATCTATCTTTATCTCTGAGATTTCGGCCTTAAAAATATCAAGTTCTCGAAGACCACCCAGAGCTACCGTGTTTAACTTTACAACCTGTGCTGACATTTGCCAAATACAAAGGCGTTGAACACAACTTGCGAATCGCTCCATTCCTTGGATACTTTCCAAAATCATAGCATCCTTTACATTTACTGTTAGAATCTTCAAGTGCTCTAAGAGTTGTAGCTCTTCCATTGATCTTGCATCAATCCAAACATTGGAATGAAATAGTTTCAACACTTGAAGATTTGGTAAGCTTGTTCCTATCCCATCAATGCTTTTAAAGGACCAAGTACCCTCCAGGTCCAAGCTTATTAGTTTCCTCAACCCCTTCATTGGTAACGATTCTATCCCTGTGAGTGATAAATTGAGGTATTGCAAGGAAGTCAAATTGGAAATTTCTTCCGGCAAATTACAAAGATTCCTGTTCTTTGAAAGATCCAAGACGACAAGGGCTGGCATAGACTGAAAGAATTCACCTGAAATACTCTTCAAATAGTTATTACGGAGTAGTAGTGTAGAAAGGTTGGGGCATTGAGGAGGACAGCAAGATATCTCTTTAATTTGATTACTCATCAACGAGACCCTTCTCACAACTTCCCACTTGATGTCCTTTGGTATACAGTCTAACTTCCCGCCAGATTTGACCCAGTTGCTTTCCCCCTCTCCCAAGCTAGACCCTATCCAAAGAACCATCTCGCGTACAACATCATGCATTTTCACCATCTCTGCAGTTGTGAATTCACCATGAACATCCATCAATAGATGTGCACGAACTAACGAACCAATTATAGCATGACCTTGGTTGTTACTTCCATCTTCATCTCTGTTTCCATTTATAAATCCTTCGCATATCCAATATTCTATCAACTTCTCCTTCTCAATTTCATAATCTTCCGGGAACAAAGAACAGTATAGGAAGCACGATTTGACATTTTCATCCCTTAAACCATCATAACTAAACTTCAAAATGGACAGAATCTTTTCTTCCATACCTGGAAACTCGTGGCTAGACGAGTTGAGAACGTTAACAGCATGACGCCATTCGTGTACATCTTCTTTATACGCCATGGCTTTGCCAATAACATTGAGTGCAAGTGGCAAGCCATAACATTTCTCAACAATTTTTCTTGCAAGCGTGGGAATATCTTGATGGCCCTTCAATGTGACTTCTCCAACTATTTTTTCAAATAGTTCCCATGCTTCATCAGGAGACAAACACTCAACTTTCAGCTCATCGTCAGCTTTCATGTCTTTGCAAACTTCCTTCGAACGTGTGGTAAAAACTATCTTCGCTCCATTATCACAAGTCGGATGTGGAACTCCAATCTTGGTCAGATCTACCTCACTCCATAGATCGTCTAATAACAACACAAATTTCTTCTTTCTGCTAAGGATACTGTATATGGAAGAGGCTTTCTCCTCCTCTGTTTCTCCTTTCCATCCTTTGTCATTACGCAATCTTCCCAGAATCTGATTCTGAATGCCCTCATTTTGCAAATCTTTAGAGACCACAACCCATATCACAACATCAAACTTATTCACCTCTTCAACGAACTTGTTGTTAATACGAGACAAAAGGGTGGTTTTCCCAACTCCCCCCATGCCATAAAGACCTAAAGTTTTCGTATGCTCACCATTCATGAGGCTGTTCCATGCCTTTTCAACCATTGAATCCAAACCAACCGTGGTTTCAATATGTTTCTTCTCCACCTTTGGTACAGGAGGTTTGTCCGCCACCACTTGAAATACTCCTTCAGATAGAAGCTCTTTGACCTCATCCAACTTCTTCGATACCTTTTTACCATACTCGCAGCTTGATATGCAGTCGTTAGAACAATATCCAAACAGACACAATCGTCCAATTTCAGTTGATTCAGCCTCCTCAAGCAGAACATTGACATCGGACTCAATATCTGCTACCCTTGAAAACCATGTTTGGACTTGAGCAAGCCGCTGCAACCCTTTATCTTCTTCTGTGGAAACTTCTTTGTCAAGTTCTTTTTGCTTGTCTTTGAGATCTTGCATTGTCTTCCGCAGATCCTTGAGATTAGCCTCCATCATGTGAATGTAATTTCCATCACCAAATATGCAACTCAACGTGGTCTGGTTACATAGAAACGATAGAATGGTTTCCATCTTCCTCAAACTTTCAGAAGGAAACCTGATGCAGCGCATCTTATCTGTTAAGTTAGTTACGTAGTTGCGTATCTTTTGGGTGTTATCTTTGATTTAAGTTATTAGATTTTATTTGTTTTCCAAGTAATTTAGATTAGGGTAAGATTTCCTTTTCCTCCTCTTTATAAGGAGTTCTACATTGTACGGGATTTCCGAACTTGATTTTAATAAGAAAAGCTTTAAGCTGAAACCCTGTTCGATTGCAACGCTCCTTTGCGTAAATCGATTAGAAGAATCTAAGTTCGGGCATTCACAGAATCAACGAGCTCAGGTTATTAACCTTCCGCTACACCAGTTTGGTATCAGAGACAAAATTCCTGATTACTCACCGTACATCATGCCGCCTCGTCGAGGAGCTGAGCCTACGGACAACTGGAGCGAGTTGCGGAAAGCACTACTCGCGATGCAGGAAAACATTCAGGCGACAATTCATGACTCTCTTCAGGAATTCGCCGAAGTTCTCGTGAAGCATCGTGCGTAGCGTTCTCCGCGCCGTCGTCGACAGCAACGTGATTCGGAGGAAGAGTCAGACTCTGACACTAACCCTTTTGCGGATCAACGTTCGCATCGAGATGATAACAGCAGTGATGGTTCTTCGGTTCGGAGGACTCATCATCGGTGGGACTCTGGGTTCAAGGTGGACATACCAGAATTCCATGGGGGTATACGAGGAGAGGAGCTTCTCGATTGGCTTGTTGCTGCAGAAGAAGCCATGGATTTCAAACGCGTTCCGGAAGATCGTAAGGTAGCTTTGGTTGCTACTAAATTTCGAGGGAAAGCGGCTTCATGGTGGCTCCAGATCAAATCAACTCGTTTGCGTGCAGGCAAAGACAAGATTCGCTCTTGGGAAAAACTGCAAAAATTGCTTAAAAATAGTTTCTTGCCGTATAATTTTGACCGTACGATGTACACACGGCTTCAAAATTTAAAGCAAGGAACGCGTTCGGTGGATGATTATGCAGAAGAGTTCGATCTGCTTCTTACACGGAATGATGTTCACGATACGGACACACAGCTCGTCTCTCGCTTCATTGGAGGATTGCGACCACATTTTCAGTCTGCCATGGCTCAATTTGACCCAGCAACAGTAGCTGAAGCTCATCGGCGTGCTGTAGCATTTGAGACTCAATTTCGTTCAAGTTCGTCGAATTGGAACCCCGGTGGATCTCGTTCTAAGCTGCCCATTGGAGCAACTACCGACTCCACCACTACGCACCGTCCTGGTAAGGAAATCGCAACCGCATCCTCACCGACGACCCATTCACCTGTGGATGGTACAGATGATCAGAACAACCGGCGTCCCCCACGTACTGGTGCACTACGGTGTTACTCGTGCGGAGAACCCGGTCATCGTCAAACGGCTTGCCCCAATCAGACTCGTCGGGGCCTTGTTACAGACGGAGTCAAATGGGATTCTAACGAGTTGTTTGATCATGCTGCTGAGGATGATGAGAACGCTTTTCCGGAGGATCATCATCATGGTGAGGAAGGTTCAATGTTGATGTTGCGCTACATTTGTCTGGCTCCTATCCACATTGACGAACCTTGGCTGCGCACAAACATCTTTCACTCCACATGTACTGTTAAAGGGAAGGTGTGCCGCTTTGTTATTGATTCTGGTAGTTCGCGTAATATCATTTCGCTCGATGCATTCAACAAGCTGAGTCTTACACGTGAAGATCATCCCATGCCTTATAAGCTCACTTGGTTGAATTCCGGCACTGATGTTCGCGTATCTCATCGATGTTTAGTGTCGTTGTCAATCGGAGCACACTACAAAGACAAGCTCCACTTTGACATCGCGCCAATGGATGTGAGCCACTTCATCTTTGGTCGTCCATGGCAATATGACCGCCATGTGCTACATGATGGTCACCGCAACACGCATTCGTTTGTGTTCGACAATCGCCGTGTCGTTCTGTTCCCGACAGCTCCTCCACCAGCTCCGGTGCAGACTCAAACGGTTGTAAAACCACCGCCTCCGGCAACGTCCTTGTTATGTTCTGGTGTTGATATTGCCAAGGAATTCAAAAACGAGGGGTTCGCGTGGCTACTTCTGCCAAGTTCAACCTGCGCAGAGGCCCCACCGTTACCTGTGCCTACCGTACTTAACAATTTGTTGAATGAATTTCAGGATGTCTTTCCCACGGAATTGCCACAGGGATTACCTCCTCTCCGGGATATCCAACATCAGATCGATCTTGTTCCAGGCACAGCTTTACCCAACCGGCCTCATTATCGTATGAGTCCCCAGGAGCACGAAGAATTGCGTCGCCAAGTTGAGGATTTAATCAAGCGTGGTCACGTTAGAGAGAGTCTGAGTCCCTGCGCGGTCCCAGCCCTGCTTATTCCCAAAAAAGATGGGTCTTGGCGTATGTGCGTTGACAGTCGTGCAATCAACAAGATCACCATTCGGTATCGTTTCCCTATCCCTCGCCTTGATGATCTTCTCGATCAAGTGGGTCAGGCTTCGGTGTTTTCAAAACTCGACCTCAAAAGCGGGTATCATCAGATTCGTATTTGTCCAGGAGATGAGTGGAAGACAGCATTTAAAACACGAGAGGGGTTGTTTGAATGGCTGGTCATGCCCTTTGGTCTCTCCAATGCTCCCAGCACATTCATGCGTGTCATGAATCAAGCCTTACGTCCTTATATTGGACGCTTTGTGGTCGTGTATTTTGACGACATTCTCATTTTCAGCTCCTGCTTAACTGATCATGTTAACCATTTACGCCAGATCCTCTTGATTCTCCGGCGTGAATCGTTGTTCGTGGCGCGCCATAAGTGTGAGTTTGGCGTTTCAGAGGTGCTGTTTTTGGGCTATGTGGTATCTGATAAGGGTTTATCCATGGATTCGGGAAAGGTTGAAGCCATTCGTTCTTGGCCTACTCCTAAAACAGTTTCGGATGTGCGTAGCTTCCATGGTCTTGCTTCGTTCTATCGTCGTTTCGTGCAGCACTTCAGTACAATCATGGCACCAATCACTGATTGTATGAAGGAAGGCAAGTTTTCGTGGTCTGATGCAGCGGCAGAGGCATTTCAGCTGATTAAAACACGACTCACAACAGCTCCTATACTTGTTCTACCCGATTTTTCAGTACCGTTTGAGCTTCATTGTGATGCCTCAAAGCTCGGCATCGGTGCCGTTCTGAGTCAGCAAACTCGTCCCGTGGCTTTCTATAGTGAAAAGCTTTCCGGTGCTCGAATGAGATACAGCACCTATGATGTCGAGTTCTATGCCATTATCCAGGCAATTCGTCATTGGCGCCACTATCTCTTTCATCGCGAATTTATTCTATTTACTGATCACGATGCCTTAAAACATCTTGATAGCCAAGGAAAGATTTCGGCTCGCCATGCGAATTGGGTTGCTTTTCTGCAACAGTTCACATTCTCTATTCGCCATCAGTCGGGTAAACTCAATAAGGTGGCAGATGCACTTAGTCGCCGCCACTGTCTGGTTATGACCATGCACGCCTCTGTCCCAGGATTTGCTTCCTTTGCTGAGTTGTATGTCACAGATCCTTTCTTTGCCTCCATTCTCCGTGACACACAGTTGGGTCTGCGTACGGAATTCACGTTACACGACGGCTTTTTGTTCAAGGACAATCGCATTTGTGTTCCTGAATGCAGTCTTCGCTTGCGTATTATTGAGGAGTTGCACAGCGAAGGGCACATCAGTCGGGACAGGACTTTGCAACTCGTCGCTGCCTCTTATTTTTGGCCGTCGCTCCGTAGGGATGTTGAGCGTTTTGTTGAGCGGTGCCGCGCTTGTCAACTAGCTAACTTTCGAGCCTCAAACGCTGGTTTGTATCTGCCTTTACCGATTCCCACTCAGCCTTGGACCGACGTGAGTATGGACTTTATTTTGGGACTACCTCGCACGCAGAAGGGGCACGACTCCATCTTCGTGGTCGTTGATCGCTTCTCTAAGATGTCGCACTTCATCGCTTGCAAGAAGACGACGGATGCGGTTTCGGTCGCAATGTTGTTTTTCCGGGAAATTTATAGACTCCATGGTTTGCCCACGTCTATTGTCTCTGATCGGGACACAAGGTTTATCAGTCACTTCTGGCGTTCTCTTTGGAAAATGTTGGGCACTAGTTTGGACATGAGCACTGCGTATCACCCTCAGACGGATGGTCAGACGGAGGTCACGAACCGCTCGCTTGGCAATATGTTACGCAGCCTGGTGGGTGACAATATCAAATCATGGGACTCCAAACTTCCTCAGGCCGAGTTCGCCCATAATCATGCCAACAACCGCAGTTTGGGTTTTTCTCCTTTTCAGGTGGTGTATGGCGTTGTTCCCCGTGGTCCTCTTGCTTTGTCTACTCTGCCCGACAAGACTCGTGCCCATGGTGCTGCCCTCGATTTTGTTTCCTCCTTGCACGACATTCACTTAAAAGCTACTTCTAATTTGGAAGCTTCAGCGCTCAAGTATAAGGCACATGTGGATAAACATAGGCGTGAGCTGCTCTTTGCTCCGGGAGATTTGGTGTGGGTCATGTTGACTAAGGATCGCTTACCTGCTCATGAATACAACAAGCTTCGTTCCAGGAAAATTGGTCCTGTTCGTGTTCTCGACCGTATCAATCCCAACGCCTACCGTGTGGAGTTACCAGATCATATCAAGACTGCAAATGTGTTCAATGTGAAGCATCTCAGTCCTTACCATGCCGACGACACTCATTCAGATTCAGAGGCGAATCTTTTCTCACCCCCGGCGCCTGATGCAGCGCATCTTATCTGTTAAGTTAGTTACGTAGTTGCGTATCTTTTGGGTGTTATCTTTGATTTAAGTTATTAGATTTTATTTGTTTTCCAAGTAATTTAGATTAGGGTAAGATTTCCTTTTCCTCCTCTTTATAAGGAGTTCTACATTGTACGGGATTTCCGAACTTGATTTTAATAAGAAAAGCTTTAAGCTGAAACCCTGTTCGATTGCAACGCTCCTTTGCGTAAATCGATTAGAAGAATCTAAGTTCGGGCATTCACAGAATCAACGAGCTCAGGTTATTAACCTTCCGCTACACCAAAACCAAAACAAACTCGCTGCTTCTGATGAATGAGCAAGAGAGAGAGAGAGAGAGGAAGACCAATAATGTAATTGAGTTGACGAGAGAATAGTAAGTCAAGGCTGCAAGATAATGATATTGAGCAATCTACACCAATAATTGAGGTGAGAGAAGTTTCGTATCCACAAAATGATGGTATTGACTATTGACCATAAATATGAAGAGCAGAATTCTCTATCCACTAATCCAGTTCCGGTTGATTCAGTTCATCCAAAAACCGAACTATATTGGCAAAAAAAAAAATCTAACTTGTGAATTGAACCGGAATTGACCAATAAAAATAACTCAAGACAGCAATAATAATTTGGAAACCGCTGAAGTTTGTTTTGTCCTCTGATTCAGATTTGCTGGTTTGGGTTCTCTTCTGATCTGAGTTGCGATGCATACGATGAAATTAACCAGCAAACCTTTTTACAACGGCGCGTTGTTACCACGCTGTTAATGTAACGGTATCGTTTTCGCTATGTTAATTGTTTGTTTTACGGCCCCTTTCATTGCAACGCAACGATGTCGTTTAAAAGAAGAAAGCAACGATGTCGTTTAACAGCCTTGGGCCAGTCGTGGGCTTTAAAGTTGTATATACGACCTGAAATTAGTCAATTTAAATCTACTCTATACATAATTTTCCTTGTAATAAAATCTATACTATTATTTGCAAATGCTTTTAAGTGATTTCTGCTGATTTGTTTTGATTTCATTAGTTGAAAATGACTGGATAATGATGATGTGTTTGCTGACAAAACTGTGACATGGATGCCGAAAAATGTAACTTGACAGTTTGATTGGACAATTCGATTTTAGCTGGTGAGAGTGGACATGTGCTTAGAAAATGACTTATTAAAAAAAATTCATATAAAATTATAAATCATCGCTTTCATTCTTTGTTACGCACAAACTTCTTTTGTTTAGTTATTATATTTCATTTTTCGTTGATAGTACATTTGTTTTTGAGCTAATTTGGAGAATGGACACAACTTATGAATTAATTTGCTACTAGGTGACTCATCCGCGCATATGCGCGGGCATGAATATTTAAAATTAATTAATATTTTGTTATATTTTTTTTAAATCTTTTGGTTTTGCAATTTTTATGTTTTAAGATTAAAGATAAAATAATGTTAAATAATTTTCAGCTTTTGTTTTAATTACGATTTCTGTTTTGGATTACTTTATTTTGTAAAATCTAATTTCATTCATGGTTTTTGTTTTTGAATTTATTGATTGTTTTAAATCTAGTAAACATGGTTAATTACGGTTAGTTTAATTTATTTTTTGATTTTACTGGTTAATTCTATATACATGTGTTTGCTTCTTCTTTTTTGAACTTTTGTAAACTTACTGATCACTTTAAAATTGAATCCAAAAATTAAGGATTTGATTTAGTGGGTTTAAAGCAATTAGACACATTGAAATTGGTTCAAGGTTACATAATTATAAATCGATCTAATAATTTTTTAAAACATATATTCAAAAACCTAATTATTGAAAAATAAATTTGTTTACGTTTTTCATCATCAATATGACCCATGTGTGAGAACATAGATATAATACAATTGGATATTGTTGTTTTAAATGTTTTTGGTGTGTGGGTGTTTTGATTTCTACAAGATCATTGTTATTGTCTAAGATTGGAAGTCTTAAATTGGGCGCGGACATGAATATTTAAAATTAATTAATATTTTGTTATATTTTTTTAAATCTTTTGTATTTTTTGCAATTTTTATGTTTTAAGATAACTTTCTATATATTGAAATATGATATTTTCATTTTTATTATATTTCCATGTTTATTAAAAATTATTTTCGCAAAAAAAATTAAAACTAAAACTTTCCTTTGTTTTTGTAATGGCGTTTAACTTTATGGTATATAAAAACACTTAGGATTAAAAATGTGGAAATTTAACAAAAATTAAAATCAAATACCATTATCTTCTTCATTGATTGTATAATTATCAAAATATTAAAATAAAATAGCAGTATCTTCTTCATTGTAAAATCAATTCTTTTTTAATAATGGAACTTGAATTTATATCTTTTCTATATATTAAAATATGGTATTTTAATTTTATTATAAAATAATTGATAAAATAGAACTTTCCTTTATTTTTTCATCACGTTTTTAATATAAAAGACTTATCTTATTCAAAAAGAAAGTTAAAATAAAACTGTATTTTATTGCAAAAAAAGAAATTTTAAAAGATTTTTTTATTTTTAATCATATTTTAATAAATAAAAGATGTTTAAAAACGATTTTTCAAAAAATAATTGAGTATACTAATTTTATCTCATTAAGGGTACCTCTGTATTTGAATATATAAAAAAAAAATTAACTTTTTTTTTAAATTCCTTTTATTGCAAAAAGTTTAAAATAAATATTTTCTTTATTTTTGTAATCATGTTAAGAATTTTTTAATAAATATATTAACTTATTTTTCTTAAGTTTTTTCAATTTCCTTTTTCTTATTTATAAGTTTTAACCTTTTTTAACTTTTTTCCTTTTTTAAAAAAGAGTTATTTATTGTTAAACACGTTTTTAATATAATAAAACTTTATTTTATAAAAAAATAAATTAAAAAGTAAATCTTTCCTTTATTAAAAATAATTAGAAAAAAATTATATCATTAAGGGTATGTCTGTAATAGACCATGGTGAAAATCAACGTGAGCGGGACACGTATGCAAGTGACTTCTCAAATAATATTCATGAATATTTAAAATTAATTAATATTTTGTTATATTTTTTTTAAATCTTTTGGTTTTGCAATTTTTATGTTTTAAGATTAAAGATAAAATAATGTTAAATAATTTTAAGCTTTTTTTTAATTACAATTTCTGTTTTGGATTACTTTATTTTGTAAAATCTAATTTCATTCATGGTTTTTGTTTTTGAATTTATTGATTGTTTTAAATCTAGTAAACATGGTTAATTACGGTTAGTTTAATTTATTTTTTGATTTTACTGGTTAATTCTATATACATGTGTTTGCTTCTTCTTTTTTGAACTTTTGTAAACTTACTGATCACTTTAAAATTGAATCCAAAAATTAAGGATTTGATTTAGTGGGTTTAAACCATATAGACCCATTGAAATTGGTTCAATGTTACATAATTATAAATCGATCTAATAATTTTTTAAAACACTATATTCAAAAACCTAATTATTGAAAAATAAATTTGTTTACGTTTTTCATCATCAATATGACACATGTGTGAGAACATAGAAATAATACAATTGGATATTGTTGTTTTACATGTTTTTAGTGTGTGGGTGTTTTGATTTCTATAAGATCATTGTTATTGTCTAAGATTGGGGGGCTTGTTTCAAAAATGACCTCAAAGATGTGGTCAAATGCAAAAGTGTACCCCCATTTTCTCCTCCCATATTTTACCCAATTTTTTCTCTCTTTCTCCTCATGAGTTCTAAATATTAACGAAATTGCCATTATTTTTATTTAACTTTTATTATTTTCGGGTTAAACAAATACCAAACCATCCTTTGTCAACACACTTATTTACGAAAATGCCATCTTCTTCAATTTTCTCAACCACCATGAACAACCAAAATGGACACACTTAATGCTTGAATCCAACTATTTTCTTGATGTAATTACTCATTCTTCTTACTCACAACTTCATTTTCTTCCATTTCCTTTCCATTTCCATCCAAAAAAACTCTTTAATTTTCGTTTTCCATATTAAAGGTTTTTATTTTGGCCATTTCCGGCCACCAAAAACGGTGGTTTTCGTTGATATTAGGCAACCCAGAAGATCTGGGCGTGAAACGAAGCTAAAATCGTGCTTAAACCGCAACTAGGTAAATTTTCTTGATTTTTCCAAAAGTTGCAGCTTTTTCGCGAATGCAGACTTCCAGAGAAGTCTGAAAGTCTATCAGACTTCTCTGGAAGTCTCCTAGTCAACGCATGGGTTAGTTTTGCAATTGACCGAATATCGGGTTCCGTGCCGCAGACTTCTGTGGAAGTCTGCGAAATTTTCTTTGAAAACAAAAAAAACAATTTTGCAGACTTCTCCGGAAGTCTGAAGCACAGAAGGTTAGATTTGCAATTGACTAAAAGTCAACCTTTTCATAGCAGACTGCTCTGGAAGTCTGTACACTCTCAGACTTCCCGGGAAGTCTGCTAAATAGTTGACCTTTTTAAAAGTAGACTGCCTGAGAAGTCTGCGGAGGTCAACGGAGGTTAGTTTTGCAATTGACTAAAATTTCCAAACAGTTCCCCGAAAGTACAATTATACGGAGACTTCCCTGGCAGTCTGCAGAATTTACACAGACTTCTCTGAAAGTCTGCAGAATTTTACGCAGACTTCTATGGCAGTCTGAAATTTCCGCAGACTTCCAGGGAAGTCTGCGTATTCTTGGGGCAAATTTTGGTCAACGCTTATTCCACAGACTTCTTCCCCAGACTGCCAGAGAAGTCTGCGATGAAAACTTTGACTTTGGTCAATTGCAAAACTGACCTCCGCAGACTTCCCTGGCAGTCTGAAAAGTCGGCGCCGTTTGTTGTCCTTTTTTGTCGTCTAGCTACAGACTTCCGGAGAAGTCTACTGAAATTTTCAGACTGCGAGAGAAGTCTGCTCTTAAAACGTTGACTTTTAGTCAATTGCAAAACTAACCTACATTTTTCTCCGACTGCCAGAGAAGTCTACTTTCAAAGTCAACGATTTTGTCAATTGCAAAAATAACCCTTCGCAGACTTCCCTAGAAGTCTGCGGCACGTGCCCAGACTTCTCAATTTTCGGAGAAGTCTGCATTTCAGACTGCCGAAGAAGTCTACTCTGATTTTCTGAGTAGACTTCTTCGGTAGTCTGAAAATGTATGTATTTTTAAAAATGCGTTTAAAGAAAATTTATAAAGTATTTTTTTTTGATTTTTGCCATTAAGCACGTCTTTTAGTCATTGATGTTGCTTCTGAAAAAGTATTATATGTTTATATCTTATAATTATGACATATTCAAATTTATTTTTTAATTAGGCATTTAGCTCATTTTCGCAGACTGCCAAAGAAGTCTATTCTGAAAAATAATAGTAGACTTCTTTGACAGTCTGAAAATTTATGTGATCCTTTTGCTAGTCAAGTAACTTTTGAGTTTATCATCATTCTTCACCGATTGGTTCTAATAATCTGCTACTTGTCTTCACTTTCTCAAGAACAAATACTTGATATAGAGAGAGAGCCAGAAACTGCGATTGAATTCAACTGGATTGAGAAGGATGATGACATATTGATTATGGAGAATTACTTGGTTTTACATGGCTTGTAAGCGATCCTATAATTCATAAACCAAGACATGTGAGTACATTTTCATTAGTGATTAACTAATTGGGCATTTAGCAATCATTTCAGCTGACTTCTTTTCTTTTCATGTGTGAGTTATTGTTTTGTTTTGGTATGAATTTGACATACATATATGTTAAATTTATGGTTTTTGTACATCTTATGTTACCATTTATTATCTCTTTTGCATTTTGTTAGTATTTAAAGTTCTTCATTGTTGTTGAAATCACCCTGAATAGTGAGTTATTGTGAATCATTAAGATTGTCGTTTGGCCATTAACAAGTTAGCTAGACAAAATGTAATCATAACAAAGGCAAAATGTAGTCTTAACAAAGAAAAGTATAATTTGAAAAGAACATAAATCAAACAAATAGGAAAAATCCATATTCAAATTTATAATAAACAAAGATGAGAAAACAAAAAACAAAATTAATTGCCACTTGCAGACTTCATTAGCAGACTTCATTAGCAGACTTCATTAGCACACTTCATTAGCAGATTTCACTTCCTCCTCCTTTGAAACACCACTCATCTCTGCGCTGGATTTCGAATCTGATACAGCCTACAATCAAAAGAATATATTTCCACTAGTTTCAGACATAGCAAGCAACACGTAAATAAACAACATGTTAAAAGAAAAGGAATATAGTCAAACATTCTGTGACGAATAAACTACCATTTACCTGTAAAACAAGTCGACATTTAGGATCATTGGCTTTAATAGGTACCTGCAAAAGGAGTTTGCAGAAAGTGAGACCGTAAAAAAAGAAAATTGATTCAATAGAATGAATAGATGAAGTGGTTGGTACCAGCATCTTCAAAGAAGATGAAGAAGGATCTCTTTGACTGCCCCCAAATGCCAACAATGGTGAGACTGAAGATCTGAAACCAGTGACAATCAACACACAAAAGAAATCAAATCGAATCAAAGAACTCAAATAAACAACAAGAAAGATAATTTTCAAAAAAGCAAGAAGAAGATACCTGGGAAGATATTAGCGGAAGAAGATGAAGCTTTGCTCACTCAGTCCCAAGTTCGTCGGTAAAGATCTGTGGGTAAAGTCTGATTTTCAATCCCATGCCTGAACAAACAAAAAAGCGGATTAGTCTGATTGGGTCGGATCGGATATGAGATCAAAATCAAATCGTGGATCCAATCTGGGTGAAAAAGAAAAAAAAAAAGGATTTGGAGAATTTGATGTGACAAGAGCGCCAAGGAATTCGAAGAAAGGAGCAGTTTCATCGCCGCTGAAACCTGAAGCCATCGCTCGTCGTCTTCATTAATCTCCTTCTTCTTTACTGGCTTTGGGCGAAACCAAAAGAAAAGGAGGCGGCGTAAGAAAGGGAATAAAGACTAAAAAAAAGTGGACACCCTTTTAAACCTAGGGTTTTTGTTTAACGTAAAAAATTATTAAATTAATTTTAATAATTTCATAAAAATCTGATTCCCTCTCATTTAATTTTGTTTCCCGGTTATTTGATTTCGTTTTCCACCTATTTAATGTGAAATATTTCGGTTTGGGTTAAAATACCGGTTCAGACGCAGACTTCTATATAAGTCTCGAGACACAGACTTCCACGGAAGTCTGCATCATAAAACATAAGAAAGATTACATATTTTATATTTTTTTTGTTTAGTTTTAATCAGTTTTGTGAAATTTTAATTTTAATAAATCATATTTATTTGTGTCTTGATTATGTATAGAAATATCTATAATCAAATTATTCATTTTTATTTTCTAATTTAAATTAAAGATAAAATTAACCTGCAGACTCCTCTAGGAGTCTATGCACAGAGAAGTCTGAAATTTGAAATTTTCAAAAAGTATTGGAGGGAAATTTAATATTTTTGGAGGGAAATTTAATATTTTCATGAAAATTATGGAGGGAAATTTATGATTTCAAGTTTTTTCTTTTGAACACAAATTTTAAGTTAAAACATTATTTCAGTAATTTGAATTTCAGACTTCTAGAGAAGTCCGAAATTTGAAATTTTTTTAAAAAAATATTGGATGGAAATTTAATATTTTTTGAGGGAAATTTAAGATTTTCACGAAAGTTATGGAGGGAAATTTAAGATTTAAATTTCAGACTTCTATAGAAGTCTCTAGCCACAGACGTCCATGGAAGTCTTCTCTTCAATATCCTTAATTCAAATGTTTTCCATTAATTTGTTAAATCTCTAAATAAATTCTTCAATCTTACACTATAATCGGTTACTATACTTATAGATTGGCACTTATGTGAAAATTAAACATTGAAAACTCAAAAGATAAGAAACTCAAAATCTAACCCTAGATGTTTGGACACTATACCCTAAAACTTATACCAAACAACTCAAAACCTCAAAGCTTCAACCCTCATCTATTAGAAGAATTACCTATTTTATCTTTCTTTGTTTTGTTTTAATCAATTTGATGAAATTTTAATTTTCATGCATTATATTTCCTTTTATCTTCATTATCTATAGAAATAGGTATAATCAAATTATTTTTTTAAAATTTTATAATTTAAATTTAACATATAATTAAAATGCAGACTTTTATAGAAGTCTGCATCATAAAATATAAGAAAGATTACATGTTTTATATTTTTTTGTTTAGTATTAATCAGTTTTGTGAAATTTTAATTTTAATGAGTCTTATTTATTTGTGTCTTGATTATGTATACAAATAGCTACAATCAAATTATTTTTCTTTATTTTTCTAATTTAAATTAAAGGTATAATTAACCTGCAGACTTCGCAGGGATTGAACCGTAAAAAACGAACCGATTTTTTGTTTGCTCATTGAGTGCGAAATGGTAATTTCCTTAGTCCTGGGGTCTAGTTTTGCAAACAAACTCATCTTTTGGTATACGCTGCAAACAAACTCATCTTTTGGCTCATTTCTTACAAATGGCCCAAGATTGGGAGTCTTAAATTGGGCGTGGACATGAATATTTAAAATTAATTAATATTTTGTTATATTTTTTTTAAATCTTTTGTATTTTTTTGCAATTTTTATGTTTTAAGATAACTTTCTATATATTGAAATATGATATTTTCATTTTTATTATATTTCCATGTTTATTAAAAATTATTTTCGCAAAAAAAAATTAAAACTAAAACTTTCCTTTGTTTTTGTAATGGCGTTTAATTTTATGGTATATAAAAACACTTAGGATTAAAAATGTGGAAATTTAACAAAAATTAAAATCAAATACCATTATCTTCTTCATTGATTGTATAATTATCAAAATATTAAAATCAAATAGCAGTATCTTCTTCATTGTAAAATCAATTCTTTTTTAATAATGAAACTTGAATTTATATCTTTTCTATATATTAAAATATGGTATTTTAATTTTATTATAAAATAATTGATAAAATAGAACTTTCCTTTATTTTTTCATCACGTTTTTAATATAAAAGACTTATCTTATTCAAAAAGAAAGTTAAAATAAAACTGTATTTTATTACAAAAAAGAAAATTTAAAAGATTTTTTTTATTTTTAATCATATTTTAATAAATAAAAAGATGTTTAAAAACGATTTTTCAAAAAATAATTGAGTATACTAATTTTATCTCATTAAGGGTACCTCTGTATTTGAATATATAAAAAAAATGAACTTTTTTTTTTAAATTCCTTTTATTGCAAAAAGTGTAAAATAGATATTTTCTTTATTTTTGTAATCATGTTAAGAAATTTTTTAATAAATATATTAACTTATTTTTCTTAAGTTTTTTCAATTTCCTTTTTCTTATTTATAAGTTTTAACCTTTTTAACTTTTTTCCTTCTTTTAAAAAGAGTTATTTATTGTTAAACACGTTTTTAATATAATAAAACTTTATTTTATAAAAAAATAAATTAAAAAGTAAATCTTTCCTTTATTAAAAATAATTAGAAAAAAATTATATCATTAAGGGTATGTCTGTAATAGACCATGGTGAAAATCAACGTGAGCGCGACACGTATGCAAGTGAATTCTCAAATAATATTATTAATATTCGGTCAAAAATACTGTACATACGCACTATTCATATGTTTAATGTCTTTATTATCCTTCGCCTTATGTTATTTGATATTATACAACCTAGTTGACTCCTACTCCAATATGATGGCGTAAAGCTATATAAAATACAGTTTAATATTATGCCTTAAAAACCCAGGGCCATCATCGATTATATTTCAATGGGTGATATTAAATGAAGAAAATTAGAAGTTCGATTCAAAACAGTGGAAGACGGAAAGACCTATGCATATTTGATTCGTGAGAATATAATAACCACTTACATTTTATTATTGCAATTAATTCTTGAATTCTTCTACGAAATTATGATGCGTGCACAGTTCAGCACTAGGCAGTGATGAACTAGACTTAGACTATTCTATATGTAAGTATCGATGTATTGTACGTAATGAAAATAGGGTTACATTCGGTATTTATGAAAGTTCAATAGTGCACATGACCAATTCCCTAAATTGAGTGTCTAACATGTCCAAGTAGCCAATTATTTCTTTGTTTTTTAAATAAGCTGATAATTTGTATTTTGTTTTGTTTAGGTGGAAAAAGAGAGAAGTGGAAAAGAAAATTTTTGATGTGAAAGGGATTAAAGGTGATGTTGAAAATAAATGGGAAAAATGCCAAAAATGACCTAAAAGATCATTTTGTTTTCAATCTAACATAAAAGATTCATTTGATTGCAAAAGTAGACCCCAAGGGTAAGGAAATTAGCCTTTAGCACTCAATGACCAAACAAAAAACCGGATGCCTTTTTACGATTATGTCCCTAAGAAGTCTGAAAAGTATAAAGAAGTCTGAGACACAGACTTCTCAAGAAGTCTGAATAATAATTATATCTTAAATTTAATTTATAAAAATAATAAAAAATAATTTGATTAGAGCTATTTCTATGCATAATGAAGACAGAAACAAATATGATGCATGAAAATTAAAATTTCATAAAAATGATTAAAACTAAACATCAGAAGATAAATTAGGTAATTGTTCTTCTGTTTCCAGGTTCAGACTTCCCAAGAAGTCTGAATAATAATTATATCTTAAATTTAAACTATAAAAAGAATGAAAAATAATTTGATTAGAGCTATTTCTATGGATAATGAAGACACAAACAAATATGATGCATGAAAATTAAAATTTCACAAAATTGATTAAAACTAAACATAGAAAGATAATTTAAGTAATTCTTCTTCTGTTTCCAGGTTCAGACTTCTCTAGAAGTCTGAATAATAAATATATCTTAAATTTAAATTATAAAAATAATGAAAAATAATTTGATTAGAGCTATTTCTATGCATAATGAAGACACAAACAAATATGATGCATGAAAATTAAAATATCATAAAAGTGATTAAAACTAAACATAGAAAGATAATCCTTCTTATGGTTGAGGGTTGAGGTTTGTGGTTTTGAGTTGTTCGGTATAGGTTTTAGGGTTTAAATGTCCTACATATAGGGTTAGATTTTGAGTGTATTATTTTGTGAGTTTTCAATGTTTAATTTTCACATCAGTGCTTATCTATTAGTATACGAAACGGTTATAGTGTGTTAGATTGAAGATTTTATTTAGAGATTTGACAATTGAATGAAAAGAGTTTAGGGTTATGTTAAGCAAACTTCCCAGGAAGTCTGTATCATTATTGAGACTTCATTATCAGTCTGGTTAGGTTTAGGGTTTAGAGACTTCACCAGAAGTCTGAGGAGGTACCGGTATTTTTAACCTAACCGGTATATTTTACCCACTATATAAAGGGCATTTACCCCATTAGCCGACAACGAAACCTTAAATTGGTAAAAAAAAAATTCTCCTCTCTCCTTTCTCTTTGGACTGTCGTGGCTTGACCTCAGGTATGTCGTCCTCGTCTTCCTTTTCCTCATTCAATTCTATTTCATCACTTTCTCATTTGTTCTCTTCTTTTTGTAGATCTTACCACAGTCGACTCCATCTCTTCGTTTAACCGGTAAGTTTTCTCCAGATCTGAGTTTTTCAAATAACAATTTTTTTGCACAGATCTGAGATTCATTTTAACAAAAGTCAAGTTTTTTCTTTTTTTAAAGGATTGTTTCGTTATTTTTGAAGTCTATGCACATTTACTTTTTGTTTTTGTGGTACAGAATGGGGAGATACAGCTACAGTCAACCGTCAAGTAGCTCCACGCGGCTTGCAAGTGGGTATGACAAATTTCCAAGCAGTGATGGAGAAGTCAGTTCACGTCCTGCTCGATGTGCTGGAGGTTACGGAATTCCTGACCGATGTTTCTGCGGTATGGTTCATGTGATCCAAACATCCACTACACTCCAGAATCCGGGGAGACGTTTTTACGGCTGCCGAAACAGTCAGGTAATATATTTGTTGGTTGTTGAATATCTGATATTGGGGTTTTATTTTGATAACAAATTTGTGGATAGGATGGTGGCTATCATGTTTTCAAGTGGTGGGATGAGGCTATGATGGAGTCGCATAGAGAGCTGAAGCTGATTTACCCAACTCAACTAGGGACTAAACTTGTCTATCATTTGTGACTCGCACATGAGTTGTGTCTGGAGCCATTTCCTGCAGCATTGAATCTGGTAATGCGTATCTGAGCTCCACCAATGTTTTCTTGTCCAGCTTATAATCTTCTCGGATCATTTGATGGAGTTCATCCAGTGTACACCCATCATGCAAAAACAACAATCTTCTTCCTTCAATTATATCAACCACAAATTCCCGTGAGAAGCCTTCCATCACCCATTTTCCATAATAAACAGGTACTTGCGACATTTCCTGCAAAACATAAATGTTTACAAAAGACATTAGCCAATGAAATATGAACCAGACTTCCATGGCAGTCTGAAAACCACGGTAATGATGCCTAAATAGCCAACAACTATGTTTATGCCATAATTATAAGATAAAGATATGTTTAACTTATTCAGAAGCAAATACAATAACCATAAGACGTGATAAATGGGAAAACTCAAAAAAATACTTCCTAAGGGCTTGACAGGTTTAAACGCGGCGGTTGCGGCTGCGGTTGCGGGAGTTTGCGATGCAGGTTGTTGCGGTTAATAGCGTTTTTTTAGCGGTTTATACGACTGGTATAGCGGTTAAAAATTGTTGCGTTTGCGGATCATTTTTGACTGGTTCACCAGCGGGTGCAAAAGCAAATTAACTAAAAAATATTAAAATAAGCAAATTTTATCAATATTAAAAAATATTGTTATCATAAAATTGAAATTATTAAAATAAGAAAATTTTATAATTATTAAAACAAAAAATGTTTATTATAATAAAAATATAAAATAACTCAATCAACATAAATAATAAAACAACAAATTATAGTTAAAAATAAATTAATTAATGATATATTAATTTGGAGTTTTTTAATATTAATTTAAAACTTTTGTTGTGTTTGCGGATATTTTTAACTGGTTTACCGAGTGCAAAAGCAAATTAACAAAATATTATTAAAATAAACAAATTTTATAATTATTAGAAACATAAACAATTATATGATTATAATAAAAATGTAAAAATAACTCAATTAACATAAATAATAAAACAATAAATGATAATTAAAAACAAATAATTTATGATATATATATTAACGTGATATAGTTGGTAAATATATATGGATATATTAATTTAGAGTTTTTTATATTAATTTACAATTTAATGATATTTTTTTGTTGATAAAAAAAAAAAAATTTCCAGCCGCAAACGTCCGCAACCGCAAACGCTGGCTGGAAGGAACTTCTCGGAGCTTCTGATTTTTAGCGTTATAAAATGGTAAAAAATGGTTTAAAGCGTTTTGTATGATTGGTATCAACCGCTATGAACCGCTACTAGCCGCAAACGCAGCGTTTGCGGCTCATAGCGGCAAAACCAGTCAAGCTCTAAATATCATTTAAACGCATTTTATAAGAAACAAAAAATTTCAGACTGCCAGGGAAGTCTACTACCAAAATAGTAGCAGACTTCCCTAGACGTCTCAAACGCAGACTTCTCCGTATCTGAAAGAAGTCTGGGCACGTGGCGCAGACTGTCGGGAAAGTCTGTGGGGGGTCACTTTTGCAATTGCGTAACAAATTGACTTTTGGAGCAGACTTCTCTAGAAGTCTGAGAGTAAAAGGGGTCACTTTGGCAATTGACTAAAAGTCAAATTTTTTGGGGTAGACTTCTATGACAGTCTGAAAAATTATGCAGACTTCTCCGACAGTCTGTAGCTAAACGACAAAAAATTTACAATCTAGAAAAAAACAGCGCCGACTATTTCAGACTTCATGAGAAGTCTGCGAAGGTTAGTTTTGCAATTGACCAAAGTCAAAATTTTTAGAGTAGACTTCTCGGAAAGTCTGGCGCTGACGTCTGCGTCTACAGTCTGAATAAGAGTTGACCAAAAATTCCCCCAAAAATGTTAAACCATACCCAGACTTCTCTGTAAGTCTCCCTATATTTTCAGACTTCAAAAGAAGTCTGCTAAAAATTCTCAGACGTCCTTTGAAGTCTGCGTGTAATTGTACTTTCGTGGAACTGTTTGGATCATTTACTCAATTGCAAAACTAACATTCTCAGACTTTGTTTGAAGTTTGCGCTTGAAAAGTCAACAAAACTCCAGACTAATAGGGAAGTCTGCGTGACGTCAGACTTCCAAAGAAGTCTGCTCTAAATATTTTGACTTTGGTCAATTGCAAATATAACCTTTTTTCTCGAAGACTTCTTGTGAAGTCTGAGAGAAATTTTTTTTTCCCATCAAAGGATATGTCGCAGACTGCTTGCAGTCTGCGGCACGAAACACGAAGTTCGGTCAATTGCAAAACTAACCCCTGTGTTGACTATGTGACTTCTATAGAAGTCTCCTCGATGCACAGATTTCTCTGCTAGTCTAAGTTCACGAAAAGCTGCAACTTTGGAAAAATGAAGAGAAAATTACCTTTATGCCGCTTAAGCTCGATTTTGGCTTCGTTTCACGCCCAGAACTTCGAGTGTGCCTAATATCAACGAGAATCAGTCGTTGACGTTGGCGGTCGTGGCCGGAAACGGCCTAGATCCAAACCTTCAAATTTAGATATCGAAAATTAGAGAGTTTTTTTGATGAGAGAGGAAAGGAAATGGAAGGAAATGAAGGTTTGAGTGAAGTGTTGAGCATTTACTGATCGAGAGTCGATGTATAGAAGCATTCATGAGCTTCGATTTGGTGGGTATTGGTGGTTGAGAAAATTGAAGATGATGGCATTTTCGTAAATAAGTGTTTCCACTGAGGATGGTTTAGTATTTGTGTATTCCGAAAATAATAAAACTTTAAATCAGATAATGGCAATTTTGTAGATAGTTTAGTATTTGAGGTTAAAGTTAGAAGAAAAATGATAAATATGAAAAGTTGGAAAGGGGGTATATTTTTGCATTTGACTTCATCTTTTGAGTCAATTTTGCAATTATCCCAAAATAAATAGTACAGTCAAATTTCTATCTAAATCATCTAGTTGATCTTTCTTACGCATAAACCTTTTTTATTTTTAGTTATTGTTATTTTTCTTTTCTTCCCCAAAGGCCAAAGTAATGAAAAATCTAACAGATTTTTTTTTTTGTTATCCTAAAGTTTCAAGATTTTCATTTTCTTTCTTACGAATTGTTATGCTTTTTTCTTTCCCTAAAATAATCAAATCTTAACTTTAACGTTAAACTATTTTTGTTACAATTAAAGTTTGACTAATTAATCATTAATATTTTATGTTCATTCTTTTGACATTCACTTTCTAATATTTTTTATAGCAAAATATATTACTAAATGAAAAGTTTAGTCAGTGTCATATGATCACCAAACAAATCTTAGTCAAAATTTTCAAAAAAAGGAGAATTTTCAATTTAGGAACTTCTAAGCTTAGTCGTTGAATGTTTTTAATAAATTTTGTGTTTTTTTCCGCAAGATATGCCATTAATTCCAAATGATTTTTAAATTTAAATATTTAAAAATCCCAAGGTTTTATATTTCTTTTGGAAAATATTTAATTTCTGAATTTTTAAAATATGAAACCAAAATTATTTAATTAAAAATATGGAGACTATAGATTTCAAAAATATATTGTTTCCGATAAATAAGACAATTTCCAACCACCTATAATTTTTCTTTCTGATTTTAATCCTAAATCTTTACAACTCTTAACCATAATAATTATCTTTTAGGATAAAAATAATTTTCATTTTTTAAATACAAAATAATTTCCTTTTTTTCTAATTATCTTCTATATTATGATCTCATACAAAAATATATTTTTCCTATCATGAAGTTTATCTTTTGATTAGACATGTGAATGAAAAGTGACCAACTTTAATTTAAATATTGAAAAACATCATCTACTTTTATGCTCTCTCTTACGCATGAAATTTTTAATATTGTTTCAGTTATTATTAATTTTTCTTTTATTTTCCAAAGTAATCAAAACTTATATTTTTAACATTTAATAAATTTTATCACAATTAAATTTGACTAATTAAAATTTAATATTTTATTATCTTTCTTATGAGATCCATTTTCATTTATTTTGAAGTTAAAAATATTATACTAATAAATCTGATTTCTAAATTTAAAAATCCTAAAGTTTCTATAGTGTATGGAAAATATTTAATTTTCCAATTTTTAAAATTTAAAACCTAAATTAGTTAATTAAAAATATGGAGACTATATAACTCATAAATATTTCATTTCCGATAAATTAGACAATTTCCAATCACCTATAATTTTGCTTTTTGATTTTTATCCTAAATTTTTACAAATCTTAACCATAATAATTATCTTTTATAATAAAAATAATTTTCGTTTTTTTTTAAATAAAAAATAATTTTCATTCTTTTCTAATTATCTTCTATATTATGATCTCATACAATAATATATTTTCTCTATCATGAAGCTTAGCTGTTGATTAGACATGTCAATGAACAATTATCAATTTTTAATTTAAATATTGATAAACATCATCTACTTTTATCTTCTCTCTTACGTATGAACTTTTTCTATTATTTTAGTTATTGCTATTTTTTTGTTTTCTTCCCCAAAGTAATCAAAACTTAAATTTTAACATTAAATAAATGTTATCACAATCAAATTTGACTAACTAAAAAATTAATATATTATTATCTTTCTTAGAGATCCATTTTCTTTTATTTGTTAAGAATATTTTACTAAGAAATCTGATTTCTAAATTAAAATACAGAAAAACCCCAAGATTTTTATAGTTTATGGAAAATATTTAATTTTTGAATTTTAAAATATTAAACCTAAATTATTTAATTAAAAATATGCAGACCATAGATTTCATAAATATTTCATTTGCGATAAATAAGACAGTTTTCAACCACCATTTTGCTTTCTGATTTTTATCCTAAGTCTTTACTAATCTTAACCATAATATTTATCTTTTAGAATAAAAATAATTTTCGTTTTTTAAAATACAAAATAATTTTCTTTTTTCTAATTATCTTCTATATTTTGATCTCATACAATAATATATATTTCCTACCATGAAGTTTAACTATTGATTAGACATGTGAATGGGCAATGACCAATTTTTAAATTTAAATATTGATAAACATCATGTACTATTATGCTCTCTCTTCCGCATGAAGTTTTTTATTGTTTTAGTTATTGTTATTTTTTCTTTTCTTCTCCCAAGTAATAAAAACTTATATTTTAACATTAAATAAATTTTATCACAATCAAATTTTGATTAAATAAAAATAAATATTTTATTATATTTCTTATTATTTCTATTTTTCTTTATTTTGAAGTTTAAGATATTATAACAAAAAATATAGGAATACCCTCAAATAGCACAATTCATGTTTTTGTCACAAAACTAGCACATTAGGATGAAAATGACAATAATTGCGCACTTTAATCATTTTTAAATGTATTACTCTAATGAATTTGGGTTTACAAAAATCATTAATTAGGGTTTAGATTTTAAGGTTTAGGGTTTAGGGTTACAAGATTGAGAATAAACGAATGAGAAGTAAGAGTATAATAGTCTTTTTCTTCTTTAATGAATGCTATTGTGTCATTTTACTCTGATGTACTATTTTTGTGACAAAAACATAAAAATGTGCTATTTTTGATAATTGCCCTAAAAATATGAGTTCTAAATTAAAATAGCGAAAAATCCCGAATAATTTTCAAAAAAACACACTTAAAATAGTACATTCGAGTGAAAACGACATAAATAGCATTCATTAAAGATGAAAAATACTATTATACTCTTATTTTTCATTCGTTTCTTCTCAATCCCGTAACTCTAAACCCTAAACTCCAAAATGTAAATCCTAATTAATGACTTATTAACTCTAATTCATTAGTTTAATTGTCTTTAAACCATGTAATAAATGCTATTTTGTCAATTTCATCTCTCTTATGCTATTTTTGTGACAAAATATCAAAATATGCTATTTAAGTGTATTCCTAAAAAATCGGTTTTTATATTTTAAGTAAGCCGATAAGATTTGAGTTACATCTTAATGCTATTAAAAATGAAGTACAAATATGGAGATGCTCCAATGTTAAAGCTAAAATTACAGAAAATACTAGTGCCATTACGATTTTTAATGAATGATTGAAAGGGTAGAATCGTATTAAAAAAATATATTTTGAAGGTCCCAAACCAAACGCTCTGGGTATAACCCGTATTTAGTTGGTAAAACACGCGGATCCCAGGAATTTTTAAAATCTGGACCGTCCATTAAATTGCTCTAAATGATTGGACTTGGTGATTAGACAATGACTAATTTAAAAAAACAATTAATTCATAAAAAATCAATCTCTCTCATCTTGCCATACGCAGAAACTTCTTTCTATATCTTAAACAATTATTATTATTTTATTTTTTTCCCCAAAGTTATCAAAACTTATATTTTTACATTGTATTAATTTTATCATAATCTATTTTTTTAATTAAAAATGACAATTTTATTCTCATTCTTTTGAGATCCATTTTTATATAAGTCAATTTGAAATTATTATACTAAATCATTAACAATGATAAACTAATAAATGCAAAAAAATATCCAATATCCAATATCCAATAATATAATATTTTAACACGTTTTTAGTTGTGCACAGAAAATAATAATATAATATTTAAAGAAATCAGATCTTTCATATCAATATTGTTAATGCTTGATATTCTATTTGACCCGAATATAACTTCTTCAATATTTTTGGTGGGAGCAGACAAAAATATTTCTCTCTAAAAACCCTAAATCTGCTCTTTCCTTTCACTATATATAAGATCAAATCATTTTCAATAATGGTTCATCTTTTTTCTGACTTTCATATTTATGGTTTTAGTTTTTCTTTTGATGCTGATTTAATAATTTTCTCTGTCGATTTCATGTCATTAGATTGTCAGCTATCTGAAAAAAATGAGATCTGTACAAGACCATTTTAAAAATTTCCAGAGTTTCAAAACGGTAAAACGGCATCCTTAGTTTTAGAATAATATTTTATTAATTAATTTTTAAACTCTTTTTTGTTAGTTCTAAATCAAGTTCGTGTTATTTGTTAAAATTTAATTGAATTTGAGTCAAAGGCTTCAAGCTTTTCCTTGAATACTGTTCTGACGATAAATTGTTAACAGATCTATTGGGTTTTTAGATTTTAGTGTTTTGGTTATCATGATGAAGATCTGGATCTGAAGCTACGGTGATTAGAGATATAGTTCAGGGACATGAGAGGCAAACACATCGGCGGTGATTGAGGTTTACTTGCACGAAGGCACTCATATATCATATCAATGACAATATGTTTATGCTAAGGTAAATCTATGGTTTCTGGGTAATTTTTTTTGTCTTATTATGCAAGGAACTGCATAGAATTTTTTTTCTTTTAATTTGTTTTTCAGTTTGATGTGTTTAGTATTGACAAAGGCTCAGTTTTATGTGTTTAGTATCATCCTTATTCGCAACGGAGTTTTGCTGCTTAAAAAATTGTATTTTAAAATTCACCATAAGAAAACATGGATTATGAGTCACTCCATGTAATGTGATCATGTCAAAAATTCAAACTAGAGATGCGGAGAAGGATGATGTGTAGAGCCTGTAATTATTGGCTCAGTGATATTTGACACATGTGCAGAGTTTGCCCATGGATTTTCACAAGAAGAATCTCTACACCAGGACGTCTGATGGAGAGACAGTTGGATTCGATCTAAATGATTTTGTAGGAGGGCTATTAGTGGAATGAGATGAATGACGTTGACATGTATTATGTTTTGAAGCTCCATCTCTATCTATTAATGGAGTTTTGTTTTGTATTCTCATTTCCTGTTGTCTTAATAAGTATTGTTTGTTTTTCTTTTCTTTGCTTCATTATTAGATAAACTCTTTTGATTGTAGTTTCTCAAATTGGTATTCAAATTTTGTTTTGCCAAAAAAAAGAAAAAAAATTATTCAATACTATATTAAATCATTTAAATTATGTGAATAATAATATACCGATTTGGAAACAATAAGATCTGTTTATATCGTACCCGTTTTCAAATTTGTTAAAAATAATCGAATATAATCTACCATAAGATTTTGGAAATAACAAACAATAAAAATTAAAGTTTCGGCACCAACAAGCATATTACCAATAAACGGTCAATGTTCTTAGTAAATATATGCTAAATAGATCTTATAATCTTTCACATAATGTATGAAATATCCAAACTTAATATGCGACCAAATATATTAACCACAAAATCGTGTTAAAGATTTAATTCAAAACCTAGAATAATTGATATCAAATCAAATCTGATTATTGTTTTCGGAAACTAATTAATATACTTATAATCACAGATATTAACCACCTAAAAAATATTCGACCAAATATACCAAACACTTGCAATTAGAAGAAATATCCACACATCACCAAATATTATGTTATGAATTAAGAGTTAATATTTTATTCTCATTCTTTTGAGATTCATTTTTATATAAATCATTTTGAAACTATTATATTAAATCATTTAACCATAGATTTTTTTTCAAATCCATATAATTAAAATTCAACATAATAATTGAATATTTATTTAAATCTAAATTACTAAATAACTGAAATTCTTTTACAAAATCAGTTGTTGATGCCAAAACTTTCGGGATATAATAATGACAAATTAATATTTAATTCTCATTTTATATCTATTTTCTTATATTTTGTCATAAAAATATTATAAGAAAAAATAAATTAATGATTTTAATCTATTTGAGATACTAATAATTTATTTTAGTTACTTATAGTAAAAAAAATCATTAAATTATCACATTTTCGAATTTGAAGAAAATGCAAAAAAAATCCAATATCCAATAATATAATATTTTAACACGTTTTTAGTTGTGAACAAAAAATAATAATATCATATTCAAAGAGATCAGATCTCCAATATCCATATTGTTAATGCTTGATATTCGATTTTAATGTAGCATTTATATCTTTCTTTTTAATTGTAGTAGTTATCAAATATTCTAAAAGATATTTGGAGAGAATGTAGCTCACATATTTAATATGAAATTAATATTTAGATTTTTTAGGTTAAACCTAAATGTGAATTTAAAATAATAACTGAATATTTATTTAAATCTAGATTACTAAATAAATAAAATTCCTTAACAAAATCAGTTGTTGATGCCAAAACTTCTGGGATATAATAATGACGAATTATATTTTATTCTCATTTTATATCTATTTTCTTATATTTTGTCATAAAAATATTATAAGAGAAAAAGAAATTAATGATTTTAATCTATTTCAAATACTAATCATGTATTTTAGTTATTTATAGTAAAATAAATTTTACTAGAAGTAGATTCAATAAATAATGGTTTTAGTTGCTTATAGTGGATTCAGAGAGACTATAGATCTCATAAATATTTTATTTTTGATAAATAAGGCAATTTCAAACCATTATTCTATTAATCTTCATTATTTTGAAAAATTCAGATTATTCAAATGGCAATTTGAAACCATTATTCTATTAATCTTCATCATTTTGACACGTTTTTAAGTTTGTTTTCTTTAAATTTATACATTTTCATTCTGTCTTTCAAATGAAGGTTTTTTCGATTTTTTTATTGTTATGATTTTTTTCTTTCTCCAAAGTAATCAGATTAAAATCGAAATTAAAAGAACATAAAAATGAGAAAAAATTAATCGTACTATAAAAATGATGGAAGGAGATAAAAGAGTGGAATTAGATTAGATGTGCCGATAGACAGATGAGAAAAAAAGATTGATTAGACTAAATTATTTTATATGTTAAAGTTGTGAGTTGTGACACAAAACCGAAGCTAGCAGGTTTATTTTTGCAAGTAATATCCATTGTTACTATTATTTTCACTTTTGGCTCTCCACCGAAAAAACTGATGTGATGATATTCTCATATTTCTTTTAAGAACTTATAATTTGATATGTATAAGTTATAATTATTCAAAATTCATCAATTCGTGTGTTGCTTAGTGGTCATACAGGTCGGGTCAAATAAATTTGATTTTTGGTCAAGTTTGCCACGTGAATGAAATTGTTAAGTGACACATGAATACTGAACAATGGTGAGGTTTGAAAATATTAAAGCTACTTCATCACTAAACAATGGAGAGGTTTGAAAATATTAAAGTTAATATTTAAAGAAATCAGATCTCCAATATTCATGTTGTTAATGCTTGATACTCGGTTTTAATGTAGCATTTTTACATAGAAAATAGCAATAACATAGTTGGTGATGTTGAGATTGAAAAGTACAGTGAAATTCATATCTAAACAACTCTATTTGTCAAAATATAAAAATATCATTTGTGAGAAAAGGGAAAATCATCACTTTTGACACTTTTTTTTAGTTCATACACTATCGTTCTCTCTTTCTTAGAAACTAAAGTAATGAAAACTTATTTGTTAACAATATTATAAATAAATAATTAGTCTAAAATAAAATTTTAAAGATTTTATGGATTTTTATTAAAATGGATCTTCAAAGAACAGAAAAAATGAGATAAAAATTAATCTACCAAAATGTTGTACATTTAAGTTTTACATAACTCTATAATTAAATCTGAATAATCTTGGTGAGGAAAGAGAAACAAGAAATGTGCTCTGCACAAGAGGAAAGAGAGACATTTTGGTAGTAATTTCTTTTCATTTTCACAAGACTTTTACATCAGGTTTCTTTTCATTTCAGTTGCAACTTACACTATCAACTAAAAAAAAAATGACAAATAGTAATTCCTATTGAATGTTGCAGATGTCGACGAAGAATCCAATGAGCAAATAATGGATTGTAGTAGTCAAGAAGAAAGTGATTCGGACGATGAGTACACATCTGATAGTGATGAATCATCCACAACTTTACATGGTAATCAACAATTTATTTAAACTCTATATATAAGTCTTCAGCTACCAGAAATTAAAATACTACTTGATATTTGTACGTCTGCAATATGTGTGGCAAATAAAATGCAGAATACCTGGATGAAGGTGATCCCGATTATGAATGTAGCCGTTGTGGTGCTATTTTCTGGTAAAATGAACGCATTAACAGGCGGCGTCATGCTAAGAAGCCAGAATTTTCACTGTGTTGTTCTAGAGGATATGTGAGATTGCCTTTATCTAGAGAACCAACTAGCATATAACGAAACTTTCCTCGCCAATTTTCAGTCAATGCCCCAACCAGATTTGGAAGGTATTGAAAGATATAAGAAAGAAAGGAATTACAAACCCGGTGAGTTGAATGCATTTCTTGGTGAATGGGTAGATAGACTAACCGATGAGCAGAGAAAAATCTATGATGAGATTGTTGGTGCTGTTTTGAACAATACTGGAGGAGCTTATTTTGTTTATGGTTTTGGTGGAACCGGAAAAACAAAATTATGTTTTTTTTGTTACTTCTATTTTATTTGTTTAGCAACTGCTTTAATTGTGTTATTAAATATCAAAACTAATACTTCCTCATCTAATCGCAGCAAAGGAAAGAATTGTAAGCAAAGCAAACAAACTAACTAGAAAGGATTGCGAGATAGTGTTCTTGAGACACTTATTCAAGTTCTGGATGAAGTTAAGCCTTATGTGAAAGTTCTAAGGACAGCCAGAGATAGGATAGATGTCGATGAGGAAGAAGAGTACGTGCTGAGGATTATATGTGCGAGAGGAAAAGATCCAAGGACTTGGAATACTCCTACATCAAATGAAGTGACAGCATTGATTGTCGATGAGGATAAAGGACAGACGCGATATTGTTATTCAGAATCGAAATAATGGGAAGCTTAAATGGATTAGTGAGATACATCCGTGTTATTTAGCCTTACAATATCCTTTGTTATTCCCTTACGGTGAAGATGGATTTCAGGTTGGAATTAAGAAAGGTGCAGCATCGGGTTCCAAGAAGCGGGAAAGAAAAAATGATAGGGGGATTAGTATGAGGCAGTTTTTCGCCTTTCGGATCCAAGAAAGGAAAAGAGAGAATAAACACATACTACTGCATTCAAGAAGACTATACCAGCAATTTTCGGTAGATGGTTGGACTACTATCGAGTCAAATAAAATGTCAATGCATATTCTACTCTTTATGGACCAGAAATCCAAGTTTCCATGTCCCAGTGACATCGATAGAATTATTTCCGCAGAGATACCAGACCCGGTTAAAGATAAAGAACTTTATGACGTTGTGAAAACTAATTTGAAGCATGGTCCATGTGGCGCTGCGAACTATAATGCTTCCTGTATGGTCGACGGAAAATGTTCCAAGTTCTTCCCCAAGTCTCACAAGGATATCACAACAGTTGACGACGACGGATACCCTGTTTATAGAAGACGGAACACGGATAGATACGTCAAAAAATATGGCATTAAGCTGGACAATAGATGGGTTGTCCCTTATAACCGAGCACTGTCTCTAAGATATCGCGCGCACATCAATGTTGAATGGTGCAATCAAGCTGGATCTATTAAATACTTTTCAAGTATATTCATAAAGGGCCCGATATGGCGACAGTAGCTGTGGAACCGGAAAAGAAGAAACAAGGTCCTAAAGACGAGACTCAAGACTTTTTCGACTGCATGTAATTTTCTGATTTTGTTTTAAACATCTATATATACTTACTATACCGTTTTATAATAATCCCTTCAAATTTACGTACTGAATAATGATATCAGGTACGTATCTTCATGTGAAGCTGCTTGGAGAATTCTTGCATTCCCGATGTGTTACCGAAGTACACCCGTCGAAAAGCTTCAGTTTCATCTCCTTGGACAACAAAATGTAATTTACAAAGAGAATGAAACACCAGAGAGTGTCTTAGAGCGTATTTCTGCGAAAGGTAGTCAGCTTCTTTCTTGGTTTGACCTCAATAATGATGAAGACAGAAGAATCCAAAAGCTGTCCGAAGATTGCACATATGAACAGATCCCCAACAAGTTTACGTGGAACAAGAAGAATATGATTTTCAGCGAAAGGAAGAAAGGATTCACTGTTGGAAGGATTAATTACATTCCTCGAAAATTAGAAGAACAGTATTATATGCGTATGCTTTTGAATTCGGCTAAAGGAGTAAAAAGTTTTGACGAATATGATTTTGAATTCGGCTAAAGGAGTAAAAAGAAGAATATGATTTTCAGCGAAAGGAAGAAAGGATTCACTGTTGGAAGGATTAATTACATTCCTCGAAAATTAGAAGAACAATATTATATGCGTATGCTTTTGAATTCGGCTAAAGGAGTAAAAAGTTTTGACGACATGAAAAGAGTTGATGACGTTGTTCATTCAACGTTTAAGGAAGCATTCTGGGCTAAAGGTTTGTTAGAAGATGACAGAGAGTACATTGAAAGTATTGTAGAAACAGCTTTATGGGCACATAGCCACTTCACGAGGAAACTTTATGTGATCATGCTTCTTTCTGATTCTCTAACTTCGCCCGCGACCGTTTGGGAAGCTACATGGAGACATCTATGCGATGACATGGAGCGATTACAAAGAAATCTAAGGAATCAAAAAGGTAACTGAACTATCATTATAAACAATGTTGTTTGTTTTGGTATTAATATATTTATATTAATTTTTTTAACCTTGGTATTTATTATGCAGACCTTCGTTTGAGTGATGAAGAGAAAAAAATCTTTGTCTGATAGAGATAGAGAACCAGCTAGCATATAATGGAAGTTCCCTTGTCAATTTTCAGTCAATGCCCCAACCAGATTTGGAAGGTATTGAAAGATATAACCGTTTAATACGGGAGGAAAGGAATTACAAGCCAGGTGAGTTGAATGCATTTATTGGTGAATGGGTAGATAGACTAACCGATGAGCAGAGGAAAATCAATGATGAGATTGTTGGTGCTGTTTTGAACAATACTGGAGGAGCTTATTTTGTTTATGGTTTTGGTGGAACCGGGAAAACAAAATTATGGGAGATACTTTCTGCTGCGGTTAGATCAAGAGGCCTTATTTCTCTTAATGTAGCATCCAGCGGTATAGCTTCCTTGCTTTTGATTGGTGGTAGGACAGCTCATTCGAGGTTTGGAATTCCTATCCATGTTAATGAGACCAGCATGTGCAATATGAAGCGTGGAACAGAACTTGCAGAGTTAGTAAAGGAAGCATCTATGATCATTTGGGATGAAGCACATGATGAGCAAGTACTGTTTTGAATCTTTGGATAGAAGTATGAGAGATGTTGTTATAGGCGCAAGTGACAAACCGTTTGGGGGAAAGGTTGTAGTTTTTGGAGGTGATTTCAGACAGGTATTGCCAGTTATTACGGGTGGCAGTCGTCAAGACATTGTCCGGGCTTCGCTTTGTTCCTCTTATTTGTGGAAGAACTGTAAAGTTCTGACTCTCACGAAAAATATGCGACTTCTAGCAAATTTGAGTCCAGATGAAGCCCAAAATATTCAAGCGTTCTCTCAGTGGTTGTTAGATGTCGGTGATGGAAAAATAACTGAAAATGATGGGGAGGCAGACATCGATATACCTGATGAGTTTCTTATCGCAGAAACAACTGAACCCATTCAAGCTATAGTTGCAGCTATATACGGAGAGGACTTAGACAAGCCGAAGAATCCAAATTTTTTTTCAGAAGCGAGCCCTACTATGTCCTACTAACCATGATGTAAACCAGATTAATGAGTATTTGTTATCAGAATTGCGAGGTTAGTGTTCCGTGCTATATTTATTTTGCTTTTAAAAATTTAGATATTCAAATATATTCTTATATTTCTTTTCCAGGAGATGAGAGGACGTATCTCAGTGCTAATTCTATAGACCCATCCGACGCAAGTTCACTTGATAATCTAATTTACTCTCCAAAATTTCTGAATAGCATTAAGTTATCTGGATTACCTATGCATTCTTTGAGGTTGAAGGTTGCTTACCCGGTTATGCTGCTCAGAAACATATGTCCTAAAGAAGGCTTATGTAATGGTACAAGACTTCAAATCACGGCATTATACGAAAGGACAGTGGAAGCTTTGGTTATTACAGGAACAAGAGTGGGAGATAAAGTTCACATTCCTCGGCTTACCATAACACCTTCGGATCCCAAGCTTCCTTTCAAGATGCGTAGAAGACAATTTCCTTTGAATGTCTCATTCGCTATGATTATAAATAAAAGCCAAGGTCAGACGCTATCTAATGTTGGGTTGTATCTTCCTCGCCCTGTGTTTTTGCACGGACAGCTCTATGTTGCCATCTCGAGAGTCACATGCAAAGCCGCTTTGAAAGTTTTTATACTTGACCAAGACGGAAAGCCGCAGCGTAAAACGAAGAATGTTGTTTTCAAAGAGATATTCCATAAAGTCCAAAAATCAATGAATGGTTAGTTATTTTTCTTTCCACGTGTTAAGTTTATTTTATTTCTCATTATTTGTTACTAACTTTTAGTAATTTCTTTATTTTTAATACAGGTGCTGCAATGGAAGAAGATGTTATGTAGAGTAAAAAAAAATAATTCAAAAATTGTTGTTATTGCCATGTTCTGTTTTCCATAAGTTCATTATGTCTAAGAACAAATTGATGAGACAACAGATTTGAGTTTAACGTGAACAACAATCCAAAAACGTTATCCAATGATTATATCTAAACTCTATTGTTGGGGTCAAAGTCCCCTCCTCGAAGATTGACGGAACAAGAAATCAAGATCGACATCAAATGGAACTCTTCCCGAACATGGACCGGACGAGCTAAGGCTAACTGCCCACGACCCGTCCAAGACGTGAACCGGCGGCCGGGATAAGGCCAGCCGCCGGATCTCTCTTGATCATGGCCGGCGGCTGGGATAAGGCCAGCCGCCGGATCCGCCTTGACCGTGGCCGGCGGCTGGGATAAGGCCAGCCGCCGGATCCGCCTCGATCATGGCCGGCGGCTGGGATAAGGCCAGCCGCCGGATCTCCCTTGTCCACGGCCGGCGGCTAGGATAAGGCCAGCCGCCGGATCCGCCTCGACCGTGGCCGGCGGCTGGGATAAGGCCAGCCGCCGGATCTCCCTTGTCCACGGCCGGCGGCTGGGATAAGGCCAGCCGCCGGGTCTTCGTCATACACACGCCCATAATCGGTCCAAAACGATCCAGCTCGACGTCTGATTCAGAACCAGCCACCCACCGAGGCTTGGCACCTGGAGCGGCCGACCGTCCTCTCCACATCAACACACGGCGGCCGGGTTTGTCTCGTACTAAACCCAGCCGCCCACGATCATCCAATCAGGATCTTTATACAAAGAAACAGCATGTGGGAAGATGCAAGTCTCGAAAGCTTATCTTATTGAAATCTCAAAGAGAAACCGGTCCAGACCAAAAATCAGGCTGTACATAACATAAATCTATAAATGAAAGACAGAAACCTAGAAATAACTAGAAAGAAAAACCACCGCAGGATCAAGAATCAGAACCAAACGCCTTGGCAACAGCAATATCCGAGATTCCGGGAATGGATTCATTCGATCCCGATAGGTCAACCACCCCGAGAGAAGTAGCCTCTTCTTCGACAGATCTCTCCTTGGGTAGTGAGACCTTGTCGTCCCGATGGGCTGGGCACAACTGAGAATCAATCTTCCCACGAATTCGAGCGATCACATCATCAAACCGAGCTGCAGACTTATCAAACTCGTTCATCCATGTGGACAATTTCACCTTCTCCTCGTCCAAGCTGGGAGGATCAGTCCCCTGTAGCAACGCGACAAGCTCGACATTACTTTCTATCTGAGCCAAATATACTTCCTGGTTCCTTGCCTCAGACAAAGATCCAAGGTTTTCTTTTAGCGCGTCCAAGAAATCACGAAATTTCGCAGCAGAAGCCTTGCGGCCATCCGCATATGCCCGTTGCACCTTCGAGTTGCGCGCCGCTTTCGCACTGGCCATCTGGTCCTTCAAAGCCTACACCTCCTTAGCATGACGCGCGTCCTTGGCCTTTTGGCGGGTCTTGAACTGCAACGCCTCTGTTTTTTCCGCACGCAACGAAGCGAGCTCCTTCTCGAGCGATTTGACCTGATGCGAAGACGCCGCTTCAAGTTCGTTGAGTTTCCTCCTCACTAGCCGAGCATCCTCCCGAGCTTCCTCGGCACGCTTGCGGACTCCACAGACAGAAGCGTCATACGTGCTGATGCATTTGTTCACGGAAGACATGAACTAAAAAAAAAGGGGGAGGAGGAGTCAGTAAAAAAAAAAAAAAAAAAGGGAACTTGAATAGATAAACCTTCATCCCGCTCAAGGCCATATCCTCATACTTCTCAGGCTCATCCAGACTATCACAAGAAGGGAACTTGAAACTAGCGTCCGTGATCACCGAAAAACTCCTAGCGGACTGACGACGATTTTTACAAACAGCCTCAGGAAAAGCGAGTCCTGGCGAAGGACCCATACGCCGAGCCTCAGGAGGAGAATTTTTCACTCCGGGGTCAGCAAGGCGATCCGCCCGCTTTTGGCGCAACAGGTCGTCCTCATCGCTCAGACCATAGGCGATCCCGCCAGCCGCCGCTTTATCCTTTGGCAAACGCCTCGCGATACTTCGTTCAAGAATAGCCTCCTTCTTCAGGGGGGTGACCACGACGGTGGATACTGCCAACTTATCCGCGGGCCACTCGGGTGGAGGGATGGCTTGACTACCGTCCGCCGATCCCGATCCCGAAGGGCCGGCCGCCGTCCTATCCTTGGAATCTTTTCCAAGCTTGTTTGCCTCACCTTTCTTCTCCATCTGCCTCCTCTCGCGAAAAGATTTCCTAACCATTATATTAAATTCAAAGAGACGGAAAGAGCACGCGACTAGAGAAGGAACTCGTGAGGAGAAAGAAGAAGGAAGGGTCCGTATATATAGTCGGACGGTTCGAGTCCTAGTAGGAATTGAGTCTTTCCAATTCCAAGCCAACCGCCCACAAGTCTTTCAAACGAAAAAGAAATTTTTATTTACTAAAAAGAGGAAAGAAAGGAAAAAAGGAAATTTTCCCGTTCCGATCAATCCCGATAAAACCTCAACTTGAAGCTCATCGTCCTGGACTACGAAAACGAAGAGCTGGGGGGATAACTGTTGGGGTCAAAGTCCCCTCCTCGAAGATTGACGGAACAAGAAATCAAGATCGACATCAAATGGAACTCATCCCGAACATGGACCGGACGAGCTAAGGCTAACTGCCCACGACCCGTCCAAGACGTGAACCGGCGGCCGGGATAAGGCCAGCCGCCGGATCTCTCTTGATCATGGCCGGTGGCTGGGATAAGGTCAGCCGCCGGATCCGCCTTGACCGTGGCCGGCGACTGGGATAAGGCCAGCCGCCGGATCGACCTCGATCATGGCCGGCGGCTGGGATAAGGCCAGCCGCCGGATCTCCCTTGTCCACGGCCGGCGGCTGGGATAAGGCCAGCCGCCGGATCCACCTCGACCGTGGCCGGCGGCTGGGATAAGGCCAGCCGCCGGATCTCCCTTGTCCACGGCCGGCGGCTGGGATAAGGCCAGCCGCCGGGTCTTCGTCATACACCCACGATCATTTCTCAAGTCAAGACTCATTATCCGAACATCGTCCAGTCGACCGTCAAACATAACTCTAAGCCCGAACTGACTCGAAGACTATCCGTTTGCATGTTCTGACTCCAAAAACGTCCATAAACATTCCCCGAAAGACCGTGACGAACGTTCAGCCGTTCATGGACCAGTCGCCGAGCACACGAGCCAAAGGAACCGGCGGTTGGCCATCAAAACCGAAACCGGCGGCTGGAAGTTCAGACAAAAAACGGGCGGTTCAATCTCAAGAGTCGTAAAACGCTCGGAACACTATTCACGCGGGAAAAACCGTTGAAAAACACTACTCATCCCGAGACAAAGTTAACCGAAAAATCGAATTGAGCCTGAACCGAAACTCGGTTTACTATTCACGGATCACTATGTAACGTCCCCAAACCTGAGTGAAGACCTTCGGGTCGGACCACAGGACCGTCGGATAAGAATCCGGTCGTGTCAGGCATGGCCGTTTGGGTTGTGGTCCATATTCAGCTAGCCGACAAGCCTAGACAGCTTGACCGTGCTAGGAAAGGGTTAAGGATGGGAAAAGGGAGCTAGGATGAGCTCATTGTCCAGCTAGGACAGTGACAGTCCAGCTCGGCCAGCTCAGGCAGCTCACGGACCAGCTCGGTCAGCTGGAGGCAGTGACCCTCAGCTCGGACCAGCTGGAGACCAGTGATGCTAGCTGGGCCAGCTAGTGAGGTGGTTGAGGGTGGTTGGCGACCAAAGGGTGCCAACGATCGGTCACATGTCCAAGAGGCACGAGTGGCCGGACGATTGGACCCAAGAGGTGCCAAGTGTGGGACGGTTGTGTCCAGAAGGTGCCAGGGGCCAACAGGCACGTCCAAAGGGTGCCTTGTGTCCGAATGGACACAAGGAAGGGACGCGACCATTCGTTGGGAGCCCTTGGACCGAACGGACACGAACGAACGGTCACATCCGTTCGTTTGGTCACTTATGGGCGAATGGGTGCGAACGAACCAAGGCGACCAGTCACTGGTGCCTGTTCGCTTGCAACCCATCCACGCCTATAAATAGACCCTCTCCCCCTCCCATTTACGCCATCAGATTTCCTGCACAAGGAAAGAAAAACGTAAGAGAAAAAGAGAGAAACAAAGAGAGAAAAAGAGAGCATTAGATCGGAAAAGAAATCCGATCAAATGGAAGAGATTCCGGTAAAGGATGATGGGAAGATTCCCGTGGAAGATGGGAAAGATCCTGTCGGCCCTGAACAAGTCTCTAAGGTATGCTCCGACTCCCTTTCTCTAACCGTCGATCATGGACCGCCGGTGATAACCGTTGCCAGTCCATGAACCGGTGCGAATTGGTTGAGTCTTGCAAACCGCTCGTCTACTCTCCTCTCTACCTTTCTCATACGGCTGATCCATGGTTCAAGATCTTCGGATCAGACCATGTAAGGCGGTTACTTCCTATAGATGTGTCCGTCTATACTCGGCACTCCTAGTAAGTGCGTACGGATGGGTAAGGGTCGGGCCTAGTAGCCATTAAAAGGTCCCTTACACCGGTCCAGCACTGAACAGGTGTGAGTGAAACGGTGTGAACATAGAAAGGGAACCGCCGGTTGCCAATGGGAACCCTTGGATCGTTGATCCAAAAGGGTGCAGACCGATAAGGTCATACGGCGGTTGGGCTTGGTCCAAGAGGCACCGTTCCAGTCCTCAAGGATAACCGTTTGGCGGTTGATCCAGGGAACGATCGGATGCCACTTATGAACCATTGCGACCGTTCGTGAAGTGATACCCCTCCGTATCACTATGTCACGGCTAACCACCAACCTCGGATCCAAAGAACCGGTTTAGGTGCTTAGACGGTTCTAGTCAAGTATGGCACTTGACTTAGCCCGGGCTAACCCTTACGGTCGCTACAAGTGATCCGGTTGTGATGGGTTAGAGCAGTGCTGCGGCTAGCTTTGCTAGTACGTGCCAAGGAGAACCTTGATCCATGATCTTGGTATCTCCGGATGGCGGACTCGTCCGGTTATCCCCTTAGGCTCTCGTTTGGCTACATAGTCACTATGGGGCGGTTGGTTGTGTGACTAAGTACCCAAACGGGATTCCTTATTCTATGTTAGGATAGGCTTCGGCTATACTAACGGGGAAACGGGTTGGGAATCATGTGCATGTTTCGGTTGGGGTTGTGGCCTTGAACTGACATGCGTTCTGTTTCAGGAAACGAGACCAGTTCCGATTAGGGATTGGCCGGAGGTGCAAGTCCTGGAGGGACCGGAGGGCTGGTGCATGTGGTGTGTGTTAGAGGAATCGCTTAGGATAGGATCGAACCGTGTAAGGCCTTCGGCCGAGCTTACTAAGCATTGTATCGAATCCTTTTTAAGTTAATAAAATAAGTTGATTCCTCATTATTCTGTCTATCTCTTATTCCGCAATTGATAGATAAGTAACCTCAATAGTAAATGGCTAAGTTGTTCGGATAGGCCTTAGTCTCGTGAGACTAAGAAGTGGGACAAGTCGGTCCGGATTTATGGGGTCCGGATCGAGGCGTTTCAAGTTGGTATCAGAGCATGCTTGATTCTAGGACTGTGAGGTTATGGTTATTTTTTTTAAACACACACACACGCACGCACGCCGCCGGCTCCTACCAGGTTTGCATCAAGGTTTCCGTATTGGGTCTTGTTTTATTTCCGTGTCTTGTTTGGTTCATTAGGATGTTAGAAAGAATCTAACATATATTGAACTCACAGGATGGGAAAAAGAACAGGAGGAAAAAGAATAAGGCCAAGGTTGTGGACATTTCTCAGGTGGAAACCGGGAAGGTTGTGGCACAATACGGCCCGAGCCAGTCAGGAACCATGAGGATGAAAGGATCGACTTCTAAAGTCAATCCTGGTCCTAATGGACAGAACCATACCGGTTCAAATGAGGATGAAGTGTTAGTAGAGGACGACGATGAGGAGATGACCGATGCGTCTCGCCAAGAAAAGATAATTCTTGGAGGAGATGGTGTCAAGGCCATTGGTGCTAACCAACCCACTGTCCCTTCTACGGAGGAGATGTGGAAGGCCTTGAACACGGTCGTATCTCAGATGGCCTCACTAACTCAGACCCTCAAACCGGAAGTGAAGTCCAACCCGACTAAGGTCGTGGTCAAGGACGACACAATGGATCTGGACGGTGACAAGCAAGTGTCTGTTGAGGAAGAGGTTGAGATCAACCCACCTCGTGTAGTCCGGAAGGTGGACTATCTGACGATACTGAAACATGTATCTCAGATGGGTACCAAACACTTCAAGGGGAGTAGCGACCCCATTGAAGCGGACGAGTGGAGGAACCGGTTACTACGGAACCTCGACTCGACCCGTTGTCCGGAGGACTACAGGAAAGACATTGCTGTCCACTTCCTAGAAGGCGACGCCCATAACTGGTGGCTTATGGTGGATAAGCGTACCGGGGGCAAGATTAAGTCTTTTGCGGAATTTGAGACTGAATTCAACCGCAAATACTTTCCAACCGAGGCTTATGACCGGTTGGAGAGCAAGTTCCTGGACCTCACCCAAGGCCGTAGGACGGTACGAGAATATGAGGAGGAATTTAACCGTCTGCGTAGATACGTAGGACGGGAACTGGAGGATGAGACCACTCGGGTCCGGCGCTTTATGCGAGGAATGAGGGTCGAACTCCGGAAACTATGTTCGGTTCGGACTTTCGAGACCGTTTCCGAACTAGTGGAAAGAGCGTCCATGGTGGAGGATAACCTGGCTGAGGAAAGCCGAGTTAAGGCCAAAGCCAAGGACGGCTCGAACAAACCTGGTGACCGCAAGAGAAAGTGGGACCAGGGTAAGGATGGCCCAAGTTCATCCGGGGAAATTAAGGAGTGCTCAAGTTGTGGCAGAAGGCACAGTGGCGTGTGCTGGAAGGCAACAGGCGCTTGTACCAGGTGCGGCGGAATGGATCACAAGATCCAGAACTGCCCTAGGCTTAAACCAGAGGGTATGACCAGTGGATCGGGATCTTCCTGCTACCATTGCGGCAAGGCCGGTCATTTCGCAAGGGAATGTCCTAGCCAGACGAATGGCAAGCAAGGAAATCCTAAGAGTAACCCCGGAGGGTCGGGTTCGGCGTCTCAGGCCAAGAGACAGTCCGGAACGCCTCGGGTTTACGAATTGTCTAAGGACTCCGATGAAATCGGGTCCTACAATGCGATCACTGGTACGTTATGAACCCTTGCCTAGTCCTGTACGTATTCTAATGCATGGCATAGAATAAGATGGGGTAGATCCTTAGCATTGAGAGAATGTGTAGGAACCCTGAGTGTGGGTGGTGCAGAAGCACACACCTTATTTGATTCCGGGGCTACGCATAGTTTTGCGAGTCCGGAATGGGTTATGAGGGGAACACTTGTTATGAGAACCGCCGTGGAAGGCAGCACTGTGAGTGCGGCCGGCGGGCAAGTGATGTTCCCTCGGGGAATCCTGGAGGATGTCCCGGTCCTTATTAAAGGACGGAATATGCCTGTGGACCTAGTCGTTGTCGAGCTCAAGCATCACGATGTGATCTTGGGGATGGACTGGCTAGGAAAGCACAAGGCGACCCTGGAATGCCACCGTGGGCGTGTGCGATTCGAAAGGGAAGAAGGGAAGTTGGAATTCCAAGGAATCCAACCGACCGTGGGAAGCTTGGTGGTTTCGGCCATCCAAGCGGAACGGTTGTTGAGGCAGGGATGCAAGGCATACCTGGCCACGATCAACATACCGGAATTGGGAAAGGGAACGGAGGTGGACACCATACCCGTAGTACGCGAGTTCGCGGACGTGTTCCAACCCTTGAAAGGCTTGCCACCGGATAGGTCGGATCCGTTCACGATAGAGCTGGAACCGGGGACGGCACCACTCTCTAAAGCCCCGTACCGTATGGCTCCAGCCGAAATGGCCGAGCTAAAGAAACAGTTGGATGAACTGTTGGAAAAAGGCTTTATAAGGCCGAGTAGTTCCCCATGGGGAGCACCGGTCCTATTTGTCAAAAAGAAGGATGGGAGCTTCAGGTTGTGTATCGACTACCGTGGCATAAACCGGGTGACCGTGAAGAACAAGTATCCGTTGCCACGGATAGACGAGTTGTTGGATCAATTAAAAGAGGTCAAGTGGTTCTCTAAGATTGATCTAGCCTCCGGATACCACCAGATCCCCATCGCCCCCGATGATGTCCGTAAAACCGCATTCAGGACGAGGTACGGTCATTATGAATTCGTAGTGATGCCATTTGGCCTTACCAATGCGCCTGCGGCTTTTATGAAAATGATGAATGAAGTATTCCGGGATGGTTTGGATCGGTACGTAATCATCTTCATCGATGATATACTGGTCTACTCCAAGACGGAAGAAGATCATCAAGAGCATCTTCGGGCGGTACTGCAAAGGCTGCGAGAGCAGAAGCTCTACGCTAAGCTAAGTAAGTGCAGTTTTTGGCAAAAGTCTATTGGGTTCCTAGGACATGTGGTCTCGGAACAAGGGGTCTCTGTTGACCCGGATAAGATCAAGGCCATTAAGGAATGGCCGAGGCCTAAGAATGCCACGGAAGTGAGAAGCTTCCTAGGGCTGGCCGGATATTATCGGAAATTCATAAACGGTTTTGCGAGCATAGCCAAGGCTATGACGGCGCTAACCGGGAAGGGAGTGAAGTTCGTGTGGTCGGAAGCATGTGAAAAGAGTTCCTCGAAACTCAAGGACATGCTGACCACAGCACCGGTCTTGGCCCTTCCAGAGGCCAATGAACCATATACGGTGTATACGGACGCTTCCATTACGGGCTTGGGATGCGTTCTGATGCAAAAGGATCGGGTGATCGCTTACGCATCTAGACAACTCCGAAAGCACGAAGGGAACTATCCTACGCATGATCTGGAGATGGGCGCGGTTGTGTTCGCCTTAAAGATTTGGAGATCCTATCTCTACGGAGCTAAGGTACAAATCTATACTGACCATAAAAGTTTGAAGTATGTGTTCACGCAACCCGAGTTAAACCTAAGGCAGAGGAGATGGATGGAATTAGTGGCTGATTATGATCTCGATATTGCTTATCATCCCGGGAAAGCCAACTCTGTGGCCGATGCGTTAAGCAGGAGGAGAACGGACGTGGAAGTGCAAAAGGACGCAGAGGTTCTGGTCAACATGATCGGGACGCTCCGTCTAAGTGCCTTGTCCACGGACGTGGAACCTCTAGGCCTAGGAGCGGCCGACCAAGCGGATCTGCTCACACGGATTAAGAACGCCCAGGAAAGGGATGAGGTTCTTAAACGCGTGGTGAGCAATGATAAGACCGAGTACCAGACGTCTAACAATGGAACCATAGTGGTCAATGGTAGAGTCTGTGTACCGGATGATAAGGCATTGAAGGAAGAGATCTTAAAGGAAGCCCACCAGTCCAAATTCTCAATACACCCGGGACTGAACAAGATGTACCGTGATCTGAAACGGTACTATCATTGGGTCGGTATGAAACGGGATGTAGCCGAATGGGTTTCGCGTTGTCCTACATGCCAACTGGTCAAGGCGGAACACCAAGTACCGAGCGGTCTACTGCAAAGCCTGCCGATCCCGGAGTGGAAATGGGATCACATCACAATGGACTTTGTGACCGGTTTTCCCAGGACCAAAACCGGTAAGGATGCGGTATGGGTTATTGTTGATAGACTGACTAAGTCCGCTCATTTCATGGCAATCCGTAAGACGGATGGGGTAGAGAAACTGGTCGAGAAGTACATCGCAGAGATCGTAAGACTCCACGGTGTACCGGCCAGCATCGTGTCGGATCGGGATGGGCGTTTCATCTCACATTTCTGGCAGGCTGTCCAGAAGTCCTTAGGGACGAAAGTGAGGATGAGTACGGCTTACCACCCGCAGACCGATGGTCAATCGGAACAGACCATACAGACTCTCGAGGACATGTTAAGGTCATGCGCTCTTGAGTGGGGAAACTCATGGGAAAGGTACTTACCTTTGGCTGAATTTGCTTATAACAATAGCTTTCACGCCAGCATAGATATGTCCCCGTATGAGGCCCTGTATGGGAGACCGTGTCGGACGCCGTTGTGCTGGACCCAAGTCGGGGAACGCAGTATCATCGGGCCGGCTATAGTGGATGAAACCACAGACAAGATTAAGTTCTTGAAAAGAAAGATGAAGGAGGCACAAGACCGTCAGAAAAGCTATGCGGACCGGAAGAGGAAGGACATTGAGTTCCAAGAAGGGGACCTTGTCTACCTCAAGATGATCACCTTCAAAGGTAGATCGAGGATATCAAAACGGGGCAAGCTAGACCCGAGGTACCTCGGACCCTTTAAGGTGTTAAAACGGATTGGTAAGGTAGCTTATAAGCTAGACCTACCACCCGAGATGGAAGCATTTCACGATGTGTTCCATGTGTCCCAACTCCGCAAATGCTTAACTGAGCGGGATGTGTATACTCCGGAGATCCTTACGGACTTGAAACCGAATCTGACCTTAGAGACAAGGCCGGATAGGATCGAGGACCGTTCGGAGAAAGGTACCCGTAAGAAAACAATTCCTATTGTGAAAATAGTATGGAGTTGTAACGGGAAGGAGCATTCGACTTGGGAGACCGAGTCAAGAATGCGGATAGATTATCCGGAGTGGTTTGAAGAGGCCCTTCAGGAATATCTATCGGATTCGTGGACGAATCCCTCATTGGTGGGGGAGACCTGTAACGTCCCCAAACCTGAGTGAAGACCTTTGGGTCGGACCACAGGACCATCGGATAAGAATCCGGTCGTGTCAGGCATGGCCGTTTGGGTTGTGGTCCATATTCAGCTAGCCGACAAGCCTAGACAGCTTGGCCGTGCTAGGAAAGGGTTAAGGATGGGAAAAGGGAGCTAGGATGAGCTCATTGTCCAGCTAGGACAGTGACAGTCCAGCTCGGCCAACTCAGGCAGCTCACGGACCAGCTCGGTCAGCTGGAGGCAGTGACCCTCAGCTCGGACCAGCTGGAGACCAGTGATGCTAGCTGGGCCAGCTAGTGAGGTGGTTGAGGGCGGTTGGCGACCAAAGGGTGCCAACGATCGGTCACATGTCCAAGAGGCACGAGTGGCCGGACGATTGGACCCAAGAGGTGCCAAGTGTGGGACGGTTGTGTCCAGAAGGTGCCAGGGGCCAACAGGCACGTCCAAAGGGTGCCTTGTGTCCGAATGGACACAAGGAAGGGACGCGACCATTCGTTGGGAGCCCTTGGACCGAACGGACACGAACGAACGGTCACATCCGTTCGTTTGGTCACTTATGGGCGAATGGGTGCGAACGAACCAAGGCGACCAGTCACTGGTGCCTGTTCGCTTGCAACCCATCCACGCCTATAAATAGACCCTCTCCCCCTCCCATTTACGCCATCAGATTTCCTGCACAAGGAAAGAAAAACGTAAGAGAAAAAGAGAGAAACAAAGAGAGAAAAAGAGAGCATTAGATCGGAAAAGAAATCCGATCAAATGGAAGAGATTCCGGTGAAGGATGATGGGAAGATTCCCGTGGAAGATGGGAAAGATCCTGTCGGCCCTGAACAAGTCTCTAAGGTATGCTCCGACTCCCTTTCTCTAACCGTCGATCATGGACCGCCGGTGATAACCGTTGCCAGTCCATGAACCGGTGCGAATTGGTTGAGTCTTGCAAACCGCTCGTCTACTCTCCTCTCTACCTTTCTCATACGGCTGATCCATGGTTCAAGATCTTCGGATCAGACCATGTAAGGCGGTTACTTCCTATAGATGTGTCCGTCTATACTCGGCACTCCTAGTAAGTGCGTACGGATGGGTAAGGGTCGGGCCTAGTAGCCATTAAAAGGTCCCTTACACCGGTCCAGCACTGAACAGGTGTGAGTGAAACGGTGTGAACATAGAAAGGGAACCGCCGGTTGCCAATGGGAACCCTTGGATCGTTGATCCAAAAGGGTGCAGACCGATAAGGTCATACGGCGGTTGGGCTTGGTCCAAGAGGCACCGTTCCAGTCCTCAAGGATAACCGTTTGGCGGTTGATCCAGGGAACGATCGGATGCCACTTATGAACCATTGCGACCGTTCGTGAAGTGATACCCCTCCGTATCACTATGTCACGGCTAACCACCAACCTCGGATCCAAAGAACCGGTTTAGGTGCTTAGACGGTTCTAGTCAAGTATGGCACTTGACTTAGCCCGGGCTAACCCTTACGGTCGCTACAAGTGATCCGGTTGTGATGGGTTAGAGCAGTGCTGCGGCTAGCTTTGCTAGTACGTGCCAAGGAGAACCTTGATCCATGATCTTGGTATCTCCAGATGGCGGACTCGTCCGGTTATCCCCTTAGGCTCTCGTTTGGCTTCATAGTCACTATGGGGCGGTTGGTTGTGTGACTAAGTACCCAAACGGGATTCCTTATTCTATGTTAGGATAGGCTTCGGCTATACTAACGGGGAAACGGGTTGGGAATCATGTGCATGTTTCAGTTGGGGTTGTGGCCTTGAACTGACATGCGTTCTGTTTCAGGAAACGAGACCAGTTCCGATTAGGGATTGGCCGGAGGTGCAAGTCCTGGAGGGACCGGAGGGCTGGTGCATGTGGTGTGTGTTAGAGGAATCGCTTAGGATAGGATCGAACCGTGTAAGGCCTTCGGCCGAGCTTACTAAGCATTGTATCGAATCCTTTTTAAGTTAATAAAATAAGTTGATTCCTCATTATTCTGTCTATCTCTTATTCAGCAATTGATAGATAAGTAACCTCAATAGTAAATGGCTAAGTTGTTCGGATAGGCCTTAGTCTCGTTGAGACTAAGAAGTGGGACAAGTCGGTCCGGATTTATGGGGTCCGGATCGAGGCGTTTCACACTATTCGTCGGCGGGCCGGATTTGGGTCAGAATGCGCGAATGGAGCACGGAAGACTCTCGGGCCGGATATCGGGCCCAAAAAGCTTAGGTCGGCGGCTGGGAAGGAAGGACAAAGTCCCACATCAGAAATCTGAAGTCTTAGCGCCCTAGGATTGTCAGTATATATATGTACACTCATGTAAGGGTAAAATTCATCCCAGATCCGAGTATTAGGAGTTTTAGCAATTTAAGACTTTTCAGCTTTTGCTAATTTCCCTTGTACTTTCGGAAAATATCAATAAAAATATCTCTTTTGCATTTTCGGTCCTTTAGTTGTTTATAAATAGAATTTTCGAGCCCCCACTAAATATAAGTTTTGACAGTGTGAGTTTCGGCTCTCACAGTTTGGCGCCGTCTGTGGGGACGAGAAATATTCTCAACTCTTAGAACGAGAGGATACGGAAAGAAGACGATGGCCGGAGTAGCAATGGATTGGAGTTTCGTGGATGGCAGCCGTGGCCGGACGATGACTTTCCGAGAAGGAGAAGCCGCCGAAATAAACCATCCACACTACGATCTTCTCGTGATCAATCTTTCAATCGGAGGATACGACATACCAAGAGTCTTTGTCGACACAGGAGGAACGGTGAACGTCATATTCCTAGAAACCCTTCGGAGGATGAATATTAAGACCCAGCATCTCATAACCCATCCAAAACCGTTGACTGGTTTCTCCGGAAAGACGACAATGACAGTAGGGACGATCCAACTCCCCGTGAAAGCAAAAGGAGTGGAGAAGGACACGAAGTTCTCGGTGATCGATTGCCCACGAATATGCGACACAATCGTGGGAACACCATGGCTGAACTCAATGAAAGCCATCCCATCAACTTACCACCTGTGCCTGAAATTCCCAACTCCTACCGGAGTGGAAACGATCTGGGGACGGCAGAAAGATTCTCGAGCTTGTTTCTTAACAGAACATAGATTGAGAAGGCCGGTAACCGATTCCCACCACCGGACAAAGTCCGAAAGCGGAAGGGAAGAGCGGCAGCTTGCGAAACTCGAACAAAAGTTACAAATCGAAGAGTCCCGAGAAACGGAGAAGGATCCCCCGTGTGAGCCAGTGATTTCAGTCAACATAGACGAAACGAATCCGGAGCGATGTACGGAGATCGGAGCGAATTTGGAGGAGCCGATCAGGACGGAGTTAATCACTTTGTTAAAAGAGAACGCCGGATCATTTGCATGGGCAGCAGAAGATATGCCCGGAATCGACATCGGCATCACAAGCCATGAAACCCAACATTCAAACCAGTGAAGCAGAAAAGACAGAAACTCAGACCAGAGCGCGCCCAGGCGGTGAACGATGAAGTAGAGAGATTGCTCAAAGTCGGATCAATCATGGAAGTGAAATATCCCGACTGGCTAGCGAATCCGGTGGTAGTGAAGAAGAAGAACGGAAAATGGCGAGTTTGCGTCGACTTTACGGATCTGAATAAAGCGTGCCCGAAGGATAGCTTCCCACTTCCGCACATCGATCGATTAGTCGAAGCCACGGCAGGGAATAAACTGCTATCGTTCATGGACGCTTTCTCCGGATACAACCAGATTATGATGAACCCTGACGATCGAGACAAGACTTCGTTCATCACAGATCGCGGGACGTACTGCTATAAGGTGATGCCATTCGGGTTAAAAAATGCTGGCGCAACGTACCAAAGGCTTGTCAACAAAATGTTCGCCGAACAACTCGGAAGAACGATGGAAGTCTACATCGACGATATGCTAGTCAAATCGTTGGAGGAAAATGACCACGTAAAACACCTGCGGGAATGCTTTGAACAACTCAACCGTCATAACATGAAGCTAAACCCGGAAAAGTGCAGATTCGGCGTGGCATCCGGCGAATTCCTCGGGTATCTGGTGACTCGTCGAGGGATAGAAGCAAACCCGAAGCAGATCAACGCCCTGATAGAGATGGCTTCACCAAAAACTAAGAGAGAAATCCAAAGATTGACCGGACGGGTCGCGGCGCTCATCTCGAGGTCGACGGACAAATGTTTGCCTTTCTACGACACACTCAGGGGGAACAAAAAGTTTGAGTGGACAGAGAAATGCGAACAGGCGTTCCAAGAACTAAAGAAATACCTGGCAAGCCCGCCCGTACTTTCAAAGCCGGTCGAAGGAGAGCCCCTTTTTCTGTATACGGCGGTATCATCGACGGCAGTAAGCGGAGTACTGATCAGAGAGGATCGCAACGAACAAAAACCAGTCTTCTATGTGAGCCAAACTTTGATGGACGCGGAAACTCGATACCCGCTAATGGAGAAGGCAGCCTTAGCAGTGGTGATGTGCGCTCGGAAGTTGCGGCCTTATTTCCAATCGCACACGATCATTTTACTCACGGTTTTTCCGCTCAGAACGATCCTGCACAGTCCCAGTCAATCAGGACGTCTGGCAAAATGGGCGGTAGAATTAAGCGAGTATGATATCGAGTACCGAAGCAGAACGTGCGCGAAATCGCAGGTCCTTGCGGATTTCTTGATCGAACTACCGACCGCAGGCGTTAGTGAACCAACACCGAATTCGACGTGGGTTCTCCACGCAGACGGGTCTTCATCAAAGCAAGGTTCGGGGGTCGGAGTTCGGTTAACGTCACCGAATTCAGGTTACTCTTCAACGCTTCCAACAACGAAGCGGAGTACGAAGCCTTGATCGCCGGATTAAGATTCGCCCTCGGGCTCAAGATCCAGAATCTTCAAGCATTTTGTGATTCCCAGCTGGTGGCGAATCAGTTCAGCGGGGACTATGAAGCAAAAGACGACCGGATGTAAGCATACCTCAAAATTGTCCAGGAGCTCGCAAAGCGATTTGAAAAATTCGAGCTCACAAGAATCCCACGGGGAGAAAACGCCCCGGCCGATGCGTTGGCGGCCCTGGTATCGACATCTGCCCCGGGAGAAAGGCGAATCATTCCCGTCGAATTCATAGAACAACCAAGCATCGATCCGCCGCAAGTCGCCAATCTCATACAAGTGCCGGAAGGTGAAGACGAGGAAGAACTTCCGGAAGAAGAGTTAGCAACCATTCCGACGGAAGAGTATGGCTGCGATCGCGGATGGATGGCCCCGATACGAACATACATCATGGACGGGGAAGTCCCAGCGGACAAGTGGGCTGCACGAAAGCTAAAGTCCCAAGCGGCCCGCTTCGTTCTCCTCGACGGCAACATCTACAAATGGAGGATCTCCGGACCATTAATGGTCTGCGTGGAAAAAGAAGAGGCACGACGAATTATGGAGGAAGTCCATAGCGGATCGTGTGGAAATCACTCCGTGTGGAAATCAGTCCCTCGCAATCAAAATAAAGCGGCACGGACACTATTGGCCGACCATGATAAAAGATTGCGAAAAGTTCTCCCTCAAGTGCGAGAAATGCCAAAGGCACGCGCCAGTGATCCATCAGCCCGCAGAACTACTCTCGTCAATCTCCGCACCATACCCATTCATGAGGTGGTCAATGGACATTGTGGGGCCAATGCATAACTCAAAGCAAAAAAGGTTCCTACTTGTCCTGACAGACTACTTCTCAAAGTGGGTCGAAGCGGATTCCTATGCCAGTATCAAGGACGCTCAAGTAGAGCACTTCGTTTGGAAAAACATCATATGCCGGCACGGGGTCCCTTATGAGATCGTCACGGACAATGGTTCTCAATTCATTTCCACCCGCTTCGAAGGATTCTGCGAAAAGTGGAAGATACGCCTGAGCAAATCAACGCCGCGTTATCCACAGGGTAATGGCCAGGCCGAAGCAGCCAACAAGACTATCGTTGACGGACTCAAAAAGCGTCTCGACGAAAAGAAAGGGCGATGGGCAGACGAACTCGAAGGAGTACTCTGGTCCCACCGGACAACCCCAAGACGCGCAACCGGAGAAACGCCATTCGCACTGGTCTACGGTACCGAATGCGTTATACCATCGGAAGTAGACTTCCCCGGCGTCATACGAAGGCTCTTACCCGGACAGGAAGGCCTTAACCGTCTGATGATGTTAGACGAACTGGACCTAGTAAACGAAAGACGGGATCAAGCTCTCATCCGCATTCAGAACTATCAACAAGCAGCGGCCAAATACTACAACTCAAACGTGCGAAGCCGCAAATTCAAGGAAGGAGACCTCGTCCTCCGCAAAGTTTTCCAGAACACCGCGGAGCCGAATGCAGGGAAACTAGGCGCGAAATGGGAAGGACCGTACAAAGTAGCAAAGGTGGTCCGTCCAGGAGCATACGAGCTGGAAAACAAAGAAGGGAAGCCAGTCCCGAGGACATGGAACGCGATGCACCTAAAGAAGTATTACCACTAGACGTTGTAAAATAGAACTACGAACCGGCTTGATCCCTATATTCAGGGTACGTAGGCAGCTCGTCTTCCGACGAGTTCAGCTATTTATATTTTATAATTTTCAAGGGGGGAGTGGGTCCGTATATACATACCGCCTATACATACTACCGAATTTTCGAAAAACAAATCAAGAGGATGGATATTGAGACTTAGCATCTCATAACACATCCGTAGCTTGAAAAGTTTCCCGAGAACTCCATTCCGACAAACATTGGGACTTAGCATCCCGAAACCTGATCCGGAAAGCGAATGGTCTCGAAAAAACCCGAGAAAACGAATATTCAGATTTGACATGTCTCCAACTCAGACAATATCGCCCATCGTTAAGGCACAGCAAATGCCATCACTTCAAAAATCGCCCCTTGGCATATACGAAAACCCGCCTTTTAGCAAGCATGCCACCGTCCGTTGCTGATCACAACGGGACGATCCTTTTAACCATGGTTCTCTTTACATCCCAAAGCGGATAGAACGTAGCGCGCTATACAAATTTCCGGACTAACATCCGAAAGGCGTAGCCTGACATTCCGCGATCCTGGCAGGAAACGTTTGAGACGATGTTCTATTTAGTTCATTTCCACTAAACGCCCCGCATAGGTAGAAAGTGCGAAGCGAGAATCACGAAATGAACTCCTTAAACCCAGTAAACGCCAACATGGAACGCTGGTCTTAGACATCTCACCACTCGGCGAGATCATACCAAACCGGCCCTGGTACGAGATCATAAACTCGTCCAGAAACTAGAAACTAAACAAAACTCCAAACCCAGCGGCTAACTCCGCTGGTCGAATAACACAAGGGGAATTCTTCCCAAACAATCAGATCTGAGCGCCCGGAACAGCACCCCGATCAACTCGACTAAACTAAGCAAACACAACCGATTCAATACGAAGAGGGCCGCCCGATCTCTTCAGATAAATGGGCCGCCCGCTCCGAAAAACAAAATCCGGCGGCTGGGACCTTGCCAGCCGCCCGGGATCAATCTAACACGATTCAGCGGCTGGAACATGACCAGCCGCCCGAGGTTGATTCAACAAAGTCCGGCGGCTGGGACCTTTCCAGCCGCCCGGGATCAATCTAACACGATCCGGCGGCTGGAACATGGCCAGCCGCCCGAGATCGATTCAGCATAATCCGGCGGCTGGAACATTGCCAACCGCCCATAATCGGTCCAAAACGATCCGGCTCGACGTCTGATTCAGAACCAGCCACCCGCCGAGGCTTGGCACCTGGAGCGGCCGACCGTCCTCTCCACATCAACACACGGCGGCCGGTTTTGTCTCGTACTAAACCCAGCCGCCCACGATCATCCAATCAGGATCTTTATACAATGAAACAGCATGTGGGAAGATGCAAGTCTCGAAAGCTTATCTTATTGAAATCTCAAAGAGAAACCGGTCCAGACCAAAAATCAGGCCGTACATAACATAAATCTATAAATGAAAGACAGAAACCTAGAAATAACTAGAAAGAAAAACCACCGCAGGATCAAGAATCAGAACCAAACGCCTTGGCAACAGCAATATCCGAGATTCCGGGAATGGATTCACTCGATCCCGATAGGTCAACCACCCCGAGAGAAGTAGCCTCTTCTTCGACAGATCTCTCCTCGGGTAGCGAGACCTTGTCGTCCCGATGGGCTGGGCACAACTGAGAATCAATCTTCCCACGAATTCGAGCGATCACATCATCAAACCGAGCTGCAGACTTATCAAACTCGTTCATCCATGTGGACAATTTCACCTTCTCCTCGTCCAAGCTGGGAGGATCAGTCCCCTGTAGCAACGCGACAAGCTCGACATTACTTTCTATATGAGCCAAATCTACTTCCTGGTTCCTTGCCTCAGACAAAGATCCAAGGTTTTCTTTTAGCGCGTCCAAGAAATCACGGAATTTCACAGCAGAAGCCTTGCGGCCATCCGCATAAGCCTGTTGCACCTTCGAGTTGCGCGCCGCTTTCGCACTGGCCATCTGGTCCTTCAAAGCCTGCACCTCCTTAGCTTGACGCGCGTCCTTGGCCTCTTGGCGGGTCTTGAACTGCAACGCCTCTGTTTTTTCCGCACGCAACGAAGCGAGCTCCTTCTCGAGCGATTTGACCTGATGCGAAGACGCCGCTTCAAGTTCGTTGAGTTTCCTCCTCACTAGCCGAGCATCCTCCCGAGCTTCCTCGGCACGCTTGCGGACTCCACGGACAGAAGCATCATACGTGCAGATGCATTTGTTCACGGAAGACATGAACTAAAAAAAAAGGGGGAGGAGGAGTCAGTAAAAAAAAAAAAAAAAGGGAACTTGAATAGATAAACCTTCATCCCGCTCAAGACCATATCCTCATACTTCTCAGGCTCATCCAGACTATCACAAGAAGGGAACTTGAAACTAGCGTCCGTGATCACCGAAAAACTCCTAGCGGACTGACGACGATTTTTACAAACAGCCTCAGGAAAAGCGAGTCCTGGCGAAGGACCCATACGCCGAGCCTCGGGAGGAGAATTTTTCACTCCGGGGTCAGCAAGGCGATCCGCCCGCTTTTGGCGCAACAGGTAGTCCTCATCGCTCATCGTCCGCCAGCCGCCGCTTTATCCTTTGGCAAATGCCTCGCGATACTTCGTTCAAGAATAGCCTCCTTCTTCAGGGGGGTGACCACGACGGTGGATACTGCCAACTTATCCGCGGGCCACTCGGGTGGAGGGATGGCTTGACTACCGTCCGCCGATCCTGATCCCGAAGGGCCGGCCGCCGTCCTATCCTTGGAATCTTTTCCAAGCTTGTTTGCCTCACCTTTCTTCTTCATCTGCCTCCTCTCGCGAAAAGATTGCCTAACCATTATATTAAATTCAAAGAGACGGAAAGAGCACGCGACTAGAGAAGGAACTCGTGAGGAGAAAGAAGAAGGAAGGGTCCGTATATATAGTCGGACGGTTCGAGTCCTAGTAGGAATTGAGTCTTTCCAATTCCAAGCCAACCGCCCACAAGTCTTTCAAACGAAAAGGAAATTTTTATTTACTAAAAAGAGGAAAGAAAGGAAAAAAGGAAATTTTCCCGTTCCGATCAATCCCGATAAAACCTCAACTTGAAGCTCATCGTCCTGGACTACGAAAACGAAGAGCTGGGGGGATAACTGTTGGGGTCAAAGTCCCCTCCTCGAAGATTGACGGAACAAGAAATCAAGATCGACATCAAATGGAACTCATCCCGAACATGGACCGGACGAGCTAAGGCTAACTGCCCACGACCCGTCCAAGACGTGAACCGGCGGCCGAGATAAGGCCAGCCGCCGGATCTCTCTTGATCATGGCCGGCGGCTGGGATAAGGCCAGCCGCCGGATCCGCCTTGACCGTGGCCGGCGGCTGGGATAAGGCCAGCCGCCGGATCCGCCTCGATCATGGCCGGCGGCTGGGATAAGGCCAGCCGCCGGATCTCCCTTGTCCACGGCCGGCGGCTGGGATAAGGCCAGCCGCCGGATCCACCTCGAACGTGGCCAACCGCCGGATCTCCCTTGTCCACGGCCGGCGGCTGGGATAAGGCCAGCCGCCGGGTCTTCGTCATACACCCACGATCATTTCTCAAGTCAAGACTCATTATCCGAACATCGTCCAGTCGACCGTCAAACATAACTCTAAGCCCGGACTGACTCGAAGACTATCCGTTTGCATGTTCTGACTCCAAAAACGTCCATAAACATTCCCCGAAAGACCGTGACGAACGTTCAGCCGTTCATGGACCAGTCGCCGAGCACACTAGCCAAAGTAACCGGCGGCTGGCCATCAAAACCGAAACCGGCGGCTGGAAGTTCTGACAAAAAACGGGCGGTTCAATCTCAAGAGTCGTAAAACGCTCGGAACACTATTCACGCGGGAAAAACCGTTGAAAAACACTACTCATCCCGAGACAAAGTTAACCGAAAAATCGAATTGAGCCTGAACCGAAACTCGGTTTACTATTCACGGATCACTATTCATCGGCGGGCCTGATTTGGGTCAGAATGCGCGAATGGATCACGGAAGACTCTCGGGCCGGATATCGGGCCCAAAAAGCTTAGGTCGGCGGCTGGGAAGGAAGGACAAAGTCCCACATCGGAAATCTGAAGTCTTAGCACCCTAGGATTGTCAGTATATATATGTACACTCATGTAAGGGTAAAATCCATCCCAGATCCGAGTATTAGGAGTTTTAGCAATTTAAGACTTTTCAGCTTTTGCTAATTTCCCTTGTACTTTCGGAAAATATCAATAAAAATATCTCTTTTGCATTTTCGGTCCTTTAGTTCTTTATAAATAGAATTTTCGAGCCCCCACTAAATATAAGTTTTGACAGTGTGAGTTTCGGCTCTCACATCTATCAATTATACAATGTTAATTCGAATAAGAGTGTAAACATTACTATATTCTCAATTGAAGTAATGACTTCTGCTTACAATCAATTCAAAAGTTTTAACATATCAAATCAAATATCACATTCTCAACGCAAAACAAATTTCTACTTTCAAATAACAACCCAAACCGTTACTGACTCATACTAAATCAGATATCCCGAGTAATAATACGTTCGGTTTTTTAAACACATCGATTGTATCTAAAACTCATCGACCATATATTTCATGCATTGTATCCTTCCACTTGGAATATGTTTAAATTTATATTATAATTTGCAATTAATAAAATTGAAAAAAATAACAACCTGTGCGTCCACGCACGGGTCCAAACCTAGTTTACTCTTATTTTTACGCTCTTTTTGTGGTATTTTAAGTAAGCCGATAAGATTTGGAGTTTAAGCATGTCTTTGTCGTGCCAGTGACCGACGAACAACAAACAAACAAGTCTACTCTTACTGACGATGATGTCTGTCGGCACCGAAGTGTACGGATCTCTCCTTCCCGGAGTCTCAATTTCTCCATCTCCGACTACTTTCACTTCGAGAAACTCGCGGCGACTCCTAAATGTCAATTCTAACCGCCCAGTTTCGCGCCAAATTCTGACAGAGGAACCGTCGGTTTCAACGTATAATCGGTGGATTCGCCATTGCTGCAGAACAAGCGGAATCGACGAAGCTATGTCTCTCCTCGCCGAACTGGATTCTCTCGGGTCCCATCCCGATCCTCTCTCGTACGTTAGTCTGATCGAAACTCTCTCCGGTCTCGGGAGGACTCTCGAAGCCGATGCTCTCTTCTAAGAAGTGACTCGACTCGGTCTCCATAGAAGCTACCCTCTGAGGCTGTACAACGCTTTGCTCGGTGGGTACCTGAGAAAAGGACAGTTAGAGTTAGCTCTTAAGGTTTTGGATCATATGGAAACACAAAACGTTGACAAGAATCAAGAAAGCTGTGAGATTCTGTTGAACTATTACGTTACTGCAGGGAGGCTTGAGGAATCGTGGCGTGTGGTTAATGAGATGAAGAAGAGGAAGTTCCCTTTGACTTCTTTCGTCTATGGGAAGATCATACGTATCTACAGAGACAACGGTATGTGGAAGAAAGCGTTAGGGATTGTAGAAGAGATTAGTGAGATTGGTTTGCTTATGGATGTAGAGATATACAATAGCATCATCGATACGTTTGGTAAGTACGGAGAGTTAGATGAATCGTTACAGGTGTTGAGGAAAATGCAGAGATCTGATGGTTTGAAACCGAATATTACTACATGGAACTCGCTGATACGGTGGCACTGTCATCACGGTGCGGTTGATACGGCACTTGAGCTTTTCACGATGATGCAGGAACAGGGGCTGTATCCTGACCCTAGGATGTTCGTGAAGCTCATAACGCGGTTGGGAGAGAAAGGGAACTGGAACTTGATAAGTAGTGATAGTTTTGAGTCAATGAAATGTACAGAAAGTGGTAGAGATACGAGAGCTATCTATGCAGCTTTTATTGGACAGTTTGGGAGTTTCCAGGACGGTGAGGAACTTGTGTGTAAGCTCAAGTCGGAAGGTGTCGCTCTTTCAGCTAACACGTTCTGTACTTTAGCTAATGCATATGCTCAACAGGTTGGTTTCCTTGTCTTTCTTGTTATCGGTTGCTTTTGTCTATGGCCTGAACTAGTTTTCTGTCTGTGATCCAAATGTGAGGACCTCTCGTATCTTTCATCCTGTTACTCACCTTTGGTTGTGCCTAGCTTCAAATAGGATTACATATGTAACAGACAAGTGGTATCATGATCAAATTCTTACGCAGGGACTATGCAAACAAACAGTAAAGGTGTTCAAGATGATGGAGAAGGAAGGGATTGAGCCAAATTTGATTATGCTGAATGTTTTGATTAATGCGTTTGGAACTGCTGGGAAGTACATGGAAGCTCTGTCTGTTTATCACCATATCAAAGAAAGTGTATGTCTAGCTAATGATCCATGCCATTGAACTTGTACTAGTAATGCCTCTCTGTTCTCAACTGGTTGAGTTTTTGACTTGTGAAGGGATTCACCCCTGATGTGGTTACCTATAGTACACTTATGAAAGCATTCACTCGAGCAAAGAAGTATGAAAAGGTATGTAGTTCATATCTTGTGCTTGATAATTAACCCACAAGCGTTTCACTCAGTATTTGTCAAAATTGGGGGTTTAAATCGCAGGTTCCAGAAATATTCAGGGAAATGGAAGCATATGGGTGTAGTGCAGATAGGAAAGCAAGACAACTATTGCAAAATGCTCTTATGGTTCTTGACAAAAGTGATACGTATGAGGCAACCCATCCGCCTATACTTTACGGTTACTCAAGGAGAAAGGACAAGGGGCACATGACGACAAACGAGGCGGGACTTATCTGAACTTTGGGACCAAGTAAAGCGTGTGAGCGAATAATCATTGCTAGGGATCTGTGCTCAACAACCTTTTAGCTCCACGTGGGATGTTGGCATCGTGGTGGCCTTAGTATTAATAGTAGAGTAAACCTAAAAAGAGAGTATTAAGTGTTTTGATCAAAGTTGTAAGGGGAGGGAGAGGCTCCATTATAAATCCTGCTCAAACCTTGTATTCTTTTGATCTATAAACGTATTATTCAGACTTAAAAGCTTTGTTCTCTCTTTCTGATTACTTCACGTAACAACTTGGTATCAGAGCGAGTGACGACTCCGGGAAGAAACCATGCCACCAAAGAAAACGGATGTTGACACGTTAGCGGAGGGGCTAAAGGGAGAATCTGTCAGAATCGGCGAGATCGAGAAGTCAGTCGACGAGATTAAGTCCAAGCTCGAAGATCTGACAGACATCAAGGAGCAGACGCATCTTATCGGCCTCTTTATGCAAAGGATGGTAGAGGAGGAAGAGTCTCGCAAGCGTCAGTCACAGACGCAAGGAGACAACTCGGGTGAAGGCTCACAGCTCCACAGTGGGACAGGCCCGAAAAACGGAGAGAACGCGTCCGGCTTCGACGGTCGCAAAGGCGAGGAGATGTCCAAACAGAAGGTCACCGGGCACGACGGGGATGGTTCGGAGGTGACGGGACAGTATGAAAAAAGATATGAAATCCCGCATTTTCGAAACATTCCCCAACGGATCTGGATGACTTGGACGAACCGTTAATCCGGAAGATCGAGTTGCCTATGTTCGATGGGGAGGACGCTGATAGTTGGATTCTGCGCATCGAGCAGTATTTTGAGCTGCACGAGTTCACAGAAAAGGGCAAGCTCAAGGCTGTACGCATGTGTTTCGTTGATGACGCACTACAGTGGTATCGTTGGGAGCGAGACAGAGCTCCGTTCCGTGACTGGACGCAGATGAAATATAGGATTTTGGAGCAGTTCTCCACCGTATCCGACTCCTCCACCGGCGAGAGGCTTCTTACTCTTCGTCAGGAGGATACGGTGAGAACCAATTGCAAGGATTTCATTGCTTTAGCTCATCACGCACCAGAACTCACCGACCCGATGTTGGAGATGGCGTTCCTGGTGGGACTTAAACCTCAGATTCGTGCAGGAGTGAAAATGTTTGAGCCCAGTGGGTTAAGACAGATGATGTCTCGTGCAAAGATGGTCGAGGAATGGGCTGGTTCCTCGCAGAAGACATCAGAGGATAAGGCGTCGGAAAGCAAGACGACGGAGAAGACGACCTCCGATAGCAAGAGTGACCGGACAAAGTTCAGTGGGTCTAGTTACAAGTCCACTGGGTTTAATAACAAGCCCAAAACCTCCAAGCCCAATGACTCTCAAACGACGACGTCTAAAACAAACGACGAGAAGGCAAAGGATTCCTCAGCTCGACCTAAGTCAAACTTCAAAAAATTAACGCCGGAAGAGGTTGCCCGACATAAGGCAGAGGGGCTATGTTTCCGATGCAGCAGTAAATACCAACAGGGCCATCAGTGCCCGAATCGTGAGCTCCGCGTGCTGTTAGTACAAGAAGAGTGGGCTACCGAGTACGAGGAGGAAAATCGAAGCTGTGGGGAAGAAGAAGAACCACCGGCGTTCACCGAATGCGCCGCCATCTCTACTCAGTCGGCGATGGGGGATCTCTTCTCCCAGAACCATCAAGTTGAGAGGAGCCATTCAAGAGGAGGAGGTGATTATCTTGATCGATTGTGGCGCCACACACAATTTCATCGATCACAGGATTGTGAAAAAGATGGGTTTCACGGCGGTCGACACCGAGAGTTACGGAGTGGTCACCGGTTCAGGACCACTGGTGCGTGGAGGTGGAATATGTAAAGGTATTACGGTGACCATGCTGGGATATAAACTATCGACGAGTTTCTTGCCTTTGGAACTCAACAATGTGGATGTCATTCTGGGTATGCAATGGCTAGAGACCTTCGGGGAAATGAGGATCAATTGGAAACTGCAAATTCTCAAACTTTCGGTAAATGGCGGGGTGGTGGAGCTAAGAGGAGATCCGAGTATTTGTTGTTCTGGGATATCTTTCAAGGCTATGACTAGGATCCTTACTCACCAACCTGAAGGAGTGCTGATAGAATGTCAAGGGTTAGTCATGGTGGAGTGCACTGAACTCGCTGCAGTTCCCCCTGAATATGCAATGATGCTGGAGGAGTATCAATCTATATTTGAAGAACCCCATGAGCTTCCCCCATCGCGAGGGAGAGAGCACGCCATCAACCTCAAGGCTGACGCCAATCCGGTGAGTGTGCGACCCTTCCGCTACCCACATGCTCAGAACGAGGAGATCGAAAGGCAGGTAATTACCATGTTGAAAGCTGGGATCATTCAGGAGAGTGGCAGCCCATTCTCTAGTCCAGTATTGCTAGTGAAGAAGAAGGACGGCAGCTGGAGGTTTTGCGTAGATTACCGGGCGCTCAACAAGGCCACAGTGGTGGACAGTTACCCGATCCCTATGATAGACTAGCTATTGGATGAACTTCAAGGAGCCCGGGTTTTCTCTAAGCTTGATCTCCGCTCAGGGTACCACCAGATTCGGGTCAAAGCCAGTGACGTGCACAAGACTGCTTTCAGGACTCATGATGGGCACTACGAGTTCTTAGTCATGCCCTTCGGGTTATCAAATGCACCAGCTACCTTTCAATCCCTTATGAACGAGGTGTTCCGACCCTTCTTGCGACGCTTTGTTTTGGTCTTTTTGACGATATACTCGTGTTCAGCAGGAATGACCAAGATCATGCAGTTCATCTGAGGCAGGTGTTAGATAAGCTTCGAGAACACCGACTGTATGCCAACAGAAAGAAGTGCCAGTTTGGGAGTAATAAGATCGATTATCTTGGGCATGTTATCTCGGCAGATGGAGTGGCAGCGGACGATGGGAAAATCAAAGCTATGACGGATTGGAACCCACCTCGGAATGTGAAGGAACTCAGGGGATTTCTTGGTCTTACTGGCTACTACAGTAAGTTTGTCCGAGGGTACGGCACTATAGCTAAGCCACTCACCGAACTGGTCAAAAAGGACAAGTTCCTATGGTCCTCTGAAGCAATGGCGGCTTTTAATCAGCTTAAGCAGACGATGACAACGGTTCCAGTGTTGGCATTGCCTGACTTTCAAGCCTTATTTGTGGTTGAGTTGGATGCCTCTAACACAGGGCTGGGAGCGGTGTTAATGCAGAACCAACGCCCTATTGCTTTCTTCAGTCAGGCGCTGATAGACAGACAGCGGCTCAAATCAGTGTATGAGCGGGAGTTGATGGCTATTGTCTTTGCTATTCAGAAGTGGCGGCATTATCTGATAGGGAGGAAATTTCTGGTCAGGACCGATCAAAAGAGTCTCAAATTCCTGTTGGAACAACGAGAGATAAACCTGGAGTATCAGCGATGGTTGACTAAATTGCTGGGGTTCGATTTCGATATCCAGTACAGACCGGGATTGGAAAACAAGGCTGTTGACGCCCTGTCGAGAAAGACGAACTTTCCTACACTCATGGCTCTCATGGTACCAACGACGATTCAGTTGGAAGAGATAAGCAGGGAAGTGGAATGAGATGCAGATATGAGTAAACTCATGACTGAGGTGCAGAATGACTCTACAATGCACCCGGAGTTCTCGGTGGTTCACGGGAAACTCTTGCGACAAGGAAAACTAGTCATCCCATATAACTCACATCTGATTGGGGTCATCCTCAAGGAGTTCCACGATGGCAAGTACGGAGGCCACGGGGGAATCCTAAAGACACAAAAGAGGGTGGCCGAGCTGATTTACTGGATGGGAATGATGACAGACATCCGGCGATATGTGGCAGCATGCCAGGTGTGCCAGCATCACAAATACTCGACATTGGCCCCTGGAGGGCTCTACAACCATTGCCAATACCTAGTGCAATATGGGAGGATATATCTATGGACTTCATAGAGGGGTTGCCACGATCAGGGGATATCAACGTTATATTGGTTGTGGTGGATAGGCTGACGAAATATGGTCACTTTGTGGGTATGAGTCACCCGTTTTCAGCAACTGATGTAGCTCTGAAAGTGGTGCAGGAAGTGGTTAGGTTGCATGGATTTCCGAAGATAATTGTATCAGATAGGGACAAGATCTTCACCAGTCTTTTTTGGAAGGAGTTGTTCAGGTTGGCTGGCACCAGTTTGTGCCTCAGTACTGCTTACCATCCCCAATCTGATGGGCAGACGGAGGTAACTAACCGGGGACTGGAGACTTATTTAAGATGTTACGCAAGCGACAAACCAAAGTCTTGGGCTCAGTTTCTCCCATGGGCAGAGCTGTGCTACAATACTTCCTTCCATTCAGCGATACAGATGTCTCCGTTTCGCGCTGTGTACGGCAGAGACCCACCCTCCTTGCTCAAATACGAACCTGGTTCTACGGCTAATGCAGATTTGGAAGGCAAGTTGGTTGAGCGTGATGGTATGATTGCTCTCATTCGAGATCACCTACACCGCGCCCAACAGGTTATGAAGAAAAAGAGCGATGAACATTGAAGAGAGGTGGAGTTTGCAGTCGGGGAACAAGTGTATATGAAACTACGTCCGTATCGCCAACAGACTGTGGCTCGCAGATTGAATGAAAAGCTGGCTGCAAGATACTATGGACCCTTTGAAGTAGAGGCTCGAGTGGGTACAGTGGCCTACCGCCTTAAGCTGCCACCAGAGTCAAAGCTGCATCCTACTTTCCATGTATCTCAGCTCAAGAAAGCAGTGGGCGATGATCTGCCAGTTTCTCCGATCCCACAGCAGATGAACTCAGCCAACATCCTCGAAGCTCAGCCGTTTAAGATCTGTGGCACTCGTGTTCATCTTAATACTGGACAGCCAGAGTTTTTGATTCAGTGGAAGGGGTTACCGGTGTATGACAGTTCATGGGAATCGAGGAAGGTCATTTTGGGGCAGTTTCCAGAGTTTGACCTTAAGGACAAGGTCAATTTCGCAGAGGGAGGTAATAATACGTATGAGGCAACCCATCCGCCTATACTTTACGGTTACTCAAGGAGAAAGGACAAGGGGCATGTGACGACAAACGAGGCGGGACTTATCTGAACTTTGGGACCAAGTAAAGCGTGTGAGCGAATAATCATTGCTAGGGATCTGTGCTCAACAACCTTTTAGCTCCACGTGGGATGTTGGCATCGTGGTGGCCTTAGTATTAATAGTAGAGTAAACCTAAAAAGAGAGTATCAAGTGTTTTGATCAAAGTTGTAAGGCGAGGGAGAGGCTCCATTATAAATCCTGCTCAAACCTTGTATTCTTTTGATCTATAAACGTATTATTCAGACTTAAAAGCTTTGTTCTCTCTTTCTGATTACTTCACGTAACAAAAAGACATTAACTATTTGATAGCTCCTTCAACAGAATTCGACCTTCTCCCTGGGGAATAAAGGTACTCCTCATGGAGGACATTGTTTTCTGATTCAGTAGCTCATCTTCTTGTTCCACATTTTCTGATGTTTTAATGGTGATGGACTAGTAGATGATTACTCAAACAAGGGCATGAGTGTTGGTTGTGCTGCATCTTCCACTTTTGAGGCTTTAGATGGAAAACAGTCATAATCTGTAAATCGTTATTGGCAACAACAGCTACATAGATTGTAAGGTGATTGTATATATATAGATACAGAACATACATGTGTGTATGCCTTGGTGTGTATCCAAAACACTAATAAAATAACAATGCACGAGCTCTCTAAACAAATTCAGAGTCGATAGCGAAACTGAAAGACTTCTAAGCTCAAATGAGTTTTACCTTATTGCTTCGTTTCTGGTTTCTCTTCCAACAATGTTCTCAAGTTGATCCATCCATTCTCAAAAACTTACTGCGTTAGCACTTTACTTGGCTCTAGGATGCTTCATCACTTTTCTTGTAAACGCAAACTCTCCAAACTTGTGCCAAACTTTCCCCTCTGTGATCTTACAATGCACATGTGTTTTGCCATTGTAGATTCTCACGGACGAATCAACGTACTCTGGTAGAATTGTCGATCTCCTTGACCATATTTTCCGGTTTAGTGCTGCATTTTTCTTCTTCATTGTTAATTGGTAAATCTGTGTTGCCTTTCTCTATTCACCATTGACAAATATATACAATTATATGAGCGTGTCCTGCAAGACTCGGGGCTCATCTATGGAAACTTAATATTACAACATTATTACATAATCCTTTGTCTATCACTCCCCCACAGTCAGAGCTTCATTGTTGATGATGCGAAGGCTGGATCGAAACTCTGTAAAGAGTGCTGATGGCAGTCCTTTGGTAAATATGTCCGCATATTGATGCGATGATGGAACATGTAAGACCCGAACCGTACCAAGAGCTATCCTTTCCCGTACAAAGTGAAGATCGATTTCAACATGTTTTGTTCGCTGGTGTTGAACTGGATTTGTAGACAGATAGACGGCACTGATGTTATCACAATATACCAGAGTTGCAGTCGTGAGTGGGCAGTGTAGCTCGAGAAGTAGATTCCGTATCCATGTTGTTTCGGCAACTGCATTAGCAACACCTCGATATTCTGCCTCTGCACTTGATCTTGAGACAGTGTGTTGGCATTTGGACGACCATGAGATTAAGTTATTTCCATGGAAGATACAGTATCCGGAAGTCGATCTCCGTGTGGATGGACAACCAGCCCAATCTGCGTCTGAGTACGCAATTAGAGTAGAGTCTGTGGATGGAGACATTTGCAAGCCAAAGTGAATTGTTCCTTTGACATACCGAAGAATCCGTTTGAGCGCAGTGAAGTGGACTTCACGTGGATCATGCATAAAGAGACAGATTTGCTGAACGGCAAAAGCAATGTCGGGTCTCGTAAATGTGAGATATTGAAGTGCGCCTGCTAAGCTTCGATATAGAGTCGGATTTTCAACTGGTATTCCATCATCAGCAGCTAGCTTTGCTCTCGAATCTGCCGGCGTGGAACAAGGAGTGCAGTTTGACATGTTTGCTCGGTGAAGAATATCAGCTGCATAGTTATGTTGGGAAATGAACAAGCCGGAGTCGTTACGTTTGAAGGAGATGCCAAGGAAGTATTGCAGTTCTCCCGAGTCCGTCATAGTGAACTCAGTGCTAAGAGAGGTGATGATTTGTTGTAACAAAGCTGATGACAAGGCTGTGAGACCTATATCGTCGACATAGAGGAGGAGGTATGCTGTACCAGCACTCGTTTGATGGATGAAGAGAGATGTGTCCGTTTTGCTTTGTTTAAAACCAATCTTTCTTGCAAATTCAGCAAACCGTTGATTCCAAGCTCTTGGAGCTTGTTTGAGACCGTAGAGAGAGCGATGGAGTAAGCAAACATGATCTGGGCGTGATGGATCTTTGTAGCCTGGTGGTTGATGCATGTAGACAGTTTCCTCGAGAGTACCATTGAGGAAGGCATTTTTTACGTCTAGTTGGTGAATGGGCCATTGGCGGGAGAGCGCGACATCGAGTACAAGACGGATAGTTGCTGGTTTAACTACGGGACTGAATGTGTCCTCACAGTCAATGCCAATCTCTTGTGATTTTCCATTAGCCACTAATCTCGCCTTGTAACGAGTTAACTTCCCATTTGCATCAAACTTATGCATGTATAACCACATAGAGCGCACAATATTAGCAGTTTTTGCCGTGGTACAAGTGACCACGTTTCCTTTTCAATTAGAGCATCATATTCCTCATCCATGGCTGGATGCCAGTTTGGATCCTCTAGAGCTTGAAGATGAGAAAAAGGAAGAGGGGAAACTATTTCTGTATGAAGGGAAAGTATTTGCTTTCTTTTGAGGTTACCCGTTTTACTTCGTGTAACCATGGAAAGACGAGCTTCAGGTGGAGCAGTGTTCAAGGGAACATCATTGGGTGGTTGAGGAAGTTGAACTGGCTCGTTATTATTTTCTGGTGGAGGGTGAAGGAGATGATGAAGCGGGGATGGGAGGGGAGGTGTAGATGGGGAATAGTCAGAAGTAAGAGAAGGAGATGGAGGAGATTCAGAGGAATATGGAAAATTTGATTCATCAAAAATAACATGACGGAAAATGAGTACCTTTTTAGAGGCAAGGTCAAAACAACGATAGCCTTTGTGATTTGTTGGGTAGCCGAGAAAAATACACTTTGTTGAGCGAGGGGCGAGTTTATGAGCAGTAACAGGTAGAAGATTGGGATAGCATAAACAACCAAATGTTCGAAGATGATCATAGGTGGCTGGCTTCTAAAAGAGTTTGGTGTATGGTGTTTCGTTGTTGATAGAGGAGGAAGGGATGATATTGAAGAGATGTGCAGCCATATTTAGAGCTTCAACCCAAAAGGAGGGAGGCATGTTTGCTTGGAACAGAAGAGAGCGAGTTGTGTTGTTGAGAGTACGAAGAGTTCTCTCGGCTTTTCCATTTTGTTGAGAAGTGTAAGGGCAGGAGAATCGAGGATTTATTCCGTTTGCGGCCAGATAATCTAGGAATTGACAATTTTGATATTCACCACCATTGTCACACTGTAACGATTTTATTCTGCAGTGGAAATGATTGTTAACATAGGCTGTGAAGTGTAAAAAAGAAGAGAAGACATCAGATTTTCTTCGAATAGGATAAACCCAAACAAAATGAGTGAACTGATCAAGAAAGATAACGTAGTATTTTATTCCACTGATGCTGGGAACTGGAGAGGTCCATACATCGGAGTGAGTTATTTCAAATGGTTCAGAAACTGAAGAAAGAACTGATTCAAAAGGAAGACGAACGTGTTTCCCAAGTTGACAAGCGTTGCATAAAGAAAAATCTTTAGAACAATGAATTAAACCAGCAGATATTAAAGTTTGGAGAGTAGTGTTTCCCAAGTGTCCGAGACGAGGATGCCACAACATGGAGTCGGGGATCGTTGATATCATGGCTTGAGGAGAGATAGATGCGACAGATGGTGGTGAATGGAAGGAGTAAAGAGGGCCAGTGCTGTTACATCGGAGAAGAGGAGTCCGAGTATTGAGATCCTTAACAACAAAACCAAATGGATCAAATTCTACAGAAACCCAATTGTCATTAGTGAATTGTCGAACAGAGATGAGGTTTTTAATTATTGATGGACAAACAAGCACTTTATTGAGATGCAAGGGACGTTTTTGAGAAGGTAGAGAAGAATAGCCAATTGCAGAGGTGGGAATAGAGGAACCATTACCAACAGTAACCGATGGGGAAGAGCTCGAATTGAAAAGGGAATGTAGTGTACCTGGCTGGGAGGTTAAATGTGCAGTGGCTGCGCTGTCCATATACCAGTTTGCATCGTTAGGATCTGTTACTGTCATTGTGCTAAACGCAGCAGCAAGGCATGAGGGAATGGACGTCCGTTGAACGGGGGATGCTGCATTAGTAAGGGAGCGTGGAGGAGGGCCGAGAAGACCTGGTGTTGGATTTGTTGAGACAATGTTTGCCGTTGGTGGCTGCGAGTTCCAATTGTTTTGCGGCCAGTACTGGTTTTGGAACCATGGGGGCCGCTGAGATTGCCATTGTTGTGGTGACCAAGGGGATTGATCCCACTGCCACTGCCAGTTTTGTCTTCCACGACCTCCTCCATAGTTGTTACGTCCACGACCGCGTCCTCTGTTGTTGTTGTTGCCGCGATAGTAGTTGTTATCGCGGGGAGAAGGGGATGAGCCTGTGTAAAGCACAGTTGGTGATGATGAATGATTTGTGTGAGATGCGACTGCTTTTGTGTGCTTGAACAGGCGTTCTTCTTCTAGAAGTAACATTGAACGAGCAGCAGAAAAGGTGGGAAAGGGTACACGATGCTGGATCACATTGATGATGTTGTCAAACTTTTCAGAGAGACCGTTGAGCATGTGCATCACGACATTTCTTTCAGTTATGGGAGCGCCAACGTTAGCCAAGAGATCGGAGAGGGTCTTGAGCTTTTTGCAGTAATCATGAACAGAGAGATCACCAATGGTGAGAGTTCGGATCTCGTGCTCGAGTTGAATTGCACGGGCTTCTTTGTTATCGCGAAAGAGATTCTCGATTGTTGTCCAGATCTGTGTTGCGGTGGTGCCGGGTTTCAGAATTGTGTCGAGGAGAGATGAAGAAATTGTGCCGTAGATCCACATCTTTACGATGCCGTCACGTTCCTTCCAAGGCGTATCTTCTGGATTTGTAGGAGTCGAGGTTCCATTGAGGTGGCCTGCAACTCCAAAGCTGTAGCAGTGAGTTTCGATTAGTTCACGCCATGCGTCGTAGTTCATTTTTTGCATGTCAAGAACAAGGGGAATGTAGGATTTGATGTGAGTAACACCAAAGATTTTGTCATCTTGTTGAGCCATAGTGTTTCGAGATTGAACGAAGAAGAAAGAGTTAGAGAGAAGAAAGAGACGGAGAAGCAAGGGGAGAAGACGATGAAAAAGCAGAGAAGGCAAATCAATTTAGAAGATAGGCTCTAATACCATGTTAATTGGTAAATCTGTGTTGCCTTTCTCTATTCATCATTGACAAATATATACAAGTATATGAGCGTGTCCTGCAAGACTCGGGGCTCATCTATGGAAACTTAATATTACAACATTATTACATAATCCTTTGTCTATCATTCATCAAGAATGCATCAACGAATGGATCTTTCCATACAGATCGGCTCACCATCTTATTTCAATAGTTAAGTAAATCCTGTGGCAAACCATGTTGCAAATGTTCATCACTCATGGGATAATGATGGGTAAGATGGGTTAAACCCAACCGCACATCCTTGAATGGTTTAAACATTTTCGTCATTTAACTGTTGAGTACTAGCCCTAACAAACAAACACACTCTATTGTAGAGCAGTGAATCGAAAGATCCAGGGCTTACCCTCTATCACTCCATTAAAGTTGGTGAAAGCTTCCTTCAAGGACTGGTCGTCAGTTCCTGGTGATAGACCTGGGACCAAAAGTAGCCGTGATCTAAACATTCAAATTGCTATTACAAAAGAAAGCATACATAAAAAGTCATACTTACCACCGATGAAAAGTTTTGTGGACATGTAGCGGAGAGAACCAAGCATTGATGTCCCTGGAACATTTCCGTTTTGCAAAACCCCTTGTTTCAAGTGGCCACTGAGTTTGGTGCAGAAAGCCATTTTAGACGGATCAATGGCTCTATCGCCCCTTTCCAAAATAAAAAGAGCAGGTTTACCGCTTTATTTTTAGAAGATTGTATTTTTAAAACAAATCAAGGGTAAAGACATCATACCCATTAAAAATCTAACATGTTACGTTGACTTGCCATTTAAAAATCAAAATTGATCCAATTCAAAATCAATTTTTATCCTTACCCGAAACACAATCTAAATCGGACAAACCGAAATCGAAAACTCTCATAAACCAAGTTGGACTTCAAAAAAAAAATATCAAACATTTTCCCCTTCCCAACTGTTGTTGAAAAATCAGAAAGACCAAGATAACTTACAATTTTGGATTTAAAACACTTGAAATCGGTTGTGAATTTATAGATTTAGCATGATTAAGTAAAAACCACATAACACTAAGCAAAATCGGCCATATTTGCTGGCAAACATCAAGAGGCGGCTAGATTTAGGTTAGAATGTTGCAGATCTAAGGAAGAAGACAGGGATATTTTCGTAATTTGGTTGTTCATTAACCAAAAAATGAAAAAACAAAAAAATGAACTTGTCTGGGTTCGAACCCACATATTAGGGTCAAGAAACGAGGGAAAGACCACTGGGCCAAAGTAGAATTTACTAACTCTGTGCAACTATTTAATATATATACATTTATAGATAATGTTACAAAACTTACTCCCGACTAATTGATTATGCGACTAGCCGTACGCGTAGAACACAGGTAAAAATGAAGGATCAGAGCAACAACTCCCTCCTAATCAGAACACAAAATCCATGGGATCTACTTGAAAGATGTAATGATGTTAGTGTTACCGAGTATTACCAAGTGTTACCCAGAAAATCAACAATCTCATGAAATTCTTTGAAAATCAACAAACGGGAAAGGAAGAAACAGAAAAAGGGATTTTGGTGTGGAGAATAAACGAACCAGCTAACTGGAAAAAAAAAAGACAAAAAAGATAGAAAAAAAAAGTGGAAAAAGGAAAACAAGTAGTGGGAATTGGGAAAAAAAGAAGGGAAAATGCTAAACAAAAAAAATTGGACTGGGCCCCATCAATTGGAGAGGGTCCCCACACGTGCGCCGCCAATTGCACATGTGCGCCGTCAATTACTCATGTGGCCGCCGTCAAAATTGCACATAGTAATACACAGTTTTCCAATAATACCATTTTTTAAATAGTTATACTTTTCGGTGTTTTCAAGTTTTCGTAGTATTACCATACCACAAATATTAAATTTGTAGTTATACAGATGATTTTAGTCATTAAGTTTGCAATTCAGAGGTTTCTATACATTAACATGTTTTAAAAGTCATTTTCTGTGCGTTTTGACTCCTAAAGTGATTAGTTTTAACAAAGTGTTCATAGAAGTGTAAGGTGTTATTTGGGCGATTGTGGTAATAATGAATCATAATCTCAAATTTATTTTTTTCAACCAAGTTGATAATCATATTTGTACTTTTTTTAACTAAAATGGTTTTGGAAATGGTGTATGTTATCAATTTCTCTAAAATTGTTTTATAACTATTTTGATTAAGATTTCTCTATAATTATTTTGATTAAATGTTTTTTTGATTCTTCTAAACTATTTTATAACCACCAGTTTTTATAGAGAAATCAAAATCCAGATATTTTACTTTCTCATAAAAACAATGAAGACTATTTTTAATAATAGAACATCATTCAATTAAGAAAAAAAAAATAATAATATTAAAAGAAATGCCCAAAGAGGGAAGACGAATTGGGACAGAGATCTCGAGACATTGCTATTGTGGGATCCATTTTCTTGGTTGAATTATATAGGTAAATTAATTTGGGGAAAGGAATCGAATAAAATAATTAAAATTAGGTTGTGGTCGGTTGGAATTGAGTTTGGGAATAGAAGAATGGTTTGGGATGGTTTGGGTAAAGTATAATGGTTTGATTTAAGTGAAGGGTAAAAAAGAGAAGGACAAATACAAAGGGGCATAAGATTATTAGAGGGATAACAAGACATTTTTTTGGCCCATAAGGGCAATAGAGCTCTTCACCCATTTTAGACACCTGGAAACAATAAACGCATTAAAATATGTGTCAACGAAACTCTTTTAAGCTAAGAAAAATTAAAGCAGTCTCAAGATGTCTAGATTCCATATATCAACAAAGCCAACCTCTTCTTCTCCCAAACAATCTCTCTCTGAGAGAAGGAGCAATAGAGGCTGAAGGAGACTAAAATGCAAAAGTTTTTAAACGTGGCAACAGAATAAAACAACAGATTAATAACTCTATAACTCTCAGAATCAGTGTTTGATATTATTTTTTTTTTGAACTGACAGTGTTATATTATGGGAAGATCGTTTTGCAGGAACATGATCTTCTACAACAGAACATCTTTTCTAAGCAACTGCAAACATTGAAATTTTAAAACTTTTTGGAGTGTACGTTTAACTAATCTATCAGAAACTACTATCAAGATGTAATACACTCATGGCAATTGAATGTAATATGGTTGAAAGGATGATTGTTATTGATGCTTTACATTACAATATATAGTACATAGGAGACACTAGGTTACAGGGTAAGACTATTCTAAAGACTCTTTGATCCTTTCCTTATATACATCTCTATACACCCCCTCAAGATGGAGTAACTGGGGTTACACCAATCTTGCCATTTAGCTCCAGAAAACGTGGACGGGGTAACGGTTTTGTGAGTGAGTCCGCCAGCTGATCCTTAGATGAGATGTGTACAACCCGTAGTAAGCCAGCTTGAATAAGTTCGCGGATGAAGTGGTAGTCTAGAGCTAGGTGTTTCATTCTGGAATGGAAAACCGGGTTGGCGCAAAGATATGTGGCGCCGACGTTATCGCAGTATATAACCGGTGGAGAAGATGATCGAACACCTAGTTCCGAAAGTAGTGAGCGGACCCAACACACTTCACTAGCGGTTGCAGAGACCGCGCGATATTCTGCTTCGGTAGATGATCTCGCTACACCTTTTTGCTTTCTCGATGTCCATGCTATTGGTGTTGTCCCGAGATAAAGAATGTACCCGTTGGTGGAAACAAAATCGTCTGTGTCGCCTGCCCAATCTGCGTCGCAATAAGCATGTAAAACCGAGGAGGAATCACGACGAATAGTAATACCATGTGATAGAGTGATATTATCGGTTTTTAACGTATTTTGATTCGTTTTTAGTATTCGGTTTGAGTATTGATTTGCATCTTTCGTTGGTTTTTCAAGTCTTTTCTATTGTTTTGAATCTTTTACAGATTTTACGGAGTTCCGAAGGAGTTTGGCGTTTACGGACATATTCGAGTCGAGTTGACGTGGAAAACACGAGAAAGGATCAAAGGAAGAGAACGACCGTTCTTGGGGCAGAACGACCAGCCAGAACGATCGTTCCCCCCGGGGAACGGTCGTTCCCTCACTCACCAACCATGCCGACACACCAGGAGATCGACCGTTCTCTCCCATGTGGTCGTTCCACACTTCACCTACCCTGCCGACAAAAACGCAAGAGAACGACCGTTCTATCCACTAGAACGATCGTTCGCCGACAAAAGTACGAAGGAACGACCGTTCTCAACCAAGAACGATCGTTCCATGACACCGCATTCCAGCTACTACGGATCGACCATCGGGAACGATCGTTCTCCACCTAGAACGACCGTTCCCCGTCTCACCTACCACCCTCACCTTGGCCTATAAATAGAACTCACTCTTGATGATAAAAATCACACCATCTTCTTCCTCCTCTCTTCTCTAGCTTATAAACATTGCCTCTAGTTTCATTTAAGCTTTTAAGTTTAAGTTTTTATTAAGTTCTTATTAGTTTGTTTTAAGTTTTAAACATTTATGCTTTAATCAAGTTCTATTAAGTTTACTTTCAGCTTTTACTTTCAGTTCATAACATTTATATTTATGTTTTTACTTTCAGTTCCTAACATTTATATTTATGCTTTTACTTTCAGTTCTTAACATTTAAATTTATGCTTTAATTAAGTTCTTATTAAGTTATTTTCAGCTTTCATTATCTATTCAAGCTTTTATTATGAACTCTGTAATCTCTTTGTTTTCTTCTTTAAATATGTCTGAGTAGATATCTTAGTTAGGTTGAGGTTTGTCAAAGGAATTCATGAGCTTTAGGGTTAAACACAAATAGGCTATTCAATTCGATATCTTCACCTTTGTTGTTCTTAATGCTTAGATCGAATTGATCATTTGATTCTATGATATGAGGTTTAACTTAGACAGCGAGAGTTGCTAAGTTGCTAGAAAGAACACTGGTGAGCAATTTAACCATTACCTGCGAGAGTAGATGTATTGAGAATTGTGAACATATTAAACCTATCCTTAATGCTTGTCTACGAATTCTAGTACCAACGAGAGTTAGGAATTCTAGGTTGATAGACAAAGATATTGATATCACGAGAGTGGATTAATATTATCTTAGTGTTTGAGTTCTAGATTGATGCTTAATCACTGCCTGAATAGTTGTTTGATCCGTCGCTCTGAATCTCCTGCGATATTCCTTGACCTAACGCTTGTTAAAATTATCTTACAACCGATTTCACTTTCATTACTAGTTATTAAAAAACCAAAAACATATTTTAATTGTCTTAGCTTTTAATTTAACTCAATATATCAAAGTGTGAAAACTGGTCTTCGTGGGATCGACCCCTAAATACTACTTCGTATGCTGTGCACTTGCAGTAGGAAATAAAGGGTTAAAACTCGTGTATCAAGTTTTTGGCGCCGTTGCCGGGGACCAAATTTTCACTTTTGGTTTACGGTTGAATTATTAGACTAAGTACTTTACTGAACTCGTTTTCTTTTCTTCTTTGTTTCAGGTGCATGTCCACAAGGAGCACAAGGAGCACAAGGAGCAAAAACAACGAGGACCTTCTTTGCTTGACAAACGACGAGCTAGCAAGGAGAGAACGAGAACTCAGAAAACGCAACACACCCGTTAAAGAAACGGAAACGTCTGACACCGCCAACTCAGAGATGGGCGGACAAATAGACATCGCAGCTCAGCTGCAACAACTTCAGACAGCCATGGAGCAGCTTCGTTTACAACAGGAGAGGCAACTCATTACACAACCAGCCTTCGGGGACAAAGATGCGGCTCACGCATACTACCAGGATCGATCTGCGATCGTTACCCCAATCATCCAGAGGCAAGATTACGAGATCAAACCTCAAATGATCGGCCTCGTGAAGCAACACCTGTTCCACGGTCTGCCTGCCGAGATTCCGATGGATCACATCGAGAACTTCGAAGAGATCTGTAGCACAACCGGCTCCAATGGTGTGCCTCCAGATTTTTTGAAGTGCAAGCTTTTCCCTTTCTCTCTTACGGGAAAAGCATCACGGTGGTTAAAATCTTTACCACCAGGCTCTCTACCAACTTGGGCCGATGCACGAGCAGCCTTCTTGGATAAGTTCTACACGAAATCCAAGACCGCAGCCTTGAGGAACAAGATCTCCTCATTCGAGCAACAGTCCGGCGAATCCTTCAACGAAGCATGGGAGCGGTTTAAAGAGTACAAACGTGAGTGCCCTCACCATGGGTTTAATGATGAGCAACTGCTCAGCACCTTCTACGACGGAGTAGAATGGGACTACCGCAACGCTTTGAATGCCGCGAGTAATGGAGACTTCTATACAAAGTCAAAGGAAGGAGCTCTGGAGCTGATCGAGAACCTAGCCGCAAGTTCCAGCAACAAAAACCCGGAGTACGATAGGAGGAAGGTCAACAATGTTGACTCCAAGAAGATTGATGAGCTCACGGCCTTGGTTAACCTTTTGCTAAAAAAGGACCAGAAGTCAGTCCACTTTGTGGACGAGAATGGGGAAGCACCCATCGCTCAAATCTAAGAGGAAGAAACCGGGAATGATCAGATGGAGGTAAATTATATGACGGGACAAGGTTTCGGACAGAACCGCGGTTTTAACAACCAAGGCTTCAACACTCATCCGAACCTGTCCTATAGGAGCAACAATGTGGAGAATCCGCAAGATCAGACTTATCCTAGGCAAGGAAGTCAGCCGCAGATGGGCTTTCAGAAGAACTACTCCAACAACTACCAGAACCGTCCTTTCGTTCCTAATCAGAACCGTTTCCAAGGAGGGAATCAGCCAAGGCAGCCTTTCACAAACTCGCAGCCCCAGCCTTTCACAAATCCGCAACCTTCATCTTCAGCAACCGGCTCCCAAGACGAGCTGAAGAACATGATGCAGCAGTTGATGGCGAGTCAACAAAAGGCGGCAGCAGAGATCAACTCCAAAGTTGGCACTATGTATACTGATCTTAATGGGAAGTATGAGGCTGTATGGACCCACATGAAGCAACTGGATGTTCAGATTGCACAAACCGCCGAGTCTATAAAAAGAACACCAGGTACTCTGCCTGGAAAAGCTGAAGCACCAAGGAAGGAATTTGTCAACGCCATCGAGCTAAGGAGCGGGAAAACATTGAACTCGGAAACAATTTCCGGATCGGAAAAAGGAAAAGAAGCGACAACCGAGCACCCTGGTCCGTCAACCGAGAACATACTCAACCAGGAAACTCCAACAACTTCAGCCAGCAACCCGGAAGCAAGGGTGTACAAACCCAAGGTCCCATACCCTGTACCGCCGAAGAAATCTCGCAAGGATTTAGAGGATGCCAAATGCAGAGAGATGCTCAGAGACCTAACCGTTAAGCTGCCCCTCACGGATGCCGTCCAGATGATACCGGCTCTCAAACGGTATGTGAAAACCCTAGTCTCTGGGAAAGTAGCTGAGGAGGAAAATGTGATGGTAGTCTCCAAAGAGTGCAGTGCTGTTCTGCAGAACAAGGTCCTAAAGAAGAGAAGCGATCCCGGCAGATTCGTTTTATCAGTCAAGATCGGCCCCATGACATTCGCATGCTCTCTCTGCGATCTCGGTTCTAGTGTCAACCTTATGCCATACTCTGTGGCAAAACGGTTAGGGTTCACCAATTTCAAACCCACGCGCATCTCATTGGTCTTCGCAGACAGATCAACAAAGCTTCCGGTGGGTATGTTAGAGGATCTTCATGTGCGAATTGGAGACACGCTCATCCCAGCTGATTTTGTGGTCCTAGAGCTTGAAGAAGAACCGAAAGACCCTCTGATTCTTGGCCGGCCATTCTTATGCACAGCTGGTGCAATAATCGATGTACAGAATGGAGTCATTGACCTTCAGCTAGGCGACATGGTGATGTCATTCGAGATGGATAAATTGTTGAAGAAACCGATGATGGATGGACAGACCTTCACTGTGGAAGGCGTGGATGATGTATATGACGAGGCAGCTGAAGAGCTTCTGTGCCCGGATCCGCTTGAAACCGCTCTAACTCTAGCCGAAAGAGAGCATGGTTTCCTGAGCGAGGAGGCCGACAGTTTTGCCAAGATGCTAGATTCCAGCCAAAGAATGGAGCAAATGATAGCATACACGAGCCTAGATGATGGGGAGAACTTGGCAGAAACAGACGGAGCACCTGCTCCGCCACTTGACCCGATAGACAGCCCTTGGAGCGAATTGAGATGACGCAGTCGGAAATCGTTAGGAATAGCAAGCGCTAGACCTAGATAGAAACAAGTTCACAAGCGATGAACTTGATAGATAAAACTCTGGAATCCACCAGAAAAAGGTCTGGAATCCACCAGGAAAAAGAGAAAATCTCTTAAACTTTGATTAATAATTATAAGGTTGTCTAAAACAGAATACCTAAGGTCTCTTATATAGAGAAAACCTAGAACATAAAATAGGAAATCCTTAATAATAAGGAAAATCATAATAAGTATAACCTAAAATAAAGGAAAACACTCAAAATCCTAAAAAGGAAAAACTTAATTAAAAATCTAGAAAATCTCGTTTATGCCTCCTGCATCAGTCTCCTCCACTTCCAAAGAACTCGTCCTCGAGTTCCATCGAACTATATCTGCCTTGCATGGACCATAGTTGCTAGGTTGTTGTTTGTTGTATCTCGAGTTCTTTTCTAGATAAAGAATCACTTCTTGCTGGAATGGGCCATAGTTTTTAGAATGTTGCTGATCATACGTACTTGACGGAAACTTCTTCTGACAGAAGAACTCCATCACAACGTCATCCTTTTTGAAAGCTTTGGTTCCTTGATGTTTGTTACCATCGATCTTACTCATCTCTTGCTCATCTGAAATCAACTCCTTGGGACTCATACGGTAGTGGGGAAGATTTGGTAGACTAGATCCTGGAATCAAGTCAATATGGTGCTGAATAACTCTCATGGGAGGTAGATCATTAGGTAGTTCTTCCGCAATCAGCTCTTTGAAATCTTCCAGAATTTCTAACACTTCGCGTGGAGTTGTCGTCTCCTCCGTCACGGCACTCATCAACCCCTTGACCACAACCGGATAAAAACATTGTGATTCCTTAACAGCTTTGTCAAGTTCTTTATCATCATGCGACATGACTAGAAAGCTTGACTTCTGCTCTTTTGCAATGCTACCAAAATCCTTGACAGGAGCCATTGCAATCTTATGATTCCTCCATGTAAACATGATCACATTGTCTCGTCCTCGGTACGTAATGTCGTTATCGTACTGCCATGGTCGTCCAAGGAGAATATGACAAACATCCATATCCAAAACCTCACAGATTATCTCCTCTTTGTAATACTTACCAATTGATAAAGGAACTTTGCAAGTTTCACTAACCCCTACTTTAGATCCTTTCTTCACCCATCCGAGACCATACGGCTTCTCATGACGAGTTGTGGGTAGTTTCAAATATTCCACCAACTTTTGAGAAACTAAATTCTCAGAGCTCCCATTATCAACAATCATATTGCACACCTTGTTCTGAATAGAACAATGCGTTCTAAACAGATTCTTGCGTTGACCCTCTTCTTTGGATGATAGCAACTGTCGCTGTAAAACCATGCTGATTCTGTCTTCAGATTCCTCTTCTGCAAATTCAACTCCATCATACTCCTCTTTCTCCATAAAGTCGTCTCCCTCTTCCTCTATCATTGCCACCGTCTTCCTACTGGGACAAACATTCGACTTGTGACCTGTTCCTTGACAACGGAAACACTTGTCGAGGGTCGGCCTAGCATAAGGAGTGTTCTGTTTCGGAGCGGGTGCTTTGTCCTTCTGAATGCCGCTAGTGGAACTACTTGCTCCTTTGTTGTTAGAGTTGGAATCTCTGTTAAACACGCCTTTGTCCTTCTCTCCGGCCGGTTCGACGTTGTTCTGAACCGAGGGTCTCCTGAAATTTGTGAAACCCCGAGATGATTTCTCCATCAATTCCGCTTTCAAGGCTAGACTGGATGCTTCTTGAACTGTCCAAACAGTCTGTAACCCTATTTTCCCTTGAAGAGAGTCCTTTAAACCACTGATGTATCTAGCCACCTTCTGATTCTCTGTTTCGTTTAAGTCACTACGTTCAGAGAAACGTAAGAACTCTGCTGTATAATCAGTCACGGTCCTGCTTCCTTGTACACAATCAATGTACATCTTGTAAAGAATCTGCTCGAAGTCCTCTGGTAAGAACCGCTCAGTCATTAGCTGCTTCATTCGGCGCCATGTTCTAACTGGACCCTTCCTCTGTCTTTGCCTTTGAATAGCCAATTTATCCCACCAAACAGCGGCAGTCTTCTTTAACCGGATAGCCACCATTTTAACCTGTTTGCTCTCTGGGACTTCCATAACATCAAAGAACCGATCAACATCAATTTGCCAATCGAGAAACTCCTCTACACTCATAGTCCCATAGAACAATGGAATATCAGCTTTCACTCGGTAATCCTGATTATTTTGATTCCCTTGTTCTTCAACTTCCTCTTCCAATTCCTCCTCCGAACTGGAATTATCAACAGCGACACGGTTATGCCTGCCTTGTTGTCGATTCTGATTTTGTCTCATTCCTTCTCCTCCTCCTTGTCCTGCGTTAGCAATCTGATTGGTTAATGCTGCAATCTGATTAGTTAACGCTACCACCAGATTTGCCACGTTCGTGGTTGATTCGTTCAAACCCGTTGTGAAACCCTCCATGTCGGCCCTGGTTACTGGTTGATCTCCCATAGCTAATCAAGCTTCAAAAAGAGAAGGAGAAAGCCTTGCTCTGATACCACTTGACGCAGTCGGAAATCGTTAGGAATAGCAAGCGCTAGACCTAGATAGAAACAAGTTCACAAGCGATGAACTTGATAGATAAAACTCTGGAATCCACCAGAAAAGGGTCTGGAATCCACCAGGAAAAAGAGAAAATCTCTTAAACTTTGATTAATAATTATAAGGTTGTCTAAAACAGAATACCTAAGGTCTCTTATATAGAGAAAACCTAGAACATAAAATAGGAAATCCTTAATAATAAGGAAAATCATAATAAGTATAACCTAAAATAAAGGAAAACACTCAAAATCCTAAAAAGGAAAAACTTAATTAAAAATCTAGAAAATCTCGTTTATGCCTCCTGCATCATGAGAGCACCCAAACTGGAGCTCAAAACTCTTCCAGCCGGGCTAAGGTACGCATTCCTTGGAACAAACTCTACTTACCCGGTAATTGTGAATGCTGATCTGAATAAAATGGAAGTAGCTTTACTTTTATGCGAGCTTAGGAAGTATAGAAAGGCTATAGGGTATTCACTTGATGATATCACTGGCATCTCCCCTGATCTTTGCATGCATAGGATACATCTAGAAAATGAATCGAGGAGTTCTATAGAGCATCAAAGGAGGTTGAATCCGAATCTGAAAGATGTTGTTAAAAAGGAGATAATGAAACTTCTAGAAGCCGGTGTAATATATGCTATTTCTGATAGTACTTGGGTTAGTCCAGTTCATGTAGTTCCTAAGAAAGGAGGAATCACTATGATAAAAAATGATAGGAATGAACTGATACCGACTAGGACCATAACCGGCCATAGAATGTGCATAGATTATCGTAAACTAAATGCTGCAACTCGCAAGGATCATTTCCCTTTGCCCTTTATTGATCAGATGCTTGAAAGACTTGCTAACCATCCGTACTACTGTTTTCTAGACGGTTATTCAGGTTTCTTTCAAATTCCCATCCATCCGGACGACCAGGAGATGACAACATTCACATGTCCTTATGGCACATTCGCTTACCGGCGCATGCCATTCGGGTTGTGCAATGCTCCGGCAACTTTCCAGCGATGCGTGATGTCCATTTTTTCCGACTTGATCGAAGACATAATGGAGGTGTTCATGGACGACTTCTCGGTGTATGGAGACTCTTTCTCTCACTGTTTATCTAATCTATGCAGGGTACTTCAGCGATGTGAGGAAAAACACCTAGTTCTAAATTGGGAGAAGTGTCACTTCATGGTCCGGAATGGGATTGTACTTGGGCATCGCATATCAGAAGATGGCATCGAAGTGGACAAAGCTAAGATCGAGGTTATGATGAACCTACAACCACCTACTTCTGTCAAAGGGATCCGCAGTTTTCTGGGGCATGCAGGCTTCTATCGCAGATTCATCAAGGATAGCTAGACCCCTCACGAGGCTGTTGTGCAAAGAGGAGAAGTTCGATTTTGATAGCAACTGTCTTGAGGCTTTTCATACGATCAAAGGAGCATTGGTCAGCGCACCCATTGTGCAGCCACCAGATTGGAGCCTACCTTTCGAGGTTATGACGGATGCTAGCGACTATGCTGTTGGTGCAGTTCTCGGCCAGAGGAAAGACAAGAAGCTCCACGTTATCTACTACGCCAGTCGCACATTGGATGATGCTCAGTGCAAGTATGCTACGACAGAGAAGGAACTTCTGGCCGTCGTCTTCGCCTTTGAGAAGTTCCGGTCCTATCTCGTCGGATCAAAGGTCATAGTTCATACCGATCATGCAGCACTCAAGTATCTGCTAACCAAGAAAGACGCTAAGCCGCGGTTACTTAGGTGGATTCTCCTACTTCAAGAATTCGACCTGGAGATCAAAGATAAGAAGGGAATAGATAATGGAGCTGCCGACCATTTATCTAGGATGAGGATTGATGAAGAACTCCCACTCAATGACAGCCTCCCTGAAGAACAGGTTTACGCGATCGGAGTACTGCAAATCGAGGAAGCACATGCTCCCACCCAGCGAGCACCTGCTCAGTCCGAATCCTGCAACCAAACCGAAAGCAGCCAACATCCTCAGATTCCTTGGTTTGGTGAGATTGCGAATTACCTAGCTGCGGATCTAGAACCTCACGGTTTTGTGGGCAACAAAAGGAAGAAATTCCTAAAAGATATCCGCCATTACTTCTGGGATGAGCCGTACCTGTACAAGCATTGCCCAGATGGAGTATTCAGACGTTGCATGGCTGAGGAGGAAATACCGGAGATTCTGTTTCACTGTCACGGCTCTTCTTATGACGGACATTTCGCCACTTTCAAGACAGTCTCCAAGGTTCTGCAAGCTGGGTATTGGTGGCCAACAATGTTTAAAGACGCTCAGCGCTTTATATCTAGATGCGATTCATGCCAGCGACAAGGCAACATCAGCAAACGCAATGAGATGCCGCAGAACTTCATTCTCGAAGTGGAGGTCTTTGACGTATGGGGGATTAATTTTATGGGACCATTCCCATCTTCTTTCGGGAATGAGTACATACTCGTGGCTGTTGACTATGTGTCTAAATGGGTTGAGGCATTGGCGAGTCCCACGAATGATGCAAAGGTGGTGATCAAGATGTTCAAATCTATCATTTTCCCGAGGTTTGGTGTTCCGCGCGTTGTCATCAGCGATGGAGGCTCTCACTTCATCAACAAGATTTTCGAGAATCTATTGCGCAAGAATGGTGTAAAACACAAGGTCGCAACGCCTTACCATCCGCAAACGAGTGGGCAAGTTGAGATATCTAACCGGGAAATCAAGAGCATCCTTCAGAAAACTGTGAGTACGACTCGGAAGGACTGGTCTTCCAAGCTAGACGACGCTCTTTGGGCTTACAGGACCGCCTACAAAACGCCTCTCGGGACCACTCCTTTCCACCTTGTCTACGGCAAAGCATGTCACCTCCCCGTTGAGCTAGAATTCAAAGCCGCTTGGGCTGTCAAGCAACTCAACTATGACATTAAGCCGGCTTCCGAACGACGCATGATGCAGCTACACGAGCTTCAGGAGATTAGGCATCTCGCCTATGAGAACTCCAAAATCTACAAGGAACGAACCAAAGCATACCACGACAAGCGCATCCTGGCTCGAAACTTTGCCCCAAGCGACCAGGTTTTGCTCTTCAACTCTCGGCTGAAGCTGTTTCCCGGGAAGTTGCGATCGAGATGGTCTGGACCCTTCACCATAAAGGAAGTGCGGCCATATGGAGCGGTGGTCTTGTTCAACACCAAAGGAGAAGAGTTCGTGGTCAATGGACAACGGTTGAAACCATATTTTGCCGACACACAACTCGGAGACGAGGAAGAAACTCCCTTGACCGAGCCACCTCAAGCATAATCAACTCTCCACGTCAAGCTTAGCGACGTAAAACAAGCGCTTTCGTGGGAGGCAACCCACCAGGTAACATGTAAATATCGTGAATTTTTTTTTATCGTTCTTGTTCTATTTACGTTTCTTGTTTTGTTTGAGATTTGTTTTTGCAGGTTTTCATTAAGTGTCCGAGAAACCGCTTTGCTGGAAATATAGAGAGCAGCGCCGATAGCTCCACCAGCGACCACTGAGCTGTGGTTATTTCTATCACCCTTGTTATATCCATTTTTATTTTATGACATTTTTATTTTATTTTGCGGGTTTCTTTTTCAGTTTTGTTTAGACCGGGACGGTCAAAAACGACTCTGGGGGAGGGATTTATTTGTGTACTAACGTTTGTGTTTTATGGATTTTTTTTTATTCCTTATGTTTTATTTTGGTTTTATTTAAGCGTGTTTATAATTTCTAAAAAAAAAAATAAGAAAAACAAAAATAAAACAATTTTATCGAGTCAAAACATCGTGTGAAATTGTTAAACTTTTTGGAATTGCAACATGTTCGATGTCATTGCCTTAGGACTGTTTAGCATTGTTTGAGGATAGTTTGGAAACGCAGAAAAATCCATAACTTGATCATTTAGTGAATTTCTCAAATCATCTGAACTTAATCGAATTATTTGAACTTAATATGGACTTAATTTATCTCACTTAGGGGATTGATAATCATGTATTGGATTTTACATTTGGAGTTTTCTTTGCATCATTTTTACCAATCTTTGCTAAAATTCCAAATGGCTAGACTTATCCTTAGTCCAGTACCACACCCTTACCATTTCCATGTTGAAACCCACTTATTTTTTATTTACTGTCATTGCATTCATGTGCAAAAACTATGGAGTATATGGACCGACACAACTTTTCTTTAGGAATGTGTCTAGAATAAGTGGTCTCTTTCTGATTAAACTCATGGGATGTGTCTAGAAAAGTGATCTCTTTTTGAATATAATCCTCGAACATTTTCGTTTCAAAAGAGAATGAACTTTTAATGGGTAGAAAATTTTATTTACATTCAAGAAATAAGCTTACATTGTTGAAATTCTTTTGATGCAGATCTTAGAGACTAACCGGTTTCAAAAAAAAAAAAAAAAAAAAAAAAATATATATATATAATATATATATATATAAAAAGAAAAGAGAAGAAAAAAAAAAAAAAAAAAAAAAAAAAAAAAAAAAAAAACAGAAGGAACCGGGAAAGTCAAGGTAATAACGTTAAATTTCATAAAAACGTTAAAAGAAATCATGTTCTTGTTTGTGACTTTGTTAAATAAGGGTAGAAGGATTAGAGTTAAGGAGAGTTGTGTACCTCCTAATTGGTTCGTGTCTCACGGTGATTTTGCGTAATGATTTGCATCCGTTTATACTGCTAAAAGAAACCGAAACACTTGAGCCACTAAATACCAACCTTGATACCTAGACCATAACATGTTAGATATTCCCTTTGTGAGAGTACACGCATTTGATAATGAATGTTAAATATTGAGTTCTGTTTGATTATGAGATTTCATTTATTTACTACGGTTATGGAGAAGTACAATGAAGTACGGTTTGATCTGAACTTTGCGAATGCGGTTTACGGGCAATTGATTTAGAATGTGGTCCTATAAGTTTTACGGGTTTCACACGTTTTTCAAACCTCTCCTCTTTGTAAGATATCTGGTTTTGCTTGGGGACAAGCAAAGGTTTTAGTTGGGGAGAGTTGATATTATCGGTTTTTAACGTATTTTGATTCGTTTTTAGTATTCGGTTTGAGTATTGATTTGCATCTTTCGTTGGTTTTTCAAGTCTTTTCTATTGTTTTGAATCTTTTACAGATTTTACGGAGTTCCGAAGGAGTTTGGCGTTTACGGACATATTCGAGTCGAGTTGACGTGGAAAACACGAGAAAGGATCAAAGGAAGAGAACGACCGTTCTTGGGGCAGAACGACCAGCCAGAACGATCGTTCCCCCCGGGGAACGGTCGTTCCCTCACTCACCAACCATGCCGACACACCAGGAGATCGACCGTTCTCTCCCATGTGGTCGTTCCACACTTCACCTACCCTGCCGACAAAAACGCAAGAGAACGACCGTTCTATCCACTAGAACGATCGTTCGTCGACAAAAGTACGAAGGAACGACCGTTCTCAACCAAGAACGATCGTTCCATGACACCGCATTCCAGCTACTACGGATCGACCATCGGGAACGATCGTTCTCCACCTAGAACGACCGTTCCCCGTCTCACCTACCACCCTCACCTTGGCCTATAAATAGAACTCACTCTTGATGATAAAAATCACACCATCTTCTTCCTCCTCTCTTCTATAGCTTATAAACATTGCCTCTAGTTTCATTTAAGCTTTTAAGTTTAAGTTTTTATTAAGTTCTTATTAGTTTGTTTTAAGTTTTAAACATTTATGCTTTAATCAAGTTCTATTAAGTTTACTTTCAGCTTTTACTTTCAGTTCATAACATTTATATTTATGCTTTTACTTTCAGTTCCTAACATTTATATTTATGCTTTTACTTTCAGTTCTTAACATTTAAATTTATGCTTTATTTAAGTTCTTATTAAGTTATTTTCATCTTTCATTATCTATTCAAGCTTTTATTATGAACTCTATAATCTCTTTGTTTTCTTCTTTAAATATGTCTGAGTAGATATCTTAGTTAGGTTGAGGTTTGTCAAAGGAATTCATGAGCTTTAGGGTTAAACACAAATAGGCTATTCAATTCGATATCTTCACCTTTGTTGTTCTTAATGCTTAGATCGAATGATCATTTGATTCTATGATATGAGGTTTAACTTAGACAGCGAGAGTTGCTAAGTTGCTAGAAAGAACACTGGTGAGCAATTTAACCATTACCTGCGAGAGTAGATGTATTGAGAATTGTGAACATATTAAACCTATCCTTAATGCTTGTCTACGAATTCTAGTACCAACGAGAGTTAGGAATTCTAGGTTGATAGACAAAGATATTGATATCACGAGAGTGGATTAATATTATCTTAGTGTTTGAGTTCTAGATTGATGCTTAATCACTGCCTGAATAGTTGTTTGATCCGTCGCTCTGAATCTCCTGCGATATTCCTTGACCTAACGCTTGTTAAAATTATCTTACAACCGATTTCACTTTCATTACTAGTTATTAAAAAACCAAAAACATATTTTAATTGTCTTAGCTTTTAATTTAACTCAATATATCAAAGTGTGAAAACTGGTCTTCGTGGGATCGACCCCTAAATACTACTTCGTATGCTGTGCACTTGCAGTAGGAAATAAAGGGTTAAAACTCGTGTATCATAGAGTCCCAGCGAGATATCGTAGAATGCGTTTCGCAGCTTGCCAATGTAAATCGGTGGGGGCATGCATAAACTGCGAAAGACGGTTCACACTATAGGCAATGTCCGGACGTGTGAATGCTAGATATTGTAGACTTCCAATCACCATCCGATATTCACGAGCATCAGCAAGTTTCGTACCTGATCGGAGAGAGAGTTTCGGTGAAGGAGACATTGGAGTAGCCACCGTCTTTGAGTCGAACATCTTGGTCTTGTCAAGCAAGTCAAGAATGTATTTGCGCTGCATGAGATGAAGACCGGTTGGCGTTTGCACAACTTCAATTCCCAAAAAATACGTCAAATCGGAAGGTTCCTTGAGAGAGAATTTGTGTGAGAGCTCATGGATGAAACCATTCACGAGAGCTGGTGTACTTCCCGTGACAATAATATCATCTACATAGACTAGCGTGTAAAGCTGATCCGTGCCATTCGTGTAGAAGAAAACTGATGTATCCGCCAGGGAGTTGCGGAAGCCGAGTTGTAGAAGATAGCTGCGAAGTTCTTGATACCAGGCTCTCGGCGCTTGTTTAAGGCCGTACAACGCTTTCCTGAGCTTCCAGACATGATTCGGTCGGTCGTGGTCAATGAATCCCGGTGGCTGAGAAACATAGACTTCTTCTTGCAGAGTACCATGAAGGAATGCGTTGTTGACGTCCAATTGTTGAATGTGCCATGACTTGGTTACCGCTAGATGAAGAACTAAGCCGATAGAAACACTCTTGACCACCAGGCTGAACGTTTCGGAGTAGTCATCACCGGGTTTTTGGTTAAAACCACGAGCCACCAATCGTGCCTTATACCTGTCAATCTCACCATGGGGCAAATATTTAACCGTATAAATCCATTTCGTTGAGATCACATTATGTCCCGGTTTGGGAGGAACTAAATCATAGGTGCGATGACGTAACTGAGCATTAAGCTCGTCATCCATAGCTCGTCGATAGTTCGCATCTCGCAAGGCTTGGGTAATGGTGGTCGGTATGGGAGGTTGCGGTTTGGTTTTAGTTGCGGTGAAGGACATTTTGGTTTTAGGTTTGATAGTATTATCTTTGGTTCTGGTTTGCATAGGGTGAGTGTTTTTAGTCGGTTTAGGCGGTTTTGGTGGTTTAGTTGGTTTGAGTGGTACGGTTGCGGTTTGAGTTGTTGGTTCGGGTTGGTTTGGTGGCTCGGTTCTAGTAAACCTTGCAGGTTGAGTGGTTGGGTTAGTTTGGTGAGTCGGTGTGGTCTGTGTTTGTGATTCAGGTTGGGGAACGGTGGGAATTGGGTTAAGAGATGGAGTGGTGTTGGGTTGGTTTAATGTGGCTGATGGTGTTATGGATGTTGTTTGGTCACGATCATGAGGGGAGGTGATGGGAGACGAAGATGGAAGAGGAAGAGGAGATGGTTGTAATACCTGGGCTGGTGTTCGTCGTTGATAAACATGTAGAGGAAGAGTGTGGTGGGTGACCGATTGTGCATGGTGAAGGTCCGAGCTCGGGGGCGCGTTGAGTGACGAGGATACGAGTGACCGGTCGAGGATTGGGACTGTAGTGAATGGTGGAGGTTGTGATATTGGGATTTCCGAGACAGCAGAGGTAGTGTGGATAGGTGATGGTGTAGCATACGGAAACTCGGTTTCCACAAATACTACGTGACGTGATGTGTAGACACGACCAGAGGGCAAGTGAAGACATAAGTACGCACTCTGAGTGAGTGAGTATCCCATGAAGACACAAGCAAGAGATCGATCGTCGAGTTTGTTGGCCGCATATGGTCTTAACCACGGGAAGCAAAGACATCCAAATATCCGTAATTTGAGATAATTTGGTTCTTGTTGAAACAGCTTGTGGTAGGGGGATTGATTGTTGAGAGTGTTTGTTGGGAGACGGTTGATGAGATAAACCGCAACGGCAAAAGCGTATGGCCAATGATGTCGTGGCATAGAAGCTTGGTGAATAAGAGTGATACCGGTTTCAACAATATGACGATGCTTGCGTTCGGCGATACCATTATGCTCCGGAGTGTGAGGTGGAGAGGTGAGATGAGAGATTCCATGTTCGGCGAGGAATGATCGGAGCGCTATATATTCGCCACCATTATCGCTGTATAGGGTCCGTATAGTAGCTGAAAACCGCTTCTCAACCAATGCTTTGAAGGCGATGAATGTTTCTCGAACGAAGTGGTCGACGAAAATAACGTAGTATCGGTAGTTGTCGGTGAAATTATCGGGGAGGTCCACACATCAGAGTATAAGTATTCAAGAGGGTGGGAGGAAACGATAGTATTGGTAGAGAATGGTAACTTGTGACTTTTATTGATAAAGCATGGGGAACAAGGAAATTGTTTATGACTAGAATCCGAACAAGGTAAAGAAAACTTAGAAATAATGGAATGTAAAATTGGAGGAGATGGGTGGCCAAGTCGGGAATGCCAGGATGGTAGTGTAGTTTTTGGTGTGGGTGAAGCAAAAAGGGTCGTCGGTTTGGATTCGGGAATTGGCCACTCGTATAACTCGTCCTTAGTTCTCCCTTGGAGCAATCGGGCCCCCGTTCTGAGATCCTTCACCTGAAAAGATGCGGGAAAGAATTCCACAGAAACTTGGTTAGCATTGCACAATCGGTAAACAGATATAAGGTTTTTGTGAATGTTAGGAATATAAAGAATTTTGTTCAGGACTAAGGGACGAGATGAGGTAGGGAGAGTAGTGGAACTGGTGTGAGAAATTGCGAGAGACGAACCATCTGCGATAGTCACCTCCTCGCCACCATTGTAAAGTTGATGAAGACTCAAGTTGTTGAGATCGCTCGTAAGGTGATGCGTAGCACCGGAATCAACATACCATGGTTGTGAAGCCGGTGAAGACATGGAGACCATGTTAGCTCGAGGTTGCCAAGCATTGTTGGAGCGTGAATTCTGAAGCTGCGAGCAAGTGCGGGCGCTGTGTCCGAAGACACTACAAATCTGACATCGTCCTTGATACCCGCGTGTAGCATTAGACTGATCAGGACGTGGTGAGTAGTTAGACGAGTAGGAGCGATTTGAATAGTTACCGGAGGTGTTTCTGTTGTTGCTGGAAGAGTGGGACCGATTGTTGCCTTTGTTGGTGTTGTTGTGAGGACGAGCAGACGCAACGTTAGCGGAGGCAGGGGTAAGAGCAGCAGAGGACGATTGTGCAATCTGAAGTTTCACTTCGTGTTGAAGCAGCTTCTCATGCAATTCAGTTATAGTCGGAGGTTTGTCGCGGCTCTCAATCTGATCCACAAGAGTTTTAAATTCCTCCGGCAACCCGTTCAAAACATATTCAATTTGGTCTTCATGTTCGACCTTAGCCCCCAATAGTGCAATCTAATCGAAGCGCATCTTTAGACCATTAACATATTCATTAATGGACTTTGTACCCTTGGTCGAGGTTCGAATTTGCTGCTTCAGCTGTTTGACGTGTCCTCGACTCGGCGTTGCATACGTTGAAGTGAGCTGGGTCCAAATCTCGGCCGATGTGGACGTGGTGGAGAGGAGCGGCTGGATCGAAACCGAAATTGCACCGAGTAACGCGCTGTATACCAGGCGATCTTGACGCTTCCAAAAGATGAAATCTGGATTCGGAGATTCAACATTCTCCTTGGTGATTGTTGCAGGTGGTTTGACGATGGATCCGTCAATGTATCCGGCAAGATCATACCCATCAAGCAAGGCATGAACTTGGCGACTCCACATTAAGAAATTGGAGTCGGTGAGTTTCGTGACATTTGTCATGTTCACGTTGTAGAGAGTGGGCTTATCGGAGATGACAATGGTGTCGTTAGTGTTTGGCATCGTGGATCGTATTGATCGAGTAAAGAAAGAACAGATCAGTGAAAAAAAAAGAGAAAAGAGAGCCGAATGAAAGTGACGGCTAGGTTTATTTAGAGACTTTGGGATCAAAGCTCTGATACCATGTAATATGGTTGAAAGGATGATTGTTATTGATGCTTTACATTACAATATATAGTACATAGGAGACACTAGGTTACAGGGTAAGACTATTCTAAAGACTCTTTGATCCTTTCCTTATATACATCTCTATATTGAAGACCTTTTCAATAAAAAGGTTTTTCAGGTTTATTCTTCAAAGTGATCTGCATTATGACATGAAGATTCATACCCCTTACAAACCAAACAAAAAAAAGTTTTCACTTTTAAGATTTCAAGACATACGAAACCTATCAAATTCAACACTTGTTCCAATTAGACTCACATATCGTAATCTCCTTCAAATGGGCCTTATCCAGAAAAGTCAGATACATATATCGAACACTATGATTCTAAGAGATTCATAAAGAAACCAAAAAAAATGGTTTCAAAACGTTATCCTAAGGACTGAAATCAACTAAGCAGGAAAAAAAACAAGAGACGAAACGTAATCGCACCTCTCTTGAGCAGCAGTATCCCAAATCTGAGCTTCCACGACTTTGCCTTCGACTTTCTTTTTTTTTTTTTTTACTTTTGAGCGTCTTGGCAACAAATGGGATTAAAAAAAAAAAAAAAACCACAGGGGATTTCAATGAATTTTAGGTTGAAAGGTAAACCGGGCTGATTACTTTCAGTTTCTGGTTTTGCTACCTGCTTGGTCGATGCGCTAAATCAAGAAATGTAATTAGGTTTGGTTAAATGTTAATTAGACAGATTGTGAGACTAAGGTTTTTGATATATAAAATTATCTATTTTATATTTTTTCAAAATACTTCATTTTATATGATTTGAAACAAAATTAGTATTAAGCAAGAATTTTTTTTTAACATTACCCGGAAGGCTCTTCGGTCAGGCTCTGTGGCAATGTGTGACAGACATCATGTGGCTGTGGAAGAGAAAAGAAAGGGTGCTCGTAAGGGAGATATAAGTAAGGCTGATTACACAGGGGAGACTAGTGGCGGATGTTCTGTTGATGTGGTGAAAGAAGAAGCGAAACGTGAGCATGTGGAATCTCCTGTGCTCAAGGAGACTCATGGAGATGATTGTGTGCATGGGAGTTTTGAGCCACATGGAGATGAAGTCCAAGTTGATGTGGTGGAGTAAACTAAGCCAGTCAAGTGTCGACAGACTTAGTTTGAAACCTCAGCGTGGTACACCTCCAAACACCGAGGAGAATGTCAACTTTAGGCATGGGAGCACCCTAATAACGCTGGACCAGAGTACGAGTTACTCTATTGATAGATCCAGGAGACCAAAACGTACCTGTGGAGGCAGGGCTAAGGGACCTGAGTCTGACGGAGGCAATTGCAGGGGAAGGAAGATGGGACGTAAGCGTGGACGACCTCCAAAACCAAAGACGAAGACGAAATCTGGGGAGACAGATGAATCAGATTGTAAAGCAACGAAGAGACTGAAACTTCGTGAGACTCCCTTACAGTCTCGGCACAACAACTCCTTAAGTGATGGCGAGATGAAGATTGGAGGAAAGCAAAATGAAGATGGAAGACGATCTAAATTAGAATCTAAGAAAAAGCTGAGTTGGCTTCAAGGATCTTTACTGTTCCTCGGCTTTTCAGTCTCTTCTTATTTCTATCCTCCACTGTAGTCTCTTCTTTCTTTTACTTGCGAAAATGGGTGTTAGAGATTTTATCATATTTGTCCTGTGCAGCAAGTCGTTGATGTATTTGGTTTCGAGTCAACGTAAACTTCGATCCCCAACTCGAAGTGATTGATCGTTTCTTCCAGAACTCCACAACGGGAAAAACTCTTATTTGTACCTACTTGCCCGTAAAAGAGCCGTTGACAAGTTGCCACACATCCAAGAGTACTTGCTACATCAAAGGCAGAAGATTTGGTAATGCTCAAACCTTACAAACATAGCTTTCGAGACACGTGATACTCGGTTCCAACATCGCCACCAGGTTTCGAGCTCCTTTTTAGTGATTGAGCTAACTCATATCCTGATTTTACTAAATAAAAAAGATTATTAGCCCAATAATTAAACTCGATCAACGTAAGTTTATCTTTCAACAAGTTGTACATAAGTTACGTTCATATAATCATTTTCAAGTTTCAACCAATCGAGATTGCAAAACGTTTTTTTTTTCTTTTGTGAAAGTGTCTATTTTGATGGGTCGAAGTTTTTGTAGACTTTAGTTAACTTAATTGAACTGAGTGTTGAAATGGTTGAAATTCAATTTTGCATTCAACTAATTAATGCTCATATGGATTTTAACTAAAACAGTTGTTTATTTTTACTACTTGAATTTTTCAAAGATGAAACAATTATAAAAGTTACAAATTGATCACAAAACTACAACAAACGAGACGCTAATACTTTGAAGATTCAAGCCTCGCTTACATAGTTACATATGTTTGTGGTGACTACTTTCACGTCCTCTTATTTTTGCTCCCAAACAGCAAGGCAAAGTAAAACAAGATCCTAAAGAAGAGACCCGAAGCCAACGTTATCCACAAGCAATCCCATTTACTAAATTGAGTGATACCTTGCAGTGCAAGTAAGTCAGTCCCAGTCCTCAAGCATGTGGACTCCGTTATCGTCTGTCTCAGAGATTTACTTAGAGTTTGAAGAAGCTCAACTTTTCTCGTATCACTCACTCGTCCGAGAAGAGTACCATCGAATACTTGAACTCCCTTAACAAAGCAACGCGATGGGTCATTAAACTCATTGATTAATACAACTTCGTATGGATACTTCAGCGGCGACATGTAATGAAACCATATCCAGTAGCTCTGTATCTGTGAGGAAATGTGCACCTCAAGACGTCTCCGTTGGTTCACAAAACAACACACACGACAAGAGTATAAGGATTTGATGGAGTTGCAGAGACTTAACAAACAAGTTGCAGAAGAGATATGAAAGCGAAATGTAAAGAGGAGCACACGAACCAGTTGTTAACCCAGTTCACACCAATAGGTGCTACGTCTGGGCCGGGATCTCTTCTCCCGGAATCCACTAAACCTCAGAGTATTACAGTAACGAGAAACCCCAAACCCTTTACAAGTTCTCTCAGTGTTTCCCTAACCTCACTCTGTTTCCCAAGAACAAAACGATGAGTTTATGCTCTATGTATTGCTCTCTCTACTTTCTGTATATCTCTCTCTCATTACAATGAATACAATATATAGACAAGTTCCTTCTGTCTTCATTCGCTTGCCACCAAAACTCTTCACCTCGTACGGCTCTGCAAACCGCCTACACGAAATAAGACAAATCGCTTTTGCTTTTGCTTTAATGAGCTGTTGCCTAACGGATACAAGTGGTCCTGCATTTGAATTGGACATGTAACCTTATCATTTGCTTTGCATTCCCGCGCCTTTCTTTCCTTGTTGTCAATGATCTTCTTTGCTATATCTCAACAAATCTCCACCTAGCAATGACAAATCAAAAAAGACAACTTAACACAAACCTTGAAAGAGGAGATGAACACAAACTGATTTAGCTTTCTGGATTCCATCCCGGTTCCTGAGTCTGATTACTCAGATTTTACCCTCAGTAAGTTCAGCGCAGCTTGAAACTTACTGACTGGCAGAATCTTGGTGAAGATATCAGCCGGATTTTTCAAGGTAGATATCTTCAAAACCTCCACGACTGCTTCTGCAATGACGTCTCTTATCTTATGATATTTGACATCGACATGCTTAGTTCGTTCATGATGAACGTTGTTCTTAGATAAGGCTATGGCACTTGGTGAATCGCAAAAGATCTCAACACTCTTCTGCTCATAGCCGAACTCTTTCAACAATCCCTTAAGCCACAGAGCTTCTTTTACTGCCTCGTTTAAAGACATATATTCAGCCTCTGTAGTAGACAAAGCCACAACTTTCTGCAACGCTGATCGCCAACTGATTGTGTTTTCTCCCAGAGTAAACACCATTCCACTGATAGACCTTCTTCTATCGACATCTGCAGCGTAATCTGAGTCGCAATAACCCTTCAAAACGAACTCAGAACCCTTTCTGTAACAAAGCTTCGTCTTCAATGTACCCTTGATATATCTCAAAACCCACTTAACTCCCAACCAATGTTCTCTGATCGGATTTCCCATGAATCTACTGATGATTCCAACCGGATATGACAAGTCAGGTCTTGTACAGATCATTGAATACATGATACTCCCAACAGCGTTTGAGTATGTAACTGACTTCATGAACTCGCCATCCTCAATCAACTGTTCTTTAGTAGCTGCACGCATCTTCAAATGAGCACCAAGTGGTGTTACCACTTCCTTGGCTTGATCCATTTTGTACAGCTCCAAAACCTTTTTGAGATAATCTTCTTGAGTAACCCACAGTTTCCCAGCAGCTCTGTCTCGGGTTATCTCCATACCAAGTATCTTCTTAGCCGCACCCAAGTCTTTCATTTCGAACTTACAACTGAGTTGTTGCTTTAATTCTGTAATAACTTGCTTGTCCTTTGCAGCTACTAGCATGTCATCTACATAGATGAGTAGATAGACCAATGATCCATCTGGATTAGTCTTGATGTATGCACAGCTATCACACAAACTCTTCACAAACCCGATCTCAATCATGAACTTGTCGAATTTCTGATTCCATTGTCTTGGAGCTTGCTTTAAGCCGTAAAGTGCTTTGTTCAGTAGGCATACTTGTCCTGACTTGAACTGATCTTCATAGCCTTCTGGTACCTCCATATAGATTTTCTCATCTAACTCCCCATGGAGAAAGGCTGTCTTCACATCTAGTTGTTCCAGCTCTAGATCTTCTTCTGCAACAATAGACAACAGTATCCTTATAGATACGTGTCTTACGACAGGAGCAAACACATTTGTGTAGTCCACTCCCTCTCTTTGTGAATACCCTTTAGCAACTAGTCTGGCCTTAAACCTCGGTGCTTCTACTCCTTCGATGCCACTCTTGAGTTTATAAACCCATTTGCATCCTATGATGTGTTGCCCCTTTGGTTTGTCTACAGCCGTCCAAGTGTGATTCTTTGAATGAGAATCCATTTCTTCATTCATTCCTCCTTTCCACAACTCCCAGTCTGCATCAGCTCTGGCTTCTTTGTAGCTTGCAGGCTCCTTGGATTCTCCTTCGACTGTAGTGACTAGTGCCTCTGCCTCAAAGTATTCATCATCGCTTTATTCTTTCTCACCAAAGTACCCTTCAATGTCGAAGTGTTTTGGTGCTCTTGTTTCTCTTCTGTTTCTGTCTCTGACCAGACGATAACTCTCAGGTGAGTCCTCTGTTTTGCTTTCCTCAAACTGATCATTCTCTGAATCATTTCCACTGCCGAATACTGATTCCTGCCCTGAGTTCTGCTCTTCATTGTCTTCATTCTCTTGCGCAGGTGAATGATCTCCCAGGGATCCTGTTTCTTCCAAGAGATCTCCACCCGAGCCTGAACCCTCTCTGTCTTCTAACTCAATGTCGAACTGTAACTCTTCCTCATCAGTCTGATCTCCTTGAGCCTGTTTTCCTTTCTTAACCACATCCTTGTAAACCGCATTCTCCTGAAACACAACATTTCTGCTTATCTGACATTTCTTGTCTTCCAATAACCATACCTTGTAACCCTTCACTCCTGTAGGATAACCAAGTAAGACCGCCTTCTTTGCTCTAGGAGTTAACTTTCCTTCATCCGAATGTGCAAAACAAATGCACCCAAACCTCCTTAGATAACGGTAAACATGAGCTCTTCCGGACCATTTCTTGTCTGGAATCTCAAAGTTTATTGCAGACGAAGGCGTTTTGTTGATCAAGGTAACAGCAGTATGTGTTGCTTCAGCCCAGAAATACCTTGGCATCCCTGAATCACTCAACATGCTTCTAACCTTTTCAAGAATGGTTCTGTTCATTCTTTCTGCTACACCGTTTTGTTGTGGCGTATATGCACAAGTTATGTGCCTCACAATCCCCTTTCCTTTACAGAAGTTGTCAAAACGTGAGTTACAGAACTCTAACCCATTATCAGTTCTCAGAATCTTGATCTTTCTGTCTGCTTGATTCTCTACCATGATGCTCCACTCAACAAAGGTATCAAACGCTTCATCCTTGTGCTTTAAGAAATATACCCAAGTCTTTCTCGTGTAGTCATCAATAAAACTGATGAAATACTGACATTTACCAATAGACATTGGCACACTAGGAGCTCCCCATAAGTCTGAGTGTATGTAGTCAAGCTTTTCTTTTGTATCATGCGTAGCTACAGAGAAACTGACTCTTTTCGCTTTCCCATACCCCCAGTCTTCACACATCTCAAGAACAGAGACTTTCTTTCTGTCTAGGTACCCTTTCTTCACCAACAGATCAAGGTTTTTCTGACTCATGTGGCCTAAGCGACGGTGCCAAAGCACTGTATCATCCTTTCTGTTTTCAGTGACTAGAGAGTGAGCTGTAACTGGCTTTCCTTGAAGTATGTACAGTTTCTCATGTCTGTGTCCTGTCAGTAGCGTTCTTGTGCCATCTTTCACTTTGAGTACTCCATTTCTGGACTCAAACTCATATCATTGTTCTTCTAAAGTTTTCATAGACAGAAGGTTTCTATCCATTTCAGGAATATACCGGACCTTATTAAGAAGAACAGTCGTACCATCTGAGTTTTTGATTCTGACACTTCCAACTCCTCTGACTTTAGACGTTGTCTTGTTCCCCATACGCACAGACCCACTAGCATCTTCTTTCAGTACCTCAAACCACTCCTTCTTGTGTGTCATATGATAGCTGCATCCAGTATCCATTACCCACTCGTTCTCCAAGCTTATGCCTGTCGAAAGTAGTGCCTCTGAGACATACAATCCTTCGGCTTTGTTGTCATCTCCTTTGCTACTGGATGCTTGTTGCTTGGATTTGCCTTTCTTTCCGGACTTTCCTTTGTTCGGACATGAACTTTTAAAATGCCCATCTTCACCACAGATCCAACAACCATCTTTGTTCTTTGACTTTGAGCGAGACTTCTTTGAAGACTTGTCTCTGCTCTCTGTCCTTCCTCGCTGTTCACCCTTCTCTTTAACATACAGACCTTCTGCCTGAGTCTTTGTGCTGCGAGAGGTTGAACCAGTATCCAACTCCTTAGAGTATATAGCCGCCATGACTTCTTCCAGCATCAGTGTTGTTCTTCCTGAACTATAACGTATCGTGTCCTTGAGCTGGTCAAACTGTCTAGGTAGAGACAATAAGAGTAGGATGGCCTGGTCTTCATCAGACACTGTAACATCGATGTTTTCCAGATCTGATATCAGTTGCAGATACTCATCAATGTTGCACTCAATGCTCAGACTTTCTGACATTCTGTAGCCAAACAGCTTCTGCTTGAGATGGAAACGATTTGGCAAGGCTTTAGCTAGATAAAGCTTGTCAAGAGCCTTTATCATGCCTGCTGTAGTTGTTTCCTACCGGATCTTCCTCAAGATTCTGTTGGTCACGCTCAGAACTATCATGCTTCTTGCTTTCTGCACAGTAGTGGCGAAAGCTTCTTCCTTTTCGTCAGCCTCCTTACGATCTTCATCTGTCTCTTCTGGATCCAGGACCTTTCCTTTGCCCTTTCCTTGATCTTCCAAGGCTTTGCTCAAGCCGTGTAGATCTAACTGAGCCAACAGTTTGTCCTTCCAGAGTGTATAGTTACCATGACCATCGAACTTCTCCAACTCTACTCTCGGCGTTGACGGCATGGCTTTCTTCAAACTTTCACCGTGAAAGCCACCAGCCTCTCAACCTGTCTCTGATACCAATATGTGAGGAAATGTGCACCTCAAGACGTCTCCGTTGGTTCACAAAACAACACACACGACAAGAGTATAAGGATTTGATGGAGTTGCAGAGACTTAACAAACAAGTTGCAGAAGATATATGAAAGCGAAATGTAAAGAGGAGCACACGAACCAGTTGGTAACCCAGTTCACACCAATAGGTGCTACGTCTGGGCGGGGATCTCTTCTCCCGGAATCCACTAAACCTCAGAATATTACAGTAACGAGAAACCCCAAACCCTTTACAAGTTCTCTCAGTGTTTCCCTAACCTCACTCTGTTTCCCAAGAACAAAACGATGAGTTTATGCTCTATGTATTGCTCTCTCTACTTTCTGTATATCTCTCTCTCATTACAATGAATACAATATATAAACAAGTTCCTTCTGTCTTCATTCGCTTGCCACCAAAACTCTGCACCTCGTACGGCTCTGCAAACCGTTTCCACGAAATAAGACAAATCGCTTTTGCTTTTGCTTTAATGAGCTGTTGCCTAACGGATACAAGTGGTCCTGCATTTGAATTGGACACGTAACCTTATCATTTGCTTTGCATTCCCGCGCCTTTTTTTCCTTGTTGTCAATGATCTTCTTTGCTATATCTCAACAGTATCCGATCACGGATGACGTAGAATCCACTCAGGAGTAAACAGTATGCGACATAGGCGATGGTGACCATGTAACTTAACATGATATTCGGAACAAGACCAGATATGAAAGTCACCACCGAGGATCCGGACCAAAACGAGGCATAGATTATGAGGTAATAGAAGATGAAACCTTCTAACCCGCCATGCAAACCAACCGTCCAGAACGTGATCGATGAAAATACTAAGGAAGGGGCAATAAGCTGAGGGAGGGACACCAGCGAGTGGGATATGACGTAGGAAGATGTTCTGTACGCATTGTGACTTGTCTCTCTCAAGAAAATGTATCGTTCTTGTATGAAAACGGGAACATTATCTAAACATAAGTAGAACGTTGTTGGCATGACGAATGCAAAGAAGGTCAGTCGCTCTTCTGCACCTCTTGGAGTGTTGTCCAACTTCCAGTAGACAGTGGCTAATAGAACAGCGGTTACCATAACGATGGTGACTCTTGTTCCTAGTAGCTCAGGCATCCGGATCCAGTTCTTCATGTAACGTTTGGCTAAGATGAATGTTTCGAACAGTGATGGGTTTGCATATGAAGAGACTGTTTCCATGGAAATGGGATTGTCTCCAGATGCGCCTGAGACTAGTTTGCCTCTTGATATACTTGCACTGATCGCTTCTTTTAAGGATATTCCTTGGTCATGAGGTGTGGCTTGAGCGGAGTGGCTGAGTCCGAGCTTGTTTTGCTGCCACTTTTCGTTGAAGTCTACTAACTCTCTAGTTCCTTCTGTAGATCCTTCGAGTTTTCGAACTAAATCAAGTGCGAACTCGGTGATGTTCTCTTTCTCTGGGATTGGATGTCCGAAACTGGAAAAGAATCGAGGGAGACAAGCCGGAGATCCACTGAAAACATTCTTGCCGCGAGATAAGATGATAAGACGATCAAGCAAATCGATGATTCGAGCGATAGGTTGATGAATCGACATAACTACGATGCTGCCACTTTGAGCGATACGTTTCAGAACCTGCACTACCATAAACGCGTTGGTTGAATCCAATCCCGATGTAGGTTCGTCAAGGAACAAGACAATAGGATCATGGACGATGTCGATTCCGATTGAAATGCGTCGTCACTCTCCACCGGAGACTCCACGGTGTCCTTCGTCTCCGATAACTGTGTCAGCCGCGTTTCTGAGCCCTAGTTGGTTTATTAGGGCTTGAACACGCTCCACCTTCTTCGACTTGGACAAGCTTCTAGGGAGGCGGAACTCGGAAGCAAACATTAAGGTTTCTTTGACGGTGAGCATCGGGAAGAGAAGATCGTCTTGACTGTAAAACATTCTCTCCGTTTAGTGTCACGGAGCCTCTTAGACTCTCCTTTGAAACACGTCCCGCCAATGCATCGATCAAGGTGGATTTTCCAGCTCCGCTTGCACCAAGAACGGCGAGTATACTTCCATCACAAGCTTCTCCAGAAACATCATCGAGTAGAGTCTTCACTGAACCGGAGCTTCGCCGCAACCGCCGGCGAAATGTGACATTGTATTCAAGATTGTTAAAGGCTAAGACAAACCGCACAGGTCGTACGTGCAAAGCTTCGACATCTATTATGTGATGAGCTGGATCGTCGCTTCTGACCACGACGGAGGTAGAGTACTCTTCCTTCCGGAAACTGTCGCAGTCTTTCAGCAACTCAACGAGCGTAGGTGATCCGACGGGAATGGTATATTCAGGTTCCTCCAAAACACGTTGCATCGCAATATGTTAAGTGCCAAGTGATGAAATGTAAAGTTTCTAATATTGATTCTTGTAGTAATGGAAAGAAGTGGTTCGCTACGTTAAGTATTTATAGGTAAACAATAATTGTGTTCCCTTCTAAGTTCTAACCAAAAGCATTAAAAACAAAAAAAAAAAAACAAAAGAGGAAAAGTACTATAATTTTTGTGTGAAGCATGAAGGAGCCACGGAGTAAGTAGCTATGTGTGTGGTCTGTATGAACTCGACAAAATTAATCATCATATCTATTAGGGCAGATTATTTCATGAAGTTTCATTTTCGACATAAATGTTTATTGAGAAACCAAACAAAAATCGTGTATTTCATGTTTATTGACTTCGTGATACTTGGAAAGAAATGCAATTTGGCTTCTTCTTCTACTCGAGGCTCAATTTAAAACCATATAGGGACATACTATTCTAAACTTAGACATGTACCAAATTTTATTTAAAGCGATGTTTTTGTGCATAAACACGCATTTTTAATGACGATAAACTTCAGACCATGTGATAAGATCCTTATCAACTAGATCAAGCATTTTATTATAAATGTTTTTCACGCATACTACTAAAATTATTGAAAATTCTAACGTTAGTTTAATCTACCTTTCTAGGCTCTTGTAGGTTTTTTTTAATCTAAAAGTTGTATTTAGATGTTCAATCGAAATGGTGCATTCAAAAAATGCATTTGAATGTTGTATGTTTTGTTTTCGGTTGTATATATATTTAGAAGCATCTGGATGTTACTTTGTTTGTTAACAAACGTTTGGCTACTTTTCTGTGGATTAGACATTTTCATCTAGATGCGTGTAATAAGAAAATGACTAAAATGTATATTTTTTAATCTCACATTATATATTGTTTTATCTTAATTAATTATATTTATCTTTTATCTAAAGTATATTGACAACTAAATAATTTTCAAATTATTACTTTTGACATTTAGAATTAGATTTTTGTCATGTAGATCCATATAACCTTATAAGATACGATCCAAATTTGCATTTATTAATTGATATTGGTTATTTATTTGATGAATTAACTTGACATTATTGATTGTTGACCAAAAATTAAATTGATTTTGGTTATTAATATCTAGTACAGTCAAGAAAAATAAATTTGTAGGGAAATGCACTTTTGTGATTTTGATAGAAAATGCATTTTGTGATTTTGGTAGAAAATATAATTTCGTGATTTTGGTCGAAAAATATGATTTTGTGGTTTTACTCGAAAATGTAACTTTGCAGTTCCAGTAAAAAAATCTGCGATTTTTAGGATGAAATGTGATTTTACTATTTTGATGGAAAAATACACCTTTGCATTTGCGTTTCTAGTTAAAACAGAAACATCTAAACACAAATGGATGGACACACGAAATGCCATAACATCACCATAACACAATATATATAGGTCTTACAACTTTCACATAAAAATGGCAAAAAGTAAGGTGTCTTAGAAAGGAAAACTTTTGCCAAGTTTCTTTCCACTGCTACATGACTAAGCTGACTTGAAGAAGAGATTTCACCAGTGAGAGACTTATTTATGTGACAAAAGTCTAACTATCTCTGAGTTCTGATCTTTCTTCCTCTTTTTCTTCTTCCACAAGGTTCCAGATTTTGCAAGGGCTCTCAAAATCAATCTACACATAAAACGCTATAATTTGACGAAGACAACATAACCCCTTAGTCAACAAAGAAAAGGGGCGAAACTCTACATCACAATGATTACTATGTACTCGAAAAATTGTCCATCACAAGGTTCGTCCATGTACGGTGACCACCACCATATTCTTTTTTTTTTTTAATTTAAAATATATTAATTTTGCAAACCACAAACAGTTTTACAAAAAACAGAAAGCTTTAGAAGCAACACGAAGCAACATAAATGCTTAAATGAGGAAACGAGATTAACGATGAGATGTATTGTTGATAATCATGATTACAACAGTAGCTTAGTACCTACCACGGCCACCACGTTTACCACGTCCACGTCTTCCTCTTCCCCTTGATGAGTTTAAAGAAGCTGCCATTTCTGTTGCTTTTTGGGAGAGTCTCACCGGTCTATCCCGGAGTTGTCTTTCGGTTGATGGTGGCATAAGATCCTTTATGAGATCGTCATCGTCATCCGAATCCTCTTCCGAATCCTCCGAGTCTACCATATCCGAACCCCACTCCAAAGCAGCAAACTGATTTGCAGAGGATCCATTACCTTCGATGGATTTACTAACGCCTTCACGCACTGATGTGGAATCAATGATTCGTGAAGCATCCTTTTCTGAAGTTGACTTACCAGATTGGAGAGAAACTTGGGCAGAAGATGGAGCATCTTTTACAGCAGAAACAGACTTTGTGGGAATGTTGTCAGCCTTTTGCAAGGTTGAATGTGTAGAGTCAGTACCAGCTGATTCAGAAACTGCACCAGCAGTGATTTCAATCCCTAAATACGAGCCTAAGGATGCATTCGGATTGATCGGATTAGTGACATTTAAAGGACCTGCATTGGACGTGGGAGGTACATTGAGAGATTCAGTAGGCACAGAAATAGTGTTGTTGACAACTTCTGGAGCGTTATCATTCTTTAAACATCTGGTAGCTTTGTGTCCTAATTGACCACATTTGCTACACTTTGAGGGTATCCATGAGTAAATCACATCCACCATAGTGATTGCTCCACATTGTTCTTTTAAAGCTACTCTTTGCGGGAAAGGTTTATCAAGCTTTACCTCTACTAAAATCTTAGCTTCTCCCATCTGAGTAGGATCAAGCCAAGGTCTGCTGGTAAGCATCGGTTCACCAATCCCCAACGCAATCCACTTAATTCCCTTAATCGAAAATAGCTGGTTTGGGATATTCTTTAGCGTTAGCCAAGCAGGAACTGTTGTGATCTCAGGTAAAGTGATGCTTTCCGCCGGAGTCCACGCTGACACAAACATCAAGCAGTCATCCACATGCCATAGGCTTCTCTGTATAATCCACTTCCGAGTAGACTCGTTTGGGATATGAAAGAGATACGAGGATTCACTTACTCTCCGGGTAAATATGCGACAATTCTTACCACAAATCCTATTTACAACCGCATGAACCAAACCCCCTGAAGGAGCTGCACATCGGTAGAACTGTCCTACTATGAATTCCTTCTGGTTTTCTAAACCTTCTAGGAGAACATGGCTGGGAATATTGACCAGACCACCACCATATTCTCGTTCTTCTTTATGACAGTCCCTCTCCCCGTCCCCGATCCCTGAAGCGTTCATGCTCCTTAATTATGATGATGTTCCCTCTCATGCTAATGACCAGTCACCACTGTCTTTATCATCACCATGGCCTTCTCTCTGGCATATCATCGTATGATTATAGATACTTCCAGATTTAATTTCATAATTGTATAATGCAGAGTATATAATATAAAGTCGGTAGAATGAAGAGAAACATGTGGAATATAAATTCTTAACTATGTAGAATATAGAAGAGCAGTTTAAACAAGTTAAAATACATATTCTAAACAAGGCAAATGATAGAGTAAATTTAGGATATAACCAAACGTGTTCTAGTGTATATAGAAACATAGAACAAAAATTATAATACTAACCAAACATAGATTATAGAACAAAAGTTATGATATAAGAAAATATATATTCTATTGCACAGTAATATATATATATATATATAAATTTAGAATATATATTCTAAAACAGGTAGAAATATGAGCAAAATGAAAAATACAGATTTCAATCTAAAGCGTAGAATATGGATTCTAGATGACGAAGAACAACAAATAATTCTTTCAAAAAAAAATAACAACAAATAAATTATTTTTATGATTTATTTTATTTAAAAAATAAGATAGATAATACTTTTACGACTCTTCTTTTTACATTTTTTGAAATTTTACATTTAAAATTATATTTTTCTATTTAACTAATCGTAAGATAGTGACAATTATGCAAAAGTCAGTAGAACAATTAAATTTCCCCTTTACACAATTATCCCTAACTTAATTTGCTTTCGACTATGCTATAGAGACGAGACCAAAAACGTGACCTTAGTTTCAGGCTTCGCAGATAATGCATGGCTAGATTTACCCAAGATAGAGTGGAGGGAGATAATCTGACCATGATCAACATTCTCAATAAGAAGACGACCAATCTCCGCTTCTACATTCCCACAATTACTCAATGGCCGCATCAACTTTTGCTATGAATTTATTGAAAAAATCATATATGCTTTCTCTTTTGTATTTGTTTAGACAGTTAACATGCTTTGCGAAGTTCATTCCAAATAAGACCCAAATAATCAAAAAGGGTCTTTGTCATCCTCTCTCTCCACTCTCCAGTCCATGGTTTTGAAATACTGCATCAGATATGATTCTCCAAATCGTTTCCAGAAGATGTGTTCTTCAGTTATTGTTCTTCCTTTGACTATATTTTTTAAGACCATTGCACTAATGTGAAGCTTTACTGCCTAAGCCCAATACCGAAACTGATATAACAACGAGAACATGTTAAGCAACTCTCCAATCGATTTGAGAGTCATGTCTTATTTCGGTGTTTGGGATGGCGTTTTAACCTCGACTTTGACTTTGGTGTGTGAGACAAATCTCTACATCATTCAATGGATCCGGATGGACGGCTAAGTGTCCTTTTGGCGTTGAGGTGATCTTCTTAGTTTGCTTACAATTTTGCAAAGAATAGTATGAGAAACATCCCATCCCTTTCTCCGTTGAAACAGATAATGTATTCATATAATTTGGTGTGTTGAAGTATTCTTAAACAATCCTCAAAGTCTTATGTTTTGTAATTATTAGACCAACTTACCTGTATTTCTCCCATGTTTTATATCATACAATACATATATTCTTATGACTGACATATGCTTTTATGTTTCACATAGGAATTGTCAAATTCTAAAAGCTACACACGCGCATGCAGATGGCCTGGTCCCAAAGATTTTAGCGCCTTTGTTTCCTAACACACGAGAGTCATGTTTTCATTTAAAAAAAAAACAAAAAATTTGATTACTTCAACTAGAACTGAAGCGTAGGTGACAAAAGCTATATCTTTTCAATGCGTTTAGTGAGAATCTTCTTAAATATGTTTCCTATGTGTTAAAGGTGCTCTGTAGTCTGTAATCTATCACACTTTCAATTTGATTTTGATTTTGATTTATTGTGATGGTGGTTTTGGATTTTTTGGCCGTGTCGTTTATCTCTGCGAAGATAAACGAAGGTGGGGAATTATTTATATGGCGAAAATCTGAGAACATTATGCCTAAGCGTAACGGATCCAAAGAAGAGGGTTTTCAGTTAAACGAGTGTGCTGCGACTCCAAATGGAAGTTTCAGTGAACCTAACGTGGAGAATGTAGACGAGATGAAGCCAAAGAAAAGGGCCAAGGTTAAGCCGATTGGTCGTGAGGTTAACATTACCCGGAAGGCTCTTCGGTCAGGCTCTGTGGCAATGTGTGACAGACATCATGTGGTTGTGGAAGAGAAAAGAAAGAGTGCTCGTAAGAGGGATATAAGTAAGGCTGATTCTTGGAGTTGAATCTAGGAGTCAGGTTGAGGTTGAAGTTAAGGATGATAGATCATACGATGAAAATGGGAATGTTGAGCCACATTATGAAGAGGTAAAAGTTAAACGTAAGCGTGGACGACCTCCAAAACCAAAGACGAAGACAGAAATCTGGGGAGACAGATGAATCAGATTGTAAAGCAACGAAGAGACTGAAACTTCGTGAGACTCCCTTACTGTCTCGGCACAACAACTCTTTAAGTGATGGCGAAATGAAGATTGGAGAACAGCAAAGTGAAGGTGGAAGACGATCTAAATTAGAATCTAAGAAAAAGCTGAGTGACCGAATACTTCAGTTACTTCTAGCTGCTGGTTGGACAGTGGAATACAGGCCCCGAAACGGGAGATCATACAACGCTGCTGTTTATGTGAAGAGTCCCATTTCATATCTAACATATCTAAACTTGTTACAATGCTAAGACCAATCCACTTTTGTCTCTTGTGAAGTTGGCGACACACAAGAACGCAGTACAGTAGGACACACGATTTGTACATCACTGGCGGTTGTAGGAGGAAGCATGTTGGCTTCAAGGATCTCTCAACGCACCGTCGCAACTGTTGGAGGTTTACTGTTCCTTGGCTTTTCAGTCTCTTCTTATTTCTATCCTCCTCTGTAGTCTCTTCTTTCTTTTACTTGCGAAAATGGGTGTTAGAGACATTATCTAAGTAAAGTATCTCTCGTCTTTTTTTCTTTTTCCTTTTCCTCTTTGAGTTTTGTATGAGTTCGATGGTGAAACCAAGGAATCCAAAGCCAATGCTTTCTTAAGTGTAACCAATCTCGTGTGATTGAATTAGACTTTTTTTTGTCAACTATAACCATATATTGAATCAAATTCTGTTTATATTCTGAAATTTCGTATAATTCAAAGTCGCTGGACGTGTATGATTTATATTGTCAACTATAACATTTGTTTATTTTTATTACTTGAATTTTACAAAGCTGAAGCCGTTATAAAAGTTACAAATTGATCACAAAACTACAACAAACGAGAAGCTAATACTTCGAAGTTTCAAGTCTCACTTAAAAATGTATGTGGTCACTTACTTTCACGTCCTCTTATTCCAACAGTTACAAATTGATCACAAAACTACAACAAACTATAAAGATGAGACCATTATAAAAGTTACAAATTGATCACAAAACTACAACAAACGTGAATCTAATACTTTGAAGTTTCAAGTCTCACTCAAAAATGTATGTGGTGACTACTTTCACGTCCTCTTATTTTTGCTCCCAAACAGCAAGGCAAAGTAAAACAAGATCCTAAAGAAGAGACCCGAAGCCAACGTAATCCACAAGCAATCCCATTTACTAAATTGAGTGATACCTTGCAGTCCAAGTAAGTCAGTCCCAGTCCTCAAGCATGTGGACTCCGTTATCGTCTGTCTCAGAGATTTACTTAGAGTTTGAAGAAGCTCAACCTTTCTCATATCACTCACTCGTCCGAGAAGAGTACCATCGAATACTTGAACTCCCTTAACAAAGCAACGCGACGGGTCATTAAACTCATTGATTAATACAGCTTCGTATGGATACTTCAGCGGCGACATGTAATGAAACCATATCCAGTAGTTCGGTATCCGATCACGGATGACGTAGAATCCACTCAAGAGTAAACAGTAGGCGACATAGGCAATGGTGACCATGTAACTTAACATGATATTCGGAACAAGACCAGATATGAAAGTCACCACCGAGGATCCAGACCAAAACGAGGCATAGATTATGAGGTAATAGAAGATGAAACCTTCTAACCCGCCATGCAAACCAACCGTCCAGAACGTGATCGATGAAAATACTAAGGAAGGGGCAATAAGCTGAGGAGGGACACCAGCGAGTGGGATATGACGTAGGTTGTCTCTCTCAAGAAAATGTATCGTTCTTGTATGAAAACGGGGACATTGTCTAAACATAAGTAGAACGTTGTTGGCACGACGAATGCGAAGAAGGTCAGTCTCTCTTCTGCACCTCTTGGAGTGTTGTCCAGCTTCCAGTAGACAGTGGCTAAGAGAAAAGCGGTTACCATAACGATGGCGATTCTTGTTCCTAAGAGCTCAGGCATCCGGATCCAGTTCTTCATGTAACGTTTGGCTAAGATGAATGTTTCGAACAGTGATGGGTTTGCGTATGAAGAGACTGTTTTCATGGAAATGGGATTGGCTCCAGATGAGCCTGAGACTAGTTTGCCTCTTGATACACTTGCACTGATCGCTTCTTTTAAGGATAGCCTTGGTGAGCTGGGGTGGCTGTTACGTGAAACGTATCGATTTCGGTAAACAACGAGATAGATGGAAATAGATGATTGGATTGATGATAAAACGATGAGAAAGTAACAAGCTTTGAGAGTTATTAATGGAGTCTCTCCCCTCCCCTTACAACTTTGATCAAATCCCTTGATAAAATCTCTCTCTAACACTCACTCATGCTTATATACTAATGACTAACTTAGGTAAAAGATAATAAAGAATGGGCCAAAATACTCTAACCCATTATATGTAAATGAGCCCACGTAACATTACTCCTCCCTTTGAAATCAACCTTGTCCTCAAGGTTGAGACAATGAAACTTGATTGTCATCACTCCTGCCATTGCAACCCCAGCTGATTCCCGTGCTCTTCCTAGTCCTCCCATCTGCAGCTTTTCTCCAGGAGTAGTAGACCCATACAGTCCGAGCTCACTTCTGCTTACAGAACTATTCTTTGAAAGCTCCTTAGACGCTTCAAGAGTCTTTTTCTCCCATGAAGGCATATAAGCATCTCTCTTCACTTCCCTTTGCAGCTTTCTTGATCCCACTTCGCTGAATGTTAGTTCTGGTGGCCTTTGCAAATGATACAGTTCTGAGGTGAGTAAGCCATGAACAGGAATCCCAAGGTTAAGATCAGGAAACTGCTTCTGCATAGTCCTCTTCCATTCCCAGGTACAGTCCTTGAACTCCATCATTGCTTGCTCCTTCCTATTAACCTCCATGTTCACCAAGGTCTCATGCCCTTGATGTCCTCCATTTACGTACGCACTGCTCAACCACAGAAGTAAGAACCTGACAATCACCTTAAATTTTTCTTCTACTTGACCTGCAGCTGTTCCAAAACCCAGTAGTACTTGGGTTTGTTCCTGCTTGTACTTCTCTTTCAACGAGAACATGGAACCCAGCCAACAGAATATTAGTGTGGCCGTGACTTTAGTTGCAATCTTTCCACACTGAATAGCTGCTAGAGTTGTAGAAACAATCATCTCCACTTGAGTTTTTTTGTTCTTCAAAGTCTTTAGCCACTGTATTCCAATGCTTTCATCCATGCTGTCCATCTCCAGAGATAAGAAACCAACAATTACATTATGGTCTTTCAAAAGAAAACCCACATTCTTGTTTATGTCCACTCTGCCGACTGCTTCAAAATCATTGTGGTTAACATCACCATGTCGTGAAGCAAACTTCATGATCTGGTTTTCAGAAATAAGCACCCCTAAACGACAACAATCCCTCTTCCTTTTCTTTTTCTTCCGCTGAGTGAATCTCGGCAGCCATATCATGTAAAGCCAAGGGAACTTCACATTCCAAGAGAACATAATTTGGTTACAAAGCCCAGTTTTGCTAACCTTTTGCTTGTGCTTACCCTTGCGCTTCTTCCACTTGTCAAGCTTCCTTAAAACTCTTTTATGATCCTTCAGCATATCTCTTTCAACTTTCCTGTATCGCTTTGGCCTCTTTCCACAAAGTTTGATATTCATCTTTACACTCTCTTTCCATCTCTTCCTCTTTCTCTTCTTCGTTACCTGTTTTCCACCCAAAGGCATTTGATCGAACACTAGGCGGGCACAACTATCCATCCCTATCTCTGATCGCTTTTCTTCTCTGCTCTGCTCGTGTGGTCCCTTTTGCTCTGTGTTAGCAAAGCCAAACAACTCGTACTCACAGTCTAGATTGCCTTCCCAATCTCCCTGAATCTCCATAGTTGTCTTCCATCTCTTCTTTTTCTTCTTCGTGATCTCAGCCGATTGGGTTTTCTGGAACAGATTCTCCAGGGATCTGAGCGGACCTTCTTCTTCTGCTTCTATCTCACATACCACCACATCATTTGCTGTTTCGGGTACAAACCCAGGGATCTTGCTCTTCTCCTCGGAAATAGTCACAGGTTGGATAGGCTCCAGATCATGATCGACAAGCTTCAGAGATCCTCCGACGTGGCTCGCGATCGAGTCGTCTTCAGGAGCCAACACCACTTCCTCTTGTTGTTTCTTTGCCTCATCTTCTCCGTTCATTATTCCAACAACAAGACCCAGAACGTGATTTAGCTTTTTTAGACAATCTTTAAAGCTAGGCTCCTCCGGCTTCTTCACCTCTTCTACGCTCTTGCCGAAGCGTTGGAGTAACCTACTTTTGAGATCTCCCCAGCTTCTAAACACAGATCGTGAAAGTTCATCACAATACCAGGTGTAAGCATCACCCTCTATGAACCCGTATGCAAACTGCTGAGTTTCGAAATCGGAGAATCCATGAGCAGAAACGAAGTCTTCGATCCAAGCCAGCCAATTCTCCAGATCTTCACCATAGAAGATCGGTATCTCGATCGAAACCTCCTCCACCGTACCCATGGCTCGACCTTGCTCTGATACCATTTGTTACGTGAAACGTATCGATTTCGGTAAACAACGAGATAGATGGAAATAGATGATTGGATTGATGATAAAACGATGAGAAAGTAACAAGCTTTGAGAGTTATTAATGGAGTCTCTCCCCGAGACATCGTCTTCTATGTCCCTAAATCATCTCGACAAATCTCTCATGTCCCCGTTCTATTTTTTTTTGTTTTTAACATTATTTTAAATACAAAAGTAAGGGAAAGACATAAAACCCAAGACAACTTAAAAGAATCACAATTTTACCAAACATAAACCGGAATTAAACCAACTCCTCATCTAAATCCCTAATTTGTCAATTTGGGGAAAAAATCAGAAACTTTCTCTCCTTTCTCTCACATTCACGCGACTCCTCTCCTCTTCTCCGACTCTTCTTTTGAGTCTCGTTCTCCTCTTCTCTCATCTCTAAATCAGAAATCGTCGACCTCGCCGTCTCAACAATGGTGGAAACAAGAAGAGGAGCTAAACGGAATGAGATTCTGAAGGAATCGCCGACCTCGCCGAGGGGTAGGAAGAAATCGTAGGCGAGTAGGAAGCCACTGGTTGATTGGTGTCATTTCCATTGTTTTGTGCGAAGGAAAACTATGTAGAATTGGGGAATATTAGGTAAAAATTTGAATTATTTGTTGAGTAACACTAGGAATATTTGGTAAAACTAGTCGCGATAGTCTTTTGTAAAACTAGTAAAAGTTGGGAAAACTGGGTAATACTGGGGAAAACTATTGGGAATTGTGATATACTACTGGTATAACTGATGTAGAACTCAATGTTTCTTGCAGGATAATGAGGGAACCATGGCAGCTGGAATGTACTTCTTACCAACGGAGTACAAAAAGCAAATCAAGCTGGGGACAAGGTGTTTCATATATGAAGTTCTTAAGGGAGTGAAGACAAACTTGTTTTGTGGTTGAAGTTTGAAACTTTATGGGAAACTCTGAACTTTGGCCGTTTTTTGGAACTTGTTTATTTGTTCCTTTTTTTTGATGTTTTCACATTTTGGTTTAGAACTGGTTGAACTTGTTGTGGTAATTCTTCTTATTCTAGTTTGAACTATGTGGGCAATGCTAGAATAGAAAAGACAAAGACAATTAAACACAACATAAATCTTACCAACCACAAGTATAAACAATAACATAAAATGGATAAGTCTTAAGAAACACATAAACTGATACAACTCTTGACAAACAATTATTTATATCATCCGAGAACAAGTTTTAGGAAAGGAAGATTGCGAAGAGAATTTAATTTAGTTAATCATATCCACATGTGGCTTCATCTTCTTCGTCTCCCTCTTGTTCATTTTCTCCTCATATGGATCCAAGATGGAAGGGATAGTAGAGATCGTGAAGAAAGAAAAAAGTGAGAGAGAAATGGGAGAAACAGCAAGAGAGTTATGAGGAAATGAGAGAAATGAGAGAGAGAAATGAGAAAATGTGAGAAATGTGAGAAATGAGAGAGAGAAATGAGAAAATGTGAGAAATTGAGAGAGAGAATGAGAAAATAAGAGAAAATGAGAGAGGAAAATGGAGAGAGAAATGGAGAATGAGAAATGACAAAATGATTTGAGAGAGAAAATGAGAGAGTAAATTTTTTTTCAAAAAATTCTGTGAAAATTCCCTCCAAAATTTCCCTCCAAAAATCCTTCTTAGTAATACCTAAGATAGTAGTAGTACGAAACTTCTTCACAGTTCTACTTTTGGTGTTTTTCATTTTATTTAGTATTACTTAACCTTCAAATATGTTTTAGTAGTTTTACAGTTACGTTTAATGATTTAACATGTAAGACTGATTGTTTTATGGAAAAATATGTTTGAAATCATAATTTCGTTAACTTTTCCTTACTAAGTTGGTTGTCACCAACAAAGTGTTCATGAAAGTATAAGGAAGTATATTGGAGAAATGTTGGGCTTGTGTAACAAAAATCAAATGTAAAAATCAAAATCATATATTTGTTATAATTATATGTAAATACAATAAAATCGAATTTGTTTTTTTAGTTTTACCGTTGATTTATTTTTTTAGAAGGAATACTAATTTAATTTAAAAATCACCCAAAATTAGCTTTTACTAGTGTTACCTTAATAAAAACTTTGTTATTTTCGTTTTACCGTTGATATAATTGTTTAGGCAGATAATTTGGATTGTTCAACGTAGTAACATGTTCGCACTCAAGATGGGAATAAATCAAATATATTACACATAGTTATACTTAGTTTTACACAGTTGTCCAAATCATACAAGTTTTACAACACAAAAGATGGCAATAAATCAAATACGTTCGCACTCAAACATAGCGACAAATCAATATATTTGACACATTTATACTTAGTTTTACGCAGGAGTCCTAATCATACAAGTTTTACAACACAAAAGATGACAATAAATTCATTCACCGCTACACCCTCTCCCAAATAACAACCAATAAAAACCTTTATAGGCTTGCCTTTTATGCAGTGTTCTGATGTAATCCGGTACATTCTATTCAGACCTATCCGGCACTACATAAATCATCTTGTAGTAAGCCAATGCCCATAGCTCCGTCAAGTAATATTTTGTGCACAGGTCATATAGTTCTAACTGGATATCACGACCACGACCCTGACCAGCTCCAGTTTAACCTTACTTTCATCTAACCCAAGCTTCTTATACATCCTAGCTTCTATCACTGACAAAGTTATCTCCTCCACTGATGTCTTCAAAATTACACTACACATACGACATTGACATTTAAAATATATGGTCACGTGCGTAGTCATTGTATCCTGCCAAAACAATGCAAAAAACTCAATAAATTATCCATAGTTATCCATAGTTATCCACAGTTATACCAGTTACACATTTTCAGTAATACCTGTGTTACTAGTTATACTACATTTATCAGTTCTACTAGTTCTACTTAGTTATACCCAAAATCAATGGTTTCCACTGCAAATGTACTGCCAATTCGATCCATTCAACTACTGAAATTCATTTTTTTACCAATTAAGATTACTAATTGACCCAGAAACATGGGTAATACAACAATGTGCGTACCAAATTCATCAAATCTCAATTGAATCTGAATTTGAAAGCCATAAACCTAATTGAGAACCTAATTTCTACTAAATACAGCTGGAGGAAACAGAAGAATGCAGCACCTGTTTTCAACTATCTGCGACGGAATGCGGCGGCGGAGGTGACTGGAAGTGAATGCGACGGCGAGTGAGTGAGTCGGGGAGAACGAGTGCGAGGGGAGGACGGCGAGCTCGAGATTTTCAGATTTTTTTTTATTTTCTGTTTTTTCCAATTAAACCAATAAAACAAATCTGGGTATTTTCGGAATTTCAATCTGTTTAATGAAATAGGGATATAGGAGATAAAATAGGGATATAAGAGATTTTAGTTTGGTTTTTGAGGATATACGAGACGATGTCTCCTCCCCTCCCCTTACAACTTTGATCAAATCCCTTGATAATCTCTCTCAGGAGACATCGTCTTCTATGTCCCTAAATCATCTCGACAAATCTCTCATGTCCCCGTTCTATTTTTTTTGTTTTTAACATTATTTTAAATACAAAAGTAAAGGGAAAGACATAAAACCCAAGACAACTTAAAAGAATCACAATTTTACCAAACATAAACCGGAATTAAACCAACTCCTCATCTAAATCCCTAATTTGTCAATTTGGGGAAAAAATCAGAAACTTTCTCTCCTTTCTCTCACATTCACGCGACTCCTCTCCTCTTCTCCGACTCTTCTTTTGAGTCTCGTTCTCCTCTTCTCTCATCTCTAAATCAGAAATCGTCGACCTCGCCGTCTCAACAATGGTGGAAACAAGAAGAGGAGCTAAACGGAATGAGATTCTGAAGGAATCGCCGACCTCGCCGAGGGGTAGGAAGAAATCGTAGGCGAGTAGGAAGCCACTGGTTGATTGGTGTCATTTCCATTGTTTTGTGCGAAGGAAAACTATGTAGAATTGGGGAATATTAGGTAAAAATTTGAATTATTTGTTGAGTAACACTAGGAATATTTGGTAAAACTAGTCGCGATAGTCTTTTGTAAAACTAGTAAAAGTTGGGAAAACTGGGTAATACTGGGGAAAACTATTGGGAATTGTGATGTACTACTGGTATAACTGATGTAGAACTCAATGTTTCTTGCAGGATAATGAGGGAACCATGGCAGCTGGAATGTACTTCTTACCAACGGAGTACAAAAAGCAAATCAAGCTGGGGACAAGGTGTTTCATATATGAAGTTCTTAAGGGAGTGAAGACAAACTTGTTTTGTGGTTGAAGTTTGAAACTTTATGGGAAACTCTGAACTTTGGCCGTTTTTTGGAACTTGTTTATTTGTTCCTTTTTTTTGATGTTTTCACATTTTGGTTTAGAACTGGTTGAACTTGTTGTGGTAATTCTTCTTATTCTAGTTTGAACTATGTTGGGCAATGCTAGAATAGAAAAGACAAAGACAATTAAACACAACATAAATCTTACCAACCACAAGTATAAACAATAACATAAAATGGATAAGTCTTAAGAAACACATAAACTGATACAACTCTTGACAAACAATTATTTATATCATCCGAGAACAAGTTTTAGGAAAGGAAGATTGCGAAGAGAATTTAATTTAGTTAATCATATCCACATGTGGCTTCATCTTCTTCGTCTCCCTCTTGTTCATTTTCTCCTCATATGGATCCAAGATGGAAGGGATAGTAGAGATCGTGAAGAAAGAAAAAAGTGAGAGAGAAATGGGAGAAACAGCAAGAGAGTTATGAGGAAATGAGAGAAATGAGAGAGAGAAATGAGAAAATGTGAGAAATGTGAGAAATTGAGAGAGAGAATGAGAAAATAAGAGAAAATGAGAGAGGAAAATGGAGAGAGAAATGGAGAATGAGAAATGACAAAATGATTTGAGAGAGAAAATGAGAGAGTAAATTTTTTTTCAAAAAATTCTGTGAAAATTCCCTCCAAAATTTCCCTCCAAAAATCCTTCTTAGTAATACCTAAGATAGTAGTAGTACGAAACTTCTTCACAGTTCTACTTTTGGTGTTTTTCATTTTATTTAGTATTACTTAACCTTCAAATATGTTTTAGTAGTTTTACAGTTACGTTTAGTGATTTAACATGTAAGACTGATTGTTTTATGGAAAAATATGTTTGAAATCATAATTTCGTTAACTTTTCCTTACTAAGTTGGTTGTCACCAACAAAGTGTTCATGAAAGTATAAGGAAGTATATTGGAGAAATGTTGGGCTTGTGTAACAAAAATCAAATGTAAAAATCAAAATCATATATTTGTTATAATTATATGTAAATACAATAAAATCGAATTTGTTTTTTTAGTTTTACCGTTGATTATTTTTTTAGAAGGAATACTAATTTAATTAAAAATCACCCAAAATTAGCTTTTACTAGTGTTACCTTAATAAAAACTTTGTTATTTTCGTTTTACCGTTGATATAATTGTTTAGGCAGATAATTTGGATTGTTCAACGTAGTAACATGTTCGCACTCAAGATGGGAATAAATCAAATATATTACACATAGTTATACTTAGTTTTACACAGTTGTCCAAATCATACAAGTTTTACAACACAAAAGATGGCAATAAATCAAATACGTTCGCACTCAAACATGGCGACAAATCAAATATATTTGACACATTTATACTTAGTTTTACGCAGGAGTCCTAATCATACAAGTTTTACAACACAAAAGATGACAATAAATTCATTCACCGCTACACCCTCTCCCAAATAACAACCAATAAAAACCTTTATAGGCTTGCCTTTTATGCAGTGTTCTGATGTAATCCGGTACATTCTATTCAGACCTATCCGGCACTACATAAATCATCTTGTAGTAAGCCAATGCCCATAGCTCCGTCAAGTAATATTTTGTGCACAGGTCATATAGTTCTAACTGGATATCACGACCACGACCCTGACCAGCTCCAGTTTAACCTTACTTTCATCTAACCCAAGCTTCTTATACATCCTAGCTTCTATCACTGACAAAGTTATCTCCTCCACTGATGTCTTCAAAATTACACTACACATACGACATTGACATTTAAAATATATGGTCACGTGCGTAGTCATTGTATCCTGCCAAAACAATGCAAAAAACTCAATAAATTATCCATAGTTATCCATAGTTATCCACAGTTATACCAGTTACACATTTTCAGTAATACCTGTGTTACTAGTTATACTACATTTATCAGTTCTACTAGTTCTACTTAGTTATACCCAAAATCAATGGTTTCCACTGCAAATGTACTGCCAATTCGATCCATTCAACTACTGAAATTCATTTTTTTACCAATTAAGATTACTAATTGACCCAGAAACATGGGTAATACAACAATGTGCGTACCAAATTCATCAAATCTCAATTGAATCTGAATTTGAAAGCCATAAACCTAATTGAGAACCTAATTTCTACTAAATACAGCTGGAAGAAACAGAAGAATGCAGCACCTGTTTTCAACTATCTGCGACGGAATGCGGCGGCGGAGGTGACTGGAAGTGAATGCGACGGCGAGTGAGTGAGTCGGGGAGAACGAGTGCGAGGGGAGGACGGCGAGCTCGAGATTTTCAGATTTTTTTTTTATTTTCTGTTTTTTCCAATTAAACCAATAAAACAAATCTGGGTATTTTCGGAATTTCCAATCTGTTTAATGAAATAGGGATATAGGAGATAAAATAGGGATATAAGAGATTTTAGTTGGTTTTTGAGGATATACGAGACGATGTCTCCTCTAACACTCACTCATGCTTATATACTAATGACTAACTTAGGTAAAAGATAATAAAGAATGGGCCAAAATACTCTAACCCATTATATGTAAATGAGCCCACGTAACAGTGGCTTGAGCGGAGTGGCTGAGTTCGAGCTTGTTTTGCTGCCACTTTTCGTTGAAGTCTACTAACTCTCTGGTTCCTTTTGTGGAGCCTTCGAGTTGTCGAACTAAATCAAGTGCGAACTCGGTGATGTTCTCTTTCTCTGGGATTGGATGTCCGAAATGAGACAAGAATCGAGGAAGACAAGCCGGAGATCCACTGAAAACATTCTTGCCGCGAGATAAGATGATAAGACGATCAAGCAAATCTATGATTCGAGCGCTAGGTTGATGTATAGACATAACTACGATGCTGCCACTTTGAGCGATACGTTTCAGAACTTGCACCACCATAAACGCGTTGGTTGAATCCAAACCCGATGTAGGTTCGTCGAGGAACAAGACAATAGGATCGTGGACGATGTCGATCCCGATGGAAACGCGTCGTCGCTCTCCACCGGAGACTCCACGGTGTCCTTCGTCTCCGATAACTGTGTCAGCCGCGTTTCTGAGCCCTAACTGGTCTATTAGGGCTTGAACACGCTCCACCTTCTTCGACTTGGGCAAGCTTCTAGGGAGACGAAACTCGGAAGCAAACATTAGGGTTTCTTTAACGGTGAGCATCGGGAAGAGAAGATCGTCTTGCATCACATATGCAGATATCACTTTCAACACTCGAGACTGTAAAACATTCTCTCCGTTTAGTGTCACGGAGCCTTTTAGACTCTCCTTCGCAACACGTCCCGCCAATGCATCGATCAAGGTTGATTTTTAAGCTCCGCTTGCACCAAGAACGGCGAGTATACTTCCATCACAAGCCTCTCCGGAAACATCATCGAGTAGAGTCTTCACTGAACCGGAGCTTCGCCGAAACCGCCGGCGAAATGTGACTTTGTATTCAAGGTTGTTGAAGGCTAAGACGAACCGCACAGGTCGTACGTGCAAAGCTTCGACATCTATTATGTGATGCGCAGGATCGTCGCTTCTGGCGACGACGGAGGTAGAATCTTCCTTCCGGAAACTGTCGCAGTCTTTCAGCAACTCGACGAGTGTAGGTGATCCGACGGGAATGGTATATTCCGGTTCCTCCACAACACGTTGCATCGCAATATCTTAAGCGCCAAGTGATGAAATGGAAAGTTTCTAATATTGATTCTTGTAGTAGTGGAAAGAAGTGGTTCGCTACGTTGAGTATTTATAGGTAAACAATAATTGTGTTCCCTTCTATGTTCTAACCAAAAGCATTAAAAACTAAAAAACAAAAGAGGAAAAGTAAGCATGAAGGAGCCACAGAGTAAGTAGCTTATGTGTGTGGTCTGTATGAACTCGACATACATAATCATCATATCTATTAGGCCAGATTTATTTCATGAAGTTTCATTTTCCACATAAATGTTATTGAAGAACAAAAAAAAAAAATCGTGTATTTCATGTTTATTGACTTCGTGATACTTGGAAGAAATGCAATTTGGCTTCTTCTGAAGGAATTTGCATAGGTTTTAATCTTATTAAAACAGCCCTAACGACAAATTCTACGCCACGGATCATGTGTCAATTGAATCTACATCAGATCTCGAGTACCTGGAGATTAAGCAGCGGAAGATGATCAGGTATTCGAGATTAGGAGCGCCTCAAGTGCTGCGCCTCTACAGAAGTCCACACGCACACAAACTGGACGACAGGGATGCTAGTGCATTGCGAACGGTTCGCCTTGGGATTCTCTCTGCGTTTCTGTGACGGCCAGGAACTTCTCTTCTCTCTCAAGTCGTGCCCTATATCATATATATAGGTGACTTAAAGAAACCTAGTTGACCGATGGACCAAACCGACTTGATTTAAATTAAATCAAAATCCGGTTTCTGATCCCGAGTGGTGTCGATCGACACTAACCATTGGTGTCGATTGACACCCTCACAGAAACTTGATATCGACGTATATCTCATATACAATGATCATGATCATTACTCTAATGATCAAACCTAATTTATATTATCCAGTTTGCTTAGGTGTGTGATCCTATAGGATCATATGATAATGGTAATGAGTTCATAACTCATAAGTTATAAACGGCTTCTAGCAAAACATTATAACCGTCCAATATCATATGATTGTCTTATCTCGACATCACGACTCAACTAGAGTAAATACAAGTATGATTTCAGGACATTCCCTTCAGTCTCCCACTTGTACTGGAATCAACTATTCCCATAATCCATTTGTCTCTATCTCGATCTGGCATAAGGCAAGAACTCGTGTCATCCTTAATCAACCAAATCATATTTATCGAACTCCGATTTATACTGATAAAAGACAAACGATTGACATTCAATCCGTTTGAACGCGGCCACGCATTTCCAGTATCAAATCTTCGATAGGCCCAGAGATATTTATCTCCCGTTATATAGGAGGGACAAATTCCATCTTGTTCCATCCCTGTTCCCTACACACTTCATGATATGTCCAATCAATGCCTTTATAGTCACCAGTTACGGCTGACGTTTGACAGAGTCAAAACATACCAATTCATATGTAAGAAAACATGATGAACTCAGGTCTAAGGACTATACTCTATAGTCATAATGAGAAACTCTTATGACACTCATATAACAATCTTGTAGAGTTCTCATTAGCGGGTCAGGTCCGATCATGTGTTCTCTAACACATATCTATGTGATTGACTTTAATACTCCTATTAATGACTCCATGAAACTTAGTCATCAGTCACCTCACATACTAGTCTCGCGCGGTTATTAATGTCCAACTTTAATAACCTCGATTATGGACACAATAATTTATGTCATCTATCACTTATAGAGTTTCATGATCAAATCACTTATTTGATGATCTATAAGAATGCCATAAATTACCTTTTGGACTATCATTTAATAACACAATTAAATAATACTGAAACAATTTCATTAAATAAAACATAACCAAATGTATGTTTACATGAACATCAAAACATAAATGTGATAACTCCCACTAAAAACAATATTACTGCTTAAGGAATCTAATGCCTATAGCAGCTGCATGACTATCATGCTTCGGTCGTGGGAGTGGCTTAGTCAAAGGGTCAGCGACGTTCTCGTCTGTCGGAACTCTGCTGATCTTGACATCACCTATCTCAATGATATCACGAATCAGATGATATCTCCTCTCAATGTGTTTGGATTTCTGGTGTGATATGGGCTCCTTAGCCTGTGCTATGGCTCCATTGTTGTCATAAAACAATGCCACAGGCTCAGAAATGCTAGGAATCACACCAAGCTCAATCATGAACTTCCTAATCCAAACAGCCTCCTTTGCCGCTTCAGAAGCAGCGATGTATTCAGCCTCGGTCGTTGAGTCCGCCACGGTGCTCTGCTTGGAACTCTTCCAACTAACTGCACCTCCATTCAGACAGAAGACGTAACCAGATTGAGATCGAAAATCGTCTTTATCTGTCTGAAAACTAGCGTCCGTATAACCGCTCACTACAAGTTCATCACTTCCTCCGTACACCAAGAACTTATCCTTGGTATTTCTCAAATACTTCAGGATTGTCTTGACGGCAGTCCAGTGACTCTCACCGGGATCCGATTGGTATCGACTCGTCATGCTTAACGCACAAGCAACATCTGGACGAGTACAGAGCATGGCATACATGATGGATCCTATCGCAGAAGCAAAGGGAATCCTACTCATGCGCTCAGCAGATGTCGAAGGACACTGCTTCTTGCAAAGAGTAATGCCATGAGACATCGGAAGCAAGCCCTTCTTGGAATCATGCATGTTGAACCTGTGTAGAACCTTATCGATATAAGTGTCCTGACACAATCCAATCAGCCTCTTTGATCTATCTCTATAGATTCTTATTCTAAGAATATAGGCGGCTTCGCCCATGTCTTTCATCGAGAAACAACTTCCGAGCCAATCCTTTCCTCGACAGGTTGAGCAGGCTCCTGTGATTCTCGAATTTCTTCGAGTTGTACTTTACTCCCACTGTTCTTCTTGGAAAGAAATTCTCTCTCAAGAAAAACACAGTTCTTAGCAACAAACACTTTGTTCTCAGATCGGTTGTAAAAGTAGTAAGCCTTGGTTTCCTTAGGATAACCAATGAAGTAACACTTATCAGATTTGGGTGCAAGCTTATCAGATATCAACCGCTTGACATAAGCTTCACAACCCCAAATTTTGAGAAAAGACAAACTTGGAACTTTTCCAGTCCACATCTCATATGGCGTCTTTTCAACTGATTTTGATGGAACTCTGTTTAGCGTAAACGCAGACGTTTCTAGAGCGTATCCCCAGAAGGATAATGGAAGATCTACTTGACTCATCATCGATCGGACCATATCTAATAAAGTCCGATTCCTCCTCTCAGACACACCGTTCCATTGAGGTGTTCCGGGAGGAGTGAGTTGTGAAACAATTCCACAATTACTCAGATGATCACTGAACTCTTGGCTTAAGTACTCACCTCCGCGATCTGATCGAAGAGCTTTGATACTTTTGCCAAGTTGGTTCTGTACTTCATTCTGGAACTCTTTGAACTTTTCAAAGGATTCCGACTTATGTCTCATTAAATAGACATAACCAAATCTACTGAAGTCATCAGTAAATGTGATGAAGTACTGAAAGTTTCCTCTAGCGCTAACGCTCATTAGACCGCACACATCAGTATGTATAAGGCCCAATAAGTCACCGGCCCTTTCATTAAATTTGTTGAAAGGGGCCTTTGTCATTTTGCCCAATAAGCAGGATTCACACTTCTCAAATGATTCAAAATCAAATGAGTCTAAAAGCCCATCATTATGGAGCTTTTGAATCCTTTTCTCATTGATGTGGCCCAAACGACAATGCCAGAGAAAAGTGGGGTTCGAGTCATCGGTTCTTAACCATTTTGTACTTATGTTATAGACAGGCAAAGATTGGTTAAGAATATAAAGCCCATTCTCTAATGGAGCGGTACCATAAAATATTTCATTACGATCAAAAGAACAACACTTGTTTTTAATCGAAAAATGAAAATCTTCTAAATCCAAAACAGAAATAGAAATGATGTTTCTGCTAATAGCAGGTACATAGTAGCAATTATTTAATTCTAAAACCAAGCCTGACGGCAGAGACAAATGATAAGTTCCTACGGCTAATGCAGCAACTCTTGCTCCATTCCCAACGCGCAGGTCCACTTGTCCCCTTTCCAGCGTTCTACTATTGCTTAGACCCTGCATATTAGTACAAATATGAGCGCCACAGCCGGTATCCAATACCCAAGAGTTAGAACCTGAAGTAGTAACATTTACTTCTATAACATAGATACCTGGAGAAGTCGTGTCAAACGTCTTCTTTGAGTTCTTTAGATCTCCCAGATACTCTTTGCAGTTTCTCTTCCAATGCCCAGACTTATTGCATTAATGGCATTTATCAGCATCAGCAGGGCCGCGTTTGGGCTTGGAGGAAGCCTCAGGTTTGTCCCGATTCTCAATCTGGACTGCCTTGGCCTTTCCTTTGAACTTAGCGGGTTTCTTAAACCTTTTACCCCCTTGCACTAAAAGTACATTAGGGGTGCCCTTCTTGATGTTTGGCTCAGCTGTCTTGAGCATGCCATGCAACTCTGTCAAAGTCTTTGTCAGGTTGTTCATGTTATAGTTCATGATAAACTGATCAAAGCTCGACGGCAAAGACTGCAGAATGATGTCCGTAGCCAACTCTTGGCTAAGAGGACAATCCAGTTTCGCCAAGTTATCAATATAACCCATCATCTTAATGACATGTGGGCTAACTGGACCATCCTTTGGTAGCTTGCACTCAATGAGAGATTTAACCGTCTGGTATCTCTCAGTTCGTGCCTGCTCCTGAAACATCCCTTTCAGGCTAGTGATCATCTCAACTGGTGACGCCACGTTCTCGTATTGCTTCTGCAAGTCCGAGTTCATGGTAGCCAGCATGAGACAACTCACATCGACCACATCATTGGAATGCTTCTCCCAAGCATTCCTTTCAGCATGTGCGACATTGGTCTTTGGTTTGTCAGTGAGAACCTTCTCAAGGACATATTCCTTTTTCTCCTGCTTGAGAACAATTCTCAAGTTTCGAAACCATTCGAGGAAGTTCGATCCATTAAGCTTGTCCTTCTCAAGGACGGATCGAAGTGAGAATGTGTTTCTGTGAGGGGAACTAGACATAGCTGAAAAAACACAAAATGAGAGTTTAGTTTCGATGTTCAAGAAAAGAGAAATCTTAACAATTAAGAAAACTCGCATTATATTAAAAACAATTTTCCTCAAGTTGAATATAATGATCCAAGATCCATATTTTACAAAAATTTGAGTGAGCTTTGGCCCATCGCCCAAACTTTAGCTATTTAGGTAAGCAACCATTTGCTAATTATATCATATATAATTCTTGGTCTCGGATTGATATCTTATATCAAATCCAATCCTATATCTCTGGGCCCAAAACTATTTTGATAGCCCAATTAAATAAACCAATCTTTTAAGTCCGCAGTAACGATAACAACCTGCCTCACTCGTGTAATTGCGGACATCCTGATTTGGCAGACCCATCACACAATGAAACGAGCATTGACAGTTGACAAGATTGGGAAGATATAAAATGCTTAATATTAGGTTTGAGGAACGGAACCTTAAATCTAGTTTACATCAATTATATATCCTAGATACTTTAACTTGTTTTAGTCCTTTTAATTTTCTTAAGTTAAACAAGCTAAGAATGCAGATTCTGAACTAGTGTCGATCGACACCAGATCAGTGTCGATCGACACAACTGGTTTGTGTTGACCGATAGATTCCGATCCGGTTCAATCGCGATAAACAATTTAACCGATTAAACCGATCGAACCAATCGCAATAACCGACCGGTGTCGATCGATACTACATTAGTGTCGGTCGACACCAACCGTACCGGATCAAAAGTGATAACCGATTTATCGCTTGAACCGATCGCGATAACCCGGTCCAATCCAATTGAACCAATCGCGATAAACCGAGCGGTGTCGATCGACACAACTTTTATGTCGGTCGACACCAATGGTTTGAGGAAACACGATCAAAGATCGTGACCTAAAATTTCACGCGAAAACCTGAGTGGTGTCGATCGACACTCACGTGGTGTCGATCAACACCCTTTTCGCATGAACCCTAAAACGAACGATTTCAAGAGCAAAAACGATTTTAAACTCAAGCATGCAATCCTATATATCAGATATATCGATTTGAATTCAACTAATTCATTAACATGCTCAGATTCAATAGAAACACTAGGCTCTGATACCACTAAAGGAATTTGCATAGGTTTTAATCTTATTAAAACAGCCCTAACGACAAATTCTAAGCCACGGATCATGTGTCAATTGAATCTACATCAGATCTCGAGTATACCTGGAGATTAAGCAGCGGAAGATGATCAGGTATTCGAGATTAGGAGCGCCTCAAGTGCTGCGCCTCTACAGAAGTCCACACGCACACAAACTGGACGACAGGGATGCTAGTGCCTTGCGAACGGTTCGCCTTGGGATTCTCTCTGCGTTTCTGTGACGGCCAGGAACTTCTCTTCTCTCTCAAGTCGTGCCCTATATCATATATATAGGTGACTTAAAGAAACCTAGTTGACCGATGGACCAAACCGACTTGATTTAAATTAAATCAAAATCCGGTTTCTGATCCCGAGTGGTGTCGATCGACACTAACCATTGGTGTCGATCGACACCCTCACAAAAACTTGATATCGACGTATATCTTATATACATTGATCATGATCATTACTCTAATGATCAAACCCAATTTATATTATCTAGTTTGCTTTGGTGTGTGACCCTATAGGATCATATGATAATGGTAATGAGTTCATAACTCATAAGTTATAAGCGGCTTCTAGCAAAATATTATAACTGTCCAATATCATATGATTGTCTTATCTCGACATCACGACTCTACTAAAGTAAATACAAGTATGATTTCAGGACATTCACTTCATCTTCTACTTGAGGCGCAATTTAATACCATATAGGGACATACTATTCTAAACTCGGACATGTACCAAATTTTATTTAAAGCGATGTTTTTGTGCACAAACACGCATTTTTAATGACGATAGAATTCAGACCTTGTGATAAGATCCTTATCAACTAGATCAAGCATTTCATTATAAATGTTTTTCACGCATACTACTAAAATTATTGAAAATTCTAACGTTAGTTTAATCTACCTTTCTAGGCTCTTATAGATTTTTTTTTTAATCTATAAGTTGTATTTAGATGTTCCATCCAAATGGCTCTTATAGCATTTGAATGTTGTATGTTTTATTTTCGGTTGTATATATATTTAGATAGTGCATCTGGATGTAACTTTGTTTGTTAACAAACGTTTGGTTAGTTTTCTGTGAGTTAGACATTTTCATCTAGATACGTGTAATAAGAAAATGACTAAAATGTATATGTTTTAATCTCACAGTATAAATTTTTATCTTAATTAATTATATTTATCTTTAATCTAAAGTATATTGACAACTAAATAATTTTCAAGTTATTAATTTTGACATTTAGAAATAGATTTTTGTCACGTAGATTCATGTAACCTTATAAGATAAGATCCAAATTTTCATTTATTAATTGATATTGGTTATTTATTTGATGAAATTAACTTGATATTGATTGTTGACCAAAAATAAATTGATTTTGGTCAATACTATATAGTGCAGTCAAGAAAAATAAATTTGTAAGAAAATGCAAATGTAATTTCGTGTCTTTGGTTAAAACAATCCGGCCATTTTAACGTGTTTTATGATGAAATGTGATTTTATTATTTTGATGATATACGGGTTTGTGTTTCTAGTTAAAACAGAAACATCTAAACATAAATCGATGGACACACGAAATGCCATAACATCACCACAACACAATATGTATTGGTCAAGTAAGGTGTCTTATAAAGGAAAACGTTTGCCAAGTTTCTTTCCACTTCTACGTAACTAATTAAGCTGAGTTGAAGAAGAGATTTCACTAGTGAGAGACTTCTTTATGTTAATGTGACAAAAGTCTGACTATCTCTGAGTTCTTCCTTCTTCCTCTTTTTCTTCTTCCACAAGGTTTCATAGTTTTGCAAAGGGCTCTCAAAATTAATCTACCCATAACACTATGAATTTAAGAAGACAATTAGTCAGCAAAGAAAAGGGGCGAAACTATACATCACAATGATAAACTATTTACTTGAAAAATTGTCCATCACAAGGTTCCTCCATGTGCCTAGCTAGTACGGTGACAACCACCATGTGCCCTTAAAACACTACATTCCCACAATTACTCAATGGCCGCATCAACTTTTGCTATGAATTTATTGAAAAAAGTTCATATATGCTTTATCTTTTGTACGTATTTGTCTACACAGTTAACATGCTCTACGAAGTTCATTCCAAATAAGTCCCAAATAATCAAAAGGTTCTTCGTCATCCTCTCTCTCAGACTTCAGTCCATGGTTTTCAAATACTGCTTCAGATATGATTCTCCAAATCGTTTCCAGAAGAAGTGTTCCTACAGTTATTGTTCTTCCTTTGACTATATTTTGTAAGACCATTGTACTAACGTGATGCTTTACTGCCTAAGCCCAATACCGAAACTGACATAACAACGAGAACATGTTAAGCAACTCTCCAATCGATGTTAGTTTCAAGGAGAATAAAATATAAGAGAGTCATGTCTTATTTCGGTTTTTGGATGGTTTCTACCTCGACTTCGACTTTGGTGTGTGAGACAAATCTCTACATCATTCAGTGGATCCGGATGGACGGCTAAGTGTCCTTGGCGTTGAGGTAATCTTCTTCGTTTACTAGCCACAACAGTCTGCTTACAATTTTGCAGTGAATAGTATGAGAATGTTTCACACAGGAATTGTCAAATTCTAAAACAATTCTACCGTATAGTAACCGATATATTGGTGGGTTTCTTCTTGTTTACTTTGCTGCATTTTCTGTCAAAAGAGAGGCTCTACGTATATAACTTTAATCATCTAGGAGAAGAGCTGCGTCTTATAAATCAAACCTCTATTGATTCTTCCATAATGGTATAAACATCTAAAGTTATGTGAGAAAGGACGGAAAATCAAATTAGATCTTTCCACTTTAACTTCACTTGAGAAGCTCTTTACTCTGAGCAGGACAAATTATAATTTACCTTTTTTCTTGCGATAGCTCCTCGGATCCAAAGATTTCACATGCTCAAGTCTGAGAAGCTCTTTAATCTGAGGATACAAAAATCTGCAACTGAGACTTAAAAGCTTTTACATCAATACATTTTTCACAAGCTTTTCAGCGGCAGTCTTTTCAGATGTATATAATGTTTGAATTCCATACATCTGATGAGCTACAAAGGAAGTGGAGTAGATAACATAGAACATATGACAAGTGCACACGACAAAGTCTATAAAATTATACAAAACCAAATTAAAGAAACGATAGGTGGGTGCAGTACACACTTATGTAATGACTTCTAAGCTTCAAAGGGAGAGACTATCCTCTTTACCACAGAGACATTTCGTCGAACACAAAACAGGCAAGACAAACTCAAGGACACTTACGCAAACGGTGAAGGCTCGACAAAGAGAAGCAAGCGGAGCCTCCATCTCCTATTCGTGGCCTTCCCTGTCGTCGATAATAGTCATATCGTTGGACCCAGAAGCAGAGGTGAACTCAGTTTTGGGCAGCTTTGGGAAGGTTTGGGCATTTCTCGACAACAAGTTCTTTCAGGTTTGGAAGAGACGGAGGATTCGAGCAAATTCTCTTCAATCCAGGCAAATTGAATAAACAAAGGCGTTCAAGCTTCTGAAAAGGAAGAGAGATATGAGGATGCAGGTTGCTAATACTGATTCCTTTCTCCCTATTTATTATTTCTTCTATGGTTGATGAATACCTCACAGTTAGATTCCTGAGATTTGGAACGAGCAACAGCCACGTCAAGTCTTTTGGACCTTTCAATTCACATATAAAAACAGTGGAGAGGCGATTGAAGCATGGAGAAGTTGGACATAGAAGCTCTTCTTTCTCTTTGCTTTCCCAATCTATCTTTATTTCTGAGATTCTGGAGAACATAATACGAAGTACTCGAAGACCACCCAGAGCTACCGTGTTTAATGTTACAACCTGTGCTGACATATCCTCAATACCTAGGCGTTGAACACAACTTGCCAATCGCTCCATTCCTTGGATACTTTCCAAAATCATAGCATCCTTTACTGTTGCTGTTAAAATCCTCAAGTGCTCTAAGAGTTGTAGTTCTTCCATTAATCTTGCATCAATAAAAACATCGGAATCCAATAGTTTCAACACTTGAAGATTTGGTAAGCTTGTTCCTATCCCATCAATGCTTTCAAGGTAAAAAGTATCCACCAGGTCCAAGCTTATTAGTTTCCTCAACCCCTTCATCGGTAATGATTCTATCCTTGTTTCTGCTAAATTGAGGTATTGCAAGGAAGTCAAACTGGAAATTTCTTCCGGCAATTCACGAAGAAAAATGTTCCAGGAAAGATCCAAGACGACAAGGGCTGGCATAAACTGAAAGAATTCACCTGAAATACTCCTCAAACCGTTATTACAGAGTAAGAGTGTAGAAAGGTTGGGGCATTGAGGAGGACAGCAAGATATCTCGTTAATTTGATTACTCATCAACGAAATCTTTCTCACAACTTCCCACTTGATGTCCTTTGGTATACAGTCTAACTTCCCGCCAGATTTGACCCAGTTGCTTTCCCCTTCTCCCAAGTTAGACCCTATCCAAAGAGCCATCTCCCGTACAACATCATGCATTTTCACCCTCGTTGTGACTTCCATTAGTAGATGTGCACGAACTAACGAACCAATTATAGCATGACCTTGGTTGTTACTTCCATCTTCATCTCTGTTTCCATTTATAAATCCTTCGCATATCCAATATTCTATCAACTTCTCCTTCTCAATCTCATAATCTTCCGGGAACAAAGAACAGTATAGGAAGCAAGATTGGACATTTTCATCCCTTAAACCATCATAACTAAACTTCAAAATGGACAGAATCTTTTCTTCCATACCTGGAAACTCGTGGCTAGATGAATTGAGAACAGTAACAGCATGACGCCATTCATGTACATCTTCTTTATACGCCATGGCTTTGCCAATAACATTGAGTGCAAGTGGCAAGCCATAACATTTCTCAACAATTTTTCTTGCAAGTGAAGGAATATCATCATGGCGCGTTAATGGGACTTCTCCAACTATTGTTTGAAACAGTTCCCATGCTTCATCGGGAGACAAACACTCAACTTTCAGCTCATCGTCAGCCTTCATGTCTCTGCAAACTTCTTTCGAACGCGTGGTGAAAACTATCTTCGCTCCATTATCACAAGTCGGATGTGGAACTCCAATCTTGGTCAGATCTACCTCACTCCATAGATCGTCTAATAACAAAACAAATTTCTTTGTGCTAAGGATCTGATATATGAAAGATGCTTTCTTCTCTTCTCTTTCCTTTTCCCATTCCTTGTCAAGACGTAATCTTTGGAGAATCTGATTCTGAATGCTCTCATTTTGCAAATCTTTGGAGACCACAACCCATATCACAATGTCAAACTCATTCACGAACTTGTTGTTGACACCAGCTAGGAGGGTGGTTTTGCCCACTCCCCCCATCCCATAAAGACCTAAAACTTTTCGTTCCTTGTTCATGAGGCTGTTCCATGCCTTTTCAACCATTGAATCCAAACCAATTGTGGTTTGAATATGTTTCTTCTCCACCTTTTGTACGGGATTTTTGTCGGCCACCACTTCAAAAACTCCTTTAGATAGAAGCTCTTTTACTTCTTCCAACTTCTTAGATACCTTTTTACCATACTCGCAGCTTGAGAAGCACTTTTTAGAACAATATCCAAAAAGACACAGTCTTTTAGTTTCAGTTGATTTAGCTCCGAGCAGTTCACTGACCTGAGACTCAATATCTTCTACCCTTGAAAACCATCCTTGTACTTGAGAAAGCCGCTGCAAACCTTTGTCTTCTTCTACGGAAACTCTTCTTAGCAGATCATCTCGCCTTTCTTTAAGTTCTTGCGTAGTTTTCTGCAGAGCCTCGAGATTAGCCTCCATCATGTGAATGTAATTTCCATCACCAAATAAGCAGCCACAGGCTTGATCCAACGCTTTATCACATGATAACTGCATTGATACACAGCCTCCCATCTTTTCACAAACTCTTAGAAAGAAAAGAAAAACAAACTCACTGCCTTCGATGAATGAGCAAGAGAAACACTAGTTCTTCTTTAATTGACTTGATGAGAAAATAGTAAGTCAAGACCAATAATTGAGGAACAAAAGTAATGAACACCACACGTCTTCTATCCACAGGGATGTCTAAACCGGTTAAATAAATCCATCCCAAACCTAAATATACTGAAATTATTAACATGTAAAATGAACCAAAGAGAAATTAAACCAAAATTGAACAAATTGAAAATGAACCGACATCTCCTTCCATCAATCCATCAGTAATGTTGGTTAGGAAAAAGATCTAAAATTGTGTCTTCTCCTGAACTAAATGTGTTCTCTAAACAAATTGCAGAAGCAATGGCACAACATCTTCAGAACAGTTACTGACCTGTGGCACGGTTTATTCGTCAGGTCCCTTTAGTTCTATGAGTCAAACCAAGCTTGAGGTGACTGAAGCTTGATGAAGGCTCTCTATGATCATGTGGTAAGTCCTCTGAGTTGTACAGTTTATAGTTGTTGAAATGGGAGAACAGTCGAGAGTTAATTCAACGGGAAACAACAATGACCTGTTCCAAAAATATAGCAGAGCCACATGAACCACTTTAACACTTTGGTGTTCTGTTCCAAAATAAGTTCTTTGGAAACTCTCTCTCAGGAACTTCATCGAACACTTTAGAATCGACTGCTTTATTTTAGACCCAACATATGATTGAGATCATGCTTTTTTCTCTCAATTCCTCATCGATTTAGCTCTCTGATGTAGGAATTCTCTAGATTGTCTCCATCTTCCAATCGCATTAATCATGTTTTTTTTCTCCTGAGCAAAGTAGTGAAAGAGAAATGAGATTTTGCTAGGCTCTGAATTAGAAGAAAACTCAGAGGAGAGAGAACAAGAGCGCTTGTAAACCTATAACGACGCCGTAACGAACATGCCTAGAAAGCACGTCCTTGTAATAATTAGATATTTGTTTTGTTACCGAGAGAATCATCTAGTAAAGAGTTAAAGAAAAACTTATAGAAGTAACACAGAGAACTAATGAACCGATCTTTATATATGGGTGAAGGCTTGTTGCGATGCGATGTCAAATCATCTGTCTTTTGTGGTATTAGCGGTTTCAGTATCTTACACGACAAGTAATGCAGAGATGCTGTTTCCTGGTGCTGATGTGGTAAGTCCTCTGTTCTCTATCCACTTTCTCCTTTGTTATAAAGACGCTTATAGCTTGTGAAAAATGGGACAAGAGTCGAGAGTCTTTCATCAGGAAACAACAATGAAGAATCTCTTAGGATGAAACTGCTGTGTGAACATGTTTCCTTTCTCATCACTGATTCCTAATCATTCAAACTCATATTTTCAGGTTGTTTCCCATCCGAACCTGAAGAAGATCCCTATTGAATGTTGTAAGAGGATTTCTCTGTGTCCCTTGTGACATAGCAGAAACACTTGTGGAATTTAAGGGTTCTTTCAATGCAGAGAGCTTTCACGCGTCCATGGCGGTTCATAAGAAGAACTTGGAATTGGAGAAGAAGAGAAATGTCTCGTGAATCAGAACCATTCCACAACATCTGCATCAACATATTCAACAATACGACTTAATGTTCAGTTGAACTTCTCACTTGATCTTGTTAGAATAAGTTTCACTTCTCATGTTTATTCCCTCTGTATTGAAACTTGAAAGATACCTTTGAGAATGAGAAAGTTTTACCTCTCTGTTATTGTATTTAGTAGACGATGTAACCTTATTTTCTAATATTCAAAAGCGCAAAGATGACCCAAAAAAAAAAAAAGAACTAAATAAAAGTAAATGAAACTCAAGTGTATATTGCTATTACAAGAACATAAATTGAGGAAGCGGATAAGATTTTGAGTTTAAGCATGTCTTTGTCGTGCCAGTGACCGACGAACAACAAACAAACAAGTCTACTCTTGCTGACGATGATGTCTGTCGGCACCGAAGTGTACGGATCTCTCATTCCCGGAGTCTCAATTTCTCCATCTCCGACTACTTTCACTTCGAAAAACTCGCGGCGGCGACTCGTCAATGTCAATTGTAACCGCCCAGTTTCGCGCCAAATTCTGACAGAGGAACCGTCGGTTTCAACGTACAATCAGTGGATTCGCCATTGCTGCAGAACAGGCGGAATCGACGAAGCCATGTCTCTCCTCGCCGAATTGGATTCCCTCGGGTCCCACCCCGATCCTCTCTCGTACGTTAGCCTGATCGAAACTCTCTCCGGTCTCGGGAGGACTCTCGAAGCCGATGCTCTCTTTCAAGAAGTGACTCGACTCGGTCTCCATAGAAGCTATCCTCTGAGGCTGTACAACGCTTTACTCGGTGGGTACCTGAGAAAAGGACAGTTAGAGTTAGCTCTTAAGGTTTTGAATCATATGGAAACACGAAACGTTGACAAGAATCAAGAAAGCTGTGAGATTCTGTTGAACTATTACGTTACTGCAGGGAGGCTTGAGGAATCGTGGCGTGTGGTTAATGAGATGAAGAAGAGGAAGTTCCCTTTGAGTTCTTTCGTCTATGGGAAGATCATACGTATCTACAGAGACAACGGTATGTGGAAGAAAGCGTTACGGATTGTAGAAGAGATTAGTGAGATTGGTTTGCCTATGGATGTTGAGATATACAATAGTATCATCGATACGTTTGGTAAGTACGGAGAGTTAGATGAAGCGTTAGAGGTGTTGAGGAAAATGCAGAGCTCTGATGGTTTGAGCCCGAATATTACTACATGGAACTCGCTGATACGGTGGCATTGTCATCACGGTGCGGTTGATACGGCGCTTGAGCTTTTCACGATGATGCAGGACCAGGGGCTGTATCCTGACCCTAGGATGTTCGTGAAGCTTATAACGCGGTTGGGAGAGAAAGGGAACTGGAACTTGATAAGTAATAGTTTTGAATCAATGAAATGTACAGAAAGTAGTAGAGATACGAGAGCTATCTATGCAGCTTTGGTTGAGATTATTGGACAGTTTGGGAGTTTCCAGGACGCAGAGGAACTTGTGTGTAAGCTCAAGTCCGAAGGTGTCGCTCTTTCAGCTAACATGTTTTGTACTTTGGCTAATGCATATGCTCAACAGGTTGGTTTCCTTGTCATTCTTGCTATTGGTTGCTTCTGTCTATGGCCTGAACTAGTTTTCTGTCTGTGATCCAAATGTGAGGAGCTCTTACATCCTGTTACTTCACCTTTGGTTGTGCCTAGCTGCAAAGAGGATTGCATATGTAATAGACAAGTGGTATCTAATTCTTACGCAGGGACTATGCAAACAGACAGTAAAGGTGCTCAAGATGATGGAGAAAGAGGGGATTGAACCAAATTTGATTATGCTGAATGTTTTGATTAATGCGTTTGGAACTGCTGGGAAGTACATGGAAGCTCTATCTATTTATCACCATATCAAAGAAAGTGTATGTCTATCGAATTTTCCATGCCATTGAACTTGTGGTAGTAGTAACCTCTCTGTTCTCAACTGGTTGAGTTTGTCTTGTGAAGGGATTCACACCCGATGTGGTTACCTATAGTACACTTATGAAAGCATTCACTCGAGCAAAGAAGTATCAAAAGGTATGTAGTTCATACCTTGTGCTTGATATCGTTTTGTCACCACAAGAGTTTCACTGAGTATTTGTCAAAATTGGGGGTTTAAATTGCAGGTTCCAGAAATATTCAGGGAAATGGAAGCCTCTGGTTGTAGTGCAGATAGGAAAGCAAGACAACTATTGCAAAATGCTCTTATGGTTCTTGACAAAAGACATTAACTATTTGATAGCTCAAACTCTGATCCTTTTAAGGAAAAGAAACTGCTCCTTCAGCAGAATTCGACCTTCTCCCTGGGGAATAAAGCTACTCTCCATGATTTCTGATCCGATGGCTCATCTTTTTGTTCCATACATTCTGATGTTCTAATGGTGATGGACTCAGAATCTTACCAAGGGCATGAGTGTTGGCTGTGCATCTTCCACTTTTGAGGCTTTAGATGTAAATCAATCAGAATCTGTAAATCATTATTGGCAACAACAGCTACATAGATTGTAAGGTGATTATATATAGATAGAGAACATGCATCTTATGTATGCCTTGGTGTGTATCCAAAGTCATGAATAAAATAACAATGCACGTTCAAGGCTCCAGAGCTACAAAAGTTTCCTATCTTAAGGGAAACGAGCTATCTAAACAAAGCGAAACCGAAAGACTTCTAAGCTCAAATGAGTTTTACCTTATTGATTCGTTTCTGGGTTCTCTTCCAACAATGCTCTCAAGCTGATCCATTTCATTCTCAAAAACTTACTGCATTAGCACTTTACTTGGCTCTAGGATGCTTCGTCACTTTTCTTGTAAACGCAAACTCTCCAAATTTGTGCCCAACTTTCCCCTCTGTGATCTTACAACGCACATGTGTTTTGCCATTGTAGATTCTCACGGACGAATCAACATACTCTGGTAGAATTGTCGATCTCCTTGACCATATTTTCCTGTTCAGTGCTGTGTTTTTCTTCTTCATCAAAAACGCATCAACGAACGGATCTTTCCATACAGATCGGCTCACCATCTTATTATTTCCTTTCTTCTCATCTTCCACACTCTCGTCCAGAGACAGAGGTAAGCTCGGCCATTCTTTTGCAACGTTCACACGGATGCTAAACCCATTCAACTCCTAATTAACCACAAGAACCAACAAAAGAACAAGTTAACAATACAACACAACAATTTAAGGTATTCTTTAGTATTCTAACCTTAAATTGCAGAGTTGGCTGAATCCTCACTGATGAAATTGACAAATCCATAACCCATAGACCTTTCAGTCACTTTGTTTGTCATGACTCTTGCTACAGAAACAAAGATGCAAGAAGATTCTATCTCAATACACATCTCGATAGTTAAGTAAATCATGTGGCAAACCATATTGCAGATGTTCATCACTCATGAGATAATGATGGGTAAGATGGTTTAAACCCAACCTCACATCCTTGTAAACATTTTTGTCATTTAACTGCTGAGTACTAGCGCTAACAAACAAACACACTCTATTGTAGAGCATTGAATCGAAAGATCCAGGGCTTACCCTCTATCACTCCATTAAAGTTGGTGAAAGCTTCCTTCAAGGACTGGTCGTCAGTTCCTGGTGATAGACCTGGGACCAAAAGTAACCGAGATCTAAACATTCAGATTGCTATTACAAAAGCAATAGGAAGTTATACTTACCACCGATGAAAAGTTTTGTGGACATGTAGCGGAGAGAACTAAGCATTGATGTCCCTGGAACATTTCCGTTTTGCAAAACCCCTTGTTTCAAGTGGCCACTGAGTTTGGTACAGAAAGCCATTTTAGACACCTGGAAACAATAAACGCATTAGAATGTGTCAACGTAACCATTTTAAGCTAAGAAAAATTAAAGCAGTCTCAAGATGTCTAGACTCCATATACCAACAAAGCCAACCTCTTCTTCTCCCAAACAACATCTCCCTGAGAGAAGGAGCAATAAAGGCTGAAGCACACTAAAATGCAAAAGTTTCTAAACACGGCAACAGAATAAAACAACAGATTAATAACTCTGTAACTCTCAGAATAAGTGTTTGATATTATGGGAAGATCGTTTTGCAGGAACATGATCTTCTGTACCAAAACATCTTTTCTGAGCAACTGCAAACATTGAAATTTTAAGACTTTTTAGAGTATACGTTTAACTTTGAAAGGAGGAGGAATACTCGAGGACATTGCTTGTTTCACATCAAATGCAAGAAGTCCCGCAAGAATGCAGGAACTAATAATATGCCTAAGACTTGAGAGACATAAACCATAGAACAGACTTTGGGAGAAGACAGTCCAGTGAAAAAAAGAACAAGAGGAACAAAAATGCACAATCTTTGAGAATCAAGTATCGTTCATACTCAATCTCTTCATTACAAAATGATAAGAAAAACCAGAAAAAAAATAAGTGTTTCATCTAAAGTCTGATACTACGCAGAGATAAAACATTAGCATAAGATACAGCAAAGAACACTTATCTATCAGAAACTAATATCAAGAAGCAGTACACTCATGGCAATTGAATACCTAATAAAAAGGTTTTGCAGGTTTATTCTTCAAAGTGATTATGCATTATGACATGAAGATTCATACCCTAAGAAACCAAAAAAATTGAAAAGGTTTTCACTTTTAAGATTTCAAGACATACGAAACCTATCAAATTCAACACTTGTTCCAATTAGAATCACATTTCGTAATCTCCTTCAAATGGGCCTTATCCAGAAAACTCAGATACATATATCGAACACTGTGATTCAAAGAGTTTCATAAAGAAACCAAAAGGATGGTTTCGAAACCTTATCCCAAGGACTGAAATCAACTAAGCAGGAAAAAAAAAAAAAAAAACACAAAACAAGAGACGAAACGTAATCGCACCTCTCTTGAGCAGCAGTATCCAAATCTGAGCTTCCACGACTATTTTTTCTTTTTTAACTTTTGAGTGTCTTGGCAACAAATGGGATTGAAGAGAATAAAAAAAAAACCACAGGGGATTTGAAATCCCGGTTTCAATGAATTTTATTTTAGGTTTGAAAGGTAAACCGGGCTGATTAACTTTCTGGTTTTGCTACCTGCTTGCTCGATGCGCTAAATCAAGAAGTGTAATTAGGTTTGGTTAAATGTTATTTAGACAGATTGTGAGACTAAGGTTTTTAATATATAAAGTTATCAATTGTATATATTTTAAAAATACTTCATTTTATATGCTTTGAAACAAAATTATTAAGCAATAATTTTTTTTTTAAAAATGACAATCACATTTAACAATTTTAATTCATTAAAAAGTAAGACGTCAGTGAAAATCATTTTTTTTTTCCAACTACAGATCCATTAAAAAGCCCAAAGGCATAAGTTCGGTACAGAATTTAGCCCATTAGAAATTAGCCCACAAATGAACAAAATATTAAAAATCCTAAAAATCTTGCGTGGCCTAACTCCATCTTCTGCTAGAAGCTTCGATGCAAGAACTTCTGCGTCACCGGAGAGCTTTTGCCGGCAATTGAGCATGACCATATCCCTGCATCTTCGTCAGAAACTCCTATTTTTCTATACCGATGAGGATCTGCTGATCCCGAAATGCCAAGCTTAACCAAACCTCAGAATTCAAATTCAGAACCGCCCTTAAAATCTCACTTAGTACTTCACGCCTTCAGATGCTTTGCTGGTGGCTGAATGTAAACTATTCAGCCTTTGACACTGGGAATGACGAAACCCCACTGCAAACTCGTTCAAACGATCGAGCCGATGAAACCAACAAAGAATTACTCTGATCAAGACGACAAAGACCTCGATTGAAAATTAAGGGAAAGCAGAGGAAAGACTAAACCTGGACATCTGGATCACTAGAGAAACAAATCGGAAAACACTTTCATAAATAACAATAAATTTTTTTTGAAGCCCAGAAAGCTTTCCGAACAAACAAACGTAATTCCAGATTTGGAAGAGACCAAACCCGAAAGATTAAACTCCAATTGAAACGAAAAGAACTCGAATCAATTGGAAGCACAACAAAAGCTATAAACAAGATATCCGAAAATCGGAAGATAAAAGCCGGACATGCCGGAGTTCCGATAACAAAAACAAAAAACCGCACCGCCGGAGACCGACGGTCGGTAGATCAGATCGCTATTTTAGAGAGAGGTCAGAGCAAAATTTAGAGAGAGAACCAGCAGTGAAAATCATTAAAGGTAACGTATATATCTATAGCTCTATAGCGCATATATATTATGCAATAATATGTTTCAGTAAATTCTGTTAGATTCTATATGTATATATACTATATATATACTCAACATGAACAACATTAATTTTGACCAAAAAAGAATAACATTATTTGTACTTCTTCAGATCGAAACTTTTCAACACAGATTCTAGTTAGAATCCCCAAAAACTCAAAAGTCGAAACCAAACCGAAAAAGAAACCCGAATGTCCTGCCAGATGTAATCTTAAGGCAAGAAAACATATTGGTCGGTCCCTCTATTTCACAAACTTTAAAAAATAAATAAATCTCCGGAACAAAAACTGGAGGGAAATACGACGTTACAGTAAAATCGGTAAATGACGATTTTACCCCTATATAGTATATACACAATTATCGTCACTACAAGAAAATATAAATTAATTTTTCTCGATTAGCGCATGTGCTTTGAGAGTAAACCCCCTTCTCTTCTCTCCACTTTCAGACATCAAAGCTAAACCCTCGATCGTTTCGTTTCGCTTCGCTGCTCTGTCTCTTCGTTTTCCTTTCTACCGATTCGACAATGCTAATCTCCGGCGAATCTCAGATTCTCTTTCGTTGATTTTCCCTGCGTCTCTCTCGCTTTTTCCCTCGTTCCGATTCGGCCGGGCTCTTCCGTCTAACATCATACTTCCCGGTACGGCGCTGTGTTCTGTTTCTTTTCTCCTGATTAGGGTTTCGAAATTCTTCTTCTCACCCGTCGCTTGATCTGTTTTCGTTTGAGGTTGTTCATGTTACGAGTGCGTTTATTGTACCTGAATTTTTCTTTTTTCAATTTGATTTTGATTTATTTTGATGGTGGTTTTTGGATTTTTTTGTCCGTGTCGTTAATCTCTGCGAAGATAAACGAAGGTGGATAATTATTTATATGGCGAAAATCTGAGAGTATTATGCCTAAGCGTAAGGGATCCAAAGAAGAGGGTTTTCAGTTAAACGAGTGTGCTGCGACTCCAAGTGGAAGTTTCAACGAACCTAACGTGGAGAATGTAGACGAGATGAAGCCAAAGAAAAGGGTCAAGGTTAAGCCGATTGATCGTGAGGTTAACATTACCCGGAAGGCTCTTCGGTCAGGCTCTGTGACAAGTGATGCAGCAATGAGTGGCAGACATCATGTGGTTGTGGAAGAGATATAAGTAAGGCTGATTACACGGGGGAAACTAGTGGTGGATGCTCTGTTGATGAGGTGAAAGAAGAATTGAAACGTGAGCATGTGGACTCTCCTGTGCCCAAGGAGACTCATGGAGATGAAGTCCAAGTTGATGTGGTTGAATATAAGGATGATGAGGTGAAAGAAGAAGTAAAACGTGAGCATGTGGTCACTCATGGAGATGATTTTAGTAGTCAAGTCCAAGTGGTGGAATGTAAGGACGAAAGATCAAATGATAAAAATGGGAGTATTGAGCCAGACAGAAAAGAGGTGCAAGTCAAACGCAAAAGAGGAAGGCCTCAGAAGCTGCAGATCAGCAGCCAATCTGATGATAAGGAGGACATAGTTATTTGCGTAAGCTGCGTTAAAGAGGAGAAAACAGAAGTAAAACTTGAGTGTGAGCAATCTGCGGAAGCTAATAAGATTCTTGGAGTTGAATCTAGGAGTCAGGTTGAGGTTGAAGTTAAGGATGATAGATCATACGATGAAAATGGGAATGTTGAACCACATGCTGAGGAAATAAAAGTTAAACGTAAGCGGGGAAGGCCTAGAATGTTACAGATCACCAGTCAATCTGACACAAACTGTAAACTAAGCCAGTCAAGTGTCGACAGACTTAGTTTGAAACCTCAGCGTGGTACACCTCCAAACACCGAGGAGAATGTCAACTTTAGGCATGGGAACACCCTAATAACGCTGGACCAGAGTACGAGTTACTCTATTGATAGATCCAGGAGACCAAAACGTACCTGTGGAGGCAGGGCTAAGGTACCTGAGTCTGACGGAGGCAATTGCAGGGGAAGGAAGATGGGACGTAAGCGTGATAGACAAGTGGTATCATGATCAAAATTCTTGCGCAGGGACTATGCAAACAGACAGTGAAGGTGCTCAAGATGATGGAGAAGGAAGGGATTGAGCCCAATTTGATTATGCTGAATGTTTTGATTAGTGCGTTTGTAACTGCTGGGAAGTACATGGAAGCTCTATCTATATATCACCATATCAAAGAAATTGTATGTCTATCGAATGATCCATGCCATTGAACTTGTACTAGTATTAGTACCTCTCTGTTCTCAACTGGTTGAGTTTTTGTCTTGTGAAGTGATTCACCCCCGATGTGGTCACCTATAGTACACTGATGAAAGCATTCACTCGAGCAAAGAAGTATGAAAAGGTATGTAGTTCATATCTTGTGCTTGATATCCTTTTAACCGCACATTCAATCACCACAAGCGTTCACTGAGTATTTGCAGAAATATTCAGGGAAATGGACCAACTTACCTGTATTTCTCCCATGTACATATATTCTTATGACTGACATATGCTCTTATGTTTCACACAGGAATTGTCAAATTCTAAAAGCTGCAGACACGCGCAGATGGCCTGGTCCCAAAGATTTAGCGCCTTTGTTTCCTAACACAAGAGAGTCATGTTTTCATTTAAAAAAAAACAAAAAACAAAAATTTGATTACTTCAACTAGAACTGAAGCGTAGGAGACAAAAGAGCTAAATCTTTTCAATGCATTTAGTGAGAATCCTTCTTTTCTAGGTTTCTATGTGTTGAAGGTGCTCTGTAGTCTGTACTCTATCACACTTGGAGCCCCAGGAGATGTACAAAGCTTATTCTCTTGTTTGCTCCCTAAAAATGAGATTTATGTTTCACAACACCTTGCCTCAGTATTGTAGAAATGAAGTCAGAAAACGAGGAAAGCCTTAACAGGTGTGAAGTTGGTCATGGTATAATTTTAGTAACCTTTCTCTAATTGTCTGTAATATCCTTGGTAGCTTTTTCCAAACAAAGTATTGCTGATATAATATCTTTGGGTTCCTTTCTAGCTTCTAATGGAACAATGGGTGCATCTTTTTATCACATTCCAAGTGTTTTTTCTTTCATTTAAAAGATTTATCCTGTGCTCGACTGCGTTTTACATTTTCTGTGGGGAACACTTGCTCAGAAAGCATTGCTTGGCGTATTGCCCCGTGAAGAGGATTTTCCTTATACTGTTCTTATAAAATCAGAAAGTGATGTCCACATATGGCAAGCTTTTGTGGAGAAGGTAATTATCCTCTTTCCCTCACAAGTTTGTATCTTTTAGTCAAAGCTATGAAGTTAGTCATTACTGATTGTCTCTCAGGCAGCATGGTGAGTTCATGTTGCAGGTGTTTCCGTTGGTCTTCTCACTGATCTTGATCCATCAAGTGGATAAATTATGAAGACTAATGTATAGTAACCGATATATTGGTGGGTTTCTTCTTGTTTACTTTGCTGCATTTTCTTTCCTCTTGTTTATTTATGTGATTAGTATGTGAGGCAGTTGAGTATGATAGGCTGATATGTATTATTACCAGTCCTAATAACTTCTCTAATTTCTAACATTTCCTTGCGTGCTTCTTATGATGATTTACCATTTGTCTTCTGAACCATGGGTTGTATTACGTTCATGAACTGGGTTTTTTCAATTGGATATCAAGCCACCTGGAATATTATTGGACATTACTTTGTGAATCCTTAGAAAATGCACGTCAAGCCGGTCTTCAGATTCTTAACCATATGAAAAGAGAGATTAATTCTCCACGAGACCAGGATGGGACTTACTCCCATCGGCTATTGTTTTTCTTTTAACCTTAGCTAATAAAACTTCTCCTGTTCAAACTAAAGAATTATGTTTGGCTTGCAGCGACTTTGAATTACACCAACGATGCATTTCCTAGCTTGATCGGACCTATGTGTGCCCTCGAGAGGAAGATTGAAGAGGAAACAAGTTATTCTTTTGACATATCTGTTAGATATCATTCCAAAAATAAAACAGATTAAACCATATACCAATACACTCGAACACACCAATACATGATAGCTAATAACGAAAAAACAGGATAAAAAAAAATACATATAATAAAACTACAAAATGAGACAAACATAATTTTAAATTTTTGCAATATAGCTTAAAAAAGTTTATAAAAAATGACAAGAAAAGAAAAAAGACAGATGAAATTCTAAAAATAGTGGACAAATGAGAGGCTCTACGCATATAACTTTAATCATCTAGGAGAAGAGCTGCGTCTAATAAATCAAACCTCTATTAATTCTTCTATAATGCTAGGTATTAACATCTAAAGTTATGTGAGAAATGACGGAAAATCAAATTAGATCTTTCCACTTCAACTTCACTTGAGAAGCTCTTTACTCTGCGCAGGACAAATTGTAATATACTGATGATGGAATTTACTTTTTTTGCTTGTGATAGCTCCTCGCATCCAAAGATTTCACATGCTCAAGCCTTACTTCACTTCCCTGAGAAGCTCTTTAATCTGAGGATAAGAAAATCTGCAACTTTTACGTCAATACATTTTTCACAAGTATAGTGCTGTGACATACGCCTTTTCAGCCGCAGTCTTCTGATTAAAAAACAAGAACAGTAATATAATGTTTGAATGCCATACATACATCTGATGAACTACAAAGGAAGTGGAGGAGATAACATAGAACATATGACAAGTACACACGACAAAGTCTATAAACTTATACAAAACCAAATTAAAGAAATGAGTGGTGCACAAAACAGGCAAGACAAACTCTTCAAGGAACACAAGACATGCTTGAAAGTGAGAAACTATCCTCTTTACCACAGAGACATTTCGTCGAACACAAAACAGGCAACACAAACTCTTGTCTGTATAAACAAGATCAAGGGCACTTACGCAAACGGTGAAGGCTCAGACAAAGAGAAGCAAGCGGAGCCTCCATCTCCTATTCGTGGCCTTCCCTGTCGTCGATAATAGTCATATCGTTGGACCCAGAAGCAGAGCTGAACTCAGTCGCAGCTTTGGGCAGATTTGGGCAGTATTCGACAAGAAATTCCCTCAGGTTTGGAAGAGACGGAGGATTCGAGCAAATTCTCTTCAATCCACGCAAAGAGTATAATCGAAGGACTTGAAGCTTCTGAAAGGGAAGAGAGATATGAGGATGCAGGTTGCTAATACTCATTCCTTTCTCCCTATTTATAATTTCTTCTATGGTTGATGAATACCTCACAGTTAGATTCCTGAGATTTGGAATGAGCAACAGCCACGTCAAGTCTTTTGGACCTTCCAAATGACTTATAGAAACAGTGGAGAGGTGATTGAAGCATGGAGAAGTTGGAGACAGAAGCTCTTCTTTCTCTTTGCTTTCCCAATCTATCTTTATTTCCGAGATTTCGGAGGACACAATAACAAGTTCTCGAAGACCACCCAGAGCTACTGTGTTTAACGTTACAACCTCTGCTGACATTTTCCAAATAGCAAGGCGTTGAACACATCTTGCCAATCGCTCCATTCCTTGGATACTTTCCAAAATCATAGCATCCTTTACTGATGCTGTTAAAAACGTCAAGTGTTCTAAGAGTTGTAGCTCTTCCAGTGATCTTGCATCAATATAAACAGGAGAACCATATAGTTTCAACACTTGAAGATCTGGTAAGCTTTCTCCTAGCCCATCAATGCTTTCAAGGTACCAAGTATGCTCCAGGTCCAAACTTATTAGTTTCCTCAACCCCTTCATCGGTAGCGATCTTATCCATGTGTGTGCTAAATTGAGGTATTGCAAGGAAGTTAAATTGGAAATTTCTTCCGGCAAATTACGAAGATACTTGTTCCAGGAAAGATCCAAGACGACAAGGGCTGGCATAAACTGAAAGAATTCACCTGAAATACTCCCCAAAACGTTATTACGGAGTAGTAGTGTAGAAAGGTTGGGGCATTGAGGAGGACAGCAAGATATCTCTTTAATTTGATTACTCATCAATGAGACCCTTCTCACAACTTCCCACTTGATGTCCTTTGGTATACAGTCTAACTTCCCGCCAGATTTGACCCAGTTGCTTTCCCCTTCTCCCAAGTTAGACCCTATCCAAAGAGCCATCTCCCGTACAACATCATGCATTTTCACCATCTCTGTAGTTGTGAATTTACCATCAACATCCATCAATAGATGTGCACGAACTAACAAACCAATTATAGCATGACCTTGGTTGTTACTTCCATCTTCATCTCTTTTTCCATCTACAAATCCTTCGCATATCCAACATTCTATCAATTCCTCCTTCGATATTTCATAATCTTCCGGGAACAAAGAACAATATAGGAAGCACGATTTGACATTTTCATCCTCTAAACCATCATAACTAAACTTCAAAATGGACAAAATCTTCTTTTCCATACCCGGAAACTTGTGGCTAGACGAGTCGAGAACAGTAACAGCATGACGCCATTCGCGTACATCTTCTTTATACGCCATTGCTTTGCCAATAACATTGAGTGCAAGTGGCAAGCCATAACATTTCTCAACAATTTTTCTTGCAAGCCTGGGAATATCTTGATGGCCCTTCAATGTGACTTCTCCAACTATTTTTTCAAATAGTTCCCATGCTTCATCGGGAGACAAACACTCAACTTTCAGCTCATCGTCAGCTTTCATGTCTCTGCAAACTTCCTTCGAACGCGTGGTGAAAACTATCTTCGCTCCATTATCACAAGTCGGATGTGGAACTCCAATCTTGGTCAGATCTACCTCACTCCATAGATCGTCTAATAACAATACAAATTTCTTTGTGCTAAGGATCTGATATATGGAAGATGCTTTCTTCTCTTCTCTTTCCTTTTCCCATTCCTTGTCAAGACGTAATCTTCCGAGAATCTGATTCTGAATGCTCTCATTTTGCAAATCTTTGGAGACCACAACCCATATCACAACGTCAAACTCATTCACGAACTTGTTGTTGACACCAGCTAGGAGGGTGGTTTTGCCCACTCCCCCCATCCCATAAAGACCTAAAACTTTTCGTTCCTTGTTCATGAGGCTGTTCCATGCCTTTTCAACCATTGAATCCAAACCAATTGTAGTTTGAATATGTTTCTTCTCCACCTTTGGTACGGGGTTTTTGTCCGCCACCACTTCAAAAACTCCTTTAGATAGAAGCTCTTTTACTTCTTCCAACATCTTAGATACCTTTTTACCATACTCGCAGCTTGAGAAGCACTTGTTAGAACAATATCCAAAAAGACACAGTCTTTTAGTTTCAGTTGATTTAGCTTCGAGCAGTTCACTGACCTGAGACTCAATATCTTCTACCCTTGAAAACCATCCTTGTACTTGAGAAAGCCGCTGCAAACCTTTGTCTTCTTCTACGGAAACTCTTCTTAACAGATCATCTCGCCTTTCTTTCAGTTCTTGCGTAGTTTTCTGCAGAGCCTCGAGATTAGCCTCCATCATGTGAATGTAGTTTCCGTCACCAAATAAGCAGCCATAGGCTTGATCCAACGCTTTATCACATTGAAACCCCAGTGATATACAGCCTCCCATCTTTGCTCAAACTTTCAGAAAGATTAAAAAAAACAAGCTCACTGCCTTCGATGAATGAGCAAGAGAAAGACCACACTTCGTTTTTGATTGACTTGATGAGAAAATAGTATTTCAAGGCCAATAATTGGGGAACAAAATTAATGAACCCCACACGTCTTCTTTTTCTTTTTGTCGGCCAATAGCTTTATTAAAATTATTGTTGTTCTATCCAACATTGGTATAAAAAGTCAGGACATTGCAGATGTCTTCTATCCACTCGGATGTCTAATCCGGTTAAGTAAATCCATCCCAAACCGAAGTATACTGAAATTATTCACTTGTAAAATGAACCAAAGGGAAATTAAACCAGGATTGAACAAAGTGAAGTTGAACCGACACCTCCCTCCAAGTTTGAGGTGACTGAAGCTTGATGAAGGCTCTCTATGACCATGTCGTAAGTCCTCTGAGCTGTACAGTCTATAGTTGTTGAAATGGGAGAACAGTCGAGAGTTAATTCAACGAGAAACAACAATGACCTGTTCCAAAAAAATAGCAGAGCCACATGAACCCCTTTAGCACTTTGGTGTTCTGTCCCAAAATAAGTTTTTGGGAAACTCTCTCTCAGGAACTTCATCGAACACTTTAGAATTAACTGCTTTATTTGTGACCCAACATATGATTGAGATCATGCTTTTTTTCTCTCAATTCCTCATCGATTTAGCTCTCTGATGTAGGAATTCTCTAGATTGCGTCCATCTTCCAATCGCATTTATCATGTTTTTTTTTCTCCTGAGCAATGTAGTGAAACCGAAATGAGATTTTGCTAGACTCTGAATTAGAAGAAAACTCAGAGGAGAGAAGAAGAGCGTACTTGTAAATTAATAACGGCTCCGTAACGAACATGCCTCGAAAGCACGTCCTTGTAATAATAAGACTAGAGATTGTCCCGCGCTACGCGCAGTTTGTGTAATATATTTTTTTCGTAATTTCTGAGTATTTTGTTTTGTTTATCTTATTTATCTTTGATTGATCTTTATTTAAGTTTTTTTATAAAAAAATTTAATATTTTTTGATAATGTATCTTTGTATATGTGGTTAGAGATTATTTGGAGTACAAAATAATTTTTTGAAAATATTTTTTAATAATAGTATATTTGGCTATGTTAAAAAGTTGACAACATAAATATTAAACGATGAAAGGATATCTAACCGTTGGGCTGTAGTGTAGTAATTGTTGTTATTTTATTATGATGTTAATGTCTTTTTCTTGTGGTGATAAAATATTGTATTTAGGGTTGTGGTTATTTTTCACATGAAACTTCGGATAACATTTATGAATTTTTTAAAATAGAATTTAAAAAAAAAATTCTCGTTGAAATTATTAGATGTTGTTATTCCGCTAATCTTAACAACCATTAATATACCACAAATTAGCTAAATATAATGGTTAAGCTATTAATGTACTTTGAAATAGCTAATTAACAATTAAATTTTTTAATTTAAAATGAAGTTAAACATAAATTTTGTTAAATCAAACTGAGAAAACCTTATTAGAGAAAATTATAGTTCGATAACATTGAAAATAATATCAAATTTAAAAATTGTTCTTTTGTGGATTTGTTTACTATTTTGATTTAAGGAATATGGTTTGATGGTAGAGGTTGTGACTCTGTTGATTCGAGAAACAATTATATGTTAAGATAAAAATAGATAAATGATTAGTCGATCTCTTTGAGTGAATGATCTATGTAACTCAATAAATATCACTCTATTTATTACCATGATCTAAAACAGTACAATTGATCACGTTTACATTAAATTAACGAAAGGAAATAGTAATTTAGTATACATAATAATAAACTGAAATAGTTTTTTTTTTTCTTTGTTTTTTACATGTGAGAAAATTGAAGATTGCACTAAATACTTGATGATGATATGACTGGGATGGTGTATTTTACGGCACATCTCAAAGAACAAACAATAGCTCTCTATTTTTAAGTTCTCTATGTTTCCAGTTAATTCATTAGTCATTACATCCAACATCCAAACTCAGTTATTCTAATGCTAACGATATGACCAATCAAAGCTAGTTCGTTTGATATGACTATATTTTGACTTGAACTGCAAATTTAACTTCTTACATTTATTTCTAAACACCACATTTTAGTTTATGTATGAATCGTATGATCTTCGAAAGGTAGTTGTTATTTGCATGTGTAATATATAAATATAGGAAATTATCCAAATTTCTCTTCTTTAAAACTTGCATAGGTCTCGATCATTCTATTGAGCGGTTTTGAAACAGAGCATATATTTATTTGTGGCAAATCTTTCAAAATTTGGATGCAAAATTCAACCGTGAGGGTTTAACTTACGGTTGATCTTAGTTGGACAAACGAAGCTAATTTACTAAATTGAGATTTATATTGGATGCAAAATTCAACAGTGAGGGTTTAACTTACGGTTGATCTTAGTTGGGCAGACGAAGCTAATTTACTAAATTGAGATTTATATACTCAAGTGACATCTTAATCATGAGATTATAGTTCATAAATTATTTATACATGTGCATACACACAGATTATTCAAACAACATATATTTTTACAGATTATTCTTTGTAGTGTATATAAGTTGACTGATTATAATTTTACCCAAAAAAAGACTTAACTGATTATATATGTTTCTCTGGTTTTATATTTCTCTTATTTAAGGTAATTTTATAAATCTTTAAAAAAAACTTGACTTATATATGTGTATTTGGTTCTTCGGCCCTACCCTTTGCTGCCTTACTTCAAGCCGCTTTCCTCCGATATACATACTTGAGACGTTGCCGTCGACTCTCAACCCCAGGGCTCGCTTAGGGATGCTGGAATTGTATATGTTGACAAAAAAAGATAGAATTGTATACGAAATATTTGACTTAGTAAATAATTCTGACGAAATTTTAAAATTAGTGTTTAGATGAATAGCTTGCCATCTTGTCTTATGAGATTTTCGGGATCTTAAGCTCGACATGAAACTACCAATACGGGGAATCCTTGACGTTTCCAAACTACGACCAATAGACCACTTAGAATATACCTAAAGGCTAAAACTATATGAGAAGAATACATATAGCTCCAATATCCGATTTATCTACAGCTGAGAATCTTGAGATGCTTAAGAATTGGGTTGACCTTGTTTTTTTGGACAAAAGAGATTGATTTGACTTCTGTCAGCAGATTTTATATGCATCTACTCGTGCGTCAAAGGCGAAGTTATTCTTATCACTATGACTCTATGGGTACAGTCTTTTCAATTTTTATAACCCCCAAGGTCGTGACTAATTCACCGAGATTGCTATTAATTAAATAAGAGCATTAAACTATCAAATATAAACAAACAAATGAAAGGAAGAAAACATAATTTTTCAAGAATTATTTCACCTAAGTAGCTTCTTTTTACCACTGTACTTCACCAAACGTACTTGAATGTTTCATGTATATACATCAAATTTGAATAGAAATTAGTTAGTGGGATTTTCGTCAATGCTTTGTTCTAGCCATCGAGAAGCTTGGCTATGTATTTAGGTAGATGCATAGCTGTTGTCATTTAGATGATTCAGAGAATCCAGAGTCAATGTCTGTAATCACCTCACGGCTTTAGCTTTTGTCTTTTCTTTTTTCCTTTGTTTTTTCGTAAGTTTCTCTTGTGCTTTCAACTGCTCTAGCTGGTTCACCAATATGTCTCTGTTGTTTCCTGCATAATCATCATCAGTTACACGTTCTTTATGTGTGAAATTGAATCAAGGGTTGAGAGTGAGCTGGTTACAGAGATAAACCAATTTCATATATTTGGTAAATTCGTAATTCGAAATTTTGTAAATTGTCCACTTGGTCCACTAACCATTAGTCACCAATTCCTCAAAATAATGCATGTTGAAGTAATAAGCAAACTCCAATTCCAATATGGGTCATTTACGTTATCAAAATTATTTAGATTCTCAATTCCAAATTTTCATATTGAAAACTGACACAGATTGGGAAGAGAAAAAAACACCACTTGGATAGTTGAGGTTAAAGCTTATTGCTCCTCCGCCGTGTGAGAGTTAAAGATGAGACGGTTTAAATATATGAAATCAGATAACTCATCTAGCTTGAAAATCGAGGAGGAAAACAATTAAAGAGTTTGACTGAAGCAAAAACGAAATCTATAGTTTGATGCTAAAACCGTAGAAAGTTTATGAATCATAGAGGGCAGACCTGTTATCTTGAGGGTATGAGTATGAGACTTCAAAAACTCTTAAATAACTTGGAAGCCACTTTGAAATAGCCGAGCGTATCTTGAATTGCCTGCGATTCCAAAAACTCTTAAATTGAAATACCACAATCTAACACAAACCCAACAAACTTAATTAACTAAAGACGTTTGGTAATGCGTTTTTGATCCATAAATCCATACCATGGGCAAAGTCATAGATATACCTTTAATCCACCATTGGACGATTCATGGCCTTGGGAGGAAGAAACAATAGAGACGGATTGAATATGCTGAATCATCAAATTGTGAGTTGCTGAGAAAGGGTAAACGACAAACTTAAAAAGGAGTTTCAACTATAGATAGTTGGTACCCTCTGTATCTGTAGCTAAGCCAAATGATCATTAATCGTAGATGATGCTTTTAAACTACCACAAAAGACTAAATAACAAAGTAACCGAGAGAACTGAAAGCAATAGGCGTCCAAGGAATAGTTTTTTTTTACCTTTGTGAGTCTCTTCTTCAGTTTAGAACGGGAAGCAATGGTTGCACTCTCCTTATTCTCCCTTTATTTTCTAATCATTCCTTCTCTTTGGTCTCTCTCTTGGCGTTCTTTCTTTCTACAACTCTCCTCATCTTCTCTGTCTTGGCTTGTTCAGCTTCTTCTGCTCTTGCTTTTTCCTTTGTTCTTGCTTTCTCTTCAGCCAACTGAAGCTGCTCAGATGAAATCTTTTGTTTTGCTTTTCCGTAGCTGTCCCAATCGAGCTCCACTTCGCCACTTCCTCCTTTCCTTGCAGCGTCTGCAATGTTCTCTGACGACAATGACGTGAACTTCTCCTTCAATCGCTTTGATCTTGACCTTTCTGCCCAAATTTGTTCCCCTGAAGCTCGTATCTTCTCCTTGGTTTTATCACTGCAAGAGACAAACTCACCTTTTCTAAGCTTCTGGCTTCATTGTGGTGTGTCTACACTTAAAACACTTCACCAAATGTAAACAGTGAAGCTACCTGTATGGTTGTTGATGCTCAGACATCTTATTCCGAACCTGAAAGATGGTGACGCCAAAGAAAAAATAAGTTCAACTTATTTCAACTTGCCATATGGTTTGAACATGTAGAAACAAATGCGACAGAATTGCATGAATCTTACTTGACTTCACCTTGGGATTTCTCAAAGCTTCAATAGTTCTCTGCTTGATTCGTCTTCGTGTGTCTGTTGAGAAGTTAATCAAACTCACTTCACAAATCCCTCAAAGGAAAGAAAAAGAAACGATGAAGATAGCGAAAACACAGATCTCTTTCTCTCTCTACCTTCACTGTGTTTCCTTCATTTGTTCCAAGGTACTTTCCTTTATTTGCTAATCCAATCTTCCTTCTCCTTTCCTCTTCCTTCATCTTCCTATCACTGAGCTTATTATCCTCTTAGACGAAACTATCAGCCTCAGAATCTTTCTCCATAGCCTGCACCTTGTACAGTGACCGTAGCCAGTAAATTTACATATTTTTTAAAAAAACATTTATTAAATTTAAAGTTTAAAAATTTATGATTTATAAGATGTCAAATTCAGTTAAGTCACATTTGTTTTGATAATTCTATTTTATTTTTAAGCTTATAATTAGCAAATTTATTAATGCAAGAAGAAATAAATTTGAATTTCTGGCATCTTGAATATATATATATATATATATATATTATTTTTTTCAAAATGATTTCTTCATTATCATATTGAACTATATGTAAATAGATATTTTTTTATATTGAAATTTCATCACACTTTTGTAAAGAGAGAAAATTTAGGAATTTATAATTTATTAATGCAAGAAGAAATAATTTTGAATTTATGGAATCTTGAATATTTTTTTTTTTTTTTTTGAAAAAACATACCTGTTTAAGAACATGGTGTAATGTGAGAAATATTAGGGATATTTTGATTATATATAGGAAATAAATAAATAGAAATCAGTTAATAAACAAAACTAATTTTTTGCATTAATTTATTTTTCTGCATTTGCTTGTTTTTTTAAACGTGGGTTGTTAGAAGTTTGGAAAAAAAAAACTGAAATGGAAGAGATACTTTTTATTACATTATTAACTGAAGAATATGTGATCCAATGGGTTTTAGAGGAGACGCAATTGTGGGGATAGTGGAGAGAATTTAGGGATTCAGTGGAAAGAAGCTAGGGATACAGTGGAGAGAAAAGTAGTTTTTTTTTTGCATCTCGACAATACAGGTTTTGATAAAAGTTTTTTTTTTAAAAATAAAATATAAAGTACAAGCCACGTGGCTTTAGTAAATAAAGGATTCCACAAAAATATGCATCTGCATATTTCAACAATACGCTCTAAACATAGTTTTTTTTTTGTGCTAAATGTCAGATCATTTATAGAGTTCCAAATCCAAACCGTATAGTAACCAAAATGGAACCACTTTGGTGCTTTGAAAGACCATAGTGCCTTTCACGTTCAAAATACGATTAATGTTCAGTTGAACTTTTCACTTGATCTTGTTAGAATAAGGTTCACTTCTCAGGTTTATAATTAGTCCTGAGCATTTTATCTGAAACCGACCTGAAAAAGTCGGTTCGGGGCGGATCTGGGTTTTCAGATTTTACCGGATGAGTATTTTATTCGGTTATCCACAGGTATCGGCCAAACATACCCGAATGTAATATGATCTGGCTCTGTTCATCCGAACCTGAATTCAGCTAAAACTCGAAAATACCAAAAATCTTGGATATTTTATTCGGACACGAGGACTGAAACCGACCTAAAAAATTGGATAATTTCGATTAAAAATCGGTTATTACTTGATTTAATGTTGGGTTTGTTGGTTTAATTTCATTTAATATTTGAGTTTTTGGGTTATTTTTTTTTAATTTCGGATATTAAGGAACCGAATACTCGAAAATAAGATACCAGAACCGAAATTTTACCGGGTAAAAAATACTCGGATATTTAACGGGTACAAAAATTTGTAACCGAATCGATCCGGACCCGGCAGGAATCGATCTAAACCCAAACCGAAAAATTAGAAGTACACGTACGAGTCTAAAACTCTTTTACCCGAAAGACCCGAACGTGATTAGACTTGAATGCCCAGGCCTAGGTTTATCCCTCTCTATTTATCTTTCCCTCTGTTCTGAAACTTTGAAAGACACCTTTGAGGATGAGGAAGTTTTACCTCTCTCTTGTTGTATTTAACCTTCTTTTCTAATAATATTCTCAAAAGCCCAAAGATGGAAAAAAAAAAGAAGGTAAATGAACCTCAAGTGTAGATTGCTATTACAAGAACATAAACTGAGAAAGCGGATAAGATTTTGAGTTTAAGCATGTACGAACAACAAACAAAGTCTACTCTTGCTGACGATGATGTCTGTCGGCACCGAAGTGTATGGATCTCTCCTTCCCGGAGTCTCAATTTCTCCATCTCCGACTACTTTCACTTCGAGATCCTCACGGCGGCGAGTCCTCAATGTCAGTTCTAACCGCCCAGTTTCGCGCCAAATTCTGACAGAGGAACCGTCGGTTTCAACGTACAATCGGTGGATTCGCCATTGCTGCAGAACAGGCGGAATCGACGAAGCTATGTCTCTCCTCGCCGAATTAGATTCCCTCGGGTCCCACCCCGATCCTCTCTCGTACGTTAGCCTGATCGAAACTCTCTCCGGTCTCGGGAGGACTCTCGAAGCTGATGCTCTCTTCCAAGAAGTGACTCGACTCGGTCTCCATAGAAGCTACCCTCTGAGGCTGTACAACGCTTTGCTCGGTGGGTACTTGAGAAAAGGCCAGTTAGAGTTGGCTCTCAAGGTTTTGGATCATATGGAAACACAAAACGTTGACAAGAATCAAGAAAGCTGTGAGATTCTGCTGAACTATTATGTTACTGCAGGGAGGCTGGAGGAATCGTGGCGTGTGGTTAATGAGATGAAGAGGAGGAAGTTCCCTTTGAGTTCTTTTGTCTATGGGAAGATCATACGTATCTACAGAGACAACGGTATGTGGAAGAAAGCGTTAGGGATTGTGGAAGAGATTAGTGAGATTGGTTTGCCTATGGATGTGGAGATATACAATAGCATTATTGATACGTTTGGTAAGTACGGAGAGTTAGATGAATCGTTAGAGGTCTTGCGGAAAATGCAGAGCTCTGATGGTTTGAACCCGAATATTACTACATGGAACTCGCTGATACGGTGGCATTGTCATCACGGTGCGGTTGATACGGCGCTTGAGCTTTTCACGATGATGCAGGAACAGGGGCTGTATCCTGATCCTAGGATGTTTGTGAAGCTTATAACGCGGTTGGGAGAGAAAGGGAAGTGGAACATGATAAGTGATAGTTTTGAGTCAATGAAATGTACAGAAAGTAGTAGAGATACGAGAGCTATCTACGCAGCTTTGGTTGAGATTATTGGACAGTTTGGGAGTTTCCAGGACGCAGAGGAACTTGTCTGTAAGCTCAAGTCGGAAGGTGTCGCTCTTTCAGCTAACATGTTCTGTACTTTGGCTAATGCATATGCTCAACAGGTTGGTTTCCTTGTCGTTCTTGTTATCGGTTGCTTTTGTCTATGGCCTGAACTAGTTTTCTGTCTGTGATCCTAATGTGAGGAGCTCTCGTATCTTTCATCCTGTTACTTCACCTTTGGTTAGGTCTAGCTTCAAATAGGATTACATATGTAATGGACAAGTGGTATCATGATATAATTCTTACGCAGGGACTATGCAGACAAACAGTAAAGGTGCTCAAGATGATGGAGAAGGAAGGGATTGAACCAAATTTGATTATGCTGAATGTTTTAATTAATGCGTTTGGAACTGCTGGGAAGTACATGGAAGCTCTATCTATCTATCACCATATCAAAGAAAGTGTATGTCTATCTAATGATCCATGCCACTGAACTTGTACTTGTACCTATCTGTTCTCAACTGGTTGAGTTTGACTTGTGAAGGGATTCACCCCCGATGTGGTTACCTATAGTACACTGATGAAAGCATTCACACGAGCAAAGAAGTATGGAAAGGTATGTAGTTCATATCTTGTGCTTGACATCATTTTAACATCACCACAAGCGTTTCACTGAGTATTTGTCAAAATCGCAGGTTCCAGAAATATTCAGGGAAATGGAAGCATCTGGGTGTAGTGCAGATAGGAAAGCAAGACAACTATTGCAAAATGCTCTTATGGTTCTTGACAAAAGACATTAACTATTTGATAGCTCAAACTCTGATGAAGAAACTGCTCCTTCAACAGAATTTGACCTTCTCCCTGGGGAATAAAGGTACTCTTCATGGAGGGTATTGTTTTCTGATTCGATAGCTCATCTTTTTGTTCCATATTTTCTGATGTTTTAATGGTGATGAACTAGTAGATGATTACTCAACCAAGGGCATGAGTGTTGGTTGTGCATCTTCCACTTTTGAGGCTTAGATGTAAATCAATCAGAATCTGTAAATCATTATTGGCAACAGCTACATAGATTGTAAGGTGGTTATATACAGATAGAGAACATACATCGTATGTATGCGTTGGTGTGTATCCAAAATCATGAATAAAATAACAATGCACGTTCAAGGCTCTAGAGCTACAAAAGTTTCCTTTCTAAACAAAGCGAAACCGAAAGACTTCTAAGCTCAAATGAGTTTTACCTTATTGCTTGGTTTCTGGTTTCTCTTCCAACGATGCTCTCAAGCTGATCCATTTCATTCTCCCAACTTTACTGCATTAGCACTTACTTCGCTTTAGGATGCTTCGTCACTTTTCTTGTAAACGCAAACTCTCCAAACTTGTGGCCAACTTTCCACTCTGTGATCTTACAACGCACATGTGTTTTGCCATTGTAGATTCTCACGGACGAATCAACATACTCTGGTAGAATTGTCGACCTCAAGATATCTAGACTCCATATACCAACAAAGCCAACCTCTTCTTCTCCCAAACAACATCTCCCTGAGAGAAGGAGCAATAAAAGCTGAAGCAATCTAAAATGCAAAAGTTTTTAAACACGGAAACAGAATAAAACAACATGTTTGATATAATGGGAAGATCGTTTTGCAGGAACATGATCTTCTACAACAGAACATCTTTTCTAAGCAACTGCGAACATTGAAATTTTAGGACTTTTTTAGGGTATACATTTAACTTTGAAAGGAAGAGAAATACTCGAGGACATTACTTGTTTCACATCAAATGCAAGAAGTCCCGCAAAAATGCAGGAACTAATAATATGCCTAAGAGTTGAGAGACATAAACCATAGAACAGACTTTGGCAAAAGACAAGTCCAGTGAAAAAAAGAACCAGAGGAACATAAATGCACAATCTTTGAGAATCAAATATCGTTCATACTCAATCTCTTCATTACAGTGAACCATAGGGAAGAATAAGGACCAGGATAAGAAAATGCATAAATCTGTTACAGACTCTGAGAACAAAATGATAAGATTTACCAGAAAAAAAGTGTTTCATCTAAAGCCTGATACAACACATAGATCAAACATTAGCATAAAATACAGCAAAGAACACTAATTTATCAGAAACTAGTATCAAGAAGCAATGCACTCATGGCAATTGAATACCTTTTTCAACATAAAGGTTTTACAGATTTATTCTTCAAAGTGATCTGCATGATGACATACAGATTCGTGCCCCTTCAGAATCCAAAAAAAAAAAGTTTTCACTTTTAAGGTTTTAAGACATACTAAACCTATCATATTTCGTAATCTCCTTCAAATGGGCCTTATCCAGAAAAGTCAGATACATATATCGAACACTATGATTCTAAGAGTTTCATAAAGAAACCAAAGGATGGTTTCGAAACCTTTATCCTGAGGACTGAAATCAACTAAGCAGGAAAAAAAAAAAAAAACAATAGACGAAACGTAGGATCAATGGCTCTATAGTCCCTTTGGGTTAAAAAAAAGGGAGAATTTGCTATAAAATAAGATTTTGAATACAAATTAAGAAAACAACAGAGAGAAAAAAAGTTATGGGAATTCAGTATAAGGGTACCCAAAAAATACAACGTGGAAGAGAAATTTAATGTGTTCACTTGCGCTTGCGAGTGGGGAAAAACGATGGAACACAAAGTCAAATGAGATAATTAATTTAATTGGTAACAGCATTTACTCACATGAATATCGAGTAAAAGAAGGAGACACAGTTACTCAGGATTTTGTAATTAATATAGGATATGCAGTTAATGAGATTTAGGAGAAACCGTATTTAAATATGTGGATATGAAGCGAAGTAGGAGAGCGTCGATATACACCGGATTTGCCTAGGTATGATATATATTTGGATGTTAAAATTATATATTGCATGCTACGTACATGATTATGAAAAACGAACTAGACAACACCGGACTTGCCAAGTATGCTTGCCAAGTATGCTATATATTTGCATGCTATAACTATATATAGCGTGCAACGTAAATGATTATAGACAATAAATTAGATAACACCGGACTTCCCAAGGTACGCTATATATTTTGCATGTTATAATTATATATTGCATGCTACTTAAATGATTATGGACAATAACTAGATAACACCGGATTTGCCCAGGTAAGCTATATATTTTCATGCTATAATTATAAATTGCATGCTACGTAAATGATTATGGACAACGAATTAGGTAACACCGGATTTGCCAAGGTATGTTATATATGTGCATGTTATAATTATAGATTGCATGCTACGTAAATGATTATGGACAACGAATTAGATAACATCGGACTTGTCCACGTATTCTATATATTTGCATGATATAATTATATATTGCATGCTACGTAAATGATTATAGACAACGAATTAGATAACATCGGACTTGTCCACGTATTCTATATATTTGCATGATACGTAAATTATTATGGACAACGAATTAGATATATTAACATATAATATAAATTTACGTGTTAGGAACTCAAAATGCATGCTACAAACACGTGTAATACATATAAATGTTAAAAGTCGATGTTGCATGTGTACAGTTATAACCATATGTACGGTGATAGCAAATCCATATGGATATCTATGTTTTAGTTTGAAGGTGTATTTAGATTATTAGGTGGTACTTAATTAACTTAGAGTCTAGTAACTAAAATAACATCATCATTTGTATGGGAGAATGTCCACATGTATATATCTCTAATATACATCAAACTAGTTATGGTCAAGTATGAATGCACAAACAATATAAAAACATTATATAGTAACACATCATAATGGACTTCTAACTACAAAAAATACGAATTAATTTGAATCTAATTAATATTCAGGATAATTTCTATTGATTATCACCTCAGTCTAAAAGTGTATCGATTAGTGCTGATTATATGGGAATAGTTCCAAATATACAGCTATGATTTGATAGGGAGATTATTTATCGCCAAAATTAGTGAACAAATTTAAGATATTGAAAATTTAAAATATTATTTATTTAATCTTTTTGGCAAGTTTAGAATTTCTTCTAACTTGAAAGAATAGAATCCACATATTCCAAATCGAAAGAATACTAACGTCGCTGTGGGTGCTGATGATGTCATACTCAGATGGGATTGGGTGTCGTGGACCAGACTCACCGCGAGAGGAGGCCGGTCGGGACGACGTGCGGCCGCGAGCATCGGAGAGTTCTGGCACGCACTTGTGGCGTCGGCCATGACGAGGAATGCGAGGTACCGTCGTCACTGCCTTCGTCTTCCGATATCAAGAAGAAAACAATAACAAATTACAGAGAGATATGTGAGGGAAGAGAGGAAGAGAGAGGAAGAGAGAGGAGAGAGTGATGTGTTTGTATTTTCGAAGTTGCAACTTTCCATTTTTTTAGGTTTAGGTTGGGGATGAAAGAGAAGGCATGCGCGTGATGGCATATCCGGGTCAAAAGGGGAGAAAATATTAACATTGTTTAGACCCAAAAAAAATTTGTCAAAAAACTAATTTGGGTTAAAAAATTTTATCATTCACCCAATTGTCTCTAAAAAAAAAGCCACTTTACCCCTCTTTTTTTTGTTGGATAAAATCAATTTTTGTTTCAATGGGAAAACAAGGTTGATAACGATTTTACCCTTCATAACTCATACAAATCACAAAATCCCCAGCCCTTTCCATTCCTTTACCCAACCCTAATCGACCGAAATCCCCAAATCCAACCAAACCTAAGAAATTCGAAATTCAAAATCGAAATCGAAAACCAAGTTCAGATCCGACCCCACATCCACCACTCCTCCTCCGTTTTCCCTCCTCCGTTTTCGTTCCGTTTCCTCCTCCTGCGTTCCTTCTCCGTTTACGCCGATTGCTTGAAGTAAGTTTCGTTTGTTTTGAGCAAAAGTTTGAATTTTCAATCGGAAAGTGTGTTTGTTTGGTTCTCATAAGCTATTTTGTCAATTTGGGTAGGAGTAATGGCGCGTACAAAGAATATGAGGCGATCGAAACGCCTAGCGGCTGAGGGAAAAAATGCCAAAGCTTCCGAAAGACCACAATCTCCCGAAATTCCACAACCTACGGAAAACGAAGAAGCTCCCGCAAATCTACAACCTCCGGAAAACGAAGAAGCTCCCGAAAATCCAGAAGCTGAAGAAGTAGAAGAGAACACTGGAGATAGCAGCCGAACCGTTTCGGATGCCCATTCTGATCATACAACGGTATGTGTAATCGAGTTTGTACCAGTTTGTATAGTTGTTGTGTGTTTTAGAACTGACAAATTTAGGTTTTTGCTTGGGATTTTGGGTGAATTTGGGAGAAACACTAAGTAACACTGGGTAGAGCTAAGATAGAGAAGTAATACTAGGTTGAACTGGGAAACACTAACTTACAATTCTTCCAACTTTATGTTGCAGTTTACGAAGCCGATGCTTCCGTTGGAGATGTACTTCAAGCCGTCGCAGTATGGGAAGAAGATCAAGCTCTCCACTCGTTGTTATGTCACCGAAGCTGTGGAGACACTTAGAAATGGGTTAAGGCACAAGCTTTCACCTGCAGAGCTGAGTTGGTTCGAGGATCACCCGCAATTCAGTCATTTTTTCCACATGCCTAAGGCGAACAACCACAAGCTGAACGGGATATGGTTGCTGTTTCTTCGCACGGCCGTGACAGACAAGAGAAGGGAAGCCTGGTTCGTAGTCAACGGCGTTCCTATTAGATATGGTATCAAGGAGCATGCTCTCATGTCCGGTTTAAGCTGTCTGAGCTATCCCGAGAACTATGAGCGGTTGGGAGGTACGGAGTTTAAGGAGAAGATCTTTGGAGCTAGAAATTAAGGCTGTCAAATACCCGGATAAGGCGAAGCTTTTGAAGATGAAGCCATCTGAAGATCGGATGAAGGTGGCCGTACTTTACTTTCTGTGTAGTGTGATAATTGGGGAGGCTAAGACAGGCGCGAAAGCTACTCCCATGGAGCCCTTCTTCCTCAGAGCTGTCAATGATCTTGAGCTGTGTAGGACTTTTCCGTGGGGGAGACTGTCGTTTGACAACAATTTGAAAGAGATCCAGCACACGATGGATCACTTTGATGGAGAAGTCTCTGGGAAGAACTGGATTTACCCAAGTTTCTGCCTTCCGTTGGAGGTAATTAAGAATAATGCAAATACATGTTATTTGTCTTAATTGAAGTTAACTGAAATTATATCTGTTTGTTGTTGTAGTATTTAGTATTTGAGGCAATCCCAGTACTGAAGAAGAAATTCGTCGAGGATGTTCCACATGCCAGAAAGACCTGCCCTCGGATGTGCAAGATGAATTTCAAGAAAGGCAATGGATTGAAAGGATTTCCCCTTTCCGAGCTGAATGATGGACTCGGTGACACTAAGGTTAGTGTGTTCCTTTCATTTGTTATTTTTAAAAAATTGTGTTGTTTATTTAATAATGCTTTTGATGTGGCAGGTGATTGATAGTCTATTGGTCCCTTACGTGGAAGAAGAAGCTCTTATGTCTGAAATTACTGAAGAGAATGAAGACGAAGATGTGGATGATGCTGTTGTGCACAGTTGGATTAAGTGCCTTGTAGAGGATCGCATTCAATTCTGCCTTGAAGATATGTATGCAGAAGATGTGGCGGCAAGGAAAGAGGAGAGTGGCAAGACTGCCCAAGCTGTGGGAGCACGGAAACGGAGGAGTGGCAAGACTGCCCCAGCCGTGGCAGCAGAAGAAGCAAGCAATGCGGAAGAAGCAAGCAATGCGGCAGGAGAAGAAACGGCAACGAGAGCTGATTTAGCAGAACTCACTGAGCAAATCAAGGACGCTTTCCAGGAGTTGAGTACTAACATTCAGGGGGATTTTAAGATTATGAAATCTTTGGTTGATGGATTGGATAATAAACTACAAGTTGTGACGAAGAAAGTTGTAGTCATGGAGGGGTTTCTGAAGCATGTGCAGGGAGAGAAGGCATATGAGGAATGGGAGTACGTTAGCTCCTTCTATATTCCGGGAGAGAAGGTAATATTGTGTTGATATAAGAAATAAACAATGTAACACTTGGTAATACCGAGTACAACTGTGAGTGTATGCAGGGCAAACAAGGTGCGGAGGACCTGAGTAAGGAGAAGGGCAAAGAAGGTGCAGAAGACCTGAGTAAAGAGAAGAGTAAAGAAGATGCACAGGACGTGGAGTTCAATAGTTCTCTCTATGATCATGATGGTGCTGATGGTGGAAAGGTACTGGTTATTTTGTTTGCTGTCAGCAGAAAAGAATGGAAAACTTGATAGTGATAATTAAAACTGTATGAGCAGGATCAGGAGCAGAATAAGGAGAATGAGGATCAGGAGCAGAATAAGGAGAATGAGGATCTAGTTGAGGACGAAAAGGATGAGGGACGAGAGAAGGATCTGGAGCAGAATAAGGAGAATGAGGATCAAGAGCAGAATAAGGAGAATGAAGATCTAGTTGAGGACGAAAAGGATGAGGGACGAGAGAAGGATCTGGAGCAGAGTACGGAGAATGCGGAGGAGCAGAATATGGACAATGAGGAACAAGGAGACCACAAAAAGGATGAGGCAGGAGATGAGATTACTGAGCAGATTACTGACAATGCTGAGGAGGTGAATAAGGACGTGGAGCAGGACCTGCAGAAGGACCTGGAGCTGTACCATGGCTTCGTTTCTTCTCTCTACGACGACCCGAAGGATGTTGAGGATGTTGAGAAAGTTGAGAAGGAGGGGGAAGATGATGACTATGAGGCAGGAGAGGAGAATGTTTTGAATAGGAAATCAATTGAGCCTCCTAGGTACGGATTGAGGACGAGAAAACCAAACCAGAATTTGGGTCCTGCGAAGAAGAGAAAGACCTAAGGCTCGTGTTGTGTTGGAAACAGATGTATTTTTGTTTTTTGGAACCGGTTTGGATGGGTTTGTTACAATGAAAAACTACTATTTATCAGAATACTATTTTAGTTCTTAAGGACAGAATTACCAAACAGATGTAGGTATTCAAATGAAAATTGAGAAACAAATAAAGAAGTACTCTTGAATTAAAATTCAAAACATGATGATCATACATATATGTCTTCAAATAATAATGCAGAAACAGATAGAGTTGAGATAAAATTCAAACAGAACACAAGTCTTGAAATAAAATTCAAACAACACAAGTCTTGAAATAAAATTCAGAGACAGAAGTAGAACAACATCAAACGTTACGTAGATGGTTGCGTAAATCCGCAACAATCTTATGGAGCTCTGCAATTTCAGCTCGCATCTGAGAGTGCTCGTGTTCAATTTCGTCCAACTTCTCCTTCCTCTTGCGAAGTTCTGTGTTGATTTTTTCGAACTCCTCTTCCGCACCCAGAATCCACAATTTCCTTGCATGTGAGCCATCGTCCTGCCAAATAAACCAGATTATTGACCAATGCATATAAACAGAGATGAGGAACCCCAAAGAAGAACACGCACCTGATAGTGCTCGCAAGTTCAATAAGTCTTTGCTGGGTCAGGTTTAGCAGCCGTTGCAGCTTCTTCCCGGATGATTCTTCCCCCACAAGGACACTTATCAATCATTCCATAATCCATATAAGGCATGTATTCCACTCTCGCCATGAACGCCCTTGTCTCCTCGTCGGAACTGTCAGAACTACTCATTGGAACTAATTGCAAGATTGTCAAATGTTAGTGTTACCAAGTATTGTCAAATGTTACCCCAAAAATCAACAATTTCAGGAACATTCTTTGCAATACAATCTCTACGCCTGCAATTCCTCCTATATTCAATAACCCAAATCGATTCATCTAACAAATTTGGACAACTAACCCAGAAGTAAAAAAATTTCCCCCAAATCGATTCATTTGTTGAAATACCTTGGAATGTGAGGAATGTGGAGAGAATGTTCCGATTAGTTGCTCAAATGTGCTAAGAAACAAGATTATTGTCGGAAAATTGAAAGAGGGATGGTGGGAAATTGAAAACCCTAGATGGGAAACAATGGGAAGAGAGAGAAAAAGGGGTTGTGTTTTGAGGGAACAAGAGAGAAATGGGAAGAGGGGAAAGTACAAAAGGGAAAAAGATAAAGAATTTGAGAGGAAAATTTTAAATGGCACCCAAAAAATTTGAGAGGAAGAGAAATGGCGCCCAAAAAATTTGAGAGGAATAGAAGTGGCGCCCAAAAAATTACACGTAGTAATACCTAGTTTTCTAGTGTTACCATTTCCCAAATAGTACTACTTTCCTGACTTTTCAAGTTTTTGGTAGTGTTACCGTACTAAAATATTAAATTTGTAGTTATACAGATGGTTATACACACTCACGTAGAAATTCGGAGGGTTTTATGCATTAACATGTTTTAAAACTCATTTTCTGTGTGTTTTGACTCATATAGTAATTGGTATTACAAAAGTGTTCTTGAAAGTTTAAGGTGTTGTTTGGGTTTGTTTGGGTGATTGTAGTGATATTGGTCCCTGTTTCTACATACAAATCCAAACAAGATTTGTGGGTGACTGCTAAAATCAATGAGCAAAATTTTAAACATATATAACATCATTACCATCTAGATAAGAAACCAACAAACAAAAAAGATAAAAACACATCCTTCTCAAACCTGTTCTTAGTTGCACCAGTTATACCTAGTATTTCAACGTGCATAACAATAAAACCGTAGATTTCAGTTACAACAAATTCAAAACAAACTACTCACCACCACTCTCAAACCAAGAATACATACCTCGACCTCTCCCTCTCCCTCTCCCCCTTCCTCGGTGTTCTCCAACGGATGGGAACCTTCTTTCTTGATTTCTTCCTCTCCTCTTGACCAACTCCGGTGGAAAGACAACCAAACTTTGTATATGCTCAGGAACAATCCACTCAGACTTATGGGGTACTGGATAAATGGTCATACTATACGCCAATGCCCAAACTTCCCTCAAATAATATTTCGAGCAAAACTCATGGAGATGGACGTCCTTACCTCCACCAATGAATCTGGCAGCTGCAATTGAATGCACGCATGGGTATTTGTCAATATTAAAGCGCTTGCAACTGCATGTTTTACTTCGCATATCAACCGTATAAGGCTTCCCATCACGTCCAGTGACGCTGTATTCAAGGAAGAAGACGTTCAACTCACGAACCTTCAACGTCTTCGCTTCCGGTGATATTTTGTCGAGCTCTTTCACCACAAATGGCACAAGCTTCTCTGCATTTGATCCTCCACCAGCTGAAGCATTCCTATGCTTATTAAACCATTCAGCCATTTTTTCAACAATCACATCAATCATGGGTAGAAGCGCGTACTTCCTCGCCGTCCTCAAAACGCTATTAATCGATTCAACAATATTGGAGGTGTCAATGTTGTATCGATCTCCTGGAAAATAACATCTCGCCCATCTATCCAAATCTACACTTTTGTCCAGATACTCTCCTGCAGCCGCATACTTCATCCTAAAAGCGTCGTAAAGACTCAAGAAATCAGACTCGGTGTACGCATGCGCGCATTCTTTGAATTTTTGTACGCATGTTTCTTTTTTGACGCTACCAACTTCACCTTTCACATTCTGAGACAGATGATGTATACAATAACCATGCTCAGACAATGGGTACACCTGAGCCACCGCCTTGATGAGGCTAGCGTTTCTATCAGAAAGAAACACCATTCCTGGATCATCCGGTATCACTGATTTTAACCTGTTCATAAACCACATCCAGCTAGCATCTTTCTCACCATCAACTACACCAAAAGCAATTGGATAATGGTGATGATCGGGATCTTGAGCTGTAACAACAATTAAAACATCACCATAACTAGTCTTAAGGTGGGTTCCATCAACTACAACAACTTTTCTCATGCCGTTAAATCCCTCGATGGAAGCTCCCAAAGCAAAGAATAGGTACTTAAACCTGTTATGCTCATCCAATTCCACATAAGTTCGTGTACCTGGATTCATCACCTCGAGCATGTACATATAAGAATACACCATCTGGTAACTCTCCTCCGGACTTCCCCGGACATCATTCGCAGCTTGTTTTCTTCCCCTCAAAGCAGTAGAGTATGATACTGTAACACCAATTTTCGCTTGAACCATACTGATCAAAGTTCTCGGCGGTGGAGTGTCGAATCGTCCCGGAAAGTCATCGTGCAAAACAGATGCAACTATTCGTGGGTGTTCCTCTCTTTCTATTCCTGCTTGTAACAGTAACAGCTCTGGAGCATGTATGCATCTTGTTGTAAGTTGTAACCGTGAAACAATCTGAATTCATAAGCTTCGCAGCTCGTACTGACCACTTGCAACCTGAAGCTTCAGCTTGACGACATTTGAGCACATATCGTTTCCGGTCAGACTTTACTGTTTTAACCTCGAAACAATTCCGATGTGAAGCTATATGAACTAAATCTTGCACTGTCTCCTTGTTTCGAAACTCTTGACCTAGAACCATATCAATACCATCTTCCCAGCCACCATTTAAATCCGCTTCATCTTCTATACCAGCATTTAAATTCGCTTCATCTTCCATACCAGTTGCATCCTCATATTCAGTGTTATGATGTTCTTCCCTTGAATCATTTCCTCCTTCCTGCTGTCCCGACCCTTCTCCTCTGTAGAGAGTAACCATACCATCATTAACATCTCGATCTTCATCACCATCTATACCGTCGTTAGCATCCACACCAAACCGCTCTTCATCACCATCTACACAATTATCGTTTTCATGCTCATCTGGTTGCCAAATTCCATGGTTTTCTTCAACCTCTTCCACAATCTCCACATTCAACACACTTCTACATGCTTGGTGATTAACTTGCATTAGGTAGCCAACAACATCATCATCATCGCGGATATATGATGGTCTCTTGGGATCCACTACCAAAGGAAAGTAACTAACTCTTAGATGCATTGTTGCTTCGTCTTTCTTCATCTTCCTGCAAATTTCCGTAACTAACCCATCAAAAGTCACCTCCTCAAAAGATGTCTTCATCACCAAAGTGTGAATTTCTTCTCCTCTTGAGATCCAGCTCATCTTCCCATCATCATTTTCATACCATCCCCCATAATCAAAATACATAACAGTGAATCTACCATTATTCATAATCACCTGAAGAAGAAAGACAAACGCCATTAGCATATGTCTCAAACGCCATTAGTTTCCCAACATAGTAATACCAGTGTTACTCAGTAATTCCTGGTTCCCTTAGTACTACCACTTCCATCCAGTAATACCCAGTTGTACGAACCCAGAAACCCTAGCTTTCTTTCAAACTACGAAACTACTCTGATTTACTACACTAGTAGAGCTGCTAACCCCGCGCATACGCGGGGTAGTATTCCGTTGGTTAAAATTAAAGTAAACCATGATTTGTAATCGAATAGTTTTTTATTAGTGTTATTGGAATGTATTATTGCTCGAATTCTTTATTCATTTCTCATCAACTTGTTTAACGAATGTATTTTTTGTTAGTGTTAACCCAGGTTTGAGAACTCGCTATGCGTTAGTCGGACGGTGGGTCTAGACCTAGCGAGTTACCGAAAAATCTGAGATTACTCAGGGATTAATCGAGGAAGAATTTGAAGACATTTTTACTATAATATTGTTTATATATTTGTTTTGGTAAACATTGTCAACGAAACAACATGGTCTAGTGGTTATATAGTTAAGTAATAATTATTGTTATTTTATGTGTTTATTTATATCAATATATTAATATTAATTTTTTTTTTGATTTTATTTATCTAATGATATTTTTTTCATTTTTTTTTTAACTTTTTCACGTTTTTATGTCAATATAAGATTAATTGTTGAGGATTGCAAGATATAGTTTTTCATTTCTTCATGGCTAGAACTATATCTCATAAAACAAATTATTGCAAATTTTACTCATAAAAACTATATTTTACATTCAAATATTGAAACTGTTTATGTAACCATAGACGATCTCATGAATTGTCTCTTGATGGAATGTACTTCTCCATTAAAAACCTCTGAATATTATAATTTTTCTTGTATGACATTTTAATGAGTTTAAAATGGATCAATTCTATCTTTTTCAGATTAACGATCATTATTAAATACTACACACTTATTGTATTTTATATATAAAAAAGTTGCTAAATCTAAAATTAAAATAAACCATGATTTGTAATCGAATAGTTTTTTATTAGTGTTATCAGAATGTATTATTGCTCGAATTCTTTATTCACTTCTTATCAACTTGTTTAACGAATGTATTTTTTGTTAGTGTTAACCCAGGTTTGGGAACTCGCTAGGCGTTAGTCGGGCTGTGGGTCTGGACCTAACGAGTTACCGAAAAATCTGAGATTACTCGGGGATTAATCGAGGAAAAGAATTTGAAGATATTTTTACTATAATATTGTTTATATATTTGTTTCGGTAAACATTGTCAACAAAACAACATGATTCAGTGGTTATAGGTGTATGTTTAATACTCTCTTTATCCGAGTTCGAGTCCACCAGACACCATTTTCTTATTTCATTTTTTTCTTAGACTCAAAATTAAAACGCCACCTGTCATTATGTGGTGCAAAGTGAGGAAAGAGCCTTGGCTCATTATATATAAGATTCTGAATGATTCGAGACGTTTAACCATTCTAACAGCTCCTCTTTAACATGTGCGTTCCTTTACATTCATCCTACCAAAGAATCTACCAAAGATAAAAACGCAGCCATTGAAAAAAAAAACTCACAAGAAGAACAACAAACACAAACAAACAAACACAACAAATACTCACCTGGTGTCGGAATTAATGAGAGGATAGAGAAGCCTGCTGTCGGAACTTGGAGAGGAGAGAGTGGCCTTCTGTCGGAATTGAGGATACAATGAAAGAAGATGATGGAATGTTGGAGATTTGGAGACATGGAGAGGGAGATGAATGGTGTGGGCCCCATTATGGTTGAAGATGGTAGTTGAAGAAATAAATTTTAAATTTATTGGGATGGATTGGGTTGGAAGGGTTCGGTTGGGATTGGATTTTGGGGTGGGCGATTTGGGTGGGTGGGTTTAGGAAAGGGGAGGGTTTGGATGGTGATTTTCGGTTTGATCTAAGTAAGGGTAAAAGAGTGAGAGAGGGGCAATAGATCATTAGGAAGGCATGTAGATATTTTTTAAACCCATAAGGGCAAACGAGCCATTCACCCCGAAACGTAATCGCACCTCTCTTTAGGAGCAGTATCCCAAATCTGAGCTTTGACGACTTTTTTTTTCTTTTAACTTTTGAGGGTCTTAACAAAAAAACCACAGGGGATTTGAAATCCCGGTTTCAATGAATTTTAGGTTTGAAAGGTAAACCGGGCTGATTAACTTTCTGGTTTTGCTACCTTGCTCGATGCGCTAGGTTTGGTTAAATGTTATTTAGACAGATTGTGAGACTAAGGTTTTTAATATATAAAGTTATCTATTGTATATATTTTTAAAATACTTCATTTTATATGCTTTGAAACAAAATTATTAAGCAATAATTTTTTTTTAAAAAATGACAATAAGATTTAACAATATTAATTCATTAAAAAGTAAGATGTCACTGAAAATCATTAAAGATAACATATATATCTATAGCGCATATATTATGCAATAATATGTTTCAGTAAATTCTGTTAGTTTCTGGGGGTGATTGGTTGGACTGTAGTAACTATCTACCCTTTAAAATTTTAGCTACCGCCTATAAAATTACCAATCAGGCTGTATATTGATTTTTAAAGCTATAGTAAAAAATCTGTAAAAATGGTTATAAGTGCCTTATTTACTAAAACAATACTTCTAAAACTGTAGAAAAAAAATAAAGCTGTAGCAATTTCTTTCTTTTTTCGCTATTTCTCATTTAATTTCAAAGCTACAGTGGATACTGCTACGGCAAATATAACTATAAATTAAATTTTACAGTAAATAATTTACAATTACCGTTCAACTAATCATCCGCTATATGTATATATACTATATATATATTCAACAAGAACAACATTAATTTTGACAAAAAAAAGAATAACATTAATTAAAATTAAATAACTCTTTTATTCCTATCTTTATTAGTACTTCAAATCAAAACTTTTCAACACGATTCTAGTTAGAATCCCGAAAACTCAAAAGTCGAAACCAAACCGAAAAAGAAACCCGAATGTCCTGCCAGATGTAATCTTAAGGCAAGAAAACATATTGGTCGGTCCCTCTATTTCACAAACTTTAAAAAATAAATAAATCTCCGGAACAAAAACTGGAGGGAAATACGACGTTACAATAATATCGATAAATGACGATTTTACCCCTATATAGTATATACACAATTATCGTCACTACAAGAAAATATAAATTAATTTTTCTCGATTAGCGCGATGTGCTTTGAGAGTAAACCCCCTTCTCTTCTCGCCACTTTCAGACATCAAAGCTAAACCCTTGATCGTTTCGTTTCGCTGCTCTGTCTCTTCGTTTTCCTTTCTACCGACTCGACAATGCTAATCTCCGGCGAATCTCAGATTCTCATTCGTTGATTTTCCCTGCGTCTCTCTCGCTTTTTCCCTCGTTCCGATTCGGCCGGGCTCTTCCGTCTAACATCATACTTCCCGGTACGGCGCTGTGTTCTGTTTCTTTTCTCCTGATTAGGATTTCGAATTTCTTCTTCTCACCCGTCGCTTGATCTGTTTTCGTTTGAGGTTGTTCATGTTACGAGTGCGTTTATTGTACCTGATTTTTTTTTTTCAATTTGATTTTGATTTATTGTGATGGTGGTTTTGGATTTTTTGGCTATGTCGTTAATCTCTGCGAAGATAGACGAAGGTGGAGAATTATTTATAGGCGAAAATCTGAGGAACATTATGCCTAAGCGTAAGGGATCCAAAGAAGAGGGTTTTCAGTTAAACGAGTGTGGTGCGACTCCAAGTGGAAGTTTCAGGGAACCTAACGTGGAGAATGTAGACGAGATGAAGCCAAAGAAAAGGGTCAAGGTTAAGCCGATTGATCGTGAGGTTAACATTACCCGGAAGGCCCTTCGGTCAGGCTCTGTGGCAATGACTGACAGACATCATGTGGCTGTGGATGAGAAAAGAAAGGGTGCTCGTAAGAGGGATATAAGTAAGGCTGATAACTTGGGGGAGACTAGTGGCGGATGTTCTGTTGACGAGGTGAAAGAAGAAGCGAAACTTGAGCATGTGGAATCTCCTGTGGTCAAGGAGACCCATGGAGATGATTGTGAAAATGGGAGTTTTGAGCCACATGGAAAAGAAGTCGAAGTTGATGTCGTGGAATATAAGGATGATGAGGTGAAAGAAGAAGTAAAACGTGAGCATGTGGTCACTCACGGAGATGATTTTACAAGTGAAGTCCAAGTGGTGGAATGTAAGGAAGAAAGATCAAATGATGAAAATGGGAGTGTTGAGCCACGTAGAAAAGAGGTGCAAGTTAAACGCAAAAGAGGAAGGCCTCAGAAGCTGCAGATCAGCAGCCCATCTGATGATAAGGAGGACAAAGTTATTTGCGTAAGCTACGTTAAAGAGGAGAAAACAGATGTAAAGCTTGAGTGTGAGCTATCTGCGGAAGCTAATAAGATTCATGGAGCTGATTCTAGGAGTCAGGTTGAGGTTAAAGTTAAGGATAATAGATCATACGATGAAAATGGGAATGTTGAGCCACATGAAGAAGAGGTAAAAGTTAAACGTAAGCGGGGAAGGCCTAGAAAGTTACAGATCACCAGTCAATCTGACACAAACTGTAAACTAAGCCAGTCAAGTGTCGACAGACTTAGTTTGAAACCTCAGCGTGGTACACCTCCAAACACCGAGGAGAATGTCAACTTTAGGCATGGGAGCACCCTAATAACGCTGGACCAGAGTACGAGTTACTCTATTGATAGATCCAGGAGACCAAAACGTACCTGTGGAGGCAGGGCTAAGGGACCTGAGTCTGACGGAGGAAATTGCAGGGGAAGGAAGATGGGACGTAAGCGTGGACGACCTCCAAAACCAAAGACGAAGAAGAAATCTGGGGAGACAGATGAATCAGATTGTAAAGCAACGAAGAGACTGAAGCTTCGTGAGACTCCCTTACAGTCTCGGCACAACAGCTCCTTAAGTGATGGCGAAATGAAGATTGGAGGAAAGCAAAATGAAGATGGAAGACGATCTAAATTAGAATCTAAGAAAAAGCTGAGTGACCAAATACTTCAGTTACTTCTAGCTGCTGATTGGACAGTAGAATACAGGCCCCGAAACGGGAGAGCATACAACGCTGCTGTTTATGTGAATCCTGAGGGAAAGACTCACTGGTCAGTGACCAAGGCTTATCAAGTTTACAAAACAGATCTGGAACGCAGCATGAAGGATCAAATGGACTCTACCACTGTCTCTGGTTTTGGCTTGCTGCCAGAAGAAGACCTCCACATTTTAAGGAGGAAAACTCAGAAAAAGAGGAGCGATAAAGGTAAGCAAAGGTCAAACTGGAAGGACATAGATGTGGTCTCAATAAAAGCGCAGAAGAAACGAAAAGGGAGTCATGTGTCACCCAACTTGGAAAGAATTTCGGTGTCAGTCCGAAAAATAAAAAGGGAAGAGAAACATAACAGAAAGCGTGGTGCTTTGTCGGCTCGCATCTCTTTGGAGGATCCGGATTCCAAGGAGAATGGATACATCTTATTTGAAGGAAAACGCACCATGCTGGGATGGATGATTGATTCAGCCATTGTGCCACTTAACGGGAAAGTTCAGTGCATGAACTGCGAAAACACAGAAGTGCGCTTAGAAGGAATAGTCACAAAAGCAGGTATTCGATGCAGCTGCTGTGACGAAGTGTTCTCTCTTCTCGATTTCGAGGTTCATTCTGGAGAGAAGCACAGCCAGCCATTCAAAAGTCTGTATCTAGAGGGTGGGAACTCTCTCTTGCAGTGCTTTCTTGAGTCTTGGAGAAAACAAAGCGAAACAGTGCTGAAAGGGTTCCATATTGTGGATTTTGGTAGCGGGGATCAAAGTGATGATACGTGTGCTATATGCGGGGATGGAGGAGATCTTACCTGCTGTGATGGTTGCCCATCAACCTTCCATCAGAACTGTTTGGGCATTAAAGTAAGTGGCAACTTATGATGTGAAAGTTTATGTTAAAAAGAGGGGTTCCTTTAGCAATGACTCTGTCTTTTGGTATAATTTTGATTGTTAGATAGAAAACTGGGGGGAAAAGGATTTGGTAAAGAAGATAGGAAAAATTGACCATAAAGAGAATTCTGAATTAGCTATGTTGTTGCAGCCTTTTCTTTATGAAGGCGCTTATTGTTTCTGCTTCTATAAATTGCAGAAATTCCCTTCTGGCTCCTGGTTTTGTAGCTACTGCTCATGCAAATTCTGCGAGAAAGTTGAGGCAGATAATCATGTCTCTACAAGTCTTTCCCCCTTGTTGAGGTGCAGCCTATGTGAAGAGAAATGTATGAATTACAACTTAAAGGGATTTCATCCATTAATTGTATTTATGTAGTTCTGTTAAACTTCTTAAAATGGGTTTGAGCTCAAATTTACCCACCATACTTTTGCAGATCACCAAGCATGCGTCAAGCAAGAAGGCACGGTCCTTGGTGAAAGGGGTACTCATTCATTTTGTGGAAAGGATTGTCAAGAGGTAGCCTTCCTTTGCCTTTTTGTCACGTGGCTTTATTACTTAAAGGTCTGGGTGCAGTTTGCAAATAAAGTTTCCTGGAAAGTCTGATCAAAAAGTGCTTCTTTTAGTAAATTTTATGTGGAGGTCATTTACATGCAATCTTTTATAGGGTTGACGAAATTAGGTTTCATTTTTGGACTAAAGAATTACGGAATTTGAATTAAGTGAATGAAGCCTCTCTGGCTCTGTGGCAATAAGAGGGAAGTCTATATAGGATATGCTTGGATTTTCTTCATATGTGGTCCCCATTTTTCAAGAAAGGGTTTCTCTGTAGCATAGACTGTGTGGGTTTTATTAAGAAAAACTATTCCCGCATGAAGCTCCAGTGGGTTTCAGTAGGATTTTACCAATATTTTAAAGTTTGTATTTAATTTTACACAGTTATGCGTATTTGGCATTTAGTGTTCATTTGTGATCCACTGTGGATGATGATTCTTGGGGACTGGAGAGAAGTACATGGCTAGGAGGGTAAGCTATTCCAACAAGAGAATTTTATCATAGACAGTCCATTCTTAGAGTAGGAAAAATATTTTCACGTGATTCTTGGATTAGCTGGATTTACTTTAAAAACCTCTTTTCGTGTGGCTTAACTAAAGTCAAATAGGGCACTTGCAGCTGTTTCTGATAATTTTTTCTTTCTTCTGAAACGCATCTTTAGATGTTGGGCAAAGTTAACAAAAATGGTAATTTAACATTGTCTGAACCAAAAAGGCCTTAAAGTCATGAATAAAAACATTTCCTGAACAAGCGTTCAACTTTCTGTTTATGAATGTGGTAATTTAAAAATATATTACGACATTGGACGCTGAGTAATTCATTTGTTTCTTCTCCTTATTTTTTTCCTAGCTATTCGAGGGACTTCAGTTACTCATTGGAGTAAAACACCCACTGCCTGATGGCTTCTCCTGGACGTTCCTTCGCCGCGTTGAGCTCCCTCGTGAGGTTTCCGATTGTGACATATCTGAGAAGTTCGCATATAATGCCAAACTGGCTCTTGCGTTTTCCGTTATGGATGAGTGCTTTTCACCTTTAGTTGATCACAGGAGTGGTGTCAACCTGCTTGAAAACATCGTCTATAATTTTGGGTAAAGCTCATTCTCAAACCCTGTCTTTACATGCTTCTGTTTGGTTCAATTAATTCATTGGCAAGCCTTTTAGGGATTGTCTCTGTACACTACTTATGAAATTTATTGTTTGGTTGTGAGTGCATATTATTTGGTTGCGAGTGTATCCTTTGTATTGACTGTTAAAAAGCCCATATGCTACTACCTTATATAGCTTTTCCTATTCTTTTGAAGGTCGAACTTCCATCGGCTAAATTACAGCAATTTTCTCACTGCTGTTCTGGAGAGGGGTGATGAAATCATTGCTGTGGCATCTATCAGGTGCGTCTGTGGTATCATGAACTTGATTATAAGGATTAATATATTTCTAGTCTTTAAATATCGGCAAAAGTCTATTATGTCGACCAAAGATTAGCAAACCACTAGGTAATATTTTTTACCTGCACGGAAATTAGTTATAATGCAGTAGATATCTAATGATTATTCTAAAAGCTTAATAGCTACAATCAGTCATGCTGAATTCGTTAGCAGCTTTTTTTCAGAATGCATAGTAAACACAATTGTATATTGGTTTGTAAAGGTAGGGAGTTCTTGAGTTGGATAGAATGCACTACTTGTTAGCAGTTATGTCTTTTTATGAAAAAATCTCTTAGTATATAACCTCCGAATGGTCTTAGTGATATTAAGTAGGAACTCTGCTGTTAGGTTCTCATTAAATTGAGGGTAGTACTGTAATGTGTATATGGATGAGCTTTCCTTCCTTTGAGTGCTCATGCATGTGAACATTAAGAACATAAATGAATTTTCTTTTGCTCAGGATTCACGGCAATCAACTGGCAGAAATGCCGTTTATCGGAACCCGCTACATGTACAGGCGTCAAGGGATGTGTCGTCGACTAATGAACGGCATTGAATCTGTAGGTCTTCCACACCTTGTCACATCCTAATTTCTTTCTTGTTCTCTTTTAATTATTTAGTTTAGCGGTTTATATACTTTTCAAGTTCACGTTTATTGCCCTCAAGTGTTGCGTGCTATATGTGAGGTTTTGTTAGATGTATGTAAATTTTGCCTCTATACTTCTGGTTTTGCTGACAAAGATCTCACTCTCTCTTTTTGTGTTTTATTTACACTTCATTGTGTGTGATCCAGTAGGCTCTTTTGTTCAGAATTCTGAAGATCCATATTTACATGTGCTTTGTTATCAGGCGCTTGGCTCTCTCAAAGTAGACAAATTAGTCATACCAGCAGTGCCAGAACTGATGGATACATGGACTTCAGGCTTTGGCTTTACGCCTGTTCATGAATCAGCGAAGAAAACAATTAAGAATCTGAACTTGGTGGTGTTCCCTGGTGTAGACATGCTGGAGAAACCATTGGCGAAGGAGAAGATCTCTGTGTCAAATGTGTCCTCTTCCAACGGTACTAATTCAGTTACCCTTGACATGTGATTTTTAAACATGAACAGGTCGTGTGTGCATTACATTCCTGGACTGATTAAACCTACTCCAGGTGATCTACTGTTGGCTCCTGAGATGAGCTTGCCTGTAGATGTTGAGGAAACCAAACCTGAGGAGTCTAAAGACGAGCAAAATTGTGCAACTGCTGATGTTGAATCCATATTTTACCCATTTGATAGCTGCCTGAAGTCGCTGAATGCAGAAGAGGGAAATAATCATACAGACTCGAATCTGAAGTTGCTTCACGGGTCCTTGGAGGAGAAAGAAGAGATAATTGAGAAACTGACAGATAAAGACGTCGATTCCCTTCCTGATGTAGCTGATAACCAAAGAGAATCTAACTCAGGAGTTACTGATGATTCTCATGCGGATCAAACTGATACAAAAAGACAGGAAAGTGGTGATTTAAAAGGCCCTGAAGTTAAAGCTAAGGCTACTGAGGAGTCAGATGAACATTCTGATTGTTACATAATAGAACATGTTCAGCCACTTGGTGCTACAGAGAAAAAGATTGGCAACAAAGCTATAACGCTTAGTAAAGGAGTGGCCTCGAGATTGAGAGTATCTCCCCGACTGATTAAAAAATCGTGGAGAACGTCGAGGGTGAAGCAGAGGTGTGTTTGACGTTCATTGACGGAGCTTTTGCTGTATGTGCATATGACCAGAGCTAACACATTTCGTCTATTTTCCGGGTGAAGAAACTGATCAGCCTAGATGAAAGAAAAAAGTAAGTTAGGTTATGTTGATTGCAGTGCTTTTAGTAGTTTTATTTATGGCTCGAGCCAGAGGTCAAAGTAAAACATTCACTGCTCAGTGCTTATTAGACTCTTAATTTTGGGTGGAAGTAAGTTAGGTTATGTTTATCGGCATTTTGTAATACTAAATATTAAGCTCTGCTTCTTCATCTTATTTATCTAATGTCAACACATCTTCTGGCTTATATGATCTTTCATCTCTCTTGGTGTCCAAATCACGAGTTTGGTAAATGTATGTTTCTGTTCTTCCTGTGCTTAATGTTTCTACAAAGTGAAGATATGTTTTGTTTATCAAGCTATGTTAATGAAATACCAAAATATGTACTAATTTTAAGAATACTAAAAGATTGCCAATGGTTTCAAATGAAAAAAAAAAAATTTAGAATATCAGCTCCACACATGATTTCAGTTAAATAGATATGTTAAACAAATGATATTGTATAGACAAACGAGCGAGAATATAGAAAACGTATAAAATGAAGAACTCTAATGTGAAGTTGAACTTGAATAGATATGTTAAACAAATAATACACCGGAAAAAGATTAGGAGCTCCGTATCTTAGACGGCCAGGTAAGGCAGGTCCAAAGTTGTGAGGAGAATTTTTATGAAAACCCTCTTCCAGGTTGCTTGTGTGATACGTCTGATGAACAAGACAGGTCCGGTCTGAACCGGTTTGAAAGACCAAGTTTACGAGCACAGTCTCTAAGATAACTAGAGATCGAGGGGTTCAAATTGGTATTTAGTATTTACCAATACATAGACACGGAAAATCACATGATTGTTGGGTTTTTTCTAAAAAATATTAAGTGTATCTATGTAATTAGGTGTATTGAGACGATATTCTAATGATAGTGGGAAATTAGAGAAATTAAGACAAAATTTTATGGACTCAGATGCGATATACGAATCATTTACTCATACAGATAGAGATGTCATTTTCGAAATCAACCCAACCGGGAAAAAAAAAATATATTTGTTAAGGCAACGTTTTCTGTTTACCCAAAAAAGAGGAAACAAATTTTTTTTTTGTAATACTATCAAATATTGAGCTGCTTCTCCATCTTATGTCGAAACATCTTCTGTTTTATTTTATATGATCTTTCTTTTGTCTTGGCCTCTAAATCACGAATTTTGAAATTGTATTAGTATGTCTCTGTACTCTCTGAGCTTGTAGTATCTTTCTTTTAACTTGGTACCAGGTGAAGATATGTTTATACAAACTTCAAGTACATTTTGTTTCTCAAGCTAAGCTAATGAAATACCAAAATACTAAGGATACTAAAATATTTTATAATAAGCTACACACACAATATTAGCCGTTAAAAATAATATCAATTCTTAAAATTAGATAAGAGCCGTTTGATACATATATTATGTTTCCAATAAATCTGCTGAGTTCAACAAAAACTCTTCGAAGATGGCATCGTATATTAATTAAAAAAAAAAAAAAAAAAACCTATTACAGTAAATGGAAGAGACGCAGAAACCTAAACGTCACTCGTTTTTGAACAACATTTTACGAGCCATAAAAGCAAGCAAGATTCCCTTGTCAATAGAAGAAGAAGAAGTAGAGTTTGCACTCGTCAAATCTTTGTCTCTTCTCTACTTCCTAATGGCACCGAAGCAGGCGAAAGAAACTGAGAATCCTCCCATGGTCTCTTCAAGTGAAAAGGAAGATGAAGAGTCTGGTTCATCTGTTCAAGAATCTGGTGAAGAATCTGAATCTGGAGAAGAATCTTCTGAAGAAGAAGAATACCAGGAGAAGCCGATCCAGACAAATGTTGTAGTTCCTCTTGCGACCAAGCCAAGGCCAGAGAGCTCGGCATATGATGAGGCTAAGAAGCAAATGAAGAGGACAAGAACGGAGGCAACAGAGGAAGAGAGTACTGGAGATGAAGATGAGGCTAAGAAGAATATGAAGAAGTCAAGAACAGAGACAATAGAGGAAGATGAAACAAAGACAATAGAGTCTGGTTCATTTGTTCAAGAATCTGGTGAAGAATCTGAATCTGGAGAAGAAACGGAATTTGGTGAAGAAGAAGACCAGGAGAAGCCGATCCAGACAAATGTTGTAGTTCCTCTTGTGACCAAGCCAAGGCCAGAGAGTTTGGCTGATGATGAGGCTAAGAAGAAAATGAAGAGGACAAGAACGCAGACAACAGAGGAGGAGAATTCTAAGGCTAATGATGATGAGGCTAAGACGAGTATGAAGAAGTCAAGAACAGAGGAAGCAAAGATCTCTGAAGATGAGACGAAGAAACAGCTGACTCCGTTTCAGAGGTTATTCAGTGGAGAAGATGAACTAGCTTTGCTTCAAGGTCTTCTTGACTTCGCCTCTACGAAAGGAGACCCCTCTAAGGACACGGATGGATTCTGTGATTTTGTGAAAAAACTCATCAGTTTCAATGCGAGCAAGAGCCAATTACTAAACAAAGTTGGGAAGCTGAAGCAAAAATTTGGAGATACTGTGAAAAAGTCACTTGAAAAGGGAAAGGGTGGTGAAGACAAGATTGTGTTCTCGAAAGGTTTTGAGCAGAAAGCTTTTGAATTGTCGAGAAAGATTTGGGGAAATGCCGGTGTTTTGGCTTCCAAATCAAGAAAGAAGAAAGACAAACCGGAGACAAATGTTGCGACCACTCCACCATCTTTTGGTAGAGAGGTTGTATCTTTTTTCAAGGATGAGAATCTTACATCTTTCGGTTTAGATGAATCTACCGTTCTTGCACGTTGGAATATGGTTCCTGATGGACCAAAAAAGAGAGCGATGGAGGAAAAACTTAAGAGGTTCAAGGCAATGAAAGTGGAGCTATGTCTGAAGAGGATTGAATGTGTGGCCGACACCGCCAATCTGATATTCAAAGAAGACATTGCATCATCCTCTTCTGGTAAGCAGATGGAAGAACTTCTAACGTTTTGAGCTATATTGGTTGTTTGTCTTTTTAACAATTTACAATGCATTTTGAGAAATAGACCGACTTTTTGCTTGAAACTGACTTTTGCTAAGAAGAATGCCACACAAACACTTATCTAAGTAGAATATTTATACAAAGTCTTGAGAGACAAGAAGCACATGCAACTGACTAGAACTTATAATAAGTACTAAACAACTATGTTCCCTAGAGGACTAGTACCTAAACAACAACACCATTTGCTGCTTCTACAAGCTTTACAGAAAACCTAAGCTTCTTGATATTCAATTCTACTTCCTCAGCACATAACGCTTTCCACTCATTACTCAACTCTTTTCTTTTCCCAGTTCCAAGGTTCCTCAGCTTCTCAAGCTGCAACTTCTTCTGATAACCACTTAAACCTTGCAAAACCATGGTCTCAAACGCATCTTGTACAACGCATAAATCATCATCGTCGTCCTGGTGAATCTCTTTGCCATCAGTCATGTACTCGGTTGTTTTGTGAACACCCACTCCATGCATTGACTTGCCATCAACCTGACGTTTCTTCTTCGCCCTGTTTCCATTTACATGTTCTTCATTACCCACTTGCTCATTCTCCTCAAACGAATCCTCCTGATTCATCAACAAAACCGTATTCTCCAACTCAATACCCAAATTATTCTTTAACTATTACTACAAGGAACAAAAGCTGAATCAAAATAGGTCAGAAACAAATGATAGATCTTGTCACTTACGTCATTCTCTATCTGCATTTCTTTCTCCACGCTTCCATTAGCAAATTTAGCTTTCTCCATACTTCTTCCGTTAGCGACTTCAGCTTTCTCCATGCTTGTTCCGTTAGCGACTTCAGCTTTCTCCGTGCTTCTTCCGTTAGCGACTTCAGGTTGCTCCATGCTTGTTCCGTTCGCGAATTCAGCATTCTCCATGCTTGTTCCGTTAGCAGCTTCAGCTTTCTCCATACTTCCGTTAGCGACTTCATCTTTCTCCATGCTTCTTCCGTTAGCAGCTTCAGCATTCTCCATGCTTCTTCCGTTACCAGCTTCAGCATTCTCCATGCTTCTTCCGTCAGCAGCTTCATCTTTCTCCATACTTCCGTTAGCAGCTTGAGCATTCTCCATGCTTGTTCCGTCAGCAGCTTCAGCTTCGTTTTGGCCCCAAATCATGTTGGAATAGCCAAAGGCTTGAGAGTCGGTAGACCTAGTAAAGAGAGGATCTTTTCCTTGATTGATTCTCTCCATGTTATCATTGAACTTCCTTCTCAGCTTCCTGATCTTACTAAAAAGCTGCTCCTTGGAGAAGCTTACATGAACTGAACTTCGGACGAAATCGAAGAAATCATCCCAATCAAAGTTTGAATCGAGTCTCGTCTTCACTCTGTAATCCACTAATCCCTGATTCGACGAAACTGTTTGGTTAAGTAAAAAACACACAAACGAACAATGTAAGCAAAGAAAAAGGTAAGACCTTTAAGATAGTGAGCTCTTCTTCCTCGTTCCAGATCCGTTTGATCACCGGAGAACCTAATCTCTTCTTCTTCTTCTTCTTCTTCGTCTTCTTCTTCTTCTTCACTGGGTCTTCTTCTTCTGCTACTGCATGCTTCTGCAGAGAAGTATCGGAGTCACCACCGACACCACAGTCAGAGAATTTCAGCCGCTTCGGGGTCGACATCGTGATTGATGCATATAGACGTCACACAGTTCTTCAAGATCGCAATCAAGAAATCAAATTCACCAATAATCGGTCACTGATCAGTGATGATGACTCGAGAGAGAGAAAAAAAAAACTGATGAGAATCGAGAGGAGGAGATTGTCGTTGTCGGATTTTTTTTCTTTTGGTTTCTCGAGAGAAGACAACAATTCTTTAATTAATAATCAATCCCTCATTTTCTTTTGATTATTAAAACACCCTCATATTTTCTTAAATCTTTACGAACAACCCTATTGTTTGTCACCGCATCATTCGTCCCCTAATTTTATCATTCTCCGACTGAAACTTAAAAGCTCTCGCCGGGAACTTGAATCTCCAATTTCTCCGTCAGTAGCGAATATCTTCGATCCGGTCCTCGGAAGTAACAACTTCTCATGACTTCGTTATCATGTTCCGCGACGCCTCTTCCCAGTTTATGCTCTCGTGACCGGTCCGGCGGAGACTCAACCGTCGCGGCCGCAAGGAGTGTTAAGCTGTTCGATAAGTCGAAGAAAGTTGTGTGCTGTTGCATCGCTCCTCCTCCTCGGAACTTGGACAACGATGGATTCTCCTCTACCAATTTCAATGTATTGTCCTTTTTTGCTTTTCGGCATTTTGGTTGGTTCTTGGGCTCATGACTGTTATTATTAATGTGATTCTGTTCGCAGAATGTCTCCAGTTTAAGGGATGAACAAGTAGAGCCTGAGAGTGACTCTGATGTTCTTATTGAATGCAGAGATGTCTATAAATCGTTTGGGGAGAAGCATATCTTGAAAGGCGTTAGCTTTAAGGTTCTTTCTTCATTCTTACTTTCATCAAATACTTTTGTTATATATGACATGATGTTAAGTAAACTTTCGTATCATATGCAGATTAGACATGGTGAAGCTGTTGGTGTTATCGGTCCCTCGGGCACTGGAAAGTCGACGATTTTAAAGATCATTGCTGGTCTTCTTGCTCCAGATAAGGTCTCTATACCATGTTTTCACAATCTCTGCTGTTCGTTTTCTTTGTCTTGACTAGTTTGAAACATGTTATACACCTTTTCAGATTATAGACTTGTGTTTGGTAAGCAGGGAGAGGTTTATATACGAGGCAAAAAGCGAGTGGGTCTGATAAGCGACGAGGAAATATCTGGACTCCGTATTGGCTTGGTAGGTGCTTCTTTAGGTTACCGTTTCTTCTTCGTTTGTTCATCCTTTGTTAGTTTGGAGGTTGTATCTAATGTTTTGCTTTTTGAATCTGACAGGTGTTTCAGAGTGCAGCTCTCTTTGATTCTTTATCTGTTCGTGAAAATGTCGGTTTCCTTTTGTAAGATGCTATCTTTTGAACTTCCTTTGTACTCTATACCAGCTGATTTTGCTTATTCATAACAATGAAAAGTTTTTCATGTTTATTAAATCTCAGATATGAAAGATCAAAGATGCCTGAACCTCAAATATCTGAGCTTGTGACAGAAACCTTGGCAGCTGTTGGTTTGAAGGTATTCTAAATAGTAATAAAGTTTGAATCAGGTGTTGAGTTTCTTATCGGAAACTAGTTCAATGCTTGTCAAGAGTCCCTCTAGATTAACATTTTGTTTCTAATTAACAATCAGGGGGTTGAGAATCGGCTACCTTCAGAACTATCTGGTGGGATGAAGAAACGTGTTGCTTTAGCACGTTCAATCATTTTTGACACAACGAAAGAGGTCATAGAGCCCGAGGTAATCTAAACCTACACCCCTTCATGAATGTACTTTTTTCTATAGATGCTTGGCTCTTGCTTTCGACCTTCTTGTTATCTTTTTACTAAACCTCTTTGGCCTCGTGTTGGTTTCAGGTGCTCTTGTATGATGAACCAACAGCTGGACTTGATCCTATTGCCTCAACTGTAGTTGAAGATCTTATCCGCTCTGTTCACATAACAGGTGAGGATGCAGTTGGAAAACCCGGGAACATCGCTTCGTATGTGGTAGTTACCCATCAACATAGCACCATTGAAAGAGCTGTAGACAGGTTCTGCTTATGATCTAGTAGTATGCATGATTACATATCTATACCATTTATCTCATGGGGATGGAGCATCTTGAGAGTTGCTTCTTCTCTGTTTAGGTTGTTGTTTCTGTACGAGGGAAAGATTGTCTGGCAAGGAATGACCCGCGAGTTTACCACATCAACAAATCCGATAGTTCAACAGGTATTTAGTTTAGATTTTTATATTCATTTCCCTTATAGTGTTCAAACAGCGAAACACAATTCTTGAATTACGTTTCTGAGTCGCGTTGTTTGTCTCCCATCTGTGTTTCAGTTTGCATCAGGGAGCCTCAATGGACCAATCAGATACTAAGACACGCACAGGGAGAAAGTGTTGTATCCAAAAGCTGGCGAGGTATAATGAGATGATTCAGCGTAGATTTGACGCAATAATAATTTACCTTTTCGGGTTAAGAGTTGAGTAAAGTTATGCACTAAATAGGGAATAAGGTTGCAGAACAAATTAGTGACGACATGTGCTTTTCTCTTTCGAAGTCACTCTCATGTTGTTGTAGATGCTAATTGCGGACTAGAGACGCAAGAGCTTGGAGTACTAATTTTAAGATTACAGAGCTCGAAAGCCAAGCCAAGCCAATGGTTTGAGTAACATAAACTTTGGATCTCAAAGCTTTTTTGTTGAATTATTTAATATATCTTTTGTGAAGAAGCATTCTGTATGATAAATGTGTTCTTTCTATAGTTATACAATTTGTCTGTTAGTGTTGTGCTTAGGTATGTGTAAGTAAACATGATTTTTTTTATTAAAATACTGCTGAAATCAAAGCAACTTTACAACGATGGTAAATAATAGAAAAGTAATCACTGACGAAGTTGAGCAACAAACGAAAGAGAGAGAGAGAGAGAGAGACAACAATTATTAACTCCAAACTGGTTAAACATCTCTAACCGAAACAGAAAACAAACGCTTAGTGATGGGGTTGGGGTTTGAATGTCTTTAACCAGTTGTTGAGGCGGTCCATAGCGGACAAGTCCACCTTCTTGGGGAAATTGGGGAAAGTAACAGCTTTGGGTAGTGGTCCCACGACCACTCGAAGCTTAAGCCCAGCCTCACAATAACCAGACTTTGAGGTTATGAAATAATGAACTCCTGGTTCTGTGAGCCTAACAAGATCGTGTCCTGTCTCGTGCACGGCCACAGGAGACGTTGGGTCGCAGGTTAAGAATTCAAGATCACCGCTGATTTCATAGACGTCGTTGACTTCGTTGGCGTATTCGAAAAGCAGATTATCTCCCACATGAAACTGTTTCTCCTCACTCCACTTGTTATAGAAGTCACTCTCGTGGACTTTCCATCCTTCTGAGTCTCCGACCTTGTAGGTCTTTCCGACAGGGAGGATCTTGCTCGGTGTTGGTGGAGGAACCGGAAGTGAAGGGTCATGGACGACAAGAACCTCCAGCTTCTGTCCCCGTACGCATTGACCTTGATTTGAGGTGATGAAGTAGTGAAAACCTGGTTCCGTGAGAGTCACGACATCGTGTCCTGTGTTATAGACGGCTTTAGGAGAAGAATAGTCGCATAGCTGGTATTCCAAAGAGCCAGAGACTTGAGTAACGTCGTTGATGCTTGGATCGTATTCAAAGACGAGAGAATCTCCCACGTGGAACTCCTTATGGTCGGCATCGGCCCAAGCGTAATAGACGTCGTCCTTGGCAGTCCATCCCTCGGAGTCTCCGACTTTGTAGACCCTCGCCGAGCAGCAACCCAAGAGCACCGTGAAGATCATCATCATAAGGAACACGAAGCTGAAGACTCTCGTTCTTGTCGCCATTATCTATAGAAGACGGACAAGAAAGATCACAATTACGATCGAAGAAAGAAAGTCTTGGAAGCAAATCTTGAAATCACTGAATCAGAAATCGTTGATGAATGTGTGAATGAGACCAAGGAGAATACCGCAGCCCTCCTTTTATAAGGTTTTACGAAACCTAATTTTATTTACTTTAGGATATTACTTTGTACTTTATTTCCATTTTTAACGATCTAAACCGTTTGAAAATACATTCTAATATGGAAAAAGAACAATTTGATGATATCTAAACCGTTTGAAAATACATACAAAATAGTATATGATCTCTAGTTGTTTCCAATTTCGTCCAAAATCTTATCCTTGGTTCACATGGAACAATTTGATGATATCTATTTCCATTATTGGAACTAATAAATACAACGACTATCAATATTTAATTTTGTTTTTCCTCCTAAATTCCTTAAAAATTAGAGAGGATGGTGAGTTAAGTGACTTTTGTAAAGTTGTTGTCAAAATAAAGCACCTACATGTTATTAGGGACTTTTGCCGAGTGAAAAGACCACTTTAACCCTGGACAAAGTGTAACTTGATTTTCGTTTGGTTCCATTTAGTTTGCAATTGTAACGTGTAAAAAGAGATCTTCTTTCTCCTTCTTTCTCTTTCCTCTTCTTCTTATTCGTAATTTTCTGTTCCTTGATTCGCTTCTTTTCCTTTGTGATTTTGGTTTCTTCTTAGTGATTTTCTTTCTCTTTCCTCTTCTTCTTCGTGGTTTTTTTCCTTTGATTTTCTTCTCGTTTGTGTTGTTAATGAAAAACTGTTTAACCAGATCTAACAAATATTTGAGTTTGTACTTCAATTGAATCGATTTTGTATATGATTTTGACTGTTTTGAATAGAAGGTTTTTGTTTCATAGTCGAATTTAGTAAAGTAGATCGAAAATCGTTCTATTATTGTTGATTAAGATTAGTTTGGATCTGGAAATTTCATAGAATGGAATGTGCGTGGTCGAACATGAGAATATCAAAAGTTCCAGTGTGGATGTACATTGTAAGATATGTGTGTGGTTTTAACATTAAATATAAGACGTTATCGTGGACGAACGTTGGATGTCTCTCTCAGTTAGCTTTGATAGTGCGTTTAAGGTGATTCTAAATTGGATGCGTTTGAGTGTGCAGGCCTTAAGATATATACGTACAACTAGTAATGGACGAACATTGTCTTAGTAATGGACGAACATTGGATGAGGGGACGTTAGTGATGATGATGATGGAGTTAGAAAAAGCGTGGACGTACACTTTAGAGAACTGGGTATGAAACACATACACGATGAAAATAGATCTCAAGCCCAAAGCTTCAACACGAGTCACTGAAAGACACATCGTGTTGAAGCGTGGACGTACACCTTCATGTCAACAGGTTTTCATCCACGTATTCATGTCCACAGATCCGTGACAGTCATGAATGTGCGTCCACGCTCTTAACTCTGATGTTCCCGTTAAAAACCTTTGTATGTACGTGGATGACATAACAAAACCTATAGTGACACAATGATCATATCAACTGTTCCTGGATGGTCACATGTTAGGGTCCATGTGGACAGACAATTAGAGAGAGGGAAGACAGCAGAGGAGGAAATAAAAACAAGATCCACGTACGACTTCTCATCCACAACTGATATTGGACATACATGTTTTACATCTCGTGTGGGCAGAGCCCAGAATCCAGAATTACAGAAAAAAAAAACATGAACCCAGAATCCAAAGCTCGTGATTCACTGATAGAAGGATGCAACAGAAGTGGTAGATGGTGAAGCATTGATCATACATATTGTACATATGTGGCAATTCACGTGGACGTACACAGACGTAGATGGTGTATCGAATTCGTGGTCAGGGACGGATACCAAATTTTGGTTTGGAAGCACATGGGATGAGGATGTATGTGGATGAACATGGGATGCATTGGAGAGTTGTTGCTTATCGGTCTGAAAGTCTCAGGTGCCATCTGTTGAGCATTTCCAAACGCCGACTATTGTGAGCACATGGTCAGCCATGAGAGCCTGAAAAAATGGAAACGACGGTTAAAAATGTTAAACAACTACACAGGTACGAAGGGGAAAATGTGCAGGAAAAAAATGGAGGAAAAACGTGGATGAAAAGCTCGTAAGAACTGAGGAAAATGAGCATGAAAAAAGGATGATGAGTTTGCAATGGTAGAGGAGAGAGAGAAGAACGATGAAGACTACACCCCCATAAAAGTGCAAGAAAAAGGGAAAAGGAAAATTGATCTTGGTCGTTGGATATGGTTTACACATTGACCGAAGTTGATATAATGGTGTATTCAGTTTTTTATGTGAATCAGTCAAATCGAAAGAAGAAAAAGTAACGAGATTGAGAAATGAGAAAGGATTAGTTGATAAAGTTTGTTAGAAAAACAAAATAATAAGCTGGTCGAATGAGGGGCATAATAGGCAGTGATTGCCTTTTTTGGGGTGAAAAGTCACCTATTCACGCTAAGTCACTTTTCTTGTCTACAAGATACTGAAAAGTAACTCTAAAGTAACTCTAGGGGCAATTAATTAACTATCCTTGGTAGTTGGTTCACAAGGAACAATTTGATGATATCTATTTCCGTTTTTGGAACTAATAAATACGACCGACTATAAATATTTAATTTTGTTGTTTCTTCTTAATTTTTGGAAATTAACTTGTCTGGTATCGTTGAGAAAGTATAATGGGATTTTCTAGATTTGATATGTGTATTAAATATTTTTATTACTTGGTTTACATTTAGAAATTGTATTAATCTTATTTTCTACACCGTAATTTTTTTTTTCTTTTTTCCTTTATTTTATCGTTGTCGTACTTACAGTATCCACTACTATCAGTCTATCACTTTCAATCACTCTTTAGAGTTATTCTCTATGAATAAAAAAAAATTTCATATCTTTGTCTTACATTATGTATAACGTTTTTTCAATTTTTTTGGTTGAAATAAGATCAAACTGACATAAGCTGAATTAGAGCTGAGTCAAATTTCTGAACCTAGCCAAAACTCTCGAATCTGATGAACTGAATTTCCCAAATTCAAACCACACCAAACAATAAAATAACTCGAATGGACTAAAAATTATATATTAAATCAACTGAATATGAATCGAACCAAATTGAACCTGTATAAAAAAGAACTCAACTGACCCAAGTTTAGTTCAAATTAATATTTATAATTACATATAAAAATAATTTTAAATCTATACTCTTAATTAGATTAGTAAATTATTTTCTTTTTTCATATATTTTTTTAAAAGTTCCAAAGAAAAACATACTTTTGATCCTGAATGAAACTCATGTTTTAGAATTCATAAAATCAAAAACCTTACAAACTTGAACTGAACGAATAAATTAAAGTTTGATTTAAATTTCAAATTACAAATTTCATTTAAATTTAACTATTTTAATATTTTTTAGATATTATGGGTATATGAACCCGATCCGATCCTGGTTGGAACCAAATCTAACTCGACCCGAGTATATAGAATACTTCAGCGGGTTTTATATTTCTAAACACGAAAACCTGAAACCCTGAAATCCTGAAACCCAAAAATCTGAACCTTCTAAACCGAATCCGAATGTGCCTACGAATATGTCATCCACTTAATCTTATGAATCACATTAAAAATTTGATGTGTATTTATGCTTTATTTTTATTATCTTTTATAGTTTTTTATATTTAATTATGTGTTAATCTTATGTGTATTTATGTTTTATTTTGATTGAATTTTAGGTTTTACATTAATTGATGTGGCAATTTTAGATTAACTAAAAAAACTGATGTATCAACCCATGAAAAGGAACTTGTATTATTGTTGTGCTGATTACCAAAAATTGGTTTTTTACATTGACCAAGCTAATATCAATCTTTTGTAATTTCCCATTTATTAAGCCTAAACCAAAAAGTTCGGTATGATTCTGTAAAACTATACTTTTTTTTTAATATATGATTTATCAAATCTTTTTGGATACCGCTGCAAATTATAATTTAAATTGTAAAAGGTTTTCAATCAACAACAAATTTTCAGAATTCTAGTTAGGTTTGAAATTTTCAGAATTCTAGTTATGTAAAATAATATATATAAAAAATTATGTATATAGACAATTTGATAGCATTAAAAAGGAGTAAATGTAATCAAATTTGTTTTCATAAATATCTATATCAAACCAAAATAGTATTGGGGTAGACTTGACACAATTTTAAAGTCCTTTTGGTTAAAAAAATATAATAAAATGAATTTTGCATGTATGATCCAAAACAACAAAACGTTGCTTCCATTTTTGAAGACAAATAAAATATTATATTTATTTTAAAGGTGCTAATTTATATATATACATAATATAGTTTTATAATATTATTTGAGAAATCAGTTTCTTATGTGTCACACTCACATTAATTCTTACCATCAGATAGATTGTAAGAATCTGATATATCTATCTATCTATCTATCTAGGGCAGTTAGCCAAAAATAACCCAAAAGATGAGTTTGTTTTCACTTTAACCTAAAAGATGAGTTTGTTTGCAAAAGTATACCACATGCTAAGAAAATTACCATTTCGCACTCAATGACCAAACAAAAAATCCGGTGGCTTTTTACGGTTCAATCCCTGCGAAGTCTGCAGACTTCTATAGGAGTCTACTTTGCAGACTCCTATAGAAGTCTGCAGGTTAATTATACCTTTAATTTAAATTATAAAAATAACGAAAAATAATATGATTATAGCTATTTGTATACATAATGAAGACACAAATAATTATGATTCATTAAAATTAAAATTTCACAAAACAGATTAAAACTAAACAAAAAAATATAAAACATGTAATCCTTCTTATGTTTTATGATGCAGACTTCTATAGAAGTCTGCATTTTAATTATATCTTAAATTTAAATTATAAAAATGTTTAAAAAAATAATTTGGTTATACCTATTTCTATAGATAATGAAGATAAAAGAAAATATAATGCACGAAAATTAAAATTTCATCAAATTGATTAAAACAAAACAGAGAAAGATAAAATAGGTAATTCTTCTAATAGATGAGGGTTTAGAGTTTGGGGTTTTGAGTTGTTTGCTATAGGTTTTAGGGAAAGATGTCCAAACATCTAGGGCTAGATTTTGAGTTTATTATTTTTTGAGTTTTCAATGTTTAATTTTCACATCAGTGCTAATCTATAAGTATACTAAACGGTTTTGGTGTTAGATTGAAGAATTTATTTAGAGATTTCACAAATTATTGGAAAGCATTCGAATTAAGGATAATGTAGCGCAGACTTCCATGGAAGTCTGTAACAATATGCAGACTTCCATGGAAGTCTGTTTGTGTTTAGTGGCTAGAGACTACCGTAGAAGTCTGAAATTTAAATCTTAAATTTCCCTCCATAATTTTCGTGAAAATCATAAATTTCCCTCCAAAAATATTAAATTTCCCTCCAATACTTTTTGAAAATTTAAAATTTTAGAGAAGTCTGAAATTCAAATTATTGAAATAATGTTTTAACTTAAAATTTGTGTTAAGAAAAAAACTGAAATCTTAAATTTCCCTCCAATATTTCGTGAAAACATTAAATTTCCCTCCAATATTGTTTTGAAATTTCAAATTTCAGACTTCCATAGAAGTCTGCTTGAGTTTAGTGTTTTGAGACTTCTCCAGAAGTCTGCGTCCGAACCAGTATTTTAAACCTAACCAGAATATTTAACCCACTATATAAAGGGCATTTACTCATTTGGCCGACAATTAAACACTAAATTGGTAAAAAAAAACATCTCTCCTCTCTCATTTCTTCTTCCTCAGGTATGTCTGCTTCCTCTTCCTCATCCATGTTTATTTCACCACCTTCATCACTTTCTCATTTGTTTTCATCTTTTTGTAGATCCTACCACCATCAACTTCATCTCTTTCTGAACATGTAAGTTTTCTCCAGATCTGAGTTTTATAAAAAACTGCCGAAGAAGCTTTTTGTCAAGATTTGAGTTTCATTTTAAGGGAAATGTTAAAGCTTTCAGCAAAAAAAAATATAGAATAAAAGCTTCACATATTTTTGGACATTTTTTTAGCTTTATATAACTATTAGAAACCTTCAAAAATTATTTTTGTTTGGTTACTTTTGAAGCTTTTCTCCAGATCTGAGTTTTATAAAAAACTGAAGCTTTTTGTCAAGATTTGAGTTTCATTTTAAGGGAAATGTTAAAGCTTTCAGCAAAAAATATATAGAATAAAAGCTTCACATATTTTTGGACATTTTTTAGCTTTATATAACTATTGGAAACCTTCAAAAATTATTTTTGTTTGGTTACTTTTGAAGCTTTTACGTTTTTCGTCCAGATCTGAGTTTCATTTTAACAAATTTCAAGTTTTTTTGCTTCTAGTTTCGTCCAGATCTAGTGTTTATGTTGCATTCATGTAATGAAGTCTGTGATAGAAGTCAGCGATAGAAGACTTCCATAGAAGTCTGCTATATTTCCCTCCAATATTTCATGAAAATTTTAAATTTTCCTCCAATATTTCGTGAAAATTAAATTTCCCTCCGAATTTTTTTTTAAAAATTCAAAATTCAGATTTTTTACAGCTATACATGTACTTTAGAATTGTATAAAACTAACAATCTTTCTTTTTTGCGTTTATAGTTTGCATCTACCAAGGAGGTGTGTGGAGAATAAAACAGTTGCTTCAGATGCAAAAACAAGCAAGCAAGAAGATGCATAATTAAGACATGACTTCCTTTGGGCAGTAAATGCAAGGATGAAGAGAGTTAGATGAAGTTTAGGCTTTTGGATGATTTGATGATTTGATGTAAACTGCTCAAGTTCTCAGATTTTACATGCTTTTTATATTGGATACAAGAGTTTAAATGTACAATTATGATTCTCTCAATTAATGTGCTCTTAGTATTTGTATGTTTTAAGACACAAGACAATCCTAAATTGAGATTCTCTTTTACCTTGCATTTTGCATAATTCAATGAATTTATCATTTGTGATATAGAGCAAACTTCACCAGTAGTATGCACAAATGAGCTGAAAACTTAATAATACATAAACATATCAAACTCATACATGAACAATTTCAGACTACTAACGAAGTCTGCATTTCAGACTACACAAGAAGTCTCCGGAAATAACAATCAATATGTCTTCATCCTTCTCAATATGTTCATGAGAAAGTGAAGACAAGTATCAGATTATTAGAACCAATCGGTGAAGAAGTATGATAAACTCGCAAGTTACTTGACTAGTAAAAGGATCATTGTAGACTTCCAGAGAAGTCTGGGCACGTGCCCCAGACTGCCAGAGAAGTCTGCGGAAGAACATGTGATTTAGCCAACTCAACTAAGGACTGAACTTGTCTATCATTTGTTACGCCCACTTTCCATAATAAACAGGTACTTGCGACATGCCTGCAAAAAGGTATACATAACACATTAGCAATCGAAAATTATAGAGTTTTTGGGATTTACAAGGAAAAATTCTAATTAGGTCTCAAAAATGATTATCTCATAACTATAGGATAAGAAACAATAAGTGAAGAAAGATGATAAATTTTTCAGACAACCAAAGAAGTCTACTCTGATTTTTCAGAGTAGAGTTCTTTGGCAGTCTGCGGAAATGAGCTAAATGCCTAATCAACCAAGAAAACTGATTATGTCATAATTATAGGATATAAACATATCAAACTTATTAAGAAGCAGAACCAATGACTAAAAGACGTGCTTAACAGAAAAAATCAAAAAAATACTTCATAAATTTACTTTAAACGCATTTTAAAGAAAACATAAAATTTCAAACTGCCGAAGAAGTCTACTCCGAAAAATCAGAGTATACTTCTTCGACAGTCTGGAATGCAGACTTCTCCGAAAATTGAGAAGTCTGGGCACGTGCCGCAGACTTCCATAGAAGTCTGCGGGGGTTATTTTTGCAATTGAGAAAATCGTTGACTTTTAAAGTAGACTTCTCTGGAAGTCTGCGAAAAAATAGGTTATTTTTGCAATTGACTAAAAGTCAACGTTTTAAGAGCAGACTTCCCTGGCCGTCTGAAAATTGCAGCAGACTTCTCCCGAAGTCTGTAGCTAGACGACAAAAAATGACAAAAAACGGCCCCGACTTTTCAGACTGCCAGGGAAGTCTGCGGAGGTCAGTTTTGCAATTGACCAAAGTCAAAATTTGCAACGCAGACTTCTCTGGCAGTCTGGGAAAGAAGTTTGTGGAATAAGCGTTGACCAAAATTTGCCCCAAGAATACGCAGACTTCCAAGGAAGTCTGCGGAAGTTTCAGATTTCCATAGAAGTCTGCGTAAAATATTGCAGACTTCCAGAGAAGTCTGCGTAAATACTGCAGACTGCCAGGGAAGTCTCCGTATAATTGGACTTTCGGGCTCTGTTTGGACATTTTATTCAATTGCAAAACTAACCTCCGCAGATCTCCACAGACTTCTATGGCAGTCTACTTTGAAAAAGTCAAGGACTGAGTAGACTTCCAGGGAAGTCTGAGAATGTACAGACTTCCAAAGAAGTCTGCTATAAAAGGTTGACTTTTAGTCAATTGCAAAAGTAACCTACTTTTTTTTCAGACTCCATGAGAAGTTTGCGAGATTTTTTTTTTGTTTTCAAAGAAAATTCCGCAGACTTCTCTGGAAGTCTGCGGCACGGAACCCGAAATTCGGTCAATTGCAAAACTAACCCATGCGTTGACTAGGAGACCTCCATTGAAGTCTGAATGAGTCTGCATTCGCGAAAAAGCTGCCATTTTTGAAAAAATCAAGAAAAATTTACCTAGTTGAGGTTTGAGCACGAATTTAGCTTTTTTTCACGCCCAGATCTTCGAGTTAGCCTGATATCGACGAAAGCCACCCGTTTTGGGTGGCCGGAATGGCCAAGGTTAAAATCTTATATTTGGGAAACGAAAATTAGAGAGCTTTTGGTATCAAAATGGAAAGGAAATGAAAGAAAATGAAGTTTTGAGTAAGAGAATGAGCATTTACATCGACGAAATAGGTGGATTTGAGCATTAAGTGTCACAATTTTGGTTGTTCATGGTGGTTGAGAAAATTGAAGAAGATGACATTTTCGTAAATAAGTGTGTTGACAAAGGATGGTTTGATATTTGTTTAACCAGAAAATAATAAAACTTAAATAATAATAATGCCAGTTTCGTGAATATATTGAAATCATGAGGAGAAAGAGAGAAAATCTATGGCAAAATATGGAGAGAGAAAAGGGGGTATACATTTGCATTTGACTAAGTTGTTAGGGTCATTTTCGAAACCATCTCATCTATCTATCCAAAAAAAGGAAAGTATTTTTCAAATCATATTAAACAGGAAATAAGTTTAAAACAATTGCCATTACTAAAAATTTATAATTTTTTTTTTTAATGATTTTTTTTTCAAAATCACATTAATAAAGCGAAATAATTTTAAAACATAAAATAATTTTTGCATATTTAAAAAACGAAAATTACAAAAAGGAAAGTCATTTTAAAATCAAATTAAAAATAAAATAACTTTGAAATATAAAAATATTTTTATTAGATACAAAAACGTTAATTCCAAAAAAGGAAAGTCTTTTTTTAAATCATACCAAAAAGAAATAAATTTAAAATAATTTTAAATATTGTAATAAATTAAGACTGGGATGATAACGAATAAACCAGAGGTATTTGGAAACACATTAAAAACATATTAAATATCTAAAAACGTTAAAAGTGTTACATAAGAAATGTTAAAATATTAAAGTTATTCCAAATAACTTTTTTATATAAAAAGCATTAATTCAAAATAAACAATTATGACAAAATTCATAAATTTTCATCAAATTATCAGTTTGGTTCATTTATGCAAAGAACCGATCAACATTTAAGTATTTGCTTTTGATTTTTTTTTCAGAAACATATATAATATTATATATAATTTTACGGACATAGATTTATAAATCTAAATAAATAAATAAAAAACAAGAACAGGGCTGACCAAATTTCTATACATGAAACCACATGTTTGATTAAGATAACAACATAAATTTAAAACAATATTTCATTTCCTTTTCATATATATAAATTACATGAAGTTTTAAAATATAAAAAATTAAAGTGAATATTAACCAATAATTATGATATCTTTATTTTTTTTTAATATCTGTATACATGCATGAGCTTTCTAAACAACATATCAATAGACAGATCTTACAATAATAGCTTTACAAATTTAAGATGAAAAACCGACCCAACTTTAGCCTAAATAGAACAAAAAAAATTAATTGTATTTCAATTCAAAGAATTATATATCACATAATAAATCTAAAAATGAATAATGGTACCTATCTAAATTCTTATACCAAAACATGTTTAATAAGATATATAACATCTTAAAATTATTTAAAACAACTTTCTATTTACATGAATACATATAGTTGACAAAGAAAATAGAAACTTATAAATAAATAAAAATAATATTAACCAATAATTTTAAGTGAGTTATTTTGTAAATATTCATACCCGTGCACGAGCACGGGAGAATCACCTAGTATATATATATATTATATGTATGTACAATACAATATAATTATAAGAATAAATAGATTTTGTTTCATCATAAGCTAATTTGTCTATGTTTTTTGAATATGTTTTTGACTGTGTGTCTGAATATGCATTTTTATCTGATGTGTGTGACTAATAATATTTTTGTTCATAATAGTTTTTACGAAATTACTTCAAAAATTACTTATTAGATTAAGTCGTAAAAGGCCAATAAAGTAAATGTGAAATACAGGAAGGAGGGGAATCATAATATTCAGATAACATGTTAGAATCAATAGCTCTCTTTGCCAACATATCTGCAATACAGACCCGGCTTATAGGGCAAGCAGGTGAAGCAAATGCTTATGACATCTATTTTATAGGGACATCCAGATTAAAGATAATAAAACCTAAGACTAAGAGGAGTATTTATATTAGAGGAGATAGGCGGCTGAGAGGCGGCTGGGCCCTTAAAAGTCGGCGGCTTGATTAGGTTAAGTTCCTTCCTTTTGTTCTCTTCCGCGGCGAGCAGGTGCTCGCTTGGTGGCTGAAATCGGGAGCATGTGCTCGCCGATTGGAACTGGTGATACTTTGCAGGATTTTCCTTCTTTTCTTCAATTCTGATTCTTTTCCGTTCCAAAGGTTCCAAATGGTCCAAACTCCAATAACAGCTCCAAAGCTACCTAAAACTCCTAATACATACTCAAAAACTCTAGAAAATAATTAGATACAAAGGTTAGAAAGGGTAAAAATCTCAACATATCAATTCCCCCAGACTTAGATCTTTGTTTGTCCTCAAACAAAACTAAAATCAAGACATAGAGAAATCGGTGTAGACTCACAAGATCTCAGAAACCATGAATAGACCAATATCATCAGACCACATACCTTAGAATAAGAGATACATAGCCTTACCGAAAACCTCAACAGCAAAGTTCACCAACCTCAATCCATACGGCTTATAACCCCAGAAAAATCTAAGTTCAAGACAATATAGATCTCTACATTCAATTAGAGGTGGCGTGAGCTTCTTGCTAAAGACACTAGCTTAGTAAAACGAGGCTTGGTAACGATCAGGCTAACATTTAATGGTGGAGCTTAAGAGTGTTTATGGTTACCGTGTTTCAAGAGAGTGCAGGATATCGCACAAAACGGCAAGGGAGAATAGACTCATTGATGTCCACAACCTCTAATTCACTCTCCTCCTTAAATCGATTCTCATCCTCGGTTCCTCTTTTCCTTTCCTTGCTTTCTTGCGATTTGCTCATGCTTCGGGACACACTCTTGAGTTACTAACTCGCCACCCCATATCCTTGAGCTACTAGCTCGGTTTTTCTCTCTTTTCTTTTTTTCTCTTTTTTTTTTTTAAAAAAAATGAGAGTTACCTTGCGGATAAGGGGGCTTTACTTGTTCGTGTGTCCTTTGGCGAAAAATGATTCTTTTTCTCCTCATACCCCAGCATGTCATTTTAAACTTGTTTCTTTTCTGGACACCGCGGAGCAGGTGCTTCGAACTAGCGAGCATGTGCTCGTGAAATTTTTCCTAGCTTCTTCTTCAGCGAGAGTGAACCAGAAGCTGTGTTAGTCCTTTTCTCCCCGTCCTTTTTGCACATATCTGCATAGATGAGAAATAGAAATACGAGTGCATGTGGTATAAAATAGATGGTTAGGGTCATGGTGAGGTACTAACTAAGAGCTAGCTATTGAGGATCAGCAAGAGTGGAAAAAGGAATAAGAAGTCCTGAATATATGATGTAACACGTTTTCTAATCATAGTGCCAATAACAAGAAGAATTAAAGTCCAGATTACGTCCATATAAAATAGAGTCTAAAGCCTATCCGATAAACCTTAAAGGAATTGAAGTTTTCTGGCCTGAGGAAGGATCCGAATGTGAAGAGGCGTCAGCTCGTCTCTGCACTCTAAATTCTGCAGCAATGTTCACTAGAAAAGAGGTCAAATTCATAAATGGTTAAAAACTCATCATAGAATTTGGTCATAATCTCCACAAGTCGTGATTTGACCCTTATAACAGACTGACTCAAAATAAAGAAAATAACATGAAACAAAGTGCAGACTCGATAATAACCTCCCCCAGACTTACTTCACACCGTCCCGGCGTGAAAATAAACTAGAGGAGCAAACAAAAGAAAAGAAAACAAAGAAAGCAAAAAGAAAAGCGGATAAAACAAAGAGATAGAGAGGGGTACGGGTCGTCAAAGGGCAGGGGGATCCTCTGGGCTCTCGCTCCTAGCTCTGCCGGTGCGTCTGCGGCGTCTGGGATGTCGCTCTGATGGGCTCGTCGCGGCAGCTGCGGAGTGGTGACAACAGCCGCTGGAGATGCGCTGAAGAATTTGCTGCAAGAGGGAGTTGTTCTTACGCTGCGCGGTGATCATCCAGCGTCGATACTCGGTGGTATCAGCCTCGTCGGAGATGGGAGGAAGGTTGAACTCGCTAGATGCAGCTTGAGGTGGAGAGTTGGGGAGTGGTGGATCAGCCATGAGAGTATCCTCCATATGAATTGGCTGCGAGCGCGAAGAGCTGGCGAAGTTGCTGGGGTGGATTGGCTGAGGAGAGCTGCCGCCTTCTAGCAAGAGGGTTGTGTGCAAGAAACTCAGGTCATCCACGTGCATGAGCTTAGTGAGAGCTATATCTGGGAGAGAGATGTGCTGAGGGAGACCGTCGATGCCATGGTAATGGTAGAGAAAGCGGTCAACATCCACAGCAGTGATGATACGAGAGTGGATGAGGTGCCGGATGTCCATCTTCTCAACCTCTGCGATAGGCTCGTCGAACATCATCTCAAGCTTCACCATCTTGAAGAGAGTGGTGAGGAGAGTGCCAATGCATTCCGTCTTCACACCTGTCCTGTCTTTAATGGAACAAAGCATCTCCGCAAAACGCATCCCCATGTTGGTCCGATAAGTGGATGGAGCAGGTGCTCCAAGGAGTAGAGTATGTGCTCCGTCGGAATCTACAAGGAGTGGTTCGCAAGCAACATATAGGGTGAGCAATTCTTCGAGGTGTACCTTGTTGCCTTCGCCCCTGTTGAAGAACATGTTGCTGATGAACCGTGCAAAGATGCGAAGAGCGGGGTGACGAATACTCGTTTGCTTGGCTGAATTGGAGACGTATTTCCCAAGGGTGATTGTACGCCAGAAAGGGTCTGCCTCCTTGAACCGCTTAGGAGGAGAGAGGTCCTGAATGTCACTGCTGAAACCGTAGGTGGAGACGAAATGGGTGATGGGCACACTGAAGAGACGTCCGCCAGCCTTGAAAGAGAGTGTAGCATCTTGCAAAGTTTTATTTGCCGGATCCTTGTGGGTGATCTTGATGGTGGCGAGGCATTGGCGAACGAGATCGGGAAAAAGAACTGCCTCTTCAAGTGCGAGACCGAAAGTATCGGATTTGCCGAGCAGCATCATGACCTGATTCTTGAGACCGAGAAGCTCAAGAGTGTCAAAACAGAGGAGGCGAGTCGGCAAGAATTTGATCTTGAGCATCCGGCTATAGTGCGCCGCAGCTCTCTGATCCCAGTGGTGCTCAGATTCGAGCGGGAGTGTGTCGTCGGGCAGCTCGAATGGGGTGCTCTCAGGTCGTGGCCAAGGGTAGAGAAGTTTGGTCGGGATCGGTGGCTGAGCTCGCGCTGGCTCTGTGTCTTTGCGGTGGGAGTAGCCATGTTTAGGAGCCATAAGTACCTGCGTTATTCGACCATGAACGAGTTTGAGCGTAAGGGGAAGAAAATTGTAAATTGCCGAAACAAAACCATCAATTAGTCAACCCTAAATTCGCATCCAAGGTATAACAATGTTGCAATAAACCGATAGGGGAAAGCATATGCATCAACAATTCCTAATCCGCCATTAACGTCCTAACTAAGCTTTGTCAAATTGCATGTGAGGCTTAGAGACCGATTTTTCAAACAAAACATGTGAGAACTCAAGCAATGGAGTAAGGGAGAGACGATCCGAACTCAGATTACACAAGGGAGAGAGATAAATCAAGACTTCCCTTGACCATGGCGGACTGAAAAAGTGGCGTTTTGAGAACGTACCTTGCTCGGTTTGGAGAGGCGATAGCGAATTCGGGATTAGGGTTGAGAAATACACAAAGTCGACCCAAAAATTGTGTAAAACGGTTAGGTTTTGAGAAATCTGTGTTGTGTGTGAGGGTTTTGAAATCGGCGAAGGGGAAGAAGAAGAAGGGGAGAAGAAGAGAGAGAGAAAAAGGAAAATAAGAAAAATGGAAAAAGGCGGCCAGGGTTTTTAGAAAAAGTAGCGCGGAGGTTTTAAAATTGTGGTAGTTGAAAAATAGTCCGTTAAAACCGTTTTCGAAAAACGCGAAGACTTACCTGGTCGAGCGGGTGCTCGTTGTGTCGGAGCTGGTGCTCGGAAAGATTCCGCGAGAAATTTATTTATTTATTTATTTTTTTATCTGAAACAAGGAAAAACAAAACCAAAAATCAATAGCAAAGGGGGAAATTAAAAGAAATATTTACACTTACTAGTGGGTTGCCTCCCACTCAGCGCTTGATTTAAGTCGTTAGCTTGACTTGGTAAGCTGATCAGGCTTGAGGAGGTTCAGTCAAGGGAAGATCTTCCCCGTCTCTGAGTTGTGTGTCGGCAAGATATGGCTTTAGTCATTGCCCATTAACCACGAACTCCTCGCCTTTGTTGTTGAGCGAAACAACCGCTCCGTATGGCCGAACATCTTTGATGGTAAAAGGTCCAGACCACCGTGAGCGTAGTTTTCCTGGAAACAGCTTCAGCCGAGAATTGAAGAGCAGGACCTGGTCGTTTGGGGCAAAGTTGCGAGCCAGGATTCGCTTGTCGTGGTACGCTTTAGTCATCTCTTTGTAGATCTTGGAGTTTTCATATGCGAGATGCCTAATTTCCTGAAGTTCGTATAGCTGCATCATGCGCCTTTCAGAAGCTGGTTTAATGTCGTAGTTGAGAAACTTGACTGCCCAGGCGGCTTTGAATTCCAGTTCAACCGGGAGATGACAGGCTTTTCCGTAGACGAGGTTGGATCGTGTGGTTCCGAGTGGCGTTTTGTAAGCTGTCCGGTACGCCCATAGAGCATCATCCAACTTAGAAGCCCAATCCTTACGAGTCGTACTCACAGTCTTTTGCAGGATGGTCTTGATTTCTCGGTTGGATACTTCGACTTGCCCACTTGTTTGCGGATGCTAAGGAGTGGCGACCTTGTGCTTAACACCATTCTTGCGTAGCAGAGACTCAAAGATCTTGTTAATGAAGTGAGAGCCTCCATCGCTGATAACAACTCGCGAGACACCAAATCTGGGGAAGATGATGGATTTAAACATCTTAATTACAACCAGTGCGTCGTTAGTTGGGCTCGCAATCGCCTCAACCCATTTGGACACATAATCAACGGCGACGAGTATGTATTCATTCCCAAAAGAAGAAGGAAACGGGCCCATGAAGTCGATTCCCCAGACATCAAACACCTCAACTTCCAAAATGAAGTTCTGTGGCATCTCGTTTCGCTTGCTGATGTTGCCTTGTCGCTGGCATGAATCGCATCTGGAGATAAATCGCTGCGCGTCCTTGAACATTGTCGGCCACCAATATCCTGCTTGCAGTGCCTTGGAAACCGTTTTGAAGGTAGCGAAGTGACCAGCATAAGAGGAACCATGGCAGTGAAACAGTATGTCCGGTATCTCTTCTTTAGTTACGCATCTTCTGAAAACTCCATCGGGGCAATGCTTGTACAAGTAAGGCTCATCCCAGAAGTAGTGGCGGATGTCCTTAAGGAATTTCTTTCTCGTCTACCCTGCAAAGTTCTGTGGTTCCTGATCAGCAGCTAGGTAGTTGGCTATCTTGGCAAACCAGGGTGTAGAGGAACGCTCGGTGTGTGCGACTTGTGCGCAGAATCCTTCTTGAGCAGGTGCTCGCTGGGCGGGAGCACGTGCTTCCTCAATCTGGAAAACGCCTATAGAATAGATCTGTTCATCCGGGAGGCTGTCATTGAGAGGGATATCTGCATCAATCTGCATCCTAGACAAGTGGTCGGCAGCTCCATTGGCTATCCCCTTTTTGTCTTTAATCTCGAGGTCGAATTCTTGCAAGGGAAGAATCCATCTAAGCAACCGTGGCTTGGCATCTTTCTTGGTCAGCAAATACTTGAGAGCCGCGTGATCGGTGTGCACGATGACCTTAGAACCAACAAGATAGGATCGGAACTTCTCAAAGGCAAAGACAACCGCTATAAGCTCCTTCTCGGTTGTGGCATACTTGCACTGCGCGTCATCCAGAGTTCGGCTGGCGTAGTAAATGACATGGAGTTTCTTGTCTTTCCTTTGCCCGAGAACTGCTCCAACAGCGTAGTCACTAGCATCTGTCATCACCTCGAAAGGAAGGCTCCAATCCGGTGGCTGCACAATGGGTGCACTGATGAGAGCTCTTTTAATCGTGTGGAAAGCTTCGAGACATGCATCATCGAAATCGAACTTCACTTCCTTGCATAGTAGGCGTGTAAAGGGCCTAGCGATTTTGGAGAAGTCTTTGATGGAGCGTCTGTAGAAACCGGCATGCCCCAAAAAGCTGCGGATTCCTTTGACCGAAGTTGGCGGTTGCAAATTCATCATGACTTCAATCTTAGCCTTGTCCACTTCGATTCCATCCTCTGAAATGCGATGCCCGAGTACAATCCCATTCCTGAGCATAAAGTGGCACTTCTCCCAATTCAGAACCAGATGTTTCTCCTCGCATCGCTTGAGTACCCTGCACAGATTTGACAAACAGTCAGAGAAAGAGTTCCCGTATACTGAGAAGTCGTCCATGAACACCTCCATGATGTCTTCGATCAGATCCGTAAAGATGGACATTATGCATCGCTGGAAGGTCGCTAGGGCGTTGCACAGTCTGAACGGCATGCGCCGGTAAGCGAATGTGCCGTAAGGACATGTGAACGTCGTCTTCTCCTGATCGTCTGGGTGGATGCGTATCTGAAAGAAACCTGAGTAACCATCTAAAAGCAGTAGTATGGATGGTTAGCAAGTCTTTCAAGCATCTTATCAATAAAAGGAAGAGGGAAGTGATCTTTGCGAGTTGCGGCATTAAGTTTGCGGTAATCTATGCACATCCTATGCCCGGTTACAGTCCTAGTCGGTATCAGCTCAACCCTATCGTTTTTAATGACAGTGATTCCCCCTTTCTTAGTGACTACATGAACAGGACTAACCCAAGTACTATCAAAAATGGCATAAATCACCCAGCTTCAAGAAGTTTCATTATCTCCTTCTTTACAACATCTTTTAGATTCGGGTTTAACCTCCTCTGATGTTCTATAGAACTCATCGATTCATCTTCTAGATGTATCCTATGCATGCAAAGATCAGGCGAGATACGAGGAATGTCAGCAAGCGAGTAGCCTATAGCCTTTCTATACTTCCTAAGTTCACATAAAAGTAAGGCTACTTCCACATTGTTCAGGTCAGCATTTATAATCACAGGATAAGTAGAGCTGGTAGAGTTTTAAGTTCCAATTTAGGAGCTTTCAACTCGCTCCAGGGGCCGTCGATCGGATCGAGAGGTGGAGCAGGTGCTCGCGGGATCTGAGCGGGTGCTCCAATTATTTCTGCCGAGTGCTCCTCATCGTCCAGACTTATGTAGGTTATCATCTGTTCCATCCTTCGGCTGGAATCTAGCATCTTGGCAAGGCTATCAGCTTCTTCACTCATGAAACCGTGCTCTCTTTCAGACAGGGTTAGAGCGGTTTTAAGAGGATCTGGGCAGAGAATTTCTTCAGCTGCCTCCTCGTAGACGTCGTCTACACCTTCCACAACGAAGGTTTGTCCATCCAGCATAGGCTTCTTCAGCAGCTTGTCCATCTCGAATGTCATCACCATGTCACCTAACTGAAGATCGATTACTCCGTTCTAGACGTCAATTATTGCACCAGCTGTTCATAGGAATGGTCGGCCGAGAATGAGAGGGTCTTTCAGTTCTTCCTCAAGTTCCAGAACCACAAAATCGGCCGAGATCAGTGTATCCCCTATTCGCACGTAGATGTCTTCCAGAACCCCTTTAGGAAGCTTGGGTGATCGATCGGCAAAAACCAAAGAGATCCGCGTGGGTTTAAACTTGGTAAAACCCAAACGCTTAGCCACAGAGTAAGGCATGAGATTCTCGCTGGAACCGAGATCGCATAGGGAGCATGTGAAGGTCATAGGGCCGATTGTGACAGATAAGACAAATCGCCCAGGATTACCTCTCTTCTTTACAACCTTGTTTTGAAGAACAGCACTGCACTCTTTTAAAACTGTCATCACCTTTTCTTCCTCAACGATTTTCCCATAAACTAGAGTCTTCATATACCGTTTGAGAACCGGTATCATTTGAACAGCATCTGCGAGAGGTAGCTTGACAGTAAGGTCTTGGAGCATCTCTCTGCACTTGGCATCTTCCAAGTCTTTGCGAGACATCCTGGGTGGTACAGGGTAAAGAACCTTAGGCATGTACGCTCTCTCTGGAATCGCAGTTGTTTTCGGTGTTGAGGCGAGCGGTTTGGTTCGACCGAGCACCTGCTCGGATGAGCCGCCCAGGTGCTCGGTTGTATCGTCCTCCAAAATATCGAAGGGAACTGATGATTCAGCTTGCGTCGAGTGGTTGCTCGTTTCACCGGTTTCATATGTGCCTTGACCCGATCCGAGCAGGTGCTCGTCGCACGGGTGCACGTAGTTGGCGTCTCCTACTTTAGCTTTTTCGGATCACGAGGTTTTGCTGTCCTGGAGCGTCTTCCCACTTCTCAGCTCAATGGCGTTGACAAACTCCTTCCTTGGTGCCTCAACTTTTCCAGGCAGAGTTCCTGGTGCCCTCTTTATTGACTCAGCAGTCTGAGCAATCTGAACATCCAGCTGCTTCATGTGCGTCCACACAGCTTCGTACTTCCGGTTGAGATCCACATACATGGTGTCAACCTTAGCATTAATTTCGGCTGCGGCTTTCTGTTGTCCAGCTAGAAGTTGTTGCATCATGTTTTTCAGCTTGTCTTGAGAACCGGTAGCTGGAGAAGGAGGCAGCGGATTCTGGAATTGTTGAGGCTGTGGGTTCTGAAACTGCTGGGGCTGCGGATTGTTGTATGGCTGCCTAGGTTGATTTCCTCCTTGAAATCGGTTTTGATTGGGGATGAATGGCCGTTTTGGCTTTGATAATTGTTGGAGTAACCTCTCTGAAAACCCGTCTGAGGCTGGGTTCCTTGCTTAGGATAGACTTGATCATGAGGGCTCTCCACATTATTGCTTCTGTAGGACAAGTTTATGTGAGTGTTGAAACCTTGGTTATTGAAGCCGCGGTTTTGCCCGAAACTTTGTCCATTCACGTAGTTGACCTCCATCTGATCATCACCGGTTTCCTCTCCAAAGACATGGGCGATGGGCTCTTCTCCATTCTCATCCACGAAGTAGACCGACTTCTGATTTCCCTTTAGCAGAAGGTTAACCTTGGCTGTGAGCTCATCGATTTTCTTGGACTCCATGCTATTGACCTTTTTCCTGTCGTATTCCGGAGACTTATTGCTAGAGCTTGCGGCGAGGTTCTCGATCAGTTCCAAAGCTACTTCTTTTGATTTGGTGTAGAAGTCGCCATAACTGGCTGCATTCAAGGCGTTTCGGTAATCCCATTCTACTCCATCGTAGAAGGTGCTGAGCAGCTGCTCGTCGCTAAAGCCGTGGTGAGGGCACTCACGCTTATACTCCTTGAATCGCTCCCATGCGTCATTGAAAGTCTCTCCGGAGAGTTGCTCAAACGTGGATATCTTGCTTCTTAAGGCTGCGGTCTTCGACTTCGTGTAGAACTTGTCCAAGAAGGCTGATCTTGCATCAGCCTAAGTCGATAAAGAGCCTGGTGGTAGAGACTTCAACCACCGTGAAGCTTTTCCCGCAAGAGAGAATGGAAAAAGCTTGCACTTCAAGAAATCTGGAGACACACCATTGGAGCCGGTTGTGCTGCAGAGTTCCTCGAAGTTCTCGACGTGATCCATCGGAATTTCAGCAGGCAAACCATGGAAGAGATGCTGCTTCACAAGTGCAATCATCTGAGGCTTGATCTCATAGTCTTGCCTCTGAATGGTCAGAGTCACGATCGCGGATCGATCTTGGTAGTAGGCATGTGCCGCATCCTTGTCTCCGAAAGCTGGTTGTTGCACGAGTTGCTGCTCCTGTTGCAAGCGAAGCTGTTCCATGGCTGTCTGAATTTGTTGCAGCTGAGCTGCGATGTCTGCTTGTTCTCCCATCCCTGAGTCGGCGGTATCAGACGTTTCTGCTTCTTGAACGGGGGTGTTGCGTCTTCTGTTGTCTCGCTCTCTCCTTGCTAGCTCGGCGTTTGTCAAGCTAAGAAGGTCCTCGTTGTTTTTGCTCCTTGTGCTCCTTGTGGACATGCACCTGAAACACAAAAACAAAGAAGAAAAGAAACGAGTTCAGTAAAGTTCTTAGTCTAATGATTCAGCCGTAAACCAAAGGTGAAAATTTGGTCCCCGACAACGGCGCCAAAAACTTGATAGACGAGTTTTAAACCCTATTTCCTACTGCAAGTGCACAGCAATTCGTAGCAGTACTTAGGGGTCGATCCCACGAAGACCAAGTTCACACTATGATTTAATGAGCTAAATCAGGAGCTAAGAGATTTAATAAGGGTTTGTTCGAAATCGTGGCTAACAAGTAATAAGCAAATCGGTTTTTAAACAATAAATAAACAAGCGCTAGGTCAAGGTAATTTGCAGGAAATTCAGAGCAAGGTCAAACAACTATTCAGGCGATTTTTAAGAGCAAGTCCAGAACTCAAACACGAAGATAATATTAACTCACTCTCGTGATACTAATATCTTTATCTAGCAACCTAAAAATCCTAACTCTCGTTGGCATTAGAAATCGCAGATAAGCATTATCGATTAGGTTTGATTTATTCACAATTCTCCAATACATCTACTCTCGCAGGTAAAGAATAAATTGCTCATCAAGGTTTCTTCTAGCAACCTAGCAACTCTCGCTGTCTAGATCTACCTAAAATCAGTAATAGATTGGCCAAATCGATTCAAGCAATAAGAACAACCTAGATGAAGACAATCGATTTTGAGATCCTATTTGTGTTCAACCCTAGCTCATGAATTCCCTTGAAAACATTAACCTAACTAATGGATCTACTCAGACATAATCAAAGAAGAAAGAAACAAAACAATCGAATAAGAAGAATGCATAAATCGATATTAAAAATAGAAGTACTAGGGTTCAGAAATCTTCTCCAAATTGTAGCTTGAAATCTTCTCCCTTACAAAAGAATTCCTAGGTATTGAAAAGCTAAAAGCCAAAAGCAAAAGATTCCAGATTAAAGATAATAAAACCTAAGACTAAGAGGAGTATTTATATTAGAGGAGATAGGCGGCTGAGAGGCGGCTGGGCCCTTAAAAGTCGGCGGCTTGATTAGGTTAAGTTCCTTCCTTTTGTTCTCTTCATCGGCGAGCAGGTGCTCGCTTGGTGGCCGAAATTCGGGAGCATGTGCTCGCCGATTGGAATTGGTGATACTTTGCAGGATTCTGACCTTTTTTTCTTCAATTCTGATTCTTTTCCGTTCCAAAGGTTCCAAATGCTCCAAACTCCAATAACAGCTCCAAAGCTACCTAAAACTCCTAATACATACTCAAAAACTCTAGAAAATAATTAGATACAAAGGTTAGTAAGGGTAAAAATCCCAACATATCACGTTGACATCCACATACGAATATTAAAAGGTTCCCTAATTTCATATTGTCTTCCTTCTTGTTAATGATATTGACTAGCTGTTTACAATCAAACTCAAACCAAATATGTCTATGACCTTTCACCTAGGGCTGTTCAATGTGGATATCGGTTCGGTTTCGGTTCGGTTTTTTTTTCGGTTTTCGGTTTTTCGGTTATTGAAATTTAGCTACCATACTAAATCCATACTTACATTAGTTTAGTTCGGTTATATACTGTTCGGTTTTCAGTTTTAAACCGAAAGTTATTAAAATACAAAAAAAAAAAATTAATAACAAAAAGTAGTAAATCACCTAAATAACATCGCATAAAGTTATAAGCTATAAAATAATCAAAGTATAACTAAAACTTTCAAAACAAAATCAACGAAAAGAATAGAATAATGGAAAAAAATGAGTTATCAAAACTAACACAGACACAAGAAGCAATATCAACAAAGGAAAACTAACACGAACACTAGTAATCAGTTTCTGATTTTTAATCACCTGAAAAGCCATCAAGCAATCGAATGGTCAATTACAATTGGAGAATGATACGAGTAAAAGCATGTGTCACTTAGACCAGATTCGTACCTTTTTGAATGAGTTTAAAAAATTCTTGTTCACCTCTGAATATCAAAGAAGAAAAGTATGGCTCACGAGAAGAAAATTCTTTCACTTAGGTGGTATGCGGCGCCGGCTGTGTTAGTTTATTTAATTAAGTATTAACTATGATTAATAAATTTTTAACAATAAAGAAAACCTAGATGTTGGAGTTTTGGTTTAGGAATACATTATAAAGTTAAACAATAAAGAAAATGTCTATATATATATATATATAAATAACTAGGGAATTTGTCGGCGCCTTGCGCCGGCTGTGTTTTGTTAAAAAAAAGCGAAAATCTCAAAAATATATATGAGTTTATAAATCAATCTCACTTGAAAAATAAATAATCGATCATAGAAAAAATAATATAAATTTGATGTCAATTCATGAAAAAAATAACTAAAACATTATATATATAAAATAAAGTTATATCGAACCCAGTTTTTATGACAAATCCATGAATAGATAAGCATACGGTGAAGGAAACAAAATATTTGGATAAGCCTGCCTATGGCGCCTTGCAGTAACAGTTATTTTCCAAAGCAAAGATTGCTAAAATCCTATATAGATATAATAGCTATACATATCTATTATAGAACATTCATATACATGAAAATGGAAACTTTGTTGTTCAAATATATTTATATGGAAATTTGAAACAATCTTTGACAGCATCGTTGATCTTCTTTAATAAATGAATTATCCATGACTTTCATGTAGTTCTTGGACGCATTCCTCGAAGCAATCTACAAAACATTGCGCGAGCAATCTTGTGTAAAAACAAAATTGCTAAAATCCCAAAATATATATCATAGAACGTTCATAAATAAAAACGCAAGAAAACAAAAATTCAAACTCATAATCAATAGATATTCTGGAAAACCTCTTTGTATACAGCATCCAACATGCTCTTCTTCGGTTTCCACTTCTCATCCGCTACCAAAATCTTCATCCTAATCTTCAGACCTCCTCTTGTAGCTACTATGGACACGTCAATGTACAACTGACCATGCGAAAACGCAGGTCTTGGCATAAACAAGCATACCCTTTGCAGTATTTGACATTGAATTTTATCAATAGTCATGGCGAAAGCAATAAGTTCCATAAGATAAGAAACCTCGGAAAAGGGTGCGTAATACAAATCCGAGTTTATTAAGGAAACCAGCTGAACATCTAAGGTACCAAACCATGTAGTTTGGGACGCCAAGCTGCAAGGTAATAAATGTCCTGGATAATGAAATCTCAGATCGATCAAATCATGTCTGGATCAAAATAGGAACTACATAAGAGTCTTAACACCAAATGTATAAGAAAGCGCGTACAAGATAGTAGCACTTGAACAATAAACAAACAAGCGAGGATCAGATCCCACGAAAAAATGCATTCATAAGATAAAAGGAAACGTGGGATTATGAAAGTGGTAAGCGTATTGACCACATAAGAAAACGCCATAAGATGATTAAACCAGTGGATAAATAAGTCCTGTGAAGAAAAGAAAATCGTGAGACCACATGATCTAAAGTGTTCATGTTTTACAAGCATTTCGAGATAGTTTGGTTACACAAGGATACTCACAGAGACTAAGGAAAAAATTAAAAGGAGATATACTCCAAATGTGGTGGGTGTTTCTACAAACTCGAAAGTTTATGATGTCGGGACACATAAGAAAGAAGTCAAATTGATATAGTTAGCAGCCTATGGTCCACTGGATAAAGAGATTTATATGAAAGTCCCAGAGGGGATAGAGCTGAAAGATAAAAGAAGTTCTCGAGACCAACATTGTATTAAGCTGAATAAATCGCTCTATGGATTGAAAACAATAGACTAAGCGAGTATTTAGTGAAAGAGGGATATAAAGACGATCCCATAAGTCCATACATATTCATAAAAAAATTCGATAAGGGATTCGTAATTATCGCGAAAAGGTACTCAAGCAATTTAATATGGACCAGGCTCACCCACTGACTAGCCCAATGATGGTGAGAAGCCTTGGCCTGGACAACGATCCATTCGGTCCAGTAAAGAAGGACGAAAAGGTCCTTGGTCCCGAAGTACCATATCTCAGTGACATAGGAGCGTTAATGTACTTGGCTAGTCACACTAGGCCGGACATATGCTATGCCGTGAAACTCCGATCAAGATTCAATTCTTGTCCGACCCAAAGGCATTGGAATGGGATCAAACATATACTTCGTTACCTGAAAGGGACGAAAGACATGGGTCTATTTTATACTAACCTTAACAAAGAAGGTTTAGTTGGTTTTGCTGATGCAGGTTACCTTTCGGATCCGCACAACGGTCGATCCCAGACGGGATATGTCTTCACTCACGGTGGAACAGCCATTTCATGGCAATCCATGAAGCAAACACTCACGGCCACATCGTCCAATCACGCAAAGATATTGGCGATCCATGAGGCCAGCCGAGAATGTGTTTGGTTGAGGTCAATGACTCAACACATTAGACGAGATTGTGGGATGACAGAAGGGAAAGAAGAACCGACCAGCATGTACGAGGACAATGCCGCATGCATAGCTCAGTTGAAGGATGGGTACATCAAAGGAGACCGGACGAAGCACATACTTCCAAAGTTCTTTTTTCACTCACGACCTACAGAAGGCCGGAGAAACCCAAGTGCTCCAAGTCGTTCAAGCGACAACTCAGCCGACCTCTTCAAAAAGTCGCTTACAACCTCCACGCTCAAGAAGCTTATGCATCATATCGGCATACGCCGATTGAAGGACCTTCAGTGATGTACATTTCAGGGGGAGTAATACGTGCTGTACTCTTTTTCCTCGCTAAGGTTTTGTCCCACTGGGTTTTCCTTAGAAAGATTTTAATGAGGCAGCATTCCCCAAGCGTATTACTGAGATCCCGTTATCATCACATCCAGTTATGTCATCCAAAGGGGAGTGTTATAAACCATTGAGGTTTGGATCTCCATAACCGAACCAGTCCAGAGCGTCCTTGTCCAAGACGACCTGAATCCTAAGTCCAATAGGATTAGTAGAGTTTTCCTTTTCCATGTATAAGTTATATTTCATTTTCTTTGTATGAGTAGTAAAAGGATAATTACATTTTCTCTACTTGATGTAACCACTATATATAGAGACATTTGGTCCTCATAATAATATACACATAAACATTCAGTTTCATAACAAAACAATCAATTAATGACAATACTCATTATACCAAAACCAAATCTTTGATTCTCCTTGATTTTACCCATGCTTTAAGGTTTGACTCCATAATTATCATAAAGAATTACTTATACATATATACTGTATAATAATGTATTCCACATACAGTATTTAGAGTATTTTGATCTAACTTTGTTCAATAGTAGGTGTATATATTCTACTGCATGAGAGATTATTTTAGGTGTAATCTGAATAATCAATCACTAATATCTACTATATTAAAGGAGGAGTCCTTTAGGAAAAAAACATTTTGTGATGTGTTATATTACAATTTGTGCCACTGAATATTAATAGTTTTCTTATAATTCATTAAGGGTAATTATGGAAGAAAATATTTTCTCTACTAAACATGTTTCCAAACAATACAACTATTAAATATGTATCCAAACAACTTAAAAATAATGGGTCATACATTTCTAATTAATTAAAAATGAACATAAAAGTAAAATCATACATCTTAAGTTATTAAATCAAATGATAAATATAAGTAAATAATATATGACATCAACTTAATTTAATAAATCATAAAATCAATTTTTAGTAAACATGCATATAAAACAACATAATTAAATATACTTTTTAACATATTTCAATAATCAAATAATAAAAAGCTTATATAGAAACTAAATTATAATATTAATAACTTGCGAAAATTAAATTTTAAAAATTACATCAATATATTTTCAACTTAATAAAATGAAAGTATTGAAAATAAGTTTATATATATATATTCAATTATATAGTGATAAATGTTAAGATTTTTTTTTTATAATTACGGATTTTTAATGTATATATGTCATTAACATATCTAAAATATTTAAATAATTAGAAGATGAATTAAATAATCAATTAACATGTCTTGATTATAAAAATATTTAAAATACTAATAAATTGATGGATTAGCCTATTTTCTAATAAATATAAAATTACTTTTAAATATATAAATGGGTCTATAAACTTTTGCAAATTATTAATATATTAACATAATAGAAGCTATACATATAAATAAATATATATATATATATATATATACATATATAAATAAATAAATAGATTATGTAATCATACTATAAATATAGATTTAATTTTGATGTATATATGATTACCAAAAAATCGGATTTGATTTCAGAGATTTTCCATAAGAGAACACTTCAAATATCTGGTTACAATTTATTTAATATCATAGATTCTGTCATTAAATTTAATATATTGATTACATATCAATAAGAATATAATTTCAGCAACAAGTATTTTTGCATATCTTTCATTTTCTAAAAAATTAAAAATACACTATTAATTGTGAAAATACTTAAATAAATTAAATTAAATTTTGATCTATAAAACAAAAAATAAAATCCTATAATATATATATTTCGTAAGTATAGTTAAATTATTAAATCAAGTGGTAAATATAAATAAAATATCTTACTACAAAATTTATTTTAAATTAGGAATTAGATAGAAATACTTTTAGTTTACTAAATTTTAAATATTATAAATTACTCAATATTTATGTTATTTGATAGTATGATAGATGAGTTGGGATTAATATTTTTTACGAAATGATGTTTATTGCAGGTTAATTAGCAAACATGCAAAGTATTTAGACCAGTGCATAATGAGTTAAAAAAATGGAAACAAACTAAATATTTTGTTCGCTAACGGGTTAAAACATAGTAAACTATATGATACATCTATATTAAAAAAAAAGAGAGGAATACCCTCAAATAGCACACTTACATGTTTTGCAAAAATAGCACACAAGGGTGAAAATGTCAATAATAGCACACTTTAATCATTTTTAAATGTATTACACTAATGAATTTGGGTTCACAAATCATTAATTAGAGTTTAGATTTTATGGTTTAGGGTTTAGGATTATCAGATGGAGAAAAAACAAATGAGAATTAATGGTATAATAGTCTTTTTCTTCTTTAATTAATGTTATTTTTGTCATTTTTACTCTGATGTGCCATTTTTGTGACAAAAACATGAAAGTGTGCCATTTTTGAGAATTTCCCAAAAAAAACTGTTAACACATCTTAAAATTTTAAGTATATATATATATTATTTAAAATAAATAAATATCAGATTTTTTTAAAAAAAATTAGAAAATTAAAAATTAAAAATATATAAATTCTTTCTATAAAATTAAACTTTTATCACAAATATATTTCTACGTTTTTGAAGGGCGGGTAAAATCTTGAGGAAATTTTAAATAAGATTTAGGGGAAACTATTTGGACTAATTTAAAAAAAAATAAATGCCTATTACTTTTGTATTAATGGCTACATTTAAAAAAATGTACAAAAACATTATGATTAGTATATTCCATAAAATATGAAGTTATTATTTTGAAATAAGAATATTTTTTTAAGTCCAATATCTTAACATTATTATCTAAATATTACTTGCACTTATCTAAATATTAGTATCTAAATATTAAATTATCAAATTTAAAATTTAATTTCACTTTATTTTAATTACATTGATGTAATTTTTAACTTTTTGCTGTTTATCTACTTCTTTTTGTTTAAAACTACTTTATTTCTCTCAATTTCTTAACAAACCATCAAAAAATACTAATATCAATGTAAAATGTAAAATATCAATGTAAGATACTTATAATTCCCACAACAACTTTAAAATATAGTGTTAATGTTTATTTTCAATTTTATTGTTGTTTTCTCATACTTTTATAAATGATATTTATATTTTAGAAATTATAAATTAGAAATTTATAAAATTATATATTTAAATACAAAATTATATATAATCCCGCGCTCACGCACGGTTCCGGTTCTAGTTTATATGTATGAATTCTGTATGACAGGAACGTTAAGTATTATGATGAAATAAACCATGTGATATATATATATATATATATATATATATATATATGGTAGCAAATAATTTCGTGTGATCATATTCAATTTAGAAAAATCATATATACAAATTCCTCCAAGTTTTTATAATGTGTATTTTCTTTTTAACTTATTCGCAAATAATAGTATAGATTTTATCATTTTTACGCGTTGGTATACCAACCTTTTGTTCTGGGCACCATATTTAAATTGGTTTCCATCGCGCAGAAAAGCAAAAACCAAAGGAGAATATTGACCGGTTATTGCCTCTTTGTCATCGGCACCATTTTCCTAATAACGTTGAGTGCTTTCTCATAATTAATTAACATTTTTTAGTGTTGTTAACATACTCTCTCAATTTCACATATATGGAGTGTCATCTATACATAAAATAAGTTTCTCTCTATGTTTAACTAATTGGAATAGTAATAAACTGAAACTAGATTTTGATCCGCGTTTTTGAAGCGCGAGAATATATTTTTGATACAATTTTGATTTAATAGAAAGAATTTCTATATTCTAAATTTTAAATTTGCTTAATATTTTTTAAAAAACTGATATTTATTTATTTTAAAGGAATATATTTATATATTTGAAATTTTCAGTTGTGTTAACAGTTTTTTTCTAATATAGATATATCATATAATTTAATATGTTTTAACCCGTTAGCGGACAACATTTTTAATTTTTTCGTTTTTAAATTATTATACAGTGGTTTAAATATTTTGCATGTATGATAATAAACCATGTAATAAACATCATTTCGTAAAAAAAAAACTCAATTCCAACGAGTCCATCATATTATCAAATAACATAAAATTGAGTAATTTTTTAATATTTACATTTTTATTAAATTGGAAAATATCAAGCTAATTTCTAATATTATTCATTTTTATTAATGTAAAATCTTCAACTTGTTAATTAAAATAATTATTATTTATTTGAGTCTTAGTTTTATAATATTCATTTTTATGAATTTATATATATATATATAATATATATATATATATATATAAACCTAATCAAATTTTATTGTATAAGATATTCTTGCATGAAATCTAAAATCGAATATTTTATAATATGTTTAAAATGAAGTTTTGATTCATTTTGATTTAAAAAGATATTTTGAGATTTAGTTTTGATTTAATTTTGATTTAAATTTTAATCATAATTAGCATATTCTTTTGACTAAAATACCTTTAATGAACATTTGAAAAATAACTAAAAAACAATGGCATTGCATGTAATATATTACATTATTAAAGGTTATGTCAAAATGTGTGCTTCTGTTTTAATAGTATAGATTTAGTTTAAAAATATGCGTGGTTGATAGTACAAAATGATATTTTTATGAAACGGAATGAGTAACTAATAACTATAATTTCAAGGTGGATTTGGTAAACAAAGTAGGGGGGGGGGGATTATTTCCCTTTTGTGCTTCGTAGTGGCGGGTTTTGGGGTTGCCAACGCGCTAGTCGAAGGTGCAATGATCGGGGACCTTTCCTGCATAGGTCCTGATTTGATTCAGCCCTAAGTCGCGGGTCTTGGTTTAGCAGGAGCGATAACTTCTGGTTTGAGTCTGCTTACCAAAGCGGTCTTTCAGAATTCTCAGGATGGCCTAAGGAAAGGCGCATGTAAGTCTTTTTTATTATTTGAATTACACTGGCATGTTTCTTTATCGGATATATATGTGTGATAAATCTCACATGCAGTTTCTTTTTTTCCTGATGGATCCAGTATTATTCTTGGCGATCTCTTCATTGATTGAGTTCCTCTGTGTACTCACCTATGGATTAAGGTTCCCCAAGCTCTAGATAGTGCAATCAATCCAGATGGAACCCGCTGAAGAATCACGAGTTACGCCAGGGAGCAAGTTAGAGCTGGCGTATGAGAACATTGACAAAGTGATCAGCTTGTTTATAACGTATGCATTGACACTGTCCATATTTCTAGGGTTTCTGTACGAGAACACGGGAAAGCATGAGCTAAATTCTTGGTATGTTAATTTTATATATGTTTTAACTACGAATATTTCCTCTATAATGTGATTATCGTATTTATTTCTTGTTCACATGGGAAAAACTGACTGCAGGTACCCTCTTGTCCTTTTTTTTTTTTTTTTTTTGAAATGAATTTTAAATTTATTCAGGCCAAAAAAACCTTGTTTGCATCAAGTGCTACATATTCTTGTTAATCCAGTGAAAAGAGTAGAAAAAGAAAGAAGAAAGAAGAGTTAAGAACATCATCTTGTTGCTAACCATGTTTGAAGACCTTCCTCCAATTTGGTAACACCCTTTTCCCTTAGAGCTAAAAGCCTGTTTCTCATCGTCTTGTCGATATGTTTGTAGACCTCATTTGGTCCCATTGGAGTTTCTCCATGAATGATGTTGTTGCGTTCCCGCCATATTGAGTGTAGAGTAGCTTGGAAGACATATCGCAGCAGGTACCTAGTTACTTTATCCCAAGAGTTGTCCATCAAAAGCGCGAGAATCTGATCCCAGTTTGAAGTGTACCTCCGCCCAAGAATGTTTCTCACGAGCTTAGCCCAGATTTTCTCCGTGCACACACATGCAAAGTAGAGATGGTCTCTAGTTTCCAAGTTGGAGGGACAGAAAACACACATACCTGTGGCGCCAATATTCCATTGTATCATTCGATCTCCTGTTGATAATCTATTCTTGATAGTAAGCCACGTGTGGAAAGCAAACTTTGGTGTTGCATGAGAGAACCATACAGTGTGGCACCAATCTCCCACATCGTAACTAGTACGGATCAGCTCCCATGTTCTCTTCGAGTTGAAACTTGGTTTATACTTTGTTTCTGAAAATTTCCAGAGGACTACATCATCCTCATTTGACGGCACAATGTTGCGTTGTTGGTCGATCATATCCTCTATACTGTATAGTATATCGGTACGATGACGTCGACGTCGATGATGCAGAAGAACATGTGTAATAGTCGCAGCAGTGAATATTCATGTCAATTTTCCCACGAGCCCCGACAACATCAATCAAACGGCCCAGAGGCGTCCAAATATCAAACCAGAACGAGGTGGATCCACCATTCCTAACCTGAACTTTGACAAACGATGTAGCCATATTTCGAATCTTAAGCAACTTTCTCCAAATCCAGGAGCCCATAGTTGTTGATTCCTTAACAGACCAGAAAGAGCTTTTGCGGATCAAATGACAACTAATCCAGTTAACCCACAAAGACGATTTAGCAGTCATGATTCTCCATATAAGTTTCAAACAGCATACATCATTTACCTCCGAGAGAGGCTTCAGGCCAAGTCCTCCTTCATTTTGTGGTTTACAAACTTCTTTCCAAGAATTTTTTGCTTTAGTTGCCTTTAGATCAGGACCAGACCAAAGGAACGCTGAGCAGAGCTTGTCAATTTCGCGAAGGCATTCCTTTGGAAGACGAAATGCAGCCATCCAAAAGTTCGTTAAGCTGTGAATGACGGAACCAATTAAAAGAAGGCGACCCTCAAAAGATAAAAAACTTGTCCTCCAGCAACTTATTTCTGCTCTGATTGTCTCCAATAAAGGTTCGTAATCCTGAATTCTCATCCTTTTTGTTAGAAGTGGAAGTCACAAATATCGAACCGGCAGAACTCCTGAATCCAAATTAAACTGGTGAGTAATGGCCTCATGACTCTGATCTGAAATCCCGGCCATGGAGAGAGTAGATTTCTCAAGACTTATATTCAAACCCGAGTTTCAAACTCTCCAAAAATATGCATAACTCCATCAATGGAGCCTTGTTTTCCATCTGTGAAGACCAGCAAATCATCAGCAAAACAAAGATGGGTGATATTCAAATCCTGACACTTTGGGTGATAATTAAATTTCCTCTCCATAGCTCCTTTGTCAAGCAGCTTAGAGAGCACATTCATCACGATGACAAACAAATATGGAGAGAGAGAGAGCAGCCTTGACGTAATCCTCTCTCACTTTGAAAATAACCAGCTAAACCACCATTTACCTGGACTGAGAAAGAGGCCGTAGTGATACACAACTTTATCCAATGGATGAATTTGTCCAGGAAGCCCAGCGCCTTTAGTGTAGATATCAAAAAAGGCCATTGAACTGAATCGAAGGCCTTTGAAATATCGATTTTTATAGCACAACGAGACGAGATTGTGTCTTTGTGATAATCCTTTACCAACTCAGAAGCTAATAGAACATTCTCCATAAGCAGGCGTTCCTTAACAAAAGCCGATTGATTGGATGCTATGAACTTGGGGAGAACAGTTTTCAGTCGATTAGCTATAATCTTGGAGATAACCTTGTAAAGGACATTGCAACATGAGATAGGCCTATAATCTTTCATCATTGTGGCATCTGTTTTCTTTGGTATTAGTGCCAGAATTGTGGAATTTATACCCTTCGGAAGGAACCCTTTCTCAAAGAAAGATTTAATCGACACAAGAAAATCATTTTTCAGGATCACCCAAGAAGCCTTGAAAAATTCCACAGTATAACCATCTGGTCCAGGGGATTTGTCTCCCGACATGGCAAAAAGAACCTTCCTGATCTACCGGCCGAGTCAGGGCATTCACATCCATATCCGAACATTTGAATCCCAATAGAATCTCCAACACATCCTCCGAAAGCCCAGTAAAATCATTCATTCTATAACCAAGAAAAATTCCACAGCTTCGGTTTCTATTTCCTCCTGTGTCGTAGCCAATGTGCCATCAAGCCGCTTTATTTCTCGAATTGAGTTCCGGATCTCACGTTGCCTCACTGCATGATGATAATAGCGATTGTTACCATCCCCTACCTTTAGCCAATGGAGTTTAGCTTTTTGGCTAAGAAATTTCTCTTCAAGATCCGATAAAAGCTTCCATTTTGCGTAGGCAGTAGCTTCCTCATGAAGAAGAACATTGCTGGCGTTACTTAATGTATTGAGCTGTGCTTCACATAATTTCTCATAAGCTTTCCTTGTGCGTTTGACTAAATCTCCCAGTTTGTCTTTGCTCAATTGTCGAATAGCTGGTTTTAACCTTTTAAGCTTCTTTGACAGACGAAACATTGCCAAGGTGGAGACGAAGAGATCCTCTGTAGAACCCCAGAAGGTTTCCATCAAATCATTAAAACCTGGAATTTTTGTCAAAACATTTGTAAACTTGTAAGGCCTCCTGACCTTCCTATCCTCTTTGTATATTATCATATGACAACGTTGGTGATCCGAACAACCACCTGGCTCAAAAACACAGTAAGCAAGCGGGAAAGCATTGTACCAAGCTTCATTCATAAGTACTCTATCAAGCTTTTTACAGATCAAACCTTCTTCCTGCTTATTGCACCACGTAAATAAAGGGCCATGATAGGTCATGTCCTCCAAGGAATTGTATCTTACCAAAGCCTTGAAATCCCGCATACCAGACATAACAGAAGGACCCAGAATAGAATGTTCAGATGGATCTAAAATCTCGTTGAAATCTCCCATAATAATCCACGGTTTATCTTTAAATAAAGGAGAGTCATGGTGATACCTTAAATCCTCCCACAGCTCTTTTCGATCAACTTCCAGGTTGGATGCGTAAACAAAGGAGCAAAAAAATTCTGTATCAGCTCCATCCAACAACACAGCAACAGTAACCATTTGGCCACTTTTGAAGCATGGAGTAATCCTCACTCTTGAATCCCAGATCACCCATATACGACCAAGTCTATGGTGCTCATAGTTAGTCAAAATTGACCAGTCTTTAAAAGAAGTTGTAATGATACGAGGAACCTTATTCCCTCTAACCCTCGTTTCCAACAGACCTCCAAAATGCAGAGTATGATTAGTAAGCCAACTCTGGACCACTGAATGTTTAGATGATTTGTTGAACCCTCTTACACTCCAGAAGAAACCAGACATTGTTAATGTTTTTTCGGAAACCTTTTATTCAAAAGACTGGGATTTGCATCCTTCGCCTTCTGAGCAAGCGGATCCGAAAGGAATTTATGTTTATCCTTTGAGTTTCGTGGTAGGGATGGTCTCGCTGAGGTTTCCTTAACAGCATGAGGAGCCTCATATGAGTCTTCAGCCTCCTTATAATGGTTTGTATTGTCTTCCAAAACTGATTTCGCATTGTTAGTGTTTTCCACCTTATCCTGTATCTCCTTATTTGAATCTTCTTCCTCAGTTGAATCCACTGTTTCCTCATTCTCTAAGGCCAGAAATCGAGACTGAGACAAGATAGAAACCTTTTCATACTCCATAGTTTTGATCGGACTGCGACTTCCTTTGCCTGGCAAGATTGTCCGCCATTCCCCTTCCTCTTGTTCTTCCTCTATAACATCTGCTGAGATTTTAGCAGGTAAACTTTGTGGATTGTCATTATCTTGATCTGCCTTCATTTCATTGCAGGTGGCTTCAGTGACTGGGACAGATGCCTCAACATCTTTACGTTCAATTAGGCCATATTCAATACTCTGTTTGAGTGTTACCTCGATAGTCTTTGCCCTCGATTTTTTACATACCGACGTTAGATGACCCCACTTGTCGCAGGTAGAGCACCGAGCGGGTAACCATGGATACGAGTATTTGACCAAAGTGTTCGTTCCATCAAGCTATGTGAAGATCATTGCCTTAGGTAAGTCCTTCGATAGATCCGCTTTAACAAATACTTTCGCTGTTTCCAAATCACGGCACAGTGCGGTATCGGGATGTAGTCTATCTGGTTCCCCGACTAAGCTTGATATACAGCTAAGCCCCTTCCAAGAAAACATGTCCAATGGTACATTTTTTAGGTGTACCAAGAGAGGAACAGTTTTGACAACAACGCTTTCTTCATTTTCATAAGGAGTTCACTTTGAGATAACAACTGGGATCTCTGCTAGATTCCACATGCCCCTACAAAGGACTCGATTCCGAGTTGCCAGGTTGCTGATTTTGAATTTTACAGTTGTTGAGTTGATGGTGATTACATCGATCATCTGAGCTTTGTCGCCAAGGGCCCAAATCTTGTTTACGATTGCGTGAATCTTTGCCACATGAGGAGCTGCGGCCAAGAAGGTGCCAATCACATAATCCTCCCACAGTGGACCAGGATCGTTGAAAACATCTGCCGGTACAACCACGGAACTGATTCCTTCGTTCACCGAGATCTGCAAATCGTATTTTGAGAGAGATTTTTTACCTTGGGCCACATCTGCCCAGCTTGTTTGAGAAATCCCAGCGATAGCCTGGCCTGCTGGAGCCTGAGGAGCCACCGCGGAGGCCGTCTGAGCCATGGAGCGGCAGCCAGAAAATGTTGTCGGTCGAAAAAGATGAAAACCAGATCGCACTCAAAATCCCCCCCCAGAGCTAAACACAGCGTTTTTAGTTCTTCGAACTTCTCATCTGACAAAAACTTGTAAACCGGTTGTTCTCTTGTCCTTATTACATGTTTCAATGTATGTGATGCTCTCTCGAGATACACTACCTTTAATTACGCGACTTAAAATGGAATCAGGAAAATGGATAACGGCTTGCGCTGTTGCTCGTGTTTTGCTAATGCCTGCATTCTATTTCACTGCTAAATATGCTGATCAGGGTATTAGCGATATTAGAGTTGATGTATCTCATTTAGTGGATTTGTATTTGTGTCTTGGATTTCCCTAGGGTCATTGTCTAGATCTTTCTATTGTGGATTTGTATTTGTCTCTTGGATTTCCCTAGGGTCATTGTCTATTGTACTATATATATTGTGGTACTCTATGGCCTAAGGGGACATGGATAATCCACATAATCATTGTGGTATCAGAGCATATGTCTCTCTTTCTTTCTTCTCTCTGATTATTATTTTTTTCGCTCCTACTTTTCATCTCTCCTTCTTTCTTCTCTCACGAAAGAAATTTTTTCTTCTCTATTTTCTCTGTCTCGATGACCGATCATCTTCCCCCTGCTCTCACCGACAAGCCGTTTGGCATATCCCAAATCAAAGCCTATATTCCTATCACTCTCGATATGGAGAAGATGAACTATCACGTGCGGCGTGAGTTGTTCGAGACGCATTACACGAGTTTCAGTGTTCTCAGTCATAGAGTACCACAATATATATAGTACAATAGACAATGACCTTAGGGAAATCGAAGAGACAAATACAAATCCACAATAGAAAGATCTAGACAATGACCCTAGGGAAATCCAAGAGACAAATACAAACCCACTAAATGAGATACATCAGCTCTAATATCGCTAATACTCCCCCGTAGTCGAAGCGGCAGATGGTCGAACGCAGAGACTAAACCGAAACTCAAGAAACAAAGACGTAGAGAGGCCTTTAGTAAAAATATCTGCAAACTGACGAGATGAGGGAACATGTAAAACCTGAACCTGACCAAGAGAGACCTTCTCTCGAACAAAGTGAATATCAATTTCCACATGCTTAGTACGCTGGTGTTGAACCGGATTAGAGGATAGGTAGATGGCACTAACATTATCACAATAAACAACAGTGGCTCGAGATAGCGGAATATGCATGTCGAGAAGAAGATTACGTAACCAAGTAGCTTCTGAAACAGCATTGGCGACACCACGATATTCAGCTTCTGCACTAAAGCGAGAAACCGTGTGCTGACATTTTGAGGACCACAAAATCAGATTGTAACCAAGATAGACACAATATCCAGAAGTTGAGCAGCGAGTGGTAGGGCAGCCAGCCCAATCCGCATCAGAGTACGTAATCAAACTAGTGGTTGTGGAGCGATATAAGCGAAGACCATGAGTGACCGTACCTTTAATGTACCGCAGAATACATTAAGGTGATGTTCACGAGGATCATGCATAAAGAGACAGATTTTCTGAACTGCGAAGGAGATGTCGGGTCGAGTGAAAGTCAAGTATTGAAGAGCATCGGCCATACTACGGTAGAAAGTCGGGTCAGATACTGGAGGACTGCTATCTGCGTCGAGCTTGGTACTGGTGTCCACCGGTGTTTGACAAGGATTGCATGTGAAAAGGCCAGCACGGTGAAGAATATCAGCTGCATAATTTTGCTGATGAAGAAAGAGACCATCTTTATTGCGTTGAACCGTAATACCAAGAAAATGATGAAGGGTTGATATTATGTATTTTTAACATATTTTGATTTGTTTTTAGTATTCGGTTTGTTTTTATTTGCATCTTTCGTTAGTTTTCGAGTCTTTTCTATTGTTTCGAGTCTTTTTACAGATTTTATGGAGTTCCGATGGAGTTTGGCGCTTACGGACATGTTCGAGTCAAGTTAAGGTGGAAAAACACGAGAAAATGACCAAATGAAGAGAACGACCATTCTCCTACAGAACGGTCGTTCTTGCTCCCACCTACTCTGCCGACAAAAGTGAAGAACGACCGTTCTCTCCAAGAACGGTCGTTCCCCGTCTCACCTACACCCACCAACTCTACCGACAAAAGAGCAAAGGAACGACCGTTCTCTCCAAAGAACGGTCGTTCCCCGTCTCACCTACACCCACCTACTTCGCGATCGACCACTCAGAACGACCGTTCTCCTCCAGAACGGTCGTTCCCCGTCTCACCTACTCCCCTACACCTTGGCCTATATATTGGACTCACACTTGAAGCTACAAACACACCATCTTCTTCTCTCAGTCTTCTCTTGCTTCTAAACATTGTTTCTCTTCTCTTTTAAGCTTAAAACATTTATGCTTTATGCTTTGATCAAGTTCTTATTAGTTTCTTTTCAGCTTTTGTTATCTATTCAAGTTTTTATGATGATTTCTATAACCTCTCTTCTTGTTTCTTTCAATATGATTGAGTAGTTTTATTTTGGATTCTTGGTTTGGCAGACATGGGTGTTTGGAAGATTGATTAAGTAAGTTTTGATAGATAATCTATGCTTATGTTCATGTATGTATTATTCTTAATGCTTGGATTGAACTTCAAAAGAGAGAATCCTAAGATCTTAGGTTGTTCAGCACCTTGTCTTTATTATTGTCTTATTTTGCAAGAACTTGTAGCTGAATCTTGTTTATTTACTGTTCTTAATTTTATTAGAATTCTGCTTTGTGACATTTACTAAATTATTACTTTATTCTGTTTATTTTTCATGCTTTTAAACTTTGAAACCAAAACAAAAACAATCTCTGAATCGTTTAGCTCGATTAGAATCCTGTACTCTTGGTGTGCCTATTCTTGCTTTCCCTGTGGATCGATAAAATAACATTTGTTTGTTGTTTTCACACCCGAAAATATGCAGCATCAAATTGGCGCCGTTGCCGGGGAAGGCATTAGCAATAGCCATTGGGATTTGGAATCTTTATTATTGTCTTATTTTGCAAGAACTTGTAGCTGAATCTTGTTTATTTACTGTTCTTAATTTTATTAGAATTCTGCTTTGTGACATTTACTAAATTATTACTTTATTCTGTTTATTTTTCATGCTTTTAAACTTTGAAACCAAAACAAAAACAATCTCTGAATCGTTTAGCTCGATTAGAATCCTGTACTCTTGGTGTGCCTATTCTTGCTTTCCCTGTGGATCGATAAAATAACATTTGTTGTTGTTTTCACACCCGAAAATACGCAGCATCAAATTGGCGCCGTTGCCGGGGAAGGCATTAGCAATAGCCATTGGGATTTGGAATCTACCGAGTCTAAATTTTAGTTACTCTGAAAAAGAAATAAATCTAACCGTGTTCTGTAATTTTTCTCTTTTGTGAAGGTGCATGAACCTAAGAAGCCAAGGAAACAACACTTGGTAAAGTTAGCGCCAGATATAAGCAGACTAGAGCGAGCCAACACTCGAGCTAGAAAAGAAAGAGGAAGACTATCAAGAACGACAGGGTTCAACATGGCTGATCATATTCCTGGCGTTCTGGAAAGAGCAGGAAATGGAGCCGACGCAGAAGTCCAAGGTGCTAGAAGGAGAGTGATAGGAGCGTATGATGCACCTCAAGAGCATGGACAACGATCCGGTTTTGAAGCTCCACCAGTTGAGAGCCAAAACTTTGAGATAAAGGCGAGTCTCATTAACATGGTGAGCGGGTCCAAATTTCATGGTCTACCAATGGAGGATCCTCTTGATCACTTGGACAACTTTGAACGATTATGTGGCACAGTGAAGATGAATGGTGTTTCTGAAGATGCCTTCAAGCTTCGCTTATTCTCATTTTCTCTTGGGGACAAGGCGCGCACATGGGAGAAGTGCTTAGCTAAAAAAACAATCGTGACTTGGAATCAATGCAAAAAGGAGTTCTTGTCCAAATTCTTCTCGTCCACAAGGACTGCACGCCTTCGGAATGACATATCCGGTTTTACTCAAAGAAACAACGAGAGCTTTCACGAAGCCTGGGAGCGTTTCAAGGGGTACACAACTAAGTGCCCTCATCATGGTTTTTCTGACGAGTCGATCCTCAGCACTCTATACCGTGGTCTCCTTCCCAAGTACCGATCTATGCTCGATACAGCCAGTAATGGTAACTTCTTGGGGAAAGACATTGAAGAAGGTTTCCAACTTGTGGAGAATCTAAGCCTAAGTGATGAGAAAAACAATGAAGACTATGATAGAGCTCCTAGAGGGAGCGACGATGATAGAACGACTAAAGAGATCAAGTCTTTACGCGAGATGATGGCTAAGGTCTTACAAGCCACGGAAAGATCTGTGAACTATATTGGCGAGTATGATGGAGGTCAAGCTTCTAACGAGAACCAGTTTGATGGAAGCCTTGAAACACAAGAGGAGTTGAATTTCGTCGGAAATCAAGGGAATAATCAAGGAGGCTACAACAGAAGCTACAATTCGAACTATGGGCAATAACAAGGGCAAGGATACCAACCGCGACCCTTCATACCATCTACTAACCAAGGAGGACAGAACTACAATCAGCAAGGGTTTGTACCCAAACAACCTTTCCAAGGTAACCAAGGAGGATTTCAGAACAATCAAGGTGGTTAACAAAACAGGGCACCTTTTGTTCCAAACGCTCAACAAGGATATAAACCAGCAGCGCAAGCAGCGCCATCTCTACCTCAAGGATACCAACAAGACATCAAGGACATGAAGGCTATGTACCAACAATTGATAGCGGGGCAAACCAGTTTAGCTACCGACGTCAACAAGAAGATCAATGAGATCCACAACAAGGTTGATGGAGGGTACCAAGATCTTAACATCAAATTCGAGAATCTCAGTATTCATGTCAAAGGACTAGAAAACCAGATAGCTCAAGTTGCTTCTACATCTCAAAGCCAAAAAGGAGTCTTACCTGGTAAGGCTGAAGTAAATCCCAAGGAGTATTGCTTGGCGATAACTTTGAGGAGTGGGAAACAGCTACCATCAAGCAACAAAGAACGAAGTGAGTCTAGTAACAACGATAAAATTGTTGAGAATGAGCTTGTAGGTAATGATGAGGAGCAAGCAAACCAAGGAGTCATGCCAAGCAAACCAGAAACGGCGAAGGAAAAAGGGAAGCAAGTTGTGGAACCTAGAGACATCGCGGAAAAGGTAGACGAATTTGAACCAAAAGCTTACGAAGCGAAACTTCCATTTCCTGGGAGGTTTAAGAAACAGATAGTGGACAAACAATTCTAGAAGTTCAAGAAGTTGATGAAATCGATTCAAGTCACCATTCCGTTTGCTGATCTGATTCTAGAGTGTCCCATTTACAACAAGCTTCTTAAGGATGTAATGACCAAGAAGAGGTAAGTGGAAGATGCAATGGTGATAATTAACCGTGAGTGTAGTGCCATTATTCAGCGAAATCTGCCAAGAAAGCTCAAGGATCCAGGGAGTTTTACTCTTCCTTGTACTATAGGACCCATGCATTTTAATAGATGTTTGGTTGATCTTGGTGCTAGTGTCAGTCTTATGCCTTTGACACTATCTAAGAAATTGGGTTTAACTAACTTCAGGAGGACAAGAATCTCGCTAGTCTTAGCGGACAGATCGGTTTGTCATCCTATAGGTATACTAGAAGACCTACCCCTGAAGATTGGAAGCTGTATCATTCCAACAGATTTCGTTGTGCTTGAAATGGATGAAGAGCCAGTGAATCCCATCATCCTTGGAAGACCATTTTTGGCAACTGCTGGAGCCATCATCGATATGAAGAAAGGTATGATTGACCTTCACTTAGGTGATATTGTTATGAAATTTAACATCGCAGACGTAATGAAAAAACCAACCATGGAGGAAAACGCTTTCTATATCGACAACTTAGAAGACTTGGTTGACGAGTACTTAGAAGAGGTGATCATGGAAGACTCCCTCGAAACAGCCCTCACACGATCAAACAACGAGGTAAGTTTTCTAAACCAAGACGTAATTGCATATGAACAATTTCTTGATTCAAAAAAGCAATGGAAAGAAGATGCATGTCTCTTGGAAGTTAACGATTCTATACGTGAGGGGATGAAAGAAAGCGCTAGCAATGGTAAGTCTAGCATGGAGGATGATTTGAGTGAACTCAATGCTCCAAATGTGGAACTTAAACCACTACCTAGTGGTCTAAGGCTAGCGACAGCGAAGGAGGTGAGGAAAGAACAACGGTTCCTCTCTCGGATCCACAATCCGTTTAAAAGCCGTGGGCGACGTCAAGCTTAGTGACGTAAAACAAGCGCTTTCGTGGGAGGCAACCCACCAGGTAACATGTAAATATCGTGAAGTTTTTCGTTCTTGTTTTTTTTATGTTTCTTGTTTTGTTTGAGATTTTTTTTTGTAGGTCTTTATTAAGTATTTGAGAAACCGTTCTTCTGGGAGTGAAGAGATCGGTCGTTATTTCTTGTGGTTATTTCTATCACCCTTGTTATATCCATTTTCATTTTAGGACACTTTTATTTTATTTATGAGTTTGCGGGTTTCTCTTTCAGTTTTGTTTTAACCGGGACGGTTAAAAACAAGTCTGGGGGAGGGATTCATTTGTGTACTAACGGTGTGCTTTATGGATGTTTATTTCTTATGTTCTGTTTTGCTGTGTTTATGTTTTCAAAAAAAAAAAAAAAAAAATTATCGAGTCAAAACATTGTGTGAATTTGTTAACTTTTTGGAATTGCAACATGTTCGATGTCATTGCCTTACGACTACTTAGCATTGTTTGAGGATAGTTTGGAAACGCAGAAAAATGCATAACTTGATCATTTAGTGAATTTCTCAAATCATCTGAGCTTAATCGAATTATTGGAACTTAATATGGACTTAATTTATCTCACTTAGGGGGTTGATAATCATGTATTGGATTTTACATTTGGAGTTTTCTTTGCATCATTTCTACCAATCTTTGCTAACTCCAAATGGCTAGACTTATCCTTAGTCTAGTACCACACCCTTACCATTTCCATGTTGAAAACCACTTATTTTCGTGTACTGTCATTGCATTCATGTGCAAAAACTATGGAGTATACGGACCGACACAACTTTTCTTTAGGACTATGTCTAGATAGGTGGTCTCTTTCTGATTAAACTCATGGGATGTGTCTAGAAATGTGATCTCTCTTTGAATATATTCATTGAAAATTTTCGTTTCAAAAGAGGATGAACTTTTAAATGGGTAGAAGATTGTATTCACATTCAAGAAATAAGCTTACATCGTTGAAATTCTTTTGATGCAGATCTTAGAGACTAACCGGTTCCATTCTCCGATAAAAAAAATTATATAAAAAAAAAGAGAAGAATAAAAATGGCATTATTTGCATTACAGAAAAGAAAACAGAAGGAACCGGGAAAGTCAAGGTAATATCGTTAAATTTCATAAAACGTTAAAAGGAATCATGTTCTTGTTTGTGACTCAGATAAATAAGGGTAGAAGGATTAGAGTTAAGGAGAGTTGTGTACCTCCTAATTTGTTCGTGTCTCACTGTGATTTTGCATAATGATTTGCATCCGTTTGAACTGCTAGAAGAAACCGAAACACTTGAGCCACCAAATACAAACCTTGATACCTAGACCATAACGTGTTAGATATTCCCTTTGTGAGAGTACACACATTTGATAATGAATGTTAAATATTGAGTTCTGCTTGATCATGAGATTTCACTTATTTACTACGATTATGGAGAAGTACAATGAAGTACGGTTTGATCTGAACTTTGCGAATGCAGTTTACGGGCAATTGATTTAGAGTATGGTCCTATAAGTTTTACGAGTTTCACACGTTTTTCAAACCTCTCCTCTTTGTAAGATCTCTAGTTTTGCTTGGGGACAAGCAAAGGACTTAGTTGGGGGGAGTTGATATTATGTATTTTTAACATATTTTGATTTGTTTTTAGTATTCGGTTTGAGTTTTTATTTGCATCTTTCATTAGTTTTTCGAGTCTTTTCTATTGTTTCGAGTCTTTTTACAGATTTTATGGAGTTCCGATGGAGTTTGGCGCTTACAGACATGTTCGAGTCAAGTTAAGGTGGAAAAACACGAGAAAAGTACCAAATGAAGAGAACGACCATTCTCCTACAGAACGGTCGTTCTTGCTCCCACCTACTCTGCCGACAAAATCGACCACTCAGAACGACCGTTCTCCTCCAGAACGGTCGTTCCCCGTCTCACCTACTCCCCTACACCTTGGCCTATATATTGGACTCACACTTGAAGTTACAAACACACCATCTTCTTCTCTCAGTCTTCTCTTGCTTTTAAACATTGTTTCTCTTCTCTTTTAAGCTTTAAACATTTATGCTTTATGCTTTGATCAAGTTCTTATTAGTTTCTTTTCAGCTTTTGTTATCTATTCAAGTTTTTATGATGATTTCTATAACCTTTCTTCTTGTTTCTTTCAATATGATTGAGTAGTTTTATTTTGGATTCTTGGTTTGGCAGACATGGGTGTTTGGAAGATTGATTAAGTAAGTTTTGATAGATAATCTATGCTTATGTTCATATATGTATTATTCTTAATGCTTGGATTGAACTTCAAAAGAGAGAATCCTAAGATCTTAGGTTGTTCAGCACTCAAAAGGTATTCTGTTTCAACCTGACTATTTCTTGCATGCTCCTTATCTTAACCATTGGAAACTTGAGTCTAAGATAAGGATGATGATATTTATGGGTTTGTGTTCATTGTTTACATAAGGTTTGATTGCATTTGAGAAATCTATAGCTAGCCAAAACTCTTAAGTAAAAGGGTTAGTATCATCAAAAGTGAACTAATCTAAATTAAGTAACCCATGTCATAAGATAGAACATAGATTTCTTGTTAAACCATCACTTATCAATCCGAAATTCACCCATGTCAAATTGCCTCACCAAGGATCCATCTTCCTCATTAAAAGTCTTATCTGTTTATTGCTCTTGCTTTCAATCTTTATTATTGTCTTATTTTGCAAGAACTTGTAGCTGAATCTTGTTTATTTACTGTTCTTAATTTTATTAGAATTCTGCTTTGTGACATTTACTAAATTATTACTTTATTCTGTTTATTTTTCATGCTTTTAAACTTTGAAACCAAAACAAAAACAATCTCTGAATCGTTTAGTTCGATTAGAATCATGTACTCTTGGTGTGCCTATTCTTGCTTTCCCTGTGGATCGATAAAATAACATTTGTTTGTTGTTTTCACACCCGAAAATACGCAGCATCAAGGGTGCCCATGTCGGTCATTTCAAATTCAGAACTAAGGGAAGCGATGATACGTTGGAGAAGAGAACGAGAGGAGGCAGTGAGCACAATGTCATCCACGTATAAAATCAGGTACGCAATATCAGAACCCGAGGAGTAAACAAACAACGAAGCATCACAAAGACTTTGACGGAAGCCCAACGTCTTGGCAAAGGTAGCAAACCGGTTGTACCAAGCACGGGGAGCTTGCTTAAGACCATACAGTGACCGCTTGAGGAGGCAAACATGATTCGGACGGGTTGGATCAACGATGCCAGGTGGCTGATGCATGTACACAGTTTCCTCGAGATCACCATGAAGGAATGCGTTCTTGACATCAAGTTGATGTAAAGGCCAATCACGAGCAGTGGCAACGCTCAGAACCGTGCGGATGGTGGCCGGTTTGACTACAGGTCTAAAAGTCTCATCACAGTCAATGCCAGGTTGTTGTGACTTCCCATTTGCAACAAGCCGAGCCTTGTACAGGGATAATGAGCCATCTGCATTAAACTTGTTCCTGTATAACCAAATAGATCGAATAATATTAGTAGCAGGAGGCCGTGGAACAAGGTTCCACGTTCTGGTTTTAATAAGAGCATCATATTCCTCTTGAGAGGCATTACGCCAGTTCGGATCACAAGCAGCCTGGACATGAGACAAAGGCAAAGGAGAAATGGTGGCATCAGAGTGAAGACACAAGGGACGTCGTGGTTTGAAAATACCACTTTTGCTGCAAGTATGCATCCCTTGGTATGTAGGAGGAGGTGGAGGTGGTGGTAGTGGTGGTGGTGGTGGAGATGGTGAAGGCAAGGAAGAGGGTTGAGGTGAGGTAGCAAGAGAAGAAACGGGCGTAGTTTGTGTAAGAGGAGAAACACGGCGAGAAATAGGAGGAGGTACTAAAAGAGGAGGAGAAGGAGAACTTACAGAAGAAGAGATAGTAGAGAAAGGAAAAGATGATTCATCGAAAAACGACATGGCGGGAGAGTATGATCTTGCGTGTGTGAATGTCCATACACCGATAGCCACGATGATCACTAGGGTACCCAAGAAAAACACAGGGTGTGGAACGAGCTTTAAGTTTGTGTGACGTCCGAGGCAATAGATTAGGGTAACATAGGCAGCCAAACGTCCGTAGATGAGTGTAGGTCGGGGGACGTTGGAACAGCTTACGGTAGGGTACATCATTTGCAATGGCGGAAGACGGCAAAAGGTTGATGGTGTGAACAGCGGTATGGAGTGCTTCAACCCAATATGAATGCGGCAGATGAGCTTGAATGAGAAGTCCTCACCAAATTGTTGATGGTTCGTAGCATGCGCTCGGCACGACCATTTTGCTGCGAGGTGTATGGACACGAGAACCGAAAAAGTGTGCCAGTGCTAGAGAAGTGATCTCGAAACACACGATTATCATACTCCCCACCATTGTCACATTGGAGAGATTGAATAATAGTCCCAAATTAAGTCTGCACATACTTAGAGAAATAGAGAAATTTGGAAAATGTTTCACTCTTTCGAGTAAGAGGATAAACCCAACAAAAATGAGAATATTGATCAAGAAATAAAAGGTAGTACTTTATTCCACTAACACTAGACATCAGAGATGTCCAAATATCAGAGTGAATAATTTCGAAAGGTTTAGAAACAGTAGATACGGAAGAAAAAAATGGCAATCTAGTGTGTTTACCCATTTGACATGCTTGACACAGAGTTGTCAAGTCAGTCGATTTGCAAGATAAAGAATGAGAAGATAAAAGACTACGAAGGACTTGATTATTGGGGTGACCGAGCCTGTGATGCCAAAGAGAAGAAACAGCAGCAGAAGAAATTAGAGCATGAGGAGCAGAGAGAGGTCAAGATGGAGTGACTGAGTAGAGTGGTCCAGGACTATCACATCGGAGCAGCGGAGTTTTGGTCCGCAGATCCTTAACAGAAAAACCAAAAGGGTCAAACTCAATAGAACATAAATTATCAATAGCAAACTGGCGAATAGAGATGATATTTTTAACAATGGAAGGACAAACAAGAACACGGTTAAGATGAAAAGGGCGAGGGGAGGAGTGAATGATTCCTTGACCTAATGTCTTAGTAGGCGCATTTGATCCGTTACCAACAGTGATAGAGGGTAAGATGCTCGAATTAAAAACAGAACGTAGAATACCTGTGTTCGTGGTGATGTGGTTTGTTGCACATGTGTCCATGTACCACGCCGTATCGTGCGGATCCTGAAGAGCCATGGTATTGAAAGCTTGAGTCAAACCGTGAGGGATGGTAAAGGTTGGCTCTGACGGTGTAAGCCTTTTAATTCCAACTGCAAATGCACAGCATACGAAGTAGTATTTAGGGGTCGATCCCACGAAGACCAGTTTTCACACTATGATATATTGAGCTAAATCAAAAGCTAAGATAATTCAAATATGTTTTTGGTTTTTTTTATAACTAGTAATGAAAGCGAAATCGGTTGTAAAGATAATTTTAACAAGCGTTAGGTCAAGGAATATCTCAGGAGATTCAGACAAACGGATCAAAAAACTATTCAGGCGATGATTAACATGTCCGTCAACGGCGCCAAAAACTTGATACACGAGTTTTAACCCTTTTAATTCCTACTGCAAGTGCACAGCATACGAAGTAGTATTTAGGGGTCGATCCCACGAAGACCAGTTTTCACACTATGATATATTGAGCTAAATCAAAAGCTAAGATAATTCATATATGTTTTTGGTTTTTTTTATAACTAGTAATGAAAGCGAAATCGGTTGTAAAGATAATTTTAACAAGCGTTAGGTCAAGGAATATCTCAGGAGATTCAGAGCAACGGATCAAACAACTATTCAGGCGATGATTAAGCATAAATCTAGAACTTAAACACTAGGATAATATCAATCCACTCTGGTGATATCAATATCTTTGTCTATCAACCTAGAATTCCTAACTCTCGTTGGTACTAGAAATCGTAGACAAGCCTTAAGATCAGGTTTAATATGTTCACAATTCTCAATACATCTACTCTCGCAGGTAATGGTTAAATTGCTCACCAATGTTCTTTCTAGCAACCTAGCAACTCTCGCTGTCTAAGTTAAACCTCATATCATAAGATCAAGTGATCAATTCGATCTAAGCATTAAGAACAACAAGGGTGAAGATATCGATTCTATTAGCCTATTTGTGTTTAATCCTTTAGCTCATGAATTCCTTTGACAAACCTCAACCTAACTAAGAGATCTACTCAGACATGATTAAAGAAGATAACAACATGATTATAGAGTTCATAATAAAAGCTTGAATAGATGATGAAAGCTGAATATAAACTTATAAGTACTTAATTAAAGCATAAATATAAGAACTGAATTTAAAGCATAAATATAAGAACTGAAAGTAAAGACTGAAAGTAAAGACTGAAAGTAAAGACTGAAAGTAAAGAACTGAAAGTAAGAACTGAAAGTAAACTTAATAGAACTTGATTAAAGCATAATGTTTAAAGCTTAAAACAAACTAATAAGAACTTAATAAAAACTTAAACTTAAAAGCTCAAAGGAAACTAGAGCAATGTTATAAGCTAGAGAGAAGAGGAGGAAGAAGATGGTGATTTTTGTGATCAAGAGTGAGTTGTATTATAGGCCAAGGTGAGGGTGGTAGGTGAGACGGGGAACGGTCGTTCTGTGGAGAGAACGATCGTTCCAGATGGTCGATCCGTAGTAGGTGGAATGCGGTGTCAGGGAACGATCGTTCTTGGTTGAGAACGGTCGTTCTTCATACTTTTGTCGGCGAACGATCGTTTAGGGGTAGAACGGTCGTTCTCTTGCGTTTTTGTCGGCAGGGTAGGGAAGTGTGGAACGAGCTGCATGGAATGGAACGATTGATCTACGGTGTGTCGGCAAGGTTGGTGAAGGGGAGGAACGATCGTTCCATAGGGGGAACGGTCGTTATGTTGGTCGTTCTTCATGGTTGGTCATTTCCTCGTGTTTTCCACGTCAACTTGACTCGAACATGTCCGTAAACGCCAAAAACTTGATACACGAGTTTTAACCCTTTTAATTCCTACTGCAAGTGCACAGCATACGAAGTAGTATTTAGGGGTCGATCCCACGAAGACCAGTTTTCACACTATGATATATTGAGCTAAATCAAAAGCTAAGATAATTCAAATATGTTTTTGGTTTTTTTTATAACTAGTAATGAAAGCGAAATCGGTTGTAAAGATAATTTTAACAAGCGTTAGGTCAAGGAATATCTCAGGAGATTCAGAGCAACGGATCAAACAACTATTCAGGCGATGATTAAGCATAAATCTAGAACTTAAACACTAGGATAATATCAATCCACTCTCGTGGTATCAATATCTTTGTCTATCAACTAGAATTCCTAACTCTCGTTGGTACTAGAAATCGAAGACAAGCCTTAAGATCAGGTTTAATATGTTCACAATTCTCAATACATCTACTCTCGCAGGTAATGGTTAAATTGCTCACCAATGTTCTTTCTAGCAACCTAGCAACTCTCGCTGTCTAAGTTAAACCTCATATCATAAGATCAAGTGATCAATTCGATCTAAGCATTAAGAACAACAAGGGTGAAGATATCGATTCTATTAGCCTATTTGTGTTTAATCCTTTAGCTCATGAATTCCTTTGACAAACCTCAACCTAACTAAGAGATCTACTCAGACATGATTAAGAAGATAACAACATGATTATAGAGTTCATAATAAAAGCTTGAATAGATAATGAAAGCTGAATATAAACTTATAAGTACTTAATTAAAGCATAAATATAAGAACTGAATTAAAGCATAAATATAAGAACTGAAAGTAAGAGAAGTAAGACTGAAAGTAAAGACTGAAAGTAAAGACTGAAAGTAAAGAACTGAAAGTAAGAACTGAAAGTAAACTTAATAGAACTTGATTAAAGCATAAATGTTTAAAGCTTAAAACAAAACTAAGAACTTAATAAAAACTTAAACTTAAAAGCTCAAAGGAAACTAGAGGCAATGTTTATAAGCTAGAGAGAAGAGGAGGAAGAAGATGGTGTGATTTTTGTGATCAAGAGTGAGTTGTATTTATAGGCCAAGGTGAGGGTGGTAGGTGAGACGGGGAACGGTCGTTCTAGGTGGAGAACGATCGTTCCCGATGGTCGATCCGTAGTAGGTGGAATGCGGTGTCAGGGAACGATCGTTCTTGGTTGAGAACGGTCGTTCCTTCGTACTTTTGTCGGCGAACGATCGTTCTAGTGGGTAGAACGGTCGTTCTCTTGCGTTTTTGTCGGCAGGGTAGGTGAAGTGTGGAACGAGCTGCATGGAATGGAACGATCGATCTACGGTGTGTCGGCAAGGTTGGTGAAGGGGAGGAACGATCGTTCCATAGGGGGAACGGTCGTGTTCTTCGTTCGCCTCCTCCAAGAACGGTCGTTCTTCATGGTTGGTCATTTCCTCGTGTTTTCCACGTCAACTTGACTCGAACATGTCCGTAAACGCCAAACTTCTTCGGAACTCCAAAATCTGTAAAAGACTCAAAACAATAGAAAAGACTCGAAAAACCAACGAAAGATGCAAATCAAAACTCAAACCGAACACTAAAAACGAATCAAAATATGTTAAAAACCGATAATATCAACTCTCCCCAACTAAAACCTTTGCTTGTCCCCAAGCAAAACCAGATATTTTACAAAAAGGAGAGGTTAGAAAAATGTGTGAAACTCGTAAAACTTATAGGACCACATTTTAAATCAATTGCCCGTAAACCGTATTCGCAAAGTTCAGATCAAACCGTACTTCATTGTACTTCTCCATAACCGTAGTAAATAAATGAAATCTCATAATCAAGCAGAACTCAATATTTAACATTCATTATCAAATGCGTGTACTCTCACAAAGGGAATATCTAACATGTTATGGTCTAGGTATTAAGGTTGGTATTTGGTGGCTCAAGTGTTTCGGTTTCTTTTAGTAGTATAAACAGATGCAAATCATTATGCAAAATCACCGTGAGACACAAACCAATTAGGAGGTACACAACTCTCCTTAACTCTAATCCTTCTACCCTTTTTTAACAAGTCACAAATCAAGAACATGATTAATTTCTTTTAACATTTTATGGAATTTAACGATATTACCTAGACTTTCCCGGTTCCTTCCGTTTTCTTTTCTGTAATGCAAATAATTTTTATTCTTCTTTTTTCTTTCTTTTTCTTTATTTTTTTATTTTTATTTTATTTTTATTTTTTTTTATTATTTTTTTTTTATATATCGGAGAGTGGAACCGGTTAGTCTCTAAGATCTGCATCAAAAGAACATCAACAATGTAAGCTTATTTCTTGAATGTGAATAAAACCTTCTACCCTTTAAAAGTTCACCCTCTTTTGAAACGAAAATTTTCAATGAATATGTTCAAAGAGAGAGACCAAATTTCTAGACACATCCCATGAGTTTAATCAGAAAGAGACCACCTATCTAGACACAATCCTAAAGAAAAGTTGTGTCGGTCCGTATACTCCATAGTTTTTGCACATGAATGCAATGACAGTAAACGAAGAAAAGTGGGTTTCAACATGGAAATGGTAAGGGTGTGGTACTAGACTAAGGATAAGTCTAGCCATTTGGAGTTAGCAAAGATTGGTAAAAATTGATGCAAAGAAAACTCCAAATGTAAAATCCAATACATGATTATCAACCCCCTAAGTGAGATAAATTAAGTCCATATTAAGTTCCGATAATTCGATTAAGTTCAGATGATTTGAGAAATTCACTAAATGATCAAGTTATGGATTTTTCTGCGTTTCCAAACTATCCTCAAACAATGCTAAACAGTCCTAAGGCAATGACATCGAACATGTTGCAATTCCAAAAAGTTTAACAAGTTCACACAAATATTTTTTTTTTTTTTTTTAAAATATAAACACGCTTAAATAAAACTTAAAATCAAACATAAGAAATAAAATAAAAAAAAAACATGAAACACAACGTTAGTACACAATAAATCCCTCCCCCAGACTTGTTTTTAACCGTCCCGGTTGAAACAAAACTGAAAGAGAAACCCGTAAATAAAAAAAATAAAAGTAGCATAAAAAATAAAAATGGATATGACAAGGGTGATAGAAATAACCACAGCTCAGTGGTCGCTGGTGGAGCTATCGGTGCTGCTCTCTATCCGTCATCCGCTCAACACTTAATAAAAACCTGCAAAAACAATCTCAAACAAAACAAGAAACGTAAATAGAATAAGAACGAAAAACTTCACGCTATTTTACATGTTACCTGGTGGGTTGCCTCCCACGAAAGCGCTTGTTTTACGTCGCTAAGCTTGACGTGGAGAGTTTGTTATGCTGGAGGAGGCTCGGTCAAGGGAGTTTCTTCCCCGTCTCCGAGTTGTGTGTCGGCGAGATATGGTTTCAATCGCTGTCCATTGACCACAAACTCTTCTCCGTTGGTGTTGAACAAGATGACAGCTCCATATGGTCGCACTTCCTTTATGGTGAAGGGCCCAGACCATCTCGATCGTAACTTCCCGGGAAACAGCTTCAGCCGGGAGTTGAAAAGTAGAACTTGGTCTTGGGGGCGAAGTTACGAGCTAGGATGCGCTTGTCGTGGTATGCTTTGGTTCGTTCCTTGTAGATTTTGGAGTTCTCATAGGCGAGATGCCTAATCTCCTGAAGCTCGTGTAGCTGCATCATGCGTCGTTCTGAAGCCGGCTTAATGTCATAGTTGAGCAGTTTGACAGCCCATGCGGCTTTGAATTCGAGCTCAACGGGGAGGTGACAGGCTTTTCCGTAAACAAGGTGGAAAGGAGTTGTCCCGAGGGGCGTTTTGTAGGCGGTCCTGTAAGCCCATAGAGCGTCGTCTAGCTTGGAAGCCCAGTCCTTCCGAGTTGTGTTCACAGTTTTCTGAAGTATGCTCTTGATTTCTCGGTTAGATATCTCAACTTGCCCACTTGTTTGCGGATGGTAAGGCGTTGCGACTTTGTGCTTTACACCATTTTTGCGCAATAGATTCTCGAAGATCTTGTTGATGAAGTGAGAACCTCCATCGCTGATGACAACTCGCGGAACACCAAATCTAGGGAAAATGATAGACTTGAACATCTTGATCACCACCTTTGCATCGTTCGTGGGACTCGCCAATGCCTCAACCCATTTAGACACATAGTCAACAGCCACGAGTATGTACTCGTTCCCGAAAGAAGATGGAAACGGTCCCATAAAATCAATTCCCCATACGTCAAAGACTTCCACTTCGAGAATGAAGTTCTGTGGCATCTCATTGCGCTTGCTGATGTTGCCCTGTCGCTGGCATGAATCGCATCTAGAGATAAAGCGCTGAGCATCTTTAAACATTGTTGGCCACCAATACCCAGCTTGCAGAACCTTGGAGACTGTTTTGAAAGTAGCGAAGTGTCCGGCATAGGAAGAGCCATGACAGTGAAACAGAATCTCCGGTATCTCCTCCTCAGCCATGCAACGTCTGAATACTCCATCTGGGCAATGTTTGTACAGGTACGGTTCATCCCAGAAGTAATGGCGAATATCCTTTAGGAATTTCTTCCTCTTGTTGCCCACAAAACCGTGAGGTTCTAGATCAGCAGCTAGGTAATTTGCAATCTCACCAAACCAAGGAATCTGAGGATGTTGGCTGCTTTCGGTTTGGTTGCAGAATTCGGACTGAGCAGGTGCTCGCTGGGTGGGAGCATGTGTTTCCTCGATTTGGAATACTCCGATCGAGTAAACCTGTTCTTCAGGGAGGCTGTCATTGAGTGGGAGTTCTTCATCAATCCGCATCCTAGATAAATGGTCGGCAGCTCCATTATCTATTCCCTTCTTGTCCTTGATCTCCAGGTCGAATTCTTGAAGTAGGAGGATCCACCTGAGTAGCCGCGGTTTAGCGTCTTTCTTGGTCAGCAGATACTTGAGTGCTGCATGATCGGTATGAACTATGACCTTTGATCCAACGAGATAGGACCGAAATTTCTCAAATGCGAAAACGACGGCCAGAAGCTCCTTTTCTGTCGTAGCATACTTGCACTGAGCATCATCCAATGTGCGACTGGCGTAGTAGATAACGTGGAGCTTCTTCTCTTTCCTCTGGCCGAGAACCGCACCAACAGCATAGTCGCTAGCATCCGTCATAACCTCGAAAGGTAGGCTCCAATCTGGTGGCTGCACAATGGGTGCGCTGACCAATGCTCCTTTGATCGTATGAAAAGCCTCAAGACAGTTGCTATCAAAATCGAACTTCTCCTCTTTGCACAACAGCCTCGTGAGGGGTCTAGCTATCTTTGAAAAATCCTTGATGAATCTGCGATAGAAGCCTGCATGCCCCAGAAAACTGCGGATCCCCTTGACAGAAGTAGGTGGTTGTAGGTTCATCATAACCTCGATCTTAGCTTTGTCCACTTCGATGCCATCTTCTGATATGCGATGCCCAAGTACAATCCCATTCCGGACCATGAAGTGACACTTCTCCCAATTTAGAACTAGGTGTTTTTCTCACATCGCTGAAGTACCCTGCATAGATTAGATAAACAGTGAGAGAAAGAGTCTCCATACACCGAGAAGTCGTCCATGAACACCTCCATTATGTCTTCGATCAAGTCGGAAAAAATGGACATCACGCATCGCTGGAAAGTTGCCGGAGCATTGCACAACCCGAATGGCATGCGCCGGTAAGCGAATGTGCCATAAGGACATGTGAATGTTGTCATCTCCTGGTCGTCCGGATGGATGGGAATCTGAAAGAAACCTGAATAACCGTCTAAAAAACAGTAGTACGGATGGTTAGCAAGTCTTTCAAGCATCTGATCAATAAAGGGCAAAGGGAAATGATCCTTGCGAGTTGCAGCATTTAGTTTACGATAATCAATGCACATTCTATGGCCGGTTATGGTCCTAGTCGGTATCAGTTCATTCCTATCATTTTTTATCACAGTGATTCCTCCTTTCTTAGGAACTACATGAACTGGACTAACCCAAGTACTATCAGAAATAGCATATATTACACCGGCTTCTAGAAGTTTCATTATCTCCTTTTTAACAACATCTTTCAGATTCGGATTCAACCTCCTTTGATGCTCTATGGAACTCCTCGATTCATTTTCTAGATGTATCCTATGCATGCAAAGATCAGGGGAGATGCCAGTAATATCATCAAGTGAATACCCTATAGCCTTTCTATACTTCCTAAGCTCGCATAAAAGTAAAGCTACTTCCACATTTTAAATCAGCGTTCACAATTACCGGGTAAGTAGAGTTTGTTCCAAGGAATGCGTACCTGAGCCCGGCCGGAAGAGTTTTGAGCTCCAGTTTGGGTGCTTTCAATTCGCTCCAAGGGCTGTCTATCGGATCAAGTGGCGGAGCAGGTGTTCGCGGGATTGGAGCGGGTGCTCCGTCTGTTTCTGCCGAGTTCTCCCCGTCTTCTAGGCTCATGTACGCCACCATCTGTTCCATTCTCTGGCTGGAATCTAGCATTTTGGCAAAGCTGTCGGCATCCTCGCTCAGGAAACCATGCTCTCTTTCAGCCAGAGTTAGAGCGGTTTCAAGAGGATCCGGGCATAGAAGCTCTTCAGCTGCCTCATCATATACGTCATCCACGCCTTCCACAGTGAAGGTCTGTCCATCCATCATTGGTTTCTTCAACAATTTGTCCATCTCGAATGACATCACCATGTCGCCTAGCTGAAGGTCAATCACTCCATTCTGTACATCGATTATTGCACCAGCTGTGCATAAGAATGGCCGTCCAAGAATCAGAGGGTCCTTCGGTTCTTCTTCAAGCTCTAGAACCACGAAATCAGCTGGGATGAGTGTGTCTCCAATTCGCACATGAAGATCCTCTAACATACCCACCGGAAGCTTTGTTGATCTGTCTGCGAAGACCAATGAGATGCGCGTGGGTTTGAAATTTGTGAACCCTAACCTTTTTGCCACAGAGTATGGCATAAGGTTGACACTGGAACCGAGATCGCACAGAGAGCATGCGAACGTCATGGGGCCGATCTTGACTGATAAGACGAATCTGCCAGGATCGCTTCTCTTCTTAAGGACTTTGTTCTGCAGAACAGCACTGCACTCTTTGGAGACCGCCATCACGTTTTCCTCCTCAGCTACTTTTCCCGAGACTAGGGTTTTCACATACCGTTTGAGAGCCGGTATCATCTGAACGGCATCCGTGAGAGGCAGCTTCACGGTTAGGTCTCTGAGCATCTCTCTGCATTTAGCATCCTCTAAGTCCTTGCGAGACTTCTTCGGTGGTACAGGGTACGGGACCTTGGGTTTGTATACTCTTGCTTCTGGATTGCTGGCTGAAGTTGTTGGAGTTTCTTGGCTGGGCATGTGCTCGGTTGACGGACCAGTGTGCTCGGTTGTCACTTCTTTTCCTTTTGCCGATCCGGAAGTTGTTTCCGTATTCAATGTTTTCCCGCTCCTTAGCTCGATGGCGTTGACAAACTCCTTCCTAGGTGCTTCAGCTTTTCCAGGCAGAGTTCCTGGTGTTCTTTTTATAGACTCGGCGGTTTGTGCAATCTGAACATCCAATTGCTTCATGTGGGTCCATACAGCCTCATACTTCCCACTAAGATCACCATACATAGTGTCAACTTTGGAGTTGATCTCTGCTGCCGCCTTTTGTTGACTTGCCATCATCTGCTGCATCATGTTCTTCAGCTCGTCTTGGGAGCCGGTTGCTGAAGATGAAGGCTGCGAGTTTGTGAAAGAATGGGGCTGCGAGTTTGTGAAAGGTTGCCTTGGCTGATTCCCTCCTTGGAAACGGTTCTGATTAGGAACGAATGGACGGTTCTGGTAGTTGTTGGAGTAGTTGTTGGAGGTTCTTCTGAAAACCCATCTGCGGTTGATTTCCTCCTTGCTTAGGATAGACTTGATCCTGCGGATTCTCCACATTGGTGCTCCTGTAGGACAGGTTCGGATGAGTGTTAAAGCCTTGGTTGTTGAAACTGCGGTTCTGCCCGAAGCTCTGTCCCGTCATATAGTTCACCTCCATCTGATCATCCCCGGTTTCTTCCTCATAGGTTCGAGCGATAGGTGCTTCCCCATTCTCGTCCACAAAGTGGACTGACTTCTGGTTCTTTTTTAGTAAAAGGTTAACCATGGCCGAGAGTTCATCAATCTTCCTGGAGTCCACACTGTTGACCTTCTTTCTGTCATACTCCGGGCTTTTGTTGCTGGAACTTGCGGCTAGGTTGTCGATCAGCTCCAGAGCTCCTTCTTTCGACTTAGTGTAGAAATCACCGTTACTAGCTGCATTCAGGGCGTTTCTGTAGTCCCAATCTACTCCGTCATAGAATGTGCTGAGCAGCTGCTCGTCACTAAATCCGTGGTGAGGGCACTCGCGCTTGTATTCCTTAAACCGCTCCCATGCTTCATTAAAGGACTCGCCGGACTGTTGCTCGAATGAGGAGATCTTGTTCCTCAAGGCTGCGGTCTTGGACTTCGTGTAGAATTTATCCAAGAAGGCTGCTCGTGCACTAGCCCAAGTCGGTAGAGAGCCTGGTGGTAAAGATTTTAACCACCGTGATGCTTTTCCGTAAGAGAGAAAGGGAAAAGCTTGCATTTCAGGAAATCTGGATGCACACCATTGGAGCCGGTTGTGCTACAGATCTCTTCAAAGTTCTCGATGTGATCCATCGGAATCTCAGCAGGCAGACCGTGGAACAGGTGTTGCTTCACGAGGCCGATCATTTGAGGTTTGATCTCGTAATCTTGCCTCTGGATGATCGGGGTAACGATCGCAGATCGATCCTGGTAGTATGTGTGAGCGCGCATCTTTGTCTCCGAAGGCAGGTTGTGCAATGAGTTGCCTCTCCTGTTGCATGCGAAGCTGCTCCATGGCTGTCTGAAGTTGTAGCAGCTGAGCTGCTATGTCTGCTTGTCCGCCCATATCTGAGTTGGCGGTGTCAATTGTTTCTGGTTCTGGAACAGGTATGTTACGTCTCTGCCTGTTCCCTCGTTCTGCTCTTGCTAACTCCTCGTTTGATAAGCTAACAAGATCCTCGTTGTTTCTGCTCCTTGTGCTCCTTGGTGACATGCACCTGAAACACAAAAACAAAGAAGAAAAGAAAACGAGTTCAGTAAAGTTCTTAGTCTGATAATTTAACCGTAAACCAAAGGTGAAAAATTTGGTCCCCGGCAACGGCGCCAAAAACTTGATACACGAGTTTTAACCTTTTAATTCCTACTGCAAGTGCACAGCATACGAAGTAGTATTTAGGGGTCGATCCCACGAAGACCAGTTTTCACACTATGATATATTGAGCTAAATCAAAAGCTAAGATAATTCAAATATGTTTTTGGTTTTTTTTATAACTAGTAATGAAAGCGAAATCGGTTGTAAAGATAATTTTAACAAGCGTTAGGTCAAGGAATATCTCAGGAGATTCAGAGCAACGGATCAAACAACTATTCAGGCGATGATTAAGCATAAATCTAGAACTTAAACACTAGGATAATATCAATCCACTCTCGTGGTATCAATATCTTTGTCTATCAACCTAGAATTCCTAACTCTCGTTGGTACTAGAAATCGTAGACAAGCCTTAAGATCAGGTTTAATATGTTCACAATTCTCAATACATCTACTCTCGCAGGTAATGGTTAAATTGCTCACCAATGTTCTTTCTAGCAACCTAGCAACTCTCGCTGTCTAAGTTAAACCTCATATCATAAGATCAAGTGATCAATTCGATCTAAGCATTAAGAACAACAAGGGTGAAGATATCGATTCTATTAGCCTATTTGTGTTTAATCCTTTAGCTCATGAATTCCTTTGACAAACCTCAACCTAACTAAGAGATCTACTCAGACATGATTAAAGAAGATAACAACATGATTATAGAGTTCATAATAAAAGCTTGAATAGATAATGAAAGCTGATATAAACTTATAAGTACTTAATTAAAGCATAAATATAAGAACTGAATTTAAAGCATAAATATAAGAACTGAAAGTAAAGACTGAAAGTAAAGACTGAAAGTAAAGACTGAAAGTAAAGACTGAAAGTAAAGAACTGAAAGTAAGAACTGAAAGTAAACTTAATAGAACTTGATTAAAGCATAAATGTTTAAAGCTTAAAACAAACTAATAAGAACTTAATAAAAACTTAAACTTAAAAGCTCAAAGGAAACTAGAGGCAATGTTTATAAGCTAGAGAGAAGAGGAGGAAGAAGATGGTGTGATTTTTGTGATCAAGAGTGAGTTGTATTTATAGGCCAAGGTGAGGGTGGTAGGTGAGACGGGGAACGGTCGTTCTAGGTGGAGAACGATCGTTCCCGATGGTCGATCCGTAGTAGGTGGAATGCGGTGTCAGGGAACGATCGTTCTTGGTTGAGAACGGTCGTTCCTTCGTACTTTTGTCGGCGAACGATCGTTCTAGTGGGTAGAACGGTCGTTCTCTTGCGTTTTTGTCGGCAGGGTAGGTGAAGTGTGGAACGAGCTGCATGGAATGGAACGATCGATCTACGGTGTGTCGGCAAGGTTGGTGAAGGGGAGGAACGATCGTTCCATAGGGGGAACGGTCGTTCTGTTGGTCGTTCTGCCTCCAAGAACGGTCGTTCTTCATGGTTGGTCATTTCCTCGTGTTTTCCACGTCAACTTGACTCGAACATGTCCGTAAACGCCAAACTTCTTCGGAACTCCATAAAATCTGTAAAAGACTCAAAACAATAGAAAAGACTCGAAAAACCAACGAAAGATGCAAATCAAAACTCAAACCGAACACTAAAAACGAATCAAAATATGTTAAAAACCGATAATATCAGTAGGCGCATTTGATCCGTTACCAACAGTGATAGAGGGTAAGATGCTCGAATTAAAAACAGAACGTAGAATACCTGTGTTCGTGGCGATGTGGTTTGTTGCACATGTGTCCATGTACCACGCCGTATCGTGCGGATCCTGAAGAGCCATGGTATTGAAAGCTTGAGTCAAACCGTGAGGGATGGTAAAGGTTGGCTCTGACGGTGTAAGCGTATGTGCTTCAGGACGTGGCTGATAAGGAGCACGGCCAAGGATCCTCGGTTGTTGATTAGAGGGGTACGGAGTCGCAGCAAACTTAGCTGGAGGAGGTTCGTAGAAGGGAGGCATCAAGGAGTACTGCGATTGCCAAGTCGGTGGATGATACATTGAATGCCATGGAGAATTGAAACGGCCACGGCCGCGGTTGTTGCGACCACCACGATAACCTCGTCCTCCTCTATGATTACGATAATGTTCACCACTGTTGTTGTAGGTACGAGAAGCAGGAGGAAGAGACACATCCAATTCACGAGCAGACGGTGGAGATGAAGCGGTGTAGAGGACAGAGGCTGCAGATGAGTTTTTGGTATTAGTTGGTGACGGTTTGTGATGACGAGCCAGACGCTCCTCTTCCATGGTGAGCATTGAGCGAGTTTCCAGAAAACTTGGGAAGGGGACACGGTGCTTGATAACATTAAGAATGCTATCAAATTTCTCGGAGAGGCCGTTCAGAACGTGCATAACAAGGACACGGTCGGAGATAGGAGAGTCGAGGTTGGCTAGCAAATCGGAGAACTTCTCTTTGGTTGATGGGTGGAAGAGAATCGTAAAGGATGAAGATTTGAAGGGTGGAGAGTTCTTGGCTTTCGAGTTCGATGGCTCTCGTCTCTTCAATTTCTGTATTTACGACCAAGCAACGTGTAAAAGGCTTCGAAATTCAGCTAAAACCAAAGAGATCGAAGATGAATCTGATGGTGATGATGCTGATGATGTTATTGATGATCAAGACTACGGTGACAATAAATGAGATACATCATCTCTAATATCGCTAATACAGGGCTGGATGATCTTCCTAACTTCGTTTTTGGGAATAACCAATGGTTATCTAACCCAGAGGCCTATATGAAAGTTTTAGAAACTTTCGTCTACATCTATTTTTTTTTTCTTAGTTTTTGTTTTAAATATTGCTTATTTTTTGCTTATTTTTTGCTTATTTATTACTTATTTTTGTTTTTTTTTAATTTTTATCACAACACTGTTGCTTATGTTTAAGTTTATAAAGTATTTGAGAGATTACTTCAACTTTTTAACTTCAATCTCACATCATTTGAAATGTACAAGTTTAATTTTCTTTTCTTAAAGCATGCAAAATTACTTATTCAAAGCTAAAAACTAAATAAATATAAAAAGAAACAAAAATTTGATACACAACCAGATAAGATATTAAACAATTTAATAAGATATTAAACAACTTAATAAGATAATAAAGAAAATTTTATCAACATATTTTGTAACTTTTCTTTTATGAAATTTTTTTCATAGAACCGCTTATGACATTCATAAGTGTTGGCACGGCTCTGATCTAACCGTCTGCACTCTCACTGGTGCATCAAAGAAAATCTATTATGTAATTAAGATGTTTACTTTTCTTTTAAACTACAATTAACGGCTGTTGTATATTTAAAAGGTTATAATATTCTGATTGCACAAGAGATGTTTCATGGATTACGGACAAATAGGTCATGTAAGAGTAATTTCTTAGCAATTAAAACGGATATGAGTAAGGCTTATGATCGGGTTGAATGGATCTTTATTGCAAAAGTTATGCAAAAGATGGGATTTGCGCCGCAATGGGTGACTATGGTGATGCAGTGTATTACATCAGTTCAATATAGTGTCCTCCTCAATGGGCAACCAAAGGGGCTGATAACCCCTAAAAGGGGACTCCGGCAGGGTGACCCACTGTCCCCATACATCTCATATTATGTACGGAAGCATTGATTGCAAACCTAAAGGAGGCGGAAAGGATGAAATTATTGAGGGGCTAAAGGTAGCCAGAGCTAGCCCTGCTATATCTCATCTCTTATTTGCGGATGATAGTCTATTCTTTTGTAAGGCTACCAAAGAGGTGTCAGGTTATACTGGGCCTTCTGAAGGAGTATGAATTAGTTTCTGGGCAACAAATCAACTTTGCAAAATCTTCACTTCAGTTTGGTCATTTAGTGGATGCAGGGATTCAGGAGGAAATAAAAGGTACTCTGGGTATCTCACGGATGGGTGGAATGGGGTCTTATTTGGGGATACCGAGAGCTTGGGGGGACCAAAGACACAAGTGTTTAGTTTTCTAACAGACAGATTGTTGTCACGGATTAATGGATGGACACCAAAATTACTATCTAAAGGAGGCAAGGAAGTTATGATTAAGTCGGTTGCCACAGCCTTACCAACTTATATTATGTCATGTTTTAGAGTTCCAAAAAAGGTTACAACCAAACTGATAAGTGCGGTGAGTCAATTTTGGTGGAGCTCGGGGGGCTCGTCGAGGGGTATGCACTGGTTATCTTGGGAGAAGTTATGTCGGAAAAAATTGATGGAGGTTTGGGTTTTCGACTTCTTCAGGAATTTAATACGGCTCTTCTTGCCAAACAACTATGGAGATTAATGGATCATCCCTCCTCACTGTTTGCTAGAGTCTTCAAAGGACGCTATTTTAGGAATTCGGATCCTCTAGCTCCTATCCGATCCTACTCTCCGTCTTATGGATGGAGGAGTATTATCTCAGCTCGCTCTCTGGTTAGAAAAGGACTAATCAAACGGGTTGGTACAGGCGCGTCGATTTCAGTTTGGAATGACCCCTGGATCCCGCCACTGCCCAGCGACCAGCCAGCACTACCAAAAACTTTTGTTCAGTATCCCCACCTATGTGTGACCATCTCATTGATGAACGGACGATGACATGGAAAGTCGATCTAATTAAGGACCTTCTTTGTCCTGAGGATGCAGCTATTGTTCAGGGAATTCCGATCAGTAGATTACTCCGGTCAGATCGTGACGGATGGCATTTTACAAATCGGGTCGATACACTGTTAAATCTGGTATAATGTGGAACGGGAATCTCAGCTTGCGAATAGGGGTCCTCCTATACTTGGCCGGATATAAAACCATTACAAGCCTTTACTTGGATGGTTAAGTGTCCCCCAAAATTGAGACATTTTATGTGGCAAGTTGTCTCGGGATGTTTACCGGTACTCGGTAACCTTAAGGCTAGGAGAATCCAGTGTGATTCCCAGTGGGGAGATGTGGGCGGAGGTGGAGACGATTAATCATGTTCTTTTGAGTGCCCTCCCGCGCTTCAGGTTTGGGCTTTATCTTCAGTGCCGTCGAATCCTGCTGTTTTTCCAACTGGTTCCGTATTTACGAATATGGATTTTTTGTTCTGGCGTATACCTTCGGATGATCGTGGCAGGCATACCCGTGGCTACTTTGGTATATCTGAAAGGTAGAAATGATAAATGTTTCAATAATATTGATCGGAGTGCTGTTGATATTGTTCGGATGGCGGAGGCAGAAGCTTCTGTGTGGACAGAGGCACAATGTATGGAGGGGTCAAACATTTCAGGGGAGATTGCTAGGAATAGTTTATAAGCCAGCCAACCGGTCAGCAAAGTGGTCAGCCAGTGCAAGCTATTCAAAGATACTGTCAAGTGGATGGGTCTTGGAAGCAGGTGATGTTTTCTCTGGACAAGGTTGGATTACGGAGTGTGCAGAAAGTGAGGTAATGATGGGAGCCCGGAATGTAAGGTGTAGTCTTTCACCATTACATGCAGAATTCGAAGCACTTATTTGGGCAATGGATTGTATGAGTATTTTACAATTCAAAGAAGTAACTTTTGCTTCAGACTGCTTGGAGTTAGTGAAGTTGGTCTCTGAACCAATGTTATGGCCGGCGTTTGCAGTGCATTTGGAAGAATTTCAGCGAGCAAAGAGGGCTTTTGGGATATTCGCGCTCATCCATATCCCCAGATCAACCAATTCAAGAGCGGATAAACTAGCAAGAAGTGCTAGATCTTTCCCCTCATGCATTATTCATGTTGGTGTTGATGTTCCGACTTGGCTTGTCGAGTCATTTTAGATTTCGGTGTTTGGTTTGTTTTGCTGTTGACAAAAAAAAAAAAAAAAACAAAATTTATCAATTGATACTCTTTTTGAATGTGATTGATGGGCATCAGAAGCCAATTCTTTGGGGAACACATGCTTGTAGCTTCGATGCTATGTGGGATTTTCGCAGGAGCATGCCTGTCCTGGCTTTGGCTTATTGGCAGCGAGATCTCGTTTTAGTTTCATATTTCATTTGATCTTTGAGACTTATGGTTGGATTTAAAAAAAAAATTGATTAGTTTTAAAATTTGAGAGATTTGTTAAATTTGTAAATATCAATTTTTCATATTTAAAAACTGGAAATTCTTAAAAATAACACACTTTTATGTTTTTGTGACAAAAGTAGCACACCAGAGTGAAAATGACAAAAATAGCATTCGTTTAAGAGGATAAATAATATTATACATTTACTTCTCATTCATTTATTTCTCAGTTATGTAACCCTAAACCATAAATCATAAAATCTAAACCCTAATTTGATGATTTGTGAACCCAAACTCATTAGTGTAATACATCTAAAAATGATTAAAATGTGCTATTATTGTTATTTTTTTTCCTAATATGTTATTTTTGTGACAAAAACATCAAATGTTTGCTATTTGAAGGTATTTCTCTTTAAAAAATTTATAGAATATATTTACAATACTGATTTTATGAATCTAAGAGATATAACTAATATTATCAAAATTTTGTTTAATCGGTTAAATTGTTTATAATACAAGTTCCAATAACACTAGATTTTAATAGAATTACAGAATTTTTAAAAATCAAACATTTTGAAAAACAATGGATTTTATATGAAATTAAAATATCATCAAATTAATTAATGTCAAAATCCATAAACCAATAAATAGAATCTTAATATTTTAGAATCTTAAAATTTTAGTAATTAATATATATACTATATTTTTCTTGTAGTCCGTGCCAAATGTTATACGCTAAACTAGGGAATTTGTTAAAAAAAAGCGAAAATCTCAAAAATATATATGAGTTTATAAATCAATCTCACTTGAAAAATAAATAATCGATCATAGAAAAAATAATATAAATTTGATGTGAACTCATGAAAAAAAATAACTAAAACATTATACATATAAAATAAAGTTATATCGAACCCAGTTTTTATGACAAACCCATGAATAGATAAGCATACGGTGAATGAAACAAAATATTTGGATAAGCCTGCCTATGGGGCCTTGCAGGAACAGTTTTTTTTTTCAAAGCAAAGATTGCTAAAATTCTATATAGATATAATAGCTATACATATCTATTATAGAACATTCATATACATATGAAAATGGAAACTTTGTTGTTCAAATATATTTATATGGAAATTTGAAACAATCTTTGACAGCATCGTTGATCTTCTTTAATAAATGAATTATCCATGACTTTCATGTAGTTCTTGGACGCATTCCTCGAAGCAATCTACAAAACATTGCGTGGGCAATCTTGTGTAAAAAAAACATTGCTAAAATCCCAAAATATATATCATAGAACGTTCATAAATAAAAACGCAAGAAAACGAAAATTCAAACTCATAATCAATAGATATTCTGGAAAACCTCTTTGTATACAGCATCCAACATGCTCTTCTTCGGTTTCCACTTCTCATCCGTTACCAAAATCTTCATCCTAATCTTCAGACCTCCTCTTGTAGCTACTATGGACACGTCAATGTACAACTGACCATGCGAAAACGCAGGTCTTGGCATAAACAAGCATACCCTTTGCAGTATTTGACATTGACTTTGATCAATAGTTATGGCGAAAGCAAGAGCAATAGATAATTGTCTACGCCTCATCCTGAGTGAAAATTTGTCTCTGGGGGTGTAACAAACAACCTTGGGAGAAAAACCTTTTGACCAACCTTTTCACATGTAATAAGATTTGCCTCGATCACGTGATTTTATAATTGTGTCACAAGTAGTCTGGTAGCATAGCACAATCCTCCCTTAGGATCTATATTTCTAAGCAACATAAACGGAACACCGATCTCCAACTTTAAGTCATAGCTCAGTAATCTAGATATCTTAATGATATTTAAGTATTCATGAGTGTACACGACATCGTCAATTGTACTTGTATCCGAAATAACAATACTATCAGCACTGAGATACGAACGCTCAACACCTTGCCATATACAAATCCACAACTAAAAACAAGTACAACAAAACATCTAAACTAAAATCAAAACGAAAATAATCAATTTTAAGATCTACCTGATACTTGAGATAACATATACTCGTTTATCACATGAACATCCTGATTACGTTAACTCAGTATAGCCCGTCCCTAGAAAACCTTGCATCACGCTCCTTCCCATATGAACACCCATAAACTTCCTTAACAATTTGCCGCATAGGATCCTCGCAATCTGTCACCAATAAATTTCGGGAATATCAGTCTCCAACTCCCCATCATTAGGCTCGTTGATCTTTCAACTGCCTACATCCAGTATTTAATCGGAAAATTCCTTAAGTCCCCCAGCATCTCCTACGATAATGCGCATGTTCATCTTGAGTTCTCCAACCTTACAACTCGGCCACAAGTACGATGAATTCAAACTCGATATCACAGTCTCAGTTATATTACCTCTAACGATGGCTGGTAAGATCTGACAAAAATCGCTTCCAACAACGACCACCTTACCACCAAAACCTTATCACATTTGAGTGTATCTCTCATACTCCTATCTAAAATCTCGAAGCAGTGCTTACTCATCATCGGAGCCTCATCCCATATCAACTCCACTTGATGTGATCCAACAGTTATCGAACACGTCATAAATCTAGAGTGAGTTTTCCTACCTCCTTGCAAAAGAAGAGCAGCTATACCGCTGGATGCAACGTTTAAGACAATCTTACATCTTGATCGAAGCTCAGATCCTAGTATCCTCCATAAAAGTATTTTCCTGTCCCACCAAAATTATAGACAAAAAATATTCCTCCTCGTCCAAGAGCTACGTCACCAAGAATCTCATTTGTAAATACCCTTCTGCTCAAGTGTAATCGTTGATAGAAGTTTCGGACGTTTGATTTTTAATGCTACTTTTTATAGATAATAGGATATTTAATACTTTTATCCATAGCAAAATCTTCTGCATGCGACATCCCATCAAAATTAACTAATGAATTTTCATTCCTCCGCAGATATCTCCATATTTTTTGCTAAACCCACTTCTTCAAATCTTCCTCGGGAACGTAGACGGCTAGGCCAAAAAAATTTCAGTGCTGAGAAGTCAGCATAACTCATCTAATTAGCATAACATAACAAAAAATCACAATTTCAAAAGAGTGAAAACAACATTGTTCTCCTTTCTGAGCTTATACAGTATATCTTCAGTCAATATATTCCATGTTGCTTCTCAGACTCGAACAGGCACAACCATACTATTAGAAACCTAACATTATAACAAATAACCTCCTCAGAAAGTTTCATGTTCCCCACACACTGCCTTCGTTGATTGCATCAATGTATTCTTTATCATCGTCAAGCAATCATAACTCATATACACATCTTTGTACATCTCATAACCAATTCCCATTAACAGTATGTATCTCTTCGAAAATTCTCAGACAATACTATGTTGAGCAGAAATCTAAGATAATACGACTGCACATATTGAGGTGGTACATATGTAAGGCTGCCTGTGGCGAAACCCTTATCATGAAGCTTTCGTTCTCTAGTATTTTGCAGTCAAACAAAACGCATCGGGAATTCCGCATAAGTCAATTATCTTGCTTCCATAAATTTATTGTTTGCATTCATCCATGCAAGAAATTTAGATTGCAGCACGAAAGCACGACATATAACACCTTCATTAATATGTAAATAGAAAGTAAGACTCACCACCGTTGTTGTTCGAAAATGAGTTGGAAAAGCCAGAATCCTCCAAATTGCTTCACAAACCGAAAGTACCTATATTACAAAATAAAATTACAACTACACCACTTTCTCTTCATAAGAAAACCAGAAAGCCTAGCATACCACAAATACATACATGCAACTAAGATACTCTTTCACCTCGTCCTCAACATTCTTTATTGTTGCTCTGAACCGAAGCTTTAAGATAACCCAGCCCCTTTGTAATGTTCTTAAAAAGATACTTGATTGACCTTGTCTGGTTACACCATTCAATATTGATATAATCTTGTAACAAAGATCGATGCAAATAGGAAACCCATCATCATCGATCTTTGTCACAGGATTATAAGACTTAGAGTAAAAATTTGTACAGCACACTTTATGCAAGCACACATTGTTTCTGTTAGCTTCACCAAATGGACCCTGCACCATCGAATCTCCAACGATTTCATACAAAGCATGGTCTAGTTCTTTATCAGGAATTTCAGCTCATATAAATCGATCTATATAACATCACCCGTAGATAGTTCCTAATCAGGATGAAGAAAAAACACCATATGAGCATGGGGCAGTCCTTTCTTATGGAACTCAATAGTGTACATTGTTGCAAAATAAAATAAAGAAATATCAAAGATCATACCAAACACAACATATATGTGCATGACTATTAAATATATACCTGAATTAACCTGACCCAATAAGTTATCTTTAATCAGATAGTCCACGAGATTATCAAGTGTCATTTTGAAGACTCTGCAACAAAGATCCCGCCAATCTTCTTTTTCTTAACTTATGCTATTCCAGTTACCTAGTAATTTTTGTCTACTTTGGATTATAAGTAATTGTAATGAAAAAGTCAAGGTAACCGTAATATTTGCAAATGGTCATGGCATCCAGATAATGCTGCATCATATATCTTCCCCCTCCCGCCTCATTCCCCCAGATAATACCAATTAGGCCATAAGATGAACTAAGCATATAGATGATTGGTTTGTAGAAAGTTAGTCAACATTATTAAAGAGAAATCAAGTATATAGAAACACTAAATTGTTTAACTCTAGAGTTAGAGAGGAAAGCCTTACACTTGATATAGGCAAGACAGCTTATTGCACAAGTAAAGAAGAACAATGGCTAGGTGAGATAAGTTGCATCAGACGGCATGTCCTTCTAGCTCTTGGTGATCATCTTGTGGAACTGCATGATTCGGCTCGACCTGAACGAAACAACTGGAAAGATTCTTCATTATTCTCTTATCTATCTAACATTAATATTGTCGGTTTAACACGAAAGAAATAACATTTTCTTAAAAAAATATAACAACAAAAGAAAATTAATAATCTAATGGTATCAGAAAATTTCTTTTTTTTTGGTTCAAAATGGTATCAGAAATTTTCTAAGCGATCATAATTGTAAAGATTCATCAATATTTTAGGATAATTTCATGAATAAGACACAATCTTTTTTTTTCGTTTGGATTTTCAGATAATTTCCGGTCAATACAAAGCATTATCCTAATCCTTTTATCGCATTATTCAAATAAAAAAAAACACACGAAAACAAATAGATAGTCTTGAATGCTGATTACGAATTTTTTTTCTCCAAAACACAAACTTATGATGATAATCTTTAAAAATAGATCATAACACTAACAATTTAATTTAAAGTTTAATATTAACATCCTTTTTCATTAAGAGCAATAGAGTAATTTTATACCCCAACTCTCAACTTGAGAGCGACACGTCAGAAACTCACTTCGCAAATAATAAAATGATATAGATCTCAAATAAAATATGATTACTAAAACATAGGAACTTTTAAAGTAAAATTCATCAACAAAGAATCTTTTGGGTTTTGATACTAACCGAAACCCCACAGAGCTTATTCATATAGCTCTAAAAATAACCATAAATTTTTATGAATAATTTATCAAACTTGTTAGAAGAAACTTGGAACCTGAAAATTACTCTCACCTCAGCATGAGACAAAAACCTTAGCCCTGAATGCAAATAGTAAGGAAATCTAAAATAAGAGACAAATTACAGAGTCGACTAAGATGTGTTTATATTTTTTTATACTTTAATCACGTGTATTTTGGTGAACGACCTATATGAGTCAGAGCACGCCTCACTCTATCAACCATAACTTCTTTTTTTTTAAAGAATTTTTAATTATTTAAACAAAAAAAAAACTGTTTACATTTTTTTATCAACCATAACTTCCGCCTCTTCTTTCACCGCCCTGAACGTTTGAGTAGATTTTAGATTTTAGATTTTGGTTTTTGGCTTTTGGTTTTTGGTTTTCAGATTCTGGTTTTTTAACTTTTGTTTTTTGATTTTGATGTAGATTTTAGTTTTTAAGAATCTTGAATGGTAGTTTATTTAGATTTTGGATTTTGACTATTTTTGAACTATTATTTTTTAAAATAAAAATAAAAATAATGAAATAAAAATAAAATTTTGCTGATACAAACATCTTATTTCTTATGAAAATAATAAAAATACAAAATTATTATTCAAAACACATATATTTATTTTATAAAATTATTTTTTTAGAAACAACAAACAGAAAAAGTTATCTTAAATTCTACAAAAATGCAGAAAATTATGAATTAAAAAGAAATGAAAAAGTCAAAATAATGAAAAAAAAGAAAGAAATGAATTAAGTAATTGATTGTGTCTTAAAAAGAAATGAAAATGTCAAAATACTGAAAAACAAAAATCAGTCAAAAGAAAAAAAAAATCACATCTCGTAATTAAAGTAGAGAGGGAAGAGTGAAAACCCCAGAATTTGTGGTTTTTGGATTTTGTTTGTAAATGGCAAAAACAATCAAAAACTAGTTTCCCTAAAATTTAAGGAATCTCTTTTCTGAAAAACTTGAATGGCTAGAAAAACAGTTTTTGAAAAACAAAAGCCAAAAACTAGTTTAAAATCTACAAACGTTCATAGCCTTAGCTAGTTTCCCAACATTAGTCACCATCAACCTCTATGGAGAAGACCCAACAACATATAGTTGTTTTTGTTTATTTATCGTGTGCTTTTTTTTTATCTATTCTATTTGTTGTTTTTAGAAATTTGATAGTTTTTAAGCGATTTTGAATAAGTTTTTTTTTTTCTTTTCTTTTTGCAAACTATATGGATAAGCTTTTTCTTTCTTTTTTGCAAACTACATGAATAAGTTTTTTTTTTCCAAACTATATGAATAAGTTTATTATGTTTTAGTAACTCGTGCTCAAAAGCTTAAGAGACAAACGAAGAGGCTTGAAACTACAATTAAAGTTACGTACACCGACTCCAGCAACTTTAAGAGACACACATAATCTTCTGATAAATCTAAGAAACATAAAGAAAGATCTGCAACACAAATATGTTTCATGATTTTAGACAACTGAAGAATCAAATCCAATTATGGACTCTAATCAATACAAAATACCCAGAACTGCTGTTAATTCGGACCCATTGGCCCAGAGAAACAGGGCATGGCTGGGAGTTCTGACGCCAGGCTAAACACCATCATTTCTTTGAGAACTTCCATGCCCCGTCTCATACTTTCAGTAGCTTCTTCCTACCTTCCTGGAGCTGCTTGTACGTTTTTTTTTGTCTCTCGTCCATTGAGAGGAACCCGTGGCGGTATTCCCTTCTAGAGTTTTTGTAGTAAAGCCGTTGCCGCTACACCAAGCCACTAAAACAAAAGGACCCGAGTCAACAAAAGTACAAAACCAATAATAAAAGACAGAAAGAGATTAGAAACTATGATTCTTCAATGAACAATATTCGTCAGAAGCCTCAAACTATACAATATATAGACTCAACACAAGCAAAATAATTAGAACACAGAATACACACAAAGAGATTAGAAACGTACAAAAAAGGTAAAAGCAACATGATCAATTAAACTATGGTCTGTAATTGAAAGCCAAACTCCAGCCACAATGGTAAACTCTTCTCTGAGTTTCATGATCTTCCTCCATGTATCCTAAAAAGATGAAACCATATAAAATATAAGCAATTATACGACAGCAAACAAAAAGGGGTATATTACCAGAAACCAAAACCCGAACCCGAATCCGACACGAAATATCTGAAACTGAACCTGAAACTTTTTGTCAAAAAATCAGAACGGTTTCTATTGTGTAAACCCGAAAACCCGAAACCTGAATAAACCGACCCGAACCAGACCAAAACCGGAAGAATAAACTTAAAATCTGAACGGTTTCTATTTGTCTAAACCCGAAAAATCGAAACCCGAAAAAACCGAACCTGAACCTGAAATACCCGAACCCAAAATACCAATTTTTTTCGATATTTTCATTACATTGGTTATTTTGGTTTCGAAAAAATTCTAAATATCCGAATCTAAACCCGAACCCAAAATATCCGAACCCGAACCCAAATAAAACCCGATCGGGTTTGACTTTGAACCCGAAACCCGACCCGAACCCGAAATAAACCGAACCAAAACCGAATTGCATTTACAAAAAAAACTGATCAGTTTGTATATGTCAAAACCCGAAAAACCGAAAAATATGATCCAAACCCGAAAAATAAACCGAAGTTCCAGGCCCGTATAGACCTCACACTGTCTCTGACATTATAAGTTTTAACAAAAAAGTTTAACATTGTAAAAGCAATAAACTGGAGGTAAGCGAATGAATCTAAGGTAAAGTGAAGACAAAAAATTATTGTATTTGTGTTCACAGTACATGTATCGACTCCAATTTGTTAAAAAAAATTGTTGAATTGTCAATTTAAAATGCTCTGATTAGTATTGACTTATCAAGTCTTTGTGAGTCATTCATAATTTCATATAATAAATAGGTTTTCTGCTATGCACCAAAAAAAGAACAAAATAATAGATGGAGAGAGGTGTTCCAAAAAAAAAAAAAAATTAGATGGAGAGAAAAGTAGATAGGTATTTTTTAAGGGAACCCTATTTTTAAACATAAAAAGGTAGACGGGAACTATCGTTCACAGAATAAACTACAAATGCTTTGAAAAATTTAAAATACATGGTCCTTTTTTCTCACCCCAAAAACAAGGCACCCTAACAGATTCATGAAGGCTAGTGAAACTCGAACAGGAGCTTTGAGATACAAATAGAGAGTCAGAGAGCTTGTTAGAAGCGCATAATCTCCTTGGGTGGTTTGAAATTGACATGGTGAGTTTCTGGAGTTGCATTTTCATCTTCTTTCCACATCTTTATCGTCTTATCAGAACTCACATGTTACCAATCTTGAACCTGTCTGATCATAACACGCTGCATATATACCCGCCTCGCTCTCCAGTGAAGCTGCCATAGGACAAAGTGACAAACATAACATCAATCAAAACCCCATTATTAGTGCTTTCGAAGCCTAGTCATCGTTCTTTAGAGCTTGATCATACACTTCCAGCACTTGGGGATCAAGTTTGATTAAGTTTTACGGTAATGTACTATACTGAGACTTCCATAATCTTCCTTTACACGCGTATCAAGAGCAAATGAACATGAAACAAGCTGTGAATGTACTTACCAGGCTGTACAATAGTTTCCGTCTGTTGTAAACTGTGACACTCTTCCAGTCCCAGAACCATATACTTCCATTATCACCTTAATTCTAGCTAAAAAGGACACTGAAGGTAAGGTAGATATACAATCACAAAATAGTGGGTTCAAATGAAATTGGTATCTCCAGTGACCATTACACCATCCTCGTTCACAGCCATTGCGTTAATTATGGTCTTCTACAGCGAACTGTTCCACGGAGAAAGACATCAGAATACCAAAACTATTAATTTTCAAATGAAACTCTTTCTTGGAAAGCACTAGACATGCAAAACAATGGGTTATATATTATATCAGCATAGACTTACAGCATGTTGTGGCAAAACTCTCCGTTGGAAGGCTAAATTTGTTGTTGTTGTCAGCTGATGCAGAAGCAAAGGCATTCCTAAAACGACAACAGAGAAAATTATTAGTAAATGTTCAGGTGGATCGTCTTGATGAACCATCTGTTAGAAAGATAAAGTGGATGGCACTGCAACTACACATACTCTTTAGGATGAAGGATCATTGCTCGGACAGATTTCTTATGGTGTGCTAAAGTTGTCATTGTTTTGCCTGCATATAATAACCCGACAATCCAGACGAAACAATATATCTGCAGCAAGTAATTATTTGATAAGCAGGGATCCAAAAACATATGGATTTTAAGTCCAATTAATGGTATATCGATATACCATATCGAAGGTCCCAAAATTTAATAGTCGTGTCATGAGATCCAGTTACAACTTGTGTCCTACAACATCAAAGATCACAGTTAGTCCCAACTACTATTATAAGAGAATCTAAAAGACAGTCAGAAACTCTAACAGCAATTCCATATGAAAAGAAACGTACTGTTGGACGAACAGTACAAACGGTGTTGTCATGTCCTGAGATTGCAAAAATTTGCATCTTGGTACGAATGTCCCACACCTGCAATAAGCAAACACAAACTTTTTAACTACAAATTCAGCAAAGCTAAAGCATCAAAACTCAAAAGAGTAGAAATACACGGACGCTAATGAACAAAGGATATAAATATAATCAGTAATTTTCTTACGCTGCAGACAGAGTCTCGCCCTCCGGCTAGTAAAACGTTCAAAGTTGGGTGAAGAGCTAAGAAATAGATTCCACTGAAGTGACCATGATAAGACCGGATAACCTATCAAATCCAAATTTCATGGGCATTAGATAATGAGAAGTTCAAATAACTTTATTCTGCTCAGAGTCCAAGCATTTGACTTGCTTGTCATCACCAGCAGAGAACATATGTTTATGTCGATTGCTTACAGCAATGCCTGCAACAAATTAAAAAAAAAAAAAAAAAAGTAAAGTTCGGAATGGTAACTTGTCCGCTAGTGTCAGTCATAGAGCCGTGTCTACCAATGGACCAAATTTAAGAGGCTAAGTCGATATGACCAGTAAGTGTTAGCTTCACAACTCCAGTTGCTACAATCCCATATCTAGTAAACATAATAAAAGCAAGCGTATTACATTCAACAAGCACTAAAGTTGGTGGGTTTTATTGGCAACGCACTAAAGTGCAATTTAAGTTCCAATATAGTATAACAAGAAAAACTCGGAAAATATAACCTTGATGGTACGATCAGCTGAACCCGTAAAAACCATTCATTACTCGGGCCGAAGCCGACAGATCTTACCCAACCCAAGTGCACCTGAATGACCTGTGAAAAGAATAACTAAGCGCAAGTCAAGAAACTCCTCGAGTAAACGGAAGGAGCCTTCTAGAGGCCAATAAAAGGACATAATCAGTGTGATGCAGAAACGGTGCGGCCCCACATATCTTACTCTGTAATTTTCCATGGTGCATGCCACTCTGGGCAAGGCCATCTGCTCGGTATTTTATCCATTAATGCAGAAGCTGAAAAGTTTCTGTAACTCGCAGAGAAGCGCACACACACACAAAAAATCAGAATGAGAAACTACCGTATAGGTATAACTAATAGACTTTCGATCTATCCTAAAACATAATTGGCATAGATTTTTAATATAAAATATCGACAAATCAACAATAAGAACGAAAACATGCATAAACTTAATATGAACTCTTACGTTAAAGAGAAAGTTCACCTACAAACAAAGAACAAAAAATAACTATACCAAAGAAAACAAAACATAAAAAGACCAGATTTTTCATGAATCACCTGTTTCTGTTTTTGATAGCAAAAACTTTTCCGAGATGATCTTTGTTCCATCTATCCTGAAATAACAAAACCATAAAATCAGTTTAACACCAAACCAAAGAAAACAATCAACAAACAGAAATAAAAAGATCCCAAAATTATTCAACCTAAAATCTAAAAAACAGAAATAAAAAGATCCCAAAATTATTCAACCTAAAATCTAAAAAACAACAATGAGCTACCGAAAAAAATAAAGTGGCTGGCTAGCAAAGACCTAAAGCACTAAAGCAGAGGAGGGTATATATAGATTTCTAAAGATAGGTTTGCTAAAATTTTGCCATTATTTTATAATCCCATAAATATATGTACGATTTTATCATTTGATTTGTTTAAAGATTTAATTTTAAGATAAGGTCAGTATTTCTCGAATGATATCATAGTATATTCTATAATTTTTTTAAGATTTTATATTTTTGCATATACATAGCTTTATAAGCGTAAGTTTAATAAAATTATATCATTATTTAAGGACCCGATATATACAACCATGAGATTATCTCTAGGATAACGACTAACCTTTTTCGGATGAGACCACGACGTTATCATCGTTTTGTTTTATGTATATACATACATATAATCGTTGTAAACGACACCGTTGTGGTCTTTTTTTTGTTTCGTTTTCAGATAATTTCCGATCAATAAAAAGCATTATCCTAATCCTTTTATCGCATTATTCAAATAAAAAAACACACGAAAACAAATAGATAATCTCAAATGCTGATTACGAATTTTTTTTCTCCAAAACACAAACTTATGATGATAATCTTTAAAAATAGATCATAACACTAACAATTTAATTTAAAGTTTAATATTAACATCCTTTTTCATTAAGGGCATTTCAGTAATTTGATACCCAACTTTCAACGTGAGCGCGACACGTCGAAAAATTACTTCGCTTTTAATAGAATGATAAATGTTCTATCGGTTTTATTCGGTTTATTTGGTTAGGTCGGTTATAAACCTAACCATATCCATATACTGCGGTTTTGAAAAAATAGCATCCATACGGTTAATACGGTATTACCAAAACCAAACCATATGCTCTATTTATGGATCGGTTCGGTTCGGTTTTACCGTATTGAACAGCCCTACTTTCACCCACATCATATGTAGAACAATACAAAAGGCGGCCGCTTCCGCCTGAAGTGGGGAGAAACTCTTTGCAATCGAACTCAGATCAGAGCAGAGGTGATGACCCGTGTGGTCACGTAAAATCCATCCGAAGTCAACATGTAGGTGAGTCAGTGAAAGAGCATGTGCATAAGGAGTTCATAACATGAGGGTCTGAAAAAAAATTATTAAAATATTTGTGGATCACATGAACAGTGACGAACCTACTTCTTAAAAACTCTAATTTTAGATTTTCTCTCTCCGCGGGCTCACCACGTGGCGACACGTGATTGGCCGATTTTAAATTTTTTTAAAATTTATTTTCTTTTTCCGACTTAAAAAAAGTAAAAAAAATAAAAATATTTTTTTGGAACCCCAAGAAGAGTTCACTAATGTACATGCTCTAACACTACAATCAAAATTGCTTTAACCCATTCCTGTGGACGAGGCCATAACCATTAACAACTGCGAACAATCACTTCCTGTTCATGAACCTGATCACCACTATACACCACACACTTTATCCATTCCCCAACCGTATTACGACTCTGTGTAACAACCTCATTCTGGTGGCCATCTATTTTCCTAAATATGAATTCATTCCTGGACTTTCAAATATTCCAGACAAGCCAAATAGGCAATGATTGAATATCTAAGGGAATATTGTCCATCCAAGAGATCGTTGTTACCTTATTGATAATGAAATCCAAGTTACCGGAAAAATTATCAAACTGCTACAGACCTGATAAACGCCAAATTTCCCTTGCATGTTGACATTTAAACAAAACATGATTGATCGATTCGTCAGCCACACAATCGCTGACATATATACCATATTTGTTTTGATTCCCCTAGTAGTAAGACGTTCCGTTGTCGCTACTGCTCCAGTTAATGCCCAAACATAAAATTAACTTTATCTGAGGTAGAGTGTTCAACTTCCAGACAAGTTTTTTAGTTTTCAAAACTCCTCCCCGCGGTTCTATCCCCTCCTCTAAGAACATGTCTGTAAAACCAGCCAATACCCACTTAACCGTATACACACAATCCTTTGTTAGCGGCCAGATTGGGAAATCTCTTCCCCATACGGTGACAAGATGATATACTCTTCGCAAGTTCGGCATCCTCTGGAGTGAGAGTGGTCTACAAAAAATCTTCATTCCATTGTCCCGTTCCAGATATCCCCATAAATCAGCAGCCACAACCAAATTAAGAAAAGTCCCTTGAAAGGGAAATCGTTCAATTAATACCTCAACTAGTGGTAGCGGTGCTAATAAGTAATAACACAGTGTATGTTGTGAACTGAATGTTCTGTGTGTATTATTATGAGGACCAAAGGTCTCTTTATATAGTTGTTACACCATGTAGAGAAAAGGTAATTATCCTTTTACTACTCATAACAAGAAAAGGAAATATTCCATAAACCTATTCCTTGTCTATAAAGGAAAACATCTAATTATACTAAGGACCGGTTATGTTAATAACCTCTATATGGATCGGTCTATATTGAGTCCATTAACCAAACGGTTCATAACACTCCCCCTTGGACGAAATGACTGAACCCGATGCAACTAAGGATCTTTGTAATACGCTTGGGGATGCTGCCTCATTAAAACCTCACTAAAGAAAAACCCAGTGGGACAAAACCTTAGTGAGGAAAGAGTACAGCACGTATTACTCCCCCTGATTTAGACATCCCTATAAGTCCTTTAATCGGCGCATGCCGATCTGATACACCAGCTTCTTGAGTGTGGAAGTTGGGAGCGACTTTGTGAACAAGTCAGCTGAGTTGTCGCTTGAACGGACTTGAAGCACTTGTATTTCTCCAGCCTTCTGGAGATCGTGAGTGAAAAAGAATTTTGGCAGAATGTGCTTCGTCCTGTCTCCCTTGATGTATCCATCCTTCAGTTGAGCTATGCACGCAGCATTGTCCTCATGAAGTACGGTCGGTTCGTCCTTTCCATCTGTCATCCCACAATCTCGTCTTATGTGCTGAGTCATCGATCTCAACCAAACACATTCACGGCTGGCTTCATGAATTGCCAAAATCTCTGCGTGATTTGATGATGTGGCCGTGAGTGTCTGCTTCATGGATCGCCATGAAATTGCGGTTCCTCCGTGAGTGAACACATATCCTGTCTGAGATCGTCCATTGTGTGGATCCGATAGATAACCTGCATCAGCAAAACCAACTAAACCTTTGTCGTTATGGTTAGTGTAAAATAAAACCATATCTTTCGTTCCTTGAAGGTAACGAAGTAAATGTTTAATCCCGTTCCAGTGCCTTTGGGTTGGACAAGAACTAAATCTTGATAGGAGGTTCACGGCAAAACAAATATCTGGTCTAGTGTGACTAGCCAAGTATAGTAACGCTCCTATGGCACTTAGATATGGCGTTTCGGGACCAAGGACTTCTTCATCCTTTCTTATTGGACCAAACAGATCTGTGTCCGGGCTTATGCTCCTTACGACCATTGGGCTACTCAATGGGTGAGCTGTGTCCATATTAAATCTCTTGAGTACTTTTTCAGTATACGCCATTTGATGCACAAGGATTCCGTCTTTGACGTACTCAAGTTGTATTCCCAAACAGAACTTAGTCTTTCCTAAGTCTTTCATTTCAAATTCGGCCATTAACAAATCAACTGTTTGGGTGATTTCTCCAGAGGTGCCGAGGATGTTCAAATCATCCACGTAAACTGCTATAATCACAAATCCACCATTTGCAAACTTCTTTATAAAGATACACGGACTGATGGGATCATTTTTATATCCGGATTTAATCAAGTACTCGCTTAAACGATTGTACCACATGCGCCCACTCTGTTTCAGTCTGTATAGGGATTTGGTTAGCCTAATGCAGTGTTCTTCTCGAGAACTTTTCTTATCTTTGAGCTCAATACCCTCTGGAAATCTCATATAGATTTCATTATCCAGTGGACCATATAAGTATGCGGTGACAACATCCATTAACCGCAGATCTAACTTTTCTCTTATGGCCAAACTTATAAGGAATCGGAATGTCGTTGCATCCACCACAGGGGAGTATGTCTCCTCATAATCGATTCCAGGTCTTTGAGAGAATCCTTGTGCCACAAGCCGTGCTTTGTGTCGAACAATCTCTCCTTGTTCGTTTCTCTTTCTTACAAAGACCCATTTATGTCCAACTGGTATTATATCACGAGGTGTCCGAATAATGGGACCAAAAACCTCTCTCTTCTTTAAAGAGTTTAACTCCACGTTTATGGCTTCTTTCCATTTAGCCCAATCAGATCGTTGAGTGCACTCATCTATTGACGTGGGTTCTAGATCCTCATTCATAATCTCAAGTGCTACGTTGCATGCAAATATATCATCGACGTCGATATCTTTTCTGTTCCATTGGATTCCGGACATAACATAATTTATTGAGATCTCATTGTTATCTGGAACTTCAGGACCATGAGGCTCGGCGTCCCGAGCATCATTTGGCGGCTCCTTAGGCTCATAAGTGTCCGGTCCATTAGTTATCTCCTCGGCCTGAATATCAGCACCTTTTCTTAATTTCCGAGGAGTCTTATCTTTGGAACCAATTGGTCTTCCACGCTTTACTCGCGGTTTAGACTCTGTAGCCACTTGCGGTCTACTTTGGACATCAATGCGTATTGGTGCGTTCACGGCTGGAACATATGACTTAGTAACTCTCTGCGGGTCAGCAAAGGAATCTGGCAATTGTATAGCTAGCTTTTGCATATGTATAATCTTTTGAACTTCCAAGTCACTTTCTTGGGTTCGAGGATCTTGCCAATTTATGGATGTTTGATTCCATGAGAGTTCTTTTGTCAGCCGGTTTTCACTACCTACAGTTGGATAAACGGACTCATCGAAATGACAATCCGCGTATCTGGCCTTAAATAAATCACCGGTAGTTGGCTCAAGATACTTTATGATCGTGGGTGAATCATATCCAACGTATATCCCCATCCTCCTTTGAGGTCCCATCTTAGTTCTCTATGGTGGAGCAATAGGCACATAGACTGAACATCCAAATGTCTTAAGATGGGATATGTTTGGCTCTTGACCCGTTAGTAATTGCATTGGGAAAAACATGTGGTCACTAGATGGCCTGATACGGATTAGGTCTGCAGCGTGTAAGACAGCGTGTCCCCAGGCTGAAACTGGAAGCTTTGACCTCATGAGTAATGGTCTAGCAATCAGCTGGATTCGTTTGATGAGAGACTCGGCTAAGCCGTTCTGTGTATGTACATGTGCCACGGAGTGTTCAACACTTACCCCCATGGACATACAGTAGTCATCAAACGCTCTGGACGTAAACTCTCCCGCGTTGTCCATACGGATGGACTTTAACGGAAAGTCTGGAAAGTGCGCTCTTAGGCGGATTATCTGGGCAAGGAGTCTTGCAAATGCCATATTTCGTGATGACAATAAGCATACATGTGACCATCGTGTAGATGCGTCAATGAGGACCATAAAATATCGGAATGTCCCACAAGGTGGGTGGATTGGTCCGCATATGTCTCCTTGAATCCTTTCCAGAAAGTTTATCGTTTCCTTAGTCACCTTTACTGGTGATGGTCTTACAATCAGTTTTCCTTGCGAACACGAGGCACAAGTGAGACTCATAGGGATCACTTTCCTTTCTTTCAAGGCGTGGCCATTCGTGTTGAGGATCAATTTCCGCATCATTCCCGACCCGGGATGTCCCAGACGGTCGTGCCATAGAGTGAACATATCCGTAAGGGCTTTGTTTACGGTGGCATTGGCCTCTATCATACTGAACTTAGTACAGTACACGCCCGTAGCTATAGCAGGTATGGTCTCGTGGACCTTCTTATGGCCGTTGGCGATTTTTGTTATTTGGAGAAATTCTTTCTTCCCTTCGCCCTTTGTTTCCACATGATATCCATTCAAACGAATGTCTTTAAAGCTCAATAAGTTACGATTTGAGTCTGGGGAAAACAATGCATCTGGAATTTCGAGATGTGTGCCCTTAGGCATTAGAACGGCGGCCTGGCCGTGGCCTTTTATAAGACTGGCCTGTCCTGCTATAGTCTCTACGATTGCCTTTCTTAGTTTAAGGTCTATGAAGTATCTTTCATCTTTCAAGATCGTATGACTTGACCCACTATCCACAAGGAATACGTCCATACTTCATAAAACAAGAATCATGTCTTAAAGCCTTAAATATTTTATTAAATCACAGATAGAAATCCAAAGACATGAATCCAAAGCAAATCAAAACAAGAAAGCAACATGAAAGTATAAAATCGGAAATTATTTTTCTAGTCAACGTATGAACTGCCCTCACAGTCTGAGCATTCTTCCTCATTGCACGTTTGAGGTTCTGTCATCTCTTTACGCCTCTTTATGAAGTCATCAGCTTTACTGATAATTTCTTTTGTCCTTTGTGGACCAAGGAGGTAATATAGTAGATCATTATAGTTGGTGAAAGTTTCGGCCTTTCGTGATAACACTATCTGTCTCGGATGGAATGTAGATATAGTCTTATTTAAAAGATCTCTGTGTGTTATCACTTCGCCACATAGCATAAAGCCATGTACGATTCTCAGTAGAGTACAATTGTACTCATCCACGGATTCATAGTCCTGGAAGCTGAGTCTACTCCATCCATCCATGGAGGTCAGCCATAATTTCATTGAGAATCTTTCTCCAAGCTTTGTCCAGAGGTCAACTGGATCTTTAGTATCTTCATACTGATCTCTTAGATCCTCAGTGAGATGACGGCGCATAATGTTTATGGCTCTTTGCTTTTGGCTTTCAAGTTCATTATTATCTTTGTAGATGCATCTTCCGAGTCCTCTGTCTTGTAGAGGAAGCCTCGTGCTCAATGACCATTCCATAAATTCGTCTCCTGAGAGATCTAGGACCGGGTATTCAAAGTTGTTAACTTTGGCCATTCTTTCATATGCATCAAAGTTGACGTCAACCATCTGAAAACGTTTAACGAATTTCAGTTAGGGGCTTTTAATAAATCCGGACCTTAGTGGTAATGGCCGGTTTATATATATATGCATACAGCATGTCCGATTTTAATACTTCATGGTTTCAATCAATTATGCAAATCAATTAATTAAATCATGCAACCGATTTTATATTATGCTATTAGCAATATTAATCAATTTTCCTTTTTGCAAAATTAATCATAAGGCAATTCATTAAAGGGATAAACCAATAAAGGAAATTAAACAAAAGGGGAAAAGGATATACTTAACACTTTCCTTTTTACTAAAAGGAAGGGATTAAGGTTTTCCTATTTGGATTAGGATTAGGTTTAGGATCGATTTCAACCTAGCTTTTTCTCTAGGGTTTCACGATTTCAACTATGGCCAAAACAAGCATGCACAAATCGATTCTAACAACCTAACTCATACAATCCGATTTCAATCAATGATACATGCGATTTCTATGCTAGTCCAAATTCGATTTTAAGTGATTGATGCAAGCAAGTTCTCATGCGATTTTAAAACAGGTAAATAAGCAAGCTAATGGACTAATTTAAACATGCAATCAATATCACAAATCGATTCAGCAAACAAGCAAGGCAATATTCAAACAATCCGATTTTAGGGTTTCATAAGCTTAAGTCCGATTTCAAGGTGGGTTTGAATATAAGATCAAACAAGTTTATCAAACAACCGATTTTAAACTCATGATATAGCTTATGTCAATGTTCGGTTTCAAGGTTTTAATAAGATCAAGCAAGTTCATGGGAGCAACCGATTTTATGGGTTTAAGTTCATTAATGTCCAATTCGGTTTTGCTTTGTTCTTAGTTTAGGGTTTTACCTTTTTCTTTCTTTTAGATTTGAATTGGAATGAACCGGGAGCTAAAGACCTCGGAAAACACAAGCTGAAATCGGATCTCCTTGGTTTATTTGGTAGATCGTCGTCCACTGTATACGTGCGTGAGAGCGCGTCCGATGTCTTATCGATAAGCGGTTTTCACCGGTAGATTCGTCTCGTCGAGGGCTTCGATTTGATATCTAGATCGCCTTCTGGTTCCTCACGGTTTGAAAGATATGACTCTTTAAAGTTTCGGCAGCTACTCAGGGTCTCTAGGGTTTTAGGGTTTAGGAGCTTTCGTGCTGATAACATGTTGTGAACTGAATGTTCTGTGTGTATTATTATGAGGACCAAAGGTCTCTTTATATAGTTGTTACACCATGTAGAGAAAAGGTAATTATCCTTTTACTACTCATAACAAGAAAATGAAATATTCCATAAACCTATTCCTTGTCTATAAAGGAAAACATCTAATTATACTAAGGACCAGTTATGTTAATAACCTCTATATGGATCGGTCTATATTGAGTCCATTAACCAAACTGTTCATAACAGTGTACAATTTATCTGTGCGAATAAATACCCGAACAACACAAAACAATACTATGCATACCCGAACTATATTGATGTTGGTCGGAAACAACTTTGACTAAATCCCCGTCAGTCAACCTCTAATTCCGTTAACGGAGTTACATGGCGCCGTTTCGGAAACAAGTAATTAAAAAAAAAAAAATAGAAGAATACACAAACCATCTTCTTAGGCCTACATCTTCTTCTTCGCGTGTGTGAGAGAGGAGAGAGAAGAAGAACACACAAACTTGGTTCTTGAGCGTAGTCGCTTCCCGTCGCATGTGTGGGTAATCAATTGAAGATAGTTCCAAGTTTAATCAATTTCTGGTTATCAATTGCTCAAAAATGAGGTAAATCGATTTAGGGTTTTAGATATAATTTAGAATTGTTTAATCAATGTTTTTGAATTGTGAAAGCTCACTAGAACCATGACACATCAATTACACAAATCACATCATCTCGCGCTTATTACGCCTACTGATTCTGAAGGACCATAAATCACACAACAAGTGATCACCGCATGTGACTGTGTGTGTCCAAAAAGAGAGAGATACCTTCGAGTCCGTTTGATGTCTCCTTATCGATCTCACAGCCAAGCCCAAACTACCACAAGCACGAAGAAATAGCACAGGAAACTGGAGAGTGAATTCTAACTAATACAGACTGTCGAGAGAAGGAAAAGCTTTACAATCCTCTCTCCTCTCTCACACACAACGAAGAAGATGGTATGTGTATTCTTACATTTCTTTTTTTTTTTTAATTACTTGTTCCCAAAATGGCGTCGTTTTGTGATAGAGACGTCGTTGTGACTACTCCGTTAACGGAATTTGAAGTTGACTGACGGGGCATTTAGTCAAAGCTGCTATCGGCCAACATCAGTATAGTTTGGGTATGTGTAGTCTTGTTTTGTGTTGTTCGGGTATTTATTCGCACAGATAAATTGTACAGTGTCTTATTAGCACCGCTACCACTAGTTGAGGTACTAATTGGCCGATTTCCTCCCTTTGAAACATAGCTTTCATCATCGTGGGGACACTACAGAAAAAAGAGTTTATGGAAAAGGGGCCAAAACCGTCTTTTGCCCAAACAATCTGTTTGATCGTTTAGCCGTGCTTACATTTAATGGGCCAAACCCAATTAATTAGCCCATAGGAGACGAAATCTTTCGATCATCTTCTTCGTTGACTTTTTCCCTCTCTCAGCTTCTTTAGAATTCTCCATCTTCTTGTTCATGGCATCTGAAAGAAAAAGAGATTACAAGCTTCAGATTGTAGAAATAGAATAAAAAAACTGACGAAAATGCAACGAGCTTCTTGACCCATGAGTCGATGAAACGGTTCATCGTTCATGGCAATGGATTACTTTGCGTCTCGCTTTAGCAATGGTCCTTGCCTTGAAGGTGTTCGATGAAATGTCACAGTGAGCTTACTTTACCACTTGCTTGTTGTTTTTGTCGGAGAAGATCATTGGATTGTTTATTTGTGGATTCATTCTCTTCATTGTTATTAGCTTTTTTAGGAAAACTGTGTAGTAGAGTAGATGATTCCAGTCCAAGTCTCTGACTTTGAGTTGATGGTCCCTTCAGAATTCATTTTGAGTATAATAAGTCAACTCGTTTTTGCAGGGTTGTCCCTCAAGACTTCAATCATTCTGTTCATCAAGTGAAAAAGATGGAGAGGAAACTTTAAGGAAGCGGATTTGATCTCTAGTAAGATTTCCTTTGAAAGGTTCCTCTGGTTTCTTCTATCTTTTTTTCTTTGCAAGAGTGTTCCAGAAAAGGCATCCATTTTAGTTTAGTCAAGAAGACAAAAAGGACTAACTAAACCTGTCCTGTTTCCCCTTTCTAATTTTGTATAGCTCTTCGTCTTCATCCCCTTCTGTAAAAGTTAATGTATACAATATAGCTATATTGCTTGTTCTGTGAAATTCGGGCTGATATATCGTTTAGCTGAATCAATTTTTTAGTATAGTAATCATCTGTGATTGTTTTCAAGGACCAAAGTAGTAGCACAAGATAACCTTAAGCTGATCATGCTTCCATCTGAAGCTTCACTTTCTAGTTAAAAATTCCTTTCTATTTTCTTATTTTACTCAAAATGAGCCTATGACTGCCCTCTTGTACTTCTGAAGCAAATAATTTCAGAGGAGGTCTTTTTTCCTTTTCCAGACCCTAAAGTGCTAAGAGTGATGCGTTATAATTTATTTTCACACACCCTTCATGCTTTCATTGTCAAAACTTTGCTTCCCCCAAACTCGGCTCTGAGAATCTTGTTCTAATGACACTCTTTGATGTCTCTTTAAAATCACATGTTAGGTATGATTCAAGGCATGGAGCCAAGTACTGAGGGATGGACCTATGATGTGTTTTTAAGTTTCCGTGGAGCAGATGTGCGGAAAAACTTTCTAAGCCATCTCTACAATGGTTTCAGAAGATGTGGTATAAGAACATTCATGGATGATATGGAATTGGAAAGAGGAGAATATATTTCCCAGCAGCTACTGGAGGCCATTGAAACCTCGAAGATTCTCGTTGTTGTTTTATCAAAGGACTACGCATCATCAGCTTGGTGTCTTGATGAACTTGTTCACATTATGAAAACCCACAAAAGTAACCCCTCACAGTTGGTTTTTCCAATTTTCTTTAATACCGACCCGTCAGATATACGCAGGCAGAAAGGGTCATATGCTAAATCGTCTTCTAAACACGAAAGTCGTTACCCATCAAACAAAGTAAAGGATTGGAGAGAAGCTTTAACAGAAGTAGCAAATAAATCTGGGTGGGACATGAGATCTCGGTCAGTAAGCTCCACAGATCTAATCTGTTCTTTGATTCTATTAAATTCTTTTTGTCTAACAAAGTATGAGGCATCTATATACAGTTGAATAGATACACAATAGACTCATGGGGTGCAATTGAAACTATATTTTCAGATTCGTTCTAAATAGCAAATATATTATGCAGGAATGAAGCAGAATGTATCGAAGATATCACTAGAGAGATTCTCAAAAGGCTTCCCTGCCGATACTTGCATGTACCGTCATATGCTGTAGGCATGAGATCGCGCCTAGATCGCATTTCTTCGCTACTGAGCATAGGTTCAGCTGAAGTCCGTGTTATAGGAATCTATGGAATGGGTGGAATCGGTAAAACAACACTAGCGAAGGTGGCGTTTAACGAATTCTCACATCTTTTTGAAGGATCAAGTTTCCTAGAAAATTTTAGGGAATACTCCAAGAAACCAGAGGGGAGAACTCATCTGCAGCATCAACTTCTCTCTGACATTCTAAGGAAGAATGACATAGCGGTCAACGGGCTTGATCATGCGGTAAAAGAAAGATTTCGCAGTAAACGTGTACTTATAGTAGTTGATGATGTTGATGATATACACCAGCTCAATTCAGTAGCGATAGATCTACACTGCTTTGGCCTTGGAAGTAGGATAATAATTACAACAAGAAACATGCATTTGTTAAGGCAACTACGAGTGGAAGGAAGCTATTCACCAAAGGAACTTGACGGTGATGAATCTCTTGAACTTTTCAGTTGGCATGCCTTTAGAATAAGTGAACCACCTAAAGAGTTTCTTCAGCTCTCGGAAAAAGTAGTTGCCTACTGTGCAGGATTACCCTTGGCTGTGGAAGTCTTGGGTGCGTTTCTTATCGAGAGAAGCGTTTCTGAATGGGAAAGCACGTTGGAATTGTTGAAAAAAATACCTAATGATAACATTCAAGCGAAACTTCAGATCAGTTTTGATGCGCTAAATAGCGTACAGAAAGATGTATTCTTGGATATTGCTTGTTTCTTCATTGGGGTGGATAGAGACTATGTCGCCTGCATTTTTGATGGATGCAACTTTTACCCTGACATAGTACTCAGTGTACTGATGGAAAGGTGTCTCATTACTGTCTCTGGTAACAATATAATGATGAATGATTTATTACGAGACATTGGAAGACAAATTGTCCGAGAAAGATCTTACAAGAACTGTGGAGAGCATAGCAGACTGTGGAATCCTGATGATGTCATCGGTGTACTGACCAAAAAACAGGTAAGAAAAAAGATTTATATGCATTATTTGTCTCAAACAAAAACTATATAGATGACTTGGAATGACATATTTCTATTAATTGTTTGTTTTACTAATAGGGTACAAATGCAGTAGAGGGACTCAGCCTGGAAGCCAAAGTCATGGATGTCCAGTACTTCGAGGTGGAAGCTTTTGCAAAGATGCAGGAGCTGAGATTATTACAACTTAGCTATGTAAATCTCAGTGGAAGCTACGAACATTTCCCAAAATATCTACGATGGTTAAGTTGGCATAGGTTTATTTCAGAGTCTTTTCCAACAAACTTAAGCCTGAGAAGTGTAGTTGCTTTGGACATGCAGTACAGCAACCTTAAACGATTTTGGAAAGCACAAGCGGTACTTGGAAAATATCAAATACATGCATAAAGATAAGTTCCCTTTTTTATTTATTTCATCATTCTCTTTCTCTCTTTTCTTGTAGCATCCTCAACCGGCAAATATGCTAAAATACCTCGATCTCAGTCATTCGGTCTACCTCAAAGAGACTCCAGATTTCTCTTATTTCCCAAATGTTGAGAAGCTGCTACTGGTAAATTGCAAAAGCTTAGTTGTGGTTCACAAGTCAATTGGGATTCTTCACAAAAAGCTGGTACTACTAAATCTGAGCAGTTGCATTGAGCTTGACTCTCTCCCTGAGGAACTCTATAAGTTGAAGTCACTGGAAACTCTCCTTCTCTCGGAGTGCTCAAAACTTGAGAGATTGGATGATGCTTTAGGGGAATTGGAATCCCTGATAACTCTTGTTGCAGATTTTACAGCTCTAAAGGAAATCCCCTCTTCTATCAATCAGCTGACGAAACTGAAAAGGTTATCTCTTAATGGCTGCAAAGGATTATTGAGTGACGATATGGACAATTTATATCCTGAAAAGAGCCATTCTGCTTCTCAGTTGCTTCCAATCTCTTTGAACGGTTTAAGCTGTGATATGCTCAAATTTACCCTAGAGCTACTCTCTCAAATTAAGAGATCGATTGCAGTACTTAGGGGTCGAATTCCACAGAGACTCAAGATCACACAATAGATTATCGGTTTTCGAATTAAGCTAAACAAGAATGAATGTAATTAAAAGACAGAAAAGCAACTAAAATCGGTTTTAAGATCAGATGGGAGAAACGTCAGGCTCAAGGAATTCTCAGGAAATCAGGAATGCAAGCTAATCAGTAAATCAGGATTCTGCTATGTTCTAGAACTCGAAACACAATATTCAAATCAATCAACTCTCGTTGCAGAGATTTCTATGTCTAGATCCTAGAATTCCAAATCTCTTTGCAAATTCAAAGGCTCAGACATGCATTAAATTCAAGTTTCGATATGTTCACAAAATACCTAAACCAAATCTCTTTGCGAATAGTTATTTTGCTCATCTAAGGTTCTTTCTAGCTAATTAACCAACTTTCGTTGCGAGAATCAACCTATGATCAATAATCTAACTCCTCAGTTCAGATCAAGCATTAATCATAACCTAGATGAAGAACTGGTGTTCCAGAATCCTTAAATAACCAATCAACTTAGCAATCCATGAAATCCCTAATGAGAAACCCTAAACCTAACTAGCAAACTACTCAGACATGGAGATTGAAACAATAAACATGTTTAAATAAGATTGCATAAAAGAAATAAGAATAGAGGTTAAAGGAGTTCTGAATCTTCTCTGAAGGAGTCTGAATCTTCTCTCCAAAGCTCTAGCTTAGAATAATAGATAGATCTAAACAATGACCTTAAAAACCCATAAAAATAGTCTAAGAATATGGAAAACACGTTTGGCACTTAATTGTAAATATTAGGAGCTTCAGGGATCTGTTTGCAACTCTGCAAAGCCTGGAAAACGCGTCTTGAAATTGCCGTCAGGAATTGGTGTCGACCGACACCAGGTGTGGTGTCGATCGACACCATCTCTAAATTTTGCCTCCGAGTTGAAATCTTCAGCACAACTTCCTACTTAACTCCAGAATGATCCATAATCTCCAAATAAGCTCCAAACGTACCTAAACCTGCAAATGACTCTAAAAGACTCCAAAAACACTAAAAAGACTCTCTATACAACTTATATCATGGCTAAAAACACTAAAAACCATGATATATCAACTCCCCCAGACTTAGCTTTTGCTTGCCCTCAAGCAAAACAGAAGACTAGACCTGTGAAAGAGGTTTGAAAACATAGGAACTCACTTAATCTTTAGAACACTGAATCAACCAACACCAGAGTAAAACCACATCAAACAGTACCAACTTTAGTTAGAACCTCTAGTAATTTTCCGCAGACTTACTAACCATCCAGATTCCAAACCACAACCCATAAGAGTAATCTAAAATCCCCATTGCTGACCTTATTTAGTTTTAAGTGCAGTCTCATCGAGGGAATATCGATCTAAGGACACATGGACTCTTACTTACCCAAGTACTGATTTATTGAACAGTCTGCTTCTAGTTTCCTTTCTCCCTCTTTTCTCGCTTCCAATCAGTCGATTTTTCCCTACTAGGGTATCATTTTATTTTTTTTATCGACTGATTGTTCTCTTTCTTTTTTTAGACAAGTTTCCAATGATTCAACTTCTCATATCACTTCTTTTCAAAGCTATGACTCTTTTTCATTCTTTTTTTAGAGACACTGAAGGGAAAAGAGAGGGAAACCATAATCACAGACTAATCCTATCAGACCTAAGCAAGGAATTCGATTCAAAGTATACCAAGCCCCAAGATGAGAAAATTTAAGTTCATTATATCTAGGCCAGCTCTGGATCATCTAAATACTCAAACAATATGGGGATAATGGAAGATCAATTTACCTTTGGAATTTCCTGTTGGTAGAAACTGCTGTCAATGGCTGTAAGAATGGTCACTAAAGAGGTAGCTAAGACAGTTTATTCCAAGTAAAGTTTATTGTTCCCCACAAGCTTTTGACTCAATAAAAAAATAAATTTTTGACACAAAAGACTCTCAAAAGAAAAAGAAAACCAAAGTTAGTAACCACCTCCCACAGACTTGAATAACACTGTCCCCAGTGTTAACAGGCATGAGTTTGGTCAAAAGAAAATAATTAGAATAGAAAAGGTTAGGATCGGAGACGCTTACCTGCAGTCGCGATTGGTGTCGACCGACACCAACGAGTAGTGTCGATCGACACTGGTCTGGTCACGATCCCCCTTTTTTTTTTTTTTTTTAAACAAGAAAAACAAAACTAAAAATTAGCAAAAAAATCAAACGAAATCCAAAGAAAACTCCTACCTAATAGTGGGTTGCCTCCCACTCAGCGCTTATTTTCAGTCATTAGCTTGACTATGTTGGGGATTAAGCATCTGGTGGATCAGAGAGTGGGAGCGAATGCCTCTGAGAAGAGCATCTCATCATCCAAGGTGGTGTATAGGCAGTTTGTGAATGAGATCGACCAAGGAATGAAGGAACAGCAGCAGGGTGAGACTTAGTTCTGGGTGGTACACTCCTTTTTCCTGCAGAATCATCAAAAGAAGAAACAAGCGCTCTACGATAATCTCGTGGCTTGTTTAACTGTGAGACAGCTTTTGCACTTTGAAAATTCTTAATGATGATATCAGGAGGTTTAGAATTAGGAACATGAAGTGCATACATTTGCTCTATTGGAGGTGAGTGAGGTGCGAGATGTAGAGTTTTCTGTTTAACAATAGTTGATGGGTCTTTTGGACTAGAAAACTTCTGAAAACTCTGAGTTTTAGGCGTCACTGGCTTGGCCTGTGGAGGGTGTCGATCGACACCAACAGTGGTGTCGATCGACACTGAACCTGAAACTCGGGACTCTGCACTTTTTCTGCAATTCAACTCTGCAATCCGTGTCTCCATCACAAAAACATCATCCTCCATCAACTTGTCTTTAAGTGGACCCTTATCTTCGACCCTTGCCTTAAAAAGATGATCTCCACTCCAATCTTCAAGCCCAGCAGCTTGCTTAGAAATCTCAACCAATTCCTCTTGAACAATCAGCTTGTTCACTTGCTCAGTAGCCTCCAGCTCCTTGACATACCCAGCAGTAATGTCATCTGGCTCCTCATCCATGGCAACCTCTACAGAAAAGGTTTGACCATCAATGGTAGGTTTTCTCCTCAGCTTCTCCATGTCAAAGTTCATGACCTTATCTCCCAAATCAAGCTCTATGCCCTTCTCTGACATCAATAATAGCACTTGCTGTAGCTAAGAATGATCTTCCCAGAAGAAGAGGATCCTGAGGTTCTTCACCATATTCCAAAACCACAAAGTCTGTGGGGATAGTGCATCCTGCAATCTGAAGTGGAACATCCTCTAAAACACCTTCTGGAATCCTCTTGGAACGATCAGCAAGGACAAGATGAATCCTTGTAGGCTTGAAGTCAGTCAACCCAAGTCTCACAGCAACAGAATATGGCATTAGGTTAATGCTTGAGCCAAGGTCGCAGAGAGAGTGAGGAAATCTTCCTATTGAGATGGAGCAGTCTAGCACAAAACTCCCTGGATCAGGTAACTTCTTTGGAATCCTACTTTGAATTATAGCACTGACCTGTTCAGACACTCTCACCTTCCTCTCTTTCCTTGATACTGTCTTTTTCAAAAGGATTGCACTAATGTCCTTTGTGAGCAAAGCTGCTTCCTCAGGACTTATACCATTCACAACCATCCTCTTAACATACCTTTTAATTGAAGGTGAAAACTTGACAGCATCAACCAATGGTATCTCAATCAGCACCTTGTCCATTATTGCCCTGCATCTGGCCTCTTCCACCTCTTGTTTAGACAGTTTCGGCTTCGGGTAAGGTATCTTAGGTTTGTAGACCCTCTCTTCAATGGGTGATGGGGTTTTGGGATGATCAGCATGCTCTTCTAACGGCAATTGAAAAACACACGATTGGTGTCGATCGACACCCGAAATTTTTGTTGAAGTGCATCGATTTTTTTCCGTCGGAACCCGAAAAATCGCGATTTTCTTCTGGTGTCGATCGACACTCATCCTGGGTGTCGACCGACACTGCTTTGGTGTCGATCGGGTTGATCGACAAACGTCCGTCACGGCTCGAAATTTCGAGATTTTGGAGTGGTGTCGACCGACACCCATCAGAGGTGTCGATCGACACCAAGTCTGTGACCCCAAAATCTGCATCAAACACTGCAGAACCCACGAATTTTTCTTCTTCCCTCACCATGATGGCATTAACATGATGTCTTGGATTGATATCAGTCTTTCCAGGAAGAAATCCTTCTTGCCTTTTGATGGAATCTGCAGTTTGAGCAACCTGAATATCCAGCTTCTTAACATGAGCACCCAAAGACTCAATTTTCCCATTCAGATCAGTATACAAAGCATCCATCTTCCCATTAAAGCTCACAGTCATCTTTGTCTGGCCTTCCAATACCTGTTCTAGCATTGACTCCATCTTGTTATTCTGCTCAGAAGGTTGGTAGGATGAAGAACCATAAGTTCTTGTGAAAGTGTTGTTCTGAGAAGGTCTTTGGTGAGTAGAACCATAAACTTGCTGATTTCCAAACCTTTGTCCCTGAAACCCAACTTCATTGATGTAATCCACATCCTTTTCCTCTGATTCAAAGGTTTCAACTTCTGCAGCAAACTGAACATGCTTCTTACCCACAAGGAGATTGTGGACAGAATCTAATTTGGCTTTCACCTCAGCAATCTGACCTCCATCAATGTTTCCAGCCAACCTCTTCCTATCACAGTCTGCATTCTTGGTACTATTGCTAGATACCAAGTTCTCAATAAGCTTCTTAGCTTCTTCTGTGCTCCTAGTATAGAAGTTTCCTTGGCTTGCAGCATCCAAAGCCATTTGATATCTCCAATCTATCCCTCTGAAGAAGATACCCAGCAACTGAACCTCACTAAAGCCATGGTGTGGACAATCTCGTTGGTAAGCTCTGAATCTCAGCCAAGAAGCCTTTAATGCTTCAGTAGGTCCTTGAGAAAATGTAGAGATCTTTGTTCTCAGATCCTCAGACCTTGCATCATCAAAAAAGTTGTTGAGGAAGGCATTTTGGTATCAGACCAGGTGGTTAGAGAACCTGGACTCTCATTCTTGAGCCAATAAGCTGCATCCCCAGCAAGAGAATATGGGAAGAGCTTGCACAACAGATAATCCTCTGAGACTCCATTAAGCTTAATGCTTGTCACCAAGTCTTCAAATTTCTCAATATGGTCCATGGGGTGCTCTTGAGGAAGACCATGGAAAGGGTGCTGACCCACAAGAGTGAAGTACACTGGCTTCAGCTCAAAGTCATTCCTTTGGAATGGAGGAGGACGAATCGCAGACCTGTTCTCATAGAATAGATCAGGCCTATTAAAATCAGCAAGAGTCCTCCCTCTAGCAGGGTTCGCAGCAGCGTCTTCTTGGAAGACATTTCCCTGTTCATCAATTCGGTCGCTGTTTTCGTTATAGGCATGACCCTCTTGGTCTCGTAAGATTCCAGCAGCATCAGGTCGAACGATAATTCTTCGATTCATCTCTGCTGATCTCTTTGCCTTAAGGTTCGTTCGTTCTAACTCTCTTAACTCCTGATTCGTAAGATTCAAAAGTTTAGCTTCCTTGTTGCTCCGGGTGTTGCGAGTATGCATAAACCTGAAACAAAAGAAAGGAGAAAGAAAGAATGTGAGTAAACAAGAAATAAAATGTTTAGTCTAAATTCTATTCCTAATCTAATGGCGAATTCAAAGAGTCCCCGGCAACGGCGCCAAAATTTGATATGCTCAAATTTACCCTAGAGCTACTCTCTCAAATTAAGAGATCGATTGCAGTACTTAGGGGTCGAATTCCACAGAGACTCAAGATCACACAATAGATTATCGGTTTTCGAATTAAGCTAAACAAGAATGAATGTAATTAAAAGACAGAAAAGCAACTAAAATCGGTTTTAAGATCAGATGGGAGAAACGTCAGGCTCAAGGAATTCTCAGGAAATCAGGAATGCAAGCTAATCAGTAAATCAGGATTCTGCTATGTTCTAGAACTCGAAACACAATATTCAAATCAATCAACTCTCGTTGCAGAGATTTCTATGTCTAGATCCTAGAATTCCAAATCTCTTTGCAAATTCAAAGGCTCAGACATGCATTAAATTCAAGTTTCGATATGTTCACAAAATACCTAAACCAAATCTCTTTGCGAATAGTTATTTTGCTCATCTAAGGTCTTTCTAGCTAATTAACCAACTTTCGTTGCGAGAATCAACCTATGATCAATAATCTAACTCCTCAGTTCAGATCAAGCATTAATCATAACCTAGATGAAGAACTGGTGTTCCAGAATCCTTAAATAACCAATCAACTTAGCAATCCATGAAATCCCTAATGAGAAACCCTAAACCTAACTAGCAAACTACTCAGACATGGAGATTGAAACAATAAACATGTTTAAATAAGATTGCATAAAAGAAATAAGAATAGAGGTTAAAGGAGTTCTGAATCTTCTCTGAAGGAGTCTGAATTCTTCTCTCCAAAGCTCTAGCTTAGAATAATAGATAGATCTAAACAATGACCTTAAAAACCCATAAAAATAGTCTAAGAATATGGAAAACACGTTTGGCACTTAATTGTAAATATTAGGAGCTTCAGGGATCTGTTTGCAACTCTGCAAAGCCTGGAAAACGCGTCTTGAAATTGCCGTCAGGAATTGGTGTCGACCGACACCAGGTGTGGTGTCGATCGACACCATCTCTAAATTTTGCCTCCGAGTTGAAATCTTCAGCACAACTTCCTACTTAACTCCAGAATGATCCATAATCTCCAAATAAGCTCCAAACGTACCTAAACCTGCAAATGACTCTAAAAGACTCCAAAAACACTAAAAAGACTCTCTATATACAACTTATATCATGGCTAAAAACACTAAAAACCATGATATATCAAGCTGCCTGAGCACCTTATCTCTAGCTTACTGCAATCTATCTGATGATATGATCCCGAAAGATATTGAGAGTTTATCTTTTCTCCGGAAACTTGATTTAGGTGGCAACAAGTTTTGCAATTTGCAAACCGATTTTGCTAGTCTAACAAATCTCCGTGATCTCCGATTGACTGATTGCTCAAAACTTCAATCCATCCTTAGTTTACCTAGAAGCTTGGTCGTTTTTGACGGGGGAAATTGCATCTCATTGGAAAGAACTCCAGATCTTTCTGAATGTTCGGGTTTGCATATGCTGGACCTCAGAGACTGCCTCAGCCTTGTTGAGACCCCAGGGATCCATAATCTTAAAAGGCTCAGTTTCTACTCGGAAATGTGCAGTCTTGGAACATCTAATCTTGAATCATCTAATACTACAGCTAATATGATGCTAGAGGTTCGTTTTTATTTTATTTTCAGTTTTTTTTTCTCGTTTTTATTAACAATGAATAGCCAAGTATGTATGATCAGTACTGATTAATTAAATGGCTGGTGGATGTAGGATTGGTTTCAGAGGAATCACAACTGCATTTATCTCCCAGGGCTTCCAGACTGGGTTAGCTTTAAGGGAGAGATGCGTCCATTCTCTTTTACAGTTCCTGAAACTCATAACTCTGATCTGGTGGTAGGGTTCACCTTATGGACGCGGTTTGTGTGTCAGGCGGACGACTCCTCTGTCGTAGGCCCTCGATCTATCACGGTGAAGAATCTTACCAGAGGCGGTACATGGATACATAGCATCGCGAATGAAATACCGTTTATGCATTCCAACCGTTTGGCCAACGATTTCCGCGTAGAAACTGGAGACCATCTGGAAGTTGATGTGGGTTGCGATGAGTATACCATTATTCTCGAGACAGGGTTTGCTCTTGCTTACAACGCAAGAGATTTTAGATTTGGTGATATCCAGATTCCATACAAAGAAGATATCATTCTCTATGTTGGTGATGCTACGTCTTTGCGCTGTCTTCGGTCAGAGTTTGAACAGGATCCGTTACAGGCAGTTTTACATTACAAGCGTAATTCGGTGGATGGAGACCTATACGCTTGTAGCTTTTTCCCGGAAACCTCCAGGTATGAACATTCTTGATATTATCTCAAAGAACTTCACTCAGTTTTTAACTCTTATATAAGCTTTAAAATTCCAGGAAGCAGAAAACTAATCAACCAGTCGTGGAGAAAAGCGATGGTAGACCTCGCAGGCAAGTAGATGGCCCAAAATAAATCGTCTGCAATAATATTTCTTGCAAGTTGTTCAGATCTCATGGTCCTTGTTTGATCTTTTACTGATTTTTGTTTCAGGAAAATGAGAATGGGTATGAGGAAAATTTTGGGGGCGATAGGTTTGTTGACACTTGCTGTGGTTCTTGGAAAATATGGTAAACCCCTGCGCCTCTCAAACCTGTCGATGAAAACTGATAAGGATGTGGAGAAAAATTGACCAGATGAGTCTGAGTTTCTGCAAACTTGTTACCTTTTGATATATACTAAACAGAAATGATGTATGAGGTTTTGTAGTATGCGGTATAGTCGGAGTTATATGCAACACAAATAATTTGGAGTGCGAATCCAACTTCGTAACTCTTGTTAATAGGAAGAAACTTTATTTTTGCCAATTCTGCAACTGATTTACCTGATGTGAGCTCAAGTTGATTTCTTTCTTCACTTACATGGTTTTGTTATTGCATCTTAGATTCAGTTTTGATTGTAAGAAACTCTAATAGGTTGAAGACATTACTATAAACTCTCGTTCTCTTATTCTGTTCGAAACTTGAGATGTTTCAAGATGCTTTACAAGAAATGCAATCCCTGACATCTTGTTACAGGGTTGTACATCTTTACGGTAAATTTCATTAATCATCCAAACACAAGAGAGTGAAAGAGGATCACTAGATGAGGTTGGCGACATGCATTCTGAACATAGATAGCTACTCCTATTGTAATAGCATCTCTGATCATTAGATGGTCTGATCTGATTAATCGACCGGTGATTTTGGGAGTTGTGTATTGATTTTGAGGGAAACAATATTTCTAATTTGCAAACTGGCTTTGCTAGTATCTCAGAATCTCTGAAATCAGACTGAATGATTTTTCGGATCTTCCTTAGAATGCTCATGTTTGGAAATTGTACCTCACCAACTACCTAACCTAGTTGAGACCACTAGGGATTAAAACTACAAAAGACCTTCCACATCAAAATGCTAGTGGTATACAACTGCAGGAACAGTGAATGAAACCATAGACAAACAAACCAAATGCATCCACAGACTAAACATCTTACAAGATTCACCTATGTAGATTTTTTTTGGGTAGCTATTTGCTGAAATGTGGATGACGAGGAGGCCGAGGTATATCTTTTAGAGTTGGTTTTTGATAAATTAGTATATACTCTTTTCTCATGTATTGATAAAAACCATAATAACAAAAATATCATATCTAATTTATGATACTTAAAACCAAAAAACACACAGCAAAAAAACAATAACATAATACAGAGTTTTGCTTCTTGAGATTGAATTTGCTAGAAACTCACGATCTTTGTTTTTGTCTAATTTTACAAAGGTGTCTTGTTATGCAACGTGTCTATTAATTAGTTCTGTGCTTTGGTTATCAGGTTATGTTTAAGTAAACATGAATTTTTATTAAAATACTGCTGAAGTCAAATCAACTCTACAACGATGATAATAGAAAAGTAGCTTCGAAACAAACAAGAAAGAGAGAGAGCCAACAATAACGAACGCAGTATCTCTTAGTGATGGGGTTGGGGTTTGAATGTCTTTAACCAGTTGTTGAGGCGGTCCATAGCCGACAAGTCCACCTTCTTGGGAAAATTGGGGAAAGTAACAGCTTTGGGTAGTGGTCCCACGACCACTCGAAGCTTAAGCCCAGCCTCACAATAACCGGACTTTGAGGTTATGAAATAATGAACTCCTGGTTCTGTGAGCCTAACAAGATCGTGTCCTGTCTCGTGCACGGCCACAGGAGACGTTGGGTCGCAGGTTAAGAATTCAAGATCACCGCTGATTTCATAGACGTCGTTGACTTCGTTGGCGTATTCGAAAAGCAGATTATCTCCCACATGAAACTGTTTCTCCTCACTCCACTTGTTATAGAAGTCACTCTCATGGACTTTCCATCCTTCTGAGTCTCCGACCTTGTAGGTCTTTCCGACAGGAAGAATCTTGCTCGGTGGTGGTGGAGGAACCGGTCGTGAAGGGTCATGGATGACAAGAACCTCCAGCTTCTGTCCCCGTACGCATTGAGCTTGATTTGAGGTGATGAAGTAGTGAAAACCTGGTTCCGTGAGAGTCACGACATCGTGTCCTGTGTTATAGACGGCTTTAGGAGAAGAATAGTCGCATAGCTGGTATTCCAAAGAGCCAGAGACTTGAGTAACGTCGTTTATGCTTGGATCGTATTCGAAGACGAGAGAATCTCCCACGTGGAACTCCTTATGGTCGGCATCGGCCCAAGCGTAGTAGACGTCGTCCTTGGCAGTCCATCCCTCGGAGTCTCCGACTTTGTAGATCCTCGCCGAGCAGCAACCCAAGAGCACCGTGAAGCTCATCATCATAAGGAACACGAACCTGAAGATTCTCGTTCTTGTCGCCATTATCTATCGAAGACGGACAAGAAAGATCACAAATACGATCGAAGAAAGAAAGTTTTGGAAGAAGCAAATCTTGAAATCGATGAATCAGAAAGCGTTGATGAATGTGTGAATGTGACAATGGAGACTACCAAAGCCCTCCTTTTATAAGGTTTTACGAAACCTGATTCTCCTTTTTTAGGATTTTACTTTGTACTTAGTTTCCATTTTTAATATGGCAAAAGAACGAATAACACTTCAATATTGTATATGATCTCTCGTTTTTCCAAATTCTGTCCAAAATCTGATCCTTGGTTCACAAGCAACAATTTGGTGATATCTATTTTCATTTTTCAAAAGTAATAAATACAACCGACTATAAATATTTAATTTTATTGTATACCTTTGTTTTTATGGTTTGTACCATTTTTGTTTAGTGTTTGATTCATAAATTAGAGATACCCTATTGGGTTTTACTCTTTTTGTTTGGTTTGTTTTTACATAAGTGTTTCTTATATATATAAATACTAGGTGATTCTGCATGAATATTTACAAAATAACTCAATTAAAATTATTGATTAATATTTTTATTTATTTATTTATAAGTTTCGGTTTGTTTTGTCAACTATATGTATTACAGTAAATAAATTATTTTTAAAAATAATTTTAGGATGTTATATATATTATTAAACATGTTTGGTATAAAAATTTAGATATGTACCATTATTCATTTTTAGATTTACTATGGGGCATATATTCTTTTGAATTGAAATAAAATTAAATTTTCGTTTTATTTAGGCTAAAGTTGAGTCGGTTTTTCATCTTAGATTTTGTAAAACTATTTTTGTAAAATCTGTCTATTGATATATGTTTTTTTGAAAATTCATGCATGTATATGGATATTCAGAAAAATAAAGATATCATAATAATTTGTTAATATTAAATACCATTTGTTTATATTTTAAAATTTTTATGTAGTTTATATGTATGAAAAGGAAATGAAATATCATTTCAAATTGTGTTGTTATCTTAACTAAACATGTGATTTCATTTATAAAAATTTAGTCAGTTTGGTTCTTCTTTTTAAGTTATTTATTTAGATTTATAAATATATATTTTTTTTAAATTCTATATAATATTATATGTTTCTGATTTTTTTTTAAAATGCTTAAATGTTGATCGGTTCTTTTCATAAATAAACCAAACTGATAGTTTGTTGAAAATTTGTGAACATATTGTCAGAATTATTTACTTAGAATTAACATTTTATATATATATAATTTATTTGGAATAAATTTAATGTTTTTAACATTTTTATGTAACATTTTGACGTTTTTAGATATTTAAAAAGACTTTTCTTTTTTGTATTTTTCGTTTTTTATGCATATGAAAAAAATATTTTGATGTTTTAATTCATATTCTTTTCCTTTATTAATGTGATTTTAAAAACAAATCATTAAAAAAAAAACAAAATTAGCAATGGAAATTGTTTTAAAGTTATTTTATGTTTTAAAATTATATCCTTCTATTAATAAGATTTTTTAAAAAATATTAAACAAAAAAATATATTAAATGGTTTCAGCAATGACAAACTAATATAATAATTAGAATTCATCAAGAGTATCTCTGCAATCGACCTCGTGAGGATTAACATGAGTGTGCCACGTAGGAAACTGAATTCTCAAATAATATTATATTATATATTTTTTCGGAAAAAAAATTGAAAAACAAATATTTAAATGTTGATCTGTTCTTTGCATAAACGAACAAAACTGATAATTTGTTGAAAATTTATGAACATATTGTCATAATTATTTATTTTGAATTAATATCTTTTATATATAATTTGAAAGTTTCTTTTGTAATATTTTAAACGTTTTAGATATGTAAAATGTTTTTAATGTTTTCAAATACCTTCGGTTTAGTCGTTATCATTTCAGTTTTGATTTATTTGAAATTTTGATCATTTTAACGTTTTAGTTTGAAATCACAATATTGAAAATTATTTTAAAGTTATTTCCCTTTCAATATGGTTTAAAAAAAAAAGACTTTCCTTTTGGGAATTAAAGCTTTTATATGTATCTAATTAAATGTTATAAACAGAAGAGAAGAAGGAAAGAATCATATGTCTTTATTCCAATGAATAAAGAGTCATTTATATAAGAATACAAGTACTTGGAGACAAAGTAAACCTAAATTCTAGAACCTTCTATGAGATGGGTCTTATAATGGGCATCTACATATTTATTCATAACACTCCCCCTTAGATGTCCATTATAATGGAATAACTCGTAATGCGCTTAAACAAGTTGCCTCATGAAAAACCTTACGAGGAAAACCCAATTGCAAAAACCATGGTTAAGGGAAAAAGAGTGCAACGCACAATTACTCCCCCTCATGAGTACATAAGTCGAGACTTTTGAGACTCCGCAAACCGATATGATGAGCTAACTTCTTGAAAGTAACGCCTTGGTAAATATGTCATCAAAATCTTCACTTGAATGAATTTGTAGAGCACTTATATAGCCATTTTCTGCAGTTTGTTGAACTTGCTGATGATTCATCTGGATAATTCTTTTTAATTCTCTTGATCCCATTAATATGAGAAAAGGACTTTAGAGAGGTGGTAGTCATTCATTCTCGAAGTTATAGCATTTTTTTTAGGTGTCTATCATTTGTGTGTTCTTTAATGCCTCGTTAAAACCTTGTCATGAAAAAATCCAGTGGGATAAAAACCATAAAAAGGAAAAAGAGTACAGTCACACACATCATCATATTTCTCCCCCTGGAAGTAACATCTTCAGGATATGCATTATGATTATATATATCATCTTTTAGAAATCGAGCATAACTTTAGTGAATAAAATCGTTTGATTTAAATATAATGTCTCAGATCATTGGACTACTGGTCAGTAATGCATTTTGACATAGATGATCATTTTAGGTCTATTTGGACTCCGAGCCAAATATTTTTACAGATAAACTTTTGAAATTTTGTATTATGCATACTTGTGCATAAGAGTTATTCATGCTCTTCTTATAAAAATTTACTATTATTACTTTCCTTCTTGTCGTAAGAGATCACATCTTTCAATCATAAAAGATTAATAACTTGCTCGAATCACATTTTAAGTATGATACTTCATGATCAAGCATATGTGAGAATGTTTTAGCGAAAAGTTCTTTAAGAATCTTTTAAGATAACATATCTTATTCATTTGGAATACATAAAGACAATGTTGTATTTCCAAGATTGTTTCATCTAAACTACAACTTGTCATCGGTGTACTGACCAAAAGGTAAGGAAAAATATTCCATATGTATTATTTGTCTCATACAAAAACTATATACATGACTTGGAATGACATCTTTCTATCAATTGTTTGTTTCACTCATAGGGTACAAATGCAGTAGAGGGACTCAACCTGGAAGCCAAAGTCATGGATGTCCAGTACTTCAAGGTGGAAGCTTTTGCAAAGATGCAGGAGCTGAGATTATTACAACTTAGCTATTTTTATTTCAGTGGAAGCTACGAACATTTCCCTAAAGATCTATGATGGTTAAGTTGGCATAGGTTTATTTCAGAGTCTTTTCCAACAAACTTAAGCCTGAGAAGTGTAGTTGCTTTGGACATGCAGTGAAACAACCTTAAACGATTTGGAAAGCACAAGCGGTACGTGGAAATATCAAATACACGCTTAAAGCTAAGTTCCTTTTTGATTACATCATTCTCTCTTTTTTTCTTGTAGCATTCTCAACCGGCAAATATGCTAAAATACCTCGATCTCAGTCATTCGGTCTACCCCAAAGAGACTCCAGATTTTTTTTTATTTTCCAAATGTTGAGAAGCTGCTATTGGTGAATTGCAAAAGCTTTGTTGTGGTTCACAAGTCAATTGGGTTTCTTCACAAAAAGCTGGTACTATTATTTCTGAGCAGTTGCATTGAGCTTGACGCTGTCCCTGAAGAACTCTATAAGTTGAAGTCACTGGAAACTCTCCTTCTCTCAGGCTGCTCAAAACTTGAGAGATTGGATGATGCTCTAGGGGAATTGGAAACCCTAATAACTCTTGTTGCAGATTTTATAGCTATGAAGAAAATCCCCTCTTCGATCAATCGGCTGAAGAAACTCAAAAAATTATCTCTTATTGGCTGCAAAGGATTAGTGAGTGACGTCATCACTGTGATGATATAGACCATCCATATTCGGTAAAGAATCCTCCTTCTCAGTTGCTTCCAATCTCATTGAACGGTTTAAGCTGCCTGCGCACTTTATCTCTGGCTTACTGCAATCTATCTGATGACATGATTCCGAAACATGCTCTGCTTCGGTTTGTTCCTATCCTGGAGAAAACTAAAACCTGAGATTTTGCCTTGCCCAGACTCTCTGGAATCCGTAAATAGGATCCCGTTCTCCCTAATTTCGAGATTCCCAAAATTTATTTAACCTCCGTCTTCAATTCGTCTTCCACCCAATGTCCGAATTGTAATGATGATTTGTACGTCGAAATTATTCCTCTGCCCTGAAACCATCCCGTATTCATTTAGTATCCTTAAAATTACATGACATTATTCCTTATTAGCCAGACAAAAATAGGCTATCATCCGCAAATAAAAGATGATAGATTGGAGGGTTTGCCTGCGCCACCTTAAGGTCCGTCAACTGCTTTTCTCTTTCACCCTCCATAATATTTGGAATCAGTGTTTCCGTGCACACATGAACTAATATATATTGAACATAATTTAACTAAAGAAAATAAAAATCATGAATAGAATAGAATAAGTTTCAAGCCTAATATAATAAACTTTGAAGCTATAAAATGTAAAATATTAAAAACTAAATTGATATTTTTAAACATGATATAAGTAAGATTGATATTTTATAATTTGTTATTTTTCATGGATTATTCCATCAAAACATGAAAGATATTAGAAATCTTGATATGTTGCGATTTTGACCCATACTAACCTTAGTATCTAACCATTTTCTAGAGTTTTTCGAGTATGTTTCAGGTGATTTTAGGTAGCTGTGAAGCTGTTATGGAGTTTGGAGCAGTTAGAGTCTTTAGATCAGAAAAGAACCAGAACTGAAGAAAAGAAGGCGAATCGTGTGAAGAATTACCAACTCCAACCAGCAAGCACATGCTCCCTACTTTTAGCCACCAGCGAGCAGGTTCTTCCGGAGAAAAATAAGGAAGGTCATTTTGACCTAATCCTGATGGCGAAAAAAGAGGAGCAGCCGCCTAAGAGAGCCCGATTATATATACTCTCTTTAGTCTTATGTTTTTAATCATCTTCTATCTTTGCTTTTAGCTTTTGAACATCCTTAGAGCTTTCTATTTGTAAGGGTGAAGAAATTCTGCTACAATCTCAGAAGATTTCTGAACCCTAGTATTTCTATTTTAGTTTCAATGCATTCTTTCATATCGATTTTCATGTCTTCTTTATTTATGTATGAGTAGATCTCTTAGTTAGGTTAAGGTTTTCAAAGGAATTCATGAGCTAAGGATTAAACACAAATAGGCTATCAAATTGTTTGTCTTTACCTCTGTTGATCTTATTGCATGAGTCGAATTGGCCATTATATTTTCGATCTTAGGCTAGCTTAGACAGCGAGTGTTGCTAAGCTGCTAGAATAAACTTTGGTGAGCAATTTATCCTAGACCTGCGAGAGTAGAAGTGTAGGAGAATGGTGAACAAATCAAACATGATCTCTAATGCTTGCCTGCGATTTTTAGGACCAACGAGAGTTATGATTCTAGGTTGTTAGACAAAGTTATCAATGCCATGAGAGTGGATTGATATTATCTTTATGTTTGAGTTCTAGACTTGTGCTTAATCATTGCATGAATAGTTGATTGATCCATTGCTCTGAATTGCCAGCGAATTGCCTTGACCTAACACTTGCTTAATATTGTTTTTACATCCGATTTAGATTAGTTACTTGCTGCAAACGAAATCAAATTCATATTGATTTGTCTTAGCTTTTGATTTAGCTTATAAAACGATAGAGCAATACTTGGTCCTCGTGATATTCGACCCCTGAATACTACTTCGTTTGCTGTGCACTTGCAGTAGGAAAATAGGGTTAAAACTCTGTGTATCAAATCTCTATTTCACATATTAGTCCATTTTGATAATAATTTTTTAATAATGAATTTCAACCACTAAAAACGGGTAATGAAGATGTGCTAACCCATTACAACTATAAAACTATTAAAAGCGAACTTGACGGATCAAATAAACGGATTACTTATTTTGACTATCATTAATGATAATAATAATACTTATATAAAAGTATTCATTTGATTTTGAAATCACTATAAACAAATATTAATTATCTAATATATAACATATATTATTCTATAAAATATACAAAATAAAATTTAATATATATCATATCATTTTTATAAAAAATGTTTCTTAAATTAAATTGTCATAAGTTATTTCAAAAATATAATTCTGTGCTATATCACAGGTTCGGACCAAGCGACACTAAAGCCAAAAACATGCCATAAAAAAAATAGCATAACACAAAGTTTTGCTTCATGAAATAACCTTTATTCTTGGTTCTAGTTGATAGTGTTTAAGCAAAATCGAGAGCCCATTGATAGGACCATTTTCTTTTCTTTCTAAGAACTTTGTTTCGCAGGTCTTCTTCTGAATTGATCCTGAGTTTGAGACTGATCCAAGAATGTACGGAATCAATAACCTGATTTTGTCTTACACTTTCTTCAAAGTGTGCGAGGAAAATACTATATATATATATAAAACCACTCATAGGTGGGCTAGTGGTAGGAAGGATTTCGGGCTGAGGGTGCAATTCCCAATACTCCCGGGTTCGAATCCCCACGGCTGCAAACACCTTAAGTGGCCACCGCAGCAATTTAACATGGGCAATGCGGCCTCCAGGATCCACGCTTGCCGACTTCGGGACGCACGACGTGGGCTAGTCTGGCCCATTGGGCTGGGATACCTGGATCATAAAAAAAAAGTACTATATATACAAACAGCTCTGCTCCAGTTAGAAACCAGTTTTAAGAAGTGTCTATTTGTTAAGAGAAGCTAGTGTTGTCATTGTGGCATACCCTATGCAAGAACAAGAGTCTCCCTTAGTTTTAATATTAAAATTTTCTATTTTGGGAAAATTGGTTTGGTATTATATGTCTAGAATCCACAAGACAAAAAAAAAAAAAAAAAAGAATTGCAGTAATGTTCGTAAGTTGAATTTGTTAGAAACTCACGATCTTTGTTTTTGGCTAATTTTATAAAGGTGTCTTGTTATGCAATTTGTCTATTAATTAGTTTTGTGCTTGGGTTATGTTTAAGTAAACATGAACTTTTATTAAAATACTACTGTGCTGAAGTCAAATCAACTCTACAACGATGGCAATAAAAAAGTATCTTCGAAACAAATAAGAGAGAGAGAGAGAACAATTATTAACTCCAAGCAGGTGAAAACTCTCTAATCAAAACAGAAAACAAACGCTTAGTGATGGGGTTGGGGTTTGAATGTCTTTAACCAGTTGTTGAGGCGGTCCATAGCGGACAAGTCCACCTTCTTGGGAAAATTGGGGAAAGTAACAGCTTTGGGTTGTGGTCCCACGACCACTCGAAGCTTAAGCCCAGCCTCACAATCACCGGATTTTGAGGTTATGAAATATTGAACTCCTGGTTCTGTGAGCCTAACAAGATCGTGTCCTGTCTCGTGCACGGCCACAGGAGACGTTGGGTCGCATGTTAAGAATTCAAGATCACCGCTGATTTCATAGACGTCGTTGACTTCGTTGGCGTATTCGAAAAGCAGATTATCTCCCACATGAAACTGTTTCTCCTCACTCCACTTGTTATAGAAGTCACTGTCATGGACTTTCCATCCTTCTGAATCTCCGACCTTGTAGGTCTTTCCGACAGGAAGGATCTTGCTCGGTTGTGGTGGAGGAACCGGACGTGAAGGGTCATGGATGACAAGAACCTCGAGCTTCTGTCCCCGTACGCATTGACCTTGATTTGAGGTGATGAAGTAGTGAAAACCTGGTTCCGTGAGAGTCACGACATCGTGTCCTGTGTTATAGACGGCTTTAGGAGAAGAATAGTCGCATAGCTGGTATTCCAAAGACCCAGAGACTTGAGTAACGTCGTTTATGCTTGGATCGTATTCGAAGACGAGAGAATCTCCCACGTGGAACTCTTTATGGTCGGCATCGGCCCAAGCGTAGTAGACGTCGTCCTTTGCCGTCCATCCCTCGGAGTCTCCGACTTTGTAGATCCTCGCCGAGCAGCAACCCAAGAGCACCGTGAAGCTCATCATCATAACGAACATGAAGCTGAAGACTCTCGTTCTTGTCGCCATTATCTATCGAAGACGGACAAGAAAGATCACAAATACAATCGAAGAAAGAAAGTTTTTGATTCAACGAATCTTGAACTCGCTGAATCAGAAAACGTTGATGAATGTGTGAATGAGACAATGGAGACTACCAAAGCCCTCCTTTTATAAGGTTTTACGAAACCTGATTCTCCTTTTTTAGGATATTACGTTGTACTTTGTTTCCATTTTTAATATGGCAAAAGAACGAATAACACTTCAACATTGTATATGATCTCTCGTTTTTCCAAATTCTGTCCAAAATCTTATCCTTGGTTCACAAGCAACAATTTGGTGGTATCTATTTTCATTTTTCAAAAGTAATAAATACAACCGACTATAAATATTTAATTTTATTGTATACCTTTGTTTTTATGGTTTGTACCATTTTTATTTACTATTTGATCCATAAATTAGAGATACCCTATTGGGTTTTACTCTTTTTGTTTGGTTTGTTTTCTCTTAAGTGTTTCTTATATATATAAATACTAGGTGATTCTCCCGTGCTCATGCACGGACATGAATATTTACAAAATAACTTAATTAAAATTATTGATTAATGTTATTTATTTATTTATTTATAAGTTTTGGTTCGTTTTGTCAACTCTATGAGTACAGTAAATGTTATATATATTATTAAACATGTTTGGTATAAGAAGTTAGATAGGTATCGTTATTCATTTTTAGATTTATTATGGGGCATATATTCTTTTGAATTGAAATAAAATTAACTTTTCTTTTTATTTAGGCTAAAGTTGAGTCGGTTTTTCATCTTAAATTTTGTAAAGCTATTTTTGTAAAATCTTTCTATTGATATATGTTGTTTTGAAAATTCATGCATGTATATGGATATTCAGAAAAATAAAGATATCATAATAATTTGTTAATATTCACTACCATTTTTTTATATTTTAAATTTTTATGTAGTTTATAAGTATGAAAAGGAAATGAAATATTATTTCAAATTGTGTTGTTATCTTAACTAAACATGTGATTTCATTTATAAAAATTTATTCAGTTTGGTTCTTCTTTTTAATTTATTTATTTAGATTTATAAATACTTTTTTATAAAATTCTATATAATATTATATGTTTCTGAATTTTTTTCTTAAAAAAATGCTTAAATGTTGATAGGTTCTTTGCATAAATAAACCAAACTGATAGTTTGTTGAAAATTTGTGAACATTTTGTCAGAATTATTTACTTAGAATTAACATTTTTATATATATAATTTATTTGGAATAAATTTAATGTTTTTAACATTTTTAGGTAACATTTTGACGGTTTTAGATATTTAAAATGCTTTTAATTTTTCCAATTACCTCCTGTTTATTCTTTATCAACTCACTTTTGATTTATTTGAAATCTTGAACATTTTAAATTTTTATTTGCTTTCATAATATTTAAAAATTATTTTAAAGTTATTTCTATTTAATATGATTTGAAATAAACTTTCTTTTTATTTTGGAATTAACGTTTTTATACCTAATAACATTATATCTAACAAAAATATTTTATATTTCAAAGTTATTTCATTTTTAATATGATTTTAAAAAGACTTTTATTTTTGTAATTTTTGTTTTTTATGCATATCACAGCATATGCAAAAAATATTTTGATGGTTTCAAATTCTTTCCCTTTATTAATGTGATTTTAAAAAGACATCATTAAACAAAAAAAGTAAATTAAAAGTTTTAGTAATGGCAATTGTTTTAAAGTTATTTTATGTTTTAAAATAATATCCTTCTATTAATAAGATTTTTAAAAAAATCATTAAACAAAAAAATATAGTAAATGGTTTCTGCAATGACAAACTAATATAATAATTAGAATTTATCAAAAGTATCTCTGCAATCGACCACGTGAGGATTAACGTGAGTGCGCCACGTAGGAAACTGAATTCTCAAATAATATTATATTATATATTTTTTTGGAAAAAAATTTGAAAAACAAATATTTAAATGTTGATCTGTTCTTTTGTAATATTTTAAACGTTTTTAGATATGTAAAATGTTTTTAATGTTTTCAAATACCTTCGGTTTAGTCGTTCTCATTTCAGTCTTGATTTATTTGAAATTTTGATCATTTTAACGTTTTTATTTGAAATCACAATATTGAAAATTATTTTAAAGTTATTTTCCTTTCAATATGATTTAAAAAAAAAAAAAGACTTTCCTTTTGGGAATTAAAGCTTTTATATCTAATTAAATGTTATAAACATAAGAGAAGAAGAGAAGAATCAGATGTCTTTATTCCAATGAGTAAAGAGTCTTTTATATAAGAATACAAGTACTTGGAGACAAAGTAAACATAAGTTCTAGAACCTTCTATGAGATGGGTCTTATAATGGGCATCTACATATTTATTCATAGCACTCCCCCTTAGATGCCCATTATAATGGAATAACTCGTAATGCGCTTAAACAAGTTGCCTCATGAAAAACTTTACCACGAAAACTCAATCGGAAAAACCATGGTTAAGGGAAAAAGAGTGCAACGCGCAATTACTCCCCCTCATGAGTACATAAGTCGACACTTTTGAGACTCCGCAATCCGATATGATGAGCTAACTTCTTGAAAGTAACGCCTTGGTAAATATGTCATCAAAATCTTCACTTGAATGAATTTGTAGAGCACTTATATTGCCATTTTCTGCAGTTTGTTGAACTTGCTGATGATTCATCTGGATCATTCTTTTTAATTCTCTTGATCTCATTAATATGAGAAAAGGACTTTATAGAGGTGGTAGGCATTCATTCTCGAAGTTATAGCATTCTTTTTAGGTGTCTATCATTTGTGTGTTCTTTACTGCCTCGTTAAAAACTTGTCATGAAAAAACCCAGTAGGATAAAAACCATAAAAAGGAAAAAAGTACAATCACACACATCATCATATTTCTCCCCCTGGAAGTAACATCTTCAGGATATGCATTCTGATCATATATATCATCTTTTAGAAATCGAGCATAATTTTAGTGAATAAAATCGTTTGATTTAAATATAATGTCTCAAATCATTAGACTTCTGGTCAATATTGTCATTTTGACATAGATGATCATTTTAGGTCTATTTGGACTCCGAGCCAAATATTTTTACAGATAAACTTTTGCAATTTTATATTATGCATACTTGTGCATAAGAGTTATTCATGCTCTTCTTATAAAAATTTACTATTATTACTTTTCTTCTTGTCGTACGAGATCACATCTTTCAATCATGAAAGATTAATAACTTGCTCGAATCACATTTTAAGTATGATACTTCATGATCAAGCATATGTGAGAATGTTTTAGCGAAAAGTTCTATAAGAATCTTTTAAGATAACATCTCTTGTTCATTTAGAGTACATAAAGACAATGTTGTATTTCCAAGATTGTTTCTTCTAAACTACAACTTGTCATCGGTGTACTGACCAAAAGGTTAGGAAAAATATTCCATATGCATTATTTGTCTCATACAAAAACTATATACATGACTTGGAATGACATCTTTTTATCAATTGTTTGTTTCACTGATAGGGTACAAATGCAGTAGAGGGACTCAGCCTGGAAGCCAAAGTCATGGATGTCCTGTACTTCAAGGTGGAAGCTTTTGCAAAGATGCAGGAGCTGAGATTATTACAACTTAGCTATTTTAATTTCAGTGGAAGCTACTAACATTTCCCTAAAGATCTATGATGGTTAAGTTGGCATAGGTTTATTTCAGAGTCTTTTCCAACAAACTTAAGCCTGAGAAGTGTAGTTGCTTTGGACATGCAGTACAACAACCTTAAACGATTTTGGAAAGCACAAGCGGTACGTGGAAATATCAAATACACGCTTAAAGCTAAGTTCCTTTTTGATTACATCATTCTCTCTTTTTTTCTTGTAGCATTCTCAACCGGCAAATAGGCTAAAATACCTCGATCTCAGTCATTCGGTCTACCTCAAAGAGACTCCAGATTTTTCTTATTTTCCAAATGTTGAGAAGCTGCTATTGGTGAATTGCAAAAGCTTTGTTGTGGTTCACAAGTCAATTGGGTTTCTTCACAAAAAGCTGGTACTATTATATCTGAGCAGTTGCATTGAGCTTGACGCTGTCCCTGAAGAACTCTATAAGTTGAAGTCACTGGAAACTCTCCTTCTCTCGGGCTGCTCAAAACTTGAGAGATTGGATGGTGCTTTAGGGGAATTGGAATCCCCAATAAATCTTGTTGCAGATTTTACAGCTATAAAGAAAATCCCCTCTTCGATCAATCGGCTGAAGAAACTCAAAAAATTATCTCTTATTGGCTGCAAAGGATTAGTGTGTGATGTCATCACTGTGATGATATAGACCATCCATATTCGGTAAAGAGTCCTCCTTCTCAGTTGCTTCCAATCTCATTGAACGTTTTAAGCTGCCTCCGCACTTTATCTATGGCTTACTGCAATCTATCTGATGACATGATTCCGAAACATGCTCTTCGGTTTGTTCCTATCCTGGAGAAAACTAAAAACCTGAGATTTTGCCTTGCCCAGACTCTCTGGAATCCGTAAATTGGATCCCATTCCCCCTAATTTCGAGATTCCCAGAATTGATTTAACCTCAGTCTTCACTTCTTCTTCCACCCAATGTCTGAATTGTAATGATGATTTGTACGTCGAAATTATTCCTCTGCCCTGAAACCATCCCGTATTCATTTAGTATCCTTAAAATGACATGACATTCTTCCTTATTAGCCAGAAAAAAATAGGCTATCATCCGCAAATAAAAGATGTGAGATTGGAGGGTTTGCCCGTGCCACGTTAAGGCCCGTCAACTGCTTTTCTCATTCAGCCTCCTTAATATTTGGAATCAGTGTTTCCGTGCACACATGAACTAATATATATTGAGCATAATTTAACTAAAGAAAATAAAAATCATGAATAGAATAGAATAAGTTTCAAGCCTAATATAATAAACTTTGAAGCTATAAAATGTAAAATATTAAAAACTAAATTGATATTTTTAAACATGATAAAAGTAAGATTGATATTTTATAATTTGTTATTTTTCATGGATTATTCCATCAAAACATGCAAGATATTAGAAATCTTGATATGTTGCGATTTTGACCAATACTAACCTTAGTATCTAACCCTTTTCTAGAGTTTTTTGAGTATGTTTCAGGTGATTTTAGGTAGCTGTGAAGCTGTTATGGAGTTTGGAGCAATTGGAGTCTTTGGATCAGAAAAGAACCAGAATTGAAGAAAAGAAGGCGAATCGTGTGAAGAATTACCAACTCCAACCAGCGAGCACAAGCTCCCGACTTTTAGCCACCAGCGAGCACCTGTTCGCGCTTCCGGAGAAAAATAAGGTAGGTCGTTTTGACCTAATCCTAATGGCAAAAAAAGAGGAGCAGCCGCCTAAGAGAGCCCGATTATATATACTCTCTTTAGTCTTAGGTTTTTAATCATCTTTTATCTTTGATTTTAGCTTTTGAACATCCTTAGAGCTTTCTATTTGTAAGAGAGAAGAAATTCTGCTACAATCTGAGAAGATTTCTGAACCCTAGTATATCTATTTTAGTTTCAATGCATTCTTTCATATCGATTTTCATGTCTTCTTTATTTATGTCTGAGTAGATCTCTTAGTTAGGTTAAGGTTTTCAAAGGAATTCATGAGCTAAGGATTAAACACAAATAGGATATCAAATCGTTTGTCTTCACCTCTGTTGATCTTATTGCTTGAATCGAATTGGCCATTCTATTCTCGATCTTAGGATAGCTTAGACAGCGAGAGTTGCTAAGCTGCTAGAAGAAACTTTGGTGAACACTTTATCCTAGACCTGTGAGAGTAGATGTGTAGGAGAATTGTGAACAAATCAAACATGATCTCTAATGCTTGCCTGCGATTTTTATGACCAACGAGAGTTAGGATTCTAGGTTGTTAGACAAAGTTATCAATGCTATGAGAGTGGATTGATATTATCTTTATGTTTGAGTTCTAGACTTGTGCTTAATCATTGCATGAATAGTTGATTGATCCATTGCTTTGAATTGCCTGCGAATTGCCTTGACATAACACTTGCTTAATATTGTTTTTACATCCGATTTAGATTAGTTACTTGCTGCAAACGAAACCAAATTCATATTGATTTGTCTTAGCTTTTGATTTAGTTTATAAAACCATAGAGTAATACTTGGTCCTCGTGGGATTTGGCCCCTAAATACTACTTCGTTTTCTGTGCACTTGCTGTAGAAAAATAGGATTAAAACTCTGTGTATCAAATCTCTATTTGACATATTAGTCCATTTTGATAATAATTTTTTAATCATGAATTTCAACCACTAAAAATGGGTAAGGAAGATGTGCTAACCCATTACAACTATAAAAAATTAAAAACAAACATGACGGATCAAATGAACGGATTACTTATTTTGACTATCATTAATGATAATAATACATATATACAAGTATTCATTTGATTTTGAAATCACTATAAACAAATATAAATTATTTAATATATAACATATATTATTCTATAAACTATACAAAATAAAATTAAATATATATCATATTATTCTTTATAAAAAATATTTCTTAAATTAAATTGTCATAAGTTATTTCAAAAATATAATTCTGTGCTATATCACAGGTTCGGACCAAGTGACACTTAAGCCAAAAACATGCCATAAAAACAATAGCATAACACAAAGTTTTGCCTCATGAAATAACCTTTCTTCTTGGTTCTAGTGAATAGTGTTTAAGCAAAATCAAGAGCCCATTGATAGGACCCTTTTCTTTTCTTTCTAAGAACTTTGTTTCGCAGGTCTTCTTCTGCATTGATCCTGAGTTTGAGACTGATCCAAGAATGTACGGAATCAATAACCTGATTTTGTCTTACACTTTCCTCAAAGTGTGCGAGGAAAATACAATATATACAAACAGCTCTGCTCCAGTTAGAAAACAGTTTTAAAAAGTGTCTATTTGTTAAGAGAAGCTAGTGTTGTCATGGTGGCATACCCTATGCAAGAACAAGAGTCTCCCTTAGTTTTAATATTAAAATTTTCTATTTTGGGAAAATTGTTTTGGTATTATATGTCTAGAATCCACAAGACAAAAAAAAAAGAATTGCAGTAATGTTGGTAAATTGAATTTGCTAGAAACTCACGATCTTTGTTTTTGGCTAATTTTATAAAGGTGTCTTGTTATGCAATTTGTCTGTTAATTAGTTTTGTGCTTGGGTTATGTTTAAGTAAACATGAACTTTTATTAAAATACTACTGTGCTGAAGTCAATTCAACTCTACAACGATGGTAATAAAAATGTATCTTCGAAAAAAATGAGAGAGAGAGAGAGAACAATTATTAACTCCAAACTGGTGAAAACTCTCTAATCAAAACAGAAAACAAACGCTTAGTGATGGGGTTGGGGTTTGAATGTCTTTAACCAGTTGTTGAGGCGCTCCATAGCGGACAAGTCCACCTTCTTGGGGAAATTGGGGAAAGTAACAGCTTTGGGTAGTGGTCCCACGACCACTCGAAGCTTAAGCCCAGCCTCACAATAACCGGACTTTGAGGTTATGAAATAATGAACTCCTGGTTCTGTGAGCCTAACAAGATCGTGTCCTGTCTCGTGCATGGCCACAGGAGACGTTGGGTCGCAGGTTAAGAATTCAAGATCACCGCTGATTTCATAGACGTCGTTGACTTCATTGACGTATTCGAAAAGCAGATTATCTCCCACATGAAACTGTTTCTCCTCACTCCACTTGTTATAGAAGTCACTGTCATGGACTTTCCATCCTTCTGAGTCTCCGACCTTGTAGGTCTTTCCGACAGGAAGAATCTTGCTCGGTGGTGGTGGAGGAACCGGACGTGAAGGGTCATGGATGACAAGAACCTCGAGCTTCTGTCCCCGTACGCATTGACCTTGATTTGAGGTGATGAAGTAGTGAAAACCTGGTTCCGTGAGAGTCACGACATCGTGTCCTGTGTTATAGACGGCTTTAGCAGAAGAATAGTCGCATAGCTGGTATTCCAAAGAGCCAGAGACTTGAGTAATGTCGTTGATGCTTGGGTTGTATTCAAAGACGAGAGAATCTCCCACGTGGAACTCCTTATGGTCGGCATCGGCCCAAGCGTAGTTATAACGCCCCAACCGCCCCTACCAGTGAGCCCACATGTCCTCTTCTTAGGCCTATTGGGCCTCTCACTAGGCCCACATGTCCTCTCATTAGGTCCATTGGGCCCACCCCTGTCCGACGGTCGGTGCGTTATTTTTGGAAGCTCCAAAGTCATGATATACTGTCCCTGCAATCACCCCGTGTTTTTTCCTAACTCACACGATATCGCGAATCACTTCCCGGTAGGTCACCCATCATTTGACTACTCCAGCTCAAGCACGCTTAACTCTGGAGTTCTCTCTGGATGTGCAACCGAAAAGGTAAGTGCACTTTGGTGACATAGGTAGCCAAATCAATTATTTTAACCTTTCCCATATATGTTTCCATATATATCAGAAATCGGGATGTTACAATTCACCCCCACTCAGAGTGCAACGTCCTCGTTGCACACCACAACCAGTCCCAGAACGCCTCCCAGGTCAGCACTGGGACGGCTAACCAGCTCTGATACCACTTATAACGCCCCAACCGCCCCTACCGGTGAGCCCACATGTCCTCTTCTTAGGCCTATTGGGCCTCTCACTAGGCCCACATGTCCTCTCATTAGGTCCATTGGGCCCAGCCCTGTCCGACGGTCGGTGCGTTATTTTTGGAAGCTCCAAAGTCATGATATACTGTCCCTGCAATTACCACGTGACCGTTCCCCGTGTTTTTTCCTAACTCACACGATACCGCGAATCACTTCCCGGTCGGTCACCCATCATTTGACTACTCCAGCTCAAGCACGCTTAACTCTGGAGTTCTCTCTGGATGTGCAACCGAAAAGGTAAGTGCACTTTGGTGACATAGGTAGCCAAATCAATTCTTTTAACCTTTCCCATATATGTTTCCATATATACCAGAAATCGGGATGTTACAATTAAATACTAGATATACTTATATATACCTATATATAAAAATGTTACACTCGTCTCATCCTCACTCGAGAACGGCGTGCCACTAACCACATCACATAACTCCAATCCTCAATCCAATAAATAAACACGACGTGATCTCCGGAAATCCATAAATAAATCCATAACCACGATGATTCGAAATAAACCGTAAAAATAATATCTGATATAAAATGCGAAATAAAACGTGAAAATAATGTTTTAAAATAAAATACTGGAAGCCGTAAAATCCCAAAGTAGCACCCGGTCCAATAAACATCTACACGTTCGTCTCACCTGAAAAAGAAAGGAAGAGGGGTGAGTAACAGGGTAGTCACTCAGTGAGGTACGGGATGCTAAACACAGGAAAACGCAGTTCCGGTCATAGCACTCCAAACACGGAAAAAGGAAACTAGACATGAACAAACACGGCACATAAAGCGCCCAATGAGCAATCAACAACCCTACGAATGGTACCAGTGACCGTCAGCACCCTCCCACTTGGAGGTCAGTGTGGGATAGTGCCCACTCACACCGCCGGGTTTGACGATTTATCGATCTTAAGGTCCCAGACAGAAGATCGACTAGGCTGCATGTACCCACTCTCACACAAGACGTAGCTAGTACAGAAGTCCGTCTCTGTACCCCCGCAATCTCTAAACTCTAACATGCTCGACTCCTCGTATAATATATATATATATAGGTATAATAAATTATATATAGCAAACAATTAACAATTTAACATGCACAATCAATGGGTTGAATCATCTATATTCCTATCTCCAATTTACAAACAAAACTACATAGACTCGATCAAAGAAACGGATCATATATAGTTCTAAATCCCATCTTAAAAGTTCCAGGCGAAAGTACGGAATTCTGTGGAAAGAAGACACGGATATAACTTCCTAATCTTACCTCCGATCGGAACGAAATTGATCTCCAAAGAAAGAATACATTCAGGGCTTTCTAACGATAGGTTGATGATTTCATGGATCATCACAGTTCGCCGGGAAATCGCCTCGCAAGATGGCGGCGGATTGATGATGCGAATCCGGCACTGCGCCGAACATGCTCGAAGAAACAACCATAACTTTTAGTATATAAAGCCGAATGATAAACCGCTTGCGGCAGTAGATCAATGAACGAGTCAAGAATATACCCACCAAGTTACAGGTCGATTGGGAAAGATTTACCATTCCGATTCTCACTTCTCTCAGAACTGGTCGGATCTGCCTCCTAGGGCTTTCTAGATGGCTCTTGTTGCTTTTCTTCAAGGTGGCTAATCGACGGCTAGATTTCGGCAGAGATTCGACGGAAAAAAGGTTTCACAGGAGAAATGGAGAAGGAGGCTATAAATATACGAGAAGACCTAGGGTTTTGATCTAATAGAATTGGGCTTTGATGGGCCTCGGAGTCGGGTCGTTACAATTCTTCCCCCCTAAACAGGAATTCGTCCCCGAATTCAGAACAGCACCCGGGAATACTCAACTGTCATGAAGGAAGAATGAATGCATGACTGGGAAGACTTGAACGATTGAAAGAACTTCGAACTAACCAAATGAATGGAAAGGTGGAAGAGAAATGAAAGACCAGTTGTCTTGGATGTTATAAAAGAGAACAATCTCATAAAGAAAAGATAGTGTGATCTTAAAAATGAATATGAATATGGAAGAGAAGAAAACTAACGAAATAGAAGTAATCACAGTCCTAAAGAGAAAAGAGAAACGATGGAAGGAAATTAGAAATTTGGACTCGGAAAACACCATTGGAAATCTTCATTGAACTTCTTTTAGGAGTCTTCTTGAACTGCTATTCGAAAAAGAAAAAGAAAAGAGAAAAGAATAGAACAAACTTTAACTGAAACTAAGACAAACGATTAATAGATTAATACCAGACATGATGGGTGCTATTGTTTTTCTTTTTCAAAATCCCCCAATCCCAGTAAAAATTAAATTTGAAAATCATTGAAAACCGAATTTGAAATCCTCTTTTCAACTTCGCCTCCCGGGTCAGAACCGGGACGGCTAAACCTAGGCTCTGATACCAAAATGTAACATTCGTCTCATCCTCACTCGAGAACGGCGTGCCACTAACCACATCACAAAACTCCAATCCTCAATCCAATAAATAAACACGACGTGATCTCCGGAAATCCATAAATAAATCTATAACCACGATGATTCGAAATAAACCGTAAAAATAATATCTGAAATAAAATGCGAAATAAAACGTGAAAATAATGTTTTAAAATAAAATACTGGAAGCCGTAAAATCCCAAAGTAGCACCCGGTCCAATAAACATTTACACGTTCGTCTCACCTGAAAAAGAAAGGAAGAGGGGTGAGTAACAGGGTAGTCACTCAGTGAGGTACGGGATGCAAAACACAGGAAAACGCAGTTCCGGTCATAGTACTCCAAACACGGAAAAAAGAAAATAGACATGAACAAACACGGCACATAAAGCGCCTGATGAGCAATCAACAACCCTACGAACGGTACCAGTGACCGTCAGCACCCTCCCACGTGGAGGTCAGTGTGGGATAGTGCCCACTCACACCGCCGGGTTTGACGATTTATCGATCTTAAGGTCCCAGACAGCAGATCGACTAGGCTGCATGTACCCCCTCTCACACAAGGCGTAGCTAGTACAGAAGTCCGTCTCTGTACCCCCGCAATCTCTAAACTCTAACATGCTCGACTCCTCGTATAATATATATATATATATATATAGGTATAATAAATTATATATAGCAAACAATTATCAATTTAACATGCACAATCAATGGGTTGAATCATCTATATTCCTATCTCCAATTTACAAACAAAACTACCTAGACTCGATCAAAGAAACGGATCATATATAGTTCTAAATCCCATCTTAGAAGTTCTAGGCGAAAGTATGGAATTCTGTGGAAAGCCACCCTCACTTTTGCCTTAACCACGATGAACAATAGGATTCATATGGTCTAAAGCTCCAGATCAATTCTCCTTCAACAGATGGCTAGATCTATGATTCCAGAAGCTCCCCGCAAAGATTCAGGTCAAACAGACCACATTTGCCTGACCAAAACTTACATTTCAAAAGACTAGTCTCAGATCAATACTACACAGACACGCTTCGGAAACACGGATATAACTTCCTAATCTTACCTCCGATCGGAACGAAATTGATCTCCAAAGAAAGAAGACATTCAGGGCTTTCTAACGATAGGTTGATGGTTTCATGGATCATCACAGTTCGCCGGGAAATCGCCTCGCAAGATGGCGGCGGATTGATGATGCGAATCCGGCACTGCGCCGAACATGCTCGAAGAAACAACCATAACTTTCAGTATATAGAGCCGAATTATAAACCGCTTGCGGCAGTAGATCAATGAACGAGTCAAGAATATACCCACCAAGTTACAGGTCGATTGGGAAAGATTTACCATTCCGATTCTCACTTCTCTCAGAACTGGTCGGATCTGCCTCCTAGGGCTTTCTAGATGGCTCTTGTTGCTTTTCTTCAAGGTGGCTAATCGACGGCTAGATTTCGGCAGAGATTCGACGGAAAAAAGGTTTCACAGGAGAAAAGGAGAAGGAGGCTATAAATATACGAGATGACATAGGGTTTTGATCTAATAGAATTGGGCTTTGATGGGCCTCGGAGTCGGGTCGTTACAGTAGTAGACGTCGTCCTTGGCAGTCCATCCCTCGGAGTCTCCGACTTTGTAGATCCTCGCCGAGCAGCAACCCAAGAGCACCGTGAAGCTCATCATCATAAGGAACACGAACCTGAAGATTCTCGTTCTTGTCGCCATTATCTATCGAAGACGAACAAGAAAGGACACAAATACGTTCGAAGAAAGAAAGTTTTGGAAGAAGCAAATCTTGAACTCGCTGAATCAGAAAGCTTGATGAATGTGTGAATGAGACAAAAGAAGAATACCAAAGCTCCTTTTATAAGGTTTTACGAAACCTGATTCTCATTTTTTAGGATTTAGTTTGTACTTTGTTTCCATATTCTGATGATCTAAACCGTTTGGAATTTATATTCTAACTAGGTTTGGACCCGTGCGTGGACGCACGGGTTGTTATTTTTTTAATTTTTTTTTAATTGCAAATTATAATATAAATTTAAACATATGCCAAGTGGAAGGATACAATGCATGAAATATATGGTCGATGAGTTTTAGATACAATCGATGGCTTTAACAAACCGAACGTATTATTAGTCTGGATATCTGATTTCGTATGAGTCAGTAACGGTTTGGGTTGACAACGTTATTGTTGTTATTTGAAAGTAGAAATTTGTTTTGGGTTGAGAATTTGATATTTGATTTCATATGTTAAAACTTTCCCTTTGATTGTATGCAGAAGTCATTACTTCGATTGAGAATATAGTAATGTTTACACTCTTATTCGAATTAACATTGTATAATTGATAGAGTTTAGATATAATCATTGGATAACGTTTTGGGATTGTTGCTCAGGTTAAACTAAAATCTGTTGTGTAATCAATTTGTTCTTAGACATAACGAACATATGGAAAACAGAACATGGCAATGCCAACAATTTTTGAATTATTTGTTTTTACTCTACATAACATCTTCGTTTTACGCTGCGGCTTTCCGTCTTGGTCAAGTATAAGAACTTTCAAAGCGGCTTTGCATGTGACTCTCGAGAGGGCAACATAAAGCTGTCCGTGCGAAAACACAGGGCGAGGAAGATACAACCCAACATTATATAGCGTCTGACCTTGGCTTTTATTTATAGTCATAGCGAATGAGACATTCAAAGGAAATTGTCTTCTACGCATCTTGAAAGGAAGCTTGAGATCCGAAGGTGTTATGGTAAGCCGAGGAATGTGAACTTTATCTCCCACTTTGGTTCCTGTAATAACCAATGCTTCCACTGTCCTCTCGTATAATGCCGTGATTTGAAGTCTTGTACCATTACATAAGCCTTCTTTAGGACATATGTTTCTGAGCAACATAACCGGGCAACCGACCTTCAACCTCAACGAATGCATAGGTAATCCAGATAACTTAATGCTATTCAGGAATTCTGTAGAGTAAATTGGATTATCAAGCGAACTTGCGTCGGATGGGTCTATAGAATCCACTGAGATACGTCCTCTCATCTCCTGAACAGAAAGATAAGAATATATTTGAATAGCTACATTTTTTAAAACAAAATAAATATAGCACCGAACACTAACCTCGCAATTCTGATAACAAATACTCATTGATATGGTTTACATCATGGTTCGTAGGACATAGTAGGGCTCGCTTCTGGAAAAAAATTGGATTCTTCGGCTTGTCTAAGTCCTCTCCGTATATAGCTGCAACTATAGCTTGAATGGGTTCAGTTGCTTCTTCGATAAGGAACTCATCAGGTATATCGATGTCTGCCTCCCCATCATTTTCAGTGATTTTTCCATCACCGACATCTAACAACCACTGAGAGAACGCTTGAATATTTTCGGCTTCCTCTGGACTCATATTTGATAGAAGTCGCATATTTTTCATGAGAGTCAGAACTTTACAGTTCTTCCACAGATGCGAGGAACAAAGTGAAGCCCGGACAATGTCTTGACGACTACCACCCGTAATAACTGGCAATACCTGTCTGAAATCACCTCCAAAAACTACAACCTTTCCACCAAAAGGTTTGTCACTTGTGCCTACAACAACATCTCTCATACTTCTATCCAAAGACTCGAAACAGTACTTGCTCATCATCGGTGCTTCATCCCAAATGATCATAGATGATTCCTTTACTAATTCTGCAAGTTCTGTTCCACGTTTCATATTGCACATGCTGGTCTCATTAACATTGATAGGAATTCCAAACCTCGAATGAGCAGTCCTACCACCAATCAAAAGCAAGGAAGCTATACCGCTGGATGCTACATTAAGAGAAATAAGGCCTCTTGATCTAACCGCAGCTGAAAGTATCTCCCATAATTTTGTTTTCCCGGTTCCACCAAAACCATAAACAAAATAAGCTCCTCCAGTATTGTTCAAAACAGCACCAACAATCTCATCATAGATTTTCTTCTGCTCATCGGTTAGTCTATCTACCCATTCACCAAGAAATGCATTCAACTCACCGGGGTTATAATTCCTTTCCTCCCATATTAAACGGTTATATCTTTCCATACCTTCCAAATCTGGTTGGGGCATTGACTGAAAATTGGCGAGGGAACTTCCATTATATGCTAGCTGATTCTCTATCTCTATAAGACAAAGATTTTTTTTCTCTTCATCACTCAAACGAAGTTCTGCATAGTAAATACAACGTTTAAAAAATTAATATAAATATATGAATACCAAAACAAACAACATTGTTTATAATGATAGTTCAGTTACCTTTTTGATTCCTTAGATTTCTTTGTAATCGCTCGATGTCATCAGATAGATATCTCCATGTAGCTTCCCAAACTGTCGCAGGCGAAGTTAGAGAATCAGAAAGAAGCATGATGACATAAAGTTTCCTCGTGAAGTGGCCATGTGCCCAGAAAGCTGTTTCGACAATACTTTCAATGTACTCTCTGTCATCTTCTAACAAACCTTTAGCCCAACATGCTTCCTTAAACGTTGGATGAACAACGTCATCAACTCTTTTCATGTCGTCAAAACTTTTTACTCCTTTAGCTGAATTCAAAAGCATACGCATATAATACTGTTCCTCTAATTTTCGAGGAATGTAGTTAATTCTTCCAACAGTGAATCCTTTCTTCCTTTCCCTGAAAACCATATTCTTCTTGTTCCACGTAAACTTGTTTGGGATCTGTTCATATGTGCAATCTTCGGCCAGCTTTTGGATTATTCTGTTTTCATCATTATTGAGGTCAAACCAAGAAAGAAGCTGGCTACCTTTCGCAGAAATACGCTCTAAGACACTTTCAGGTGTTTCATTCTCTTTGTAAATTACGTTTTGTTGTCCAGGGAGATGAAACTGAAGCTTCTCGACGGGTGTACTTCGGTAACACATCGGGAATGCAAGAATTCTCCAAGCAGCTTCACATGAAGATACGTACCTGATCAGGTGTTTAAATCATAACTCATCCTCCGAATCACTTTCTTCTTGACTACTACAATCCATTATCTGCTCATTGGATTCTTCTTCGACATCTGCATGATGCTCAGCAATTACTATTTGTCAGTTTTTTTGTTATTTGATTATGTAACTTTCAACTTCAATATAAAGAAACCTGATTTATAAAACTCAAAGACATCGTCATCAGAGTCATCATCGTCACTATCAGTATTATGCCCAAACAACATTCTGTAGATATCGTCGGTTGTAGGTATTGACTCCACAAACCCTATTATGGCATTTATATTAAGTATCAATAATTATGCGAGAATTGCTATTCATTAGTCAACAAACAAACTAACCTTTAGATGGCTTTCTGAGTTGATCAGAATTCTGACTTGAGTTTCCAGCGTCAGTTACGCATTCTCCAAATTCTTGAGCTAGCCTTCTTGCTAATGTAATCTGTGGTGCTGACAATCCGGGTGTTTTTGAAATACCAACACCTGTATATATTTAACAATAATTGTAAAATCATATATGGTCAAAATAATAGATGTGCTTCATAACAGATGAAATAAGCATGCTAATAGATGAAATAAAAAGAAGATAAAATAAACTCATATACAATTTTATAGTATATGATAAAAGTGATTACTTATTTTAATACTTATTTTAATTGCAGAAGATAAAGAAAAATAAATAGTTTATAATTTGCAAACTTAGACTGAGACACTGATGGTCTGATTGCTGTAAAAGTAATCGGGGACATATCTAATGGCCTATCAACTTGTTTTTAAACATTTTCCAGGTGTAAGTAAAACATAGCGAAATTAGTATATACACAGATTTTAATTTCACAGTTACATAAGAACAAAACCCAACTTACTGTACTCAAAATCTGAGTGTGTTCCGGTAGTCCACTGGCAGATACTGCGGTTTTTGGCAACTAATATTTAAATTTTCGAAAGCAGTATTAGACTTATTGTAATAACGATTTAAAGTTAGAGAGAATAGAGAACTTTTTGTTTTGTGTGATAATGCAGTAAAAAAAGTTATCTACATATATATGTATAGATACTTACATGGAGTCAATTCTCCGGTAGCTGTAGTATTCTCATATTGTGATAAATCATACCTTGAGAGAGCTGATATAAAAAAAATTTAATAAATATAATTTAGTGTCGTCATGACTAACGAAAAATGACTAATGAGCATTATTACCTGACGGTGCATTTGTAAATGTGGAGGAAGCAAATGGAAAAGGTGTATACGAAGAAGATGCATAATTTGTAAGGGGAGAGAAATTTATTGATGACAATTCCAGTGTAGTAGGCAATGCAAAACCTGAAGGTATAGAAATACGATTTCTGTTATTTACTATATAATATACTGTTGATAGTAGATAATATACAGAAAACTTTATAGGAGTGTCTATGTACTCGGTGATGTGGTAGTGGCCAGTACTCCATTACCAAACCGCGTGGAATTATTTGGTCGAGAATCTCGGAGGAAGAAAGATACAAAATTTAGATTTATCAATAAAGCTGGTAAATAATAAGAGAAAATAAATATATAGTGTAAGAAGATAATAAAACAGTTTCGTAAAGTTACCTATAACTGTTTGATACCGTGATAAATTATATCATGAAACAACGGTATTAGTTACATGACATTTTTCAAATTGAGGTAACAATATTGTTAATAAAGCGTAAATTAAATGTGTTGATTGATAATACCTAAGTCCGATCCCGTCGAAGTTACAACTGAAGATGGAGACGGTGTTTGCGAAGAACATACAACATTGGTAATATCATTTAAAACCCTAACTCGTGCACTTGGTGGAGATTGGAAAACTTGATCCACTTTCAAGTTCTGTCCTGACTTTTTATTTTCATTTTTCTGTTGTGCCCGTGGTCTTTTGGATGTTTTTTTCCCGGTGGTGGCTGGAATGCTATCAGCATCCTCTTTTCTTTTTCTCATCTAACCAAACCTGGGTAGAAACTCAGCTTTTTAAGCTTTTTAGTTAAAATTAGCATAGAAAATCGAAAATGCAAAACTTACATTTATATAAGAACTTTTGAGGAGAATGCTTGGATTACTACTGTTATATTGGTAATAGGTTTTGGGATAATGGGATTAACTGTTGTTATAGCTGGAAGATCATTGATCGTTGAGAATAGTTGAGAATATCGTGCAGAAGATATTATATTTATTGAATTATTATGATATATATCTAAAAGTATATATGGCCATAAGCATTAAACCAAGAATCTCAATCACGTACTGATTATGGAAATCATTCATTCGCGATTTTGTATATAAAATCTTTTAACACAATCACTTAGAGTATAAAATATAGTTTATAAAATCTTTTAATTACTATATTCCAAAAGTTTCGGATGATGTGGTTACTGATAATTTTTTTAAAAAAGCATTTTGAGGAATTTAATGTGATAACTCGGTTAGTGGGCAATTTTTTTTTTTGGAAAAGTTGAGAATAGTTGAGGATATCGTGCAGAAGATATTATATTTATTGAACTATTATGATACATATTTAAAAGTATATATAGACATAAGCATTCAAAAAAGAATCTCAATGACGTACTTGTTATGGTAATAATTATTTCGAAGATCTATTTATTACTATCATTTAGTAACAAATATAGTTAATTAAATCTTTTTATTACTATATTGCATAAGTTTCGGGTGATGTGGTTTATGAAAAAATTAATGAAATGGCATTTACAGGAATTAACAGTGATAACTATTTGAGTATTATCTGATCTTTAAAGTTGAGTATAACAAATGCAATGTTTTACTAATATATATATGGGTTAATATTGAAGTGAAGGTTCATATTTATCAAATTATGACTGTTAGAAAAAAGTTTAACACGTAACTTAATTAGTCCTATATAAATGATTCCACATATAGAGAAAGAATTACGTGTTATACACATAACTCACACGATATCGTGAACAAATCGAGAGGCTAGAAACATAACTAAAAAATAATGAAACAAATAAATAAAGTAGCAACAAACCAAAAACACCACGTCCATGAAAAATGTCTAACGATAAGTAACGTAGTCGGTGAATAGTTTATTAAAAAAAGTACACGGTACTTGTTTCTTCAACATGCCGGATTAATCAGTCTTCGCTTTTCCGTTTCTCTCCGTTAACTCCTTAAAATCTAGCTGCTCATTGTTATCCAAATCCACGTTGAACTTCTCAGGCTCTCCTTCTAGTTTTATCCTTTTGATGCACGACATATCGTTGCTGGTACATGAAAATTGGTCTTGCGCATTAAGTTTCGAATCATGGCTGCGTTTTGAGGATGGAGTTGTTGTGTCACTGGGTGGACAGTCCGACTTCTCATCACTAATAGTTATAAGCAAGGGTCCCTAAAGTTATAAACCAACATAAAACTTAGAACAATCTACCCAAGGATAACATAGTAAAATAATGGTTGAACATGTAATTAGATAATGTAAAAATATGACCTGTTCTGATCCAATAACGGAGGATGTTTCTGTAGCACTTTCAATTCCAGAAGATTGTCTGGATTCTCCGATCATCTGGTTAGGTGACCAGACTTTGAGGACCTTGAAAGCAATTTGTATGTCATGTATATTATCCGAACCAATAGCTACACAAAATTGCCAAGTTGACCCAACAATGTTCCGGAGAGCTTGTGGCAAGCTAGTTGGATCCACGATCTAAATAAAAAGGAAACATTGAACGAATGCATCAATACGAAGCACTAACATTATTTCTTTTCAAATTTGATAATATGATTTTCATGATAAAATATTAATTTCTCGATGCTTACCGGAGAGATTGATCCATTGAGGAGTTTTGCACATGATTGTGTTACAACCTTCTGTGCATTGGTATCAAACAGCAGACATCTCATCTGAGATTTCTCGTCCGCCACCAGTACATGTAACATGTACCTTGTAGAGGATGGCACGTTTTTTAAAAAATAACATTTATACATGAAATAATCGCAATGGAAGAATGAACAATGCATGTGAGAAAACAGTAACATACCTTGGTGTAAGCTTGTTAACCCACATGTTGCAAGTATTGCACCACCATGCTTCCTTAATCTGAGGATGTTCAGGTTGTTCCTTCCACTCAACTGTCTTATTGCAACTCTTACAATTGAAGTAATACCAACAATAATCGGTATCAATAGCAAGGATTGTGCAAATAACCCTACTTTTCCCAACCATCCCAGACTGCTGAATTTGCTCAATATTGAGAAGGGGATAGTCAGCAAAATTTTCCCTGACCACAATCGGTGTCTCCTTATTCGAAATACGGTTATTCACATGTAGAACTAACTCGTCTTTAGGTAGACTGACAAAGTTAAGTAATTCTAATTAATAACTTATTTGAAAAGAATCATACGACATATAATTACTATAGGAAGATGATAACACTGACCGTGATTTGAATTCAACAACTTGCAGGATATTTGGATTGATCTCAAGTATAGTAGCATTGAAGGCATTGGAAACAAAATTTTCACCTTCGTGACAAACAAACAACTAAATTAATAAACGTATCTAAACTATTTTTGCTAGTTACTATTAATAATAATATTAAATTACCATCCCACTGCTTGACTTTCGCGTATTTCACCAGACAAATAACTTGTCCATCCTCAGCCCCACAACATCCAGCGTAAATCTGATCAGCATAAACTCCCCATAAGGTCAATCTTAAGTAATTATCCCTGCAAAAATAATAGTAAAATCTGAGATCAAATACTGTTTTGTAACATGAACTGTCCATCGTTAGGTAAATTAAACATAGAAATTACATCGAGTCTCTTAGCTGCACATCGATTTTAGGAGTTGGTTTACTCATTGCCTCAACAATGCTCTTTTCACCAACATTAGTAACTTGGCCAACAAAATCTGTATAATAGATAGTCATAACTAAGCTGTATTAATGTTCATAATACAAAATCAAACTTCGAAATAGAATTATCTATTGCTTAAAATAACTTACCAACCAAGAAATTACAATTGAAGCTCGGCTCAGTCAATGCTGACAATGGAGTCAAAGTCAAAGGTTCTTCAAGGGCGATTGGATCAATTTCATGCACCTTCGAGTTGCTTCCAAGGAATGCTCTGAATGAATGTGTTGTTGGCCTATAAGCACCAACTGCTTTCTTGACCGTCAAGTTTCAAATTTCCTTCCACCCTAACTTTGTTATTTCTTTTCCAAACCTCTGAATCTCGTTAGACCTCATAGATCCATGCATCTTGGTTCCCTTCACGAAAGTTAATATATAATCATTAGAATGAATAAAATCATGGATAGCAAATATAATAACCATGAGTTCATAATATATAAAACACGACAAAAAATAATCATGGATTTAAATAACTTGAATACGATTGTAAATATAAATATGTCATAGTGTTAAAAGACGATAATAATATAGATAAACGTATAATAAAAAATATATTGCTATATCATCGTCAATATTATTCGAAACATTTGCACATCAGGTAATCTAATAGTTACAATCATATAAATACAGGTAATATTATTTTTTTATATTAAAATATGAATTCGATGCTTCATAACCAAAAACATAAACAAAGCAAACTATTTATAATAATAAAACATAAAACTGAAAACGAAGAGAATGGTTATAGATTATAGACTTTACTTCTTGATCCATCATGATAAAATCCAAGGTGTCACCGAATGATGCGTTTCCAGCGTTCCATGAGTGTAAAACCTTAACATGCACCCTCCATGAAGATTTCCAAGGTTTGATGCTATTTAGCATCGACAATTCCATTTCTGTTCCTAGCACTTTCTTTGGGACGGAAACTTTGGCCATTTTCTTTTTGTTTTTTTTTTGTCAAGATTTTAAGTCTATAAAATTTTGAGTGAGGAATGCTATGAAGAATTAAAACACAAATAAGGTTGTATATATAGCAGTTATTGTACTAATGAATCTAGGTAAAATCCGCAGAAATATTTTATGTGTTAAATACGAACAATATTTTATATATGGAGGGTAGTTATGAATAGAAATCAGGAATTTTTGTAATATCTTCCAAAAATGATTAGACTGAATATACATTTTATTTTTGAAAAATAATATCCAAGAATATTAGGGTATATACGGCAGAGGAAGAAAAATTTTACAGTTATCAGAGATTTAGTAATTAAAACAAAATTTGACACGAATATTGTATGGTTATCTAATACGTCTTTTAAACTAATAATATGATATATGAACGGAGATGTAGGAAACAAATAAGATTTGTTCATATCTGTAGCGTTTCATAAATCTCGGAATTGTTTCCTAAATCTCCGTTTATATACTCTATTATTCGTATCAAAAAGAATTTCCGAGAATATTAGGGTATATACGGTAGAGAAAGGAAGATTGTACAGTTATCAGAGATTTAGTAATTACAACTAATTTTGATACGAATATTTTATGGTTATCTAATATGTCTTTTAAACTAATAATATAATACATGAACGGAGATTTAGGAAACAAATAAGATGTGTTCATATCTTACCATAAACGAATACGTATAATTGATAAATATACATAATAGTTATGGAGGTAAGAGGCATGTAACGAAAAATATGTAATAAATGAGTGTAATCCCTTGTAAACACGAAGTAAGACCTTAAATATAAAAACTGTTATCTTCTAAGTCGTGACACTCAAATTCAAATATATAGAAAGTAATAGCAAATACAAATAAGAATTCTGAGATCTTTAAAAATACGGTTGTACAGTTTGTGTATATTTAAATTTCTATATCAATGGGGTTGTGAAGATGGAATTCAAGAAAAACTTCTTACGATGGTTCAGTTTTGTTTTTTTTAATATTCAACGGTTTTGTACTTATAAATCTAAGTCATTTTTTATTTGTAGGCCGGTATACGTCACAGTAATACATTCTAGCATCCAAATATCATACCGGTATTTGATTAATAGTCCAGAAAATATTAAATACCGTTGTTATATCATAAATTGTAAATGATTCATTACATAGTCCCAATATAAAGAGAAAAATTATTCGAAGACATAAAAGATAACAAAGAGATCAACAAAATGAAGCTTAGAGAACATTCGTTGAATCGTCTGTTATTAAGAACATCTATAAAGTGGTGCACCTTAGTCCCCTCGTGGCTGTTCTTTGAACTGAGAATTCAGAAAATAACGATTAAAACAGTTGATATAACAACTTGATAAAAAACTTTGTTTATTGATTACTAACCATAAGGAATTTCAACTTTACTAATAGTTGTGGAGACAATAAATTTAATTGCATAACGTTGTTCTGTTTCAACCATCTGTCCGTCAATCGTTGTGACACAAAAATCTTCTATTTCACACCACGTTCCTTCCACTATTAGGTGTTCAAAAAAAGGAAGAAGCCGAGGAACAACCCTAGCTTGGATGGTGGTATCCTAGAAAGATATCAAGCAATATGTTGTGGTTAAACAGGAATGAAAATAAATAAAACATAGGTAAAATTTACATACAAATGAGAAAGTTAAATGTTCAAATTACACTGTAGTCGGCAAGAATCAAAAAAAGGGAAAAACCTTCATGCTGAACATATTCCTTCCATTTTTTTTCAATTCTAACCCTAATTCTCCAATCAGTTTCGGAGGGATTTAAATCTCCTAATACGTTAAGGAAAAACATTTTGAGAAGTAGCCGAATTGTTTTTGTTTCTTAAAATACAGAAAAGTGAAGTAGCAATATATATAGGGTACAAAGAGTAGTGATGTTGTGTCATTTAGGTTTTTAGGGAAGTAACTTGACAACCATAGTAGATTGCGATAATATATAAGAATATTCGTGCTTAGTAGATTGCGATCTTAGCATAAATGAAAACAATCAATTCGATATTATAATAATGTTAATGAATATCTTGTTGAATAATCTTTTCCAATTTTAAAATATGGAAATAGCTATTGTGATTTAATAACAATTACAATTATGTTCTTATATATAGCTATCATGTAACTCTCCTACGATCTCTAAAGCCAAATGGTGGGGGTTATTTGCACTCACAAATCATAAATTAATAATGAACACATACGATTGATAAGATCACCTAGTATTGAGATATAAAAATTTCAACGGCAAATATTTTTTATACAAAAAAACTTAATAGTAGTCAACAATAACACTCGGAAAATATTGATACAACCCAAAAGAAACTTAAAATCCATAATCCTTAGGCCATCTCTCCAACTTGTTAGGGATCACCCTAATAAATCCTAGTACATGGATGGAGTAGAAACACAGATCACACATCCATGGATCTTTAACTCCTTCATCCCATTCACGCTGCCACCTGTCATTCCATGCACAATGGCAAAGCCTAATAATGCTGGAATCAAATGCATCACAACGATCTATATAATCTTGTGGCATTGGATTAGGTGCCCATAAATAATGGGGAGAAGCCTCAACTTTATTTCTCATCCGCCTAATTAGATCACGACTTGGATTAACTAATTCCAAATCGATTTGGATATCAGGAGAAAAAAGTTTCCTAAGATTGCTATAAAAATATATGGCGAGTTCATATCCAGAAAGAGCTGCTTCACGAATCATGGCTAGGCCTTTTTCCAAATCATAATAGTGAAAAAACTGCGAACAGCCAAGAATGAACAGAGCAGATATGTTACCGGATTTTTGACATCTACTGAAGAAATCTCTATATCTATCGCCTAAACCCCAATGATATTGAACGGTGTAAAGATCAACTCCTCTAAAGAAGGATTCATCAGCGGCCACTCTCCTTAAAGTACGTATGGCTGCTATTGCATTGTAGTGAGCCTTGAGGTCTTGCGACACTAACACCATGATTTTTCCTAATATTTCTTCGGGTAGATCGAGAAGACCTATCTCTTCATGCTTATCTCCTCCTCCTATAACAATATTTCGACGAACACGTCTACGCTCCCGACCTTGAAAATCCATTCTATAAAGATAATAGGAAAAGTTTTTCTTTTTGGAAGTTGAGAAGAAAGGAAAGTGTAAATGATAGAGCAAATACTTTTCTAAGGAATTATTTTGAGTTGATCTCAAATATAGAAAAGATAAAAGGTTTCTTGTAGAAGACAAAAATGGCAATGATTTGTCAGATATATATAAAAAAGGGGCTAGGTCAGGAACAGGTGCATCATGAGTGGTGACGTTTTGTGTTCTCGAGATCTATACAGTTCAAGTTTGACAACTATTGATCTAGAAAATCACACTAAAGATTAGCATGTCTGATAATTTAATTATAGGAAAGCAACGTAAACAGTTTATACAAAGAATAAAATGTATTTTTTATATGAAGAAATAAAACGTATGTATAAGTAAAATACAAATTAGAAATATGTACAATTGAGTCTACTTTGTTATGTGTCAGTTAGGTATTAATAAGGGAAGTACAATATGGTGCAATAGACCACAGTAGATTGCGAGAATATATCAGAAAATTCGTGTTCAATAAATTGCGCTCTTAGCATTAATGAAAACAGTTAGCATTTCAATTTATGGAAATAGCGATTATAGTTTCATAAGCATTACAATTATTATGTTCTTAAATTTTGTTCTCATTTAAATTGTTCACTTCTTGTTAATATAATTGTGGGGGTTATTTGCAATCAAAACTCATAAAGTAAGGATATAATGACGATTGATAAGATCAACAGGTATTGAGATATAACAAAATTCAAACGGCATATATTTGTTTATACAAAAAAAACTAAACATTATTCGACTACTTCACTCAGAAAATATTGATACAAACCAAAACAAACTTAAAAGTCATAATCCATAGTTAACTCTCTCCAACTTGTTAGGGATCACCCTAATAAATCCTAGTACATGGATGGAGTAGAAACAAAGATCACACATCCAGGGATCTTTAACGCTTTCCTGCCATTCATGCTGCCACCTGTCATTCCATGCACAATGGCAAAGCCTGATAATGCTGGAATCAAATGCATTACACTGATCTATATAATCTTGTGGCATTGGATTAGGTTCCCAGAAATTATGTGGATTCGACTCAACTTTCCTTCTCATCCGCCTAATTAGATCACGACTTGGATTAACTAATTCCAAATCGATTTGGAGATCAGGAGACATAATTCTAATAAGATTGCTATAAAAATATATGGCGAGTTCATATCCAGAGATAGCTGCTTCACGAATCATGGCTAGGCCTTTTTCCAAATCATAATAGTGAAAAAACTGCGAACAGCCAAGAATGAACAGAGCAGATATGTTACCGGATTTTTGACATCTACTGAAGAATTCTCTATATCTATCCCCTACACCCAAAGGATATTGAACGGTGTAAAGATCAACTGCTCTCAAGAAGGATGAAGGGAATGTCCTGAAATCAGACTTGTATTTACTCTAGTAGAGTCGTGATGTCGAGATAAGACAATCATATGATATTGGACGGTTATAATGTTTTGCTAGAAGCCGCTTATAACTTATGAGTTATGAACTCATTACCATTATCATATGATCCTATAGGGTCACACACCTAAGCAAACTGGATAATATAAATTGGGTTTTGATCATTAGAGTAATGATTATGATCAACGTATATAAGATATACGTCGATATCGTTTTTCTATGAGGGTGTCGATCGACACTAATAGTGGGTGTCGATCGACACCTGTCGGCATCGTCTTCTCGATGTTTGACTTTCTGTGAGGGTGTCGATCGACACCAATGGTGGGTGTCGATCGACACCTGTCGGCAAGTCCAGCCTATATATATGATATGAGGGCTCGAGCTTGAGATATAGAAAACAGAGAAGTAACAAGAGAGAAGCTCTTGGTTACCACAGAAAACCACAGAAAAGCATAGAAAGGTTTGAGAAAACCCAAAACGCGAATCGTTCGCGAAGGCACTAGCATCCCGTCGTCCAGTTTGTGTGCGTGTGGACTTCTGTAGAGGCGCAGCACTTGAGGCGCTTCTTCATCTCGTTGTACCTGATCATCTTCCGCTGCTTAATCTCTAGGTATGTTTGAGATCTATCAAAGATTCAATTGAACACAAGATCCGTGGGTTAGGATGTTGTTAGGGCTGTTTTAATCGGATTAAAACCTGAACAAATCCCTACAGTGGTATCAGAGCGGTGTGTTTTTATTGAATCTGTCGAAATTTTGCTTAATCCACCTGTTAAAAATCGTTTTTGACGAAGAACGCCGTTCTGGGTTCTTCGGTGTCGACCGACACCAATCCGGTGTCGATCGACACCAATTAGGTTTTCTGAGAGAAGGGTGTCGATCGACTTGGTGTCGATCGACATCACTCTCTGGTGACGACCGACACTAATGTAGTGTCGATCGACACCAATCTTGTGGTGACGACCGACACTAATGTAGTATCGATCGACACCAATCAGGTAGTGACGACCGACACTAATGTAGTGTCGATCGACACCAATCGGCGACGACCGACACTAAAGTAGTGTCGATCGACACCAGTTCAAAACTCGCGTTCATAACTTGTTTAACTTGAGAAATTTTACAAGTATAGAACGAGTTGAAATATCTAGAATATATAAGTGATATAAACTAGATTGATGTTCCGTTCCTCAAACATAATATTAAGTTTTTAATATCTTCCCAATCTTGTCAACTGTCAAGGCTCGTTTCATTGTGTGATGGGTCTGCCAAAGCAGGGTGTCCGCAATTACATGAGTGAGGCAGGTTGTAATCGTTACTACGGACTTAAAAGATTGGTTTGCTTAACTGGGCTATCAAAATAGTTTTGGGCTCAGAGATATAGGATCGGATTTGATATAAGATATTAATCCGAGACAAGAATTATATATGATATAATTTGCAAAGTGTTGCTTACCTAAATAGCTAAAGTTTGGGCGATGGGCCAAAGCTCACTCAAATTTTTGTAAAATATGGATCTTGGATCATTATATTCAATTGAGGAAAATTGTTTTGAATATAATGTGAGTTTCTTAATTGTTAAGATTTCTCATTTCTTGAACATCGAAACTAAACTCTCATTTTGTGTTTTTCAGCTATGGCTAGCTCCCCTCACAGAAACACATTCTCGCTTCGATCCGTCCTTGAGAAGGACAAGCTTAATGGATCGAACTTCCTTGAATGGTATCGGAACTTGAGAATTGTTCTCAAGCAGGAGAAAAAGGAATATGTCCTTGAGAAGGTTCTCCCTGAGAAACCGAAATCCAATGCCGGACACGCTGAAAGGAATGCTTGGGAGAAGCATTCCAATGATGAGGTCGATGTGAGTTGTCTCATGCTGGCTACCATGAACTCGGACTTGCAGAAGCAATACGAGAACGTGGCGTCACCTGTTGAGATGATCACTAGCCTGAAAGGGATGTTTCAGGAGCAAGCACGAACTGAGAGATACCAGACGGTTAAGTCTCTCATTGAGTGCAAGCTACCAAAGGATGGTCCAGTTAGCCCACATGTCATTAAGATGATGGGTTATATTGATAACTTGGCAAAACTGGATTGTCCCCTTAGCCAAGAGTTGGCTACGGACATCATTCTGCAGTCGTTACCGTCGAGCTTTGATCAGTTTATCATGAACTATAACATGAACAACATGACAAAGACTTTGACGGAACTGCATGGCATGCTCAAGACAGCTGAGCCAAACATCAAGAAGGGCACCCCTAATGTACTTATGGTGCAAGGGGGTAAAAAGTTTAAGAAACATGCTAAGGGTAAAGGAAAAGCTAAGGCATTCCGGATTGAGAATCAGGATAAGCCTGAGACTTCTTCCAAACCCAAACGCGGCCCTACTGATGCTGATAAATGCCATTACTGCAATAAGTCTGGACATTGGAAGAGAAATTGCAAAGAGTATCTTGGAGATCTAAAGAACTCGAAGAAGACGTATGAGACGACTTCTTCAGGTATCTATGTTATAGAAGTAAATGTTACTACTTCAGGTTCTAAGTCTTGGGTATTAGATACCGGCTGTGGCGCTCATATTTGTACAAATATGCAGGGTCTAAGCAACAGTAGAACGCTGGAGAAGGGACAAGTGGACCTACGCGTTGGGAATGGAGCAAGAGTTGCTGCATTGGCCGTAGGAACTTATCATTTGTCTTTGCCGTCAGGCTTGGTTTTAGAATTGAATAATTGCTACTATGTACCTGCTATAAGCAGAAACATCATTTCTATTTCTGTTTTGGATTTAGAAGACTTTCATTTTTCGATTAAAACAAGTGTTGTTCTTTTATCGTAATGAAATGTTTTATGGTAGCGCTCCATTAGAGAATGGACTTTATATTCTTAACCAATCTTGCCTGTCTATAACATAAATGCCAAACGGTTAAGAACCAATGACTCGAACCCTACGTTTCTCTGGCATTGTCGTTGGGGCCACATCAATGAGAAAAGGATTCAAAAGCTTCATAATGATGGACTTTTGGACTCATTTGATTTTGAATCATTTGAGAATGTGAATCCTGCTTATTGGGCAAAATGACAAAGGCCCCTTTCAACAAATTTAATGAAAGGGCCGGTGACCTATTGGGACTAATACATACCGATGTATGTGGTCCAATGAGTATAAGTGCTAGAGGAAACTTTCAGTACTTCATCACGTTTACTGATGACTTCAGTAGATTTGGTTATGTCTATTTAATGAGACATAAATCGGAATCCTTTGAAAAGTTCAAGGAGTTCCAAAATGAAGTACAGAACCAACTTGGCAAAAGTATCAAAGCTCTTCGATCAGATCGTGGAGGTGAGTACTTAAGCCAAGAGTTCAGTGATCATCTGAGTAACTGTGGAATTGTTTCACAACTCACTCCTCCTGGAACACCTCAGTGGAATGGTGTGTCTGAAAGGAGGAATCGGACTTCATTGGATATGGTTCGATCGATGATGAGTCAAGTAGATCTTCCATTATCCTTTTGGGGATATGCTCTAGAAACGTATGCGTTTACGCTAAACAGAGTTCCATCAAAATCAGTCGAGAAGACGCCATATGAGATGTGGACTGGAAAAGTTCCAAGTTTGTCTTTTCTAAAAATTGGGTTGTGAAGCTTATGTCAAGCGGTTGATATCTGATAAGCTTGAACCCAAATCTGATAAGTGCTACTTCGTTGGTTATCCTAAGGAAACCAAGGCTTACTACTTTTACAACCGTTCTGAGAACAAAGTGTTTGTTGCTAAGAACTGTGTTTTTCTTGAGAGAGAATTTCTTTCCAAGAAGAACAGTGGGAGTAAAGTACAACTCGAAGAAGTTCGAGAATCACAGGAGCCTGCTCAACCTGTCGAGGAAGAGCAGCGACTGGATCTACAAGAGTTGTAGAGTCCGAACCTGTGATGCCAGAAGTTCGCAGATCCGAAAGGATTCGTCAAGAGCCCGAGAGATATGGATTTCTTGTGACTAATTGTCATGATCTCTTGATCATTGACAGTGACGAACCTGCGACTTTCGAAGAAGCAATGATGGGCCCTGACTCCGAAAAGTGGTTTAAAGCCGCTGAATCCGAAATCGGTTCCATGTCACAAAACCAGTATGGACTTTGGGTGATTTACCTGATAGTGTAAAAGCCATTGAGTGTAAATGGGTCTTCAAGAAGAAGATCGATGTGGATGGAAACGTTCAGATTTACAAAGCTAGGTTGGTGGCAAAAGGTTTCAAACAAGTTCAAGGTGTTGACTATGATGAAACTATTCCCCAGTCGCTATGCTTAAATCTATTCGGATTCTCCTAGCAACAGCCGCTCATTATGATTATGAGATTTGGCAAATGGATGTGAAAACAGCTTTCCTTAACGGGATTCTGGAGGAGGATGTGTACATGACACAACCTCCGGGTTTCATTGATCCTAATGCTGCTGGGAAAGTATGCAAGCTTCATAAATCCATTTATGGATTGAAGCAAGCATCGGAGTTGGAACCTACGTTTTGATGAAGCAGTTAAAAAGTTTAACTTCATCAGAAACGAAGAGGAACCTTGCGTTTACAAAAAGACTAGTGGGAGCGCAGTTGCATTTCTCGTATTGTATGTAGACGACATACTTCTCATAGGAGATGATATTCCGTTACTTCAGTCAGTAAAGGACTGGCTAGGAAGTTGTTTCTCGATGAAAGACATGGGTGAAGCCGCCTATATTCTTGGAATAAGGATCTATAGAGATAGATCAAAGAGGCTGATTGGACTGTGCCAGGACACTTATATCGATAAGGTTCTACACAGGTTCAACATGCATGATTCCAAGAAGGGCTTGCTTCCGATGTCTCATGGCATTACTCTCAGCAAGAAGCAGAGTCCTTCGACACCTGCTGAGCGAGAGCGCATGAGTAGGATTCCTTTTGCTTCTGCAGTAGGATCTATTATGTATGCCATGCTTTGTACTCGTCCAGACGTTGCTTGTGCTTTAAGCATGACGAGTCGATACCAATCAGATCCCGTGAGAGTCACTGGACTGCCGTCAAGACAATCCTGAAGTATTTGAGAAATACCAAGGATAAGTTCTTAGTGTACGGAGGAAGTGATGAGCTTGTAGTGAGTGGTTATACGGACGCCAGCTTTCAGACAGATAGAGACGATTTCCGATCTCAGTCTGGTTACGTCTTCTGTCTGAATGGAGGTGCATTAGTTGGAAGAGTTCCAAGCAGAGCACCGTGGCGGACTCAACGACCGAGGCTGAATACATCGCTGCTTCTGAAGCGGCGAAGGAGGCTGTTTGGATTAGGAAGTTCATTACTGAGCTTGGTGTGATTCCTAGCATTTCTGAGCCTGTGGCATTGTTTTGTGACAACAATGGAGCCATAGCTCAGGCTAAGGAGCCCAGATCACATCAGAAATCCAAACACATTGAGAGGAGATATCATCTGATTCGTGATATCATTGAGAGAGGTGACGTCAAGATCAGCAGAGTTCCGACAGACGAGAACGTTGCTGACCCGTTGACTAAGCCACTCCCACGACCGAAGCATGAGAGTCATGCAGCTGCTATAGGCATTAGATTCCTTAAGCAGTAATCTTGTTTTAGTGGGAGTTATCATATTTATATTTTGATGTTCATGTAAACATACATTTGGTTATGTTTTATTTAATGAAATTGTTTCAGTATTATTTAATGGTGTTATTAAATAATTGTCCAAAAGTAATTTATGGCATTCTTATAGATCATCAAATACGTGATTTGATCATGAAACTCTATAAGTGATAGATGACATAAATTATTTTGTCCATAGTCGAGGTTATCAAAGTTGGACATTGATAACCGCGCGAGACTAGTATGTGAGGTGACTGATGACTAAGTTTCATGGAGTCATTAATAAAAGTATTAAAGTCAATCACATAGATATGTGTTAGAGAACACATGATCGGACATGACCCGCTAATGAGAACTCTACAAGATTGTTATATGAGTGTCATAAGAGTTTCTCATTACGACTATAGAGTATAGTCCTTTGACCTGAGTTCATCATGTTTTCTTACATATGAATTGGTATGCTTTGACTCTGTCAAACGTCAGCCGTAACTGGTGGCTATAAAGGCATTGATTGGGCATATTATGAAGTATATAAGGATCAGGGATGGAACAAGATGGAATTTGTCCCTCCCATATAACGGGAGATAAATATCTCAGGGCCTATCGAAGATTTGATACTGGAAATGCGTGGCCGCGCTCAAACGGATTGAATGTCAATCGTTTGTCTTTTATCAGTATAAATCGGAGTTCGATAAACATGGTTTGGTTGATTAAGGATGACACGAGTTCTTGCCTTATGCCAGATTGAGATATAGAGACAAAGGGATTATGGGAATAGATGATTCCAGTACAAATGGGAATAGATGATTCGAGTACAAGTGGGAGATTGAAGGGAATGTCCTGAAATCAGACTTGTATTTACTCTAGTAGAGTCGTGATGTCGAGATAAGACAATCATATGATATTGGACGGTTATAATGTTTTGCTAGAAGCCGCTTATAACTTATGAGTTATGAACTCATTACCATTATCATATGATCCTATAGGGTCACACACCTAAGCAAACTGGATAATATAAATTGGGTTTTGATCATTAGAGTAATGATTATGATCAACGTATATAAGATATACGTCGATATCATTTTTCTATGAGGGTGTCGATCGACACTAATAGTGGGTGTCGATCGACACCTGTCGGCATCGTCTTCTCGATGTTTGACTTTCTGTGAGGGTGTCGATCGACACCAATGGTGGGTGTCGATCGACACCTGTCGGCAAGTCCAGCCTATATATATGATATGAGGGCTCGAGCTTGAGATATAGAAAACAGAGAAGTAACAAGAGAGAAGCTCTTGGTTACCACAGAAAACCACAGAAAAGCATAGAAAGGTTTAAGAAAACCCAAAACGCGAATCGTTCGCGAAGGCACTAGCATCCCGTCGTCCAGTTTGTGTGCGTGTGGACTTCTGTAGAGGCGCAGCACTTGAGGCGCTTCTTCATCTCGTTGTACCTGATCATCTTCCGCTGCTTAATCTCCAGGTATGTTCGAGATCTATCAAAGATTCAATTGAACACAAGATCCGTGGGTTAGGATGTTGTTAGGGCTGTTTTAATCGGATTAAAACCTGAACAAATCCCTACAAAGGATTCATGAGCGGCCACTCTCCTTAAAGTACGTATGGCTGCTATTGCATTGTAGTGAGCTTTGAGGTCTTCAGACACTAACAACATGATTTTTTCTAATATTTCTTCGGGTAGATCGAGAAGACCTATCTCTTCATGCTGATCTCCTCCTCCTATCACAATATTTCGACGAACACGTCTACGCCCACGACCTTGATGATCCATTCAATGAATATAATAGGAAAAGACTCTTCTTTCTGAACGTTGAGAAGAAAGGAAAGTGTAAATGTTAGAGTAAATACTTTTGTGACTAATTATTTTGTGCTAGTCTCGAATATAGATAAGATAAAAGGCTTGTTGTAGACGACTAACAGTTTCCCAAGGATTTGTGATATATAAATATTAGGGACGAAGTCAGTAACATGTGCATCATGAGTGGTGACGTTTTGTGTTCTCGAGATCTATACAGTTCAAGTTTGACAAATATTGATCTAGAAAATCACACTATATCAATGAAATTAGCATGTGTCTCATAATTTACTTATAGGAAAGTGACTTAAATAGTTTTTACAAAAAAAAGCAAAAATATTTTTTAAAAATCCAGAAAAAAATAAGTAATTAACATGCAATGACTTGTTTAAAATAATTTAAACAGATGATCCCATATGTAATCCAATACGGATAATTCGACAATAAAATTTATTGGAAAACACAGAATTTTATATAGACAATTTAGCAAAAAGAAAAAGATACTATTAAATAAAATTCCCCAAATAGTATCTGAAAATATATATGATAATGACATTGATTGGAATGGATGCGACGGTGCAGTTTCTGGAGGTTTATGACGTATAGTGTTAGACTTTTAAGGACTCGTAGGTATATAGCCAGACATCATTAATTTTGAAATAACTGTTCACTTTTACAGAATTGTTCAGTTTCGAGACGAAATAAATATTCAAATGATTGCTATTTTATCATTTTTAAAAGGAGAAATATCTAAATGGTAGATATAATAGTTTGGGGGAAAGGTTGTAGTTTTTATGGGAGCTTCTACTTTCTGACTTGTCAAGGCAGATTTTGAGGATTAGTAAAAATCGAATATTGGGAAACTGTTAGTCGTTTCAATGGTGATTGTGATTTGATCTAATAATATTAAGAATATGCAAATTAAGGAGAAGAACGTGCTAAGGATAATATATTAACATTAAACCCAGTTTATTTGTATTAGTTATATAAATACTATTTATATATTATTATTTAGTTGTATTATGTTATATAAATAATAGTAATAAAGTATAAATTTTAACTGTGTAATATTATTTTTATTCTATATGTTACTTTGAAGATATTGCGGTAGATATTTTAGGAAAAAAACACTAAACTTTGCTAAACTTGGATATTTTAGAAAAGCAAGAGATGAGTTCTTCAGTAAACATATGTATCCTTGAAAGATTAAGAAAATGCTTTAAGTTATAAAGTAGATGAGATTAAGAAATTACAAATCGTGGATAATAATCATCTTCAGATTCATCCTGCTAATATTCGTCATCAGAGAAAATAAAATAGAATTGGACATGATATATATTTATTTTTAAGATTGGTTGAATGTAAGGAATGAAGATCCCTAATAAAAAATAATATATTGAATATGATTATTAATTAGTTCTGAAGTGGTCTTATTGGATATAATCATACGATGGCAGTTTTCTTGTTATGTAAACGACGTCTATTAACACGTTTCATTATAATAGAAATTAAATAATTATTCCTTTTAAAAAAAAAGAATATAGAAATTCCTGACATAAGTAATTATGACTTTTACCATGGAAACTGTGAAACGGAAAAGTAGTTTTTGCGTTAAATCTTCAATTTAGATATTCTTTAGTTTAGTTCGCTTCATTGGTTCTATCATTCCACTAAAAAAAACTCTTCGTTTTCTTCTCTGTCAACCGCTTTGAAAGTTTATAGTTATACACCAGCCATTTATCAATGGAAGGAATTTTACTAAGAGATGGAAGAGAGCACAGGATTCCAAGAGACGATGTAAGGGAACTGAGACCTGTGGGTACGAATTGGGCAGTAGGTGTGAAAATACTTAGATTATGGTCTGAGTTGCTAGAAAACGGCGAATCATGCATGAGAGTGGTGGTTTGTGATATAGAGGTAAACACAATTACTGTGAATTACCAAAATAAGCATTTGTTAAAGAATAAAATCAATTAATATAAAACCCTTAGAGGTTGTTCGTGCGATAACAACTTTTAATAGTGAACAAAACGTTTAATTCTAAACTATTACTTTGTTTCTTACCATCAAAGTAATTTTTTGTTTTGAGATCAATACTGATTTTTGAATCAAATCCTTATTGAACAATAGATGTAATATTAAACTACTATGATGCTGTGTACAGGGTAACAGAATCGGTGGTACGATACCTACACAACTTGTGGAACGTTTTCGGAATACTTTGGTTGAGGGTGAGTGGAGGTTTATCATGACTCTGGAGATAGTACCTTCCAACAAGGTCACTAAACTATCTAATCATAGATTCGAGTTCAGATTCCAAAGAACAACCCAAGTAAGGTTCATTAGTCCAATCTCCACTAACTATTTCCTCAACCATCCCAAATTTGAGGACATGTTAAAGGGCAGAGTGCAATATTCAGTACTGACTGGTGAGTCCATATTTGATTGTATTAAGGTATCTAAGTACAAAATATTCATACTATGATTAAAGTTCATTGTCTTAATAACACCATATTTCTATATTTTCCTTCTATAACAGATGTACTTGGATTTATATCGGCTGTTGGACATCTAAGGATTGAACATCCGGCTATGCGGAACGAAGAGCCATATACATTGTCCTTCATGCTTACAGATGAGAGGTAAGTGAAATACAAAGCGCAAGACAATACATTGATAATCATGAATCTCATTTCTTAAATATAAAAAGACACGTATAAATTTGATACATATAAATTACAGGGATGAAGTGATAGAATGCACAGCATACGGATCTACTGCTAGAATGTTCCACGATCAATTGAAGATGGAGACAGTGCGCAGAATGGTATGTGTTCTAAGGTTCTGGACATTGGAGAAAGAAATAGGTACAAACAAACATCTGCTAAAATTTTTCAAATTTATTGTTTTATTTAAAATACAACTGAATATAAAACTAAACGAATATAATATGCTCTAATTATTGTTTAAAGTTTTAGGAACCGAGTACACAAAGACAGTTTGTGTATCGACATCAGGTTGCTCATAGTTCATGCTTAATCCATGGATCAGAGAAGCGATAGAATTCAGGGGAAGGTACATATGTTTTCTACCTGTATGATATTGCACAAACATATAGTATGTCATTCTAATTTGGACAAATATTTGCTTGCAGATACATGAGAATGACAGACAGAGGGAGTGTTATAGATCCTTAGGTATAAAGAATAATCAAGTCGATATATTTTATGACTTCAGATCTCTATCTCACCGTAAATTGTAATTCAAAATGAACTAAATGTAATGAAGATTAATTTCCAAAACCTATATGGATTGTTAATTTTAAATCCCTGTTGGTTTATTTTGGGACTAATACTTAAGTTCATTACTATCTTCATTATCCGTGTTGGTCTTATATTAGCAAACTTTAGGTCTGTTTCCTAATTTTTTCATTTTCAAGTGAAACTGAAAGTTAAATTGGGTCACAAAGTGATTTAAATTAAGTGAATTAGTATTGGCCCAAGTAAAGTATTTGGTAGGAAAAGACGGTGAAAATAAAAGTGTTATAAATTATACGTATAAGATTAGAACACTTTGATTGAACGGTTCACTTCTAAATAAGGAACAAAATTGGAAAAATATTTATTAGAAACAAATGAGAAAAATTGCAATAACATTGGTTGTACAATGGAATAAAACAAAGTAATCTTAAGTCAATCAAACCAACCATATTTTGTTATCATAAAATCGTACAACAATGAAAAAATTAACAAAGATTCCTACATGCCAAGACCAAAAACAGCTCTGGCACAGCTCTACATCTTCAGAATCGTAATAGTGCAACATACTGAATGGTTGATAAGGTGTACACTTGCACTTGTACATGAGGGGAAGGACGTTGACCATTTCGTGTCTCATCGGTGCGAGTACATTCAGTAACTCCAGTCGTCCCTTTTGATGAACAACAAAATAAGAGGCGATGCGTCTAACATCATCCCTCGTGATTAGAGACAAAGAGTTATCATCATTGTGGATTATTTTCCGAATCATTACATATGTATATGTAGCAATATCATATCCACGATCAGCGGCAAATTTTATTGAATAAAGACCTTCGACAGGCAGATCATGAAGAAAATAATCTTGTGTTCCTTTGATGTAAATGGCACTTAGGTTTCCATATGCAAAACATTTAGACATAAATAGTTTACCGGCAATGGAATGGTTACACCTTTGATTTAACAAATCAAAAGATGCATAACTGGATGGCACATCACAAAGCTGCTTCAGCGATTTGCATGTTGATTTCAGATTGAGATAATCTTCCAAGGAATTTCTGCAAACACGCTTCACAACTTCTTCTAGGATCTCAAGCGGCAAACAAAAGATCGTAGGCACTTCCATTTTTATAACTAAAAATGATGAGCTGTTATATTGTACAAATTGAATGGGTGGGAGGATAGTAAATTTTGTACAGGTACGTTGATAACATGGTCATTATATAGGGATGTGAACAAATTAGGGTTTAGAACAAAAAGCAGTGATTGCGGCAAAAGCGCAGTGAACTGTTAAGAAATACTATCATTAAATGTGAATTTGATTTTAAAAATATTTGATTCGGCATATTCTACCAAATCTGTTAGAGAACTGTTAAGGAATTCTATCATTTAATTCGATATTAGTTGCCAAAAAAAAAGGTTCAAAATGTATAAGAATATGCCTTACTATATTCATTATCCTTATTTGGTTTAATCATATTGGAATTGTCTTTAAAATGATTTTGATCGGTTTAAATTAAACAGGCGGCTTAAATTCTAACGGCTTAGATGTCTCGATATTGTGGACGGTCCAGATTTTAAAAAAGGGGGGATCCGCGTGTTTGACCGAATAAGTTCGGGTTGGACCCGGAGCGTTTGGTTTGAGACCTTCGGGTTTTTTATTTTTAATACGATTGTACCCTTTTATTTGGTCATCAAAAATCGTAATGGCACTGGTATTTTGTGTAATTATAGCTATAATTTTTGGGTACCTCCATATTTGTACTTCATTTTTAATAGTATTAAGATATGGAAACAGAACGAATAACGCTTCAAAATTGTATCTGAGCTCTAGTTTTTTTTTTTTTCCAATTTCGTCCAAAATCTTATCCTTGGTTCACAAGGAACAATTTGATGATATCTATTTTCATTTTTGGAAGTAATGAATACAACCGACTCTAAATATTTAATTTTGTTGTTTCTCTTAAAATTCCTGAGAAATCTTATATATGGTGGGGTTTTCTAGATTAGATATGTGTATTAAATACTCTTTTTCATTGGTTTTTTTTCGTTTTTTGTCACAAATTGGTTTACATTTAGAAACATGTATTAATTTTATTCCTCAATCAAGATTCAAGACCGTAATTTTTTTTTTTCCTTTCTCTTATTGTTGTCAAACTTACAATATCCACTCGACCACTCCTAACACTCTCAATCTCTCGTAAAGAAGAGTGGTTCTCTATGAATTAAAAACTTGCATATCACTGTTTTACATTCTAGAATGTAATAACCTTTTTTCAATTTTTTTTTGTTGAAATAAGATCAAATTGTCATAAGCTGAATTAGCCCTGAGCCAAGTTTCCAAACCTAGCCAAAACTCCCGAAACTGATGAACTGAATTTTCCAAATTCAAACCACACCAAATTAATACACCAATTATTTTTATAAATTATAAAAAAATAAGTAAGTATAAACATCAATTTAAATTATTTAGTACATCACCAATTCCACTTTTCAAATTAATTAAAAAGGAAAAGTAAAAGTAAAATATATATAATGAATTGTCATATGAAATAATTAATGTAATTATATAATTTTATACATCAATTAGTTTTATAAATAATAAAATCAAATTATAGTAATTATACACATAAATCAACATGAACTAATAATTTTTTTTCCAGCAATACAATGAACCCTATTACGGAAATTCATTAAAGATTCCCCGAGCAGCCAGGCTGGAGAGGCTGGAGAGTCATCTCCAACATGAATCATGTGTGACAGATAAGATCTAACACCTTTGGCTAGTTTATCTGCTCTTGAATTAGTTGATCGCAGTATGAGGACTATCGAGAACCTACGAAAAGACTTTTTGCTTCTTTGGAATTCCTCGAAATGGATGGAGAAATCCGGCCACATCTCTGGTTCAGCAACCATTTTCACCAGCTCTGTGCAATCCGTAGCAAAGGCGACTTCCTTGAATTGTAACGTACCCATACAATTCATTGCCCAAATGAGGGTTTCAAACTCTGCGTGGAGTGATGAAAGGCTGCAACGGATGTTTCTCGCACCCATCATCTTTTTTCTTCCCGTTATTTCTGAGAACCACCTTTGTCCTGAAAATTCATCTCCCTGCTTCCAAGTACCATCTACCAGACACCACCTTCTATGGTTGGCCTCAAAGAACTCAGTAATTGGCCGTCTGTGCGGACTCCCCATGGGATTCCCACAACTTCCGAAATCTGAGCTTCTTCCCAAACATGTGCCTCTACTTCTGCTATCTTGATAATGTCCCTAGGGTCCCTGTCAATATTACTGAAGCATTTTTCATTCCTGGTTTCCAAATATACCACAATATCCAAGGAAAATGACATTCTGTAACCTCTGCCGGTAGCCGCCAGAATAAATAGTTATATTTATATAAATGGACTCGATCGGGAAAACCATCGGGTTGGATGGGACTTTGGATAGAACCCATACCTGTACCGCTGGGGGAAATTTGAAGAGAACATGATTAATCGTCTCTACCTCGCACCACATCTTGCACACATAGTATCGCACTTAATTCCTCGATGATATTAAGTACTCATAACTGGCAAACAACCAGAGATGAAGTGTCTGAGTTTCGGGGGACATTTTACCATCCAAGAGAAAGCTTGTAGTGCTTTAATGTCTGGCCCAAACGAAGGTTATCCGTAATTAGATCCTTAAATTCTCGGGCAATTGTATATCCCGATTTAACTGTATACCTTCCAGAGGTTGTGAAATGCCATCCATTAAAATCATGTCGATGCTGCCTGCTGATAGGAATACCTAAGATGGTAACTGCATCCTGTGGGCAAAAAATATCTTTGACTAAATTGCTCTTCCAAGACATAGTTTGACGTCAACCAAATGATCAACCGTAAGCTGAGGGTATAGTACATAAAAGTTTTTGGTATTGCTGGTCTCGAGCGATGAGCTGGGATCCAAGGGTCATTCCAGACAGAAAATAGACTCTCCTGTTCCAACTCTTTTGATTAGTCCTTCGCTAACCAGATATCTAGCTGAGATAATACTCCTTCATCCATAAGATGGGGAATACGATCGAATTGGATCTAACGGATCCATCTTCCGAAAATATCTGTCCTTTAAGACTTTGGCAAATAAAGAATGATATTTTTCGATTAATCTACATAGTTGTTTCACAAGAAGAGCTGTGTTAAACTCCTCTAGCATGCGAAAGCCCAGTCCTCCATCCATCTTTTTCCTGCAGAGCTTTTCCCACGACATCCAATGCATACCTTATGACAAACCATTCGTACTCCACCAAAACTGTGCCACTGCAGTTGATAGTTTTGAGATGACATTTTTTGGAACCTTGAAGTAGGACCTGATGTGTGTGGGCAAAGCCGTTGCCACGGATTTGATCATAACCTTTTTTCCAATTTTAGAGAATAAATTCAACGTCCATCTATTCACCCTTGAATACATCATATCCTGGAGAAAACTAAAAACCAGAGATTTTGCCCCGCCCAGACTCTCTGGAATCCCTAAATTGGATCTCATTCCTCATAATTTCGAGATTCCCAGAATTGATTTAACCTTCGTCTTCACTTCTTCTTCCACCCAATGTCCGAATTGTAATGATGATTTGTCGAAATTAATCCTCTGCCCTGAAACCATATATCCCGTATTCATTTAGTATCCTTAAAATGACAAGCCATTCTTTCTTATTAGCCCGGAAAATAGGCTATCATCCGCAAATAAAAGATGTGAGATTGGAGGGGCTTGCCCGCGCCACCTTAAGACCCGTTAACTGCTTTACTCTCTCAGCCTCCTTAATATTTGGAATCAGTGCTTCCGTGCACATGATCAATATGAACTAATATATTTTGAACATAATTTAACTAAAGAAAATAAAAATCATGAATAGATTAGAATAAATTTCAAGCCTAATATAATAAACTTTTAAGCTATAAAATGTAAAATATTAAAAACTAAATTGTTATTTTTAAACATGATAAAAGTAAGATTGATATTTTATAATTTGTTATTTTTCATGGATTATTCCATCAAATTATGCAAGATATTAGAAATCTCTATTTGACATATTAGTCCATTTTGATAATAATTTTTTTAAGATGAACTCAACCACTAAAAATGGGTAAAGAAGATGTGCTAACACATTACAACTATAAAAACATCAAAAACGAACTTGACGGATCGAATGAACGGATTAATTATTTTGCTTTTCATTAATGATAATCATACTTGTGTAAAAGTATATATTTGATTTTGAAATCACTATAAACAAATATAAATTATTCAATATATAACATATATTATTCTATAAAATATACAAAATAAAATTAAATATATATCATATCATTTTTATAAAAATTATTTCTTAAATTAAATTGTCATCAAATTATTTCAAAAATATAATTTTGTGCTATATCACAGGTTGACACTTAAGCCAAAAACATGCCGCAAAAACAATAGCATAACACATCGGGAATACGGCTAAAACCCCCCTGAACTATAGGCATAGCGTAAATACCCCCCTCAACTTAAATAAATTGTTTAAAACCTCATAAACTTTGTTTTCATTTGAAATACACCCAAGAATTTTTGAATCTGTGTTAATTTCCACAAATTAACAGATCCGTTTAATGTTGATTAACGGCATAATGACTCAGCTGACACGTCGGTGTAAAACGAAAAAAAAAAAACTCATGACCATATACAAAACGACGCCGTATGGAATTGGGGAAAGAAAAAATTTTAGCTCACCTTCCTCTCTCTCTCTCGATTCCGTTCTCCTCCTACTTCGTTCTTTATTACTTTTACCTTTAGGTTTACGAAAGAAGAGAATTTTCGGCATGTTTCTTAACGTTTGCGGTTCTTGAAATGAAATCGGAAACCATAACAATGAAAATCAGTTTAATAATCGGTTTGATTCTGTAACATTATGAACACAAGAAGCTCATGACCAACTTCGAATATGGCTTTGTTTAAAACTCCCCCAAAAGCAAAAGATTCAGTTTTCTTTTTGTTCTTTCTTCTTTGCTAAACACTGAACTGAAACTATTCCAAACTAGGCGCCACTTCTGTTGGATTGGACTCGAAGACATCTTCCGAGTTGGAACTCTATGCTTCATCGAGAACGTCACGAGACTGAATCGCCTCCTTATACACTGGCGTCTCCTTGAAATCCGTCGCACCTTCGTTGTACGTCCCCGCCGCAATTCCGCCGGAGACTAGCTGTAACAACATTAAAACCACATAACCGCATTGAACGCAATTTCAAATTTGGTGATTGCTATAGCGTAATTGGAGAATCGGTTCGATTGAAAAATTACCGCGAAAAGGATCCCGAAAGCCCACAGGTATTGAACAAAGAACCTTAGACCATCCCACTGAGGACCTTCAAATGGATCAGGCTCAAGCCCAGGAAGATCCTTAATCGAGAACTTGGGCGCGTCTTTGGGATCACCTCTGAAGCGGGTATTCACCGCAAACCTATCTTCGTCTTCCTCGGAGATTTCGGTCAGAGACGGCGGTTTCTCCTCGTCGTACACACCGTTGCTTTTTTCCGGCTGATCCTTGGTCGTCGTCGGGACGAGGCTTCGACGCTTCCTGCTGTCGAACCGGCCGGTTTGGGAGGAAGCCTTTTTGGTGGCAGAGACCACGTGAAGACGGGCTCTAGAAGGGTAAGGGAAGTTTATGATTCTGGAGGTGGAGAAGGGATTACGAGAAGAATCGGTGAGGAGAACGGAATCGAGAGAGAGCGAGAGAGGAAGGTGAGCTAAATTTTTTTCTTTCCCCAATTCCATACGGCGTCGTTTTGTATATGGTCATGAGTTTTTTTTTTTTTCGTTTTACACCGACGTGTCAGCTGAGTCATTATGCCGTTAATCAACATTAAACGGATCTGTTAATTTGAGGAAATTAACAGAGATTCAAAAATTCTTAGGTGTATTTCAAATGAAAACAAAGTTTATGAGGTTTTAAACAATTTATTTAAGTTGAGGGAGGTATTTACGCTAGGCATATAGTTCAGAGGGGTTTTAGCCGTATTCCCCAAAGTTTTCTGCATGAAATAACCTTTCTTCTTGGTTCTAGTTGATAATGTTTAAGCAAAATCAGGAGCCCATTGATAGGACCTTTATCTTTTCTTTCTAAGAACTTTGTTTCGCAGGTCTTCTTCTGCATTGATCCTGAGTTTGAGACTGATCCAAGAATGGACGGAATCAATAACCTGATTTTGTCTTACACTTTCTTCAAAGTGTGCGAGGAAAATACTATAGATACGAACAGCTCTGCTCCAGTTCAAGAAACCAATTTTTTTGAAAAAAGGGTCTATTTGTTAAGAGAAGCTGATGTTGTCATTGTTATTTTGGGGAATTTATTATTTGTCTAGGATCCACCGGGAAACAAAGAACTGCAGTAATGTTGGTAAATTGAATTTGCTAGAAACTCACGATCTTTGTTTTTTGTCGAATCTTATAAAGGTGCCTTGTTATGCAATTTTCTGCTAGTTTTGTGCTTCGGTTATGTGTAAACATGAATTTTTATTAGATACGGCTGAAGTCGAAGCAACTTTACAACGATGGTAAATAATAGAAAAGTAAACACTGACGAAATTGAAGAACAAACGAAAGAGAGAGACAACAATAACTCCAAACTGGTGAAAAAATTCTAACCGAAACAGAAATCAAAGGCTTAGTGATGGGGTTGGGGTTTGAATGTCTTTAACCAGTTGTTGAGGCGGTCCTTAGCCGACAAGTCCACCTTCTTGGGAAAATTGGGGAAAGTAACAGCTTTGGGTAGTGGTCCCACGACCACTCGAAGCTTAAGCCCAGCCTCACAATAACCGGACTTTGAGGTTATGAAGTAATGAACTCCTGGTTCTGTGAGCCTAACAAGATCGTGTCCTGTCTCGTGCACGGTGAAGGGAATGTCCTGAAATCAGACTTGTATTTACTCTAGTAGAGTCGTGATGTCGAGATAAGACAATCATATGATATTGGACGGTTATAATGTTTTGCTAGAAGCCGCTTATAACTTATGAATTATGAACTCATTACCATTATCATATGATCCTATAGGGTCACACACCTAAGCAAACTGGATAATATAAATTGGGTTTTGATCATTAGAGTAATGATCATAGTCAACGTATATCTTATATACGTCGATATCGTTTTTCTGTGAGGGTGTCGATCGACACCAATGGTGGTATCGATCGACACCACTCGGGATCGTCTTCTCGATCATTGACTTTCTGTGAGGGTGTCGATCGACACCAATTAGGTGGGTGTCGATCGACACCTGTCGGCAACTCCAGCCTATATATATGATATGAGGGCTGCTCGAGTTTAATACACCAAAAACACATCAGAAGTCAAAATAGAAGTCTTTGGAAGACTCAGAAAACACAGAGAAAACTAGAGAAACCCGATCGCGAATCGTTCGCGAAGGCACTAGCATCCCGTCGTCCAGTTTGTGTGCGTGTGGACTTCTGTAGAGGCGCAGCACTTGAGGCGCTTGATTATCTCGATTACCTGTTCTCCTTCCGCTGCAAATCTCCAGGTATGTTCGAGATCCATCAAAGATTCAATTAACACGATCCGTGGGTTAGGATGTTGTTAGGGCTGTTTTAATCCGATTAAAACCTGAACAAATCCCTTCAGTGGTATCAGAGCGGTTTGTTTTATTGAATCTGGAGCTTATAATTGAATTGGTTGAATTCAAAACGAGATATATATGATATATATAGGATTGCTTGCTAGATTATTATGTTCAAAAACTGTTTTTGTTGCATAAATCGTTAAATCCAGGGCTTGTGCGAAACGGGTGTCGATCGACACCATGTGTGTGTCGATCGACACCGATCGGGTTTTCGCGTGAACTTTTAGGTCACGATCGAAGATCGTGTTTCCTCAAACCACTGGTGTCGACCGACACTAAAGTAGTGTCGATCGACACCAATCGGTTCATCGCGTTTGGTTCAATTGGATTGAACCGGGTAATCGCGATCGGTTCAAGCGGTAAATCGGTTATCGTTCATTGAACCGATTTGGTTGGTGTCGACCGACACTAATGTAGTATCGATCGACACCGGTCGGTTATTTGCAAAATTGATTCGATCGGTTTAATCGGTTAAATGGTTTATCGCGATTGAACCGGATCGGAATCTGTCGGTCAACACAAACTAGTTGTGTCGATCGACACTGATCTAGTGTCGATCGACACCACTTCAGAATTTGCGTTCCTAGCTTGTTTAACTTAAGAATTTTTTAAGGTTTAAAACAAGTTGAAATATCTAGGATATATAATTGATATAAACTAGATTTAAGGTTCAGTTCCTCAAACAAAATATTAAGCTTTTAATATCTTCCCAATCTTGTCAACTGTCAAGGCTCGTTTCATTGTGTGATGGGTCTGCCAAAGCAGGGTGTCCGCAATTACATGAGTGAGGCAGGTTGTAATCGTTACTACGGACTTAAAAGATTGGTTTGCTTAACTGGGCTATCAAAATAGTTTTGGGCTCAGAGATATAGGATCGGATTTGATATAAGATATTAATCCGAGACAAGAATTATATATGATATAATTAGCAAAGTGTTGCTTACCTAAATAGCTAAAGTTTGGGCGATGGGCCAAAGCTCACTAAATTTTTGTGAAATATGGATCTTGGATCATTATATTCAATTGAGGAAAATTGTTTTGAATATAATGTGAGTTTCTTAATTGTTAAGATTTCTCATTTCTTGAACATCGAAACTAAACTCTCATTTTGTGTTTTTCAGCTATGGCTAGCTCCCCTCACAGAAACACATTCTCGCTTCGATCCGTCCTTGAGAAGGACAAGCTTAATGGATCGAACTTCCTTGAATGGTATCGGAACTTGAGAATTGTTCTCAAGCAGGAGAAAAAGGAATATGTCCTTGAGAAGGTTCTTCCTGAGAAACCGAAGTCCAATGCCGGACACGCTGAAAGGAATGCTTGGGAGAAGCATTCCAATGATGAGGTCGATGTGAGTTGTCTCATGCTGGCTACCATGAACTCGGACTTGCAGAAGCAATACGAGAACGTGGTGTCACCTGTTGAGATGATCACTAGCCTGAAAGGGATGTTTCAGGAGCAAGCACGAACTGAGAGATACCAGACGGTTAAGTCTCTCATTGAGTGCAGGCTACCAAAGGATGGTCCAGTTAGCCCACATGTCATTAAGATGATGGGTTATATTGATAACTTGGCAAAACTGGATTGTCCCCTTAGCCAAGAGTTGGCTACGGACATCATTTTGCAGTCGTTGCCGTCAAGCTTTGATCAGTTTATCATGAACTATAACATGAACAACATGACAAAGACTTTGACGGAACTGCATGGCATGCTCAAGACAGCTGAGCCAAACATCAAAAAGGGCACCCCTAATGTACTTTTGGTGCAAGGGGGTAAAAAGTTTAAGAAACATGCTAAGGGTAAAGGAAAAGCTAAGGCATTCCATATTGAGAATCAGGATAAGCCTGAGGCTTCTTCCAAACCCAAACGCGGCCCTACTGATGCTGATAAATGCCATTACTGCAATAAGTCTGGGCATTGGAAGAGAAATTGCAAAGAGTATCTTGGAGATCTAAAGAACTCGAAGAAGACGTATGAGACGACTTCTTCAGGTATCTATGTTATAGAAGTAAATGTTACTACTTCACGTTCTAAGTCTTGGGTATTAGATACCGGCTGTGGCGCTCATATTTGTACAAATATGCAGGGTCTAAGCAACAGTAGAACGCTGGAGAAGGGACAAGTGGACCTGCGTGTTGGGAATGGAGCAAGAGTTGCTGCATTGGCCGTAGGAACTTATCATTTGTCTTTGCCGTCAGGCTTGGTTTTAGAATTGAATAATTGCTACTATGTACCTGCTATAAGCAGAAACATCATTTCTATTCCTGTTTTGGATTTAGAAGACTTTCATTTTTCGATTAAAAACAAGTGTTGTTCTTTTGATCGTAATGAAATGTTTTATGGTAGCGCTCCATTAGAGAATGGACTTTATATTCTTAACCAATCTTTACCTGTCTATAACATAAATGCCAAACGGTTAAGAACCAATGACTCGAACCCTACGTTTCTCTGGCATTGTCGTTTGGGCCACATCAATGAGAAAAGGATTCAAAAGCTTCATAAAGATGGACTTTTGGACTCATTTGATTTTGAATCATTTGAGAAGTGTGAATCCTGCTTATTGGGCAAAATGACAAAGGCTCCTTTCAACAAGTTTAATGAAAGGGCCGGTGACCTATTGGGACTAATACATACCGATGTATGTGGTCCAATGAGTGTTAGTGCTAGAGGAAACTTTCAGTACTTCATCACGTTTACTGATGACTTCAGTAGATTTGGTTATGTCTATTTAATGAGACATAAATCGGAATCCTTTGAAAAGTTCAAGGAGTTCCAAAATGAAGTACAGAACCAACTTGGCAAAAGTATCAAAGCTCTTCGATCAGATCGTGGAGGTGAATACTTAAGCCAAGAGTTCAGTGATCATCTGAGTAACTGTGGAATTGTTTCACAACTCACTCCTCCTGGAACACCTCAGTGGAATGGTGTGTCTGAGAGGAGGAATCGGACTTTATTAGATATGGTTCGATCGATGATGAGTCAAGTAGATCTTCCATTATCCTTTTGGGGATACGCTCTAGAAACGTCTGCGTTTACGCTAAACAGAGTTCCATCAAAATCCGTCGAGAAGACTCCATATGAGATGTGGACTGGAAAAGTTCCAAGATTGTCTTTTCTTAAAATTTGGGGTTGTGAAGCTTATGTCAAGCGGTTGATATCTGATAAGCTTGAACCCAAATCTGATAAGTGCTACTTCGTTGGTTATCCTAAGGAAACCAAGGCTTACTACTTTTACAACCGTTCTGAGAACAAAGTGTTTGTTGCTAAGAACTGTGTTTTTCTTGAGAGAGAATTTCTTTCCAAGAAGAACAGTGGGAGTAAAGTACAACTCGAAGAAGTTCGAGAATCACAGGAGCCTGCTCAACCTGTCGAGGAAGAGCAGCGACTGGATCTACAAAGAGTTGTAGAGTCCGAACCTGTGATGCCAGAAGTTCGCAGATCCGAAAGGATTCGTCAAGAGCCCGAGAGATATGGATTTCTTGTGACTAATTGTCATGATCTCTTGATCATTGACAGTGACGAACCTGCGACTTTCGAAGAAGCAATGATGGCCCTGACTCCGAAAAGTGGTTTAAAGCCGCTGAATCCGAAATCGGTTCCATGTCACAAAACCAAGTATGGACTTTGGGTGATTTACCTGATGGTGTAAAAGCCATTGAGTGTAAATGGGTCTTCAAGAAGAAGATCGATGTGGATGGAAACGTTCAGATTTACAAAGCTAGGTTGGTGGCAAAAGGTTTCAAACAAGTTCAAGGTGTTGACTATGATGAAACCTATTCCCCAGTCGCTATGCTTAAATCTATTCGGATTCTCCTAGCAACAGCCGCTCATTATGATTATGAGATTTGGCAAATGGATGTGAAAACAGCTTTCCTTAACGGGATTCTGGAGGAGGATGTGTACATGACACAACCTCCGGGTTTCATTGATCCTAATGCTGCTGGGAAAGTATGCAAGCTTCATAAATCCATTTATGGATTGAAGCAAGCATCTCGGAGTTGGAACCTACGTTTTGATGAAGCAGTTAAAAAGTTTAACTTCATCAGAAACGAAGAGGAACCTTGCGTTTACAAGAAGACTAGTGGGAGCGCAGTTGCATTTCTCGTATTGTATGTAGACGACATACTTCTCATAGGAGATGATATTCCGTTACTTCAGTCAGTAAAGGACTGGCTCGGAAGTTGTTTCTCGATGAAAGACATGGGTGAAGCCGCCTATATTCTTGGAATAAGGATCTATAGAGATAGATCAAAGAGGCTAATTGGACTGTGCCAGGACACTTATATTGATAAGGTTCTACACAGATTCAACATGCATGATTCCAAGAAGGGCTTGCTTCCGATGTCTCATGGCATTACTCTCAGCAAGAAGCAGTGTCCTTCGACACCTGCTGAGCGAGAGCGCATGAGTAGGATTCCTTTTGCTTCTGCAGTAGGATCTATTATGTATGCCATGCTTTGTACTCGTCCAGATGTTGCTTGTGCTTTAAGCATGACGAGTCGATACCAATCAGATCCCGGTGAGAGTCACTGGACTGCCGTCAAGACAATCCTGAAGTATTTGAGAAATACCAAGGATAAGTTCTTAGTGTACGGAGGAAGTGATGAGCTTGTAGTGAGTGGTTATACGGACGCCAGTTTTCAGACAGATAGAGATGATTTCCGATCTCAGTCTGGTTACGTCTTCTGTCTGAATGGAGGTGCAGTTAGTTGGAAGAGTTCCAAGCAGAGCACCGTGGCGGATTCCACGACCGAAGCTGAATACATCGCTGCTTCTGAAGCGGCGAAGGAGGCTGTTTGGATTAGGAAGTTCATTACTGAGCTTGGTGTGATTCCTAGCATTTCTGAGCCTGTGGCATTGTTTTGTGACAACAATGGAGCCATAGCTCAGGCTAAGGAACCCAGATCACACCAGAAATCCAAACACATTGAGAGGAGATATCATCTGATTCGTGATATCATTGAGAGAGGCGACGTCAAGATCAGCAGAGTTCCGACAGACGAGAACGTTGCTGACCCGTTGACTAAGCCACTCCCACGACCGAAGCATGATAGTCATGCTGCTGCTATAGGCATTAGATTCCTTAAGCAGTAATCTTGTTTTAGTGGGAGTTATCATATTTATATTTTGATGTTCATGTAAACATACATTTGGTTATGTTTTATTTAATGAAATTGTTTCAGTATTATTTAATGGTGTTATTAAATAATTGTCCAAAAGTAATTTATGGCATTCTTATAGATCATCAAATACGTGATTTGATCATGAAACTCTATAAGTGATAGATGACATAAATTATATATGTCCATAGTCGAGGTTATTAAAGTTGGACATTAATAACCGCGTGAGACTAGTATGTGAGGTGACTGATGACTAAGTTTCATGGAGTCATTAATAGGAGTATTAAAGTCAATCACATAGATATGTGTTAGAGAACACATGATCGGATATGACCCGCTAATGAGAACTCTACAAGATTGTTATATGAGTGTCATAAGAGTTTCTCATTACGACTATAGAGTATAGTCCTTAGACCTGAGTTCATCATGTTTTCTTACATATGAATTGGTATGCTTTGACCTTGTCAAACGTCAGCCGTAACTGGTGGCTATAAAGGCATTGATTGGGCATATTATGAAGAATATAAGGATCAGGGATGGAACAAGATGGAATTTGTCCCTCCCATATAACGGGAGATAAATATCTCAGGGCCTATCGAAGATTTGATACTGGAAATGCGTGGCCGCGCTCAAACGGATTGAATGTCAATCGTTTGTCTTTTATCAGTATAAATCGGAGTTCGATAAACATGGTTTGGTTGATTAAGGATGACACGAGTTCTTGCCTTATGCCAGATCGAGATATAGTGACAAAGGGATTATGGGAATAGTTGATTCCAGTACAAGTGGGAGATTGAAGGGAATGTCCTGAAATCAGACTTGTATTTACTCTAGTAGAGTCGTGATGTCGAGATAAGACAATCATATGATATTGGACGGTTATAATGTTTTGCTAGAAGCCGCTTATAACTTATGAATTATGAACTCATTACCATTATCATATGATCCTATAGGGTCACACACCTAAGCAAACTGGATAATATAAATTGGGTTTTGATCATTAGAGTAATGATCATAGTCAACGTATATCTTATATACGTCGATATCGTTTTTCTGTGAGGGTGTCGATCGACACCAATGGTGGTATCGATCGACACCACTCGGGATCGTCTTCTCGATCATTGACTTTCTGTGAGGGTGTCGATCGACACCAATTAGGTGGGTGTCGATCGACACCTGTCGGCAACTCCAGCCTATATATATGATATGAGGGCTGCTCGAGTTTAATACACCAAAAACACATCAGAAGTCAAAATAGAAGTCTTTGGAAGACTCGGAAAACACAGAGAAAACTAGAGAAACCCGATCGCGAATCGTTCGCGAAGGCACTAGCATCCCGTCGTCCAGTTTGTGTGCGTGTGGACTTCTGTAGAGGCGCAGCACTTGAGGCGCTTGATTATCTCGATTACCTGTTCTCCTTCCGCTGCAAATCTCCAGGTATGTTCGAGATCCATCAAAGATTCAATTAACATGATCTGTGGGTTAGGATGTTGTTAGGGCTGTTTTAATCCGATTAAAACCTGAACAAATCCCTTCACACGGCCACAGGAGACGTTGGGTCGCAGGTTAAGAATTCAAGATCACCGCTGATTTCATAGACGTCGTTGACTTCGTTGGCGTATTCGAAAAGCAGATTATCTCCCACATGAAACTGTTTCTCCTCACTCCACTTGTTATAGAAGTCACTGTCAAGGACTTTCCATCCTTCTGAGTCTCCGACCTTGTAGGTCTTTCCGACAGGAAGAATCTTTCTCGGTGGTGGTGGAGGAACCGGACGTGAAGGGTCATGGATGACAAGAACCTCGAGCTTCTGTCCCCGTACGCATTGACCTTGATTTGAGGTGATGAAGTAGTGAAAACCTGGTTCCGTGAGAGTCACGACATCGTGTCCTGTGTTATAGACGGCTTTAGGAGAAGAATAGTCGCATAGCTGGTATTCCAAAGAGCCAGAGACTTGAGTAACGTCGTCGATGCTTGGATCGTATTCGAAGACGAGAGAATCTCCCACGTGGAACTCCTTATGGTCGGCATCAGCCCAAGCGTAGTAGACGTCGTCCTTGGCAGTCCATCCCTCGGAGTCTCCGACTTTGTAGATTCTCGCCGAGCAGCAACCCAAGAGCACCGTGAAGCTCATCATCATAACGAACATGAAGCTGAAGACTCTCGTTCTTGTCGCCATTATCTATCGAAGACGGACAAGAAAGATCACAAATACAATCGAAGAAAGAAAGTTTTGGAAGAAGCAAATCTTGAACTCGCTGAATCAGAAAGCGTTGATGAATGTGTGAATGAGGCAAAGGAGACTACCAAAGCCCTCCTTTTATAAGGTTTTACGAAACCTGATTCTCCTTTTTTAGGGTTTTACGTTGTACTTTGTTTCCATTTTTTAATGATCTACACCGTTTGGAATCTACATTCTAATATGGAAAAAGAACGAATAACGCTTCAAAATTGTATATGAGCTCTAGTTTTTTTTTTCCAATTTCGTCCAAAATCATATCCTTGGTTCACAAGGAACAATTTGATGATATCTATTTTCATTTTTGGAAGTAATGAATACAACCGACTCTAAATATTTAATTTTGTTGTTCCTTTTTAAATTCCTGAGAAATCAACGGATGAGATTTCGTTAAGTATAGTGGGGTTTTCTATATATGTGTATTAAATACTATTTTTCATTGTTGTTTGTATATGATCTCTAGTTGTTTCCAATTTCGTCCAAAATCTTATCCTTGGTTCACAAGGAACAATTTGATGATATCTATTTCCATTTTTGGAACTAATAAATACAACGACTATCAATATTTAATTTTGTTGTTTCCTCTTAAATTCCTTTAAAATTAGAAAGATTTGCTAAAATGGGTTAAAAAAA